>CAWUFW010000576.1:0-1343478 GCA_963921515.1 Calotriton arnoldi
GATACCCGGCGTAAATAAATCCGCCAGGCATGGAAGCGGCAAAAATCCGCCCGCACACACCGCCTGAACACCGACCACGCCATTACGATTTCACAAACCGAAAACCGCCATCGGCGGAAAAAGCACACAAAATACCGCCCGCCAACGTCCGAGTCGGAGTCAAACCGCCCGCCACGGACGGAAACACGCATGACAACACAAAACCGCCCGCCCTCACGGCCGACACACCGCACGTGACATTACGATCGCACCGACATGAGCGCGGAAAAACCACAAATATACCGCCCGCCAGCGCAAACAACGCCGATGAGAATCGACACGGCAGAAGCCATGGCGCCAACGTACCTGCACAGAAACCATCCGCACACAAAACCAATAGCACACAACATGGCCAACAAGTCCACACAGCAAGGCACGCACAAATACACAAGCACAGTACACATCCCGAAAACACCCCCCGGACAAACAAAAAATACAAAGGCCAGAACCCCAGACACAACACACCTGAAAACAACAGACCATGAGGACACACCCACATAGGTGAGTACAAAAGCAGCACTCCCACAGACCACAACCCCTTGCTACATTGCAAACCAGAGAGGAGAGGAGAGGACACAGTGACATAGCAAGGACAGCAGCACACCACAGAAACGCACACATCACAACCACCACCACCACCACCACCACCACCAAACACCACCACCACCACCACCACCACCAAACACCGGCACCACAAACCCCTGCACATTACACAACACACACCGCACCAGCACCACAAACACCATGGCACCACAAAGAATGCCCAAGTTCACGCCCATGGAGCTGACGGTCATGGTCGACGAGATCATCAAGGTGTACCCACAAATCTATGGGAACATGGTCCAGCACACACCACTAGCCACCAGAAACAGAATGTGGAACCGGATCGTAGACCAGGTCAATGCAGTCGGGACCCTGCCCAGGAACAGAGTCGAAATTAACAAACGTTGGAATGACGTAAAGAGCCTGGTCAAGAAGAAGGAGGGCAAAAACAGAGAGCTGGCTGCCGTCACTGGCGGAGGGAATCCCGCGCTCTTTAAGACCTTCAAAGCGTGGGAGGAGAAGGTGCGAGTCGTAATACATCCGGAGATCCTCGCCGGATTAGCAGGGAGAGTGGAGGCTGGTAAGTACAAACTAATGTATACCAGCACACCGCTATGTACTCACATGCGCAACTACCATGCCACAGCTCCCAGGGACAAACACCCCCATGTCCAGCACACAATACACAACACATCACACACACATGCAACAGACACTACCACACACAGCCCAAACCGAACAACTGTAAGATGCGTGGGGACATGTGTACACTAAGCCAGCCACGTAACCACCAACAGGTCCCCAAATATGCCAGAAGCGCCACAACGAGCACCCACCACACCCATGTGTCCGCCACAGCTGCACTAACCGACAAGTAACAGGTAAGTGGCAGGAACACAAAGTGCAGTGGGTGGGACGGTGGACAGCCCAAGTACAACACACACCAGGCCCCAGTCCCACAGCACAGCAAGGAGGAGCATCCCCCACACCCCACAGCCACGTGTCAGCCACCGCAGTGCACAACGACAGCCGAAAGGCAGACATCACGGTCCACAGCAATCGGTGTCAGTGGGTGTCCAGCCACCCCCACGACCCACAACACCCCCCCACCCCCACAGACCTGCAACATGGAGCACCCCCGCTTAGAGCCATGTGGCATCCAGTACAGTGCACGCACGAACAACTTGCAGGTGGGAAACTGGACAGGGCTGGATTACTGGAGGCATGAGGACCATAACACGACCAACACATGGGACATGTCACGTAGCAGACGAACACGCAGCACCGCCCACCGTCACGAACAAGTGAACAATGTGCACACGGACATGAACAACAGACTCACACCCCACATGACCCATCACAGACATAGCAACACCCAAGGAGCCACGTCTGCATGCACAAGCCACACTGAATATAGTCCCACACGGCAGCCACTGTGCAACTCATCACACACAACCGAAACACCATTGAAGTCCTGTCCATGTAGCCCCTACTGCCTGTCAACCACACACCCCACAACTACGCCTATGTAAGACAAACAACACTAGACGCAACAGAGCGGAACAACATAAATGCACACGAACACCACTGAACCCATCAAACTCACAGACACACCATGCACATACAACATACCATCCATCCCATCCGTCAGCCCCAGTCTCATGAAAGGCATGTCATCCGCACAGCTGCCACACATACAGCAGTCACGCTAAGACACATGCCCATGACCAACCATGTGCCAGAAGTCAATTAAGCGCACGACACACTGTGAGCAACAACACACAACATGGGCCACACCCCCCCCCCGAGCACTGCAGTGATGCACATGGCACAGGGCAGCACGCACACCAAGGAGATGGGACAACTGCAATACGTTGGCTGGCAC
Source organism: Calotriton arnoldi (assembly GCA_963921515.1). Taxonomy (NCBI): domain Eukaryota; kingdom Metazoa; phylum Chordata; class Amphibia; order Caudata; family Salamandridae; genus Calotriton; species Calotriton arnoldi. The sequence continues at coordinate 2,468 of CAWUFW010000576.1, forward strand.
AGAACTATCACTCACTCATAACGATGCGTCCAATGCCATGTCCAGTAATCACAACAGACAGCAAATATGCAGGCCATGTCAAGCATGCACACACCTCAAACCATGCACTGTCATGCTGCCACAACACATGTCACGTTCGGCACCCATGGCTCACAGCATGTACCCCAAAAGCATATCCCCTCCCAAATGCGAATCTGGGGCATGGCCCCCATGTTGCCATATGCGTTCCTAAGCGTTCCATTTGAACCCCAAAAGCATATCCCCTCCCAAATGCGAATCTGGGGCATGGCCCCCATGTTGCCATATGCGTTCCTAAGCGTTCCATTTGAACCCCAAAAGCATATCCCCTCCCAAATGCGAATCTGGGGCATGGCCCCATGTTGCCATATGCGTTCCTAAGCGTTCCATTTGAACCCCAAAAGCATATCCCTCCCAAATGCGAATCTGGGGCATGGCCCCCATGTTGCCATATGCGTTCCTAAGCGTCCCATCTGAACACCAAAAGCAAAGTACAAACCAGACCCAGGATGGGCCAGGAGCCCGCATACACCAGAGTCACAATAAGTAGGGGCACAGCAACACACCCATCTGCATGGCCAATCCGTCCCATGCCACATGTGCACAGCACACAGTCCCATTGCCAAGCACACACAACTACAGATGCTACAGCCACACACACGCCTCCGGGAAACCCATGTACGAGATTGCACGAACTGTCAATGTCAGACGACAAATACATACTTCGCCAGGTGCAACACAATAACAAATCTCATTCTCTCCACAGGTGACGAACTGCTGGATGCTGGGGATGGAGCCAGCAGCCAGCACAGCCAGCCTACAAGCCCCCAACGAGGACACACGGATCTGGAGGATCTGTCCTCCTCTTCGGACACGGACCACCAAGCAGGCCCATCTGGTGTGGCAGGGTCCAGCCGCTCCCCAGGACCCCTCCTACCCACCAACCCATCATCCAGGGCTGCTGAACATTCCCAGCCCCCTGCTGCCACTGTCGTTGCGGCCACACCCATGGTCATTGTGGCCACTACCACTGCCGCAACCGCCACCATCGCCGCACCGACCACCACCGCCGCCACCACCGCCACGTCTTCGCTGGCACCAGCCCCAGCGCAGGTGGTGGCCCGGACGACTGGATCCACCCTGGGAGCCACAGCGAGGACCGTGGTGAGCAATGTGGCTAGTGGGCAGGGCCGGTGGCAGCAGGACTGGTAGGAGGAGCAGGGTCAGGGAAACGCCAGCCTCCCCTGGGAGCCATGCCCTGCCTCACATGGCCAGAGTCCTTGGGGCCTATGAAGAGGCCCAAGGACAATGGGTCCGGTCTGCTTCAGACACGCGTGAGGTGCTGGGGGTGCTGAGGTCCATGGACGCCCGTATGGGCCAAATCGTGGACCTCATGGGACAGCTGGTGGTGGCGGTGAGGTCACAGCCAGGGACAGCAGCTCCCCCTCCGCCACCACCTGCCGGGGCGCAGGGTGGAGCAGCAGTGTCCAGTTCCCCTGCGTCCACAGCCAGTGATCACACCTCAACCACCAGCATGTCGCAAGCAGGCACCCCCTCGCAAACGTGGAAGGGGCCGTCCGAAGTGGAAACAGATCTCCCGGGAGGACTTCGCACGCTCCAAACGCAAGTGAGGCAGCCAGCCAGCCTACCGCCAGCCTTCCTTGACCAGCCACTGCATTGACTTGGACTACGATCCCACTCCACACAGCCATCTGGATGGCATGTGTGTGTTGGACTATGGACATAGAACCAGTGGGTACACCCTGATCATCACGCAGCCATGACCGACAGCTCATTGTCACTGCACGCACCACTTTTGTCATCACCTTACACACAATCACATGTCACAGTTTGTAATAAATGCACCTTTTTCACTAACTGCTGTTTGTGCCCTGTGTCTTATTTGTACGGAATACAACGGCCACCTTGGGCGGAAAGGCACCTGATGCGTGGCATGGCAATTGAATCCGGAGGGCCTGTAGGGACCTAGGGGTGGGAGACAGAACAGGAGCACATTCAATGAGTGTGTCACACACCCATCACACAGTACATGTCAACAACTACAAGCAATGTACACACATCGCACAGAGCAATAGGGCACAATGCCACAGCCACCAACAGTGGCATACTACCCTGGCCATGGAGCGTTGACACACAGCACGCAGTGAACAAACGGCCACCCTGACACAGCACACACACACCTGCACAGATACAGCCACATCAGCCGTCGTACATGGACACTCACCGTCAAGTGAAGTAGCGGGCGATGAGCTGCTGCCGCACATTACCAGCTTCCTCCTCTCCGCTGTCCTCCTCACTCGAGCTGTCCTGGTCTGCGGGCTGGGGCCCTGGTTGATCTCCGTCATCCACGATGAGGGGGATCTGCTTCCGAATGGCCAGATTGTGCAGCATGCAGCACGCCACCACTATCCGGCACACCTTCTGTGGGGAGTACGCCAGCGCACCTCCGGTGCGGTCCAGGCACCTGAACCTGGACTTGAGGAGGCCAAAGGTACGCTCGACCATACGTCTGGTCCTCCCATGTGCCTCATTGTAGCGATCGTCTGCTGGGGTGCGAGGATTCCTCAATGGACTGAGCAGCCATGCCCCATTCGGATACGCAGAGTCACCTGGGTGTGAGGGACACAGAGAACCGTTGCTAATCCAACTGGACAGGGGACAGCATCGCACAGCCAGCACGCTACACCACTCCACATACTCACCGACAATACAGGCACGATCCTGTTGCATATTGGACATCAGTCGTGGCAAGATGCTGTTGCGCATTATGTGTGCGTCATGGGCCGAGCCTGGGAACTTTGCACACACGTGGGTGATCACCATGTCCGCAAGGCACACCACTTGCACATTCAGGGAGTGCGTGTGCTTCCTGTTGCGGTACAGGTGCTCAGTGGCCTGTGGTGGAACAAGGCCGACATGTGTGCAGTCAATGGCTCCAACGACGTGTGGGATTCTGCCAAGGGCATAGAATGCACCCTTCACTGCCGCCAATTCACGAGCCCTGGGGAAGCGGATGTACCTGTTCCGGTACAGCATCATGGCTGCCAGTACATCCCTCAGCACCTTGCTGAACATAGGCTGGGACATCCCTCCTCCAATGCCCACTGTGTGCTGGAATGACCCAGTGGCGAAGAAATGCATGGCGGCCATCACCTTAGCCGTGGGGGTGACAGCAGTCGGATACACCCTGCGGGGACGGAGATGGGGTTCTAACATGGCACACAGTCGATGCAGGGTTGGCCTGTCCAGCCGAAACTTCCTAATAACCTCTGTATCGTCCATGTCCGCCAGCAATTGGTATGGGCGGTCAATGTTCGGTCTCCGCCTAGGGACAATGGCAGAGGACACATGTCAATGCAACACGACACATAGTAATTTCGCATACACATCACTGACATGACTGAGCAAGCACATGAGCCACAGCCCAGCTGTCAAGCTGGGACGGCACGGCCACAATACACTTACACAGGTCTCCCAACAATGGCAATGGCTAGTGATACAAACCACTGCCATGTGCATGCACATGGGGATCTAGGCCCCAATGACTTGCGGGGCGTGCTGATGGGGACTGACTGCATATCCGTCAAGCGGCAACGCCACGGCAACATGAATGTCTGCTGAGCATGGAACTGCTTCCGCGGCTGGATGAGTATGGCACACGACGACAACGATGTGGGCACAGGCTGAGCGGCCAAAACAAGTGGGACCTGTGGCACGAGGGGATATGAGACAGTAGTAGGTGTCAGCACTGCACCCTATGTACAGCACTGTACGGATCACACCTCCCGAAACATTGACAGGTGTCCACATTGACAGCCCCATGCCAAGACGGCTGTGTGCTTGCAGTCACACGTCACAGGTGAGAGGTTACATTGCACGTGCCAGGTGGCAGACGTACATAGTGGGAGCTGGCATGTGTGTGCATGTGTCTCCTGTTCAGGTTCCACCAGATGGGCGCTGACTCTGTACTGACCATTGGACACAGCATGTTCAGTGGAAGGCTTGTGTGTGTGGGATGGTGGCACTGGATGTGCCTCCGTTGGGTGGGGGGCCATGCACAGGGCGGGTACGTCGATGATTGCGCATTGTTGGTCACGGTGGGTGCACCAACTGAGATGTGTTGCCCTGTGTTCAATTCCTATGTCCGCATGATGATGGACTGTAGATGTGGGCAGACTACACATTGGTCGATGTGCTGTCTATATGCATGTGCCTTCACACCAGGCACAGCTGCCCCTGCACATGTGACCCCTGCTGGACTCGCTGCTGGGTCTGTGGAGCTGATGCACCTTCTGTGCGTGGGGCGGACAGCTCTCCTCACTTCCCTCATTGCGCATGTCATGACTTTGCCGAAGGTGACATGGATCATGGAGGGCCCACATGTACGTGTGGGTAGGCTACACATGATTGTACACTGGTCGCCACCCCCAGTCAGTGTTTCGAATGGGAAGGTTGTCGTGCTGGTGGTATGTTCGATGTGGCGGATGGGCGGGCCTAGGTGCGGGCTTACATTCCGGACATGGGGGTAGTTGGATTGGCGACTAGTTGCAGTACACACGGGACACGTCTCTTCCTTTCCACATCTGGGTCATCCCTTGTACTGACTGACAGTGATACAGTCATCTTCGCCCCAGCCCTCATGTCCTCCCCTCGCTCCCCCAATATGCATGCTCACCTGCGAGGCTAGCGCTTGCACAGGCAGCCCCAAGCTCGCACCAGAGAGGGCAAGGAGTGTATGTGTGGGTCCAGTTGCACGAGTGGGCTGTCTCAGGGTATGATGTGTTGCGGGACGCCGTCCACCTGCGTGGTGCCCCAAATGGAGACCCGGCCTGCATGGACTATGCATCACAGTCTTCGCCTTCCGGATCCGCCACCTGCGACACCCACTGGCTGTGGCTGCCCTTGCGGCCAGGCCATGTCCGTCTGTGACTGATGGCCCACACATTCACTCTTTGGCCTCTCTGGGGAGGGCTCGGGGGTGGTGGCGCACGCGCTTGCACTTAGTCGCAATGGCATGTGGCGTGGTTGGTATGATGGGCAATGGATGGGATGGTGCGAGCCACCTCCCGTGACGTCAGTGCTGCTCGTGCTGTGGTGCGTCCCCCTACACTTCCATGTGACTTGTGCCATGCTAGACGTTGAGGTTCTATTGCCTGCGTGATATGACCAGGAGGAGCGCGAGGAGACCTCTCACACACCATGCTCCACTGCCATCCCGTGCCCTGTATCACCTGTGCGGATTGACTATGTTGGGGTTACACCTGGTCGACTGGGGCTGTGTGTGCCTTGTCAAGGGGCATGGCGGGCGCACAACAGGATCCAGCTTGTCCACAGAGGGTGGGCTGAGGTGCGCCTGGTACCGCTTTGTACGTGTGCCCGGCTGCTGTGCACACACGTGTTCACTCCCCCCCGACAGGTGTCCTCTCACAATGCCCAGGGAAGCGGTGGTGTACTGTTCATGACCCCTCCCAACACGGCGTGCTCCAACTTGGCATGTGCGCATCTACCCGTCGCACCCACCCACCTGAGCACTGCGTCCATACGACTTCACATGACACATGTGTGTCTTCCACAGTAGTGCTACTCATTTGCGTTGACATCCAATACCAGTGGACTACATGGTCATGTCACGACTGCCGTGTACTTCACATCCTCTCATCCTCTCTCATTCGTACTTGTGAAATGAGTCAGCGGAGACAGTTTTGGTTTCAAACATTATATTGAGTCTTCTGTCCTCTGTGATGCAGTATAGTGGACACTACTGGCAGCGGAATACATGTTGAGGATATACTGAGCATGATTGCAAATGGGATAGGGTGTGGGGTTACATGTGATTGGCTGTTGCATGTGGGATGTGGGCTTCAGAGTGACATCTGCTTGGCCAAGGCTGTGCTAATGTACATTTACGTATAGCTGCGGAGCTGCGGACTTTGACACAGACGGTATACATGTAGCCTACCAGACCGCTTGGCATCATGGGCACAGTCCATCTCAGTTCCATGTGACAGGTTTGCTGCGGTTGTTCCTCATGCACGCGTGCATGTGAGATGACATCAGGGCATGTGCTTGCGTGCATGCAGCGGCGGGCCACTTGTTGTTGCACTGTGGTGGTTACTGGACATGTCACAGTCACTGGGGTCGTGTTGTTGTTGTATGCACTTGTCGTCCATGCAAAGGTCCTGGTATGGGATTCCCGGGGCGGGGGTGGGAGGGGTGCAGCACCCACAGACTCCAGGCGACCTATTCATGTCCACTGAGCGGTGTGTGTGTCCATGTGCGCTGGATCCATGTCGTGTCCTGGTTGTTCGTGCAGTTCCGTCCATGTGGGTGCGATACACAGAGCCCATGCCACTGCCTCCCACGATGCATGCGGTGTTCCTGGATGTGATGGGGAACAGTGTGCATGTCCCGGTCATATCCGATGTCATGGCGATGTCGTTGATGGTGTGGTTACAGTTGCCGGTCGTTTGGTATGGCTGTTGTGGTGCTGACTGGCCAGTCCGTGCGGAAGCTAAGCATGGGTGCGGGGTTGGACATCATAGGTCACTCGGGGAACCTGCGTTGTGGTCCGACGAATTGACAGGTTGTCAGGTATGCGATGCCGTCCAGCAGGGCTTCCATGTCATTGGTGGTGTACATGTTTGCCAGCCAATGTAGCGGATGGTGGCTGTCAAGGTGTTGTTCGTAAGTTGTCCCTTGGAGGACCATGATGGGGCATGCTGGGTGACATTCGATGTAGCTGTTCTCGATGATCCGTCGTGTGGAGGCACAGTGGTCCCATTTCAGTGCGGGTGCGATGTTGGCCACATACGCCATGCCCCCATAGGCAGAGCAGGCCCTGTCGTGTGCGTCCAGAGGGAGGAGTAGTGGTAGCAGGTCCGCCTTCAAACATGCCGGGTTGGAGAGGCATATCTCGACGGGATGCTGGTAGGGACACCTCCGACAGTAGAAGACGGGCATGACGCAGCTGAACAATGTGATGCGGTAAGTCAGTCGGTAACTTACGTTCAGCAGGGACAGGAGATCGCATCCCAATGTATGTAACAGGTTGGTTTTGTACAGCTTGAGCTGTTCGGCGTAGTTGGGTAGGTGTGTTGCGGTTGCCATTTCGCAGCGGTTCGTTGAGGTGGCGTGCTCCGGCTGTGTGTGCAGTCTGCAATGTGCACGCTCCGGGGTTGCTGTGAGCTCTGTGTAGTCGTAGGGAGACAGGACTTGTGTTCTGTTGGCTTGTTTGGAGGACACGGGCCCTCTTCCCACATGCTTCTCAGACAGTTCAAGGTCAGTGATGTGTGACTCCTTCCAATTAACTTGCATGTGGCCGACATGGGGGAGTGTTTTCTTCTTTCTTCCCCGTCCGTTGTGTGCTTCTGTGATATGCGCTATCTGCCCTGTGGTCGGTCTCCTCGGCATGCCTGTGTTGGTCTATTCTTGGACAATGGCTGTATTCACCGGCTTCTGTCGTAGGGCTGTGGTTTCGGAGTTGGAATGGAAGGTCATTCAGTGCTGTCTGCTCTCCCTTGTGTGGGCGGCAGGCTGCCTTTCCGCTCTGCGTTGGGCCTTGTGTGTGAATGTTATTCTTGGGCCACCTGTTGTCGGTCCCCGGGCTCTTTGGTGTTCCGTTTTATATGTCTTGTTCATATGTGCAGGGTGGTATGGGTGTTTCTGTGTGGTACTGGCGTTCCTCTTCCCGAAGGGGCCCTGCTTCTCCTAGTTGGTGTTGCCGCCGCTGTGTGCTACGCCATGTTTGTTACACTGGGGTGTGTCCTGCTGTTGCGTGTCTTCACTGACATGTGTGCGTCGGTTGTGTGGCGTTGGGTGTTGTCCGTGAATTGGGCGTTGGGGACATGTCTGTGGCCGGCCTGTCACGTGTCATGTGCGTTCGGGGTGGGGCTGATGTGTGTGCTGCTTGGTTGTGTCCCTGTCCCTGTGTGCGACGCATGCATGGCGCTGCGGTTGGCCTCTGCGTTGTGCGCATGTGTGGCGGCGTCATCGGCGCTTTGGGGCCGTGACGGGGTGGTTGGTTCCTAGTCCCAGGTGGTGTGTACACATGTGTTCTGCGATGTTACGATTTGGCCTGTGTGTCATATGTGGATGCGATGGTGGATGTGTAGTGTACACGCGCTGGTGGGGGTTGTCTGCTTTTTCCGCCCTTGCACTGTGTGCGCTGTTTGCGTGCACTTGTTCTGTGTGTGCCTACCTGCGTCTCCGCGGTACGTTGCGTCCTTGGTGGTGCATCAGCAGAAGCATGGGGAGTGCCTGCAGTGCTGGATTCATGCTCGGGGAGCCGCTTCTTCGTTGTCCGTGCTCGGCATCCGTGTTACCGCTTCGGTTTGTCGTACGGTATCTCTTGGCCATGGGTGCCGTTTGTTTGCGGCATCGTAATTTATGCGCCGGGCGGGACGTGTTTCGTCGGACGGTGTGTGTCAGTTGAGGCTGCGCCGCTACATGTACGGGCGCACTTTGATGGCGGACGGTGTTGCTGGCTTGCCGGCGGTGTTTGGCCTACTTTTCGCATCGTAATTGGACGGGCGTGTGGACTGCTGCGTGCCGGCGGTAACTGGTGGTTTTTGCATCCGCCAGCACGGCGGTGGTGCTTCCGCCCGCCATCGTAATGTGCCCCTAAGGGCCTGATTTGGATGTCAGACAGAAATCCATCCGACAGTCTGTTGGAGGCTTTCCGCCCAACATCTAGGGTTTCCCTCTGACCGCCGTATTATGTTGATGGCGGCCAGAGAGAAAACCGCGGGGGGATTTCGCTCCTCTTCCAATTGGCTATCAGAGCCCATAGGAAGAGGAGCGCAATTGTAATCCCTTGAATGACAGAAGAGCCAGCCTCGGCTCCGCCGGCGGGATTACGATGTTGATTTCCGACAGCTTTTCCATGTCGGCCTTTCCGACATAGAAAGTCTGTTGGAAAGTGACCATGGGCCTTGGGGGGCACCTACTGTGCCCCCCTAAACATCCCTGCACTGTGTGGAAGGCTCCACACGGTGCAGGGATGTACAAACATCCATTTTTCAATGGAAGTTTGTGCTGCGGGCATTTCCTCCCGCCGCAAAAGTTTCCATTGAAAAATTGATGTTTTCGACTGCCCTATGGGCAGTCGCATCCTAATCCTGTGGTCAGAACCGCAAACCACATCTGCCCGACATTGTAATGAGGCCCTATATTCTCAAAATAATAACAACCTATACATACAATGTTATTTACAATTAAAAAGAACAACACATTTAACACATACAATAATAAATTACATAATTTGAAAAAATTCACTATTTTCAAGTATGTTATTACTTAAATACCTTTCTACCCTATATCTCTATAAACGACACAATACACATTTACAATTAATTAATAAATTTATATTTACACATTTTAGATAATTAAATATCTATTAAAATATTAATAATTATTAACTAATAATAAAATAATTATATTTAAGTACCTTCCCACCCTTTATCCATTCAAAACAAACAACCCACAGTTAATTTATAAATTTAAAAAATCTTAATTGCATAATTTCCATAATGAATTATCAATTAAACAATTAATATTCATAATTAACTAATAATAAATGCATTTTTAATTAATTTACTACTTTTTCCCTTACAGATGCAACAACTCACACCTAATATATACCTTAAACAATATCTTATTTACACATTTTAATAAAATAATTATTATAAATTACCAGTTTTTAAGAACTATTATAATGTAATTCATACACACCCTTTACATACACAAAAACAACAACACACACCAAACATTTTTTTTAATGATTTACACAATTTACATAATTAATTATCAATTAGGTTATTAACATTAATTAAACATTGGGTGGCAAATACGATGTCGGGCGGACGCCACTGTCTCGTAAACTGGACTGCTCTTCGTTCGGCAGTCCCGCCCGCCTCATTAGGATGCGACCAAACACTGGTCGCATTCCGACATTTCCCTATGGGAACATGCATTACGGCCATAAACCGGACGTAATACATGCTCCCATAGGGAAATGGGAGATGTTGTTCATCCCTGCACCCCGTAGGTGCCCTCTTGGCCCCCAACCGGAGGCCGCACACACAAGAGAGCCCCGCTGGGGGCCCCCAAACACGCTTTCCAACATGATTTTCATGATTGGACAGGCCTGCATGGAAACCATGCCAGAAACCATGCATAGTAATCCCAAGGGCGGAAAGGCCTGCCCTTTGGGATTACGAGCCGGTTCCGACTGGCCAACCGGCTCCTTTAGCCCGTCGAAAGCCAGCCGGAATGACTGGCCAGTTACAATTCTGACCGGTTGATACAAAATCAGCCGGTCGGAATTGAAACCGACGATGGGTGTTGGAAAGCATCCGACCGAAGGCTTTCCAACCTCCATTGTAATAGGCCCCTAATTAATAATAATTATAATTAATTTACTTCCCACCCTATATCCTACAAAACCCACAACCCGCACCTGAAATTTAACTTAAAAAAAATTAATTATACAATTAACATAAATAATCATCAATTAAATAATTAATAATAATTAAGATTTGATTATGAATTAATTATAATTAATTTGCTTCCCACCCAATACCCCCACAAAACCCACAAACTGCACCTGAAATGTAACTTAAAAAAATTAATTATACAATTAAGATAAATAATTATCAATGACATAATTATTATTAATTAAAAAGTAATTATTAATTAATTACAATTAATTTACTTCCCACCCTGTGCCCCTATAAGCCCCACTACGGTACTAAAACTCACAAAGAATTATTAAATTAAATTTCAAAACTGCAAAAAATGAAAAAAACTATCTTAAACATTAACAATTATATAAACAATTCATAACATACACAATTAAAATATATACTAAAATACATAAAAGTAATTCACAAAAGAGATTATTACCAACAATATTTTTGTCAACGATATTAATGATTTCGATATTGTTAAAATCAATATTGCTTGCCTTAAAATCGATATTCTTGACAACGATATTCTTACACATGATATTTAAGCATGACGATATTTAAAACTCACTATTTTTGTCTGCCGATATTTAAAATCCGATATTTTGTCTTAATACTTTAAGCTCAAGGGAGTTTTAGTAGATCCTGGTAGATGGCCCTATTCCCTTTTTTGAGTCCCATATGGAAGAGTTCCACAAATTAAACACTAGGCTAGATGGTCCTCGGCTGCAAAAAGAGTGTAAATCCCCACTCAAGGTATTAAATCAGGAAATAAACTTCCTAATAGGAAAACAGCATTTGCTGGTTTCTTTAGTTAGACTGCATGAAATTGATTGCCTTAAGCGGTGAAGAACTTGTCGGAAACTCCATGAAAGTGGAAAGGAAAGTGATCTAAAATGGATCATTCTAAGAGAGGCTGCAATTTTCAAAGACTCAAGGAAGTATTGGTGTTTAATTGCAGAATATTGTGATTTCAGGGTGAAAGCACAGGCAATTCCTATTTCTGAAAATGCTTGGGTGGAATATATCTCCAAGTTCTTTGCTGGTAATACTGACTTAAATAGCCTTGTGACCCTTTGTGTGGATAAGGTGCTGTATTCGGAGTATGTTGCTCCTACTGTTGATGAGAATGTGGGGTTTATAAAAAAGGCCAGAACCTCTGATGCCCTGGTGCCTGATGAGATTCCCATTGCAGTCATAAAAAGGAGATGCAGCTTGGGGAGCTTTCCATGCCCCATTATTTAATCATTGCTATTGCTCTGGGAAAATTCTCCAATCATGGAAGGGAAGTGTTATTGTACCGCTGTATAAAAAGGGCCCCAAATCCTCCCCGGCAAGATTCAGAGAGATAGCACTACTGGATGCCTCTGGCAAACGTTTTGCCAAGAGTGTGCTTAGTCACTTACAGCAGTGGATTGAAGACCAGAAGATCATTCTCCCACAACAAGCTGGTTTTAGGAGGAATCATTGCACCTTCGATAATATCATGGTCCTTCAAATGGTAGTGGAAAAATGCACCATTTCCTGAGGTATGCCAGTATATACGCTGTTTATTGATTTCTCCACAGCGTTTGACAGAGTTGATCGTCAGACACTGTGGGGAAAGCTTCTCCTGCTGGGAGTTCCGCACCATCTTTTGGGTCTTATCATGGAATTACATACGTATACTTGGTGTCAAATCCTGATGGATAGGATGCAGGGTTTATCCTGTATGGTTAAAAGCCAAAATGGTCATAAGCAAGGTTGCATGTTGGTTCCTCTTTTGTTTGGCACCTTGAATTAATGAAGTAGCCATAATGGATCTTAGTATATTGGTCTGCAGAGTTGTCTTGAAGTACTATCAAAGTATGCAGAAGCCCATTAGCTGAAGATCAACATCTCCGAAAGCTAAGTCTTGTTCTTTCGTAGGAATATAACAAGAATGAAACAGAATTTTAATTGGTATCCGAGTACTGACAGATTGGAAAGAGTGGACACATCTTTAATTTGGCATGATTTTTTCTAAGACTGGGTGGGAAACTGACCACATGAGGCTGTGTTCGAGCAGGGCCCTTTCTCAGGCTAACGCCTTGTTTGGATTTTACAAAACTTGTGGGAGACGTCATTTTGAGCATTTCCTATCAGTTTATAGGGCCAAAATCCCCCCCTCCTTGTGCTATGTGTTAGATATGAGCTACTGGCACTCTTTTGAGAAGATCGAAGGTTGAATATTTTGTTAGATATGTAACTTGAATACACTTGCAGCCCCACATCTCCTGCGCCGGGAGTTCGGCCTATTATCCTCCTATCCTTTTTCCCTGGATGCGATGTTGAGGTGGGAAAACGCACTCCTTGGTGGTGAAGAGGGAACACTGTGGGCTGCCCTAAATTGTGAGATTTTCTCCCTTCAGAAAGAAATTAGCTTATTTTTCAGGACCTTTTAGTGGGCTAAGGACATTGTTGGGCTTGATCTGAATTTTTGTCGAAGTCCGCGCTGAAGGGTCTAATAAAGGGCTCAGTGTTCAACATAAGTTTGGCCAGAGATATTGCCTTAAGCCAGTCTATTTTCACTCAAAACCTTGAAATTGAAAATCTCCTCATCTACTGATTGGTTTTTTGTCATTCCGCTAACATTTTATTTATTAAAAGTTACTCTATTTTGCTAAATTGATTTGGGAATTTTCTTTGGCTGTCTTTTCACTTTATTATTGTTTGTGTACCACATAAATACTTTACACATTGACTCTAAGTTAAGCCTGACTGTTTTGTGCCAAGCTACCAGAGGGCTCAGCACAGGTGAAACTAGTGACGTTTATGGTTCACCCTGACAAGGATTGTGGATATTGCCTGAGTGGGCTTCCAGGCCCCTCAACCAAAAACCCAATTTCCTACAGAGCCCACTTTTTCTGAGCTAGATCACTTGCATTGTTGAAAATGTTTCCACTAACAATTCCAGACAATTTATATGCATTTTTTTCTCTTCTTCTGACCAACAACCTTCTGTCAAAATAGATTGACATCTTGCACCCTAAAATTCTAAATTTGCGTTAGATTATCATAATATCAAGATTAGACCTGGGTGAAATCCTGGGGAAAAACAACACAAGTGGAATATGAGGTAATGGATGGTTTTGTTCTCTGAGGACAGCATAGGTGTGCCATCCTGCAACTGTCATTCTTACAAAAATAAAAGCTGTTAATCAAGGTAGTCCTAAAAACAAGTACACAGGTAGTGTTCACAAACCATAAGCACATGTTCCAATGGCTGTGATGATTTACTGCGAAGAGTCTGCACATAGGGTTACTAAGTAAACCTCTTTACATGAGAGGGAGTAGGCAGCTACTTTCAGTGGAACAATGCACTACAAAACCAACTAATAGGCTGCTGAATGCCAAAGCGTACGTACAGAAGCTAAGCATTGCTACTCCTCTGAGATTGCTGAAACCATTCTTGAGTAACACCATTAGGGTGACTTAGAGGAGCACTAATTTGCCACTGAAGAGTTCTCTCACAATAAGGGGGCATGCGAACTGTTGCCAAAAAGCAAAAAACCACAAGGGAACTTTCAGAGATAAAGTTGAAATGGCATGATAGCAAGATACACTGCTAAGGCAGCTGCCAGCAGGGAACTGCTGTCCTTACATGATATGATCCCTGATTCATCACTAGCAGCCAGAAGACCTACCTGAAAAGGCAGTAAATTAGGCAAACGAATGTTAGGTTGGTGGTTAGTGCGCACAGTTATACATTAACTATGCAAAATTAAAAATGTGAATATATCCCTAGAAGAGTGCCCTTTCTTTCATTGCTAGCTCAGTGAGTGCTGAAGAAAGGTTGAGCATTATCTCATGTTGGGAACTGTTATACATTTGAATTGAAAACTAATTAAAGTGAAATATACTTGAATTAGGGAGGCCACTTAAAAGTGTCATTTGAAGAAGCATTAACTGTAGCATGGTGACAGGATGTCTCAGCTCAAGGCAGAAACATCCATTGCAAATTGTTAGTTTGCCAGCTCTGCTGTACAACATTCATTAACTGCAACATGGTAGCAGGCTGGCTTTTCTGTGCCAATTTTCTTTATTGCAATATTGTGGCATGCTAGTTCTGGTAATGAAACTCATGGTTAATTAAAGTTGTTTAGAATGAATTTGTTAAAAAGCCTAACGTCCCTGGTTGGCCTTCTCGTTCAGTGCAGTCACCAGCATGCAAGAGATTATGGACTGAAATCAGCCCTGAAATGTAAGTTTTGAAAACATGCGAATAGCAAAAAAACCTAATAAAGCCCCAAATGCCTAAAAATACCAGTCTCAGCCTACTAACAGTTCGCAAGGGACATGAGGAAGACTATGCGTCCTTAGAACAGCTATTAAGATGGTTAATGGCTTAAGCAAATTCACCTTTTCCTGCATGGTGACCCCAGATTTGTTTTACTTTTTCTGCAACTGGGCTGGGGGAGTTAATGACTTTGCATGTTAAATGCTGACTAGTTAGCAGGTATTTGCTTTCCGGTACAGAACAAATGAGAGGTTTAGCACTACCTCCTTTTACTTGGAGCCGCCATGGAAAGAACATTCTAGACAGCCAAGCTCCTGTCACAATATCAGAGAAACCCATTTGGTCATGTGGGAGGAGAGATAATTTAAATAAGGGTGTGGCTAGGAAGCTGAAGACATGCCTACCTGGTGGCAGAAGGGGTCCACCCGTTTGAAACAGGGGCTCTGGGTAATTTTACAGTTAGGCATAGAGGAAGGGCTTCAAAAGGAGGTGGATGACTGGGAATAAATAGGATTGAGTAGCAAAATGTCTCCAGTCGCTGTCAAGTGCACATAATAAATCTAGCACCTTAGCCATTACCTCCTCAGAACATTCCTGGACCTGGGAAAACTCTACCTGAAAAAGAAGACGATCCCGCTGGAAGAAGCCTCCTGACTTCTGCTGGAAGAAGAGGAGTACTCAATCCAGGTAGCACATTGGGACTGGAACTGCTTTCCAAGAGTCAAGTGGTTGGTCTCCTGTTTACTTACTTCAGGGTCACAAAAGGCAGAGGGAATACTGATTCCAAAAGGACCCAGCTGACCACTGAGATCCAACTTAACCACCACCTACTCTGTCAACTAACCAGTGACCACACCCTATGGATTCCCTGGTCCTGACCTCCCTCATGTGGCTTTTGTACTCCAGTTTTGCCTGGCATCTATCAGTGCTCTTTTTCATACTGGACACTGCTGCATGACACTGTGCATGCTGTGCCTCACCATCACACAACATCTATAATTCCTGTATGTTTGCCCGGTGGAGTTTTCAAGCTGACACTGCAATTTCCTCCCCTGCCACCCTCCTAAAGAAAAACATATGGCTTTGCTGCTCTCTCAGCGTTTTAAGTTTTCACTCAAAAATAATTCAGAATTTTGCATTTTCTTTTTTACTCAAGAAGTCTTGCTTTTAGGTCTGAATCTTGACAGCACAGTTGTCAAAGAGACTTAATACTGACACTACACAGAGGGGGCCATAGACCCAGCCCTTTCAACTCTTGGCTTTCTTTGGCCAGCCTATTTCAGCCATTGGCTTAAGATGTTTATTCATCTGTCCCCTTAAGCTAATGGCCCTTTGAGTATATTCTTTCACTTCCACCTGTGCGTCTGCATGGAACTGCATAAGGCACTACTTTACAACTATATACCTCTCTTTCGACACCTGCTGACTTCCTCTTGTATGTTTCTCTCTGTTACTCCTCTCTGTTTTCTCCCACTACCATCTTTCCACTGGGCACTCCTCATTTCCCCTCCCGCTACACTCTCATATCTCCCTCTCCTGCTTGTTCCTTGTTTCCCCTGCCCATCTTTCCCTCCTGTGCCGACAGCACCAGGTTTTTTCATAGAAATGGAAGGTGGGCTTTACAAAGGCTCACTTACCTTCAATATTGTTCTGTTTTGTTTCTGTGTCAAAAGTAGGTCAGGCGGAAAGAAAGAGCATTCATTATAGTTCTTTTTTTTCTTTTTCCTCGCCATTGCAACTAAAGTAGTACTATAATGAAGGCCCCTTTGCCACCCAACCTAAGTTTGAAATAGAAGCAAAAATAGGATTATATCGAAGGCAAGGAAACCTTCAACATAGTTAGACTTTCGTTTCCTGTCAGTCTTTAATGTTTTTACACTTGATTTGCTTTAGCTCATTAAACCTACTGGCTTTGCCAGTGCTTTTTGAGAATGTATGGAAATAAGAGTTCCAAATGAG
The DNA here is from genome assembly GCA_963921515.1 of Calotriton arnoldi. Lineage (NCBI taxonomy): Eukaryota > Metazoa > Chordata > Amphibia > Caudata > Salamandridae > Calotriton > Calotriton arnoldi. Next base: position 19,187 of record CAWUFW010000576.1, read on the forward strand.
TTTGAATGGAAGGCAGTTTAGAAAAAATGTCTCCCCACTATTGACTTTTCTCAAATCTCATTAATTGCAGATCCTTGCATCTCTGGGATCCTTGTGTAATCAGCAAGATGTTGTCTATAATACATTGCAAAATAGGATGCTGATATTGAAAAGTGGCAACACGCTAGGTGTGGTACATGACATTTTATATAAATACCATTAGACCCAATTCAGGAGGGATGTTAGAGTTGGCCCTTTTTGCAGGGTCATCCCAGAACATTTTGCCTTCCTCCTGGTATTTTTCTGACCTGTTGTTGGTGGTTTTAGGACTCTGGGCACCTTATCACTGCTGTTCAGTGTTAAAGTGCATGTGCTCTCTATGGTAAACTTGGTAAGATTGGTCTACACCTGTTTGGCATATTTAATTGACCTATCAGTCCCTTGTAAAGTGGTATCTCATATACCCAGGGCCAGTAAATTAAATGCTACTGGTGGGCTTGCAGCGCTGCTTGCGCCACTCACCAAAGTAGCCTTTCAAACCTGTCTCGGGCCTCTGCCATTGCAGGGCCTGCGCGCGCAGTTTACTGCTGCTGTGACGTGGCACATAAAGTGGTTGCCACGTCTGTGACTCCCCTTTTACTACATATCAGTCACCCCTAAGGTAAGCCCTAGCTAGCCCCATGGGCAGGGTGCAATGTAGGTAAAAGGTAGGACATGTTCCTTAACTGTGTGGCATGTCCTGGTAGTGACAAACAGCCTATTTGGTTTCTCACTACTGTGAGGCTGCCCTCTCATAGGAATGCATTGGGGATTCCCTGATATGTGTTTCAGTGGTAATTCCTCATCTGAGAGGGGTAGCGTGATCAAGTTTGGTATGTTTGGAATAGTGGTGATAAATGCTGCATAGTGGTGTTCGCAGATTTATTATAACTATTTTAGAAATGCCACTTTTAGAAGTAGGCATTTCTGTGTGCTATGTGTCTTTGTGCCTTCCTGTTGTGTTTTGCATGTCTGCCTCTGGATGACAAGGGCTGTGGAGGTGCAGTGGCTCCAGAGGGGCTGGGCTAGTCAGTGCTAGTCTGAATAGGCCTGATCTGCATTTGGAGTAGTGGGAGGAGTAGCACCTGAATAGGACTGTGCCTGCCTTACACAATGCTGCTCGCCCCCCTGTGGTGTGTCTGGGGCCAGATCCTACACTAACAATGAGGGTTGTCGTGCACCTGAAAAGAGATGTGTAAGTGACCCCCAGAACTGGTTTGGACTGGGCACAGAGCCCTGTGCCAGGGGGTAGAACAAAGACATTTGTGATATAAATATTGGGGCTGTGACCCCACGTCTGTGTTGAACTGGTGCTTACTTGAGGACTGCTGGGCACCAGGAGGAACTGCCACGAAGGACTTCCCCCCTGCTGGAGGATCCTGTGAGCTGGCCTGCCTGGGCCCAGCTCTGCCTGTGTGATTTTGGGCTTGGGAGAGGACTGCAGCCCTGCCCTGCGGGACCCCGTGTGCTGGCCTACTAGTTGCCGCCTTGCTGGTGTCCCTGGCTCTGAGGAGGTGCAGCGCCGGTGAATCGCTTTCGACAAGAGGAGCTGGAAGCGCTGGAGAAGTACAGCCCCTTTCTCCTGCAAGCAGCGAGAGAACATGAGGAGAATTGGCACCGGGCAAGCGCTGTGTCTTTCGCTCAAAGAGCGCTGTGCCAGGCATTCCATTCGTTAGCCAAGAGTATCTGCGGATCAGGAAGAAGTTGCCTCTGTCTCTGAGGCCGAGTGCGCCCCCCCTAGCATGTTGCTGTAGCAACGAGGGAGCTGCGGGGGAAGCCAGCGTCAGAAAGCAGGAAGACAGGCGAAGGTTGCCTGGTTGTGCGCGGGGCCCAGCGGAAGGTGGAGCCGGTGCCTCGCGGGCTCCAGGACCCGAGGTTGCGAGCGGAAAGGAACCAGAGCCTCGCGGGCTCCATTCCGTAGCTTCCTGCCTCCCCCCGCCTGGTAGAGGGAGCGGCGGGTCACTAGTGATCGCCGGACCCGGCGAGGGGGCCAGCAGTAGGTCCGCAGAAAAGAGCGGAGACTTCGCTCCGTGTCCTGACTTTCTTGGTCTCCCCAGCAGAGCAGCTGCACCACGAGGCTACAGGTGGGTGAGTGTCATCCCCCCCGAACCTGTGGGAAGGTGTGTACCGCGAAGCAGCCCGAACGCGGGCCTCTGCTGACTTCCTTTTGGTCTCCCATGGTGGAGGGACCTAAGGGTTTTGCTGCCTTTTGGGTGGCATTGTGGGGAGTACCCCGATCTGGGAAGCACGAGACCGGGGGAGGTCTCCAACGTATTTGGTGCCAGCACCTGCACCTCTGGGAGTTACAGCAGTTGCCAGTTGTGTGCCCTGTGAGGAGCTTCTTTTTGGAACGGGGCATTGCAGGGAAAGCCCAGGATGGGACCCCGAGGATAAGGCCAGACTGCCTGATTTTCGCCCCTCTGTTTTGGGTGGGACATAATACCATTAGGTGCTGTGTGCACCTTACCAGTGATTAAGGTGCACTGATGATTATGATGTATGCCTAATGTGTGGGTGCTAAGTGTGCCCTTACCAGTAGTTACTGGTGGTCTTCACTAACTGTGAATTATGATGGTTATGACAGTGGCCCAATTGGCCCTGTAGTGTATATAATCCCTGTAAAGTCATACTAAGTGCCGTGGGGCACAGTGTATGAATGTGATTACGTTCTAATGTGTTTTAGGCACATGCCCTAGCCAACCAGAAATCCCATTTCTAACAAGGGAGATTCTCAATTTTCTAAGCTAAAAATGCCTTTATTTTGGCTGTCTCCAACCTGAAATTGCCTCTGCTTCAATAGAATTCAATAGGGTAAATACATCCTCCCGATTATTTTTAAGAATCTCGCTCTCCCTCTTTCCTCTTCTAAAATGTGGGCATGCATGTTTTTAGTTAACAACAAGGGGAATTCTGGTACTTGTAACTTTACTTTCTCATCTTACAGGACTAGGAATAGCAGCATGCAACATTAAGCAATATTCTGCTGTGTACATCACAAATGTGATACTTTTAAGAATTTTATTCTTCCATAAGAGCTGTTATAAGTGAAATAGTTTTCCCAGTTTTTTCAGTCTTAGCTTTTATTTACTATGTAAAAATATGAAAATATGAATATTGTAGTGATTAATATGAGCCTGTGGTTTCCGGTGTTCGGCACCGGCACTTAATTGTCAAAACCGTACTTATGACAGTCTGCCACATGGTGGTGCTTCTCATCTAATTTAGAGATAAGCGGAACAACGGTTGTTTATGAATACAATGTAGATTACAAATTACTAATACCTGGCTCACCAGCCATTCCTTTAGCTTTGGGGGCTTAGAATAATCTGAACTGTCGCACTTGCAGGTGAGAGAGATGGTTAGTAGCTGTTTTGGCAGTGATGACAGTGATGACAGGGGTGATGGGTGGTGCAAGCTGCAGTGGCCTCCTGGTGAGAGCCCTGGCACTCTTTCATTTACAAATTAAGCACTGGAATACTGTACTTAAATTTTATGACGTTCTAAAAACGTTTGTGTGCTTTAGATCATTTTGCACATCAGTCTTTGCAGATCATCACTATCACCAGTTTACAGTACTCAAAGTCTTCATGTCAAATTGCAAATCAACTCTGCTTTCATTAAAGGAAGAGACGTTCTTACTCCCTCTAAGGCCATTCACCTCCATAAAGAATGTTGATATGTATTTCTTGATAATTACCATCACTACTTTCAACATTATCCACTAATGTCTGCATTTGCCCCAAAAGCAGTTAACTATGCCCTCATTTGATGTAGTGACTCAGTGATGTATAAGGACACATAACTATACAGAACCTTTTCAAAACTATTTGCATTTTTCATGCCACTGCTTATGTCAGCCCTAACTCATGTGAGAATGCAACACTGTCCTCAGTGCTTCATGCTAGCACCAATCTATACCAGTAAGGGCATGCCAATGTAGCACATTTGGATGCCACACTCCTGGATGGCTTTTTATGCCATCCAGGGTAGTGGGGTATATTGGATTATAGCACACTTAGCTTCATACATTAACTGCAACCTGTCTATTAATGGACAAGTGTGAAGTCTACCTACAGATTGTTTGTGCAACTCTTTCTTTCTGGATCATACTCATGTTTGAATTCACCTAAACCTTTTTCTATGTCATTACTCATTGAAAAGTCTTCCACTATTTTCCAATATTTTCTCCATTATGACTAATGCACCCTGTGGCATACCACAGATCAGATTTTGCCTACCTGTTAGTGAGTGACAGAGCACAATGGATCTTCTCACACTAGACACACAACATGCAGTGTTCACAAAGCTGTGGGCTAAGCAAAGTCTGAACTGATTTCTTTTAGACATTTGTGGCCACTAGCTCACCACAGAGGTTTCCACCAATCACTGTTCCACCATCACCAATGTATCCATGTGTATAACGTGCCAATGTGGGCACAATGTCAACCCATATACTGTGAACAACTTTACTTGAAAGTCTCCTACAAAGCCACACATCCTATGTCCCAAATACTGCCTTCACCTCATCCAGACCTGGATGTCCAGCATCCACCTGAAACTCAAACCCACCAAGGATGAATTTCTGTTACTTGTTAGGAACAACCAGCAACAATTAATCCAAAACTGGATGAATGACATGGACTTGGACAGAATCAAACCCCAACTTACACCCAATCTGAAGCCCTTGCAAGTTACCTTAGACACCAACCTCACACTCAAGAATTATTTGCCAAGAAAACAAAGAATGGCTGGTACCAGTTCTCTATACTAAAAAGAAATAAAACCAGTCCTTCCAGAAATCAATTTCAGACCTGCTGTTAAGCCCTCTTACTCTTGCATCTCGATGTCAACAACACTTTTCTCCATGGGCTCCCAGTCTCTACACAGGCCTTCCCTTAAGGGCATCCTACATGCTTCAATATGTGTCATCCAAGACCTGAAGAAATATGACTACATTACCACTGACGAAGTGGGGGTTATTAAATCTCAAACATCCGGTGTAATCATCATACACACCCCACTACTGGTCAGAAGGACCTTTTCTCATCATCGTGGAGAGAGGTTTAGGAGAAAACATTTACATACATTTCCATAAAAGGTGGAGACCAATGGGGCTCCTTGGGAAATGACAGGGAGATATGAATAAGTTTAAAAACATTTATTAACAAACCTATTTAAATATAGGCCGTTAATTTGGTAAGTATTCAGGTTTAAGAATCATAATTACAAGTTCAAACTACATAAAGAATACATATTATACAAAAAGTGTGTACCTTAAATAAAATCCCTAATCTAAATTAAGTCAGCATGGGTCAAGAAAGAACATTTAGTTAAGCAAATAAGGTAATGTGTCAGTTTCTGAAAGCTGAATAAATCCTCTGATGAGAGAATATGAATGCTTACACATAAGGCCTTTGCACTCTCGCTGTGGAGATCAGCCAGAAGTGAGAAGGAACTTCTCAGTTTGAAGTCAGCATGCATCTTCTCTCTAGTCTAAGACTGCACTGATTTGCAACATTACAGCTCTTTATCACTCTCGGGAGCTGTTAGAATTTGGGTCTCAAGTTGGTAGAGGTATGCACCCTCTCCAAGTAGGGACCATAATTCTAGTCAGGGTAAGTCAGTTACATACCATAAATTAACCTGTGCTCACCCTCTGGTAGCTTGGCACAGAGCAGGCAGTCCTAACTTAGGAGGCAATGTGTAAAGTATTTGTGCAATACTTAAAACAGTAAAGCAGTGACAACACCACACAAAAATAAACATAGAGCTTAATGTATTGAACAAAAACAGACCAAAATGACCACAATCCAATAAGAAGAACCAGAGTTATGATTTTCTAAAGAATATCTGTAAATAGTGCCTAAAAGTTTAGACAACCGGGGCAATCTGGTCATGCTGGGCCGGGTCAAATCTGAAAGTTCAGCCGACTGCGTCTGTGCAAAGGTTGTATTCAAGGACCAACCTTGTCCCACTGGAAAAAGTACCTTGGATGGTGGATGCGTCGACGTCAAAGACCCAATGCTGGAGCAGAGGAGGTGATGCGTAGGCGCTGATCCCTTTGGATGTAGTCAATGTGTCAGCTCCAATCCGCGCAGGCGAATGCTTTACCATGAAGGCGATGCGTCATCATTGACCTGCGCAACTGGCGAAACAATGTCCTCGAGCAGCAATGCGTCGGCGTCGATGGAGATGCGTTGGTTTCGTCCGGTGCAAAGACGGCAAAGCGTGGATTTTGCTGGTTCAGCACAGAAAACCCACTTCCAAGGGCCCAGGACTGGATTGGCACCACTTGGCAGGGTAGGACTCACAGATGGCAGAGCCCAGGCGCTGTTGCAGGGTTGCTGGAAGTCTTTGATGTTCTGGAGACTTCAGAACAGGAGGCAATCAGGCAAGCCCTTAGAGTCACTCTGGGTTCAAGTGGCATAGGTGCAGTCTTTTGCACCCAGGCAGAAAGAGTAGCAGGCAGCAGGCGGGTCAGCACAGCAGAAAATCAGTTCTTCCAGTGCAGCAGTCCATGGGAGTGGCAGTCCTTCCTGGCAGAGTATCTACAAGTCCAGAAGTGTACTGAGTTGGTAGGGTCAGAAGTAGAGTTCTTATATGCAGTGGTGCCTTGAATGGGAGAGACTTCAAAGAGGGGCTTTGAAGTGCAGAGAGACCCTCCCTTCCTACCTTGGCCCTGGACACCCTCCAGTGGGTTAAGCAGTCTCTTGTGTGTGAGCAGGTCACAGCCCATTCAGGTGTAAATGCCAGCTACTCCCTCCCATCCTGCTCAGGTTGACCCATCAGGATGTGAGTTGCCCATCAGGCACACCTAATCTCCCTTTGTGTGTGATTGTTAAGAGGGAATGCACAAGGCCCAGCTGTCACCCACCCCAGACGCGTATTGGAGACAGGCAGCAGGCACATAGGGCTTAAGAGTAGATAAATGCCAACTTTCTAAAAGTGGCCTTTTTAAAGTTGTAATAATAAATCCACCTTTACCATTAAAAATGGTATACTATTACAGGTTCATAGGGACCAAACATCACAATTAAACCCCTTCTCAATCAGGAATTATACTTATTAACGGTAATAAGGAATTCCCAATGTTGTCTTTTAAGAGAGAGGTAGGCGACACAGTAGTGAAAGAGAACACTGGGAATTTTTCACTATCAGAACATGTAAAACTAAAACGTATATGTCCTGCCTTTTACTTACACAGCACCCTGCCCTATGGGCTACCTAGGGCCTACATTAGGGGTGACTAATGTGTACTAAAAGGGGAGTTTAAGGCTTGGCAAGGGGTTTGAAATGCCAAGTTGACTTGGCAGTAAAGCTGCATGTAGAGGCTGTGCAGTGGCAGGCCTGAGACATTTTTAAAGGGAAACTTAAGTTGGTGGCATAATCAGTGCTACAGGCACACTAGTAGCATTTAATTTACAGGCCGGGCCCTGGGCACATATAGTGCACTTTACTAGGGACTTGTAAGTAAATTAAATATACCAATTGTTGAAAGATCAATTTTACCATGTTTAGGGGAGTGAGCAAATGCATTTTAGCACTGGTTAGCAGTGGTAAAGTACCCAAAGTCCCAAGACCAACATAAACAAATCAGCAAAAGGTCAGGCAAAATAGACCAAACGTGTAGGGGAAGACCACCCTAAGGCTTACAGGTCTAACAGGAGCCAATCATATTACTCTAGAGTCTGGGAGCAGGTAAACTCTCCCATCTTTCCCAGGAGAACACAGCGGTCCATGCATGGCTATATCCTTCAATTATTACACTGGACAGACTATCAGGTACAGCCAGCTCTTCCTATAAGTCGCTCCTCCACCCTGGATCTTCATCTTTCAATGAGATCCTCACTTTCAGTTGTCTAATACATAACAATAAACTATTCACTAGGTAGCAACAGGGGTCTGAGAAAACACAGCATCTGCAATGGAAAAACACATAGTTGTACAAAATAAACAAGAATAAAATGTGCAGGCCTCTCAGCCTTAAACTTAAGTTACATAGCTTGTTAACTCGGGTGCTGCTCATAATGACTAAATGCAGTCACCTACTACAAATTATGTGATTACGATGCACATGTTATTTAGCAATGCAAATAACACTTTGCTCAACAAATTTGTTAATCATGCAAATGGAAGAATTAAGCTCCCATCACCGCCATATAGACTACGCTTTCATGCCATCTTCAAATCCAGTTGTATCATATACAAAGCCATCATGACATTACCCTGCATTTCTATCTGAGAAGCTCACCATTACCAGTGGCTTTCGGCACATCCACAGTGGAGAACACCATTAGACAGGGAGGCCGAGAAGAAAAAATAAAAAACAAATAAGGGTAGAGGCAGTATCCATCTCTGCATCCAGGTTCTGGAACAACATACCTGTATTTATCAGGATCACTCAACCCTGTGCCAATATAGGAAAGAGCTAAAGAGCACCTTTTTTAAAGAACACTATATCATAGCAAAGTAACAGTCAACCTCTGCTCCCAGAACCCAACCACATCTCCAATCACTTGTTGACGGAATCTTTGCCTTTCACATTGTATGCCACTTTGCTACTTTTTTACCTAGTTTCATACTATACAAACACACATAGATGCATATATTATGCAGTAGGTACCAGGTCACAATGATTTTCCATGCACTGGGTGATGTATTTAAGAGACAACACCTACAAATATAAGTTTAGCATATAATTTAACTAGTAACAATTAAAACAAAACACCCATGGACAAGATGGGATGGGCAGCTCACTCAATCACCAATCATTCTACTGCAACAAACAGTGCCTCATATAGTGTGCAAATGCCATGACCTTAAGTTACTAAGTCTGAGTTACAGAGGAGAAACTGAGGTGACTCATTTAATTCCAGATTTATAAATGAGCTCTTCTGGTCACATAACCACTGTTTTTGACAATTTCCAACTCCAGTAACTTCTTCGATCCTTACAGCCATGAATGAATTAAAAACTTATAAAAACTGTCGTTTTAGAGACAGCAATATGTTTAGGCACTGAGCATGCGCCGAACATTGTTTTTCGACTTTCTCCTTTATGTCCCTTTTAGTAAGGGTGAGGAATCGGATTGTTGGTTGGGTGGGATGCTAAACCTTCTCAAGCAACAACCTCAATCCCTGTCATGGTGAACCACAAAAGTTGCTAAATTAACCCCTGCTTAACCCTCTGGTAACTTGGCACAAAATCATTCAGGCCTAACTAAGAGGCAATATGTAAAGTAATTATGCAGCACACTAAAAGTAATACATTACAATGAAGTGCCACAACCTTATGAACCAAGGCCAAGAAACCGGCAACATGCAGTATAGGCTTCAGCTAGACAGTATAGTCCTTTCAAAAGCAAGGAATGCTGCTGCAAATGGCACCTGTGGCAAGGTGAGGCAACCCTGCTCAAGCAACAACCACAATCCCTGTCAAGGTGAACCACAAAAGTTGCTAAATTAACCTGTGCTTAACCCTCTGGTAGCTTGGCACAAAAGCATTCAGGCTTAACTAAGAGGCTATGTGTAAAGTATTTATGCAGCACACAAACAGTAATAAATTGAAAACACAACACAAGAAAAATCCCACACTAATTTAGAAAAGTATAGAGAACATTTTAACAAATTATTTGATATCAAAATGAAAAAAATGCAATCAGTAGAACTAGAGGTATGAATTTTAAAATGTAAGCTAAATACTAGTGCGTAAAAGATCAAAGCGCAAACAGTGGACATCTAGTCGTGCAAGACCATGTCAAACTTGAAAAATATAGCTGACCGCAATAGAACGTGGGTAAGATCCATGAAGTTGATTTCACTCGGTCGGCCTTTGAAGAAATGTCTATAAAAATCGCCTGAGAAGGTAAAGTTTCAGCGGGGCAAGCCTGTCTGAGGAGGACGCATCTTCGTCAGGGAGGCCCTGGATGAAGTCGCAGTTAAGATTTCCACGTCTGGACTTTCGCAACTTTTTTGAAAGTCAAAAATCTCCACTGGGACAACGCTGGAGGCTGTAGCCGTCAAGGGCTTCACGAGAGAGGATACCCCTTCTGCAAAAGAGAACTGAACAGGATTTGATGCTTCAGGGAAGAACATAGCAGGAGCTGCTGCAAAGACAGGCATAACGGCAATGGCAGACGAGCAGGTTGGTCCCGGTCCCCTCTCAGTTTTCAGAACATATTTTAGCCCAAAAAATTCTAAGACCCAAGTTTTTGATTTTGGCCATTTGGGCACCTTTAGCACCACTTGGAGAGCCAGGACTCATTCAAGCAGGGTCCAAGTGTGGGTTCAAGATGTTTGGAGCCTTTTCTGTCCCTGAGGCTCTGATCAGGAGGCAAGCCAACTAGCCCTTGAAGTCACTCTGGTAGTCCTGGGTTCAAGAATTGGAACAGGGCTCAAGCAACAGGGCAGGACTCTGAGGGTTCAAGGCAGTCTTCAGGCAGCAAAGCAGTTCTTCCAGGTGCAGCAAAACAGTCTTCCAAAGTACACAACAGGCCACAGCAGCAGGCAGTCCTCTGCGAGTCCTTCCACAGGTCCAGAAAATGAACTGAAGAGTTGGTCTGAGGGTCCTATTTTTTATACCATGTGCCTTCTTTGAAGTAGGTGAAGTTTCTAGAGTTTTCCGTTTGAAGTGCTTGGAGTTTACTGCCTCCCCTACCCTAGCTTCAGCCTGGCTGCATAAACAATGAAGTAGTGTCTGGTCATTTGTGTGGAAGCAGCGCACAGACTATTGATTTGCATGTATGGCTGTTCCAAACTTCGCCCCCTCCATCCTGCTAGTGATGGTCCATCCAGGCACACCTAATCCCTCTATTGTATAGCTGTCTGAGAGGAATACACCAAGTCCAGCTGCCAACTCCACCCAGTCATGTGACCCAGGAACAGGCTTGCAGGTACAAAATAGCTAGTGCAGAAAATGCCAACTTTCTAAAAGTGCATTTTAGCACTGGTTAGCAGTGGTAAAGTACCAAGAGTCCCAAGACCAACATAAACAAATCAGCAAAAGGTCAGGCAAAATAGACCAAACGTTTAGGGGAAGACCACCCTAAGGCTTACAGGTCTAACAGGAGCCAATCATTTTACTCTAGAGTCTGGGAGCAGGTAAACTCTCCCATCTTTCCCAGGAGAACACAGCGGTCCATGCATGGCTATATCCTTCAATTATTACACTGGACAGAGTATCAGGTACAGCCAGCTCTTCCCATGAGTCGCTCCTCTACCCTGGAATCTTCATCTTTCAATGAGATCCTCACTTTCAGTTGTCTAATACATAACAATAAACTATTCACTAGGTAGCAACAGGGGTCTGAGAAAACACAGCATCTGCAATGGAAAAACACATAATTGTACAAAATAAACAAGAATAAAATGTGTAGGCCTCTCAGCCTTAAACTTAAGTGACATAGCTTGTTAACTCGGGTGCTGCTCATAATGACTAAATGCAGTCACCTACTACAAATTATGTGATTACGATGCACATGTTATTTAGCAATGCAAATAACACTTTGCTCAACAAATTTGTTAATCATGCAAATGGAAGAATTACGCTCCCATCACCGCCATATAGATTACACTTTCATGCCATCTTCAAATCCAGTTGTATCATATACAAAGCCATCATGACATTACCCTGCATTTCATTCTGACAAGCTCACCATTACCAGTGGCTTTCGGCACATCCACAGTGGAGAACACCATTAGACAGGGAGGCAGAGAAGAAAAAAGAAAAAACAAATAAGGGAAGAGGCGGTATCCATCTCTGCATTCAGGTTCCTTAACAACATACCTGTATTTATCAGGATCACTCAACCCTGTGCCAATATAGGAAAGAGCTAAAGAAGCACCTTTTTTAAAGAACACTATATCATAGCAAAGTAACAGTCCACCTCTGCTCCCAGAACCCAACCACATCTCCAATCACTTGTTGACGGAATCTTTGCCTTTCACATTGTATGTCACTTTGCTACTTTTTTACCTAGATTCATACTATACAAACATACAACATACATAGATGCATATATTATGCAGTAGGTACCAGGTCACAATGATTTTCCATGCACCTGGTGATGTATTTAAGAGACAACACCTACAAATATAAGTTTAGCATATAATTTAACTAGTAACAATTAAAACAAAACACCCATGGACAAGATGGGATGGGCAGCTCACTCAATCACCAATCATTCTACTGCAACAAACAGTGCCTCATATAGTGTGCAAATGCCATGACCTTAAGTTACTAAGTCTGAGTTACAGAGGAGAAACTGAGGTGACTCATTTAATTCCAGATTTATAAATGAGCTCTTCTGGTCACATAACCACTGTTTTTGACAATTTCCAACTCCAGTAACTTCTTCGATCCTTACAGCCATGAATGAATTAAAAACTTATAAAAACTGTTGTTTTAGAGACAGCAATATGTTTAGGCACTGAGCATGCGCCGAACATTGTTTTTCGACTTTCTCCTTTATGTCCCTTTCAGTAAGTGTGAGAAATTGGGTTATTGGTTGGGTGGGATGCTAAACCTTCTCAAGTAAAACCTCAATCCCTGTCATGGTGAACCACAAAAGTTGCTAAATTAACCCCTGCTTAACCCTCTGGTAACTTGGCACAAAATCCTTCAGGCCTAACTAAGAGGCAATATGTAAAGTAATTATGCAGCACACTAAAAGTAATACATTACAAAGAAGTGCCACAACCTTATGAACCAAGGCCAAGATACGGGCAACATGCAGTATAGGCTTCAGCTAGACAGTATAGTCCTTTCAAGAGCAAGGAATGCTGCTGCAAATGGCACCTGTACCCTGCTCAAGCAACAACCACAATCACTGTCAGGTTGAACCACAAAAGTTGCTCAATTAACCTGTGCTTAACCCTCTGGTAGCTTGGCACAAAAGCATTCAGGCTTAACTAAGAGGCTATGTGTAAAGTATTTATGCAGCACACAAACAGTAATAAATTGAAAACACAACACAAGTAAAATCCCACACTAATTTAGTAAAGTATAGAGAACATTTTAACAAATTATTTGATACCAAAATGAAAAAAATGCAATCAGTAGAACTAGAGGTATGAATTTTAAAATGTAAGCTAAATACTAGTGCGTAAAAGATCAAAGCGCAAACAGTGGATTTCTAGTCGTGCAAGACCATGTCAAAGTTAAAAAATATAGCTGACCGCAATAGAACGTGGGTAAGATCCATGAAGTTGATTTCACTAGGTCGGCCTTTGAAGAAATCTCCATAAAAATCGCCTGAGAAGGTAAAGTTTCAGCGGGGCAAGCCTGTCTGAGGAGGACGCATCTTCGTCAGGGAGGCCCTGGATGAAGTCGCAGTGAAGATTTCCACGTCTGGACTTTCGCCACTTTTTTGAAAGTCAAAAATACCCACTGGGACAACGCTGGAGGCTGTAGCCAACAAGGGCTTCACGAGGGAGGATACCCCTTCTGCAAAAGACAACTGAACAGGATTTGCTGCTTCAGGGAAGAACATAGCAGGAGCTGCTGCAAAGACAGGCATAACGGCAATGGCAGACGAGCAGGTTGGTCCCGGTCTCCACTCAGTTTTCAGAACATATTTTAGCCCAAAAGATTCTAAGACCCAAGTTTTTGATTTTGGCCATTTGGGCACCTTTAGCACCACTTGGAGAGTCAGGACTCATTCAAGCAGGGTCCAAGTGTGGGTTCAAGATGTTTGGAGCCTTTTCTGTCCCTGAGGCTCTGATCAGGAGGCAAGCCAACTAGCCCTTGAAGTCACTCTGGTAGTCCTGGGTTCAAGAATTGGAACAGGGCTCAAGCAATAGGGCAGGACTCTGAGGGTTCAAGGCAGTCTTCAGGCAGCAAAGCAGTTCTTCCAGGTGCAGCAAAACAGTCTTCCAAAGTACACAACAGGCCACAGCAGCAGGCAGTCCTCTGCGAGTCCTTCCACAGGTCCAGAAAATGAACTGAAGAGTTGGTCTGAGGGTCCTATTTTTTATACCATGTGCCTTCTTTGAAGTAGGTGAAGTTTCTAGAGTTTTCCGTTTGAAGTGCTTGGAGTTTACTGCCTCCCCTACCCTAGCTTCAGCCTGGCTGCATAAACAATGAAGTAGTGTCTGGTCATTTGTGTGCAAGCAGCGCACAGACTATTGATTTGCATGTTGGGCTGTTCCAAACTTCGCCCCCTCCATCCTGCTAGTGATGGTCCATCCAGGCACACCTAATCCCTCTATTGTATAGCTGTCTGAGAGGAATACACCAAGTCCAGCTGCCAACTCCACCCAGTCATGTGACCCAGGAACAGGCTTGCAGGTACAAAATAGCTAGTGCAGAAAATGCCAACTTTCTAAAAGTGGCATTTTCAAAATGATGACTTAAAATCCGACCTTACCATTAAAGAGGATTTTTAATTACACTTTTGTAGACACCAAACAAGAACCTCCTACCTACTCTTAATCAAATGTTAGCACTTAATAAATGTAATAGGGCAAACCAATGTCATCCTATGGTAGAGGTAGGCCTCACAGTAGTAAAAAACTAATGTAGGAGTTTTTGACTACCAGGGCATGTAAAACTTAAAAGTACGTGCCCCACATTTTATTTATAATGCACCCTGCCCTACGGGCTGTCTAGGGCCTACCTTAAGGGTGGTTTATATGTAATAAAAGTAGAGTTTAAGGCTTGGCAAGGGGGTTATTTTACCAAGTTGAATTGGCAGTTTAAAATTGCATTCAGTATGCAATGGCAGACCAGGAAAATGTTTTAAAGGGCTACTTAAGTGGGTGTCGAAATAAGTGCCGCAGGCCCACTAGTAGCATTTAATTTACAGGCCTTGGGCATACGGTATACTTTATTAGGGGCTTATAAGTAAATTAAATATGTCGATTAGGTGAAAGCCTATTTGAACAAGTCTTAGGGATTGAGCACAAGCACTTCAGCACTGGTTATCAGTGGTAAAGTGCGGAGAGTGCTAAAGCCATCAAAAACAAATTCAGAAAAGTAAGAGGGTGAAGACAAAACATTTGGGGGAAAACACCCTAAAGCTGACAGGTCTAACAGTAAGCCTATGTGGTAAAGTCCTTTGCTTATTAAGGCACAGAAAGAGGGCGGCCAGTTCTAGTGGGGGCACAAAGGACTGTCTGCAAGTATCTCCCCCAGTTTTTCTCAGGCAGTCTCCTTCAGTCTCTGGTGGCTCTTTGTTTTTCCCCAGTGCTCATTCCTTCATGCAGTGGTCTATATGAATTGCCTTTTTTTATATTTCACATATGGTTGATATCTATGTATCTTTCTCTGTAGACAGGTGCATCAAATGATGAATGCAAGAAGAACAATTGATGGACAGAATGTTGAACAATGTCAATCATTCACCCCAGTACAGAGATCTGGTCCTAAATCCATCGTTTTTTTGCTCCCATAGCCATTCCAGTTTAAACCCAGCCATATGCAAATCAGTCTTGACTCTGTTCCCCATGGGAACAGTCCAGCCCGAACTGCCAGGCCAGGTCCTCCCTGGAATGGAAACAAGCATCCTGTGACCGGTTTCTGGGTTTCACCCCTAATCAGCCAGGCTAGCTTGACTCCAATGGCATGGAGAGCACGGGACCCACGTCTGGGCATACCCTTTCCACTCGGGGTGACAAATGCAAAAAGAACAACTGATGGACAGAATGTTGAACGATGTCAAACATTCACCCCAGTACAGGAATCTGGGCCTAAATCCATCGTTTTTTGCTCCCCATGCCATTCCAGTTTAAACCTAGCCATATGCAAATCAGTCTTCACCCTGCTTCCCATGGGACCAGTCCAGCTCGGACTGCAAGGCCCGGTCCTCTCTAGACTGGAAACAAGCATCCTGGGACCGGTTTCAGGATTTCACCACTCATCAGCCAAGCTAGCTTGGCTCCAATGGCATGGAGAGCACAGGACCAGCATCTGGGCATACCCATCCCACTCGGAGTGACAAATGCAAAAAGAACAATTGATGGACAGAATGTTGAACAATGTCAAACATTCAGCCCAGTACAGTGGCTCCAAACTGGGTTGGCATAGTGAGCAAAAGAACGATGGATTAAACCCAGATCAGTGACTGGGGGTGAGTGGTTGAAAAGTGTCAGCACTCTGTCCATCCTCTTGTGTTTGCAACGTTTACCCTAAGTGGCCAATGGTATGCCCGGACGTGGGTCCCTTGCTCGCTGTGTCACTGGATTCAAGCTAGCCTGGCTGATGAGGGGTGAAACCCCGAAACCGGTTCCAGGATGCTTTTTTCCGGTCCAGGTAGGACCTGGCCTGGCAGTTTGGGCTGGACTGTTCCCATGAGGAACAGGGTCAAGACTGATTTGCATATGGCTGGTTCAAAACTGGGGTAGCATAGTGAGCAAAAGAACGATGGATTAAACCCAGATCTGTGACTGGGGGTGAGTGTTTGAAAAGTTTCAGCACTCCGTCCATCATCTTGTTGTGTTTGCATCAAATGATGGACAAAGAACTACGTCCCTTATAATAGTTTTGCCTCTTTTTCGGCTGTTATGACACAAACAGTAGTATAGTAGAAAGATAGCACAATAAGAAATTGCAGTTAGCTGAGAAAACAGTTGTAACCTGAAAAATCAAAACTTTCCAATTCTCTCTGGTACACTCCGCCTGTCATTCCTCCTGGGTTTACACTCTGTTTCCGAAGCTCAGAAAGGGTAGTTCTCTTTTTATATGACACTTACATTAGCTGGTTTGCCTTCCTCCATTAGCCTGCCTAAATTCAGCCCACACTTAAATGGTACTGGCCTTGTTTTGTAGTTGGTTTTGTCCTGGTTTCATGGATATTTTTGATGTTTTTATTCATCACTTATGACACCCGCCACCAAAGTTGAGTGAAGGTTACTGATACTTAACTCTACAAAATTTGTATCAAATGTGTAGATAAACACAGAGCGGGCATATTTACAAGGAATTGGTGGAGCGGGGCGTTAGCCTCCTTGTCTTAACGCCGTGCTCCGCCACTTCTGAAATGCAGGGCTGCACCTCATTTACAAGGATACGGTGCAGTCCTGCGTTTCCCCCTGCGCTAGTGTTAATTTAGCCGCAAAGCGCCAACACAGGCACCCTTGCACCATAGGGGAAGATTGTTTATGTGTAGGAAGGTGTCCCTTCCTGCGCTTAACCCCTTCCATGCTCATAACGGAATGGTTCCGTCATGATCACATGTGCAAGTGTGCTCATGACGGAACCATTCCGTCACGAGCACACTTGCAAAAAATCCCTCTGCTGTAAACAGCAGAGGGATTTCCCATTTTTAGGTCTCGCCTGCGTTGCAGCGCGCATGCGCTGTATCACCTTGGCGAGATCTATTGTCGTCGCTTTTCTGTCCGGCTTCTCTGGAAGCGGGGTTGGTGTCCGCCCTGTCTCCCTTAGGCCCCGCCCACCCGTCGTCTGTTGCTCGTCATGCGCTCATGCGCGCTGCGTCTCTAGTTATAAATATGTAACAGTCACTCGCTATCGCCGTGGCTTTTAATGTATTTATTTCATAAGGCGCCCGCAACGCTTGTTGACCGCTTCTTCTGTTTCAGTTTAACAAAGGCGACACGCACCTTTCTTTCAACACAGCTCGGGTTTTTTAAAATTTGTAACAGTCGCTTGCTAAATGCGATTTTGATTAACTAGTCTCTAGCAGCTAACCCCTCCCTCAGCCTCTCAGCGTATCAACGCTCCCCCTCCCAGCAAAGTGGCGCGAGGCACAGCAGACCTGGCTACCAAGATTCACCTGGATTCTCAATCCCGTACCCCACGCAGATATCGCCCACACGCCTGCCCCGTCCCGTATGCTGATGAGGAGAGGACTGCAGACTGCGACCACCTCCTGCTCCGGAATGCCTCTCCCTCTCTTTTTTTGGGTTGGACCATCATTTTGTTTGCGTTTAATAGACGCAACAGAATTATGCAACTTAAGTCTCTCTTTTCATTTCTTGCGCGACAGTTGGCACTCCAACGTACAGCTGCAGGCTATGGGACGCCGTGACATTTCTACCTAAACCAGAGAGATAACAAGCCCGCCCTTGATGGCTTTGCCATCTGCCTGCTGCTGTCCTCAGGTGTTTGTTTGTCCACTCTACTCTTATTTGTGGCTGTTTTGTTTGTGGGGTCTGTCTTAGGGCCACCCTTCAAGCGCAAGACACAGGATGCCCGGCTGCTTTAAGGTAGGAGAAGGCAGCATTGTGGTACAGTTGTGCACTTACGAGGAGAGGGAATGGAAAGAGGCTAACGTTAAGAGGAGGTAGAGTGACGGCCTAGAAATGCCGAGAGGGAGCATACTTTACACGTTTGAATAGGACATTTGTCTGATTTTACGTTTTTCTGCATTCAGAACTCTCAGTGCATTTAGTATTTTTCTCTTTCCAGTCACATGCTTCTCAATTTGACTTTACGCTGTGATCCTTATTGCCCCTTGATGATTATCTGGTTTCCTTGGCGCCCACCATTTATTAATTTAACGATCGTGATATGTGTACTTTCTCGTGTTTCAGAATTTCTCCCGTTCTAAACTCCTTCCTTTGTATGCATCTGTGAATCTTGCTTTTTTGGCTCAGTGTAACTAAATTGTGCGCTTTCCCATGTGTGTTCTTCATATCATATGCCACTCATTTGTCATGTGTTCAATGTTGGTGTCCCTCGTGTACTTGTGGCTGAGTTTAGTGTCTCCACAGTGCAACTCATTTGAACCCTCAGTGTACCTCATTTGCGGCCTGCTGTGTTCTTAATTTACTGTTGTGTCCATTAACCTCTGACACTGTTACTAGACCCTAACGTTGGTGTCCCACAGGCAGAGGAGTTTTAAGGCGTGGGCTGTGAGCCAGGGCTCCAGCCTTTCAAGGGGCTTATTGATACTGCCAGCTCTGTTCTACAGAGAGTCTTTCCCTAATGACCTCGAACAGGTTGTGTTAATTGCCGTTTTCCTTTAATTTATTTTATTGTGGGTGCTGTTTAAGAGTTTATTACAGACATTTTTTCTGAACAATGTTTTGTGTATGATTCATGCAATAGCCATTAAAAATGTTATTTTTTAGCAAAACAGGACCTCACATATGCGAAATGTGAGGCTGTCACAGACATTATTTACAGTAATATTACTGAGTTGCTGCTGTGTTACAGTATCGAAAACACAAGTAACTATCTCTGAACATTAGTTAGATGTAAACACATTTAGAATTTAGATAAGTGTGCCTGCCGGCTGACAGTGAGCTGGCCAAAGACAGGGTGAAAGAGCTGAAACTGGATAATACATTCAAAGTTGTTCTTAACAGGGGCCCACAAAATATGTTTGGCCCAGGGGCCCCGAAATCCTTAGGATGTCCCTGCCTCCAGGTGTGCTCGTGGGTGAGTTTAGAGTGTGCCACTCAGCTGCTTTTATGTTTGCCCTCTCTGCCTTAATTTGTGGCCTATAAGTCACCATGTTGGTACTTAAAAAACTGCAGTGACTTTAACATCTGTCTCACGTGTGTCTAATTTTTTCTGCTTCATGCGTTTGATGTGCAGTTGTGCAATACTTACTGTTTACTGACTGAAGGCAAAAAAAGTGTAAGAAAAAAAACAAAGCAACAATTCTTTTCTATGCATCCAACCATGATCTGTAACAAAAATCCTAGTATTCATCACAACTGGCCCAACCCTGCTCCAATTCAACTGTAATAGCAGTACGCTACCATGCATACATACTCCACGTTACCCCTCTCCATTCTACTCAGTACCACTCCAAACCACTGCACTCTACTCTGCACCACTCCACACTACTCCACTCCACTCCGCATCACTGCACTCTTTTTCTGCCCCACTCCACTCCTCTCTACTTTACACCACTCCACTCTGTGCAACCCTACTCTGCAACACTGTACTCTATGCCAGTGCACTCTACCACTTTATTCAAAACCAATACACTCTACACCAATCTAATCTGCACCAAATCACGCTATTCCACTATACTCTACATCACTGCACTCTACGCACTCTATTCTACTCTGTGTCTCTGCACTCTATGGCACTGCTCTCTACGCCTACGTTTAAAATGACAATGTTTTTTGCTTTTCATTTTTATACCAATTGCAATAGCGCTATGCAAATATAATTACTCCACTACAAATAAAAAAGGAAAAGAAAAAAACATTGTCATTTTCAACGCCAAGAGCTCTAACTTTAACAAAAGCGAGACCTATTGCATTGCAAATGCTTGTTTTGTTTTTGCTATGGGAGGTGGGGAAGAGCTTCCCCAACCTCCCAAAGCATGGTTTGTGTTTTCATTGTAATGACGATCGCATGCATGGCGCACTGTCGTCATTACAATGAAAACGAAACTAAAACTTAGTTTCAGTTTCACAGTTTCGGTGCTTGTGGGGCTATCTCAGCCCCCCCGAGGACCGAAACACATGGGAGAGGTATCGTTGGAAAGAGAAGAATCTCCCCTTTCCAATGGTACCCTTCCCTAGTGGATCCCTGCTTGGGGATTGCCCTCCACCCACTACCCACCAGGGAGGGGGGAGCGGCCCCTGGGGCAAGGGCCTTTGCTTCCCCCCATAAAATATTGCCACAGACAGTCTTTCTGCCCCTCCTGGGGGCAGATGGGGCAACAGCCCCCAATCTGCTTCCTGGGGGGGGGCAGAAAGCACCCTAGACGCCAGGGATCATTTTTTTATAGGCCGGGGGTGGGGGCTGCCCAGAATGGGCATCCCAACACCCCCACCCTACCCCCCCAAAGAAGGAAAAATACTTTCTGCCCCCCCAGGAGGCAGATGGGGCAATAGCCCCTGATCTGCCCCCGTGGGGGGGGGCAGAAAGCCCACTAGGCACTAGGGATTTGTTTTCTATATACTTAGGGGTGGGGGCTGCCCAGAATGGGCATGCCAATGCCCCCACCCCAACAAAAAATGCTACAGTCTTTCTGCCCCCCCCTGGGAGGCAAATGGGGCAATAGCCCCTTATCTACCTGCCCGGGGACCAGAAAGCCCACTAGGCACCAGGGATTTTTTCCCCCCAAAGTTTGGGGTGGGGGCTGCCCAGAATGCCCCCCCAACAAAATGCCTCCGGGAGGCAGATGGTAGCAATAGCCCCTTATCTGCCCCCTCGGGGGCAGAAAGCCCACTAGGCACCGGGGGTACATTTGTTTCAGAATTCAGGGGTGGGAGCTGCCCAGAATGGGTATGCCAATGCCCCCACCCCCCAAAAAAGATGCCACAGTCTTTCTGCCCCCCCAGGAGGCAGATGGGGGCAGTAGCCCCTGATCTTTCCCCTGGGGAAGGCAGAGAGCCCACTAGGCACCAGCGATTATCCTGGCTTTTTTTATACGTAGGCGTAGGGTCTGCCCAGAATGGGCATCCCAATGTCCCCACCCCCCAAAAAAATAGCCACAGTCTTTCTGCCCCCCTTGGGGGCATATCGGGGCAGTAGCCCCCGATTCCCCCATCCCCAGGGCGGCAGAAAGCCCCCTAAGCACTTACTGTTTTTTCGGAATGTGCCTACCTGTGGATTTTGGGTCCTAGCGCAGCTGGCACCCAAGGAAACCTAGCAAACCTATACATTTTTGATAACTAGACACCCAGGGAATCCAGGATGTGGTGACTTGTGTGGCTCTCACTAGGTTCTGTTACCCAGAATCCCTTGCAAGCCTCAAATGTTGTAAAAAAACACATTTTCCTCACATTTCTGTGATGGAAAGTTCTGGAATCTGCGCAGATCCACAAACTTCCACCCACCCCGCATTCCCCAAAGGCTTCCAATAAAAATGATACCTCACTCGTGTGGGTAGGCCTAGTGCCCGCGACAGGAAACGGCCCTAACCGCAACATGGACACACCACATTTTTACAGTGAAAACTGACTCTTTTTTTGCAAAGTGCCTAGCTGTAGATTTTGAACCCTAGCTCTGCCGGCACCTAGGGAAACCTAGCAAACCTATATATTTTTAGAAACTAGACACCCAGGGGAATCTAGGATGGGGTGACTTGTCCGGCTCTCACCAGGTTCTCTTACGCAGAATCCCTTGCCAACCTCAAACTTTGTCAAAAAGAAACATTTTCCTCACATTTCTGTGATGGAAAGTTCTGGAATCTTCATGGATCCCAAAAATTCCTCCCACCCTGCATTCCCCAAAGTCTTCTGAGAAAATAGGTACCTCACTTGTGTGTGTAGGCCTAGTGCCCGCGACAGGAAATGGCACAAAATGCAACATGGACACACCACATTTTTACAGTGGAAACTGACCCTTTTTTTGCAAAGTGCCTAGCTGTAGTTTTTAAACCCTAGCTTTGCCGGCACCTAGGGAAACCTAGCAAACCTATACATTTTTGAAAAGTAGACACCCAGGGGAATCCAGGATTCGGTGACTTTTTTGGCTCTCACCAGGTTCTGTTACCCAGAATCCTTTGCAAACCTCAAACTTTGTAAAAAAAAAAAAACATTTTCCTCACATTTCTGTGATGGAAAGTTCTGGAATCTGCGTGGATCCACAAAATTCTACTCACCACGCATTCCCCAAAGTCTTCCGATAAAAATGGTACCTCACTTGTGTGGGTAGGCCTAGTGCCCACGACAGGAAACGGGCCAAAACGCAACGTGGACACACCACATTTTTACAGTGACAAATGACCCCTTTTTGCAAAGTGCCTAGCTGTAGATTTTGAACCCTAGCTCTGCCGGCACCTAGGGAAACCTAGCAAACCTATATATTATTAGAAACTAGACACCCAGGGGAATCTAGGATGGGGTGACTTGTCCGGCTCTCACCAGGTTCTCTTACGCAGAATCCCTTGCAAACCTCAAACTTTGTGTTCTGAGAAAAAAGGTACCTCACTTGTGTGGGTAGGCCTAGTGCCCGCGACAGGAAATGGCACAAAATGCAACATGGACACACCACATTTTTACAGTGAAAACTGACCCTTTTTTTGCAAAGTGCCTAGCTGTAGTTTTTAAACCCTAGCTCTGCCGGCACCTAGGGAAACCTAGCAAACCTATATATTTATGAAAACTAGACACCCAGGTGAATCCAGGATGGGGTGACTTGTGTGGCTCACATCGGGTTCTCTTACCCAAAATCCCTTGCAAACCTCAAACTTTGTCAAAAAAAAGACACATTTACCTCACATTTCTGTGATGGAAAGTTCTGAAATCTGCGTGGATCCACAAAATTCCACCCACCTCGCATTTCCCAAAGTCTTCCGATAAAAATTATACCTCACTCGTGTGGGTGGGTCAAGTACCCGCGACAGGCAAGGGCCCAAAACGTATTGTGGAGACATTAGAATTACCTATCACAAAACGACCTGATTTTGCAAGGTGGGGGCACCTGGGTTTTTGGCACCGGGCCCAGCGGCCATCTAGGGAATCCTACCAAACCCACACATTTCTGAAAACTAGACACCCTGGGGAGTCCAGGGAGATGTGGCTTGTGTGGATCCCCCAACGTTTCCCTACCCAGAATCCCCTGCAAACCTCAAATTTTGCTGAAAAAAATCAGATTTTTCTCAAATTTCTGTGTGGGAAAGTTGTAGGATCATCGGGCTGACACAAATTTCCTACCACCCAGCGTTCCCCCAGGTCTCCCGATAAAAATGGTACCTCACTCGTGTGGGTGGGTCAGGTACCACCGACAGGCAAGGGCCCGAAACATATTGTGGAGACATCAAAATCACCTATCACAAAACCGATCTGCTTTTGCAAGGGGGTCACATGAGTTTTTGGTCCCGGGCTTGGCAGGCATCTAGGGAAACCTACCAAACCCACACATTTCTGAAAACTAGAGACCCGGGGGAGGCCAGGGAGGTATGGCTTGCATGGATCCCCCAACGTTTCCCTACCCAGAATCCCCTGTGTTAGAAATGGGATTTCTGGTTGGGTAAGGCTTGCACCTAAGCCAGGCAGAAACCACCACTCTAGTCAGGGCAAGGGAGTTACACGCTGAAGATAAGCCCTGCTCACCCCCTTGGTAGCTTGGCACGAGCAGTCAGGCTTATCCCAGAGGCAATGTGTAAAGCGTTTGCGCAAAACACACACAGCAGCAACACACTAGGCACACCACAAAAGGAACTCCACACAAGGTTATATATAAAAATAGCCTTTGTATTGTCATAAACACATTAGAATAGTAATCACACAATATACACTGTGCCAACTGGCACTAGGCAATATTTACAGGGGATTATATACACATAACAGGGCCAATTGGGCCACTGTCAAAACCATCACAAGCACAAATAGTAAATGTAGAACATAACCAGTAATAACTGGCGAAATACTGTACTCAGCATTATCCTGTAACATAAATCATAGTATGCAATCAGCATCACCTTAGGCGTAAAATACACTCTGCACCAACCTCATAAGCCTAAACATATTAGACCATAACCTCCTAATCATAAATCACATTAGAGGCATAAATCACAGTAGAGAATAACCTCACAAGCATAAACCGCAGTATGCAAATAAGCTCATAACATAAACCACATTAGAAGCATAAACACAGTATGCAAAACCTCATAATCATAAACCACATTAGAGGCATAAATCACGGTGCATAAATCACATTCCCTGCGCACCACATAAATCACATTAGGGCCTGGTGCCCTATCAACCTAACACAGTCCCCCTGGCCAACTGGCCTTCTCAGAGGGCTCAAATGCCCTATGTCCAAAATGTCAGGGCGTGCTGCCAATGCAGCAGAATCCAAAAGTGCGCAATTGCGCAGGCCTAAACGTTGCAGCTGCCACTAATTGCTGTGCAGCTGTGATGAAAACTAGGCATGGGCACTCACTGTGCCCTCTGGGTGGGTCCCCAATGAGACTCTGTAAAACGAAAATGTGGCCACCGTTGCCCGCTACAGCGGCGCAACTAAGGAATACACAAAGAGGCCCTTCTCTGGGGCTCTCTAAACAAAACTGCCCCCTCATTGCAGCCGCCCTCTAGCAGGCGGGGCAGCTGTACAAATGGCCAAAATGGAAGAGGCACGGGCCCCCCCTGGGCCCTCTGGACACCCCATGGGGGCCCTAACAACAATGTAGCCCACGTCGGAGCGGCCCGCTCTTCTGCGGGTCCGCTCAGGACAGGTAAGCACCGGCAATGTGCCTCGAGAGGCACCCACAGGACCATCGTGGAGCCCCACTCACCTGGGCTCTCTGCTGGGGGGGAAGTCTCCTCTCTCGGGACTCCGCTCTTTTGGTGTTGGCGGGAGGTGGGCCGGCACACACCCCAGGCCGGCCCCGACCACGGAACCGCTCTCCTTCACCCAGTCCCTCTCCGGGGACACGGGACTCAAGCGTGGAGCCCGTGAGGCTCCGAAAGGCTTTCCACAGTGGGCGGGACTTCCTCCTTCCGGCCGCCGCTCCGCCCAGAGTCGGGCAGCTCGCCTGGCTTCCTGGTCACGCTGCGGCGGCCGGCGGCACTTCTCATCTGCGGCGGCAATATGGGGTAGGCTCCCGTTTTAAACAAGGGTGATTGCGGGGTGGGCACCCTCTTCACCAAACCATTCATCAAGGCGGGGTGGGCACCCGCGGTCAATATCACAAGCGGGGTGGGCACCCGCGAAAAGGCATCACAAGGCGGGGTGGGCACCCGCCGTTTAGAATATCCATAAAGCAGGGTAGGCTCCCGCTAGGCACCACAATGCGGGGTGGGCTCCCGCCGAAAATGCACCAAATGCGGGGGGACCCCTACATCAGGATTCCCTCCAACAGGGCTGCAGCTCCGCGCTGCGAAGCCCCAGCACTCCCTTCTCCTGGGGAATGTAAAGCACAGCACTCAGGAGGCGCTAGATGCCCAAAGATCCATGGCAAAGTTCAGGGGCACAGCTGGGCCCAGGGAGGCCAGCACACAGGGCCCTCCAGCAGGGAGGCAAGCCCCCGTGGCGGCTCCTCCTGGGCCCCCAGCAGCAGTAAGTCCATTTTTTTTAATTTTTATATAGCGCAGCTACTCACCCTTACGGGTCTCAAGGCGCTGGGGCCCGTCGTGGAAATTAAGTGAGCTATTGCCCAGAGTCACATGGTGCTGAGCTGAGCTGCCGCAGGAGCCGGGGATCGAACCGTGAACCCTGTGCTCCAAAGTCAGCTGCCCTGGCCGCTGCACCACACCTCTCCACACCCAGCAGCAGCAAGCCCCCAGCAGTCCAGAAACAGCACAAAAAACATGGGGTCACAGCCCCTATACTTATACTCCTTTTCTCCTTTGTCTGCAGTGCAGGGCTTGGGGGAACCAGATGCAACTGGTTCAGGGGGGAATTGGAGCACTTCGTTTACCAGGCTCCTCTTCCCCTTTGTCAGGTGGGGGCTCGGTGATCAGACACACCACAGGGGGCGGAACCAGCATTGTACAGGCTAGGCACAGACCTATTCAGGGTCAGGGGATTACTCCTCCCACTACTCCCAATGCAGGTGTCCCATTCAGCCTAGTGCTGACTCACCCTGCCCCTCCTGGAGCCACACACACCTCCCAGCCCCTGTCACTCAAAAGCCAGACATGCAATTCACATCAGGCAGGCAGACACAGAGCACACAGAAATGCCAACTTCTAAAAGTGGCATTTCTAAAATAGTTATAATAAATCTGCGCACACCATTGCGCAGCATTTATTATCACCATTCCAAACATACCAAACTTGACCACGCTGCGCCTCTCATATCAGGAATTACCACTGAAACACTTATCAGGGAATCCCCAATGCATTCCTATGGGAGGGCAGCCCCACAGTAGTGAGAAACTAAAATGGCTGTTTGTCACTACCAGGACATGTCACACACTTAAGGTACATGTCCTATCTTTTACCTACAATGCACCCTGCCCATAGGGCTAGCTAGGGCCTACCTTAGGGGTGACTGACATGCAGGAAAAAGGGGGGTCACAGACATGGCACACACTTTAGGTGCCACGTCACAGCGGCAGTAACACTGCGCGCACAGGCCCTGCAATGGCAGAGGCCTCAGATAGGTTTGCAAGGCTACTTTGGTGGGTTAGGCAATCAGCGCTGCAAGCCCACCAGTAGCATTTAATTTACCAGCCCTGGGTATATGAGATACCACTTTACAAGGGACTGACAGGTAAATTAAATAGGCCAAACAGGTGTAGAAAAATCTTACCAAATGTAACACAGAGAGCGCACGCACTTTACACTGGACAGCAGTGTTAAAGTGCCCCGAGGCCTAAAACCACCAACACCATCTCAGAGAAAAGGCTAGGAGAAAGGCAAAAAGTTTTAGGGGTGACCCTGCAAAAAGGGCCAAGTCCAACACCCTGCAAACCTCAAATTTTACAGAAAAAAATCTAATTTTCTCACATTTCTGTGTGGAGAAGTTGTAAGACCACCGGGCTGACACAAATTTCCTACCACCTAGCGTTCCCCCAGGTGTCCCGATAAAAATGGTGCCTCACTTATGTGGGCAGGCATAGTGGCTGCAACAGGAAATGGCCCAAATCGTACTGTGGAGACTTTAAAATTACCTATCACAAAACTACCTGGTTCTGCGGGGGGGGACACCTGCTCTTTGGCCCCGGCTCGCGGCCATCTAGGGAAACCTACCAAACCCACACATTTCTGAAAACTAGACATCCTGGAGAGTTCAATTAGGTATGGCTTGCATGGATCCCCCAACGTTTCCCTACCCAGAATTCCCTGCAAAACTCAAATTTAGCTGGAAAAAATCACTTTTTCCATACATTTTTGCGTGGGATCACCGTGCCTCCCAAGTAAAATGATACCTCACTTGTGTGGGTGGGCCAAAGGCCTGTGACTTGGAAGAGCCAAAAACATAGGGATTAAAGGTATAGCACTGCGAGTTCTAAGCGCTACATTTAAAAAAAAAAAAAAGTTTTTAGCTGATTCTAAATTGGACAGTCACACAAGTGAGGTATCATTTTACTCAAGAGACCAAGGGGAACGCTGGGTGGTAGGACATTTGTGCCAGCACAGTGATCCCACACAAAACTGTGTGGAGAAAGGGATTTTTTCAGCTAAATTTGAGGTTTGCAGGGGATTCTGGGTAGGGAAATGTTGGGGGATCCATGCAAGCCATACCTCATTGGACTTCCCAGGGTGTCTAGTTTTCAGAAATGTGTGTGTTTAGTAGGTTTCCCTAGATGGCCGCGAGCCTGGGGCCAAAAAACCAGGTGCCCCCCCGCAAAACCAGGTAGTTCTGTGATAGGTAATTTTGATGTCTCCACAATGCGATTTGGGCCATTTCCTGTTGCAGCCACTATGCCTACCCACACAAGTGAGGTACCATTTTTATCGGGAGTCCTGGGGGAATGCTAGATGATAGGAAATTTGTTTCATCCCGGTGATCCCACAACATTCCCACACAGAAAAGTGAGGAAAATGTGATATTTTTCAGCAAAATTTGAGGTTTGCAGGAAATTCTGGGTAGGGAAACGTTGGGGGATCCATGCAAGCCATACATCCCTGGACTCCCCAGGGTGTCTAGTTTTCAGAAATGTGTGTGTTTGGTAGGTTTCCCTAGATGGCCGCTGTGCCCGGTGCCAAAAACCCAGGTGCCCACCCCTTGCAAAAGCAGGTCGTTTTGTGATAGGTAATTTTGATGTCTCCACAATACTTTTTTGGCACTTGCCTGTCGCGGGTACTTGACCCACCCACACAAGTGAGGTATAATTTTTATCGGAAGACTTTGGGAAATGCGGGGTGGGTGGAATTTTGTGGATCCACGCAGATTCCAGAACTTTCCATCACAGAAATGTGAGGAAAATGTGTTTTTTTGACAAAGTTTGAGGTTTGCAAGGGATTCTGGGTATGAGAACCTGGTGAGAGCCACACAAGTCACCCCATCCTGGATTCTCCTGGGTGTCTAGTTTTCAAAAATGTATAGTTTTGCTAGGTTTCCCTAGGTGCCGGCAGAGCTAGGGTTGAAAATCTACAGCTAGGTACTTTGCAACTAAAGGGTCAGTTTTCACTGTAAAAATGTGGTGTGTCCACGTTGCGTTTTGCGCCGTTTCCTGCCGCGGGCACTAGGCCTACCCACACAAGTGAGATACAATTTTTCTCGGATGACTTTGGTGAATGAAGGGAGGGAGGAATTTTGTGGATCCACGCAGATTCCAGAACTTTCCATCACAGTAATGTGAGGAAAATGTGTTTTTTTTTTACAAAGTTTGAGGTTTTCAAGGGATTCTGGGTGAGAGAACCTGGTGAGAGCCGGACAAGTCACCCCATCCTGGATTCCCCTGTGTGTCTAGTTTTCAGAAAATGTATAGGTTTGGTAGGTTTCCTTAGGTGCCGCCGAGTTAGGGTTCAAAATCTACAGCTAGGCACTTTGCAAAAAAAGGGTCAGTTTTCACTAAAAATGTGGTGTGTCCATGTTGCGTTTTGTGCCATTTCCTGTCGCGGGCACTAGGCCTACCCACACAAGTGAAGTACCTTTTTCTCAGAAGACTTTGGGGAATTCAGGGTGGGAGGAATTCTGTGGATCCATGCAGATTCCAGAACTTTCCATCACAGAAATGTGAGGAAAATGTGTTTTTTTTTTACAAAGTTTGAGGTTTGCAAGGGATTCTGGGTAAGAGAAGCTGGTGAGAGCCAGACAAGTCACCCCATCCTTAATTCCCCTGGGTGTCTAGTTTTTAAAAATGTATAGGTTTGCTAAGTTTCCCTAGGTGCCGGCAGAGCTATGGTCCAAAATCTACAGCTAGGAACTTTGCAAAAAAAGGTTCAGTTTTCACTGTAAAAATGTGGTGTGTCCACGTTGTGTTTTGCGCCGTTTTCTATCGCGGGCGCTAGGCCTACCCACACAAGTGAGGTACCATTTTTATCAGAAGACGTTGAGGATTGCGGCGTGCATGGAATTTTGTGGATCCACACAGATTCCAGAACTTTCCATCACAGAAATGTGAGGAAAATGTGGTTTTTTTTTTACAAAGTTTGCGGTTTGCAAGGGATTCTGGGTAACAGAAGCTGGTGAGAGCCTGACAAGTCACTCCATCCTTAATTCCCCTGGGTGTCTAGTTTTTAAAAATGTATAGGTTTGCTAAGTTTCCCTAGGTGCCGGCAGAGCTATGGTTAAAAATCTACAGCTAGGAACTTTGCAAAAAAATGTTCAGTTTTCACTGTAAAAATGTGGTGTGTCCACGTTGTGTTTTGCGCCGTTTTCTGTCGCGGGCACTAGGCCTACCCACACAAGTGAGGTACCATTTTTATCAGATGACGTTGAGGATTGCGGCGTGCATGGAATTTTGTGGATCCACGCAGATACCAGAACTTTCCATCACAGAAATGTGAGGAAAATGTGTTTTCTTTTTATAAAGTTTGCGGTTTGCAAGGGATTCTGGGTAACAGAAGCTGGTGAGAGCCTGACAAGTCACCCCATCCTGGATTCCCCTGGGTGTCTACTTTTCAAAAATGTATAGGTTTGCTAGGTTTCCGTAGATGCCAGCAGAGCTAGGGTTCAAAACCTACAGCTAGGCACTTTGCAAAAAAAGGGTCAGTTTTCACTGTAAAAATGTGGTGTGTCCATGTTGCGTTTTGTGCCATTTCCTGTCGCGGGCACTCTGCCTACCCACACAAGTGAGGTACCTTTTTTCTCAGAAGACTTTGGGGAATTCAGGGTGGGAGGAATTTTGTGGATCCATGCAGATTTCAGAACTTTCCATCACAGAAATGTGAGGAAAATGTGTTTTTTTTTTTTACAAAGTTTGAGGTTTGCTGAGAGCCAGACAAGTCACCCCATACTATATTCCCCTGGGTGTCTAGTTTTCAAAAATGTATACGTTTGCTAGGTTTCTCTAGGTGCCGGCAGAGCTAGGGTTCAAACTCTACAGCTAGGCACTATGCAAAAAAAGGGTCAGTTTTCACTGTAAAAATGTGGTATGTCCACGTTGCGTTTTGGGCCATTTCCTTTCGCGGGCACTAGACCTACCCACACAAGTGAGGTCCCGTTTTTATCAGGAGACTCAGGGAAACACAGAATTGCAGAGTAACTGCTATTACCTATTGACGTTCGATGCATTTCTGCCTTCCAAATGTAAGACAATGTGTAAAAAAGTAGTCACTTTGAAAAATGTCTTATAATTCACATGCTATTATAAGTACCCACAATTTCGGAGAAGTGCAAATAGCTACTGTTTCTAAACTCTATATTTTGTTACCATTTCAGAAATACATAGATGTCTTTAATACCGATTTTTCACTATTTATATTTTCCCAAATGAATTGCTATATACCCGGTACACAATAAAAAAACCATTTCAAGATGCTGCTCAGTTTTTGGCTCTGCGTTCCTCGGGTTGTTGGTGAATCTACAACTCCTATATGTCCTCACAACAAGAAGGGTCCAGCGGATGTAACGGTATATTGCTTTAAAAAATCTGTCATTCTTAGAAGAAGTTACAGGTGAAAACGTTGGCACAAATGACTGTTTTTTTCAACTCATTTTCAATTTCTTCTATTATCAACTGTTAGTTTCTATAGGAAAACCTTGAAGGATCTACACAAATGACCCCTTGCTGAATTCAGAATTGTGTCTACTTTTCCGAAATGTCTAGCTTTCCAGGATCCATTATTGCTTTCATACCCATGTTTACTATTAACTGGAAGGAGGTTGAAAGCACAAAAAATAGCAAAAATAGGCTATGTCCCAGTAAAATGCCAAAACTGACAAAAGTCTGTCAGTCCCTGAAAGCTGGGAAGATGGTGACTTCAGCACCACAAACCCTTTGTTGATACCATTTGCAGGGAAAAAACCAGACGCTTTCATCTGCAGCACTTTTTTCCCATTTAAAAAAAAAAAAAAGTAGCTATTTTTTGGCTAATTTCTGGGTCCCCTCCAGGGGGCTCAACAAACCCCGGGTACCTTTGAAATCCCCATGATGTTGGGAAAAAAGGACGCAAATTTGGCATGGATACCTTATGTAGGCAAAAGGTTATAGGGGCCTAAGCGCGAACTACCCCAAATAGCCAAAAAAAGGCTTAGCACAGCGGGTGAAAAGGCCTAGCAGCGACAGGGTTAAACAATCTGAAATGGCGCTTTGTAACTTCTATGTGTGCTGCTTAATGCAGCAGACAAAGAAGTTGCAAAACGTCATTTTTTTTTAATGATTGTTTATGTGCAGGAAGGGACACTTTCCTGCACATTAACAATCAATGCCTTTTTACTGTTTCTAGGTGTGCTGCACAATGCAGCACATATGGAAACAGCAAAAACGAGGAGAAACTAAACATTTCTCCTCTGTGCGCCAGGGTAAGACCAGGTTTCCCTGGTTTTAATTTTGGTGCTGCCCCATATTTACGCCACCCTTGTAAATATGGGGCAGCGTCAAAATCAATGGGTGTTGCAGTGGAACGCCCACCACAACACCCATTCCCACCCCTTTCACGCTAAGTATAGCGTGAAAGGGTGCCTTATTTACAAGGCAGCGTTAAGCCTCGTTAAGTGGCTTAATGCGGCCTTGTAAATAAGGCAAAGCCCCTATCGCCACCACAACGTCAGAAAAAGTGGTGTTGTGGTGGCAATAGGGGCTTGTAAATATGCCCCAGAGTTCCATAAAGTGATGTTGACCAATGACAATACACAGGAACACAATGGTGCATGCAAAACAATGACAGGGATATTTTAAGCCAGAAGCCATGTGCGTTGCAATGCAGATAGCAATGAAGTGCCACAACCTTATGAACCAAGGCCAGGATACGGACAACATGCACTGTAGGCTTCAGCTAGACAGTATAGTCTTTTCAAAAGCAAGGAATGCTGCTGCAAACGGCACCTGTGGCAAGGTGAGGCACCACAGCTGTGCCCTTAAGGCTTCCTGGCAAGGTCTGTGAATAAACATTACCTGCTCGACCCTACCTTCTCCCAATACTTCTACACTGTATGTACTGGAACAAGGAAAGTACTCAGAGTAATGAGGATTACCGGCAAATAACTGGCACATTCTGTTTATTTGAAAAGCACACCTTCACCCCAAGCATCTCTTAGTACTATGTACCAGATGTGTACTGTTGCTGAACTCAATGGTACTCATTCTATTGAGTATGGAAGTAGAAAAGCTGAGTAGATACAACAGACTTCAAACCTGTGACCACGAGGTCAAACGCAGCTCAGGCTGATTCTGAGTGGGTCAGTGTTACTGCACCCACAATTATGTGGCACAAGAATACTGGCCCTGGTTTTAGCGAGTGCATTTCCATATCGAGGGCACTTTTATCGAGTGCAAACCACCTGCCGGCCCGCTGACATTTTTCACCTTCTCAGTGCAGGTGAGAAATGTCTGTGGTAAAAGTTTCAAAATCAGGAATCCGCATGCAGTAAACAAATAGGAGTTCCAGGCTGCACATGTTATTCCCTACCAAGAACTTTAGATTGTAATGCACAGTTTTGTATTGGAGATACCAGCCAGTATCAATACTTTTGGACCGGGAATTCTGAGCATCTTGTAATGGGGTCCTATGCATTCAGACCCGCTGAGAATGAAGATTCACAATAAACAATTGTGACGGCAAAAGTGGTCTGCTAATAACTCACAGTTCACAATAAGAGGCTTTCACGATATTAAAGCACAACGAGTAAAACAATACGGGGCATATTAGCAAGGGCTTTATCGCCGCTTTAGCTGCACTTTTTGTCGCTAAAGCGTCGATTTTTTTATCGCCCTATCAGCAAGCTGTCGCTAACAGGGGTTAGCGACAGCTTTCTGGCGATAGTGGCCCGTTTTCCCATCGCCTTGCATGACAGCGATAATTATCGCTAATGACATGCAAGGTAGGCGTTCCCAACTAAAAGCGACTGAAAACAGTCGCTAACACCACTTCCCCTATTAGCAACGCAGGCGAAGCGATAAAAAATTTGCGCTAAGCGCGAATATCGCTAGAATTTAACACCTGCTAAAAACACGACTTACCTGTTTGTTGAATGGGAGGTGGATTGTCAGGCTAAGTCCCACATGGCATTAATGCGTGAATATCGCTGGATTTCCAGCGATATTCACGCATTCGCCGCTATCGCTGGATATTTTATCGCATTGGAGAAAAACGTTGCTAATAGCGTGTTATCTCCACGATAATATCCAGCGATAGGCGGCGATAAAAAAAAATGCGCTAACCGCGGTTTGCGATAATTATCGCATGTTGTTGCTAATATCCCCCTACGTTCGGACATAAATATTTAACGTTGCAAATATGCAAATGCTTTATTTTAAACGGTACCATCCAAATACACGCACCCAATCAGCAGTTTTAGATGCAGCTTCACTTCAGAGGGCATTTGTGCGTCCTTTTGGAAGGTGATACCAATTATCCATAGTTGTTTGAAGAAAAACAAAATGTCGTGGTGTTGTTCCCACCGATGACTTTATTAAGGCCATGGTAGAATTACTGCTGATAATGCAATGTGTGGAAAATACATATGATGCACAGTTTTCTTAATTAGCTCTTGTTCTCTTTGCCCATTAGAAATGTTAATAGAACATGTAAATAGTTGTATAAAGTAGTTCAAGTGTGGCTGACACAGTACACTCTCTGAGCATTTAATTTTAGCGGTCCATTCAATTACTGAATGTGCAAGCAAGGTGCAAGAATCTGTACAGGAAACACTCAGAGGAACCGCATTAGCATTCCAATCTAGGAGCCACCGCTTTTTTATAGGAGCTGTGAAAAGATGTCAGCACTCTCTAAAAATGAATGTCATCTTTAGGTTCAAGAAAATGACCTGATGGGTTTTCACTAAATCGAATAGAAGAAAATCTTCTAGAAATATTACAGAAGCAAACTTCAGCAGGCGCTTAACTATTTTGCTGCTTTAAGGTACTTAAATATTGTCACATTGGCCAAGGACCATAGGAAAAAAACATTTAAAAACACAGCTCAGCATGGACATGTTCTAGCTCGGAACATTACTCTCTCAATCAATGCATAATTACTACCCTTATTGTCAGTGACCTCAGGGACATACCAATGACTATTCATATGTGCTCGTGAGCAATAACAGCTGAGCATCACTGTGGACTTCCAGTTAACTGCTTTGTCAGAACTCCACACTTAATGACCCTCACAATACATTAAAGCACGGCATGCATAACCAAGATTATTTCATTATCACTGTCAGTTCAATAACATTTATAATTCTTTAATTATGCCATAAAACACTGAACAAAAGTGTCTGCAGAAATGGCTACAAGTAGTTTTTAAAATTATGAGCCAATTGACATATTAATTAACTTCTGAGAGCATCATTTAAAAAATAATTGACACCAGCGACCACAAGCGCTCAGCCGTGCTGAAACCTTTGTGCCCTGGCCACCTATCACTCACTCTACCCTTGAGTAACTTTGCAGTCACCGCTTCAGAGGTCTCCCTGGTCTTGGGCTCTGTCGGACACCGTCACAGAACGGAAGGGAGAACGTTTCCCATTCATCTTGGTGCTGGAGTAAAGATAGACATGGCCCAAACATTCTGATCATGTTCCAGCGCATTGAGAAACAGATCCGGGGTTTTACGTGATGGGTCCTATTTTGGTTCAGGTACAGACATCTATGCAGGTCGGGATCGGGTGTGGAAACATATGCTGAAGTTGGCTTGGAAAAGGCAGAGCTGCAAGTAAGACTGTTGACGATTGACCATCAAGTCTCTAAACACTAAGGACTGAATAGAAAACCAAAAGGAACAGTTATTGTACTAATTATCTGAAATACATTAGTCTGCCAGCCCATACAGGCACCCTGGCACACAGCTAGATACTGTTTCCATGTCAAAAATCTACTTCATTTTGCTTTGCATGAGCATTGACTACTGGGGCCTGGAGGATCCCTGCGGTCCAACAAAGTCTATGGGGAGAGCCCTTCTGGGAATGGCATAAAAAGACTAAGCCTGGGCGGAGTTTGTGGAACTCCGCTACGCAGAACTCGGCAAAGTGACCAAAAAACTCTGCAGCG
Organism: Calotriton arnoldi; assembly: GCA_963921515.1. Lineage (NCBI taxonomy): Eukaryota > Metazoa > Chordata > Amphibia > Caudata > Salamandridae > Calotriton > Calotriton arnoldi. Next base: position 55,062 of record CAWUFW010000576.1, read on the forward strand.
CTACGCGGAGTACGGCAAGCAGCGGAGTGCGCTTGCTAATGACTGTTTGCGTTGATTATCAGGGTGTTTGTCCTGGGCTAGAAAGTCAATGTGAACAGCATCATGCACAGCGCAAGAGGGCGCAGCTTCTTTTCTGCAGCTCGAGTAGATTTTCTATCCGAGCAGCAACTTTCTCAACGTAAACAAAATGTTTCTCAACGCGAGTGGTCGCGACCACCCGCGACTGCCCGCATTGAGAAACCGACCACCCGTGATGAGACATCTTGCCTGGAGGTGGATTTTTCTTGCATGCGAACTCCAACTTGGCATTGGGGAGCGCGAGCGAGCAAAAATATCGGGAGGTGGATTTTCCTCACTCGCGCTCGCCAACTTGATGTTGGGGAGCGCAAGCAGGGAAAAAAATTACGCTCCGCGGAACAGAGTTTTCCGGGACTCCACGTGCTGCGCGGAGTGCAGAAAATTCCACTAACTCCGCGAGCGGAGTGGAATTCACCGCCCGGGATTAAAAAAGATAAAGGCACTGTATAGCTCTGGGGTGGTATCTCTTTATTACTTTCTCTTAGGGCCAGTAGTCCCGGAAAAGTCCATCTGCATCACCCAGATGCTAAGGATAAGTGATAGGGGCACGGTCATAGACGGTTGAAGAATCTGGGTGAATCCTGAATTCTGGCACCAATATCCCGGTATTCTCAGCAACAGAACTTCAAGGTCATATTTTGAACACATCGCTTGTTTGCATCAGTGCATTTGGCTGTGTGTGAGGGTTTCAGTGAATGAGTGTCTCTTTGTCTACACATGAGTATGTATATATGGTACATGCATGGACAAGAACTAACTAGCGCCTCGCCAAGGCATAATGGTGGTATTTTTGGCATATTTAGGCTTGCATGGCAAGATCATGCCCACACATGGCAAAAAACTGGGTCTGGCATATCAGTGGCACTTTTTGGCATATTAGGGATATTCTGTGCATTTTGGGCCCATCCTTCCACAATTGCTGGGCAGGCCATGTAGGTTAGCACTTCTTGGCATATTAGGGGTGTTAGATCTGGGGGTCTCTAGTTGGCAGAGGTAAGTACCTTTGTCCAAATAGGGACCCTTACTTCTAGTCAGGGTAAGGGGGATACACACTGTTGATAACCCCTGCTCACCCCCTTGGTAGCTTGGCACGAGCAGACAGGCTTATCCCGAAGGCAATGTGTAAAGTATTTGTACCAACACTCACAGTCATATAGTGAAACACCACAAATGGACACTACACAAGTTGCTTATAAAAATATAAATCACTTTATATAGATTAGGCAGATCAAAACGACATAAAAATCACAAACACAATTAACTTCTCCTTAGAAATGTTCTTTTGTGGAAAAAGTTCACTTTGGCAATGTTCCTTTATAAACAGAACGTATTTGTAGACGTAGGGGCACTTGTAAGCTCCGTATGGCTGTGAAACCCTGGGTTCTAGCGGGTGGAAAATCACTCCCAAAAATAGTGCCTTTATCCAATAAATGCCCCCGCGGTACTTTCAAACACCAAAAGGACGCTTGTCCTGAATATTGCCCCCGCGATACTTTCACTCAGTAGAAGGACGCTTGTCCTGAATATTGCCCCCGCGATACTGACAGCCAACGCTGCGCGCTAGCTCAGTCGTTCACAGCCCCCCGCCGGCTCTTCACCCGCTCCCGGCCTCGCACCGACACAGCGCGGCTGGGAGCGTTTACCTGGGGAGTTCTTGCGGTGGCTTCTCCTTCTTTGCGGGCCTCCGACGGGAGCCCTTCTCCTGCGGTACGGCCTCAGTGGAGACGGGCCTCTTGCAGCGCGGCGTCAGTGGAGCCGGGACTTTCTTCCTCCGCTCTGCGTCTCGATGACGTGGTGGTGGGAGTCCCGGTTGCCAGGCAACCCTCCGGCTTTGTTCTGACTGCAACGCGGCTCTTCTTAGATTACGGACCTGGCCTCGGGCAGGCAGTGGCGGAGATTAACCAAGGACCACGCAATAATCTTGGGGATCGGGGGCCGGTGGTGACACAATACCGGCCCTCAGTACTTCACTTTAGATCACGGGCCGGCGGCGGTGATTTCGGCGCCTTTCAAGGTCTGAGACGGTCCGTCAGAGGATTCGCGCTGGAGGCACCGCAGACCTCACACAGAGTCCCCGCTGTGTGCCGATAAGCACACCGAGTCAAGAGCACACGGGCAGGCAGGGCAAAGTTCAGGAGGCCACAGTCAGTTCGCAGAGACACAGACTCAGCGCTAATAAAATGGTTTCTTCTGTAAACTTTTGTGTCCCTGAGTTTACAACAGGAGGCCAGCTCTTCTCAGGCCCTTGGAGACAGGTAGACTTCAGAGGGGGCAAAGCACACAGCACAGCTCCTCTTCAAGCAAGGGGGAGACAGCACACAGCAGAGTCCCTTAGTACTTCTTCTCAGTAATAACAGCAACTGCAGGTCAGCTTCCAGACACTCAGCAATGGCAGCACTTTTCCTCAGTCTTCCTGGCTGTTCTTCTTTGGCAGGGATTCCTTCTTGATCACAAAGTTTTTCCTAATCTTGGAAACGTTTATATCCCTGTGTTTCCGCAACAGGAGGCCAGCTCTACTCAGGCCCTTGGAGACTTTCTTTTCAGGACAACAGCACACAGCAAAAGTCCTTCTTCAAGCAGGGGACAAAGCACACAGCACAGTCCTTTAGATCTCTCCTCAGTAGAAACAGCAACTGCAGGTCAGCCCCCAGACACACAGCAATGGCAGCACTTTTCCTCAGTCTTCTTCAGCTGTTCTCTTTGGCAGGGATTTCTCTTGATTCAAAAATAGTCTAAAATTTAGGGTTTCAGCTCTGATATTTATACCCCCAAAAGTCTTTGTTCTTCATGTGTGAGGGGTCCTGGATCCAGTCCAAACCAGTTCTGGGTGCACTCTGCCAGTGCACATCTTCTTCCTTCGTGAGTGTGGGCCAGGGCCATCAGACGCACCGCAGGAGGTGGAGCCAGCATTGTGGAAGGCAGGCACAGCCCTATTCAGACCCAGGTGCTACTCCTCCCACCACTCCAAATGCAGTTAGGTCTATTCAGCCTAGTGCTGACTCACCCAGCCTCCTGGAGCCACCCCCAACTCCTGTCACTCACAAACCAGACAGTCAATTCACAAACAGGCAGAGGCACACAGAAAGGTTGAACAAGAAAATAGCCACTTTCTAAAAGTGCTACTTTCAAACACTGAATTTAAAAACCATCCTCCCTAAAAGATGCGTTATTAAATTCTGAGTTCAGGGATACCAGACTTCAATTTTCCTTCTTGCTCCTATGGGGAGAAATTCAGGTAAACTTGTTACACAGCATTCCCCATTCTATCCTATGGGCAAGATAGCCTTTCAATCGTGAAAAACGAAATTGGAAGTATTTCACTATCAGGACATGTTACCCACAATAGTACATGTCCTACCTTTCACATATACTGCACCCTGCCCAGTTGGGTACCTTGGGCCTACCATAGGGGTGTCCAATGTGTAAGAAAAGGGAAGGGTCAGGCCTGGCAAGTGTGTACACTGGCCAGGACAACATGGCAGTTAACAAACTGCACACAGGCACTGCAGTGGCAGGCCTGAGACACCATCTTAGGGCTACTCCTGTGGGTGGCACAATCAGTGCTGCAGGCCCACTAGTAGCATTTGAATCACCAGCCCTGGCACACTCAGTGCACTTTACTAGGGACCTACTGGTAATACAAATAAGCCAATCATGGATAACCAATCACAATAACAATTTACAGAGAGAGCACATGCACTTTAGCACTGATCAGCAGTGGTAAAGTGCCCAGAGTCCTATAGCCAACAACCACAGGTCAGGAAAAATAAAGGAGGAAGAAGCAAAAAGTTTGGAGATAACCCTGCAAAAAGGGCCATTTCCAACACAACCCCCTTCCAGCCTAAAGCCAGGGTAGACCAAACGATACCTCGATGGGATTCCCTGCTTGGGGCGATAGAACATGGAAACTGGCCCGAACAGCAGGGGACTATTCCTGTTCTATGCCTTCCTGAACCCAGTTGGATCACTCTATCTATACTCTCAGGGCCCACTAGGCTAAACCATGGGGGACCCTTCTCCTCACCTGGGGACCCCATCTGTGCAGCGCCTAACCTTACTTCGCTCACAGATGTGTCCGCACTGGTAGACAGTACCCACCTGGCCAACACAACGGTGTGGCCCAGTCCACCCCCAGGGTGTGACTTCTGCCCCCCTCCCAGGGGCAACTCTGTCCACCAAGACAACCAGCCACAGGGGCCACTGACAGCGGTCAGTGATGAGAGCCAGGCCTCATGCCTGTCAGGCCTCTCTAACCTCTGTGGTGTCAGAAAGTGGGGGGCAGTAGCCCCAGGTGCCTGGCACCTTTTCTCCACTCTCCCTCCTGCCAAGTCAGGTATGGCATCCTGACACTGGCCCGCCAGCCCAGGGTCTGTACCCTCAGGCTGACCAGAGGTCACGGGCGAGGCTCTCCTCTCCCTACCTCTCCTTTTGGGGCCCGCACTCTCCTCCCAGGAGAGTCACCCTCAGAACACAATTCTCCCACCAGTTCAGGACCTCTCTCCAGCAACTGGTCTCCCAACCTAGGGTCTAAACCCTCTGGTTGCACCGGGGTCAGAGGCGAGGACTCCCTCCCTCTGCACCCCCTTCCAGAGGGCTGCACCACCCCAACTGGGGTGGTCCCCCTGGAAGCCAAACCGGTCAGGACACTGGTTACAGATGTCCTTCCCTCCAGGTCAGGCAGATCCTGAACCTGGCCTCCCAACCTTGGGGCTAAACCGTGCGGTGGAACACTTGCCTGGCACACCAGGACTTCTGGGGACCCACACAGTATCCCCCCGAGGGTAACACATCACTCATGTGTCATGTGACAGTCTGCCTGGCGCAGATCTCCCGAACCCTGTCCATCTGACAGTGCGGAAAGATCCCCCAGGACAGAAGTGGTGTCACCATGGTCACTCCTGTGAGGCTCAGCCCTTCTGGCTGGCACCTGACCCACTGGTTCTCCCACTGGGGAACACATCCCCCTCTCACCCTCAATCTGGACTTCTGCACCCTCCCAACTGGAGCGGCACCGCCAGACACCAGAACCACTGGAGCTCCGTTTACAGATGGTCCAGGTTCTCCTGACACTAGGAGATCCCCCTCAAATGGTCTACTAGTACAGCCTAGGCCCCCATCCTGGTGTTCCCTTAGGGAACCCTCCAGGCCCTGAGACTGGGTTTCGGGCACCTTGGGACACACAGTCCCACACTCACTCCTTCTCCACTGAGACAGGACGTGAGCCCCTACACCCCTCCCACTACACCGGGACCTAGCTGGGCTACTCTGAACCTTGAACCTCTTCCACCACACAGGACCGGAAGATACCCGAGCCACTCCTGTTAGGATCACTCCCAAATGCCTCTTCAGACTCTCTGGAATCCACCAAGAGGTCTGCCTCCTGCACAAGTTCCCTGGAATCAGAGAACTCACACTCCACCAGGCGTTGGCATAGCTCTGGAAAACAGGGACTTAAAATATGCTCTCCAACAAATGAATCACATAGCCCCCCACAGTTGTTAACCAAGTTACCCTTTGCCCTACCATCTAGTGTCTCACACAAGTACCTCACACCACTCTCCTGAAATTGGCAAGACAGTGTCTGACTGTCTTTGTCACTCAACCCACACTCTTCTGGGCGGTCTCCACACTCACACACCAGGACTTCTAACATGGGGGAACCCCTCTCCCTGCACCTCTCATCTAGAGTCAGTAGAGTGTCCCTACCACCACTAGGAATATGATCCCCTGTGTCAGTTCCCCAATCTATTTCAGGGACACTGCACACCACTGGAGTTATCTCATAAACCTGAACCCCCTGGTGTATGTCAACCCCCTCCCTCAAGTCAGGCGCCACATCTCTGGGTGTTTGTACTGCTCCCTCAGCACTAGATAACACAAACTGGCTGCCACCATCTGAGCTGGTTCCTTGGCTAAGACATTCAAGGCCTCAAGGCTCTCGAGCTCCAAATCAAGCTCCCTCATTCTTAACTCATGTGCCAAGGTCAATTTCAACTCGTCCAGGGCACGTGCACTCTCCTCTGCCTTGTGCTGGATTTCTTTTTCCATTTCCAATTGCTTCATCTTGAGCCTTATGACTTCCAACTCATGATCTCTAACCCTTTGGTTTTCCTCCAACTCCTCTGGGGAAAAACTGCTAGCGGAATGGTTGCTGCCAGCCCTGGAGGCTGCTCTGGACATAGGCAGATCCTGTGATCTGAAACCATCCCCTTGTGCATCCTCATCCACCTCTGCATCCTCTGCCTCCCCAGCCTCTTTGGCCTCCCACCAGGCCCTTAAGGCCTTCTGTAGCTCCTCCTTCCTGGAGCTGCTCTTCATGGGATATCCAAAGTTCCTGCAGAACTGCTTGAGTTGACCTACTTTGTAACTACTCAACATTTCGATATCAAACTCCAGTCCTGCAACACTACTTGCTGGTTTACCCTTCTGAGACATGATGCGTGGATGACTTTCAGGGTTACTCAAAAATAGAACCAAAAAAGAAAAACACAGTATGTGGTTGCGTAGTGGTCTGCACTAAACTAGTGATGTACACCAATTACTGTGGGTCAAGTACAAATACAAGTTCAAATCCTCACCGCTGACCACCAATGTTAGATCTGGGGGTCTCTAGTTGGCAGAGGTAAGTACCTTTGTCCAAATAGGGACCCTTACTTCTAGTCAGGGTAAGGGGGATACACACTGTTGATAACCCCTGCTCACCCCCTTGGTAGCTTGGCACGAGCAGCCAGGCTTATCCCCAAGGCAATGTGTAAAGTATTTGTACCAACACTCACAGTAATATAGTGAAACACCACAAATGGACACTACACAAGTTGCTTATAAAAATATAAATCACTTTATATAGATTAGGCGGATCAAAACGACATAAACATCACATACACAATTAACTTCTCCTTAGAAATGTTCTTTTGTGGAAAAAGTTCACTTTGGCAATGTTCCTTTATAAACAGAACGTATTTGTAGACGTAGGGGCACTTGTAAGCTCCGTATGGCTGTGAAACCCTGGGTTCTAGCGGGTGGAAAGTCACTCCCAAAAATAGTGCTTTTATCCAATAAATGCCCCAGCGGTACTTTCAATCACCAAAAGGACGCTTGTCCTGAATATTGCCCCCGCGATACTTTCAATCAGTAGAAGGACGCTTGTCCTGAATATTGCCCCCGCGATACTGACAGCCAATGCTGCGCGCTAGCTCAGTCGTTCACAGCCCTCCGCCGGCTCTTCACCCGCTCCCGGCCTCGCACCGACACAGCGCGGCTGGGAGCGTTTACCTGGGGAGTTCTTGCGGTGACTTCTCCTTCTTTGCGGGCCTCCGACGGGAGCCCTTCTCCTGCGGTACGGCCTCAGCGGAGACGGGCGTCTTGCAGCCCGGCATCAGTGGAGCCGGGACTTCCTTCCTCCGCTCTGCGTCTCGATGACGTGGTGGTGAGAGTCCCGGTTGCCAGGCAACCCTCCGGCTTTGTTCTGACTGCAACGCGGCTCTTCTTAGATTACGGACCAGGCCTCGGGCAGGCAGCGACGGTGATTAACCAAGGACCACGCAATAATCTTGGGGATCGGGGGCCGGTGGTGACACAATACCGGTCCTCAGTACTTCACTTTAGATCACGGGCCGGCGGCGGCGGTGATTTTGGCCCCTTTCAAGGTCTGAGGCGGTCCCTCAGAGGATTTGCGCTGGAGGCACGGCAGACCTCACGCAGAGTCCCGGCTGTGTGCTGAGAAGGACACCGAGTCAAGAGCACACGGGCAGGCAGGGCAAAGTTCAGGAGGCCACAGTCAGTGCACAGAGACACGCACTCAGCGCTAATAAAATGGTTTCTTCTGTAAACTTTTGTGTCCCTGAGTTTACAACAGAAGGCCAGCTCTTCTCAGGCCCCTGGAGACAGGTAGACTTCAGAGGGGGCAAAGCACACAGCACAGCTCCTCTTCAAGCAAGGGGGACACAGCACACAGCAGAGAGTCCCTTAGTCCTTCTCCTCAGTAATAACAGCAACTGCAGGTCAGCTTCCAGACACTCAGCAATGGCAGCACTTTTCCTCAGTCTTCCTGGCTGTTCTTCTTTGGCAGGGATTCCTTCTTGATCACAAAGTTTTTCCTAATCTTGGAAACTTTTATATCCTGTATAACTGTATCTATACCTGCCAAAGAAACCTTTTCTCCTCCCCAGCCCCGGTCCGACGCGGCTTGTGCCGTTGCGCGGAGGGCTTCTGGGAGTTTAACCACTTCCGGTTTGGGTCAGCGCGCTAGTCTTTCGCGCCCCCACTTGTTTTTAAATCACTGTTCATGCGCACGCGCAGCGGACGAGGCAGACACTCTGTGGCAGGGAGGCAATGAGCCGTGACGTGTGTGTGTGCTCACAGTGTTTTGTGGCCAAATCCTTTTGGAATCTATTTTAAAACCTATTTTACTCCTGGACTTGCACTTTGAATATTTTAGAGGCAATCTGTATCTATACCTGCCAAAGAAACCTTTTCTCCTCCCCAGCCCTGGTCCGACGCGGCTTGTGCCGTTGCGCGGAGGGCTTCTGGGAGTTTAACCACTTCCGGTTTGGGTCAGCGCGCTAGTCTTTCGTGCCCCCACTTGTTTTTAAATCAATGCTCATGCGCACGCGCAGCGGACCAAAGGTAAGCCCGTCTGCGCCCGTCCGAGCCCGGTTTTTTAACAACAAATTTTATTTATAGTGCTCAGACACTGCTCAACATAAGACAAGTCACTAGCACTAACTGTCTACATTCGCTGATCCTCGCAAACAATCCCTCTAGCTGCCTCCACTGTAACTTTAAGCTTCAACCTCACAATAAGGATTCACCGGATACCGGCTTCTATAAAAAACTCTTTCTTTTAAACTGCCGCTCTTTCCCCAAACATTCTGTCGAACTGGCACTTCTCATAGATGATCTTAAACCTGATGCTTTATTTCTGACGGAAACGTGGTTACAGGATGAAGTTGATCCTACTATTACCCAGACCCTCCCACCAGGGTATTTAATACATAGAGCAGACCGCAAGATTGGAAGAGGTGGAGGTCTCGCTATCATTTTTAAAGATAACTTTTGTTGCCGGTCCTCCGTGGAGGAGCTACCTGGCTGCGAAAGTATGAATTTTTCTTTGGATTTCTCATCTACAACTACTCTCTCTGGTCTGCTGCTCTACCGCCCCCAGGTCCCATAGGCCAATTCCTTGGTTTACTTCCGACCCTTGTGGCTAGTTTAGCATTAACCCCAGCCAATTTTACAGTATTGGGGGATCTTAACATCCACCTGGATGACCCCTCCGATCACCTGGCTAAAGAGCTACATTCTAGCCTCGCAGCACTCCAATTCAAGCAGAAAGGCTTTGCCCCTACGCATGTTAAGGGTCATCTTCTGGATCCAGTGTTTAGTAATGACCAGAATCTGTCGGTGGGGTCTCCCATCCCTCTCGCCTGGACCGATCATTTGCTAATTCCTCTGGTCTGCAAGATTGTAGTGCCCCCTCCCTCCCAGAGTGTAACTCTGCTGCAGGAAAGGAAATGGTCAAATCTCTCCGTCAGTTATTGGTCTTCAACTCTAGATGCCACTGCTCCCCCTCTTGTTTCTGATCCTGAGAGGGCCAATAACAACTTTAACCGGTGGATCCAAAACTCGCTGGACACCTTACTTCCATTAAACCCCTCCTACAAGAGACCCAAACGTAAAGCGGCTCCATGGTTTTCCCCTAAATTAAGGGAACTCAAACAAATTTGCAGAAAACTGGAAAGGAGATGGAGACAGAATCTAGCAGAAGAGAGGAAAAATATCTATAGAGAGGCAATCAGAAGTTATAAGGCAGAAATCAAAACTGCCCAATCTTCATTCTATGAGGAGAGGATTAATGCAGCGGCTAATTCTCCCAAAGAGATCTTTCGTATTGCCAAATCTCTTACCACCATACCGCAAAAATCCCATAATACAGAGGATGCACTAGCTCGCTGTAACAACTTAGCAGAATACTTTCACCCAAAAATGTATTTAATATGCCAACCCTTTCCTTTCCACCAAAGTGAGTCAACAGTGTCCAGCACTAAAAGTCCCCTTCCTGAATTACAGTGTTCTTTAGCGGAGTTCCCCCTGATAGACGAGGTCACCTTGGATACACTTATCTCCACGGTGACCTCGGGCTCTCCCTCAGACCCCGCCCCTCCGCGGTATCTTACTTTAGTTGCCAATGTCATTCGCCCAGTAATTCTGAACACCCTAAATGCCTCCATTACTTCGAGCACGGTACCCCTAGACTGGAAATGCGCTCAGGTTAGAGCCCTTTTAAAAAAAACAAATCTGGACAACTCCAACATGGCCAACTATCGACCTATCTCTCTCCTTCCCTGGTTGAGTAAGCTAATTGAGAGACATATAAACTCTACGTTAGCTCATTATCTGGAGTCTAACAACTTGCTTCACGACTCCCAGACAGGATTTCGTCCCAGGCGTGGGACAGAGATGGCCCTGCTGGCAGTGACAGAGGAAGCAAGGAGACTTCTGGATCAGGGAGGCTCAGCAGCAATTATCTTATTAGATCTCAGTGCCGCTTTCGACACTGTAGATCATAACATCCTGCTGGAGCGACTAAAAAATCTTGGAGTAACTCACCAGGCTCTAACATGGATTCGGTCCTTTTTAAAGGACCGAGTCTTTCAGGTCTTTGAGGGTACTTTTACATCCAACCGATGGCCTCTCAGCTGTGGGGTTCCCCAGGGTTCCTCCTTGAGCCCCACGCTTTTTAACATCTATATGGCGAATCTGGCAGAGATAGTACATCCATTCGGCATAAAAATTATCACCTACGCTGATGATACCCAACTGGTTGTGGCACTAAACCACCCGGAGGGTTCATCATGCGCTCTGAGCAACTGCCTAGAGGCAATAGCCGAATGGATGGAACTGTCTCACCTTAAGCTAAATGGGGACAAGACTGAATTGATGTTCCTGGGCAAAGCTCCATCACCTTCCTCTGCATTTCTATGGCCGAAGTGTCTTGGCACTATGCCTGCCCCAAAGCACCAGATTAAGAGCCTAGGCATGTGGCTTGATAGCTCTTTAAGCTTCAATCATCAAGCCACCAAGCTCTCAGCTACATGTTTTGGCCTGATGAGGATGTTAAGGAAAATTCTCCATTTACTCCCCTTCCAGGCACGAAGGATCATGGTGCAAGCCCTTATTTTATCCCGCTTGGATTATGGGAATGCCTTGTATTTGGGCGCCCTCAGGCCACTACACGGAAATTACAAGTGATCCAGAATTGTGCGGCTCGTCTACTCCTCCAAGTTCCTCGGAGACAATTGGCAAAACCCGCAATTAGAACACTTCACTGGCTCCCAATCAGGTCCCGAATATGATTTAAGGCTATGTGCCTGGCTCTTAGATCCTTCCGGAAAACTGGCCCTGCCATTATTCACCCCCTGGTTACTCCCTACCAACCATCAAGGAGTCTTCGTTCCAGCTCCGCTTTCCTGGCTACCACAAGGAAAGTACGTAGATCTAGATGGGGCGGTCGTTCTTTTTCTTTGAATGCTACCAATCTATGGAATTCCCTTCCCTCTACTCTTCGTATGGAACCTAACTTACAGATTTTTCGTAAACTTCTTAAAACTTATCTTTTCAGCACTACACTCTAATCTGCCACGTACATGTCTGTCTGGTTTTAAGCGCTACGAGGCCTTAGGGTAGTAACGCGCTATAGAAATCCAATTTCATTCATTCATTCATTCATCCCTGTGTTTCCGCAACAGGAGGCCAGCTCTACTCAGGCCCTTGGAGACTTTCTTTTCAGGACAACAGCGCACAGCAAAAGTCCTTCTTCAAGCAGGGGACAAAGCACACAGCACAGTCCTTTAGATCTCTCCTCAGTAGAAACAGCAACTGCAGGTCAGCCCCCAGACACACAGCAATGGCAGCACTTTTCCTCAGTCTTCTTCAGCTGTTCTCTTTGGCAGGGATTCCTCTTGATTCAAAAGTAGTCTAAAATTTAGGGGTTTCAGCTCTGATATTTATACCCCCAAAAGTCTTTGCTCTTCATGTGTGAGGGGTCCTGGACCCAGTCCAAACCAGTTCTGGGTGCACTCTGCCAGTGCACATCTTCTTCCTTTGTGAGTGTGGGCCAGGGCCATCAGACGCACCGCAGGAGGTGGAGCCAGCATTGTGGAAGGCAGGCACAGCCCTATTCAGACCCAGGTGCTACTCCTCCCACCACTTCAAATGCAGATAGGTCTATTCAGCCTAGTGCTGACTCACCCAGCCTCCTGGAGCCACCCCCAGCCCCTGTCACTCACAAACCAGACAGTCAATTCACAAACAGGCAGAGGCACACAGAAAGGTTGAACAAGAAAATAGCCACTTTCTAAAAGTGCTATTTTCAAACACTGAATTTAAAAACCATCCTCCCTAAAAGATGCGTTATTAAATTCTGAGTTCAGGGATACCAGACTTCAATTTTCCATCTTGCTCCTATGGGGAGATCATGCAGGTAAACATGTTACACAGCATTCCTAGCCTTTCAATAGTGAAAAACGAAATTGGCAGTATTTCACTATCAGGACATGTTACCCACAATAGTACATGTCCTACCTTTCACATACACTGCACCCTGCCCAGGGGGGTACCTTGGGCCTACCATAGGGGTGTCCAATGTGTAAGAAAAGGGAAGGGTCAGGCCTGGCAAGTGTGTACACTGGCCAGGATAACATGGCAGTTAACAAACTGCGCACAGGCACTGCAGTGGCAGGCCTGAGACACCATTTTAGGGCTACTCCTGTGGGTGGCACAATCAGTGCTGCAGGCCCACTAGTAGCATTTGAATCACCAGCCCTGGCACACTCAGTGCACTTTACTAGGGACCTACTGGTAAAACAAATAAGCCAATCATGGATAACCAATCACAATAACAATTTACAGAGAGAGCACATGCACTTTAGCACTGATTAGCAGTGGTAAAGTGCCCAGAGTCCTATAGCCAACAACCACAGGTCAGGAAAAATAAAGGAGGAAGAAGCAAAATGTTTGGGGATAACCCTGCAAAAAGGGCCATTTCCAACAAGGGGCATTCAGAGAATTTTAGGGCCCACTCCTCGATAAAATGTTGATCATGCCAAATTGGTGGTATTTCTTGGTCTAATGAAGCCACCATTGGCCCTGGCATTGATGATAATTCCTGTCCTTTTGTGGTCATCCATTGCACAGTGGTGCCCACGACTTGGCAAAATGTTTGCCTTGCCATGTTGGCGATACTTCTTCACATATTATGGGCACCCATGACTTGATTGTTCCCACCACTGATGGCACCCAGGCCCTGAAATGATGGAAGTTAATTCCTGGTCTCTTGTGGGATCCATTATATGACATTGCCCACTCTTTTTATGCCACAGGCAGGAGCATCATGGTGGTAATTATTGGCATATTATGGGTATCCATAACATGTGATGGTCATCCATGGTCACGGACTGCTTAATCTATTCATATATGACATGGCTACTTGATGCAAACAATAAAGTTATATTTGTACACTTAACATGCATGTAACAAAATTTAAAAAGTGGTATTTCAGAACAAAAATATGTTTTTCTCATGAAAATGTTAAGCTTTTGTTCAGGTAAATCAATGACACAAATTTAATAGTTTTACCCTAGATTTTGATGTCTCTGGCAAATTATTGCATTTTCAAACATATATTTAAAGCAGATATTTGAGTGATATTTGAGTGATAATCAATACTTCTACCTAAAATCCCTAGCCAGTAAGATTAGTGTTACTTCCCTGTCGTCCAATAAGTAAGGGGTCTGTAACCTGAACACCAGCATTGCCCCTTGGGCCTGTAAAAACAGTCTAGCTCTGCAGTGATGATGAGATTGTGAGATTATGTAATACCTTTATTTATATTCCATGTCCTTTCTAGGGAAATTCTCAGTCACAACACATGACTGAGAATCAACTTGGGAAAAGCAAGATGGAACAATAAAAAAAGTTAAATGAAATTGTGTAGATGTATGTTATGGAAAATGATAGGCCATGCCAAATTGCATTTTATAAACTACCTCGCTTTTTAGATAACTTCAATTGAAATTGTGGTGAAAAGACATTTAGTCACAATTTACTTAAAACTGACTTAGGACAGGTGAACCTGCAACACTCCTTGTATGGATCAGGCTTATTGGCACACCCTGCAAGTACTGGAATATTTCATGGGTCTGCGACTGCTTCACAAATGTAGGCACTATATTGTCCTTGCAATGCATAGTCTGACCCATTTGTTCCAGTAATTTCTTTGGGGAGAATTCCTGTAACCCACTGGCGACCGTGGGTCTCACTCTATTGCTGGCTTCAATGTAAGGCAGTTATTATGTTCCACCACTTTCAAAGCTCATCAGTCACTACTAGGTAGCTCACAATTTTAACTTCTCCAACAGCACACACCTAACTTCTTTCTTGTGTCTGAACCTGTCAATAGCACTAACTACCTCTAACTTTAAAGACTAGTGATTGGCTGACTCAAAATGGAGGCTGCGCTCATTGTGAAACTAAGTGTTACAAACATCCTCCTCAACTAGTATCTTTGTGTTTCTACCTCTATTTCAATTGTGTTGTCCAATCTTGTGAATGTTTTTCCTTGTTAGACTAGCCTGTGTGTTCTTACTCCTATTGCATGAGACTTCATCATATTGTATTTTGCCACTCTCATTCAATATGTGCTCCTTGCCTCCCTGACTGAGATTTTTTTGTTGTTGGTTATCTTAACAGAAGTCACTGGAGTGGAGAGAAGGCTGTATATGCGACTTACCGCCAACTCATACGAGTATTTAGAGATGATGGATCTGTGTTGTGCAATTGGATCTGTATTTTGAATGTGTTGTACATGTTAATGCACCTGGTTCCTGTGTGACATGATCTTGCTGTAGGATCTTCCATTGCTCATGCATGGAGTGCTAGTTTCTTTGTTTTCTGACTGATATTGTGGGAAATGTGTTGTGTAGTGAGCATTTGGCCTATTGCATCTCTCTCTATCCCACTATGGCCAACCGCAGCACATCAACACCAGACATCACCTCAGCCATCACAGCCTCGGAGGAGGAATTGTCATCATTTTCAAGGACAACATCAGCTCCAACACTAATTCAGCAACCGGAACCAACTACATAGGATACCTCAATTTCAAACTACAAGTCACAGCTAACTTCAGTCTGAGTAGAACTCTTCCCCCCCACCAGGATCCTCAGCCAACTTCACCAGCAACACCTCGAACTTTGTTGCCCAATAGCCATCAACTCCAGTGCCTGCATCCTCCTAGAAGACCTTAACCTTCACCTACAAAACCTGACTGACCCCCAACTCAGTCACACTCCTTCAAATCCTCGGTAACCTCGGACTCACCCAACACCTCTCAGCTCCCACCCATGGCGCCGGACACATCATAGGCCCCCAGTTTCACCATTCAACAATATTATAATCAACACATCCACCTCCATTACTTAGACCGACCACACCATCGTCAGCTTCTCAGTCGTCATTCCAAACCACAGACGAGCCACCATAACAGGCCTAAAAGGCAGACACTGGAACAACATATCAGAGGTGGGTTGTGGCTTCTATCCTAAAAAAGTAATATGCCACCTTAACAAGCAACATCAACAACTTTAACAACTGGATCACCACCTTCACCAACACCATGGCCCCTTGGAAAGGAAGCCAAGTAACAAGTACACATTTATAACCAGCTGGTACACAGAAGAACTCAGAATGACCAAACAGTACTGCAAACGACTAGAAAGGAGATGCAAGGCAAGCCAGGAAGAATCACACTCAGAGGTGTTACCACCAGGCAAATTCGGGAAACCAAGAGAAAAGCCCTAGCTGACAGTATCACAAAAACTCGAACAGAAGCAAAGAAGTATTCACAAACACCAAGAACTTCAGCACACCAGCAGCAACCTCCAGCAACGTCACCCCAACCTAAGCACTATGCAACTACCTCTCAGACTTGTAAAAACTTCTTAATTTTTGAATAAGTCAAGCAATTTAGATTTTTGTAGATATGCAAATACATTAAGATTTATCATATATCTGTCTGAATATTTCCTGTGATCCCCAGGGATCTTTTTCGCTCTGAACCCGCTATCTGGGCCCCCTATTTGTGGTCTCTGTTTAATGCCATTTTGCAGGGAATGGCGATCCCCACCACCTGGGCGGGGGCCGAAATTATACCTATTTTTAAAAAGGGTTCTCCGCTCCTTCCTGTTAATTTTCCGCCCATGCAGTCTTATTGATGTAAGCCAAAAAATATTTGCCCACATTCTTCTTGGGTGACTACAAAGCTGGATGGACGAGCATAATGTCCTTAGCCCCCTCCAAACTGGGTTTAGAGCACAGATCTCAACAACCGATCAAATTTTCAGGTTACAATTGTTATACTGGAAATCTGTTTGTATAGAAGGTGGCAGCCTCTATTTAATCTTTGTGGACCTTAAATCCGCATTTGATCTGGTCCCGAGGGGAAAACTATGGGCACTCTTATTGACCATGGGTGTCCCACCATATCTCTGCCACCAGTTGGAACGTCTGCATGAAGCAATTATGCCCAAATTAGGTTTGGTAAAAACGTCGAACTAACAGCTCCTCTGCCGGTGGAAAGAGGTGTACGCCAAGGCTGCGTCCTGGCCCCGGCACTTGTTTGCCTCTTTATTAATGGCTTAGTAGAGTCACTGATTGCAGGGAATTACATCGATGCCCCTAAGCTAGCGAATCGCAAAATACCACCGATGATGTTTGCGATTGACACACTCCTCCTCTCTAAATCACCAATGGGAATCCAAAGGGCCCTTAACATCTTTAGTGCTTTCTGTAGGAATCGGGGTTTGGAGATCAACCTGCAGAAAACTAAGTACACATTATTCAACGCAAACAATAGTACCCAGCCTAATGCCTGTTTGGATGGGAGTCGGTTAGAGAGGGTGTCCATTTTTGAGTACCTCGGGATCACGCTCACTGAAAAATTGGATTGGGGTGCGCAAATTCAGAAAGCAAGCTTAAAGTTGGCACAGACAACGGGGGGTTTAATAAAGGTATTCAGGAGCTGTACCCTTAAATCTATAGGCCCCGCAGTGGAAATTTATAAAGCACAAGCCAGTGGTGCTGCCATGTACGGTGCTGAAATCTGGGGCCATCGTCCCCTGGGTTCTCTATCAAGCATTGAGAATTTCTATGCTAGGCAACTGTTGGGTCTTCCCCCTAGCTCCCCACTCACACCTCTTAGAATGGACCTGGGGATTAGACCAATCACAGATGAAGTCGCCCTCAGACCCCTCTTATTTTAGCGACGCCTGTGGAGCACCTCTGAATTGGCCGCATATAGGGACGAGCTGAGTGAAGTGCTGAGTCTACAAGGCGAGGGCAAATTAGCATGGTTGGCACACATTAGGAACACCTGTGTTGCCATGGGGAGGGGCAACTTGTGGACCAATGCAGAAGAAACCTGTCACGTCACTTCTAGGAAGGACCTGATGGGGAGTTATAGGGAGCACAAATGAATACAGGTACATGGGAGCCCTCTAGCTGGCCAACTTACCCTAGAGTTTCTAGAAGTAAAAGTCCAATACAGACTAGAACCGGCTCTGGACGATATTCAGCCATTCCTGGCTAAGAAGTTATATTTATAGTTCAGACATGGGGTGCTCCCATTGCGTGCATTTACCAGCAAGTGGGCGGACTCACCCATTTTGGGTTGCCCAGCCTGTAATAACTCAGAGGAGACAGAATATCATGTGATATTCTTCTGCCAAGGATATAGGAGGGCGAGGATTCGATGGCTCCGCCAGCTATGTAGAAATTTGGGATCCAGACACTGTAGAGAGGTCTATAGGCTACTGAAATATGACACCCACATACCCATTGTGTTTTCTGTGTCACGCTTTTTATTCTCAATGTGGTGCACTCGCAGTGCCATTCTAAAGATGACCTCTTAGCCCTGGTCAACCCATTGTGTTATACTCTTCAAAATTGGCCCTGATTATCGTTCCACCTTTGCTATTTTTAAATCGAATGAATTCATTCTATGACCTTTTTAAAACAAAATTAAAAAATGTAACCATAATGTTTTATATAAGTCTTTTTACATTCGTCTCTGAATGACTGTACAATGATGCTAGACGAGGGCCACTTTGACTGCAATGGAAATGTTGGTATGGGTTTATTGTAACGTAGGCACTGCACATGCGCTTTACAGAGCACGGTCCTAGAATAATGTAAAAATCTCTAAGCTTCTGATGTAATGCACATGCACTTTATTGAAATCAACTCTTCTTGATTTCTTTAACAATGTTAAAGAGTACAGTTGCCCAAATACTTATTTTATAGAATGTTTATTTAGAGCCGAGTGCTTTGGGTCCTTTGAAATGGCCATCCTTTTGGTCATGCACATGCATTTTATCGATTCCAACTTTTCGAATAATGTAAAAGCCAGCAGGCTGCCATTATATCGCACATGCACTTTATGACTCCCTCAGTCAAAGAATAGCTCTGGGTTATGGAGGCGGGTTAGTGGGATATTTGTGAAGGTCATGTAACACGATTGTAAGTCTATGCCACCAATGTGCTAGCTGGTGCCTCTCCCAGAGCAATGGTTATTGTTATTAGCTGAATGTAATGTATTGTATTTTTATATGTGCTTTTATGGCCATATCGGCCGAAATAAAGTTATTTTTAATGATGATGATATTTCCTGTGAGCCTGGTAGGGAAGTTGCATTTGAGCAGTGGCCAGCCTAAAACTGCCTAAAGGTTTCTGCTGCGTAATGTCTGTTTCGGCTAAGAGTTTTATTGGGGTTTGCCTGGGATCACTTATTGGCTAGTACAATGCCTTGTTGGAAATGTTCTGGGTTTTTGTTTCCACAGTGACCTCTCTCAAATCCCCTATAATTTTTGAATGAAGCCTTTCTTGAATGGTCAGGGATGTTAGACATTCGTGGTGGCCTTTGACGAGGGGCATGTCTGATAGGAGATATTTAACCAACCCTTGATGTGTAGCTTCAGTTTTCATTTTAAGTTTTCATTTTAAGTGCATGCATCAGTTTTATTTTAAGGGCATGCATTAATGTCTTTTGATTACAGAACGCTAAATATAATG
This sequence comes from Calotriton arnoldi, assembly GCA_963921515.1. Lineage (NCBI taxonomy): Eukaryota > Metazoa > Chordata > Amphibia > Caudata > Salamandridae > Calotriton > Calotriton arnoldi. The sequence goes on from CAWUFW010000576.1 coordinate 74,265, forward strand.
CATTTAATTCCAAAGTGCTGCAAGCTGAAAAGCAAGGACTACTGAAGCTGACCTTAATACACATAATATTGAACCATCTGAGATCTCTGAGGGCTCTGAACATTTACAAACACAGAAAGGAATCGTAGGAGACTTGTTGTTTTTAGCCAACTGCCTCCTCCCTCATAAGGACCTTTCAGAACATCCTGCACACTGACCTTTCACACAAAAGTACTCTGTATAGTGGTAATTGATAGATATTGCCACTATACATAGAGCACGGTACAGCAAAAGAGCAGAATCAAGTGTATTGTACACAATGAATTAAGGATGTAGAGAAAATATATTTCTTGATAATGTCAAGTCCATGATAATATGCAGCAAGCTGAAATTTGCTAATTTAAGTTACCAATAACTCACAGCAGGTGTCAAGATGGTACAAGCTAGGCTCCCCCCTCAGCAGTTTGATGTCCTCTCCCAGGTTTACCCCTATGGAAATAAAGAGGCACCTCCTCTCCCTCATACTGTAAACAGAGACAAATATCTGAGAGAACACTGGGGTTGAATAGGTCTCTGCCACTTGAGTCCCCATCGCAGCTGAACTGGCGCAACTCCTGTAAACAGGCAACTCAAAAATCAAAACTTAATCTTCCACAACATGTACCAAAATCTACTTTCACACTTAATTACATTTTTGATGTACAATAAAAAAAACAACTTTTAACCACTCTTCTACTATTTTCTGAGGGCACATTTTTAAATATAGATTTATGGTCACATTTAAGTTTGATCACTGTAGGGATATACTTATATTACTTCGTATGTACCAATGATATATATTAATGTAATCAGGTGGAACTGAGCAAAAGAGCAAACGCACCTAAGATATACGCTGTGGGGCAGTTCGAGTAACTGATATTGCCAGACAACAAATGGCGTTTTCCACTTAAAGGGGTCTCTGAAGTATGTAGGGTGATTTGACTTAGTTGGGCAGGAGACCTTCGTCTAGGGATAGGGACAAAAAGAATTGGAAGTCATAACATGGTAGGAGTTAAGCAAAGCCCACCAACAGCGGTCATGGGTGTGAGGTAGGAAAGGATGGTTAGAAAGATGGCAGGCCTTGCAACAGGGAAACCAGGTGCTGTGCTGTAGCTTGCAGATGCTATTCAATTAGAAGAGCAATACAAAAGGCCGAATTTTCATTTTAAAAAGGGGCAGAATGTGCAGCCAATAAAGGTTGGCAGCAGAACGAAGGTGAAGAAGTGAGCCTCCTACCAACCAATTAGAGCACATTGACAAAGGGTCTTCAGACATACACATATATACAGCAGCCCGCTTGACTTGAGGAGGACGCATAGAAGCTCAGACACCTACCATGATTAGAACACCTTCTTACTTCAAGGGCAAGTGGGAAATGGGGGGAAATAAAGGAAGGATGGGAAAAGGGATGCAGAGAAGCTTTGTCACCTATGCTGACTCAAAACCGTCTTTCTTTTCACAAGCCAGTTACAAGTTGGAGACTGTTTCATAGACTAAAAAAGGGGAAGATAGAGATTCAGTCTGATTTTGGCAAATAAGGAAAAGTAAACACAAGCTGGAACACCGTACCTATTACAAGGAGGGATGTGAAGTATAACATTACCTCTTTATTGGAAACTTAAAAAAGCTAAAGAATTTGATTATATTTTGACCTAAGAAATGGCTGCAATCATTGATTTTTTTTAACAACAATCAAGACTAACAACATGATCGTGTGCATCATTGTGAAAAGTCTAAGAAAAGATTTCACCTCATCATTACTGCTGACGGTTGGCTTCTCTACAATGAAGATCCTAGCCCTCTGGGCATACAGGACAAACTTAGTCCCTAATTATAAGTTGAATTGCACTGCATGCAGAATTGATGTTACCATACATCTGGTGGTTTCTCTCAATCAACTGGATAACTCAGGACCTGGCCTAGCCTTATGCCTTGAAAAGGTATCAATATGGATGGACAGCTCATACTTAAAACTCAATGGGGCTAAGACTGAGCTGATGCTCCTTGGGAACCCTGCCACCCTGAACATACGTTCTTTTTGGCCCAGCTGTCTGGGTCCAGCCCCCTCCCCGAAAGAACAGATTAAGAGCTTGGGTGTATGGCTGGACCGTAATCTTGATTTTAAGGAGCAAGTACGAAAGGTCGCAGCATGCTGCTACGGGATTTTGAGAATGATAAGAAAGATCCTCCCTATGCTACCTTTTTCTGCCAAAAGACTGCTGGTTCACGCATTAATTTTGTCACGCCTTGATTATGCCAACGCCCTTTAACTGGAAGCCCCACACCTCACTACCAAAAAACTACAGATCGTACAAAATTGTGCAGCACGTCTGCTCTTGAATATCCCCAAGCGCCTATCGGCTAAGCCTGCGCTTGCTTCACTTCACTGGCTTCCAATCCAGGAGAGGATCCAGTTTAAGGCGCTGTGCATTACACATAAAGCACTTTCAGGCAAGGGTCCACCAATTATCAGCTCCATCATTCAGCCCTACCGCTCGAATAGGGCCTTGAGGTCAGACAATAAACAATTGGCGGCAGTCCCGAAAATAAGAAGAATGCAAAGTGGAGGTTGTACAAGGGTCCCGTTCTACCATATAACAGAAACCCCAAAGTACCATCCTGCTCTGCTCAGGCAGCATGACACTCCCAAATAGCCCCCACCAGTCAGGCCCTGATAGATGTCTTAAATTGCCCACTTTCCTTCCGCCTCTTAGCACCTGCCACGTGAAGCCCACCTTCTTAGGTGCATACACCCATGTAGGCCCAAGCCCACCCTCTTAGATACCCACATGTAGGCCCAAATATGCCACTTTAGATACATACACATAGGCCCAAAGCCCAGTGCCTCTTGCTATTTTATTCTTTAATAAAACAGATCTCGTAGGCTTCACTGATCTGACAGCAGGGATCTGTGCCATCCACCGCGACACTAGCCCCCCTTGGAAATTTCCACAGTTACTGCGTACGTGACATTCTGCTGGTGTTTGCAATATTTTTACTTATGAAACTTTCCGCGCTTGCTTAACTGAAACTGGAAAGACGGCAACATGACAGAGAAATAATATATAAATTAATTTCTGAGCATTTTACGGTAAAAGTTATCCTTTGTTTATGTGTGTTTATTGTTTGCGGTCAAGAGCACCAACCACCTGCTAAAAAAAACCCTAGTTTCACCATGGTACCTCTTCTCAAATTTTCCGTAAAACTTTCCACTGTTACTGTAAGCGTGCGGTCAAGGGCCCACGTCAGGACCCACGTCAGACGTGGGTAGGAGTTCTGCATTTAGCCATATAAAAGGTCTACACCTAGGCCAACGCCCCGAACTATTCAAACCACTGCCTAGTTGCATGGTGAGGGTTCCCGATCGATTGTTATCCTGATTGGGCCTAGAACTTCTACTCCCAAGGTGGTAATGCTCTTTTCTAATTACTAGCCCATTGGCTTTGTCAGCCTCTCTAATTTAGCTCATCCAAACCCAAGCCATTGCATTTGTTTTAGTTTAAATTGTGTAGTCTTGGATGGTTTTGTTTTCTCATGTAAAATTTGCCTTCTAGGCGCCTGCCTATTCATCATTTCTGAATTCAGGGTTGCCCTTTAGGCAGCTGTGCATTAAATAATATCTACATATATTTTTGCTCCATTTTGAACAACTGATTTATAACATTGTCGATGCTTTCATCCTGCTCATGTGTTGATGGGCAGCTTTAAATGAACAATTTTCTGTGTTATTGAATTGCTTAATAAAGTGCCACTGTATTTCACACCGTTGTTCCTTCCTTTCAAGTGAACGAGCAGAGTGCGGGTCAGGCTCTCAGGAGCCAGTAAGCAGAAGGGTGTGGCCATCCATTTACCCTCAATCAGCTGGCGACCACGAAGAAGGTCTCGGTTGGTGGGTCGTCTACGGTGCGGACATAGGACACACACCTGGGATACACCTGCGGCTGCCCCCAGACTCTCCTTTCCTCACGGCCTCCTGGGTGAGTCAGGGATAGTTTTATTTTTTCTTCCTTGAATTTACCTCAGGGTGTGGCGTGTGTCGAGGGGTAGGTCTGGCTGCTTCAGCCCTCCAGGGTCTCCCTTGTGTCTGCTCCTTTGTCCCTCTGTGGTCTGCTGTCTTGCCACGACGTCCTCTGTGGCTGGTCACATCTTGCCGAGGTTATTCGGTGCTTTCCGCTCTGCTTTCATCGACCCCTTCTTGGCTTCCTCCTGCTTGGTTTCTCTTGGCATTTCTCAGTATTGGTTTGTAGTGCTTTCTGCCTTCATATATACTATGCGTATGTTTTGATTGCGTTTTAAGTTGACGTTCTTTCTTCGAAGAAATGATGATGCATACATGGCTTTGACGTTTGAGGTTTGAGTCCTAGACTCGTGGGTATCTAAACTCCTATAGAGGTTGGAAGTCCTTGGCACTGCTTAACGGTGTCTAAACCCCCTCACAGGTCTGAGTCCTTGGTCCAGCAGGTGGCTGGCTAAATTCTGCACAGGTTGGGAATCCTTGATACTCTCCATGCTGTCTAAATTCTGACACAGGGCTTTTGCGTCCTTGGCACTGTGCACAGGTGGCACACGTGTCTCAATTATTATTGCTGACTCCAGGGTGGGGTCCTCCTGCATTGTGCTATTTAAGGTGTGGTCTTTGTCTTGTTAATACTTTTCAGTCCTGCGCGTCTTCTCTGCGTCATACTGACGGTGGTTACATTTTACAGTGGTTTTGAGATCATTCTATTTCGGGTTGACGGTTGTTCTCTACACCAGTTGCTCATTTTCTGTGTTTCCTATTTGTTGCTTTACTGTGTTTCCTCCTTGGTCCGTGGTTCACCCACGCACCCCCTTTTTCGTCTCTGCTCTTCACCTCCTCCCCTGCACCTCCCATGTGTATTTCTTGATCGGATGCCCTTTTAAATGCGCCCTTACTTTTTCAGGACTCTTTCCGGTCTTTTTTCACACTCTTTTTTCTCCCTTTCTGCCGTGTCCCTCTCTGATTCCATTCTGCATGGCTTGGATGTTTTCTTCTTATTATCTCTCAACTTAATTTCTCTCTCTGACAGGCGCATCTCTCGCTTTTTAACTGCGCCACTCCTAAATGAGGAACTAGCTCTCTCGGAACATCTAGGCCCTTCAGAGATTCCCCCCGCCTTCTTCTGCTCAGTGCGCTCGCAGAACGAGGAAGTGCACCTCTCCCCTTCGCAGCTCCCCCTCGCCCCGCCCTTCTCTGTCCTCACAGACTGCTCTTGACAAAATATATCATTGTGATCACTATTATTTTTGAAAATGCATTTCGTTTATTTAATACTTGTTTATTTGTTGTCTATTGTTTCTGTTTTTTGTGCTTCAGTTCCTTAAGCATTTGTCTGCCCTGCAGCCCCACCACGGTTGCCTCCTAGCCCCGCCCCATCTGATGCTGCCCTGCCAACTCTACAGTCACTAGCCGAGTGACAGGGCTGCCAGTTATTGCTGTTGTCTGAGTTGCCCCCCACTCTTTCCTCCCCATTAGCGGCAACTCCGCCAGGTAGCTGTTGTCTGGGTTGCCATTAGTCGCAACCCCGCTAGGTATTTCTTCACTTACCGTCCGTGACACACACATTGCACCGTCATTGCGCCTCCTTTTTCTCTGTCTCTCACACCTTTTTGCCTACCACTTGTCCAGGCCAATTGGTAGCCAAAGGGGGGGGTGGAGCTGTATCTCCATTCCTCCTGTCAGCTCTCTTACCCCCTCCATCCGGTATGTCCCTTGCTCCCCCGCACATCCTTAATCTTCTCATTCATTCAGCGCATGAAATACCCACCGCAGTCTACCACCCCGCCCTTAATCGTTATTGTCCTCTCACTCGCCATCAAAGCGACATCCTTGCTGACGCTTGGGATATCTTAGGGGTCACCTTTACGCCTACTACTGAAATCTGCCTGTCCCTTTTATCCCTCACAGACTTACCTCCCTCTGCCCGTACTCCTTCTCAGTCTCCGCCACGTCCAGACACCACTCGCCCTGAGCTGCTTTGGCCTGACCACTCCTCTAACTGTTCCTCTCGTTCTGCACCATCCTTGAGCTCCTCTGTGTATTTTGCTGATTCTCCCATTGTCATTCCCATACATGGTGAGTCTACTACAGACTGTTCCACGACATCCTCTGAAGAGGCAACGCTCCCTCATCTTGCCACCCCTGCCTCTCCCACAGTATCAGCATCAGCCTCTAGCAGTGCTCTCCACCAACCACCGTCTCCTGGTGACGTATCCCCATTTCTCACGGCACTCCTGCAGGACTATTCAGTGGACCTGCTGGACCCTGCACCAGACATCCTCATTGTGCCTCCCCCTGCCTGCCCACCTCCGCACTTCCACTCACTGTAGGGAATGTGTGATCCTTCCCCTGATAGCACAGTATCTCACATTTTTGTATATCTAGTCAATAATCAAGTTGTAGGTCTTTCCACTGGTCACCCATCGTCCTTTGTCCACGTTACACCTTTAGCAAGTACTGTCCTTCTCACCATATTTCAAGTTTTAGGGGTTGATTATACCCATGCACACCAGATAACGCTCTCACTAGCACCGTCCTTCCCGCACCCCATTGCCACTAAAGTCAAAGAACCAAAACCTTGCAAGCACTGACATTTCAGGGAACACTCTTGTCCCTCATTTATTACTGGTCCTCATGAACAGGATTTTAGGTACCTCTGTTCATAAAACACCGGATTGCATTTACATACGCATCCGCTTGATATCCCCAGGCTTGGAGATACCCACCACATTAACCACATCCTACCCACGCAACCCGCTACAAAGCAAGATCATTGCTGCTCTCTCTCGCGTAACCAGCTCCAATTCCCCGACTTCTCCCCTACCGGAATATACACCGGACCACAGGAACTGGACTTAAGAAAAACATTATACCATATTATTATTAGCGCCATAGGAGAGGAACTAGTAAAAGACGTCCTTCCCACTACTCCGGACACTCAACCCTCGCCTGACACCTAATTGCATCTCTTTCTAAACTAGCGACATTCACCCTCAAAGTGCTGTGTTTTAAAAGAATTCTTCATGAATGGCATATTGAGCTCTACAGTGTATAAAACGTCCACTCACTTTCACATATTTTTTATTATACGTCCCCCTGGATCACTACTCACTGCCATACTATCTAGCACATGGCCAAGGCACCCACTCCAGAGTTATATTGCTGAAGCTTGCTTTGACGGCCAGCTTCGCTTTCCTCTTTATACTCTAGCACAAGAGCGAGACTTACAGGACGGTGTGTATGATATTGTCATTCAGGCAGTAGCGCAAGAACTAATCAGAGACATTGTCCCTAGCACCTGAAACACGCAATTACACATAACACGCACCCCTTAATATCAACACCTTCTCTAATTCAGGCCTTGCCTATAGCGCCCTGCGTTAGACACACCAACATGGCCACTCCACTGCAACATGTTTTAAAAACATTCGGAGGGCAAGAACAACATATACTAAAGCATTGCAGAGAATTGCATAAGGGTACCTCCAAGATGAGCCATCCCTGGCCGTCAGAAGGAAGTTTTGATCCAATCATACTAGAGCATGCCACCACCTTCCTAGACACTAAGTACTCTGGCACTAAGTTACAGAAAAGAAAGGCTACTTTAGATCTCTGGCGCATTTTCAAAGACAAGGCTCAAACACACTCTGACTTGACACACCCAGCCATACCCAATGCTCCCTTGCCTCCTCCGCCATATCACTTCAGTGGTATGTATACCGAACGCACTCACAAGGAACAACCAGATTTACCAGTTACCACGAATAATTGTCCGGCTGCTGGTTCCCAACCACTACCAAGCAATGCATCTCCCTCACCACACCCTGGTCCAGACACAGACATCACACACACGGATGAATTCCAGACTTCCCACACATCACCCAGTCACCCGTATCACCGCATGGACGGATTACAGTCCCCACCCATGCCCCCTGGTGATGTGTATTCACACCTGACAGAACTTCACAACACACACATGCCTGTCACCCATGGTACAGTAATGGAGACAACAGTATCAGGTCTCCCAGGCCTTATAGATGCACAACTGTCACTGAAATTTACACCAACTGTCAATACTGCACAACCACGCCCAGGTGAAGAGGATGAGGAAGACTCTGACTCTGCCTCTCAAGCATCATCTCGCCACTCACGTACACCCAGCAATGCCTTCCGTGACACCGGCACTAAACAAGCCGCTGTCACCAACCCCTTCTTTGACACCGGCACGCAACTGTTCCCAAGTTCGTGCCTCCCACCCCAAACTAGCCTGCCCTTCACTCCCACTGCACCCTTGGGTGAGGGACAGAGATCTGACCTCATGACAGCTCAGCAGCAGCTCAATGAGTTCAACAACCCACCATTGCTGTGCATGACTGAGGGACAGCGTGCCCCCCTCACAGATCTCCCCCCCCCATACCAGAATTGGAGACCAAGTGCAGACTTGAGCAAAAGCATTAGCCTGGAAAGTATCTCGCCAGAGCACCTCGAAAGAGCTGTCACACATGCATCAACCACCTAGCCACACAGGACAGATAGACACAATGAGACGTATGTCATTTAAATGAGAAAACATGCAGAAAACATTTGCAGACCTGATCGCTAAGGTCAACTCTCCAGCACCACCACGACCACCAACACTGCACCAGCTCATGCAGGACCACCCACAGACAAGTATCCATGGGAATGGGGGAGGGATTACACAATCTCCCCATAATGAGCACCCCCACCACTATGACGCTGCCGCCTCTGGAATAACACAAACAGTCACCAACACACACCAAGCCTACCAATCACCAACAGCAATAAGGCCTGAAAGGACACCACCACTGGTACGAGAAGGTCACGATCCCTTAGTTGGTGAGCTCCCCTTATTTACTGAGCACCTGCAGACAGAAGACCCAGTTGTAAGAAGGAAGGTCAGGCCCACCGAAGCACAGAAACTTAAAGTCTTGGGGACACATGGACGCCCAGACGACATACTATATGACGTCTCGGGCTCTGCTTCCTTGCGTACCGTTAGGATGAAAAATAGACACAACATGTATCTCAGCAGACCATGCGTACCATAAACTAGCAATGATCTCACTCCCAATGAGATAGTGACATTAGGGGAAGGCTCAGACTATGCAGTTAACCCCTTCTCAGACGACTTGGCAGGCTGGTCAGAACCCTTAGCACCGCAAATGCTCCCTTGGCCAAGAGAAGGCTCTTTTGAGCCTCAGTACATGGCAACAGCAGTTGAATGTATTCTAAAAGGATTAGGAGATGAGAATTGGGACTATGAGTACATGCGAGAGAGTTTAAAGGTCTGGCAAAAATATGCCCGCCAGCATGACTCTACAGGACCTACAGTGCCACGCACAGGAGTGATGCGCCAGATGCCACTGCTGTACAAAAATGTCACTGATCCCCCCATCTATATCCCTTGGTCTACACTAGACAAAGGAAATCTCAAGAAACATCTCCCACCCCTTACCGAGGGTGCTGGAAAATGGATTGCGGCTTTTGATCAAGAAACAGGAATAAGATACACAGGAGCTGCAGTAATTAGAGCACAGCAGAATGATTCCTCTGATTCCCTAGACATTGCACAGCAGCTTACATTACCATCACATTACTCGGCCCAGGCAGCTGAACTAGTAGCACTGATAGCTGCCTTAAATATTGGAGCTGATGACCGCATTACAATTTACTCAGATTCTGCATACGTCACCATAACTACACACTCCAGCATCCTTCGCTGGAAGAGGCGTGGCTTTCTTAAATCAGATGGTACACCTGTCATTGACCTTGCCAGGTAGGTCGCTCCCCCGCCACACAGCTCCGCCTGTGTTGTCCTGCCCGCTGCTGCTGCTGGTAAGCTCGCCCCTCTGCTGTTGCCTCGGTGCCCATTTTGCTTCTGTTCCCCTCGTGCCCCCATTTTGTGTGTCCATTTTGCTTTCTGTTTCCCCTCGTGCCCCCATTCTGTGTGTCCATTTTTTGCCTTCTGTTTCCCCTCGCTGCCCCCATTTCTTGTGTCCATTTTGCCTTCTGTTTCCCCTCGTGCCCCCATTGCTTGTGTCCATTTTGCCTTCTGTTTCCCCTCGTGCCCCCATTCTGTGTGTCCATTTTTTTACCTTCTGTTTCCCCTCGCTGCCCCCATTTCTTGTGTCCATTTTGCCTTCTGTTTCCCCTCGTGCCCCCATTCTGTGTGTCCATTTTTTACCTTCTGTTTCCCCTCGTGCCCCCATTTCTTGTGCCCATTTTTGCCTTCTGTCTCCCCTCGTGCCCCCATCTCCTGTGTCCATATTTGCCTTCTGTTTCCCCTCGTGCCCCCATTTTGCTGTGCCCAAGTTTGCCTTCTGTACCCCCCGCCGCTGCGTCCCTGCGGCCCCGCCCCCTGACTGCCCATTCGCTGCCCCTGCCTCCCGCCTCCCAGCTGCTCCTCCCTCCCAGCTCCCCATATATGGCGGCCGCTGCGCGGTGAGGAGAGCGACCCTTGACCTTGCCAGGTAGGTCGCTCCCCCGCCACACAGCTCCGCCTGTGTTGTCCTGCCCGCTGCTGCTGCTGGTAAGCTCGCCCCTCTGCTGTTGCCTCGGTGCCCGTTTTGCTTCTGTTCCCCTCGTGCCCCCATTTTGTGTGTCCATTTTGCTTTCTGTTTCCCCTCGTGCCCCCATTCTGTGTGTCCATTTTTTGCCTTCTGTTTCCCCTTGCTGCCCCCATTTCTTGTGTCCATTTTGCCTTCTGTTTCCCCTCGTGCCCCCATTGCTTGTGTCCATTTTGCCTTCTGTTTCCCCTCGTGCCCCCATTCTGTGTGTCCATTTTTTACCTTCTGTTTCCCCTCGCTGCCCCCATTTCTTGTGTCCATTTTGCCTTCTGTTTCCCCACGTGCCCCCATTCTGTGTGTCCATTTTTTACCTTCTGTTTCCCCTCGTGCCCCCATTTCTTGTGTCCATTTTTGCCTTCTGTTTCCCCTCGTGCCCCCATTTTGCTGTGCCCAACTTTGCCTTCTGTACCCCCCGCCGCTGCGTCCCCTGCGGCCCCGCCCCCCTGACTGCCCATTCGCTGCCCCTGCCTCCCGCCTCCCAGCTGCTCCTCCCTCCCAGCTCCCCATATATGGCGGCCGCTGTGCGGCCGCGCAGCGGATGCGCGCAGCGGATGCGCGCAGCGGATGCGCGCAGCGGGCGCGCCACCGGCGGGCCGAAGGCGCGCCTAAGGCAAGCCCGTCTGCGCCCGTCTGCGCCCGTCCGCGCCTGGACCGCGCCCAGCGCCAGAACCCCTGGGTTGCGCGCCCCCCCGCTCCAGCCTCGAGGACCGACGCCGTTACGATGCCACCACACTCCACGCTCTCAACCCCGGACGGACACACAACTGCTTCAAGGCCGCCCCGAAACGCACACATGGCCCCTTCACCTGCCGGAACTGCAGGTACACCAGCCTCAGAGCCACCGAAGCGCCCGCCAAGAAGGACCTCAACCACCTCCGATGCATCCTACTGAACACCCGGTCCGCACGCAAACACGCCGTCGAGCTCTGGGACCTGCTCGACACATCATCACCAGACGTCGCCTTCCTGACAGAGACCTGGATGAACGACTCCTCCGCACCCGACATCGCCATAGCCATCCCAGATGGCTATAAGATCACCCGCAGAGACCGCGTCAACGCAGTAGGAGGAGGAATCGCCATCGTCCACAAGAACTCCATCAGGGTCTCGACCAGCACCGACGACTTTCTCTGCACCGCCGAACACATGCACTTCCAGATCCACACGGACCCCAACACCACCCTTAGAGGCACCCTTGTCTACAGACCCCCTGGGCCCCGACCCCAGTTCAGCGACTCCATCTCCGACTTCATCAGCACGCACGCCCTGACCTCTACCGACTACATCCTCCTCGGAGACCTGAACTTCCACCTGGAGAACAACAACGGCAGCAACTCCACCACCCTGATCGACAACCTCGCCAACCTCGGACTGAGACAGCTCGTCACAACACCGACTCATTCCGCCGGCCACACGCTCGACCCCGTCTTCTCCTCAAGCTCCCACGTCTCCTTCAGCCACACCACGGAACTCCTCTGGACCGACCACCGCTGCATCCACTTCACCTTCCAGAAACCCACCACACACCACCGCACCCAACAGATCCCACGCCGCTGCTGGAGCAAAGTCACCGAAGACCAACTATGGGCAAACCTCGCTCTCAGCCCTCCCTCCGACCCATCCAACACCGACGACGCTGCCTGCAACCTCAGACGATGGATAGACGACTGTGCCAACACCCTCGCCCGCTGAAAAAACTCACCTACAGCGACACCACCAAAAGAGCCAGCTGGTTCACCCCGGAACTCCTAGCTTCCAAGCGTACCTGCCGGAAACTTGAGAAGAAATGGCACAGTGATAAGACACCGGACAGCCACGCAGCCCATAAAGACGCCATCCGTAACCACCACCACCTCATCAGGTTCGCCAAGAGAATCTCCTTCAAAGACCGCCTCGACAACAACGCACACAACAGCAAGGAGCTCTTCAACATCGTGAAGGAACTCTCCAACCCCAGCTCCAACACCAACGACATCCCGCCGTCGCAAGCCCTGTGCGATTCCCTCGCCACCTTCTTCCACCGCAAGATCGCCGACATCCACGACAGCTTCAACACCCAGACAGCCCCCACTAAGATAGATACACCAGACCCGCCGCACACCATCAACCATGACCCCTTGCCAGCCTGGGCCAGCGTGAACATCGATGACACCATCAAGACCATGGGCACAATACACTCCGGCTCCCCATCAGACCCTTTCCCGCACCACATCTTCAACAAAGCCAGCAGCTCCATCGCACCCCACCTGTGCAACGTTATCAATCTCTCCTACGAGACCGCGACCTTCCCAGAGAGCTGGAAACAGGCAGAGATCAACGCCCTACTCAAAATCCCAAGGCGGACCCAAGAGACTTCAAGAACTTCCGGCCCATCTCCCTGCTTCCGTTCCCAGCCAAGGCCATCGAGAAGATCGTCAACAAACAGCTAACCCGATACCTCGAAGAAAACAGCATCCTGGACCCATCCCAATCGGGGTTCCGCAGCAACCACAGCACTGAGACTGCCCTCATCGCCGCCACCGACGACATCAGGACCCTGCTGGACAACGGTGAGACCGCAGCCCTCATCCTGCTGGACCTCTCCGCCGCCTTCGACACTGTCTGCCACCGCACTCTACGCGCACGCCTCCACGACGCAGGGATCCGAGACAAGGCCCTGGAATGGACCACCTCCTTCCTCGACGGCAGAACCCAGAGAGTCCGCCTCCCACCTTTCCGATCCGAAGCCTCCGAGATCATCTGCGGCGTACCCCAGGGATCTTCCCTCAGCCCAACACTGTTCAACATCTACATGGCCCCGCTCGCACGCATCGCCAGACAGCACGACCTCAACATTATCTCCTACGCCGACGACACTCAACTGATCCTCTCCCTCACCAAGGACCCCCTCGCTGCCAAATCCAATCTCCATGAAAGAATGAAGGTGGTCGCCGATTGGATGAAGATCAGCTGACTAAAGCTGAACACGGACAAGACAGAGGTCCTCATCCTCGGCTCCAACCCCTCAGCCTGGGTCGACTCCTGGTGGCCAATGACGCTGGGAGCAGCCCCGACACCCACCGACCACGCACGCAACCTGGGAGTCATCCTCGACTCAACGCTCTCCATGGCCAAGCAAGTCAACGCAGTCTCCTCCTCCTGCTTCAACACCCTCCGCATGCTTCGCAAGATCTACAGGTGGATCCCGACAGACACAAGAAGAACAGTCACCCAGGCCCTCGTCAGTAGCAGACTTGACTATGGGAACGCCCTCTACGCGGGAGCCCCGGCCAAGCTCATCAAGCGACTGCAACGCATACAAAACGCCTCCGCACGCCTGATCCTCGACATACCACGCCACAGCCACATCACCCCCCACCTGAGGAACCTGCACTGGCTCCCCGTCGACAGGAGGATCTCCTTCAAACTCCTCATCCACGCACACAAGGCACTCCACAAGACTGGCCCAGCCTACCTCAACAGACGACTCTTCTTCTACGTCCCCAACCGCCAGCTCCGCTCCGCCGACCTCTCCCTCGCCACCGTCCCTCGCATTCGAAGAACAACCACCGGCGGTAGATCCTTCTCACACCTCGCCGCCAAGACCTGGAACACCCTTCCACTAAGCCTACGACAGACCCAAGACCTGCTGACCTTCAGGAGGCTACTCAAGACCTGGCTGTTCGACCAGTAGCAGCACCCCCCCCCTTTTCTCTCCCCAGCGCCTTGAGACCCTCGCGGGTAGGTAGTGCGCTCTACAAATTCTGTGATTGATTGATTGATTGATTTGTCATTCACAAGAAGATACTAGAGGAACTTATTGAGGCCCTTACACTACCAGCTGAAGTAGCCGTAGTCAAATGCGCAGCGCACACCAATGGCCAAGATTTTGTCTCCAGAGGTAACGCCCTGGCAGACTGGGCAGCTAAGGCTGCAGCCAGAGGCCCCCCAGTAACAGGCCCCCCACCTCAAACGACACCAGAAGTTCCATTTGCCCCCATCCTACTTTCCCAAACGCTACCTCCAACAGAGCGTCAGAACAGCAATGAAGGTACTTCAAAAACACCATCCCAATTACCAACCCCATTTGACATTGACACAACACAGCAATATGATCACACTGCACAATTACACCTCAGAGAAATGCAAGAAAGTGCCCCAGATCAAGAGAAAGAGTTGTGGAAGAAGAGGGGAGTACAACAGGACTCCGCCGACTTCATTTACAGACAGACAATAACAGGGAAACCTGTGATGCCACAGGCTTTATTGCAAGTGGCGTTGGACCAACTCCACCTTCCTACACATGTCACCCAAGATAACATGTCCACCACTCTGCAGACAGACTGGTTCATTCCCAATGCCCATGAGCAGATACAGCTTTTCATTAATAAATGTCTCATTTGTCAACAATATTCCCCAAACCCGACTCTCAAAACTGTTGCTTCCACAATTCCTAGACCATCAGGCCCCTTCACATTGACACATTGACTCTGTCGACATGATTGATCGCTGCCAAAATTACCGCTATCTCATTGTAGTAGTGTGTCCATTTTCACGCTGGATCGAAGCTGGACCCTGCGTCCACTGCGATGCCAAAGCAGCAGCCACATTCCTACTCCGTGATGTCATTACTCGCTGGGGCCATTTTTTCCTACCTGACCACAATGCTAGGCATTAAACACAAACTGACATCAGCTTATCACCCACAAAGCAACGGCATTTGTGAGCGCCTCAACGGCTTGCTCAAAAAAAAATAAGTAAAATAAGTGCCACAATAGGAAAGAAATGGCTTTATTGCCTACCCATAGCACTCTTTGCACTAAGAAACTCCCCAAGTTCGGATCACCACCTCACGCCCCATCAGCTTGTCACTGGACGATCCATAAATGTAACAGTTCCGTCCACACGCCCTAAAACAGATAGTGAATCATCTTCCGAAATAGTTAGGGCTGAGCTTTACCAATATCTGTGTCAACTAACCAGCGCAGCGCAGTTCCTTTCTACCCAGGTATCCAAGAGGAGAGAAAAGGGCCCCACCGATCCTGAGCTCCCACCAATCCGTCCAGGGACGCTGATCTTTGTCCGGAAAAACGTCAGACGTTGGAAGGACCCCAAGTTCGAAGGCCCCTTCCAGGTGATAGACTCATCACCAACTGCAGTACGAATCGCTGAAAGAAAAGCATGGATCCATCGCAGCCACGTCCATTTGGACCCCGCACCACCACCTCAGCCAATGGACTAGAGGAGGGAAGAGACATACCAATGGTGCCGCTCCACGGAGACAGCGGGTTTCCATCCTCCTCTAATGAAGAAGACGACGACACTCATGTATTCATTGATGAAGACCATAATGGCAATGCTAAGATATGTATTGTTACTCTTCTAACATCCTGTATTATTGCTACAGTGGCGCTAGCCACCTTTAACTGGTATATGTTTTACCTTACAACAATTAGGCTGTACTATCCTGCAAATACTACCACGCCTTTTAAAGCACAACCCGTGTACCAGCAGTCACATATGCTCGCCCACATTTGTCACACCACACCGAAGGGCCAATACTCCCTCATTGTACCACTGACAGCACACCCACTAGTACACCTCCCACTTCCCCAACTGCTAGCCCGGATGATGATGTCCTGGATATAACAATAGGTCCTCTAGTGCCCCGCCGTCCCAACTCCCGCAACACCCGCAGATTCAGAAGAGGTAGGCCAAGGTATTGGAGGACCCGCAGACCAAGCAAAAAAACCTGAGGTCAAACAAGAGTGGGCCACAGCTCTTCAAAACACACTGGTTCACATCGCACACCACTATCCCATGCCCGATTTCCATTCCACACGTCCTGACAACTTAGCTGAGGACCATGGAGCCCATAATGCCCTGTTAGACAACATGTGGTACCGGCACATGACCGAAATAGGAAGAAAGGTAACAAAAGAGTTGTGCTACATGTGCTCCCATATTCCTCATGCAGTAGGAGCAGACAAAATGATTTTTCCCCGAGAAATACCACCACCAACTGCCCAATGTCTCCTCCATTTGTTCCTCTGCCGCATACAGGGACTGATGCAGCTTTTGTCAGCAGAACTAGACGCTGTGTTTGTAAACACCACAGCGTGGGATTATAAGTACATCTCACATAAGGTTGTGACTGACGCACAAGAATTCCAGAGGGAGTTAGAACACGATTACACGGCTGAAACACCTATTATAATGATACAGGGTTATGAGGATTTCTTCAAGGAAGTTGGGTATTTCCTCTTTACCACACCCTCCCCAATATGCCAAGCAAAAGAGAGTAGGAGAATTCTCAACGACACTTCACGCAGAACCCAATACCCCTGTGATCTCAGAACTGCACTACAGGTTCAGGCCAATATTTATTTCAAAAATAGATGGCATGGTCCACACAACCTCACCTGCAAGGCAGCCTCCCTAGGAGCCCCATTCGTAGATACAGACTATCACCACGATATTGATTGGGATGTTGAGACTCAGTGCAAGCAGGTGTGGGAACAGCAAACTAGAAGGTATACCTTTGGTAAAGATACTACATACAGATGGAAACAGGCATACAAGCTAAAACATCCTCTTCTTTGCTTCCTAGGTAACGGTACTCGTCCTGTGGGTCGCAACACCAACTGTAACCACACTATCTTTAATTTGGACCTCCAAGACGGCACCTCCGGCGTCATGGACATCTTTTGGGCATGCGGAGAATGCCTCTATCTCCAATTGCCTCCTCAATGGAACGGCCTATACACCATGGTCACTGTGCATGAGCTGCATCTCGTTGTCCCGGCATCCAACATTTCCCAAGTGCTTGATCACCCCATGACAGGTGATGTCACCCTGCTCCACTGGCACCGAAGGAGTGCTCAATATTTTGCTAACGACGCCTTTAGCGAAGTTCCTGATGAATTTCGCCTGTTCAATGGCGCCCAGGAATTCTTTGGGGGCCTGTGGCCCATCTGGCAAACATCAGCTAATGCCGATGGCTGCAGGTCACACGCTACGAACTAATGACTCTGATAAATAACACCCGAGATGGGTTCAACGCAATACAGGAAGAGTTACGGCCTTTAAGGCTTATGGTTCTAGAGCATAGATATGTTCTGGATCAGCTCACAGCTATGCAGGGTGGGGTATGCGCTTCCATAGGGAAAAGCTGCTGTACTTTCATACCATCAAATGATGCCGCTAACGGGTCACTCGCTAAGGCCATAGAGGACTTGGACAAATTGGGAAAGAAGATGCGTGAGGAGGGAGGTGCTGCCGCAGATCCTATTACGGACTGGTTCAACTTGGACTGGATGCCTTCATGGCTATCTGCTATCTTGAAAATTGTGTTACCTATTTGTTGTGTGTTGATGTTAGTGTGTTGCGGTGCACAAGTCATAATAAGATGTGTCAACAGATGTAGCACCAAGGTGGTAGGGATGAATTACGCTCACACAGGAGTGCACCCGAATGCACATTACCAGGTCATGAACAGTGTTCCTGGGGATGAGAATGAGCTATCACACATAGAACTCCCAGAAATAGCAGCCCCTGCCACTTCTCCCACCACACCAACAGTTCCCCCACTCCCACCACCTAGATACAGTGTCAGGGAGGAACATGCTCCTCACGAATATGAACAGTTACCCAGCACTGATGAGGGACAGTATATTACCTTGACACCAAGCTTGTCCGATCAGACTAAGTGCATCTACGTAAATGACCCTCTCTGTAGGTACCAAACAGAAGAAGGACCAGCAAGATACTATGTGAGAGTTTGTTCAAAAAATGAACAAGAGGAGGGAAATGTACTAGGGTCCCGTTCTACCATATAACAGAAACCCCAAAGTACCATCCTGCTCTGCTCAGGCAGCATGACACTCCCAAATAGGCCCCACCAGTCAGGCCCTGATCGATGTCTTAAATTGCCCACTTTCCTTCTGCCTCTTAGCACCTGCCACGTGAAGCCCACCTTCTTAGGTGCATACACCCATGTAGGCCCAAGCCCACCCTCTTAGATACCCACATGTAGGCCCAAATATGCCACTTTAGATACATACACATAGGCCCAAAGCCCAGTGCCTCTTGCTATTTTATTCTTTAATAAAACAGATCTCGTAGGCTTCACTGATCTGACAGCAGGGATCTGTGCCATCCACCGCGACACTAGCCCCCCTTGGAAATTTCCACCGTTATTGCGTACGTGACATTCTGCTGGTGCATCTGGCTGTTTCACAAGCAATGTTTGCAATATTTTTACTTATGAAACTTTCCGCGCTTGCTTAACTGAAACTGGAAAGACGGCAACATGACAGAGAAATAATATATAAAATATTAATTTCTGAGCATTTTACGGTAAAAGTTATCCTTTGTTCATGTGTGTTTATTGTTTGCGGTCAAGAGCACCAACCACCTGCTAAAAAAGCCCCTAGTTTCACCATGGTACCTCTTCTCAAATTTTCCGTAAAACTTTCCACTGTTACTGTAAGCGTGCGGTCAAGGGCCCACGTCAGGACCCACGTCAGACGTGGGTAGGAGTTCTGCATTTAGCCATATAAAAGGTCTACACCTAGGCCAACGCCCCGAACTCTTCAAACCACTGCCTAGTTGCATGGTGAGGGTTCCCGATCGATCGTTATCCTGATTGGGCCTAGAACTTCTACTCCCAAGGTGGTAATGCTCTTTTCTAATTACTAGCCTATTGGCTTTGTCAGCCTCTCTAATTTAGCTCATCCAAACCCAAGCCATTGCATTTGTTTTAGTTTAAATTGTGTAGTCTTGGATGGTTTTGTTTTCTCATGTAAAATTTGCTTTCTAGGCGCCTGCCTATTCATCATTTCTGAATTCAGGGTTGCCCTTTAGGCAGCTGTACATTAAATAATATCTACATATATTTTTGCTCCATTTTGAACAACTGATTTATAACATTGTCGATGCTTTCATCCTGCTCATGTGTTGATGAGCAGCTTTAAATGAACAATTTTCTGTGTTATTGAATTGCTTAATAAAGTGCCACTGTATTTCACACTGTTGTTCCTTCCTTTCAAGTGAACGAGCAGAGTGCGGGTCAGGCTCTCAGGAGCCGGTAAGCAGAAGGGTGTGGCCATCCATTTACCCTCAATCAAGGTCGTCTCTTCTCGTATAATCCGCCAAGTTATGGAATCACCTCCCCCTTTGCATTCGCCTTGAGCCAAACTACCTGACCTTTCGAAATTTAATAAAAACATATCTGTTTCCTTAACCATGCCCGGAGTTTGAAGTTGCACTGCTGTCAGCGCTGGGATGCCCCCAGGTAACCACCCGCTTTAGAAATGTTTCTTCATTCATTCTTCATTCATACGGTAACAGCACACTAGTACTGTGCTATTACCAGTTAAATTAGGTGGAATGGGGAATAACTGTGCGGGCACAGCTTTACTGATCATAAACCATATGGAATCCCCAATTCGATGAGGTTTAACGCACACATTTACCACCTGTCCTGTACGCAGGGTGTGTGTGTGGAGTGAGAATGGCGATGGCGGGTTCTGGTGAGTAAGGGAGGGAAGGGAAGCTAAGGTCTGGCAGGGGGGGGCATTGTTTGATCGTCCCACTAGAAAAAAATGAGAAAAGATACTTTAATGCAGCTGCAGCCAAAGACATAAGAGATTTTACTGGGTGGATTTGTGGTCTGGTGCAATTGCGTCTGGTGTTCCAACACCCAGAAACACTGGGTAGAGGAACACAGATGCACTCACAATCGGGTGAACCAGAATTCCATTCATTAAATTTTACTCTGCCTGATGTATAATCTGGGTTTTATGGTGCTTTAGATAATCTGTAAAAGTTGGTTTCTTACAGGGCAAATCACTTTTTCTTGTCATTTGCTACTATGAGGGTTTTGAAACTGCAGCCTAGCCAGGCCACAATGATGGTATCTAGAGCCATACATTTTAGTTATATACATTTGCAGTGGCAATACACATTGGACCCACACATATGACATTTAGCTTCCATTCGATTGTTCCAAAGTCATTTTACCATGGACTTACTGGGAAGTTGAGCTAATTGAGTGAAACTGATTTTACAGTACATGCTTAGGGGAGTGGGGGGAAGGGCACGTGCTGTGACCTTGAATGGCAGTATTAAAGCCACATTACCAGCAAAATCAACAGGAAAAGTTGGCCCCACAAAAAATACAGGGGCATATTAGCAAGACCCACGTTAAAATTATCGCCGTTTTAGCGGCAGGAAACTGCCGCTAAAACGGCGATAATGGGCTTGCTAATATGCGTTATGGAATTCCAATAGAAGCCCAGGTTAGATGTCCTGCACATCTAACCTGGGCTTCTATTGGAATTCTATAACGCATATTAGCAAGCCCATTATTGCCATTTTAGCGGCAGTTTCCTGCCGCTAAAACGGCGATAATTTTAACGTGGGTCTTGCTAATATGCCCCACAGATGTAATTCCTTAACCTTCTATGGAGCCATTTGCAAGATCAGGGTTAATGTCAGGATAATGGGTATTTCTGGTGCATTACTCACATAATATTTTTGAAGTTCATATCCTTCTTGGTGGTAGATACACATCAAAGTTTGCATGCAAATTTACTGTTGGGAAACGTACAATGCATTACTATTATGGGAACGGAAGAACAATATAACTAACGACAGTGAAGGGGAAATAATGTCTCTAAAATTACTAATATTTTTCCCATGAAAATAAAAGCTACATGTGAAAAAAGACATTTGCATGTGTTTGCATGCAGCGTTTTCGACCTCATGAAACTTAGGCAAACGTAAATTATACAAACTAGCATATTCTTTAAAATGAATGACTATTGTAGATTTTCTGGAGTATTGGTGGCAACTGAAACTTGTTCCAAAAATAGAATTAACCTACGGAAACAGAATTCTGACTTTTCATACAAAGCTCTGTGTGAAAAATGGCATGGGAAGGGTGTGGTTTCTGGATAGTAAGTAACAGTGCAAAATGTGTTACAGTGTCCTCTATGTATTTCAAAGATTCTTCGAAAGAATCTGTAATAGATTACATATAACACAAGAAAATATAAGTCTTCCTCAACTAGCTGACAGCTAACTAATTTGCCCAATGTTGTGCGAGCCAATTTTGAATCATATTAGCATCTGATGCAGATGAAGCCAGAAATTATACGCAATACCTTACTGATATCAAATGGACAATGGGAAAAGCAATCTGCCCAATGTTGTCCCCAAAAGATATTTACCACCACATTCTATATAAACTTTACAGAACAAAGGCCAGTGACACATCCTTTCTGGTCACCTGAAGAAACAAAACAATTGCCAATCTACGAAATTCAACAACAAAACTGAGATATTATGGGCCTTATTCACAAACTGCACTTTGTAGTATGTCTTGTCGTAGTGCTACAGTAGTACTACAAAACCTACTGCAAAGAGCTATTCACAAACTGCACTTTTGTATCAATGAATAAATTATTTTTATTTGTGTGGTTACTTAAAACCATTACAAAATACAACGTTAAAAACTTTTGAAGGTCGAAAAATAAAATATATGTGCAGGACATTGTTAAAATCTGTTTTTTTTTCTTTTTTGTTCTTCTTTTATTTAAAACATGCGACATAAGGACGGGATTTTAAGGTTGAAAGAGCCCCGAGGTGAGTCAGTTGTTCAGTGATGGCCAGACCTCCGGGACGGTGACCCTGACGTTTAGGGGCCGCCGGGCTTTTCGCCGCACTCAGCCTGTGGAGACTTGTCCTTCAATGTTGTGCGGGTATGGTAAACAAATTTCCCAAAGTTAGCCATGTGCTTCACAATGTCCAGAGTGTAGAGCTGTTGGACAGCCTCCTTTGCTGTGCGGGTGCCCAGTTGGAGAAGAATAGGTAAGAGATGGATTCCGCGAACTAGCCGCAGGGCAGCAAAGTAAGATGTGTGCCAGGGACTCTCTTTTGTAATTGCAGAGGCGACACTCCGTAATGCCCAGCCGTGCTTTCCCAGTTGGATATAATTCTTTTAGGGGGAGCGGATGTAGTCTGGCTGCTAGGATCCGATGTAGAGTTTGTCTCCCCACGGGCTGCGTAAGGTGGGGCTTGTGGCTAAGCAGTATGTGAGGGAGAGCTGCACTTTTGTAGTAACTTACACTTTTGTAGTAAGTCCCGACCTCAATCATTTTCTAATGGAGGGTGTTACAGTACAAGTGGTTGGCCATGTGTAGTGCTGGGCTTACTACAGATGTCAGTTACCATAATGTAATTTGTGAAAACCGTAAATTAGAAAACTTACTCAAAAGTGTACAGTTACTCAAAAGTATAAGTTACCTTTGTGAATCTGGCCCTATGTGAATTAAGCCTGGAAGCAGTTATTAAGGTACGATTTTTAGTTTGGTTATTAAATCTCACTTTCTCTACCTGTAATGTAATCTGGTTCCAGATCTTAATTACTGGAATTGAATTAAGAGCAACAATATTAATCTAAGATGAAACAATATATGAGCTTTCGAAGACATATACTCTCCTTTTCAGCTGACAGTATTATACTAAGGATGCAATATCACAATTTCTTTACAAACATAAGTGTGCAGGAGTATCACTGCATGCAAACCAGGCCAATGGAAGGGAATAATATGCTGTCAAAAGCAATATATTTAGGACAACCCTGTGCTACTATGTCATGATCATAGAACAGTTTTTTAAATTCTTGGTGTATGTCTGAATGACAAAGACAAAGGAGAGAATGAAGGTGCCATAGAAAAATCCTGTATCAGGGTCACAACCATGCTGAAGAAGTTTGAGAGCCAAAGAAGGGATTCTCCACTTGTATTACCCATCCTCTTATTCTGTTGCTACTTTCCAAGATGACAGAGGTGCTTTTCCTTCCAACAGAATGAGAAAAAAGAGACACTTGTAAGTAAAAGTCCTATGGTACACAAAGAAGTGAGCATCGTGAAGAGCCATAAGGGTAAATATGAGGCAGAAATATCTATTTCAGAAAACCAAAAGGCCCAGCAGAGCACAGATAGGCTAAGGAATTGCTTGGGCTGACAAAAGGTTCATTTGTATTCATCTGAGCTAGGTAGAGGTGATTCTTCTGTTCGGAAAGTCTTGATAACCAACTTAGTAAGTGTACAATGTTTAGCAATCCGTGACTTGTGTTTTATTAATCACAAGAGAATATGTATGTACTTGTTCTGTGAACTGTGTGCCTACTATGGGCTTGATTCATAAAGGGGCAAAACTCATTTACTGTAGGAGTATTCCTGTGTTAGAACTTGAAGCACATTTTAAAATGTTCATGCGTTTACAAAGAATCCCAAGATTTCTCTAGTAAACCTACTACATTTATAAATTCCCTAGTATAGTCTTGGGCAATATATTTGTACATGTACTTTTTCCTCAAGGAGGAGAAGTCTCCATGTGAGAACTGGCCGAAAATATTTATTGTGCTATTAGCACATCTAAGCTTTTGTTTTACCATGTGTACACTATTTCTCCCTTTGGAGAAATACCTTCAACTACAGTGCCATTAAACAGGGTGATGTGCCCTTCTCATTCCCACCATTAACAGTGAGGCATACTTGTCCTTTATGGGAGTGGATTTGTTTGTGTCTTATGGTGGGAAATGACCTGCAAGAAGTTTGTGAATACCCACAACCTTAAGAGTTTGGACATGTGTACTTACTTTTGCAGGGTGGCACATAAAGAAATACACATAAACCCACCACAAACCATATAATGCAGCATGTCCACCATATTAGCAGAATATCCACATTTGTAACTACACTTTCCATACCTAATATGTTACCAGTCCTGAATCTGTGACTCAGGATTGGGATTTTGCATTTGTAAATGAGAACATAACTTCACAAATGTGCTTAAGTGGTCCAGGTAGGGAGATCAGAGGTAACAAAATTATGAAATGGTCCATAGATCTCCTGCATGTATTGGAAAAGTAGTGATTCAATAAGGATATCGACCTTCCAACTTTAAACTTAGTTGATGAATCAGATCATACAATATTATGTTCTATTACGTTGGGCCTGATCCCGATGTTGGACGGACCGGAGGCCGTCCGACATCAGTTTGGAACTGGAACCGAAGGACCTCCTGTCGTCGTTCCAGCCCAGGAAGTAGGATGCGACCGAACCCTTCGGTCGCAATATTATTCTTTACAATAGGAGCATGCATTGCGAACGAAATACATGCTCTCACTGCAAAGAGCAGAGGTGCAGTTCATCCCTGCACCCCGTGGCAGGCACCTTCAAAGTGCCTGCACGGGGGCAGGGATCACCAGGGGGGCACCGTAGGTGCCCCTTGGCCACCATTCGGCAGCCTTGCACCCATGGGGGCCCTGCTGGGGGCCCCCAAAGACAGATTCCCAATGCCTTTCTGTGTGAGAAAGGCCTGCACAGAAAGGCAGTGGGAATCTGCCATCGTAATCTCTCTGCCGGAAAGAGCCGGCTGAGGGATTACTGCAGGGTTTCCGAATGGCAGACAGGCTCTCTGAGCCTGTCGGAGGCCATTCAGAAAACCGATTCGGATTCCCTTCCGACCAACCCCATCGAAATGGGTCGGTCAGAAAGGAATCCGACCAACCGATTACGATGCGGGCTGGAGGGCTCCGACCAACGGTCGGAGCCGTTCCAGCCTCCATCGTAATCGGGCCCTATATAGTATCTCTGGGATTTCCACATAATGAATGGACTGCCTATTAGCCCACTCATGAAAGATCAGACTGGTATTCAGACAGAACATCAATAAAATTGTACTTAAACCCTGCACATGGTACACCTTTGAATCTTCTGATCTTTGTAAACTACTCATTAAGAGTGGTGTCAAGTTTAAGCAGAACAAGGTCAAATTAATATGAACAACAACATTTTTTGTTACTAAAATGTAAATGTAAGATGTCTGTCAAACCCGCAAAGTGGATTTTTCATGCGGAAAGTAGAAACAAATGACTGAGATGATGAACAGGAAGGATTATAAGGAATTTGTATTTTTAGTGACCAAAGGCGCTAGGGTGTGGAGGAGTGACCCATCCTGGGTGATTACAGAACAACAATGGTTAAACCACAAAGAAACCCTATACGATGTGGATTAAGCGTCAACTCAGGTGTGTCCTGTTGTTGATTTTGTTTTACCCAGGTCTGGTTTTAGTATTAATCTCATTTAAGAGTCAGAATTACGTAAACCATGGAGTGGGACATCAATTTTGTATCAATGTACTTCAAAGTATATGCAGCTTGCAGGGGCTTAAAGTTCTTTAACCAACGGGTAAATAAGTTATTTTACCAACAGTTTAAGTCCATTTTCATGTGCAATCACTGCACTAATGATGTATATCGTGGAAGTATACCTCTTGAAATAGAGATTACCAAAACGATAGACCAACTCGCACCAAAACTTAAATCTAAACCCAGAAAAACGGTATCCGAAAAGTGGTATACGGCAGAACTTAGGACGCTGAAAAAAGAGTGTAAAACACTGGAACATAAGTGGCGGCTGTCCAAATCAGATACTGATAAATCAGCGTATAAAACACAACTCAGGGGCTATACCTATGCAATTAAGAAGACCAAAAAGGCATATTTTACACAACGAATTAATGAGAACACAAATTCGGCAAAGGAGCTTTACAAAATAGTACGGGAGCTATGCAAGCCAACCTGCATGTCTCAAACCCTGCCGCCCTCAACAGAAAGCTGTGAGAAAATTAGCAATTTCTTCACGGACAAAATAGACATAATTTATTCGTCATTCGACAACATCTCTCCAGTGAACACCATCAACTGGGAGAGCATAGATCCTCACCCAGATAGCCCTGCGCATTTAGACAGCTGCGCCCCTTTTACAGAAAATGAGATTGCCAAAGCAATGGGGGAAGTCAAATCAGGATCCCCTCTCGACCCATGTCCACATTTCATTTTTTCACAACTTACACCTATCCTGTGCCCTTACATCACACAGTTGTTCAACCAATCACTGGAGACAGCAGTCTTTCCAGAGGTTTGGAAACAAGCTCTTGTAACTCCCTTATTGAAAAAGATAGGATCTGATGTAAACAATCCAGCCAACTACAGGCCAATTTCCCAACTTCCCTACCTTTCCAAGGTCCTGGAGAAACTTGTCAATAGACAGCTAACTCACTATCTAGAATCAAATGAGTTGCTGGACCCCACACAGACAGGTTTCAGGGCTACCAACAGTACGGAGGCAACTCTCCTGGCTGTCTTAGACAATATAAGGGCATTGCTGGACCAGGGAAAGGCTGTAGCCCTGATCCTGTTAAACTTGTCGGCGGCTTTCGACACAGTCTCTCACCAACTTTTACTGGAAAACCTGCATGAAAAAGGGATACACGCTAAGGCCCTTCAATGGCTGAGTTCATTTTTATGTAACAGAACCCAAACTGTACAGTTGGGTACCTTTTCCTCCACCCCAAAAAACCTCAACTGTGGAGTTCCGCAGGGTGCATCCCTGAGCCCCACATTATTTAACGCCTATGTTTCATCTTTGGCAAAAATTGGCATGAAGTGGGGCTTCGGAATTTGTTCCTATGCGGATGACACCCAACTGACAATAGCCATCGGAAATGAGCATGATGACACCAGAGCCAAACTCAATAACTGTCTGACCGAGATGGCAAACTGGATGTCAGAGCACTGTTTAAAGCTCAATGCAGAGAAATCAGAAATCCTGCTTCTTGGTGGAGCCAATCACATTTGGGATACATCCTGGTGGCCCCTCTCTTTGGGCGCGGCGCCAGCTCCAAAGCAGTGTGTCAGAAACCTGGGCATTATCATCGATAATACTTTATCGATGAAAGACCACGTGCGGATCCTGTGTGGTAGAAGCTTTGCTACCCTGAAGCTCCTAAAGAGACTATTTCCCTGGATCCCTCTGGAAAGCAGGATGACCATTACGCAGGCACTACTTGTTAGCAGGCTGGATTACGGAAATGCACTCTTTGTTGGCATGCCAGATTATCTTTTTAAACGTTTGCAGGTCATACAGAACGCAGCGGCTAGACTAGTGTGCAATGAGAGCAGATACAGTCCTGCGACAAAATGCCTGAAACAACTCCACTGGCTGCCTATGCGCCAAAGAGCGCGTTTCAAACTCCTAGGACACGCTCATAGGGCACTCCATCACACAGGCCCCAAGATTCTACAGAACAGAATCAAGTTCTATGTTCCACCAAGATGCTTACGGTCACGCTCCTTAGCACTAGCTGAGACCAAGAGAATAAGTAAAAGCAGGACAGGTGGACGCACTTTTTCGCACCTTGCAGCACTTCATTGGAATGAGCTCCCGCTGGAGCTAAGACTAACTGAAGAACACATGGCATTCAGGAAGAAACTCAAAACATATCTATTTCCCTAGCCAAGCCGTCTGCCCCCAACTAATCATAACCTTACTCACTATTTCTTCGCCACAACTAGCGCCGTGATATCCCAGCGGGATGAATGTTGCGCTTTATAAATAAGTAAATAAATAAATAAAAAATAAATGAACTGTAAATAAAAATCTTAACCTTATTCATTTCAATAATATGTAGGGATTACTCAATCTGATGAACATTTTCCCTCAAGCTTCACATCATTTAAATCTGGTCAAGTTGCAGGCAAACTGATCTTCTTTAATGTGCTTTCTAAGATCGGAACTTTTACAGTGGGTCAATAGGCTGATCATTGCAGGAGGAAATTAAGAAAATTGGAGCATGTCGAAAGGGGGCACTATCTTCTACCTGTGTGAATTTTGGGTACAATATAACTTGAAGGAAATGTGGCTAGAAATCAAATTTCTAGATCACTGAGAAAAGAGCTGATAAAGGTAAAACTTCTTGATAGCAGCTTTCTGGCTGAGTGGAATATTTAGCAAATCTGAAATCATCAACTGTACTTGCTACAAAAGACACTGGGTTAAGAATTCAGAGTTATTTAATCGAGCTATTAAATACCAAACACCATCGGGGTTTTATAAGATTTCACCAGCAAGATATTCCTACTCTGCAATCTATGAATGCTTGGCATGGAAAGTATGAGAAGAGCTAGAAATGCCTCTAATGTCAATTGGATAAAGTTTTATTATGTGCGTGTCCTGGCTCTGGTCTTGTTGACTTTGTGCAGCATAAGCTAAGGAGGGAATTCTTAGTTTGTGGTATTAAAACCGTCTTGGTGAGTCATGGACATTTTTCTTTTGCCATTGTGTCAAATACGCTCAGTGCATGCTTGATGAAATTTGTAAATCTTGCAACTAGGTTGCTATTTGCTGTAGCAGATTTACAATGTTAACTGAAGTGCATAGTGTCAGGGTTTCTAGACATGAACCTGCTGATGGGCCGGGTTGTATTTATCTCTAGCTTTGGTATGTGGATGACCTATTAATAGCTTAATACGGAGGTAATTTCTGGGTCATGATCAAATGATAATTGTCATTTTTGGATTGAGTATAGTTTAGTCATATACGTCTTATAACTGATGGATAAACCATTACTGTTTTAATTTATGAACCTGAATGGCTTTGGTTATGACTGACAGTTAGTAACTACGTGAGTTTCAATGGTTTTCTCTAATAATTTAACCTAATTATATTGTAACATGTGATGATGCTGAAATAGATTTTTCCCTAAATGAGAAATAAAGAACCATGAATAAGAGCAACTTGAAAATGTTTATTTTGTACACATAAGTTAAATCTAGGTGAGCAAAATGCACTGTCAAACAGGCTGTAAGAGAGTGGTAACTGGGCAATTGCTTTATCTATATTTTATGATCTACCAAGGGAATATTCCTAACAGCACAGAAAAATCAAGTAATTTCTGGAGAAGGAATACATATTTTCATAAACATTAAATCAATTGCTGATCCATAAAGCAAATCAATCTAGTTATCCCGCACACTCACAAAATAAGAACAGACTTAATGCAGTGGTACAGCCGAGGCATGGGTAGCCCACTTCAGTAAACTATACAGGGTGTGGAGCAAAGATAAAGCCCTGATTATTTGAAGTTGACAGCGTAGATCAATCAGAACAAAAGGTTGAGATCAAGGATAGAGCTCCTATACAATTTAGCATGCAAGAAACAGCACAGGTGCTTCAGTTATTAAAAGATTTGAAGGTGCCTGGCCCGAAGGCATCCCGGGTGATCTATATCTGTCCCAACCAGAAATTGGGTGCCCTATCTGCATGCCCTTGGAAATGCTATTCTGCGATGCACGGATATACACCCCTCCTGGTACAGAGCAATAATAGTCCATATCTATAACAAGGGGTGGAGGGACACCCCATTCAACTACAGACCTATTAGTCTGATTGATATCAGCCAGAAAAGTTTTGCCAGACAGATACTACTCAGACTTCAAACTTGGGCAATAGACCATCACATTCTGGCAGATAGTCAGGCGGGGTTTAGGGCTAAGGTCAATTCCTTGTATATGGTGTTCCACTTCAGGACGATCTGCTGGAAGTATGTCGCCCTATGTTGCCTTCATAGACATAAGGGCGGCGTTTGTTCTGGTCCCGATGGAAAACCTATGGATGATACTGGAGTCACATGGCATCCCGGATAATCTTTTAGGAGTCTTGAAAACCTTACACTCTGAAACATATGCACAGGTCAGGTGGAACTTGGGAGGGGATCTTGCATCCTAGAATAGCTATAAGTTGTTGTGTCAGGCAAGTATGCAAGCTTGCCCTCACGCTCATTAGCTTATATATAAATGGAGCGGTAGAATGGCTTCTAAACTTATGGGCATCACCACCCCCATTCTTATGTTTGCCAACGACACTCTCTTAATATCTTGAGCTCTGCGTGGCCTTCAGGCATTTGTCTTGCAAAGGGCCTTGAGATAAATCCCTCAAAGACAAAATTCATGGTACTAAACTCCCATCGCTCCTTTAGAGACAGAATGAAAATAGAGGGGCGCCCCTGGAGCAAGTAAAAAGTTTTGATTACCAGGGGCAACATATGGTGCAGAACTTTTGGGATATGCTGATGTGTCTACACTTAATCAAACTGAAAATCAATTCATTAGGACACTATTCATTCTTCCAGCAAGCACATTCCTTACACCACTCCGATTTAACTTAGCGCTGAAGAGTATTGACCAGGTGATCACATTAAAACTTCTGACATACTGGGTGCGTCTCTGGATGACACTGGAACTTGAGATTTACAGGAAAGCTTTGGTGGAGGTAGTTGCCATCAATAAGGGAGTCCGCACCCCGTGGCTTAGGAAAATAAAAGCCCTGTGCGAGCTTGTTAAAATGAATAAGCTCTGGTTCATCCCTGCTTCAACGCCAAAAGGTATCCTCACAAAAATGAAGGAAGCTTACTGGGAAATTTATGTTGGAGCAAACTTTGAAAGACCAAAAAGCGGGAAATATCAAAGAGAAATTCTTAAGCTACAAATACTTCTTTCGTTTTGAACCATACTTGGCCATGAGGCATCCTGCCAAAGCAAAAAGTGTATACATAAAGTTCAGAATCACCACTTTGCCGCTAAGTTCCTTTATATCCAAATGGGACAAAAAATGCTCCTTAACCTCCCTATGCCCTTTTTGCCCATAGCTGTAAGAAACTGTGAATCATTTTCTTTTTTCTGCTCTAGTTACGTTCTGCCCTGGAAAAAATGGATTATCCCTGTATGCAAGCTAATGGGAACTTCCCACTACTGATAAGTCTCTGGGACACTAAAATATGACACAAAGCAGTGCACTGTGATTGCTGTTTCTAGATTTCTAATGTGGGCTTGGAGAATCAGATCAAACAAGCTATTCGTGTCAACCTAGTCGGACGTTGCCCTGGACTTATCGTTTTTGATCAAATTATAAACTGCACTTATATTCTAAAGATGATGCTGCTAGTTAATTTATTTAATTCATGTATTGTACTGTTTTTTAATATTGTTTTTGTTCCTAAACTTGCTCCCTCTTTTTAACACCTTCGCCGCGATCGGAATTCCGCCCAGGTGCTGGACATTCCGATGGCGGGCGTGGTCGTGACGAGCTCAGCTCGTCATGCGCACACGCCGCCCGCGCAGCATGACCAGCTGAGCTCGTCATGAGCATCGAAGGGGTTAAACGGGCATGTCCACGTGGATTTTTGACCTGGCTCCACAGAAGCAATTACTGTACCATCTGAAGCAGAACAAGATTTTTAATGTTTTTACTTAACTATCCATGAATTTCTATTGGTACACTAGTCAAAAACAAATTATTGAACTCAGCTACCTTATTGGCAGGAGCACACAATGGACCTTTTACTGAGGTTTTTGATCCCCCTTTCATTTATTTGTGAATTTTACACGAATTGAACTAGCCAAAACAAAGTATTGAATGCAATTACCCCACTTGTAGGAGCACATGACGGACCCTATATTGCAGTTTGTGTTCTCCTTTTCATTTACTCATGAATTTTACATGAATTGAATGTTGCGCATTTCTGGTGCTTTGATTCTAGGCTCATTATATAGCATTATCACCTTCACTATTTTAATGCATTTCTATTCCTCAATATTCTCTATGACATTATTTGTCCTCTCATCTGGTTAATGCGTACCTTGTTACACTTTGATCCCAGGCCACTAAGCACTTTATTGTTATATGGAGTCATGCTTTCATGTACCTATTCGCACATTAACTAGTGTCGTTTTTATGTACTTGCATACTTTACAATTCATACACGGTGATAGCAAAATATTCCTTGGGAAGGACAAACACAAAGTAGGGAGGAAAGCCATTGAATCAGGAGCACGGAACTGAGACAAACAAGAAAACCAATGAATTAGGAGCAAGGGCTGACACAAATCCCACTCTAGCCTTACATTGGAAATATCCATCTATAGTCTTCTGTAGGTGAGACCCAAAAATAAGATAGTGTAAAGTCTTTTGTTAGGAAGAAAACATGCCATGAACCAGATCTAAAATGGGGCCAATGGGAGTATGTTTTTTAAGTGTATCACAGACTGTTTTTGTCATATATATATGACAATGTGCATTTAACACAGCAAGTGAAATAGAGTACTGAAGATTTTGATAGACACACCAATCAAATAAAACACAATATTATAAATATTCATACTGGACTGTTGGGAGCTAATCAGAACATTTCAATCACTCTGAGTCTCCAAGATCCATTTCTGCAGTAGGCCATTATACCAGGTCTTTCTCCCAGAAACATATTTTAGTGCCACACAAGGCTCACAATTAGGGTGCTGCGTCATGTAATTTTTATGTTATTTTGCAAAAAATATCAAACAAATAAGTTTGCCTTCCTTGGCATACTAATCCCTGTGATGTTATTTTTTGTTGCAATGTTTCACTTTTTGTGTCCTTTTTAAACCAATACTACTGGCAACTGCACAGAATAATTGGAGAAACGTCTAATCCTCAAATTAATAACCAGGCAAGAGAAACACATGAAGATAATTTAAAAGGGGTCGTCATTTGCGCATCAACTTTCATTGAACAAAATTCTTGTTTTGTGAAACGACCTAGGTACTAATTGGTCAGTTCACAACATACAGAATTGTAGTGGGTACCTAATCAATATTCAATAGATAGTTGCAAATTGCGACCCACTATG
This sequence comes from Calotriton arnoldi, assembly GCA_963921515.1. NCBI lineage: Eukaryota > Metazoa > Chordata > Amphibia > Caudata > Salamandridae > Calotriton > Calotriton arnoldi. The sequence continues at coordinate 107,446 of CAWUFW010000576.1, forward strand.
TTTGGCTACAATCAAAGGTATGGTAAATGGTTTTAAATAAAGCAATGTGTTTTCATTTTTTTTATTTTTTATAATGCAGCCAGTTTTCCTAAACAGAAAATGGGATGCCTTTAAAAAACACAATGAAAATATTTACAAACTTTTGTTTGTTCACATTCACAAAGGAGAAGAGGTCCGTTGAGGACTCCTTATCGTTTGGAAATGGGTTCATGGAGAGGGAACCCCGTAGAACTGGAGGAGGGCACCGGGCAGGTGCAGCATTTCAGTATAAACCTGGGGGTGAGATTGTTTAACATTAAATCTGGCACCTATCTGAATGTGTAGTATTTCATACCACTATGATATTAAAAGCTCTTTCTTTTACGAAAAGACAATCACAGGGCTAGCCAGTGATTTATTGTAGTTTTTCGGTTGATTGTTAAGTAATGTGTCCTTGTTCCCAACACGACCTTCCTGAGAAATCTCTGACTGCTTGCTCTCACTGCACTGACAGTCAGAGTTCACCAGGCCCAGTTTGTAGAGCCACAGTAGGACGTTTACCAGGATAGCAGTGGCACCCAGCATTGCTGCGGCCCAGTAGGCCCTGTCTGCCCTCTGACCATCCCGAACAGTGCCTAATTCATTGTTTATTCTATAGATCATGGATGTGCCAAGACATTGAGAGGTTCTGTAGAACCTGCTCCATTTACCTACATAGTAGTATGTCGAGAGGTAAGAACAAGGCACCATTAATGTCACTGCCAGTAGTAGGTGTTCCATTTGGGCAGGTGGGAATTAACATTATGTATCTGGTTGACCCCTCTTATTATCAGTAAACAAGTATATCTTGTATGTGCGGTGTCTCTGAGGGGTACGACGCTAGGGTAGTAGTCAGGGCTCCCCTAGAGATATTTTAAAGAGTTGATTTTCCTAAGGCTGTGATTTCTGACAAGGGAAAATATCTATCACCTCCTATATGTTAGAGATGTGGGATCCATCTGCAGCCACAGTTGATGGAACGGTTTAACGAGTCCATTAAGAGCATAATGGGAACTCCACCAGAGAGCCTCAGGAATAAATGGGATCTTTTCATGTCATGCCTCTTATTTCTACAGAGAAATTTCAAAGAAAGTAGTTGGGATTCTGTCCCTTCAAACTTTACTTCTGCATTTAGTGTGTGGCCCACTCTCCTTAGTCAGTGAAGAGTGGGAAGGAACTTCAGAGTCATCGCAGAAGGATGTGGTGGCCACAGGAAGCTGATGGCACAGTACATGAGTCAGGCACAGAGAAAGCTTCAGGCAAGCTCAGAACTGAAGAAACAGTGGTGTGAATGGAAAGCAATGTAAACAGAGTACCATGAGGGTCAGAAAGTGTTGGTGCTGAAGTCCATTTGTCACAGAGCTTTTGAGAATTTAATGTAGTGCAGAAGATTTCTGAAGTGAACAACTTTGTGGACCCAGGTGCCACACCAGAACCACGGAGGGTTTTCCATGTAAAATGGATGAAACCATACCTCTGGCAGGCCTTTATAGTGAACACCCTGGCAATGAAAGGGGAGCTTGAGGACAGTGAACCCCTCACTGACTTATTGCACATTCGGATGGTTCTGTAGAAGTGGGACAATTTACCCCTGAACAGAACCCTGTATAACAATAAGAGTGTAGATATGTAGTGTTTTTTTCCCCATCTTTTCTCATTGATCTTAGGGCTGACAAAATATCTGCGACCATGACATAGACACATGGGATCGCGTGTCTTGCTTTAAAATACCAGAATGTGGCCACAAAGGTATTTGTACTATTCCAAGATGGAGCTGAGCAGTGTTTTCATTAAAGGCACAGGAACACTACTCTTTTTACATTTGAAATTTGTAGAAACCAATCCTGATATCTGTTATATCAGTACATGTCTTTGTAGTGTTCTGTTTTTAAACATGGATCTGCATAATACAAAGAAAAATAGGACTGTAAAATCTGTGAAGAGTTTCTCAACGTTATCTTTGTCGAAATTGATGGCAAAGGTTCTTGGTAAACAAATGTCATCTAGTTTTCAAACGATGCAATAGATTGTGCACTCAAATGTATTCCAATAATCCTGGTTTTCGATTGGTTAAACCGATCAGCGTGCTACGCTATTAATATGCCTGCCTAGCATATGTCAGATACATGTGAAGTGGCCAAGTCCCCTAGGCAACTTGGACTCTAACGTGCACTGCTTTGTTTGATATACCTCACAATAAACTAGTATACCAATTCTTTTCAAATTCTTTCAAGAATTTTTACTTTTGCTTTTAAACATTTCATAACAAAACAATCCAAATTATTAAACATTGTATAAAAACATAAATGTATTTTACATGCATTAATACAATCAATTGTTGCTGTAAGCAAATTCAGAAGAACAGCGTCCAATGCATTTCGGGGCAAACTGTCCCTTCGTCAGGGGCAAACCTGTTAATCAAAAGGAAAATTTATCAGTTGATGTGCAAAGAAATGATGCATAATAATCTGTGATGTGAGAACTCAATGTCAAAAGAGAGTGTGATCACGTGATGCCAGAAGCCTATTGCCATACCTCATACCACAATTGCACCCAAGTGATGCCCCCTGCATGACAAACATCAAGAAAACACTCACATCCATCAGGAAAAAGGACTGAATGTCCTAGATAACCCTCCAGGTAACCTGTAAACACAATAACCCAACACTGTATCCTGTCATATATTCACTCATTGATTAAAGATCAAATATTTTAAGTGTTTGGATGACCACATACCTTGAAGTAACCAAGTGAGACCTCAGGATCACCTGTACCAATAGCCGCGTACTATTTTGCCGCTTGATGCTGAAACCAAATGTTGGAAAAACTCTAATACAACTCTAGCCAGCTTCGCCCCACGCTGAGTATTCCCGTTAAATTTTGAATGACACCGTACCTTAAAAGACCGTGTGAGTCCTTTCGCTCGTGTTACCAACAACACCGTAAAGAGTTTGATCAATCTTGATGCTGAAATAACATTCAAACATCCCGCCATTATTACTCGTGAACACAAGCTCTAAACAATCACTATTCAGTTTCATTACCCCCTAGGTGCTCACGTACCTCGTGGTAACAATGTAATCCCTTTCAGTCAACAGGCTCAAACTCCATGGATACTAACCACTTCCAGATGCTGTAAAAATAGAATGACCGCCATTATTCCTCAAGAAAAACGGACCCAAACACGATAATCATCATACCGAAGATACGTTCTCCTCTGCTTACCTCTCGTCCAGAACACCGCGATTCAAGACTCCCGCTACACGGCTACACGTGTCTTCCGGCTCGCAGCCATTGTCATCTTACACTCTCAACAATCTCGCGAGAATGCCATCATGACAATAACAAGCGCCATCTTTGAAAATGTAACAATGCAGTACCGAGTACCGAAAAGTCGCCGTAATCCGTCTTAGCCATGACAATCATGCGGTTCTGTTAACCATAAAACTCCAAAACTTATTCTTTCTTAACTCCCTAAGTGTATTCCTTAATGCCAAATCAATTTCTTCTTAAAAACAAACATTCAACGATCCTCGACCTCCGACGGGCGCCATCTTGGAATGGTGATGTGCTCAGTAAAGTGTGCTGATAACTTTGGTTATGCTCTGTAAACATGAATACGAATAATGCTTACTCATGTGTGAGTACAATGGCTTTAGCTTTGCAGAATTTCATTATCTCACATGTTTGACAAATTACTAAATGCAAATACAAATACAATAGCGTCTATGAAAGGCTATCAAATGTTAATGGTGTCTATGTAGGGTCTACGTAGTGTATTCTTGGGTTATCGGTGAACAGGCGTCACTCCTATAGTGCATGGTTAAAAAAAGCAGGCCATTTCAAATTTGTCGTTTAGCCCATTTGGCATTAGGGTATTCAGCCTCTTTATCCAAAATGCCTCTCTCTGTAAGAGTTTTTGGGAGTTATCTGTGTGTTGGAGCATTGGCACTTGTTCTATGATTTGAAACTTTAGTTGCGCGATGGTATGTCGACTCTGCTCCCAATGTGTAGCAAGACTGGAGTTAATATTTTTGTTTCTGATTTTACTTTTGTGCTCTGTCAGTCGCACTTTCATTTTCCTCTCAGTTTTCCCAATGTATAACAATCCGCAGGGACATTTTATAGAGTACACAACATTATGGGAATTGCAGTCTGTGACTTGAGTTAATCTTATTTGTTCTCCGGTTCTCGGGTGTAGTAGTGTTTCTCCAGGTATAACATTATTGCAGTGGATACAGTTCCAACATTTTTTAGTGCCTGCTTTACCTGCTGGTGGCTTTTTTCTTTTTTTGGATGATAGTAGCTCTTTAAGATCCTGTGCTCTTGAGTATGCAAACAGTGGCTTTTCATGAAACAAGCCGTTGAAGTCTGGTTCTGATTCCAGTAATTCCCAACTTTTGCAAATGCTCATTTTAATCTCTCTTGAGGCTGTGGATTACTTCGACACAAAGACCACCCTGTTGGACGTCTTTTTTGGTTTCCTTTGCAGTAGTTCTTCTCTCGGGACTGCTATGGCCCGGGCAATATGTTTGTCCAATAGTTCTTCTGGGTATCCCCTGGCCATGTAATTAATCTTTTGTGTTTTCAATGTCTCCATGCATGTATTTATGTCAGATGATATCCGTCGAGTTCTTAAGAATTGGGATACAGGTAAGTTATTTACTAATGATGGCGGGTGGGAGCTTTCAAACAACAGTGAGTTGTTCTTGTCCGTGGGTTTTTTTAACATACGTGTGGTGATTTGATTGGATTTGAGTTTGATCCACACATCTAAAAACGCTAGTCCACTTTTCTGGATGGTATGTGTGAATTGTATCCTGGGATCCTTTGTGTTCAGCATCTGTATACTTTTAATAAGTGATTCTTCTGAATTTTTCCAAATGAGTAATATATCATCGATGAATCTCCGGAAGAATATTAACCCTTCTTGCCAAGTCGGATTTGTCAGAATATGATCGCGCTCAAAATTGGCCATGAACGTATTCGCGTAAGCTGGCGCTCCGGGAAATCCCATTGATGTTCCGTTTAGTTGTAGATAGTACTCCTCATTCCATTCAAAGTAGCTGTGTTGTAAACAGATTTCTAGAAGTTCTATCACAAAACTTTTGGAGGTGTCTAGGTTCTGTTGCCTGAGTAAAGCCCATTCAATTGCCTCAAGGCCGCTCAAGTGTGGTATAGAAGTATAGAGTGCTACCACATCTATTTTACATAGAAGCCAATTTTCAGATACCAGTTCAGATATAGTTGTTAATCTGCGTAGGAAGTCTGTCTGTTGAAAAGAATTGGTATACTAGTTTATTGTGAGGTATATCAAACAAAGCAGTGCACGTTAGAGTCCAAGTTGCCTAGGGGACTTGGCCACTTCACATGTATCTAGTTTTCAAAGACATGTGTGTGGTACATGCATAATCTCTGCAGATTCTGATTTGGCAATCCAACTCTTCATACTAGACACCATTTTGCAACAGAGTAGGTAATCAGGTTAACAGCAGACACACTCCTGCTTGCCTTAATGTAATATGACTGGACTGGTCCTTCAAGCTCTGGCAAATGTTTACCATGTGCCATTTGGATGAGAAAATCTACCAAAGTTCTGATAATTTCATGCACAATAATTTTTAAAACTATACAAATGTAAACCCAGGAGGGGACTAGTGGATGTTTTCATTGCACAACCAAACAAGAATCATCACTTGCACTAATTTAAACTCTGGCTTAAACTCGCTGCTTTTTCTAATCTGTATGTTTGAAAATTATTGGTAATTGCATTATCTTGCTCTTCTTCACCTGCAACTGGTTAAGCTACAAAAAACGTTTCATACATACACTTTTGAGTCAGAGTCTGGTGGGATTCTGGTGCATTGATCAGTTAGATTTTCAGTATTTCTCTCACAACAAGTGCTTGTGGTGGTGCATATGGTAGTGCTACACATTTGCATCAGATTCTTGTTCATTCTCAAGCACAACAGAGCTTGTTGATCTGTGCTTACACCTTTAGACATTTCCGAGTAGCTGTGATCAGATCACGGTTCTTGTGCCTTCTATAGTTATAGCCGGTATGGGTTCTCTGCCTGACAGTCCAAAAACTTCTCCTTCTCCCCACTCTTTGGCCAATAGTTCACCAACCTTGGGTAACCATTAAAAATCAATAGCAGAAGACATGGAAGAAGTGGCAGCTTGTACTACAATCAAACTTTGAAATTTTGCTGCAAATCTGTTGTTAGATCAAGGCAAGAGCACAAAGACTTTCACCTACAGGAAGATCTTGCATGTACATTATCATGCAAAATAACGTTTTATATGGTGAGAAGTTTAACAATACAAGTATCGGCTTATATGTCAAGGTTCTCTGTGCAATTTATGTGTTATTAGTCAAACTGCACTAAAACTCAAGACTCTCACAGTCAAGGTTTACTTATTCATGATGTTCCTATGCTCCAACATTCGGGTTGGGTTAGGCTTGAATGGATTAAAGAACTGAGGTACACACCCACTTTGGGAAGTGCCTCTGCTAATACTTTACATGTAAAATCAGGTCTCTTATCTGAGTGAAAAGTGTGCATTCCACCCTACTAGATACAAGTGATTTGTGACTGTGTGGGCCATGGCTTGACACTGAGACCACCATGGCTTGACACTGAGACCACCTCCCCACACAAAGTGACTACATCAATCTACCATCACCATTACGTATTTATGTTTATTGAATAGTTTAGGCAGAATTCTATTATTGATATAAATTATCTCAAGTGTTCAAGCTGCTTAGATAAGGAGCATTTGGGGTGGTCTGGCTATCTTTGTTAAACGGCAGATCTTGCACTGTAGTACGTACTCCCAAGGTGCCTTTTGCAGCAAAGTCACCAATAATGCTTGTGTAGCATATGTACAGTCGCTGAAACTCCTGCATGAGCTGAACCTATCCTATCATGAGATGCTTTAATTAATTAAGATCGATCATTTATTATGTCTTGATCTCCTGCTTCATGTGTCTTAACTTCAAGGAGCACACCTTGACGACCCATTAATTAATTATACTGTACTAGGAAACCAGAAAGAGGGGCTGTTTCATTGTGTGATGATTGGATTGCATATTCTACCCTTCATTTTATATGTGTATACTTTACACAGTGGTCCATTAAAGTTCAGCCACAATTTCCCTTGAAAATATATATATTTTTTTTGCTTATAACTTCTGACTCTATGAATGGATTTGCACAAACTACAGCAATTATTTGGTATAGTCAGCTAAGGTCTGGCATAGCCGTGTAGACTTGCAGGGGAAAAAAGTTAAAGGGGAGTAAAATGTATAGGAAATTTAACTTGAGCCTAAAAAACGTAAATAGCTGAACAGCTTTATACCAAACTTGGCATGAAAGAAGAACTTTACTTTTAAAGCATACTTTTGTTGGCTAGGTGTGCATCCATTGAAGAGTTTTTGAAACATAAGCATTTACAAAAGTTGCAAAGTGGGCTTTATTTTTTTATATATCTGTGCCCTTTAAAATCATGAATCATGATAGACGAATCCTGTCAACCACATTTTGAATTTTGTGGAAAACGTGATTGGCTGGAGAAGGGCTCTGTAATTGTTTTTTCTGCCATCTTGAAAATCACAAATAGATTCTAATTTGTAATATCTTGAACCGTGCTAAAAAAAGTCCATGAGCATGGACGGCCACTCTCAGAGTGTGCAACCCCAAGGGAGTGCTGCAGTTTACTCAGAGGTGTGGAAAACTTGAGTTCCACACCAGGAAAAAATTTATAAACCATTGCACAATTTGTGATTCAAAAGTGATCCCACAAACTGGCACTGTAGGTGCCCGATTTGACTGCCATTTTATGGGGTTAGCTGATGACAACAGGTTTTTGTGCAGGGGCTTGGAAATTAAGTATATAATAAAACAATTACATTTACTGAAAAGCCACAGTTAAAAACTGAGTTATGATTCTGGCTCAAACACTGAAATTCACCAGTTATTGTTACTAATGCATTCAACACATGCTATAAGTCACATCACCCTATGTTCTACCCCTCAGTACCTGCTTGAGTAAGCCTTTTTATTGCTGTGCTCCACTATACTGAGAGAGTTAAGTGCTAAAGGGGAGTACATGGTTATCCCATTTAAGGTCCAACAGCCCTATAGCCCCAGGACATCACTAGTAAACAGCTCTGTTGCAAAGTGACCCCCGTTTGTGTTGTCACCCTCAGTTTTTTGTTTTTATTGGAACTCACCTGCAAGTACTTTTGAACTATAACACTGGGACAGGCTAGCAGTGCCCTGTTTATGCACTCTGGCCCCTAAAAGAAAGTCAAAATTATCTTAAAAGCCAATTAGCTTATTTAATTTTACTATATGCCAAGGTATATGGTGTAAAAACTACACCCAAAGCATGTAAAAGTAAATGACTGACAATCACTGACCTACACTGAGGCCTGGTTTCCTTCAACCTGCAAACCCTCATATGTGCAGAAGGATCTGCACATATGATTCCGTAGGAATCGCTATTTAGAAAATGCAAAATGATATGTACTAATTTTGCGATTTCCTAAAAGCGATTCCTACAAAGTAGGAATCGCTACTAGGGAATAGAAAATAGGAAATGCTATTGCATTCCCACCTATGGTTAAAATTAGAAATGGTTTGCATTTCTTAAGTTGCAATTTCCTAATAGGAAATCGTAATTTAGGACATCCAAAACCGAGGATACCTCTGGCCTTAAGGCCCTCCTGGAGGCACCCCGAAATGCCTTGTGCACATGTAAGTGCACATATGCCTTAAGGGCATATGTGCGCTTCATGTCACATAAAAATAATCATTTTTAAATGCATTTTTTAATTTTGCAAATAGTTAATCAACCTCAAGTCGATGGAAATGGCATTTCCTAAATGCCCAATTTGCATTTAGGAAAATGCTATGTACATGTGCTTTTGGAATCGCAAAGAGGGAATCCCTATTTGCGATTCCTAAATCACAGTCGCAATTTGCGATTTCTACCAGGTAGAAATCGCAAATTGTGACCGTGAACGGGCTTTGTACATCTGAAAAGGCCATTTAGCATTTTTTAACGGGCCGAAATAGCGAATCGGCCTGCTAAGAAATGCTAAATGGCTTTGTACATCTGACACATAGGGGGTGATTAGGATGTAGGGCGGATCGCCACCGCCCGCATGGCGGTGGCGATCCGCCCGCCATTTCCCACTGCCCGCCTCACATTTCCCCACCGCCATATTAGTATGGCGGTGGGGACCCAGGCGGATGGAAAGACCGTCCGCCTGGCCTGCAATATGGAGGTGGTGCCTTGCAGGCACCGCCATCCATATTAGGATGATGGCGGTCACATGCCTTTCCATGGCGGAGACTCCGCCATGGAAAGGCATGCGGAGAATGCCTTTGGGGGCCCGTTGCGGGCCCCCTGGGGGTGGGGGCTGCACTTGGGGGTACCCATGGTACTCCCCAACATTGGCATGCACAAGGTGGCAGGCACCGCGCGGTGCCTGCCACCTTGTGCATGCCAATGCACACAGTGCATTCCCAGCATTGTGGCGGGCGGTGCTGTGTGCACCGCCCGCCACAATGCTGGGAATGGAGGGTGCCACCGCCACAGTGGCATCCTAATCGCTGGTGCGGGACCGCCGCACCACTGGCGGCCGGTCCCAGCACCGCTAGGGTGGCGGGCGGTCCGCCCGCCATCCCAATAGGCCCCATAGTGTCTAGAAGTGGTACATGCCTAAATTAATGTTAGCATGTATCTACATTAAATAAATCACTAAAAACATTTTCATTATATTGGGTTTAACTCTTCCCATAGGGAAAACAGATAAAGTGGATTAAATCACAATTACTGCATTATTTAGTAGAACAGCTACAGAAAAAGTTCAAGAACATCTCCTAACAGTTTTTAAAAATCGAATTAATTTGTAAAGTCAGATTTTTTCTAACTAGTGAGGACAAATAACTTTCAGAAAAGTTATATTTACTTGCCTGAGCCACTTTAGACTACTTAGTCTTAGTCTGCACCTGCTGCCTTGCCTGTGATGAGGTGTGAAATTCCTTCCAGAAGCCACACAGTAGACCACTTTGCTTGATGGAACTGTTTGCTCTCCTGATCCCACAACAGTGTCAAATCCTGCACGGCAGGCCTGTCTGAGGCACATGTAAAACATTTGCACCTTTGAAAGGGATCAAACAGGCCCAGATCACAATTCTTGTGTATCCCCTGTCTGACACTGAAGGGCACTGCTTTGATTTACTAGACTTCTGTCTCATTTCATGTTGTAGGTGCAGGGCCTGCTTCAAACCAGATTTTAGTGTCAGATGTGGAAGGGCAATGGTAATTCCATAGTGCACTCCCCTATACACCGCCATCTCTCAGAGCCCAAGTGTAGAGGGTCTGAGTACTTTGGTCATCTTGGATTTTCCCTGACTCATTGCATTTTGTTTACGGTAAGGCAAACAGGAACCACTGAAAAAGTAGGTAGGCCAGTGCTTGGGAACATTTACTCCATTGGCCGGAGAGGGACTAAGTGTGTCCTAGGTTGTCGCACACCCATAGGCTGGTGGACCCCACAAAACTGGACCCCTCCCCAACCAACTTCAGAACACTGTTGCACTTGTGAAAGCATACAGGTGGACTGCACCTGCTGCAGTTGGAATCTGTGACCTGTGAAATGGACCTAAAGAGGTTGGACCCTTACCCAATTGAAACCCAAGGGCAGAAAGATGTCTGAGGATCATAAGGCTGATCACCTAGGTGGTTCGGGAACATCAAAAAGCTAAAGAGTACATTCATGGACTGGGGGCAACTGGACTGGGACTGGAATTTGCTTTTGGCCTCTTCCTGATGTCCTGATAGTGTCTAAGTGCCTTCTCCTTGGGTCCTAGGTGCCTTAGAGGTGTACTCCTGTAGTTATTGTGGCACAAAAAGAAATTTGGAAACTTTTGAAAAAAAATTCTCCAGAGCTCAAGAGCTTCACTGGGGCCTGCCGGTAAAAGTATCTGACCGACAGTTTCACAGCATCAGATTAGATTTCAGCTTCGTCCCTCGTATAGGTCTATACACCACCAAAAAGATGACTGAGCTCCAGTGTGAGCAACCTGCTTCAGATATCTGGCATTTGGTTCAAATCGTGGCAGCTACAGTTTCAGCGGCGTCCTGTGAGGAGAGGATTTTGTTCTAAATAATGACAAAGTCCCAGTCTGCATTGGAACTTAGAAGAAATGTCAAAAATTTTGTTCAAGAAAGCAACTACGTCCTTTTCTGAAGTGGGACTTAGAAACTTTTTCAAGCTTTTTTGACTTCTAGATTTTCACAGGGGCCAATTCACTTGGTGTATCCAACCCAGGCTCCGTCATGGTCATACTGAAATTGCACCTTGGTCCGAGTCTACCATGACCCCAAACTTACATTGGGCACTTTATTTTTCTTGGCATTTTTTTCACTTTAATTCTTAAAAATTCATATCTATTGTTCCCCTTATAGAATTTTTGTCATTTTAGTATTATTTTACTCATAAGATTTTTCTCTTTATTTTTAATTGGTTTTGGCATTTCATTCTGTTTTGTGTGACTTTTTCTACTATTATGCACTGCTTAAATACTTTATACATTGCCTTTTTATTTAAGCCTGACTGCTTTGTGTCACATTACTAGGGATTGAGTACAGGTTTTTTTCTTTAATTTGTATCACATCTAGCAAGAGGTGGCCTTCTCCCTTAAAGAATACATTTGTTCACCTCAAAACATAATACGCTTTCCGACAGACCCCAATAGTTATTATTTGAGTCCAGTAATCTCTGACTGCCTTGGGACCCCAAGAACCACGCCTCACAATGCTAGATGAGACAGAAAGAATTACAATGCCCATCAGCCCTGGAATCGTTTTTCAATTCAATTCAATTCAATTCAATAATAACTTTATTTCGGCCAGTTTGACCATAAAAGCACATAAAAAGTCTTACAAATCATTTGCTTTAAAATTAAACAAGGAACGGTATACATATGGCTTAAAACATATACAGATATAGCCTAAGAAAAATGGGGAACAATACAATCTTTGATAGTAGCTGTCTAAAAAACCCATGATCGTCAAATATATCAGGTGGTGATAACCATTTGCAAGTGCAAGGTGTACAGACCTTTTCCAAATGGTGTTTAAAAAGGTCAACATTTAATTTCACAAGTAAATCATTCAATTATCAAGACATTAGAACAATATAACAATAAAATCATTTTATAAATAATTATATCTAAAAAATGATTCTAAAACAAACAGTTCATTCCTTTAAAAGGCCTAATTTGGCAACCAATATACAAAAGTTTAATCATCTGTTTTTAAAATTTGTTTTAAAAATGCTCTACGAGTACACCACATAGAGAATAAGAATCCAGCCCCAGAGTAAACAATGGGGAGGCTGGTAACCTCAATAACCTAAAGGCCTCAGAACAACGCCTGGTCCCTAAGTTTCTACATATCTGGTCCTGCCAAGCATATTACTGCCTCCTGACTGCCACAAAACAGCCAGGAAATGTCGGTTCCCTGGCGGCTGTGGTGGGGCAATGGCGGTCCAACCACCCTTATTGTAATAGGGCAGTCAGAGACCGCCACTGCCACGCATCTATGAGTCTGTCGGCCTGTGGATCACCAGCCTTGCAATTAAGCCCGTAGTGTCCTATCAATTCTGCTACATCATCTAGTTTCTAATATTGCTTATGATATTCTGTTAAAACATTTCTGCGTTTCCAACTCCTTAAGCCTGGTGAAATTGTCAGTCATCAGAGAGCTGAAATTCAATTATCTAATCAATAAATATCATGCTCTGTAATTTTGAAATATGTTCAAATTAGCATGTTCATGAACTGCAAACTAATAAACAAACATTAGGTTCATAAACTTCACCTGACAACAAACAACCTGCTTCATGATCTGTATTCATACCTTAATATAATCAGAGGATCAAAAAGAAATGCTGTCAAAGTCTGTGAAAAGATGAGGATCCTTTCCGTTCCTCATGTGAATTATCAAGGTGTGCAAAATATGACTTTGTAATCTTTAAGGGATAGCTCCAGAAAAAGTTACTGAGAAATGTAGACTAAATCCTTGATTGCTTTCGTGGCGTACTTCTCTATATCCAGTTCAGTCTTACATTGAGTTCACTGTTCAAGGTTTTTCTGGCAATAAGATCCTGGCTGCAGCAAGTATGTATCATGATTACCTAGCCAGGACACTCTGGACCATGAGAAATTTACACTCCGTAACTTCAAAATGGCCACCACCATTTGCAAACCTCATGACAGTCCAGTGGCTTTATGAGACCCGTAGCTTCCTTGTCTGAACACAGATACCTTGCAAAGCATGTCTAATGAAGATGCAAAACCGCACTCCAAGCAGTGCTAACATTTTAGGAACACTGCCCACCCACCTTTCCTGCTTTTGAATATGTGCACCTAGTGCCGTCATAACGCAGGGGCACGCTGGGCAGTTACCTGGGCGTCCCACAAGCATAGGGGCCCCATGCAGAGCAGAATTTAACACTGATTTTCCGTTAAACAATTGTATTCCTGTGAGTGGTTGTGTAGGCAGGGCCCAGTGCACTGCTTTGCCCGGGGGGCCTATAATGCTGTTAAGCCAGCCCCGTGCACACCATCTGGCAGGTTCGAGTACTACGCTTCTACAATAATAGAGCACGAAAATGGTAAGTACGGACAACAGATCATGACACAGTGTAGAACAAGCAGCCTAGCACATTACATAATGTTGTCATCCTTTAGATCCCTTTATATTACAAAGCCAAGAATAACTGCACATACAAACACCTCAAGATGAGAGTGTAAAAATACATTGAGACTAAAACAAAGCCAAACCTACGGATGAAGTTAAGGCGGTGCAGCATGCACAAAATGATTAATTTGAGAATCAGGATACAGAGGAGTAAAGTGCAGGAATCCAGATTTCCCTGCATTGAAGATTCTACAGAATGAAGCATCAATATGTCCCTACACTAACACTAACGTGACATCCCTAGCTAAGCATATTGTGGGGCAGGATTGGTTAAGGTGTCAGCGTGTGGCGTCTCCCTTAGAAGTCTCTCCACATCAGTTGGGTCAAGCAGCATGAAGCTGATAAGACAGAGCTCGATCTGAGATGCTCTCTCTCCGAAGGCAGCAAAGAAGTGGGGCTCTGTCCCTAGTTACCCTGTGTCAATATTACAGGTGACTTCCTGAGATCCTTTTTGGGTCACGCCATCCGGCCAGGCCACGTCCTCATAGGTACTTTTCCACAGCAAAGCGATGTTCCCGAGGGGTGGTGAGATGACCTAGTTTCCCAGGCTCTCTCCGGTGAGAAAGTACAACAGTCCCCTTATCGGTATCAACGTTCAATGTATCCCCTTATCTCCTTGCCTAACTCCTAAAACAAAATCATTATTCTAATTAACAAGGATGATTCTTCCACCTGCAACACAAGCATGAGAAAGAGCAGAACCTAACGTGCACATGAAACTCAATTATTAATGCAAATGCGAGAGCTTCCAGGGAAAATGCATTTCAGGACTACATAATTCTGCTGGCATAAGAAAGATGGCACATAGAAGTTACGATATTGCATATAGTATGAACACACTCTCTCAATATTACTACGTACATCTAAATTAACACGTTACATAATGACAATAAATACATGAAAAATTGTCAGCGGTATACACAAATTCTGCGTTAATAATTTCAGCTAGTTACAGCAGGTTGCTACTTTGATTTCTTCACGTTTACATTGAAGTGTTCTAAAATACATCACGATTCACATTCTAATGTCTCATGTTAATACAACGAAAGAATATATGTGGATGCCGACTACTTGTGATTATGATGCACCCCTACAAATGAAAAATAGAATTTTGCGCTACATCACCTTCGGATTGTACCACAACCCACTTTTGGCTAGTGCTCTTTAATGGTGCAGTTAACTCTTGCCAAGATGCCCTTTGAAGAATGGAAAAGACACCCGCTTTCATTTTACTATTGGCTAATTTCCTAAGACATTAAGAAATTATTTATGTTATGTTATGTTATCTGATTTTGGGTGACTGAAAGTATAACATCAAGACACAACAGAAAGCAAGGATCAACTTCTCTTTTGTAAAAAAAAAAAATCGCCTCAAATATAATTTTCCCCTTTCATTATGCTGACAAAATGTCTCATAGGAGCTTGGCTCACAAGAATCTGTTTACAGCAGCAGTAATAAATTGAATTGGGATTTAAAAAATGATAGTTTTTTGGCTGTGATCCCACCATGTCTTTTGATTTTTAATACACATATCCTTTGCATTTTTACCTATTAGTGTTTTGTTTTTCATACAGAATGTTACATGTAGCTTCCGTATTTAAAATTATGCCTGGACTCCTACATTCTGCCCTCTGTGTGGGCCTGTTTGGGCTGTTTTGGACTGACACTGAGTTTATGCTAAGACATGGCTGAGCAGCAAGTGCACATTATGGGCCCGATTTACACACCAAACAGTCATTAATTTTTTGAAGCGGAGCATAGGCATATGCTTTGGGAAGATTTTCAACTGCCTTTTCAATCATAAAACTGACAGACCTATAACTTAGTTCCCTCTGACTTACAGAAATTTTGCAAATAATGCATTGTATTCCCCTACGTTTTTGGTGTACAAGTTTCCCTGAATCCCACGTGTACAGAGATTCCACTATAGACATTGTGCACAAGGTTTTTTAGAAAATAGATACTTTTTGTCTAAAATATCATCTGATTCCGTTTTTTTCTTTTTTGTTGATATGATTATCTATGAAATGACTTACCATACCTCAGGTCTCACATGAAATTGGGAAATATTGGTGTACTATCAAATATAAGCTGTAAACCATTTGTCAATGTCATCCCCACCACATAGCTAGGCACAAGTGGCCTCGTTTACAATGATTTGGTGTCGGGCAGCAGTGCAAGTGTTTTTGCTACGCTGCCCTACACCAAATCGAAAGGGCAGGAATGCACCATATTTACAAGATATGGTGCATTCCTGTCTTTTCAGCCAGCGTCGGCGCACAATATGGTGCCAAGCACCAATGCAGGTACCGTGTTTTTGGAAGGATTGTTTTTGTGCTGGAAGGTACAACTTTCTGCAAAAAAACAATCCATAGAGGCGTTTTCTGCTTTCTATGTGTGCTGCACAATTCAGCACACATAGAAAAAGGACAAAATTAGGAGAAATAAACATCTTTCTCCATGTTACGCCTGCCCTGGGAGGCGTACAGTTGTGACGCATTCCCACGTTTACAGATCCTTGTAAATCTGGGAATGCATCAAAACCCATGGGTTTTGCTTGGGAGCACCTACCGCAACACTCATGGTACATCTTCCTGCAGCAGTGTAAGGCAACGCAGCGACTTGCTCTGCGTTGCCGTACACCATATCTGCGAGGCCATGGAAAGCCACGTAAAGTGGCTTCATGCGGCCTCATAGATATGGATCTGCACTCTGCACTGCCAGAGCATCATAAAAAGTGATGCACTGGTGGTGCAAGGGGCTTGTAAATAAGCCCCAAAGTCTTTGGGAATGTGGACTCTCTTGTCCCCATTGGACACTGAGGCTTCACTGCTACCATTGTTGCTGGTCTCTTTGCTTTCCTTGGCTTTGAGGTCCATCTCCTTAAAACTCATTTCATGAACCAGCAAGATATTTCTTTCTTCCAAGGCTCTCTCAGCCTTCTTTTTCTCTGCCATCTTCTCCTCCAGGGCCAGTTTCCATTCCTCAAGGGCCCTCTTGGCAGCAGCCTTCTCCTTGCTTGCCTCCAATTTTAATTTTGCCAGCTGCAGCTTGAGCTCCTTTTCATCTTTCCTGTCCACCAGTTCCTCTAAGGACAGAGTGTGGTTTGAAATGCTGGATCTGGCAGGGGCCACAAACATGAGCTTGTCGTCCCCCTCTTCCTGCTCCTCCTCAATGTCCTCTTCCTCTGTGGCCTGGAGTTGGCAAGCCTCCCACCAGTCCCTGAGATCTGTCTGGAGCTCCTGCTTTTTGGAGCTCCGCTTTGCTGGAAGCCCCTTCTTCCTGCAGAATCATTTGAGCTCACCCACAAAGTAGCTTTCCAGGTTGTTGACCTTAAACTCCATGCTTGCAGGTAGAGTCACAGTTGACTTATTGAGGGACACATTGTTTCCTTTTTTCACATTAATGTTTGTTTTTATTGTTGTTCTTCTTTGAAGCACTGAAAAGGTTTTTTTATCGTTGGGATCTTGTAATTCTGTTTATTTTATGTTTACATACAATGCAGTTTGTTTGGGCTTTTTGTTTTCGGTGGGTGTGGGCGCAGGGGAGAGACAGCAAAGGTTTGTTAGGTCTTGTAATGGACAGAAAAATCGGGGTTGTGGGGGTAGAACAAGGGCTTCACGAGGTTAATCAGGTTTTGCTTTTTCACGTGGTGATCCAGTTTAGTTGCATCACGGAGTAAATTTGTGGAGTGCTTTGTGGGAGTTGAAGTTTTTTGGGGTGTAGTACTGATTATTGATGCACAGCTGAGGGGTGTTGAGTCACGGGGGTATGGTGAGTGAGAATGATTGGTTACTTGGAGGAGCAATTTTTTCAATAAAACGGGAAGGCATGACAGCGTGAAAGCATTATCATTGACCCTAATGAGAGAGGTGAACAAGTAGGTTAGGCTGTCGACATTGGCTTTTTCATGGTAATTAATCTTGCTGGAGGGGAAGGGATGTTGTTTGGTTGGAGGTTGGGGCATTAGTTTAAAGGGGAAGCATTTTTATACGAAATCGTAGTTTTTGGGGGTTTTTTTGTGTTGTAGCTGGGTTTCGATGAATGAGAACATAATTGCATGAAGTGGGTTTAAAAATAGGAGTGGTATGATTAACTTTTCACGAGTGTTACGGGTGGTTTTGCGAGATGGGAGGGGTAGAGGATAAACACGGGAGTGTCATTTAGTGAGGAATTAGTTATGGGCAGGGTTTGTGGGACGGTTGGGTTAGAATAAAATTCACGGGATTAGCATTTAGTTGGGTATCAGTTCAGGTCAGCTGTGAACAGTCGGTTCAGGTGTTTTTTAATTTATTGCAGTGACCCCTGACGAAGAGTCATATTAGACTCGAAATGCATTGGGAAATGAAGTGATGAGCCTATTCTGATGTACATTCCACTGTTTGGATTACGTGTTGCTGTGAAAAGCCTGGATGGGCACGCAGTATTCATTTGGAGTTTTGAAAATAAAATTCAAAGAAGTGGCATGACGCTGTCTCTGCAGTGATTTATTAAGCTTGCAAGAAGAAGTGGATGAATTTGGGTTTCTAATGATAAACATGGCTTAC
Source organism: Calotriton arnoldi (assembly GCA_963921515.1). Classification (NCBI taxonomy): domain Eukaryota; kingdom Metazoa; phylum Chordata; class Amphibia; order Caudata; family Salamandridae; genus Calotriton; species Calotriton arnoldi. Next base: position 125,794 of record CAWUFW010000576.1, read on the forward strand.
GAGGAATACATGGATATGCGGGAAAAGTTCCCTACTACGCAGTGCGACAGAAGGGCACGAGATGAGTGCTCTGACCTATACTTTCTAAAAGTGGCATTTTCAGAATTGTGGCTTACAATCTGAATTTACCATTAAGAGGGTTTTAAATTGCAATTCCTCTGACCTCGAACATGATATTCCTACCTGCTCCAATACAAAAGTTATCGCTTACTGCAAGGCCCACCTCTCCATTAGGATAACATTTGAGTTACTTTATTACATTTAATAAGTAAAGATTTCCCAATGAGAGCAGGTAAGCAGTTCATGTTTGGTGTCTTTGGAATTGTAATGAAAATTCCTCTCTTATGGTGAAGTCAGATTTTACATTACAATTTTGAAAATGCCACTTTTAGAAAGTTGGCATTTCCCTGCCTTATCAATCTAGTGCCTGCAGCCTGTCGCTGAATCACATGACTGGGTGTAGCTGACAGTTGGTCTTTGTGTATTCCTCCTAGACAGCCACACACAATAGAAAGCTTAGGTGGGCCTCAATGGCAGATGTGAGGGCGGAGCTGGGAACAGCCCTACTTATATTTGTATAAGCTGTGTCCTGCCTCCACACAAAGTGCTGCATACCCTCTGTAGTTAGTCTGGAGCCAGGGCAGCGAAGGCAGGAAACCTGTGCACTTAAAATGGAAACCTCTAAAAGTTTATTTCACTTCAAAGGAAGGCCCAAGTATAAATATTGGACCTCAGACACCAACTCTTCAGCACACTTCTGGACCTGTGGACTCTACCAGGAAGAAGGACTGCTGTGCTGCTGAAAGGACTGCCTCTCTGCTGGACTGCTGCCCTGAATGACTGCTGCCTGCTGTGCTGACCTGCTGCCTACTGCCCTCTTGCCTAGGTGGGAAGGACTGGACCTGCAGCTGTTGAACACAGGATCCCAGGGTAAGTCCAAGAGCTAGTTGGCCACCAAATAAGAGCCTCAGGGACAGAAGGCTCCAACAACCTTGAATCCAGCACCTGGACTCTGCCATCCATGAGTTCTACCCTACCAAGTGGTGCCACCCCAGTCCTGGACCCTTGGAAGTGGACCTTGATGTGCTCCGCCTGCCCATCTGTGGATCCAGCAGAGCCAACACAACACCTCTGCTGTGAGGCCCAACCCCGAGCAGAACTGACGCATATCCTCTGCTGCAAGGATTCTACCAGTGAAAGTACTCTGCATCGACCTCGCAGCCCGCATCAGAACCACCACCACCTTCCCCACACAGGTCCTTGCATCGCAAATCTCTCGTCGACAGCAGCCTCGAAGATGACGCAGGTTGTCACATCGCAGCCTCTCAGCTCCTCGGAACCAATGCGTCATCAAGGCTACGTGATGCATCCTTGACGCCAAACTTCACATCGCAAGTACTCATCAACGGGATCTTTGATGACAACTTTGGACCTCGCATCACGGCCTCGCAGGTCCTTGGGACCAACGCATCACCTCTGCTGCACAACACATCCTGGACGTGGGACCTCGCAACGCTTGGTAACCAGGATTTAGGTGCTCTTGTTCAGCGGGCCTAGCTGGGTCCCTGTAGCTGGCCCGTGCTCCATTACACGTCAACCTGAACTTGTGACTTTGTCCTGGTCTGGTGCGACCAGCTATCCACAATTGCCGCTTGATGCTTTTTGGGCACTATTTTCACTGAAATCTTTAAACTTGCATATCTCCTTTTCTACTTACTAGATTCTTGTCATTTTGGTTTTGGTTTATTTTTTAAAGTGTGTTCTATTTTTCTGAATTGGTGTAGGATTTTCCTTATGTACTCTTTTCACTTTATTACTGTTTGAAATGCTGCAAAAATACTTGACACATTGCCTCCATGTTAAGCCTGAATGCTCTGTGCCAAGCTACCAGAGGGTTGAGCGCAGGTTAATTTGGGGTTTGCTTGCGTCTCACCCTGACAAGGATTATGAGTGCTGCTTGAGTAGGGTTTCACCCCCACTCCAACCAGTAGCCCAGTTTCTTACATCACCCATTTTATCAAGAAAGCAATTTGTCCTCCCCAAAATGTGTCTTTTTCCATAGTTAAAAATTGAAGTTAAACACCAATTTATTGTCTAATATGATGATATTCTGACTGATGGCACTTGATTCAAGAATATTTCAAGGAAGTACTTACAAATGTTTGTTGGTCTCATGCTGAAGGGAGCGTTGACCTTCATCCGGTAATTCAAAATCAGGTATGAATATTTCATTTTAAAAATTCGTCCATCCATTGAGCATGGTAAGAAGCGCTTCCAAATCACGGATAACTCATTATGCTTTTCTAATATTTGCCCAGTGTTATTGCTATTTTAATCCTCCGGATCTTTCCACATATACGTAAACTGCATCCCACACAATGGAAAAGCAGGTCTGTATAATCCAGTGAATATGAATTTATCAAAACAGCCACCTCGCCTTGGCTTCTATTCTCTGTTTGAAATGGCAGTGGCTTGATTATGCATGCGTGGCAGACAATAGGAACACTGTGCCTTGCCCTGTTCCCGGCATCTGCAGGGAGCACGCAGCATGCATCGCACTGCGCATTCACATCAATATTGTCTCGTTTAAAGAAAAGTTGCGCCGTGAAGCTGAACTAAATTAATTAAAGTTTACAAGGCTCTTTACTGGCACACTCATGAGTGCTTTCAGACGTAGACATGGATTCACCAAAATGCCAGGGACAGTGGTAGTGACATCATGTAACATTTGACTCCCTGCTGGGATGACAAGGGTAAGGCACTAGGCCCTAAAATGACTTCTACTTGTTGCTAAGAGATTAGGGTAAGAAAAGGAGACTATAGAAAAGGAACGTGGACTTGCAGTCCCATTTACTTACTTTTCTTATCTTTTCCTTTTTGACCCCTGGCAGCAAGGAGGGTAGTGCCAGGGGTACCAGAAGCAAACACTACTTCTATCCCATGCCACTGCAACGGGTGTGCATGCTTTCAACCTTAAATGTGTAGAAGGCTTAGGTCAATGGTGTCTGAGAAAAAGATTAACGTTTTACATCCCAGTTATATCAGCCTTTGTGCTTAGATCTGGCCTAGAGACAGCTTTAGTTGATTGCCAGCGTATTTTAAAATAATACTTAATAATAAAATCAGAGCTATAAGAGGCACTTGGGGTCAGACCCCTTCAGCCATTTACTTCCTGGAAGTGACATTCTCATTTTGCATCAGTCCGCAGGAAAGCATACATAAAGAAGGGAAATATGTCGTCCCCGGTCAGCCATTCCAATTTCAAATCAGTCCACAGGACAGTTACTCAGTAACTGGAGCATCAGTCATGTTGAGTGATGACCATTTGCCTATTTACACTAGAATCTGTACTCAATTGGGGCAAGCATCACAAGAAAAAGGAATCCAATCAGAAGATGCAGCGCCACACGACCACCTCACAAGAATATGCAAATTATATTGCTCGTGAAGTGCACCAGGGTTCCAGGGACTCTGTGCAAGAACACTGCGACTGCTATCTGCAAAAGCCCCTGATTAGAGCAGGCTGGGGCCACAAGAGATAAGTTCAGTTGCTAACCTGCACCGTGGGAATGTGTGACTTACCCGGTATCCACCACCATTGTTGCCCAATGATGTAAACACATCATTTTAAACAGGATAAGTGCACACTGACGACGTGTCAGAGGCAGCATTAATGGAGACTGTTGCTGCCTGTGAATCAGCCTGATGAGGAATGACTGATGAATCAGTGGAAGGCAGGGTTGCTGACTACAGCTGGGATTTGCAAAGTTAATACTGCAACAACACCTGAGGAGCTGGGAGACTTTAAATCTCAGTCGCCTTGCCTCTAGCCTCCATCGGGTTTCCCTCGGTTTCCCTAGCAGTTGCCAAGCCCTGTGTGGTACCAGCACACAGTGGGCAGCAATTGAACCACCTGTTGTGCTCTCTGGCACATAAAACCACCATGCTGGTCTCTCTTTCTCTTCCTGTACAGGCAGTGCCGTGTTCCACGACTGGCACAGATGACACGGACACCACAGATTTAGGTACAACAACTTTATTTCCTTTCTTCTTCCTGCCTCGTAGCCCAACTCTGCTCTCTTTGCCCCTCCCTTTCCTGCTCTCTCTCTTTCCGGTTCCTGTTTACTGTTTCCTCTTAGTGCGGGTCCTAGTGCCCACACGTGAGATCTAATACAACATTACATCTCCCTCCTGCTTACACAATTTGGTCTCAATTTTAGGCAAAACGAAGAATAAAAAAAACATAGTTACAGTTCTTCAATGAGACGTGTAGGTCTTCGATGAGTACGCTGTGGCCTACTGGCTACATCTTGGTTAGATCTCTCCCCTTCAGCCAAGGGGGAGGGAGAAATGGACTCACTGCCCAGCATTTGAGTGTCCTCAGTAACTGCGCTTTCTAACGCAGTCGATGTCTCTCTGGTGGTTGGCGTGCACCTGCAAAAATGTGCAACGTTCCTTGTTATTCTCTTGTCATCAGAGGCGGCCGTGATCATGGTTCCCTTTTGTTTAGTTACTGGCAGTGGATGGGCATGATATTGAATGTCAGTTTTTCTTTGTTGTTCTTGCAAGACAAGTACCCAGTCTCCTTCCTTGATGGTTTGGCTCTCCGATGACTGTCCACATAGTCTTTCATCTTGGCTTTTCTGGATGTGTCTACTGCTGCTAATGCTTCATGTTCTGAATCTCAACGAACACAGCCAGCTGAGTCCTCCTAAGCCAGTATTCCTGTGTGCACCGTGCGGCCCAGCATCAGAGTGGCAGGAATCCTATCCGTGATATTGTGTGGCGTGGTTCAATATGCTTGTAGTACCTCATTTAGTGCCGTCTGAACATCTCGCTTTGACAGTTCAGCTTGCTGTATGGCCTTCTTCAGAGTGGCCATAAATCTCTCTACCATCCCATTGGCCTATGGCCACATGGGAGTGATTTTCCGATGTCAAAAGTTGAGATGGTTAGCAAATGCAGCAAATTCATGTCCGTTGAATGGAGGACCGTTGTCTGTCTTAACTACTTTAGGTATTCCCCATGCTGCGAAGACTTCGTCCAACACTGGTATAGTGGTGGCTGCTTTGGTTGATGATATCAGGTGAGTAACTGGGAATCGGGAATATTTGTCCATTATGACAAGAATGTATTTGCTTGATTATAGCGGACCAAAGAAGTCTACTGCAACGTGTTGCCAGACGCCCTCCGGCAGTTCTGGCATTTGCAGAGGTGAAGGTGGCTCTTCTTGACTGACTAGTTGACTCTGAGAACAGTCTTTCAGCTTGACTTCGGCCATGTGGTCAAGAGAAGGGAACCAGGTCCGTTCACACAACGCCCTCTTCGTAGCCACGATGCCCCTGTGCCTTTCGTGTGCCAGATTGATGACTCCTTGATGCAGCTGTTTCGGAATGACTATCCTTTTGTCTCTTAGCAGGAGTCCATCTTTCGCAATGAACAATTTGTCTTTTACATGTCGAAAAGAGGTTAATTTGTGGTTGTCGACATGTTGATTGTGTCCGGGCACTTGTAGGTGTCTCCATCTGTTTGTTTGAATGTGATGTATCACATCCTGCAGGGTGGCATTTACTGTTTTAGCTTGAAGGATGGCTTTGAGAGGAACTGCAGGTGGTTTTGCTTGAGCAACGACAACATGTATATATTCCTCCGCTAGAGATTGTTTTGTGCTTGAGGATGTCTTGAAGTCTCGACATGTAATCAGCCAGGTTCGCTGCTTTTCCAGGCTTGTGAATGATTGTATAGGTGTATTCTTGAAGACAAATTCCCCAGCGCTCTATTCTGGGTGGCATCTTGGCCCGGGGATCTCCGAATATGGCTATCAGAGCTTGATGGTCTGTGATAAGTGTAAAATGTTTCCTATAGATGAAGATGTGAAAATGCTCAGAGGCCCAGACCACAGCCAGACTTTCCTTCTCAGGCTGTGAGTATGCCCTCTCTGTGTCAGTCAGGCTGCGGCTGGCGTAAGCTACTATGTGACGTTGATCACCTTCCTTATCATATTTTGCCAGTATGGCTCCAAGTGCTACAGGGCTAGCATCCACGGTGATTTCGGTCTTTCGACGAGAGTTGAAGTAGGCCAGATTGTTGGCCGACTCAACAGATGCTTTGATTGAGTGGAATGCTTGAGCGCATCTAGTTGTCCATTTGAATATGTGGCCTCGTTTTGTTAGTTCCAGAAGAGGATAACTGATGGTGGCATAATACTTAATATAACGCAAGCAGTAGCTGGCCATTCCTAGAAATGATTGAACATCTCCATCATCTCGAGGGCAAGGGATGCCATTCAGCACTGCGACTTTTTCAGGGTCTGGTCTCATTCCTGCGCTCAAATATTTTTTACATAGAATTTCAATGTGGATCTGTGAAATTCACTTCACATTTATCTTTGTTGAGTGTTAGGTTTGCTTCCACGAGAGCATGACATCCCCGATCCAGTGCTTTGTTGTGTGCCTGTACAGTCGCTCCAAACACAAGGATGTCATCACTGTAGTTAAGGGTGTTGGTAATATGATGAATGACCCTTCTGATCGCCTCTTGGAAAATCTCAGCAGCAGAGGAAACTCCAAAGCTGAGCCGTTTGTATCTGAATAGGCCTTAATGAGTCGAGAAAGTGGTGATATATCTCGAACGTTCGTGAAGTTCAAGCTAGTGATAGCCCTTGTTAAGATCCAGCTTAGAGAATACTTTTGCCCCATTCTGTAAAGTGATCATATTGCTGATTTGGGGTCCCGGATGTCCTTCCCTTTCAATGGCGGTATTTGGAGCTCTCATGTCAACACAGAGACGCACTTTGCCTTCAGATCCCCTTTTGGGTACTATGACCACTGGAGATACCCAGGGAGTGGCTCCCGATGTTCTCTCAATGATGTCCACCCAGAGAAGATCCTGCAGCTCATCCTCCACAGACTGTGGAAGATGAAACAGTACTTTACTATGATGCTGAGCTATGGGTGTCACAAGTTCATTGATGTGCAGACAAACTTGAAAGTGAGCCATTTTTCCAAGTCCTGTGAATAGCTTTGGGAACTTGTGGATGATGTCGGGTTTGTCATCCACTCAGTATAATATTTCTAACAGTTGAAGCCGTTCAGCTGTAGACAGGCTGAGCATACAGTCTGCTTCTGACTCCTCAATAACATGGATGCGGGCTGGAATGGTTCTATCTTTGTTACTGACAGATGTCTGAAATTGTCCGAGACAACGAAGAGGTTCTTTAGACATCCACACGTAAGCTCGCACAGCAGCTTTGTGCAGGTGAGGTTGTGGATTCATTTTGTTGCATTCTGCAATTGAAATGTAATTGAGGGATGTTCCACTGTCCAGCACAAACTTGACCTTGTGTTCTCCCATCTGGAGATGTAGTTGTGGAAAGTTCTTTAGTCTGTCAGGGTCTGTAACCATGCAGATGAATTCCTCGCTGTCTTGAGTTACGAGCTTGAGGGATCTCGACTCCTGGGATTCTGAGCGTCGCGACCTGTAGGTGACATGTGAATAGAAGCTCGATCGTGACGAGCTTGTAGAGTTGTCTCGTCAGGCACGTACCACTTTTCTTCACTGGTGGGTGGTGTTTAATAGGGTACTGGAGCCATAAAGGGAAGTTCACAGTATAATTTGAGAACAATCACTAATTACATGCGGTGCCTAAGGGAAGAGAGAACCATGCCTCTCTTCAAAACGTGGCCTAGGCCAACTAAACAATATTATTACATTCCCCAGCACTCGCTTATGACAATCATGCCGTAAAAATTCCTTGCTTCCGCCTCTTACGGTCTCTCATTCAGACCAATCACTCCCAAAAGATATGCAATGACCTCTGACTCAGTCCAATTCGTAGTATTTCTAGCTCCTATAGCGATAAAGACAAAAGGGGGTGCGTGTTACAGTGATACAACCACTGCTCACTACTTATCTGCGGAACTACTCGCCCAGAGGTTCATGCGGTCTCTTACCTTAGTATATAATGCTAACTCCGCGAGTACATTGAGTTTCCCGTCTCTCATCTAATGCCATTTAAGTAGCGGTAACACCGTGTTCTTAGGGAGTGAACATGAACAAAGAAATATGACTGCATCCACAGGTGGCTACGGGCGCCATATTGAAATATGTTCGATTTTATTTTATTAAAAGAGTGAAACCTATTCTTCCTCTTGAGTATATAAGCTTCAGTTTTGTGTAAAAAGTATCGCTCTGGTCAAAAAAGGAAAATCTGTTCAAACATAACTTTTGTATATTAATTAAAGTGAAGCACATTAATTTCCAAATGGAACGGGTGGCTCAGGGTATACACATAAAAACTATAATGGCTCCTTTTCCACCTTCATAGTTGTGCAGATGGAATAGCAATAACTCGAGTTAACCCAGGTTGGGAATCTAACACTTGATTGCGTTGTACTCATTTGGGGTTGAGTAGATGTGCCTCTTGCGTACGTATAACTGAGTATTGTGTTGCTTCTCATACAATATGTGCAAACTGAGATGTGATACATGTGTGTCAGGTAATTTGGTACTGATATACCCGAGGGCCACATGTATGGAGAGAATGCCATGCACACTGGATTCACGTGTGAGAACATTAGGGCTCCCTAACTATGTATACAAGCATTCCAGCCCAGAACAATATTAGTTTCCAATTTCAATTCCCTTAGACTCAGGTTTTTCTGTGGATTAAGCTGGATTACGGAATGAAAATCACAGTCTGGAAGATACTGTTGGCTTTTCCTATAATGTTTACTGTATGAGAAGCAACACAATACTCAGTTATACGTACTCAAAAGGCACATCTACGCTACCGCAAGTGAGTACAACGCAATCAAGTGTTAGATTCACAACCTGTGTTAACTCGAGTTATTGCTATTCCATCTGCACAACTATGCAGGTTGAAAGGGAGTCATTATAGTTTTAATGTGTATACCCTGAGCCACCCGTTTCATTTGGAAATGAATATGCTTTTATTTTTTGACCAGAGCAATACATTTTACACAAAACTGAAGGGTATATACTCAAATGGAAGTATAGGTTTCTCTCTTTTAATAAAATAAAAACGAACATATTTCAATATGGGGCCCGTACCCACCTGTGGACACAGTCCTATTTCTTTGTTCACGTTCACTTCCTGTGAACACAATGTTACCGGTACTTAAATGCTGTTAGATGCGAGACGAGAAGCGCACAACAACTCAGCGTACTCGCGGAGTTAGCATTATATACTAAGGTAAGAGACCGCATGAATCTGGGGGCGAGAAGTGACGCAGATAAGCAGTGAGAAGTGGTTGTATCACTGTAATGTGCACCCCCTTTTGTCTTTATTGCTATAGGAGCTAGAAATACTACGCATTGGACCAACTCAGAGGTCATTGCATATATTTTGGGAGTGATTGGTTTGAATGAGAGACCGTAAGAGGTGGAAGCAAGGAATTTTTACAGCATTAGATCCATGGTAAGAGATAAAATTAGATTTATGTGTTATGTTCACACTAGGATGTAAGCAGGTTTTCGATATATAATAACGTCACCACTGCTAATAGATAATTTTGCATTTATTATCAGTCACGTTTTAGGGAACCACACGTATTCAATTACAGATATTGGAAGGGAATATTCTCATCCGGTGTGGAATAATCGCCGGACTGACAGTAGGTGCCATTATTAGTTTTTTATTGCTGACATGGATCAATATCTTGGATGTTTGACTTTGTACTCATAAGTTTACATCTATTCCCTTAGGCTTTTTTTGCTCACAGATATGAGAGGTACGCACCCCTCCTTACTTTTACTTGCACCTAGGGTCTGCCCCTTTTTTGCATGCCATAACACGGGGATAAGGTGTGCATGGCAACTCCCATTAAAATACAGGATATATACATTATTTAGAAGTGGTGCTAACTTATATTTTTAGTTTGAAAATATAAAATTAGTGGAACGCACTTTGGGATGTCAAAGAGAATGAAGAATGTCATTGGGTGTATACATTACTGTTTATGCATATATCTGTTAGGAATACATCTGCTGAAATCCCCATTTTTCTTTTTCTTTTGCGGCAGTTATCATGAAATGACTAAGAATTGCAAATAGTAGAGATATTACGCATGGGTTTCCATGACATGATAACACATTTGATCTGGTTTAGTATTTTTGGAGCATGATGAGAACTCTACTGATGTCACAAGGGGTGATTAGATCAAACTGGTAGTTACTATTGACGTTGTAGTGATCTTTATTTATGTGTAATTTCTTAGCCCTGAAGAAGTCGCAATAATTGCAATGAAACACGTGTTGGCTGAGAACAAAGGAATTTACAAAGAAGAACAATAGAAGAAGTGGATATGAACTAAATGCTGGAATTATCCTCAAATTGATTGTCATTAGCGCGTGCTGGGGAATGTAATACCACGTACCACTTTTGCATGATGGCGAGAGCTGGATTCCCTCGACTTTCTATGAGTGTCTAAATGTGCTGCTCTGCATACCTTCTCGAAGTGATTCTCTTTGCCACACCACTGACATTTCTGACCTAGGGCGGGATACATCTTGGTGTGTGGGAAGTCTTGTCAACGGCGATAACATTTTACCTGGCACTCCAGTCTCTTGTCAGTCTGGTTGGGACTGCAATGGCAACTTGGTCTTTGAGGATAATCCCAGGACTTGGATGGTTGTTAACCTGCAGAGGAGGGACGATCCTTGTGGTGAGATTGAAGCCGGAAGGCTTGTTCCCATTTTTCGACTTTTCAAGCTTCCATTTTCTTCGCATGTTCTTCTGCTTGATCATTAACTCTTGTCATTTCTTCATTTTCATCTAAGGAGTAGCTTTTCTCTAAAGAAGTCTGCGCAGAGACTCTGATTGACATCCTTTGATGATTCGTAAGCGAAGAGAATCTTCAGTCGTTAAGGTGTCGAAAGCACAGCAGCGTACTAGCCGTTTGAGACGCAAAATGAACTCTCCCATTTATTCATATTTTTCCTGGAATGCCAAATTGAAAGTGTAACGTTCATAATCAATGTTCCGTTTGTGAAGAAATTTTCTGTTTAGTGCCTCGCAAACATCTGGATAAGAAGACACAACATCAGCCGGAAGTTCCTTGATGGTTTAGCCAACGTCTTTTCCGACAAGTTTGCGTAGTGCAATGAGCTGTTGATCGGGGTCAGAGAATTGAGAGCCTTTCATGAAGTCTTCGAAATCTTCTAGCCATTCCTGTCAGCGAAAACCCATACCTCCACCAAATACAAGAACAAGAGGTTCCGGCGGGCGCAGAAAAGGAACTCCCAGCATGGCAGGTCTGTGCCCCACCTGCCACAACGAGTTAGGGGACTGTTGCCTGTCCCCCCCCCCTTGTCTGAGAATCATGTTGTCGTCTTGAAGTCGGAGAGTTGGACATTTTGTTAATGTACGTAGACATGTTTGCCACCAATAGCTGGGGACGAAGCGAACTGGCGTCTTGGAGCGAAAGGGTTCACGAAGCAAATCACCAGGGACAGGCATTGCAACTCGCAGTGGTGACCTGTAATTGTTGAGATGCTGTTAGAGGAGGTCACGCAATTTGAAAAAAGCTTGAACTGCGAGCATGTGTCGCAAACCGGAGAAATGGATGAAGAGGAATACCCAGAGGTGTAGAAAATCCAGTAAGCATTTTTTTTTGGAGCCTGACTTCAATATGGCCACCCTTGGTTTCTGGCAGCCGACTGGATGGCCCGCCTGACTTTAAGATGGCCACTGAGGAGGGCTGTCTTCTTACGAAACTTCAGGGCCCATTGAAAACAATGCAGAGGCTCATCGGGGACAGCAGGCACACGAAACTCCACTCACCAGCTAGTAGACAGACGAGCAGGCAGCTGCCAGGAAAGCCATGCGATCGGGGTAGGCTCCCGACGTCGCAGGACGTTGCAGGACTGGAGAAAGGTGCACACGCCCAGGGTGGGCTCCTGAAGGTGCACCACTGCAACCAGCACTCGCACCACAGCAGCAATCATGCGTGACTGGGGTAGGCTCCCAAGATCGCGTCACGGCAGATTGGTCTGCTCCTCCATGGAGTGCACACACACTTCGGGTGGGCTTCCGAATCCGCTCTGCCAGCTTCACGGAAGCGATGGGCACTGACAAAGGATCCCGCGACCACCTTCGTGCCAGTTGTAGTGTTTTGCAACTGGCACAGACGACACGGACACCACAGATTCAGGTACAGCAACAACTTTATTTCCTTTCTTCTTCCTGCCTCGTACCCCCACTCTGCTCTCTTTGCCCCTCCCTTTCCGGCTCTCTCTCTTTCCGGTTCCTGTTTACTGTTTCCTCTTGCTGCGGGTCCTAGTGCCCACACGTGAGGTCTAATACAACTTTACAGGCAGTGCTGCAGGAGACGCTGCTTTGTTGTGTGGTGTAAGAGCACGCACTTTTTCCAAAACACCCTCTGAGCTGTCAGGAATACCTTCCCTGACTTTTCATGGCGAGATGGGGTTCCGCACTGGTTCCAAAAAGGTGGCAATTGACTCATGAGAGGCTGACCACGTACATGTAAGTAAGTGATGTACTGGAGTGCCTCGGATGCCATAGCCTCCTTTACACTGCATGCCTTCCTTGCTTCATTCTCACCCCTCACAAGGTACCACCTGTTCTCTCACACATATATGAGGATACACTGAGAGTTGTAAGAAAGCCTATAACAAAGCCTGCAAATGAGCATTCTTATAGAACATGGAGGGCAACTAGTTTAATAAACTGTTATTTTTATTTTTTACCCAAAAAGACATAAATGAAGAATGAACCCTGGAACAGTGTGTGCAATTTATTATCATGGATAAGTATAGATGAGTTCCATAAATCACTCTGTTACCAATGCATACATTCAATTCAACAGAATCCCAAGTTAAATGTTTATAATAGATGTGAAGCCAATACTTTCTCTTTTGTTTATATCAACTTTTAACGATGTCATTACTTCAGGAAGACCCAGAATTTTCTGCTCTTCAGGGTTGCAAATCATTTGTAAGAGCAATGCCTCCTGAATTCTCAGCACCCCCAGAAAGTTTAAGGTAAACGCCAGCGAGGGTAAGGATGAATACAGTTTTCTGTAATGTTCAGATAAACTGTCTTGTGGTTTCAGGTAAATGTGCCAGTGTGCTGGGCTATTGCACTGCATGTGCATTACGCTGGCACAGCAAGGGACACCATCGGTTTAGTTATTATATATTAAGATGATGTTATGAAGCAGGTATCTGCAGTCCAATAAGAGTTTTGTTTGAAGACCCTAGAACCTGCAGATATCCGGCCTCTCAACGAAAAAGAAAGGTGAGACCATTACTATCCATTTGTGAACACAAGGAGGACATATACGCCTCTTACAGAACAGATGTGCGGCATGAAACATGGGGTATTCAGAAGGATTACTTTTAGCCATTTTGCCTGGAAGTGCCTTTTATCTCAAATTCTCAATGAGAGTGAGACGTGTCTGCAAGTGGTGTGGAGAGGCTAATGCTGTTATTGTAACCGGCAATGAAAATGTTATTGATACTGACATATAGCATCAGTACGTCTGAGTTAACAAACACAACATTCTAAAAACGCTCCGTTGTAAAGGAGCTGTTTAAAATGACAGAACCTAGAAAGTCGCACTGCACTGCAAAACAGGCTATAATTGGCATGGCAAAATGTTGAATAACGCTGGGGGCGGGGCTAGCGCCCAAGGAAGATGGCGGCGTTTCCCTGACTCTCTCGGGACGACGGGACGAACTGCGAACCTGCCGACTCACCCAGCGCCTGTAAGCACCTAAAAATGCTTCTGCAGGCTTTCGTTAACTGAGGAGTCTTAAATGATATGAGGGTCTAACTGCTCGGCACACGGTGAACAACTCGTTTTGCTAAGTACGTATCGAAGCGGCTCCGTCATCATGATGCCCGCCATCTTAAATAAATGACGAGAAGACGACTCACTCGCTAACTAACAGAAACGCTTTTCTATAACCCGCGTATGGAGGAATTCCAGATGAAATAAAGAAAGTGAGTACCTTACTGCTCAATACTCTGTGTTCTGCTCGTTCCCTCCTCACGAATCACACCGGCTCTGCTGACAGGGCAACCGCCATTTTAAATTCCTGACGGGAGGGCGGCAAAGCACAGACTCTCCTTGGTATATCATCTGTTTGTAATACTGGTTCCTCTCCTACGTGCCTTTTAAAACAAAGATGTGCTATGTGACCTCCATATTTAATACGATACTTTTATTACTATAACTTGTGGAGCAACAGATGCTAGTTACATAGGAATTGTTTATCCTGCTTGGAATTTTTCCTTCATCACAAGACAAGTACGACACTGTGCTATTGGGCACCTCTCTTAATTTACATATTCGCCTGCGGCATTCCAGGGTGATACTGCAACAAAATAAAACTAGGCATAAGACAATTGCAAAGAGACCTCTCTACTGAGATTGTTCCATTTTCTCTCTCATTGCGCTTGTGTATGGGCAAACTGATTAAAGTAGGAACTCAGCTGACGCCTTTAACACATAAGCTATTAACACGTTCAAGCTCTCTCATGCATTTCGCCTTCTTGGAAGACTCAACAAATTCACCGTCTAAGGGCACCTCCTCACCTGCTATTAATGTACCATCTGCTACTAACAAAGCGTCGAGAAAACGTCTGAAAAAAGACCCTCCTTCTCTTCCTAAACAGTCCTCGACTGTCTCTATGGACCTTCTACTAGAAGAAATCCGTGCTCTATGTCCATTTGTAGAAGAGACAAATTCTAAACTACAAATTCTAATGGACAGAAGTTCACGACTAGAAGAAAGAATCACCACAGCGGAACACAACATAGAATCTCTAGGCTCATCCAGTATCAAGGTAGAAGCTCTTCAATGTCAAGTGACGTTGCTCCAAAAGCAGGTAGAAAATCTTGAAAACAAAAATAGACGGAACAATCTTCATATATATGGACTACCAGAAGGCTTGGAGGGCTCTGACCCTATTACTTTCTTCAAGTCATTTCTTCCAACGGTCCTAAAACTACCTGAGTGCACCCTCCTTAACATTCAACGCACCCACAGACTGGGCCCTGCACATGCTGCGGCTTCTTATATGAGAAAACCGAGAGGGGTCATCTTGTACTTTTTAGAATATACCGACTTGCTTAAGGTTTTGTCAGCAGTCAGATCCATCAAACGAGTTTCATGGTCAGGTAACTTCATTACTTCTCACAAGACTATGCTAAAACCACAGCTGACAGATGCAGGGAATTCCTGGCGATGAGACCGCATCTTCGCTCTATTGGTGCACGCTTTGGCCTCTTTCAGCCCTGTTTAATTAAAGTAACTTACAACAATAAAACTACTACTTATGAAGATCCTGTTAGACTGAAAAGTTTCCTCAATTCTTGTCATGTAGAAACTATGGACATTTCCACGCCACACAATAAGTAGACGTCCCATCACACCTTATGTTTCAAGTCACTCTGATAACTTCAAGGAACTTTCCATATAAGCCAATAGATAAGATTTTTGCTTAATGAGTTATATTAAATGATATTAACCTCTTTTTTCTCCTCACAGGTTACATCTACTTGTTGTGCGATCCATCTGTTTTACATGTCGTTTGTTCTGCGATTCCTCCCGTTTTCCCTCATGGAGTCCGGACGAGTCATTGTTCCATGTGGCCTCATCCCCCCTACCCTTCATATGTTTTGGAATATATGTAGGTATGATTTTCTTTTTTCTTCTAGTACTCTTCATATCAATTCCCCTTTTTACTAAGTCTACGTTGTTTCCCTTCTCTATACCCTTTTCCTATAATGATTTCCATTATCTCCACTCTATCTCCTTTTCTTTTTTTTCTTTGTATTTTAATCCTCTGAGTTTCAATGTTAATATATTCATATTTGTATTACATGTTTTGCTTAATACTACTTGCATTAATGCTGCTTCATTGTTACTTGGAATGTTAAAGGTTTAAATTTCCCCATCAAACGACAACGAGTACTATCATATTTATCTAAATTAGATGCTAGTATAGGTTTATTACAGGAATCACACATTACGAAAACTGAATCTCTAAAACTTAGGGAAAATTGGGTAAGCAAAGTTTTCTTTTCACCTGGAGATGGTAAAAGAAATCGAGTCATAACTTTATGTCACAAAGCATTGCATGTTAGGCTTCTCTCGCAAGAATCGGCTTATGAGGGTAGGTGGCTGTTTACCAATTTAATGATCGGGAAGGCTCCAGTCTCTTTGTTCAACATTTACGCCCCTACTAATGGTGACACTCCCTTCTGGTCCCAAATTACCCAACTGACTGCACAGCATCCTGCTGAGAATTTTATTCTTGCTAGTGACTGCAACCAGATAGTTGATCCATTCCTTGACCGAAAATCCAGGGTCTCTTTCATGGCAAACAAAGCACACAAAGCTTTCTTACAAACTATAAAACAACAAAACCTAACAGACGCATGGAGACTATGTAATCCCTCTTCTCAGGAGTATACCTTCTTCTCTCCACCTCACCAAACCCGGTCAAGAATTGATTACATCTTTATCTCACACAATATTTCCCAATCTCTACTTTCAGCTGATATAGGCCCTATACTCATCTCTGACCATGCCCCTGTCTCAATTCAGCTGGATATTTTGTCTCAATCTGCGTCTCCCAGACAATGGCGTTTCAACAACTCCTTGCTTTTAGACCATAATTTTAACGCTTCCTTTGTATCCTTCTCTCATGAGTATTTTCAAATTAATAAAACCAACAACATTCCTTTTCATACAGTTTGGAATGCTTTCAAAGCTACTGTGTGAGATTTTATTATTAGATACGTATCTAACAAGCGAAAGAAAGCCCGATTAATTAATGCGGAACTTCTCACTAAGGTAAAGAGACTGGAGCATTCCTATTATACTTCTAAAATGAAAGAATGCCTTTCAGATCTTATAAATGCTAAGATTGAATTTAATAAGGATACTACTGAGAGTGCTTCCTTATATTTACTGATGACCAGTGCGAAATTTTAGGGAGGACAAAACAAGTCCGGTAAATTATTAGCTAATTACCTCAAGATCAAGCAGAACAAACTCCAAATTGATTCTATAATAGTTGAAAATCAAACACCAAAACACAAAGACTCCGACATTTTACAAGAATTTGTACAATTCTATAAATGGTTGTATACACCAGAGAACATCCCCACAGATACAGACATATCCGTCTATCTTTCTACTATCCAAAAACATACAAATCCCCCAACAAATTTAGAACTTCTGGAAAATGATATCACTCAGGTAGAAATACTCAACGCACTTAAGACTCTTCAGAAAGTTAAAGCCCCAGGTCCAGATGTTTTACTGCTGAATTCTACTAACATTTTGCCCAAATACTCCTCCAGCACCTTCACACTCTCATCTCCTCTTTCACTGATATAGGGAATTCCTCAGGAACCTTTTTAGAGGCCCTTATTTGCCTCATTCCAAAAGAAGGCAAAGACTCACGTAACTACAAAAACTATAGACCCATCTCCCTAGTCAAGGTAGATTACAAAATGTTTTCTAAAACGTTAGCCCTCCGTATCGAATCACATCTCCCTCACTTATTGGGAAAGGAACAACCAGGCTTTGTCAAAGGACGCTATATTACTGATAATACACGTTTGTTGTTTGACATTATATCCAATTTGTCAAAATACACAGAACCTCTTCCTGCGAATGCCTTAGACGCAGAAAAGGCTTTAGATAGAGTGTACTGGCCTTTCATCTTTAAAACACTTACCTGGTTTGGATTTGGCCCGAAAATTATTTCTTTATTTTATTCAAATCCTAAAGCCTCTATTTTCGCTAATGGCCTTCCATCTCCCTATTTTACTCTACATAGAGGTGTACGACAAGCCTACCCTCTATCTCCATTTCTTTTTAATCTAGCTTTAGAACCATTCTTATCCAAAATACGACAAAACCAGTTTATCAACGGCTTAACTTCAAACACTCAACAAATTAAATTAGCAGCCTATGTGGATGATGTACTTATATTCCTTTCTCAACCACATCACACTCTCCCAGCTTTTCTGAAAGAGGTTCACTCTTACACAATGGTTTCTGGTTATAGATTAAATAATGAGAAATGTGAAATATTGCCCCTAACCAAGTACACGTTTAAGGAGGATTTTTTGATTTCTAACTTCACATGGAATCCACATCACATTAAAAACCTTGGCTTGTGGTTTATCCCATCCAATAAGTCGTCAATTTCCCTAAATTTGGACAAATGTATAGAGAAGTTGCCTACACTTACTGCCTATATCTAGCCTGGTGGGGTCGTCTTGACACCATCAAAATGATGCTGACCCCTATTGTTCTTAATATTATATCCAATATCCCAATGCTCATACCAACAAAGTTCTTTCATAAAATTAATTCCATCCTTTCATCCTTTTTGTGGCTTAACAAAAATCTAGAATGTCACTACAAAAATTGCCATGGCCAAAATCGGAAGGTGGTCTTAATTTCCCTGACTTCCCTAAGTATCATAAGGCCTTCCTATTAGGACATCTATCCAAGTGGGTGTCTAACTCACCTCTAGACTCTCCGTTATGGATTGATCTTGAGAGATCATTCCTTTCTCCCTTCTCCTTCCAAGAATATCTGTCCTTCAGACGTAAACCGCAAAAAATTCTCAACCGATTATTAAACACTCATGGAAAGTGTTGAATACTGTCCTTCATTCAACCCCGCATGATATTGATACCTTTCTCACTTCCGCTATATGGCATAATAAGCTCATACTCATTAATAATAAACCTATTTATTGGAAAACGTGGAGAGATAAAGGTATACTGTGGAGTACATCAAATGTTTGATAATGGTACCTTTCTTACATTCGCACAAGCTTGTTCTCTCTTTCAACTACCTCCCTCATTTCAACACAAGTTTTCAATCCTGCGAATTGCAATATTAGAGGCATGCACTCATTTTCAATCCCCAACTTCTTCACCTCCTTTATCAAGCTCTACATGGTATAACCTTCTCCGAATAACACCAAAAGCCTCTACTATTTATTCCCGCTTGTCACACCCTCCCATCGAGAGAGACAAAACAAAAACAGCTTTCCTGGGAGATTGACTTGGATACACAATGGTCAATTCCGTTATGGAACAAGATTTGGGTTCAAATCAGAAAATCGTCTAGAGCAGAAAATACTACACAAACTCTTTTCTTCATCTACAATAGACTTCTCTTAACACCAACCACCATACATAAAATGCATGTCAAAATTTCTGATAGCTGTTGGTCGTGTTCCCTTGCACACACTGATTTAAAGCATTTACTCTTCACATGTCCATATGTACTTAACTTCTGGAGACAAGTCTGGGCTCAGATTAATATCATACTTCACGCCAGAGTCCCCTTTTCATCTGCCAACATTTTTCTGGGTAGCCTGTCTATTGGTTGGAATACAAAGAAGGCACAAATACAAATTATTGACCTGTTACTAGCAGTTGCTTTTCAACAGATAACGAGAAATTGGAAAGATACATCTAAACTCTCATACTTAGCTTGGTGCTATGCTGTTTGTCATAATCATAGACTGGACACAACCTTTGTATTTCCTGTGTCTCTTGCTAAGAAACGTTTACAACTATGGTCTCCTAATATGCAGTTTTTAGATACTAGCGCCAAAAAATCTTTCGCTCCCACTCCCTTGGTACAAGAAGTTGCGCAGCCTCCCTGAATTTCGTTATATTGAGCTTATCATTATTTACCATATTTCTCTCCTTTCATATTCCTTATATGTTTGCGCCTTTTAATGCATTAAGTCTTTCTTTTTACTTTCGTCATAAGATTTTCAGAATCAGCCAATATGTATTACTGATACTCTTCCCTATGTCATTTTTTATATTTAATTGTATGAAGTATTGATGTATATTCAATTGTGCTCAGTAAACCTACTTTTGAAACTTAAAAAATGTTAAATAACCCTGCCTAAAATGTGCTTACGCATTCAAACACGGTCCAACAAAATAAATTACACAGACTTTTTATGCCATGGCTCTGTTTTACCTGACTGTTTCGGTGCCTCGTATATTTGTGCCCAGTTTTTATTTCCAAATCTTCATGTGAGGTGAAGAGCTTGTACATTGTCTTAGAATGCATAACTTTGCCACCTGCAAGAATGTGCCTAACCATCATCTCGTATGATATGTCACGCCTGGGGTGTCAGCCATATCACTTAATAAAAAACAAAGAGATGGAATGAACAAGGTCATTGGATGGCTCATAGTTTGGCAAATCTTGTTCCAGTGCATGGTTAGTGAGCAACGGGACCATAAAATATGTACTGTATCACAGTAAGGTTGATTCCATCTCTCGCGAGGACTCTGATCTGTTTCGTATAGGTGCTGCAATGACCAGTGCCTACCTGTAATACTTTAAAAAAAAAAAAATTTCAACTGAACCTACCCTAGATTGCTGTCATGCAGCAGGAGAGGCTTGGACCAAAGTTCTTCAGAGTAAGTCTGCTGTCTGTCTTGCAGTTTTAGCCTTGATAGGTTTTCCATGGGTTTTGAGAATCAGCCTAAATTATAAAGCCTCATATACCTGAGACTACTCCCATGAAATGTCACCATATTTTCTGCTATACGGCTGTTGGACAACCACTCAAACTCTTATCTTTGGGATTCAGGCTCTAATTCAGTGACCTAGTTGAAGGTATTTCAATTTTTGGTCGTTTGATAGGCCGAACTTCTGATGTAGGTAAATAAATATTTTGATCTTGATATCCTCTAATACCTCTTGATTTCCATTCAGGCCAGTACAATGTGCGGCTTCTAATGATTAATGTAGAATTGTTCACAGCATTAACTTTCACTGTTTTATGGATTGTAGGAGGGATGGGAAGATATATGGCTTTGGAGGCTGATTTGGTTTACACATTTTGGTATTTTATTGGTATTACATAGCAGAAAATATGCTTGAATGGGTGTTGTTTCTCCAAGTAGGTAGCAGGGAATAGCGAAGTTGGTTTTGTTTTCTTCCCTTCCCCGCAGGTCTTTTGAGGAGGTTGCCGCCGCCAGTACCACCAGTAAACAGGAAAGGACGGCGGTAGGTATTTCAGAAACACACACCTGGGATCATGGATTGTCTAATCACCCACTTCTAGTGGTCTCAGGAACCTTCAGTGACCCAGAACAATAGATGTGCCCACTTTCTCTATTGTAGGGCTGCTGTATATTTAGAACATAACACCCTTCCACCTGTGGTGTGGAAAATCAACCGCTCTATGAGGCAATTACTGTGAGACATAAGAGTGGAAAAGCAATGAAATCAACAAAAGTAAAGAAAAATAGGTCTTGTATCTAAAAGCAGCAGTCAAGAGTGGCAGGTAGGGTTGGGCGGTGAACTCCACTCCGTTCACAAGAGTTTGCTGAGTTTTCCACACTCTGTGGAGCACGCGGAGTTCCGAAAAAACTTACAGAACTGAGTTTTTTCCTCGCTCACCAACGTCAAGTTGGCGAGCGAGGAAAATCCACCTCCTGGAAAGATTTCACAACACGGCTGGTCAGATTTCTCAACGCGGGCAGTCACGGATGGTTGCGACCGTTCGCATTGAGAGACATTTCATTCAAAATGAGAAAGCTGCCGCTCGAGTAGAAAGTCTACTCGAGCGGTAGAAAAGAAGTAGCGCCCTCTTGCGCTGGGCATGGTGCCTTTCATGCTGATTTTACAGCGCGGGACAAACACCCGGTGATGAAAATCAATGCAAACGGCATGACCAAATGCACTCCACCGCTTGCGAAACTCCACGTAGCGTGGTGCAGTTTTTTTGTCACTTCCTCCGCGAACTCTGCCCAGGCCTAGTGCCAAGCAGTAAAGAATCATTAAAGCAGTAAGTAAGGCAACACCTGTGCTCACCACCACTCACCCAAACAACACGGTAAAAACAAACCCTCCTGGTTTTTACAGGCCTCCCCCTTCACAGGCCACAAACCGCACTGCTACAACTCTCCTGAGTTGTGGCCGGCATGTAGACATACTCCAGTGGCGTCCACCACTCCTCCGTCCATGTCTCCTCGATGGGGTCAGCCTCACTCCTCCTTGTTCCCAGATCTCCTGCTATCAGCCCCGCAGAGTCCAGACTCGCAGGTTGCTCTCCTCCTCTGGCGCACTCTCGACGTGCTCCACCAGCATTCTCCTTCTCCCTGAAGTGCCTCTTAGAATACCAATGTGCGCTGCCTTCCTGATCTGCTTTCTCTTTTGGGGACATCGCTCCCCCCCCCCTGTTCCTGCAAAGAGAAGTCTTTCCTCAATGTCTGTGACGTTTTGTTTTGTCTCCGCCCATGCTCTTAGCTAAAGTCCTTTTTTGTTCCCATCCAGGCTACATGCCGGCCCCAGATTGAGGAGGAAGAACCCAGCAGACTGTCTGATCGTAAGTGTGAGAAGCGGGTCGGGCATCTCCACATGTATTTAGTGCCATAGAACAAACATTGCACTTAGCGTAGGGATGTTAGTTTCCAGTGGAGGTGCACTTTTAGTGTGGAGCATTTCAGCTCCAGACGGCTCAGTATCCAACACTAGCGGAACTAGTGAAGCTCCATGCTGCCGATCTTAAGCGTTTCTATCGAATTTCTTAATGCTGGGGGAATTCATTTTTAACTGCTTTTCATCTTGAAGGAATGAATTTAAGACTTAATGTTGACTGACTAATTGTATATTGAATCTGATTCTGCACTGATTTTTTACTGGGCAGAAACCGGCTCGATCTTAGATACTGTACAGGCAATTTCCTTTGATTCATATGCTTCCTTAAAGCTCTTACCGGTACTCCAGGCACTATGCATCTGACTCCCTTTCTCTCCGGAAAGTGCTCGTCTGGAAGAGCGGCCATTTTGCTTGTCAGCGTTCTAGTGGTTGCGCGCAGCAAGGCACCGCCGGTGCACCAATGGCAAGCCCGTCTGCGCCCGTCTGTGTCCGGAACGCGGCCAGCACCAGGAATGCTGACCAATTTTACTCAGGTATGACCCTGAGAAGAGATCTCTTACAAGCTTTTAATAATACACATTATAATTGTGACACATATTTGTAGCCTGACAAATGGGAAGGCCCTATAACCTATAAGAAGCGCAAACTGGAACGTAGACCACATATTGAACAGGTTGGAGCGAGCAAGCTTCCTTCAAACTTGCTGTTAGGTGGGCTGATCAACGCCCGTTCCTTGTGTAAGCATGCCCGAATTGTCTACGACATGGTTTTAGAGTCATATTTAGACTTCCTTTTCGTCACGGAAACGTGGCTAAAAGAATGGTGTAATCCAGATATTGTACAGGCCCTCCTCCCTGGATACCTAATACATAGACTGGAAAAAACAGAATCACGGGGAGGAGGACTTGCTATAATCTATTGCAACACTCTTAAATGCTCCACGTTTGATCTCTCCCTTAAAGGTGCGGAAAGCCTTGGATTTTGTTTCCAAGTTGAGGACTCAGCGTCCTTTTCTGGAGTATGGATCTATCGCCGACTGGGTCCTAATTCTCTCTTCCTAGAAACTTTGGGAGACACATTAGGCCCTCTTAGGGGATCTTAATCTACACTTAGAGTGTAAGAACGAACCCGAAGTGAGAAACTTCTTGGACACCCTTGAAACTTTGGAACTTGAGCAGTTGGTATGCTCCCCCACATATTCTGCCGGACATATCCTAGATGGGATTTGTTCAAACCTTAGCACTCTAAATGTTAACTCCCCGGTTTCTTTATCATGGTCAGACCACAAGTTTCTTCCTTTTGGGATTAAACGACTGTGTGCCAACACTTATCTGGGCTCCAATACTGGCACTCCCAGGACTGTGCGTAAATGGAATAAAAGGCTAAATAACCCTGACCTAAGCAATTGTGCATTCGCTCTCAGACCTATTCTATCAAGAGATTCAACAATAGACACCCAGCGTTTAAATTCCTGGATGTCTAAGCTCAGTAATACCTTTGCCCCAGCAGTCCCTCTGAAAAAGAAACCTATCACTAAATTGTCAGCTCCTTGGTATACACAAAATCTGGCAGAATTACATCTTCACTGCAGACAACTAGAGCGAAGATGGCGTAGAGGATATAAATTAGAGGATCTAACCCAGTTCAGATTGGCTCTTAAAGCCTATAATCAACAAATCAGAGTGGCAAAAAAGATTACTATACTAATCTACTAACAATAGGAGAGCCGGATCAAAAAACCATTTTTAAAATTATGAAATCATTCACCCACCCCAAAATACTAGACCATGATATTCCCCCTTCACAGACCCTCTGCAATCAAATTGCTAATTTCTTTGAAGAAAAAATACAAAATGTACAAATCGATTTCAATATGGTATCTACTCCCTCCATAGACATACCTTCAGAGTCCCATAATGCAGGATTGAGTCTCCAAACCTTTCACACTATCAGCCTAGAACACTCACGCCAAGCCATTCTCTCATGCAAGTCCGGATCTCCTTTTGACTCATGTCCAATGGAAGTATTGCACGCCATCATTGGTATCGTTAACCCGGTTATTAATAACATAATTAACTCTTCACTTCTATCTGCTGAAGTACCTGTGGAATGGAAAATTACTGCAGTCAAGCCCCTTCAGAAGAAGCAAATATCCGATCCTACTACTCTTTCCAACCTCCGGCCCATCTCTTTGTTACCTAGTCTAAGTAAAATTACTGAGAAATTAGTCAATAGCCAATTGACTACCTTTTCTAGAAGAGGCTAATATTCTGCATCCTTGCCAGTCGGGCTTTCGGACTAATCACTCCACAGAATCCGCGTTACTAGAAATCACCGAGACCCTCAAATTTGCTTTAGATGCTGGGAAAAATGCAGTGCTGATTTTACTAGATCTGTCAGCCTCATTTGACACCATCTCCCATGATATTCTTGTTCATCGCCTTCAGATTTGCGGTATCTCCCATCTGGCCCTGGCATGGCTGAACTCCTTCCTTACCAACCGTAGGAAAGTAGTCACTCTTGGAAACTACCGGTCAGCTGATAAACCATTGAATTCAGGTGTCCCGCAGGGATCCACCCTCAGCCTGGTGCTGTTTAATATATATATATGTCTCCCCCTCATAGCATTGATATCATCTTTCAACATTGAAACCACCTCCTATGCTGATGACACTCAGTTGATCCTAGTGCTAGACAAGGATTCCACCAATGCGGAAGAGAATTTTCAGCTATGTCTCACAGAAGTCATCCGTTGGATGCAACTCAATCATCTTAAATGTAATACTCAAACAACTGAGATCATGCTACTAGGAAAGACCAATCCGTTTACTCCTAACTTACGGTGGCCAAAAGACACTCCTCCTTTACCTGACACTGGTCAAGAATCTAGGAGTAAAATTTGATACTGTACTATCCTTTCATCCACAAACTTTACCGGTGGCTGGGAAGTGTTTCCAGCTGATAAAGACCCTTATCACCTCTAGATTGGACTACTGCAACAGCTTGTACGCAGGGACCAATAAAACAATATTAAAAAAGCTGCAGACAGTTCAACATGCGGCAGCACGCAAGGTGCTATAACTACCTTGCCATTCTTCTGCTTCAGCAGCCCTAAGGTCTCTTCATTAGTTACCCATTCACAAAAGAGTGCTATTTAAGGTGCTGGTAATCACTTTTAGAGCCATTAGAGCATCAGGACCAAAATACTTAATGACCAGGTTTACGCCTTATGTTACTGTCCGCCTGATTAGATCCTCGTCGGCTAATCTTCTAAAACCTCCACCTTTCAGGTGGAAAACAAAAGGTGGAAAATCTGTGGCTTTTCTCGGGGTGGAGCCTGAAACTTTCTCATCTGCCATCTCAGATCCATGCATTCAGAACTTTGCTTTAGGAAATCGCTGAAAACCTGGATTTTTGCTGCCCCAGATTCCCTGTGCTTCTCGCTTATCTGATCCCCCGCATTTGGCAGCAGCAATTCTGAGCATATTCTACATTTCTGCACAGCGCCATGATGCTCCCTGGGAGCGATAGTCACACTATACAAATAATATATACAATACAATACAATAGTGCCTCATCAATTTCTTCCCAGATTGGTGATGTAGGAAATTCACCTTTTCTGCTTGGTCACCCCTATTTTTGCTGGCTTTACGATTCAGTGCACTTTACCCCTGCTAACCAGGAATAACGTGTCTGTGCTCCCCCTTTAAACATGGTTGAATTGACTTATACCTGACTGGGACATTTAACTTTCCTGTAACATGGTGTAGAAAATGCACTCAGGTCTTTAGAAGTTAAATGTTACTTGTGGACTGTATCACTGTGGAAAATTGAGTTGCTGGTTGGCTGGGGTGTGAGCCCTGGTCAAGCAGCAACCATCATCCTTGTCAGAGTAAGGCACAAGCAAACCCTAAATTAAACTGTGCTCGATCCCCTGGTAGCTTGGCACAGATCAATTAGGCTTTACTTAGAGGCAATGTGTAAAATATCTGTGTAAGACTTCAAACACTAAAACTGTGAAAACACCACACAAAAAGATCCCACATCAGGTTAGAAAAATAGAGCAAACGTATTCAGTGCCTAAACAGTGATTTTATTCAATACCCATTTGGTATGTTGTTTCAAGGACCGCCTAATGTGATGGTCTTGTTAAGGTTCATATTTAGTTTGTAATACTGCGATGCCTCATGAGCTCTTTTACGGGAGGGAAAGGGACGCTTCTAGTCAAACTTATACCAAAGCTACTCCCTCACACAGCAAGTTGCTGCCTGTGGGAGCCGCGGGCAGGCAATAGAAAAACGGTCTATGGATCATATCCTTCCCTTTATCACGTCTGCTTCTGATTTGTTTCTGGTTTATTTCATCTTATTAAAAAGCAGTTCAATTCTGATATCTCGGTCCTGCTGGGAACACGGGGTGTACGCCTCCGTCAAAGGATTAGGATATGATCCATAGACCGTTTTTCTATTCCCTCAAAAATGTTAAGGTCTTTGGTGCTGGTTTGATCCTAAAGATAAAAGAATATCAAGAAAGGTACCTGTGAATTTGGAGGTATTATAAAGATACTGGAATAGTGCGAAGGTAGATTTTACCTGATCTTATCGTGGCACCTATCGATATAAAGTACCTAAGGAGGTGTGATTACTAAGAGACTTGAGAAATTGATTGGTAAACTGGGAGGTATTTTATTTTCCTGAAGAAGGTGACGGCCTTAGTATAGTGCCCACCGAAACGCGTCGATGCACAGATAAGGGAAGCCCATTATAAATTGATGTGGACAACTGTCACTGAGAACAAAGGAGAGATTCCTCTCATGATCCGACAATTGATCTGTGTATGATTGAGTGGCTATTCCTGTGACTTGGAAACAATTTTCCTGCTTGTTCTCCCATATGTTTTTTCATTTTTTTTTAAATTGTATGTACTGATTTGCCTTTGAGAAATGTATATCTAATCTAATGGATGGTGCTTTTTAACCTGACAAAGTTTTTTAAAATATTATTTTCTGATGAATTTTAGAAAAACATTGTGAAGTTTTAAGATTTATGTGTCTCTTTTTAATTGTTGTACATTGAATCAAATAAATTTGTACTATTCATTGAGAACCCATTTGATTTGTTTATTTCTTGGATCCTGTGTTTATTGTTAACATGTTGGTGATATAAGGTTTCTCGTGTGTATGTGGTTTTGTATATGTGTATTTACCCAAAGGGGGATTCTGTATGATACTAAATGTAACCAGGGCCTGTAAAGTAAATGCTACCATTGGACTGCAGCGCTCATTGTGCTACGCACTACAGTAGCACTGCCAATCATAGCTTTAGGCATGTCACTGCAGCCTGGCTACACAGTTTTTAAGATGCGAATTTGACCTGTCAAAATGACTGGTTTTATCAGTACTAAACCTTCCTCTTAAATATTTATAATTCACCCCCTAAGGTATGTCTTATTCTCAATAAGGCAGGGTGCATGGCATTAAAAAGTAGGACATGTAGGACATGTAGAAATGAATGTTACACATGTCCTGACAGTTAAAAAGCCCCCAAATCCCTTTTCATGGGGGCAAGGTTAGCTACCCCATAGGAAAATCTGGGATTACATTATACAACCTTATAATGATAATTTCAAAATTTAACTAGCTAAAAATATTATTCAAGGACTCATTTTTATTGTTATTCAAAGTCTAATTCATTGGTGAATTAGAATTTTGACTATCTATTTTGAAAGCGGTACTTTAAAAAAAGTTATCTTTCCCAGCCTGAACCCCTGGAGGCCTTTCTGTCAGCATGCAACTGTCACTTGACTGCTGATGCTCCTCTGTGGAGATATGTGGATTGCTCCCAGACAGAAGAAAAGGGTTTGGGTGTGGGACTACTTACACTTCAAAGAGGCCTAGCCTGCCACAAACAGATGAACCTGACACCAGGATTGTCCCCTTCCTTTGTCCCTTTAGTCAGGTTGGCTCCAAACCCAGTGTGAGGGCGAGCTGCCCCAGAACTGTTTGGAGTGACCACAAGGATTGGTTTGCCAATTCTCTTAGCCACATCTTTGGGTGTGCCCAAGGAGCTCTTCCTTAGGGAAGAAAGGTTGCTCCATCTTGGAGTTGGATAAAGATGGACACTGTCGGATAGTTTATAGTAAAACATACAGGAAGGGCTGTAAAATTGGGTAGCCAATAAGATAAGAGTATGGCAAGTGGTTGCCTCCACTCACAGTCTGGCACTGGGCATAAATCTGGCATCCACAGTACCCTTATTAGCACACTGCTGAAGCTAAGAAGAAGCAGAAGAAGGACTTCCTTCATGTTTGAAGAGCCAGAAGGAAGAATTAACCTGCTTGCCTTCAACCCCAGAAATAACTCTGTTGCCTGACCACTTGTTTCAGATACATGGCTACATCAAGCTTCAGAGACCTTTTCCAGCTGACCACTCTCAAATGGATTTCACCTGGCATCCTCTGCTGGCCTCTGCTTGAGTGAGTCCTGATACCCATGTACTGTTTCCACGGTTCAGCACCCCTGGCTGTGGTCACAGTGTACTCCTCCCCTTCTAACTGAAAGCTTCACTGGACTCGACTCTGAGCATCAATGGCAACAACATTGGTCAACAGCCCCTCCGAATTCAACCCTTATCAGCATCCATCAATGACTTTCCCAGACTCGATGCTGAACAGCACCTGATCAATGGCTTCACAGGACTCGATGCCGAGCAACATCCAAGCAACACCAACAACCTTTGATGACGGCTTCACTGGGCCAGACGCAAGCAGACTCCAAGACCTCATGCAGCCGCTCCCAGTCGTAGAGCCCTTCCTCGGATCCAATCGGCTTCCTGGCACCACTTAAGGCTTACTACTGCTATAAGGTTTCTAAATGAGAATGTAACTTTGTGAATGGGATGTACCTGGTCTCTGTACCCGACCCACGCTCCATTGCGATCAGACTTAAATCTTGCCCTTGCACTCTTTTTGGTGCTATTTTTAAATGCAAGCTTTACTAATTCATAACTCCAGTTCTACTAATTAGATTTTTGTTTTTGAATATAATTTCTTTTAATAAAATATTCTCTATTTTTCTAAATTGGTTTGGGATTTTTCTGTTGTTTTCATTTACTATTTCAGTGATACATAAACGCCTAACACATTGCCGCTAATTTAAGCCGGTCTGCTCTGTGCCATTGATACGAGGGGATTGAGCACAGATGGGGTTCTCATCCCGCTCAACTAATACTCCAGTTTCTAACACCAAACATATTCCACAAAATATTTGGATTCCAGCCACTCTATGGGAAAAGATAAAACCTGCAAGAGAGCTAAACCAGTCTTATCTCAATTAAAAAATAGAACTCCTTCCCTACCCTTAAAAAAGAAGGACTTAAGGAGGCAATAGCATGGGTTTGGCTTAGGTAAAAACATAGAAACAAATACAATGTTAAATAAGAGAAAAAAAGGTACTTAGCTGAACAGAAAAGCAAGACAGTCATTCGGCAACATAGAGCTTTCATAAAAAAATTGTTTCTTCTGAAGAGAGTGGCTCTCTAAAGTGGTATGACAAATTGCAACTCATCCATGTTGTAAACTATACAGTTTGGCAAAATGAGAAGTTTACAAAAAAGAGCAATTTCAGGGGCTCCTCATAGGAGCAGGAAACTATTTCAACTGCTACAAGGGTTGACTGTTGTTACTCTGTAAATGCCCGCACTCGAACCACCACAGCCATCACTTCCCATTGCCCACAGAGTCCCCAGATATTAAGCTCCACCTCTGGAAAAGTCCCCTTGTCTGGTCCCCCTGCCCCAAGCACTGTTTAGAATGCTCTAGTCTCCCTTCACACTGCTTCCTGCACTATCCTTAACTCCTCCACACCTCTGCCTGCCCCTTCTGTCACTCTTTCATAACCTACACGGTATCTTTACCGTGGCAGAATATCCTGCAGGCTGGAAAACAACTCAGTTATATGTTGTGTGGGCTTCGGATCTACACATCTAAGAGAACATGACCTCTTCATGCTATTACTAAGTTCACCTACTAAGAAAAACGTCATACGCAAAGTTCTTTCCTTCGCCCACTCCTAACTGCAACAGGGAAAGGTGTGAGGTGATAATTAAAAAGACTGATAGTTAAAAGACGTATTGGGGCTAATTTTCAGAAAGAGAAATAAATGTGCACAGTTGCAAACTACGTACAATATCAACAAAAAAAAGTATTATTGTTTCAGGGAATGGGATACACAGTCTGTTAATGCTACTAAAAACTGTGCACCTTGCGGTATAAATGCCAAAACACTATAATTAAAGAACCAGCCCAATTGCAATGTGAGCTTGCATAGTTCATTCCTTTAAAACCATGAGTCTTCCCTGTAATCTGGGAGGCACTCTCAATAAGTCACTGTCGATGTCAACCATGATACTTGTTCCCCTCTTGCACCGCTCCTCCCTCCTTTCATCTATTTGCCTCCTGGGTCCACCTACTTCTCCCCCTCCCTTCTGGATGTGTCTCTCTGCTATATTGCATCAACCAGTGTCCACTCTTCTTGCACCTAAACTATACTATCCTTACGACCCCTCACCCATTCCAGCACACTCCCACAGCTATGTGATATTCCTATAAGCAGGTTGCTCCTTCCTTTGCCATTTTCCTCTTCTGCTTACCTCTCTACCCTCATACAGCTTCTAGTATCGACCTTCCCCATCCTTATTCTCTTCCTCACTGTATTCCCCAGCTGGTGTACACTGCTGCACTGCTTTATAGCAAGGTTTGCAATAAACACATTCTCATATATCAAAAATCAATATATATGTAAGCACTGAGGCTCCAGATGTGCTAAAGTCTGAGGGGCAGATTTAGCATTATTTCACGCAGCGCAGCGCAGTGCAGCGCATCAAGCCACCTTCCTGCGCTAAGTGATAGGGAAAGGGCAGGAAAGTGCTGTATTCAACACCTTCCTGCACAAAAACAACCCTCTGAGGCATTTTCCTCTTTCTATGTGTGCTGCAGAATACGGCACACATTGAAAGAGGGAATAATGAGGTGAAATAAAGATATTTCTCCTTGTTACTCCTCACCTGGGAAGGCGTAGCATTTTGCCGCATTTCCAGGTCTACCAGTAATGGTAAATCTTGGAATGCACCAAAATCCATGGGTGGGTGCGTGGGAACATCCATGCTCCACCCATCGAAAGCCTTCCTGGGGCAGAGTAACTCAACGCAGCTATTAGCACTGCGTTGCGTTACTTTAGATTTATCAAGCTTCCAGTCCCCTTACCTTTAACATACTCCCTTTTCTGTTTGACAGGAAACCTCATTTACAACCAATATGTTCCTGTCCTTTTCTAGCCTCATTCTCTGTCCAGAAATTCACTGGCTGCTACTTGAAGCCTAAATTGCATGTAAAGTGAATTGTATTACACACAATACAGTTCACCTCAGATCACCTACCTACCTGATCAGATGTGGAACATTTGCCAAAAACTGCCAGGTGTTCAGTCCAGTGTATTAATAGTGCATTGATGTCAGTGTCACTTTCATTATAGCAGATAGGACATTCGTCACTTTTTGCCAGATGCTCTGTCCACCAAAATCTAAATAAGGCACAAACTCCACCTCAAAGGACCTCATTTAGAGTTTGGAAGGAACTAAAAGTCTTTTGGTTTCTGGAGGAAACTTTATATGAAGAAGACTTCACCAGCTGAATTTCCTCCACAATATAATCCCCATCGTGGAGGTAACCTAGCCTTCATAAATTGGAGGATTTTTAGTTCCTTCCTAACTCCAAGAGCCAGATGTACAAATCCCAATTGCGATCGCAAACCCTGTGATTCACAAAAAAACACGGTTTGCTACAACAAAAGGGCTTTTTACAAGTCGGAAAAATCTTTACAGCTCATAAAAGGGCCTTCTGAATCGCAAACAGGAGGGGGTTTGAAAGGGGCATCACCATCCTATTCATAAGTTGGAGAGAAACGTGTCAATGGTTTGTTACTGAAATTGCTGTTGCACACTAGTGATGAGTTGCAACCCCCAAGTTAGGGTGATAACTCACTCTCCTTAGGATACCTTCTTCATTCGCAGTTATGTGAGCAGCCTCCCGTGGGCCACTGCCTGTTCCTCCAGATATTTTCCCAACTGGGAAAGTTTTAAAAACCCGCTCCAGTTCCTTTAATCACAGCAGGTCACAAATAGAGATGTGCCTAATTAATATTCATTCTGCCTAATTAACATTCATTAGTGTTAAGTAAATGAAGTATCCAAACACAGGATTGTGTTTAAATGGGTTTAATGCTTCAAGTACATGCCATCAACCCTAACCGACCACGATCCAGCGTTCAACTGCCAGATCAACGTTCCCACACAGAACACAAGTGCAGATGGAACCCCAATACATCATGCAATGACATAGTAAATATTCCAAACACAAGACATAACCATAGCACATCTTCCCCCTTATAATGAAATACAGATATCAAATGAGGATGAAGAACAAGCGAAAAGATACTACTAAGATGATAATAAAGAATAAAGACTGAGAGGCATAAAAAAAAAAAAATAGGAGAAAAAAAAGAAAAAGCATCAAAGTACAATTCGGAATTATATGGAAAATTTGCCAAATCATGAAACATTCACAATAATTACAAGTTGTTGCAGAACAATAACAAGATATGCAAAAACACACAAAAACTTGACAATTAATGTGAAAACATCACATAGTCTTTATGCCAATTGGGCTTAACCCTCACCCTCCCAGGATCCCGGCTAGTTGTGCCACCAAACTCATTGGCAACAGACCTTCGACAAGTTTGGAATTGCTGATTGGAAACTTTCACCAACCTGGACATGTTCCAAATAACTCCAGAATCCAACACAACAACATTTTTTTTAACATTGGAAATCACAAAAGGACATATAAACCTTGAATGTCCCTTCCTTACCAGACCAGGTCTTCTCACCAACACTGTATCGCCAACACACCAATTGGACACTTTAGTGCAATGTTTCTTGTCAAAATTGATTTTGTATTTGTTCTGATATTGCTCCCTACCCAAACTCAACTCAACCGAAGAGGGTTGATTGGAAACAGAGGTATCCAGTTTCAGCCAAGCTGGATTCAATTTACAATGTGGTTTTCTTCCCCTAAGAGCAGCAAAAGGTGACACGGACGTCACACTATTGGGTGTAACTCTATGTGCCCACCAGGTTTCTCTCAAAGCCATCTTCAACGACTCCTTATTGAGGATAGCACGTTGAGCACAATTTTTAACAATCTTATTCATGCTCTCTGCCAACCCATTAGCCTGTGGCACATAAAGAGCAGTTTTTAGATGAATAATGGCTAAACTAGAAAGGAAACACTCCATTTCCTGAGACACAAACTGTGCCCCATTATCAGTAATTAAGGTCTTGGGAATACCTTCTCTGGAAAACTCATCTTTAAGGAACTCAGTGACAGTCCGAGTATTCACAATATGAACACATTTAGTCACAACCCATTTGGATATATAATCCACAAGCAAAATAACATAACGCTCATCTTGGGTCAACAACTCAAATGGACCAGCAATGTCCAAACCCAATTTAGTCCAAGACTCAACAGCTACTTCAACAGGTGAAATTGGTGCAGAGTAAGTTTCCTTAGATTTATCATTGTTTACACATTGACAACAATCTTTCACCACCTCCTCCACGTCATGGTCCATACCGGGCCACCAATATCATTCACGAAGTCTTGCTTTGGTCTTGTTACGACCCAAATGTTCTTCATGTGCAAGATTAATCATTTTGCCTTTCAATCCATTAGGAGCCACCACACGTTTACCTCTAAAGACTTTACCATCCAAAATGCTCAACTCTTCTTTCACACCGAAGAAATTCTCCAAAGTAGAAGACAACATCTTTCTCTCCGGCCAACCTTTCACAATGAAGTCTTTTAAAACATCAAAATCAGAGTCATTTGAATAAGCATCCGCCCAATCCTTGTCTTCCAATGCAGACTCACAAACCCAGTTTACTGTCACACAATCAACATTGTCCTCATCATGCTGGATAGGCATCCTAGACATGCAGTCAGCCATGCAATTCTTTAAGCCAGGGATAAACTCAACCACAAAATTGTAGTTAGACAAACTATCCACCCATCTGGAAATTCTGGGGGAAAGGTTATCCAACTCTCTGCACATAAAAATCCTGGAGAGAGGCTTATGATCGGATCTGACAGTAAAAGGTATTCCCCACAAAAAGAATTTGAAATGGAGAATGGCCCAATACACAGCCAGCGCCTCTCGCTCTATAAGAGAATATCTCTCTTCAGCTCCTCTCAGGGAACGAGAAGCAAAAGCAACCACTTTTAAAACACCATTATCAATTTGAGCAAGTAGAGCACCCAACCCACTGATGCTAGCATCCGTAGATAAAATTGTTCTCTTGTTGACATCAAAATGGCCCAAAGTGGGTAATTTTGCAATGCAATCCTTAACACAATTAAAAGCAACTTCACACTCATTGGACCAAACATACTGAGAACCCTTTTTCAACAAAGATCTCAAAGGTTGAGAAATGCTGGCAAAATTCCGAATGAACTTGGAGCAAAACTCTGCCAAACCAAGAAAGGAGCATACTTGATCTTTGTTGACAGGCTTAGGAGCTTCCATTATACTCCTGGCCAAATCCATCTTTGGACTAATCCCTTCACTAGAGATAGTGTGACCTAAATAAGTCACGGATGTGATCATGAATTTACATTTCTCTCTTTTGATAACCAAACCAGCATTCTGCAATCTGTCCAGCACTTTCCACAAAATTCTATCATGTTCCTCTAGATCCTTACCATACACAAGTATATCGTCCTGGAAAAATAAAACCTTGTCCAACCCTGCAACACCTGTTTCATCACTCTCTGGGAACACGCTGCAGCCGAGGCAAGCCCAAAAGGCATTCGAATAAACTGGAATGCACCTATGGGTGTCATAAAAGAAGTTAAGTGTTTAGAGTCCGGATGAAGCTTAACCTGGTGGCAAGCGGAGGACAAATCCACACACTAAAAATTCTAGCATCTTTTATGAGAGCCAAAGTTTCTGTGATATTCGGTAAAGGTTGTCTGTCCACCCAAATGAATTTATTCAAACCTCTCAAATCTGCACACAAACGAATTTCTTTGCCACCATCCTTGGGTGCCAACACCACCGGAGCCAACCACTCAGAACTCTCAATTTCTTCAATAACCCCTCTCTCTTTAAGTTTCTTGATCTCCAGTTCCAACGGATCCAACATCATGTGTGGAACTTTCCTCACCTTGGAGACACATGGTACAGCAGCATTCTTCAAAATAATTCAATGTTCGAAGTTTTTCAGTAAACCTAGATTACTACCAAACACCTTGGAAAATTTGGAACAAATGTCCATAGGCAACTCTTTTTGGCCAGAACCAATACTTTCTGTTCACTGTTGGGATTTAGTGTGATGCCCATGTCTCTCTGATGTCTCCAACCAAGAAGATTGTCCCCCCTCTTTGCAACATAAACTTTACCAACCGTTTCACGATCAGCAAATCGGATCTTCTTCACACAATAACCAAGCACATCAATCCTCACACCACCGTAACCTAAAGGGTTGATATCAGGAGGTAACAATTCAACGCCATCACCCCCAAATATAGTAGCCCAATTCTTGTCACCAACCATTGTGTAGGGTGATCCAGAATCAGCAAGAACCAAAATTTTCTTTCCACCAATCATAATTTCACATTCAGGCATCTCAATCGGATCTTCATCCACACGCCCATCATCACGCACACTTGAAATAACCTTCACTTCCTCATCCACATAATTCACCCCTTGCTGTTTGAACCCTCGGCATACACGAGCATAATGCACTTTCTTACCACACTTCTTGCAAAATGCAAATCTCTCGAAACACCCAGGACTGTTTGACAAATGTCCTTCACTACCACACCTGAAACATTTTGGACCCCCAGATCTAGAATCTATCACAGGATATTTCTTCTTATCAAATTTCTTATCAAAGTCTTTATTAACAACAAACCCAGCTTTGTCATTGGCTTTCCCCACATGTTTATCCACCCCCTTGACCTAATTGACAGATGACTCTGCACCGACTCCATCCTTACCTTTCTCATCACGCATCTCACGTACCCACATGCTCGTATTCTCCATTCCTTCAATAATAGCTACAGCATCTTTCAAGTTAGGATTTTTACTTAATAATTTTTCTTGTACTTTGACATTCTTAATGCATCTAACAATTTGATCTCTGATCAATGAATCTGTTAGATGTTCAAAATCACATGTACGAGCTAAGGTTTTAAGAGCAGCAACATAACTACTAATTTTCTCCAGCTTCCCTTGCACCCTTGAAAAGAACTTATGTCTTTCCAAAACAACATTAATTTGTGAACCAAAATGCTTTTCAAGCATTAACACCGACATATCATAAACATTACTAGGTTCCTCACTGCCATTGCCTATTTCAATAATATCAAGGCTCTCATAAATACACCTTCCTTCTATACCAAGATTATGTAAAAGTATAGCTTGTTTCTGATTCGCTGAAAATTTCTCACCCCCAATAGCTATAAGGTAAGAATCAAAAATTAGTTTCCATCTTTTCCATGGTAAAACAGTTTCACCTTTCTCTGATAGAAAATGGGGAGGTTCAGATGAGGTTGACATGGTGAAAATTACAAGAGATAACTCCCAAAGCTACAACTGTCTAATATAAATGAAGATAATTCAGAGGAGAGAAAGGAATAAGCTTAAATTGAATACACAGTGTAATAATAAAACAGCTGTTAATGCCACTCTCAGTGTCTCCAAATAATGTATAAGAATATAGACAAGTAGTTAAGATAAAAGTGTGCATATCACTGTATGCATTTGAAATCGGTTGTCTGCAGGATGATAGTGCAGTCAAAACAGTTCCGTGGCACTCAAACACAGAGTAGTAGAAAGCAGAAAGAAAAAAAACCACCAAAATACATCACCAACAAGGCTTTTGATGATGAAAAAACTACTGAAAATCCATGACAGCTCGATGTAAAAACAGAGTGAAAATCAGATGTGTGTATCACCTACAACACTTGACACACTCACGATAATTCCCACGACGTGAATCACGATGTAAATCAGGTGTGTGTATCACCGACAACACTTGACACACTCACGATAATTCCCATGACGTGAATCAAGGTGTGTGCATCACCGTGTGCACTTCCGATTCATTTTCGCATTGACCACACTTCACAGCATTCATCTGACAGGACAATAAAGCACGTACAAAATTGCATGAACTGTACATGCAAAAAAAAAAATCACATCCAATTTGTCCGCCGCTGTCAATGCGTCATTACGTCGACCTGTTGACACCAAGAGGAACACCAAATATGGCCGCTGAAGTTAGCAGTCTAGTGTTACGGCCACGTCACGATCTAGCAATCTCCCAAGTCTAGAGAAATTACGCCGGAACACTCACGATGACGGTTGAGGAAATCACCACGTCATCATAAGGATGCAGGATCTCGTACCGTGTACATCCACCTGGATCGTTGGTCGTATGCTCCAAGCTCCACGCAACGCCGTCACTCACAGATTGACGCCTGCTGAGAACACGGATTCCTTGAGTCTGTCGACCTTCACCAATACACCTTGCCACAGTCAGCAGAGGATAACCGCAGATCCACAATGTCCGCAATGAAGGTCGTGTCTTCAAAAACATAGGTTCATTTTTCTTCTTTTTATTAGGGTTGATGTTAATTATTCACGTTTCCCAGTCGTCGCCAATGTTAAGTAAATGAAGTATCCAAACACAGGATTGTGTTTAAATGGGTTTAATGCTTCAAGTACATGCCATCAACCCTAACCGACCACGATCCAGCCTTCAACTGCCAGATCAACGTTCCCACACAGAACACAAGTGCAGATGGAAGCCCAATACATCATGCAATGACATAGTAAATAGTCCAAACACAAAACATAACCATAGCAATTAGGCAGGTCGTTCTGCCACGCACTGCAACTGCAGATTTCTTTGATGCCCCTATTAGTACATAAGTCGCTTTGCTAAAAAACACTGCTTGCAAAACGTTGGTAGACAATTTTCGACCACTTTTTGAGACCAGTCTTTTACTACATCTGGCCCTTAGTGAGGCCTTTCATCGGTTTATGGTTCCACTGTTGTAAATACATTTTTCTACTGCTATAATTAAAGCACTTGGTGAAACATGTGGCCAGGTCTTTGCTGTATAAATAATTAAAAAATATTAGGTCTATGGTTTGCTGTTTCAGTCTCACAATAAGCACAAAGCCACATAAGGCCTGATTTAAAGTTTGGTCAAAGCGGAACATTGGCCAAAAATCGGTGGATTTCCTGCCCGCTCTGTTTAGAGTGTATGGTTATCTGTGCACTCTAAATAGAGTGAATGGAATATTCGTCACTTTGTGGCAGCTGTCCTGCAGCCGCCAAACTTTCACTCTACCCCAGAGTCTCTCTTCAGTGTGCAGTCTTTGCACAAATGACACAAAAGAACAACTAGAGAGTGAGGAAAAAATAGTAAGGCTACTTGTCCTTTTCCCTGGGTAATATGCAAATAAACAAAGTGGACAAGTCCTTAGTAGGTTTTAGGTCGTAGTTCCTGACCTATACCTTCGAAAGGAACGCAAACAACAAAAGGTTGTTTTTAGGAAACCCTCACCCACCTACCTAGTAGGTGGCATGCTTCATCATCGGGGCCCAGCTGGATT
Source organism: Calotriton arnoldi (assembly GCA_963921515.1). Classification (NCBI taxonomy): domain Eukaryota; kingdom Metazoa; phylum Chordata; class Amphibia; order Caudata; family Salamandridae; genus Calotriton; species Calotriton arnoldi. The sequence continues at coordinate 164,981 of CAWUFW010000576.1, forward strand.
ACCGAGTGCAATCCAGCTGTGCTTCAACGCCTGATTTTACAGCGGAGCGGGTTATTGCTATGTGAAGTGAAATTACGTGATAAAAATGTCTCTAGGAAATACCCTTATAAAAGTTTTAATGAAAGGGTCCTAGGACATAGGTAAAAACATCGTCGGGATATGCATGAGGTTTTTAAAATGTACCTATGTATCCCTGAGAAAGTGTAGGTCTACTAGTTTCAGCCTTCAGATACGTCTCAAGAGGCTTTCGTCAGGACCATTTTAAGTGTGTGGCCAAAAGAAAAAGGCCACTGTGGTGTAAATATCAGCACACACCCTAAAGTGCGCTGTAAGTGTGGTGGGATCTTGTTACTTACAGATCCTCTGCGGGGAGTACCTGTGAAGGAAAAAGTACAAGTACAATGCGACATATTCGTTTCTATTCAAGCATTTCATACATGTCTTGCTTAATAGCGCTCCTCCATGCGAAGAGTATAGGGAAGAAATGGGAAGATGGCATCATGCATGTGACATTGTGAATGCATGCATGATGGCTATCTGAAAAAATAACCAAGCGTGGCTACAATGTGCCCGGGTGGTGCCTGATTAAATGCAGATCAGAAATAATGACACACGTAGTCTATTTGTGCGTATTACTCAATGGTGGACTATTTGTAAGCTTCAAATGTTTCGCGTTCTGGCACATTTGGTGAGTATTTAAAATTAAGTATCTAGTGGATGCGCATGATTTATATCAAGAGAACACATTTAACACAGAAAGACAGACGGGACATAATGACTGACAACATGAATGCGGCCTCACTTTGACTCTGTTTGAAAAACGCCTCATGGATCCAATCATACAATGCTACACCCAATTCTGACCCTACAAAAGAGTAAAAAGGCCGAGACAGCGGTTGCGGTAATGTACTTACTCGCATCGCGGCTCCTGCGTATTGCTAGCGGGCGCTTGTACTCACCTTTGTCTGGAGCTAGAAATCATTGTAACCTACGTTGTGGACCGGATCCCGCGGTTGTGCGGTCTGCGGAAGGTCTTCCTGTTAGAAGTAGGAAGACGGAGGAAGTGGTCACGTCATCACGTGGTCGGAACTGCGAAGCTCGCATGTTCCAGAATCTAGTGCGCTGACCTTACGGAGACCGTGGCAAGATGTGAGGCTGCGGCTGTGCATTAGGGTGCCAATAGCTAGAGCGCTAGTCAGATGAACACTATGGCAAAGCCTGTGGACGCTACTGCGCATTCTTGGGGCAATATTATCAGGCAGACTTAAAGTACTCTAATGGTTGATATTATACAATCAGTCATATGGAGAGCTATAGAGTAATGTGTGTGGGCACGGTCCTGTCTGTGGGAACTGATGGTGATAAAGAGTGATGGGTGTCTGGGCTCTACCTCAGACGTGTTTCACAAGGAGATATATTAGTGCATAGTACTATGACATGGTGTGTATCTGGGATCTTTGTGGGCCTATTGCCTAGTACCACGCATCTCCATCATTGGGATCATATAATACAATATGATTATTTTCTCTGTATAATGTTCCATGGCACATTGTCATTGAGACCTTTGGTGTGAGTTGAGAGTCTATACACCCAACGTTGCTCTTTTTCCAAAAGCATGTCTTGTACATTTCCAGTTTGTGCGTCTAGTTGTTCAATGACCACCCAGGTCATGTCATTGGGCATGTGTCCTGCAGTTAGGAAATGGTCGGTCAGTTTCGTGGTATTCCGCTTACATCGGATGTTGCTCCGATGTTCGCATATTCTGGTCTTTATTTTGCGGCTGGTCATGCCAACGTACCTCAGTTGACATGGGCATGTGATTAGATAGACCACGTTGGCTGAATTACAGTTGGTGTGTCTTCTGATATTCCATATTTTTCCCTGTTCAAGGTCTAGGGTTTTTTGTAGTTTTTGTTAAATGACAGACGCTACAATTGCCACAGGGAAAGTGGCCAGTGACATTTGGTAGACCCCATGCATTAAGCACCGTGTTGTTGGTTGGGGTTAGTTTTTTAGGGCGTGTGGACACCAAACTATCTCGTAAGTTTTGTGATCTTCTGTAGGAGAATAGTGGTTTTTCCCATTGTAGTTTACCTGAAGTTATAATTTTCCAATTACTCTGGATCATTTTGGCGACTTTGTTTGAGATTGAGTTGTACGTGGTCACACAAGTTAAAGGAATGGTAGATTCTGTGTGCTCTGTACTCTCTAGTAGGCTTTCCCGATTCTGGTTTCTTGCTCTTTTTTGGGCTTTTTTGATGATATTGTTAGGATAACCCCTGTTCAACAGTTTTGTTGTGAGAGAGTCTGACTGTGATTTAAAGTCCTTGACTTTACTGCAATTGCGTCTTAATCTGAGATATTGTCCATAGGGTAAATTTTCCCTCAGTGGTCTAGGATGAAAACTTTCAAAGCGCAGAAGAGAGTTTTTTGCAGTGGATTTAAAATGGGTCTTGGTGGTGAGGCCGCCTTTCTTTGCCTCTATATCCAGATCCAAGAAGGTGATGCTCTCTCGACTTTTAGCGTGCGTGAATTTTAAGTTGGGGTCAAGGGTATTAATCCAATCAAGGAATTCTAGCAGTCTGTTTTCGGTATTTGTCCATATTAGGAAGACGTTTTCTATGTATCTCTTGTAGAATGTTATATCCTTTCCAAATGGAGACTGGGGGTTCAGAATGTGTAGTCCTTCAAAATTGGACACATATAGTCCGGCCACTCACGGCGCGAACGTGCTGCCCATTGAAGTTCCATATTGTTGTAGAAAGAGAGTGCCTTCATATTCGAAAAAGTTGTCTTTTAATGCTAGTTCAGCACATTCCAGGACGAATGACTTAGGTGTCCTATAAATCCATTCCGTACTGTCAAGTGAGGTGCGGAGGACCTCAAGTGTGTCATCTTGAGGTAGGCTGGTGTATAAGCTTTCGATATCCATGCTCACTAGGATTGATGTTGCGGGATTGAATTGAAGGTTGTTTATGTGGCTTAGTAGGTCTTTTGTATCTTTCAGATAGGCTGGGGTTGCCTGTACCACTGGTTGCAAAAAGAAATCGCAAAAGCGAGACAGCGGTTCCAAAAGTGAGCCTACGCCGGACACGATGGGTCTGCCAGGCGGGTGTGTTTTGTTCTTATGAATCTTCGGGATTGTATAAAAGTATGGTATCTTGGTGCCCCTGAACTCAGGAATGCAGCTTCTTGTTTGCTGATGTCTCGATTCGATTCTGCCTCATGTACCAGTATTTGTTTTTTGGTTTTGAGGGTGTTACTTGGATCTTGTTCCAGTTTGCGATAGTTTTAGTGTCATCTAGGAGGCGTAAGCATTCAGTGTGGTATGCACTTCTGTTTTGTAGGACTATACCTCCTCCCTTGTCTGCAGGTTTTATGATGATGGCATCATTATTTTTCAGCTCTTTGATGGCGGCAAACTGTTTCGCACTTGTATTTTTGAAAATATGGTCTTCTGTGGTATTTTTTATCCCTTTGTAGATAGCTTGTTCAAAAGCTATTAGTTCCACAGGTGTAGTGTGTGGTGGTGGGTTAAAGGTGGATTTGAGTTTCAAGGTAGTGTCGCCTTTATCCTCGTTCCGTGTTTCTGTAGGTGATTGATTTTCAAAAAGGCTTTTAGTCTTAGCTTCCGAAAGAAGTCAGAAAGCTCACAATGAAGTTTAAATTTATCAAGTTTGGCAGTTGGTGAAAAGCCTAGTCCTTTGTTAAGTACTTCTTCCTCTGCATCTGTGAGGATGTGGTCCGACAGGTTCGTGACTAGTGTCTGCTTCCACTCGGTCCCGCCTGTGGTTCCTTTGTTTTGCTGCGTGTGTTGGCACTCGGGTTCATGTCTTCCTCCCAATGTACTTGTCCTCTTCGGGGTCGTCTCCCTCGTCCTCTCCGGCCTGATCCTAAAAAAGGAAACCTGTGGTTGGGGTTCCCGAATTGTGGTGGTGGTTGTGTGAATTGGGGGTTCCATCCATACATCATTGATGGGGCCATCTGTGGTAGCATTGGTGGGAAAGGGCCTTGATAGTTCATTTGTCCGCCTTGATGTGTATTGGGCCAGGGTTGTTGCCAGTTGGTGTTGTGCCCTCTGCCTCTTTGTCTATTCCTGTAGTTTCCATTGCTTGATCCATAGCTTTCATTGCTAGATCCGCTACTAATGGAAGATCCATCATCTATAGAGACTGACTGTGCTGGTCTGGTCGGTGCTTTGTAGTCTGCATCTGAGTAGGGGTAGGTTTTCACAAAAGAATTTTTTTTTAAATCCTTTTGAAACTGATGGATTTTCGACTGGGTCAATTCATCTTTGTATTCCGCCATTTCCTTATTTACTTCATCCAGTCTTTCTTTATATGAAGTTAAGGTGGTCTTAAAGTGGTTCTCGGTAGCTTGGATGTCTATCAGGATTACGTATGATAGTCTTTTGGCCGTCTGAATTATTAGGATGATCCAGCCTCTGGTGCAGTACGGAATGGAATTATAGGACACCTTAGTCATTCGTCCTGGAATGTGCTGAACTAGCGTTAAAAGACAACTTTTTCGAATATGAAGGCACTCTCTTTCTACAACAATATGGAACTTCAATGGGCAGCACATTCGCGCCGAGTGTGGCCGGACTATATGTGTCCAATTTTGAAGGACTACACATTCTGAACCCCCAGTCTCCATTTGGCAAGGATATAACATTCTACAAGAGATACATAGATGACGTCTTCCTAATATGGACAAATACCGAAAACAGACTGCTAGAATTCCTTGATTGGATTAACACCCTTGACCCCAACTTAAAATTCACGCACGCTAAAAGTCGAGAGAGCATCACCTTCTTGGATCTGGATATAGAGGCACAGAAAGGCGGCTTCACCACCGAGACCCATTTTAAATCCACTGCAAAAAACTCTCTTCTGCGCTTTGAAAGTTTTCATCCTAGACCACTTTGGGAAAATTTACTCTATGGACAATATCTCAGATTAAGACGCAATTGCAGTAAAGTCAAGGACTTTAAATCACAGTCAGTCTCACTCACAACAAAACTGTTGAACAGGGGTTATCCTAACAATATCATCAAAAAAGCCCAAAAAAGAGCAAGAAACCAGAATCGGGAAAGCCTACTAGAGAGTACAGAGCACACAGAATCTACCATTCCTTTAACTTGTGTGACCACGTACAACTCAATCTCAAACAAAGTCGCCAAAATGATCCAGAGTAATTGGAAAATTATAACTTCAGGTAAACTACAATGGGAAAAACCACTATTCTCCTACAGAAGATCACAAAACTTACGAGATAGTTTGGTGTCCACACGCCCTAAAAACTAACCCCAACCAACAACACGGTGCTTAATGCATGGGGTCTACCAAATGTCACTGGCCACTTTCCCTGTGGCAATTGTAGCGTCTGTCATTTAACAAAAACTACAAAAACCCTAGACCTTGAACAGGGAAAATATGGAATATCAGAAGACACACCAACTGTAATTCAGCCAACGTGGTCTATCTAATCACATGCCCATGTCAACTGAGGTACGTGGGCATGACCAGCCGCAAAATAAAGACCAGAATATGCGAACATCGGAGCAACATCTGATGTAAGCGGAATACCACGAAACTGACCGACCATTTCCTAACTGCAGGACACACGCCCAATGACATGACCTGGGTGGTCATTGAACAACTAGACGCACAAACTGGAAATGTACAAGACATGCTTTTGGAAAAAGAGCAACGTTGGGTGTATAGACTCTCAACTCACACCAACGGTCTCAATGACAATGTGCCATGGAACATTATACAGAGAAAATAATCAAATTGTATTATATGATCCCAATGATGGGGATGCGTGGTACTAGGCAATAGGCCCACAAAGATCCCACATACACACCATGTCATAGTACTATGCACTAATATATCTCCTTGTGAAACACGTCTGAGGTAGAGCCCAGACACCCATCACTCTTTATCACCATCAGTTCCCACAGACAGGACCGTGCCCACACACATTACCCTATAGCTCTCCATATGACTGATTGTATAATATCAACCATTAGAGTACTTTAAGTCTGTCTGATAATATTGCCCCAAGAATGCGCAGTAGCGTCCACAGGCTTTGCCATAGTGTTCATCTGACTAGCGCTCTAGCTATTGGCACCCTAATGCACAGCCGCAGCCTCACATCTTGCCACGGTCTCCGTAAGGTCAGCGCACTAGTTTCTGGAACATGCGAGCTTTGCAGTTCCGACCACGTGATGACGTGACCACTTCCTCCGTCTTCCTACTTCTAACAGGAAGACCTTCCGCAGACCGCACAACCGCGGGATCCGGTCCACAACGTAGGTTACAATGATTTCTAGCTCCAGACAAACGCGAGTACAAGCGCCCGCGAGCAATACGCAGGAGCCGCGATGCGAGTAAGTACATTACCGCAACCGCTGTCTCGGCCTTTTTACTCTTTTGTAGGGTCAGAATTGGGTGTAGCATTGTATGATTGGATCCATGAGGCGTTTTTCAAACAGAGTCAAAGTGAAGCCGCATTCATGTTGTCAGTCATTATGTCCCGTCTGTCTTTCTGTGTTAAATGTGTTCTCTTGATGTAAATCATGCGCATCCACTAGATACTTAATTTTAAATACTCACCAAATGTGCCAGAACACGAAACATTTGAAGCTTACAAATAGTCCACCATTGAGTAATACGCACAAATAGACTACGTGTGTCATTATTTCTGATCTGCATTTAATCAGGCACCACCCGGGCACATTGTAGCCACGCCCGGTTATTTTTTCAGATAGCCATCATGCATGCATTCACAATGTCACATGCATGATGCCATCTTCCCATTTCTTCCCTATACTCTTCGCATGGAGGAGCGCTATTAAGCAAGACATGCATGAAATGCTTGAATACAAACGAATATGTTGCATTGTACTTGTACTTTTTCCTTCACGGGTACTCCCCGCAGAGGATCTGTAAGTAACAAGATCCCACCACACTCACAGCACACTTTAGGGTGTGTGCTGATATTAACACCAGAGTGCCCTTTTTCTTTTGGCCACACACTTAAAATTGGTCCTGACGAAAGCCTCTTGAACGTATCTGAAGGCTGAAACTAGTAAACACTTTCTCAGGGATACAGAGGTACATTTAAAAACCTCATGCATATCCCGACTATGTTTTTACCTATGTCCTAGGACCCTTTCATTAAAACTTTTACAAGGGTATTTCCTAGAGACATTTTTATCACGTAATTTCACTTCACATAGCACTTTCCACTTCTCACACAATAACCCGCTCCGCTGTAAAATCAGGCGTTGAAGCACAGTAGGATTGCACTCGGTAATCCAGCTGGGCCCCGATGATGAAGCATGCCACCTACTAGGTAGGTGGGTGAGGGGTTTCCTAAAAACAACCTTTTTTTGTTTACGTTCCTTTTCGAAGGTATAGGTCAGGAACTACGACCTAAAACCTACTAAGGACTTGTCCACTTTGTTTATTTGCACAAATGACTTCACAGCTTCATGAAATGGGCCACTATATAATATTTACAGTACACCAGATGGGACATCCCCATGGAGAATAAAAATGTGTGCTTTCCTAAAGTGAGATCTGGACACTTTTATCACTCATTAGGGTTTTGGACAGGCACTATGTTAAACTGTCAGAGTAAAACAATGAATAACCTTCAAATGATGTGGTTTCAATCCATGTGTTCGATGTTACAGCAAAAAGTAATTTGACTAAAATATAGAAAAGTGCCCTTGGTGTACATTTTTATCACCTGTCCAACCTCAGGACAGAATGATTAGAGGATAGCGTTCTCCTTGAAGGTACTTTACTGTTAAAATACACCAACTCCCCTACACTATATTGTTTTAAATGTAAAATTTTCATGACATTTATGTCTCTTTTTTATGTTTCCCTACTGGAAAGGCGATAAAACGTTGATGGTTTGATGTATTGAAGAAGTAATGCTTTCAAGTACGAAATGTATTTTGTAGATGCCAATAGACATAGAATCTAAATTGAAATTAGATCAATATGGTGCTGAACGCCTCTTGCCCGCTGTCTGAGAATATCATCTTTTTTTCTTTTGTTTGATGTCTCACATTGTTTATGTTTTACAAGTAAAACATTATTGTTATATCTGTATACCTTACACGAGAAAAACATATTACAATCAAAGCAATTGGGGGTTTATAAAGCGCGACTACTCACCTGTGAGGGTCTCAAGGAGCTGGGGAGGGAGGGGTTGCTGGTCCCTCTGGGTGTGGAGGATCATTCGAAGAGCCAGGTCTTGAGGTCCTTCTTGAATTGTGTCAGCGACGCGGATTGCCTGAGGTGGAGGGGCAGGTCTTGGGGGTGAGGTAGGACAATGAACTTCCTCTGGTTCTGGTCTTGTGGATCCTGGGGACGGAGGCTAGGGCGCGTTGGGTGGATCAGAGTTGTCTGGCGGGTATGTGGAAAGCGAGGCTGTGGTTCAGGTGCACTGGTCCTAAGTTGTGGAGAGCTTTGTAGGCATGTGTGAGGAGCTTGAAGGTGATTCTCTTGTTGACCGGGAGCCAGTGGAGTTGTTGGAGGTATTGAGTGATGTGGCTGTGGCAGGGGATATCAAGGACCAGTCTGGCAGCGGCATTTTGAACATTCTGTAGTTTCTTGAGCTGTTTCTGGGTGACGTCGGCGTACAGTGCGTTGCCGTAGTCGAGTCTGCTGGTGATGACCTCTTGGGTGACAGGCTTTCTGGATTCTGTGTGGATCCATCTGAAGGTCTTTCGAAGCAGGCGGAATGTGTAGAAGCAGGCTTTTCAAGTGTCTTTACCATACAAGGGAGCACATCCTATGCACATGTGCTCAGCATGCTTTTGGTAGTGTGTCACGGGAGGTCCAAAAAGCCTTAATAGGTGTGTACTAATGATGAGGTACTCAATTATTTTAATCAAACCAGTAGAACTAATTTCTGTGATCAACAGTAGCCTAGACAAGGATGCAAAATTCTTGTGTTGTTACCATGGCCATGGGATCCTAGAGATGGCCTACACCATAAGTTCCCGCTTAAGGATGATCAAAGATTTTCATGTTCATAGATTATAGGCCTGCGTCATGCTCCCCTTGAGCATTAACATATCTGTTTTCATATAAATATCCTATTCCTGGGCTTTACAGAAATGAGCAAAAATTGCCCCCTAACAAACACATATCCCTATAAGCTTGCTCTGTCATTAAACAATCCCATCGGATTCCCTCAAACATCTGCAATACCCTTTACCTGCTTCCCGAAGTTTGCCTATTGAGTTATATTACTCATTCTGACCACATTTATCTCCCTGCTGACATTTGAGCTTCTATTTATTTATTTATTTATTTATATATTTATTTATTTATATAGCGCTACATTCATCCCAGAGGGGTATCACAGCGCTGAGGTAGTGGCCTAGTGCCAGGAGCCGGAAGCTGATTTCAAATATGGCGTCAGTCTTTAGGGAATAGGTGTGTTTTAAGTTTCTTTCTGAAGGTGGTGTAGTCTTTAATCAGCCTAAGTTCTACTGGAAGTCCGTTCCAGTGCAGTGCCGCAAGATACGAAAAGGTGTGTCCCCCTGTCCTGGTCTTTTTTATTCTTTTAGTTTCGGCTAGCGCTTCCTGATGTGACCTTAGGCATCTGGGAGGAACGTAGAATCGGATTTTGTTCTGGAGAATCTTAGGGCCAGTGTGATGGAGTGCTTTGTGGGTATGCCCTAAGAGTTTGAATCGTGCTCTTTGACGCATGGGCAACCAATGAAGTTGTCTCAGGCAGTCTGTGGCTGAGCTGTATTTGCCCTTGTTGCACACCAGTTTGGCTGCAGCGTTTTGCACTACTTGCAGATGTTTAAAAGGTAGTCTGGCATGCCCACGAAAAGAGCATTTCCATAGTCCATCCTGCTGACAAGCATGGCCTGTGTGACTGCCCTCCTACTTTCCAGAGGGATCCATGGGAAGAGCCTTTTAAAAGCTTCAGTGTGGCAAAGCTCTTTCCACATAGTATCCGTACATGGTCCTGCATAGATAGTTTGTTGTCGATGTGAACCCCTAAGTTTTTTGCACACTGCTTGGGTACTGGGGCGTCTCCGAGTGAGTGGGGCCACCATGATGCGTCCCAGATATGATTGGCTCCACTGAGGAGCAGGATTTTGGATTTGTCTGCGTTGAGCTTTAAACAGTGATCCGACATCCAGTTAGCCATTTCGGTAAGACAGTTATTGAGTTTGGTCCTGGTGTCCTCTTGCCCGTCTCCTATGGCTATTGTTAGTTGCGTGTCATCCGCATATGAGCAAACGCCGAAGCCCCACTTCGTCCCAATTTTTGCCAGGGTTGAGACATAGGCATTAAATAGAGTGGGGCTCAGGGATGCTCCCTGCGGGACGCCACAGCTCAAAAGTTTTGGACTTGATGAGAAGGCACCCAGTTGCACGGTTTGAGTTCTGCTGCTCAAAAACAAACTGAGCCATTGTAGGGCTTTAGCGTGTATCCCTTTTCCGTGCAGATTTTCTAGCAGCAGCTGTTGGGAGACAGTGTCGAACGCCGCCGACAGGTCCAATAGTATCAGGGCCACTGCCTTACCCTGATCTAGTAATGCTCTTACGTTATCCAAGACGGCCAAGAGGGTTGCTTCTGTACTGTTGGTAGCCCTGAAGCCCGTTTGGGAGGGGTCCAGCAGGTCATTGTCTTCTAGATAATTAGACAACTGTCTGTTGACCAGTTTCTACATTACCTTGGAGAGATATGGGAGTTGGGAGATTGGCCTATAGTTGTCTGGTTTGGTCACATCTGAGCCTGCCTTCTTCAGTAAGGGGGTCACTATGGCCTGTTTCCAAATCTCCGGAAAGACCGCTGTTTCTACAGATTTGTTAAATAGCAGCGTGATGGACGGGCTAAGGGTGGGTGCAATCTGCCTGAAGATAAAATGTGGACAGGGGTCAAGGGGGGATCCCGATTTAACTTCCCCCATGGCCTTGATGACTTCCTCTTCAGTGAACGGGGCGAAGCTTTCCAGCTGTGCATGGGCGTCGGGATGAGGGTCTGTGCTTTCCCAGTTATTGGGGTCAGCTGAGGCATTGGTGTTGAATGACGAGTATATTATGCTTATTTTGTCCATGAAGAAGTTGCTGATCATTTCACAGCATTCAGCTGATGGATGAAGGGTTTGGGACATGCAGGTTGGTTTGCATAATTCTCGTACAATTTTATATAGCTCCTTTACTGAGTTGCTATTTTCGTTTATTCTTTGCGCAAAATATGTTTTTTTTGCTTTCCTAATAGCATGATTATAGTTCCTGAGGTCTGTTTTGTAGGATAATTTGTCGGCGTCTAATCTGGACATTCTCCAATTATGTTCCAATACCTTGCATTTCTTTTTTAGTGCCTTGAGTTCTAATGTATACCACTTTTCCGATAAAATTATTTTCGTGGTTTTAGATTTAAGTTTGGGAGCACATAGATCCAGTGTTTTGGAGATCTCTGTTTCGAGATTTACTGCACCCCTGTCGGTGGGAAGGGTTCCTAAGGCCTCAAGATTGTTGGTGGAGAAATGTAGCTGGAATGAGTCAGAAGTGACTAGTTTCCATGCTCTGTATGCTCCATGCGTAAGTATGGGAGCTCTAGTTGGTGTTGCGGGTAGGGGGAATGAGAAAGTGATCAGTGAGTGATCAGTCCATGTGACAGGTTTGATCTCCTCAACTGTGGTGGACTCAATATTGAAAAATAGTAAGTCCAATGTGTGACCTGCATTGTGTGTGGGTCCTTTGATCCATTGTTTAAGTTGGAGGATCAGCATATCGTTATCCAGGTTTGTGGCAACCGTGTTGTTGGATTTTCGAAATGCACATTAAAATCTCCGACCACCATAAAATTTCTATATTTCAGGCAGGCACGAAATAGCTGAGTGAGTAGCTTGGCGCTAAAGTCTGCTTGGTAACCAGGGGGATTATAAATCACGGCTCCACCCAGTAGAATATAGGGGCATATTAGCAAGACCGGCGATAAAATTATCGCCATTTTAGCGGCAGGAAACTGCCGCTAAAACGGCGATAATGGGCTTGCTAATATGCGTTATGGAATTCAATAGAAGCCCAGGTTAGATGTCCTGCACATCTAACCTGGGCTTCTATTGAATTCTATAACGCATATTATCAAGCCCATTATCGCCGTTTTAGCGGCAGTTTCCTGCCGCTAAAACGGCGATAATTTTATCGCCGGTCTTGCTAATATGCCCCCTAGTTTCCTTTAGAAACTTGAAATGGGAGTAGTTCATGCTCTCCTAGCTGGGTTACTGTGATAGGGAGACAGTTGAGGCCGTCTTTAAATAAGATGGCAAGCCCCCCTTCCTTCCGCCCTTGCATGTCTTGCCTTAGTATTTTGTATTCAGGGGGTAGGGCGTTTGCAATATCGGGACAGTTATTTCCATCCAACCAAGTTTCTGTGATGAAAACTAGGTCAGGATTTATCTCCTTGATAGTGTCCCAGATCTCAAATGAGTGCTTGGGTACCGATCTGGCATTGAAATATATGCATTTGAGTTTCGTCTGGTCAACAATATCTTTGTGCGGTTGCTTGACCCGTGCTAAACTGCACCATTGGCAGGTTATACAGGAGAATGGCCCTTCCATATATTCTGGGGACGCTTTTATACATGCTGTGTGCGTGACAGGGGGAGGTCTGGTTAATGCCATGAGTGCATCTCTTGAGTAAATTAGAGGGCTCTTGGGGTCTTTGTTAGGAGGAGCAGGGGTCCTGGCCCCTGGCCCCGGCCGGTCGTGGACGAGCGCAGACGGGCTTGCCATAGGCGCGCCCGCTGCGCGCGTCCGCTGCATGCACGCAGGCACATCGGTTTAAGTAGGAGGGCAGGCGGAAGGACTACTCCGCCACCTCCTCGATCGGAAGTGCCCTGCGAGTGGATTGGAAGCTGGTTACCACGCCCTCCACTCAAACAGCAATCAGCTGCGGGGACCGAGGCGGGAATCAGAAACCAAACGCTGTTTAAACTGTGCAAAATGTGCAAGTAAGCAATGTGTGACGTTAAAACTTTTAAAAGCTAGTTTTAAAAATGCGCGCTAATTTACAACAGAGTACTTTCAATTAGGATATCACCGTAGCAAAGAAGCAGTGGTTTGTAGAGTCAGGCAGCAGCACACTCACCACAACCTCAGTCGCGCACGCAGGCACATCGGTTTAAGTAGGAGGGCAGGCGGAAGGACTACTCCGCCACCTCCTCGATCGGAAGACCCTGCGAGTGGATTGGAAGCTGGTTACCACGCCCTCCACTCAAACAGCGATCAGCTGCGGGGACCGAGGCGGGAATCAGAAACCAAACGCTGTTTAAACTGTGCAAAATGTGCAAGTAAGCAATGTGTGACTTTAAAACTTTTAAAAGCTAGTTTTAAAAATGCGCGCTAATTTACAACAGAGTACTTTCAATTAGGATATCGCCGTAGCAAAGAAGCAGTGGTTTGTAGAGTCAGGCAGCAGCACACTCACCACAACCTCAGTCGCGCACGCAGGCACATCGGTTTAAGTAGGAGGGCAGGCGGAAGGACTACTCTGCCACCTCCTCGATCGGAAGTGCCCTGCGAGTGGATTGGAAGCTGGTTACCACGCCCTCCACTCAAACAGCGATCAGCTGTGGGGACCGAGGCGGGAATCAGAAACCAAACGCTGTTTAAACTGTGCAAAATGTGCAAGTAAGCAATGTGTGACTTTAAAACTTTTAAAAGCTAGTTTTAAAAATGCGCTAATTTACAACAGAGTACTTTCAATTAGGATATCACCGTAGCAAAGAAGCAGTGGTTTGTAGAGTCAGGCAGCAGCACACTCACACTCAATGTTTGAGGATTAAACTTATAGATATTCATGATTTTAGATTGAAAGAATTCAGCTAACTTATTGTAGAACTGGAGGAGCTGGAAGCAAGTGAATAACTTTAAAAACATACAGTAGCTTGATTTTTCTTCTCTGATGGCTTTTTTGTATTCTCTGATGGCCGTCTTGTGTAGGGCTTCTTCATGCTCCTCATAAGGTTTCAGCCTGGAGTGTTCCTGGCGGCAACAGGCCTGCCTTAACAATCTTAGCCATTCTGAAATCCCTGGGGCCGTAGGCAGCTTTGTCAGGTTTCTAGTTACGTTGATGGGCGCAACCTTGTCTACCGACGAACTCAGCCAAGATGAGAACTCTATGGTGCCCATTTCTACATATTCATGGTCAGTGCCGTGTTTGTCACTGAGGGCACTGGCAAAAGATTCTGCCAATACCCCATTCCAATTCCTTTTGGATGCCATGTTATTATTGGAAGTGCCCTTATTCTGAGGATGTGGTAGACGTCAGTGCTTAATTTGAGCCGGTGCTTTCCGGTGCTGAGCACCAGCACTTAATTGGTTTCCGGTGCTCGGCACTGGCACCTAATTGTCAACACCACACTTAGGGCAGTCTGCCACAAGGTGGCGCTGCTCATGTAATTTAGAGATGAGCAGTATAACAGTTGTTTAGGGAAAAATTATACATTAAAAAATTGTTGATACCTGCCTCCCCAGCCATTCCTTTAGCTTTGGGGACCTGGAATAATCTAAACTGTTGCATTTACATGCGAGAGAGATGGTTAGCAGTTGTTTTGGCAGCAATGACAAGGGCGATGGGTGGTGCAAGCTGCAGTGGCCTCCTGGTCAGAGCCTTGGCACTTAATATTTTACAAATTAAGCACTGGACGAAGTGAGAAGGCAACTGCCTAGTGATCAGACCAGCTTAAAGCTGTCAACTCCGAGAACGTGTAATTTCAATAATGTCCTTCCAATCACAAAAGCTATTAGAACATGACAGTTTATGCATCCTTAAGAACAAAGTATTAACAGCTAAACATAGAAGCTGCACTGAAACGCAATTTAAATGTGCACTTGCTTGTGTTTCAAAGTTCGACTTAGGTGGTATTTTAATTAAAATGAAGGTTAACAAAAATAATGTGGTTTAAAATTGTTATGTAGCTCCTAGACTAACAGAATATGTTGAAACGATATTGAATTTCCAATGATTAATGAATTTAAAAATGTGTGCAAAAATGTGAGAAATGCACTTCTCTGTTATATTTGATGAATTGCACTAACAAAATGTTTTCCATTTGAAATGAAATGTATTACTCATATTAGTGAAATATGGTACTGCTGAATTCATAAGTTTGCATATTTTTTGTGTTTTACTAAAATGCATTAATTAAATATATTGCTATAATTCTCTTGTGTTAGTATGTGAGGCCTACAGAGCTGTATTCGCAGTCACGTGAAAATGATGAAACATTCTTTTTTCAAATGAAGTCTTCTTTCAGATATCGTTCTCATGTGAAGCAAACTTCTTGTGACAGACCTCAATGTTTAAAGGCGTAAAAATGTACCCAATTGGCCTTTAATGTAACACATTCGTTTTAACCCTGCTTAGACCCACACGGATAATGTTCTTGTGGAAAACGTGGGAAAGGAGGAGTATGTTTTAACTCTCAGTCATGTGATTTATTTTTATTGGATGATGCCCTTTCAACGTGACATGGACTGATACTTTTTGCGAATCAGAATGTTTTGTGGTTTTGTTATGGCAGTGCTCAGTTGCTGCTTATATTCCTGACCCAGATGCTTTGCTGATGAAGGGTCCCTTTGGAGAGGTATTTTCCTCTCTGCTTGTGACCCTTCAATGCCCTTTTGAGACCTAGAGTTCTTTACCTAATCCCCTTCAGAAGACTCTTGATCGAGCTTCTGATATGCTGATGCTCTCCTTTTTCAGGTCGAGCCTAGGCAGCGCGAATGCGCTGTCTGCACGACTTGGTGTATTCACTAAAAGGACTTTGACCCTGCCTGCTGCTTACCATAGATTGATTCCAGCATCCCTCTTCTTTGCTGCCTCGTAATTGGTTCATGCATCCGATACTTCACTTCCGTTGGATGCAAAGGATCACCGGCCAAGTACAATTTCCTTCCTCTTTCATTCTTTATCTGGTGTTTTGCGAGAACTTTTTTTTTTTTTTTAAATTGCTCCCACCCTGTTTGTGATCCTGTAGGCAGGGCAGGAGGGAGCCTACTGCTCTCTCGCCCAGTGACCTCCAGCCGGCAACCTCGCATAGACTCCCGCCATGTTTGCTTTGGCCCTGGTGAACTCCAGAGTCAACAAGGCGGCGATCATTAGGCACGTTGCACCCTCCTATGGAGCATCTGTCAGGGTGCTCCCAACAGCCCTGCTGTGAAGCACACGCCTGCATGCAACAGGGAGAGCCTGACACAAGAGCGGGACCAGCCCTGACGGACTGAAAACAGTAAATCTGCTCCTATACGTTACTACTGGACCCCTGGCTGCCCCCAGACATAAGATTAGCAGATGATTGTCACTGGGATTACCATATCTTTTCATAACAATGTCTAATCAAGTTATGTTGTGTAATTGGAATCAAAGAAAGACTACATGTCCCAGAATGAATCTGTTTATTAACTAAAAAGACCAATTGGGCTGCACTGTCCATGCAGAACCCATTGGAAGACCCTTCGTGGACTGCTGGCTGGTTACTGCAAACAGGCCCGGCTTGGTTGCCAGGTTCGAATATTATTTTACATCTCTTCCCTGCCCCTTGCTTGGATGACACTTGCCTTTGTTTTTGAAGAATAGTCACTCATTTCAGGCAACATACTACTCTTGTCATCTCTGCATTCTATAATTTTCTAAGCGCTTACAGCCCTGACGATGACGCAAAGCGCTAAACCCTAGAAAGTACCAGGTGAATGGCATTTTAGATCTCTTGGGATGGAGATGGGTTAGTCCCGTTGGGGGCGGAGGGTGCCGCTCTTCAAATATTTATCTGTGCCTCCTTTTCCCCCGTAACAGTATCCTCCTTCAACAGTTCAGGTGTCCAATGTCTAAAAGGGCAATGGGATTAGCACATCTCGGACAAGGTGTTTTTAGCCGGTTCTCAGGCTCGTCAGAATAGGGTGGGGGTCATGCAGTCCTTCAACTGGGAAGCAATAGTTTATAAGAGCGCTTGATAATGCCATTCAACTAGTTTCGAAATACTCCAAAACCGCAAGACATAAAATAATGTACCCAGGATTACACAGTCTGTTCATGCCTGGATGTCGGGATTAGACCTTTGATTTTTTCTTTTTGTTAATTTTAATGGCATGTCCCGTTCTTGTGTAATAAAACATTTAGTAGATTTATGCTGCTAGATATGATGGTTGGTCTTGGTTGCTTTTTAACTTCTTTGAGATTTTGCAGCTTTTTAAATGGAATATAGGGACTGTGGTAGTTTTATGTATGATATCGTTGTGATAGTTTGAAAGAGCATTCTCTAAGTTTCCCAGACTATGTAGGTGTCTTCTTTCACGGTGTTTCCTGCTGTGGCTGAGGGTATTTACCCGATTTACTCATATGAACCTTACAAGAATGAAACCCAGATTGAGCCATACTGAACTTTTAACATACGTCTGTGTGCAGGTATTATTGTTTGTGCATAGTCGTCAGTTGGTCCTGTGCCGAGGCAGTTACTCTCAGTTCGCCTGTATTGTCAGATGACAACACCAATGGAAAGTAAAACTACAGCCCACTAGCCAAGCATGTTTTGAATTGTTAACAAAAAATCTTCGCATCATGCGTGTTGTGCTGGGGGAGGAAGGGAGTTGTGCAGTTATATTTTGAAACCGGAGTTTCGGCTGTTTCTAAGCACTCTCGAAGTTCGGCAGTGATTTGTTATTCCTTAAATTGTGTAATCTTAGCTCCTATAAAAGCGCCAAGGGGTCTTTCAGTTCGTGTTGGCCGCTTTGAAAATATGCTATACTGTTATACTATTGCTTTTGTTCTTGTTACTAATATTATCCACAGTTCCAGAGTGTTATAAGAAGGTTGGTAAACATCCTTTACAACGACTGCTTTACAACGCAGTCCACTACCCCACATTTTTTACTCCGCAAAAACATTACAACGCAGGGCTTTACACCGCAAACCATTACAACGCATTCCCCATTACAATGCCCCAGCGGAGTTAGAATAGTAAATTGCATTGTAATGGATAATGCGTTGTAATGGAATGCGTTGTAAAGCACTGCATTGTAAAAGATTTTGCGGAGTAAATAATGTGGGGTAATGGCACACGTTGTAAACACGTGCAGAGTAAAGAGACATATTCAAGAAGGTTAGCATCAATCATCTGCCTTTTCAGCAAAACACGGGGGAGGGGGCCACTGTGCCTGGTGATTTCTAAATAACCTCTAAAAAACACAGCTGTCATTCTTCACACTCCCCCTTCTCATAATTCTCACTCCCTCTCAGAAATCCCCTCTCTCAAGGTGCCCTGGCTTTTGAAGACAAAAGGGTATAGTAGAAGTTACATAACAAATATCAACAGTAAATGTTATATAACAAATATCAACAATATCGACATCCATGTGAGGCACGTAGCAGAGAATAGACATCAAGTCAATATTACGTGTAATCAGTATTATCACATTAATATTAGTAAATATATTTTATTTGTTTTATAGCGTTACTTATACGAGTGTAGGGTGTCAGAGCTCTTTAGGTCACAAGGGACAATGAATCATACGTATGTAAATCAGTCTATAGAAATTTACATAAAACAATGAGGATTGCAAGCTGTAGGAATGACGTCATCCAGTTATCAGTATAATTCAAGAGTGTTTGGTCTGGAGAAGCACAAACTCAGGATTTAAAATGCACCTCAGTGGTTGGGGATGACTTCACTAATAAGAATGAATTTCTATCTAAACAAATCTTTCTTAGAAACATTACGATAATGAAAGACTGGGGGTAAAGCATAACGTTCTAACCTATAAATGCAATTTGCATGTAGCTCTTTATGACAGTTTTAGGTCTCTGTGTTAAACTGGGATTGTAATTTTATGAACCACAAGTAACAAAATTATTTCTGTGACAAAAGCAGAAACCCACTGAGCTATCCACATAAAATACATTTCTGTGATCTGCATGGTACAGGTTCTTTGCAGAAGGCATAGCACACTTCAAGGTTAGCGTCAGGTGGGCTGCACCGGACGCACCACCTTAAAACCAGCCCTAATGACCGGTGTTACCCTCACGGAATGCTGTGGCCCCTATATTAATTTCAGAAATGTCAACAGTGCCTAACACAGCACCTGCTTTCCTAGGCCCCTCACAGTCTCTGCCTGCTGTCTGCCTAACAAATAGTTATGCCTGCGTACTTCGCACCCACCGCACATTAATTACACCGCTCTGTCTGTCACTACATACCTCCCTACGATGGAAAGTTGTAATTGGTAACTTGTTCTTTTTCTATCTGCCTGCTTCCACTTTAGCCATTGCTCACTGTAACTGTGTCCTTGCTGTCAAAACACATGGGTAAAACAGCCAATAGCTCTAATTCTCGTTACCTTTACTGTTTGGACACAGCAGCTTTGGTGCCAATTTTTATTTAAACTTAGAAATATTGTATGCGTCAAATTATATTTTCACTTCCTTGTACGACGTGAAACTGTTTATCCCGTTCTCTGCAGTTGTCCTTCTTTTGAGCCTATGTGTAAGTTATATGGTCTGTGGCTGCCAAATTTACTCACCCACCGGTCGCGTGTTAGGGTCAGTCGTTTGGGGCTAAATGAAGCGGTGAAAGGCGGTTGAATTCGAACAAATGCAAGTCATTTTTACAGCTTTTTATTCACAAAGGATACCTTTTGGCCCACTTTTTATTCCTTTACCCTCACTCAGCGATGGTGTCCAAGGTGAGCTGCTCTTACTGTGATACAGTTTCTAGTACTTGTGACGGTGGCTCACATCACATCTGTTTCCTGATCCATAGGTTGACTTCAGTCAAAGTACCCTGATGTTAACAAACAATCCACAAATCTTTTGTACAGTGCAGACTCTCCTGTAATCCTGGCACATTGCTTAAGCCTAGTTTACTGTAATGGCATGGGTTGGTCCCTCTAGTGGTATAGATCTATTAACATCCTTAATGTGAAAGGGGCTCCGGACAATTTTATAACAAGCTTTCACGTAGGTTTCAGATTGCCTGAGGAATGCATCTGACGTCACACAAGCCATCCCAGTGTTTATCATAAAGCCTAACGATTCTAATCCAAACCACATAATTCCACTCCACACCACATACATCCACAACACTCCAAACAAAAACACATGGGTAAAAGACATTATTATTTACAACGCCAATAGCTCTAACTCTTGCAAATGTGAGACTTACTGCAAATGCTTGTATCTATTTTTTCCCACCTTAGTTAGTAGTTCACAGTCCGAGATTATCTTTTTTCCAAATTATTATTCAATCAAAGACCACACTAAGCCTAAGTGAAATTTTCATTTTGCTGGAGGGTAATTTCAGTAATTAGGTATTACCCTTGTGATGCAAAATTACCAAAATTGCGCAATGACACCTGCGTGAGTTATAAAGAGCAATTTGGGGTACAAATCCTACTGCAGGAGCACAGAAACAATGAACTAAGAAATAGAGAGCAGCTGTGGGCTACTGCTTTTCATGTCCTGTAGCATTTAGTGCTACTTTCTTAGGGCAAAATGCATCCTCTGGCCCATTTCGGGCGTGAGGGTACATTTTGCACTACGAAAATAGGGCACAATGCTCGATTATGCTTCTCATATAATTATGTATAAGTACGAGTAATTTTGCAGTAATTACGAGTAGTTATGCTATGGAGAATTATTATCGAAAACAAGAACAAGGGAGACCCTACTCGCTAGGAACCAGGGTAATTAGGTATGTAACAGAAACAACGGTTCCTGCGGGGCAATGAAGACTATCTTGATAATAATATACGCAATCGCTAATGATTAATGGTTACAATGACGTCAGAAAGAAAAGCTAGCAAGGACACAGATGACTGTATTCGCAATATTGTTTTTATATGTCAAACAATGTATCAATATGAAAGAAAAACACAATAGTGCTAGGTGTCCCCAGTGAAGTTGGAACCAAACATAAAGCATAAAACTTTTAAATTAGTGACAAATGTGACTTGGTTTCCGTAAGAAAACGACCATAAGCAATTGTACAATTATCACAGCCACTGTGTACAGTAATCAGGGCCGATTGAATTGGTTCGTTTTGCTAGGTTGTCGACGACGTTTCGACCCTTTCACACAATACAGGGTCTCTTCAGGACCTATGGGTGTAGGGACATCTGAATTGCGGTCGCGCAGCTGCGTGGAAGAGTGTGACACACCGGTGTAGTGAAAAAGAATGAAAGATACTCACAAGGGACCCAGCCGGTACCTTCGTGCGCATCGGGTGAGGAGCTGGCGACCAACTGGATGTAGGCGGTCGGTGCTGCAGGGTAAGGAAGAAGGTATACTCCGCCTGGTTTGAGCGGAGAGATCTCAGAAGAAGTGGTGCAGTAGCAGCTTGTGAATAACTGGCACGGTTGGCTGACACGGGTACTGGATCGTGACTCCTGTCCTGGTATCTTCTAAAGTTGAATAGAAGAGATCTGTAGTGCGTGTCTCAGCATCGCAGAGCGGTATATCTGATCAATCCGGGTAGACAGATTGATCAGATCTACCGCTCTGCGATGCTGAGACACGCACTACAGATCTCTTCTATTCAACTTTAAGAAGATACCAGGACAGGGAGTCACGATCCAGTACCCGTGTCAGCCAACCGTGCCAGTTATTCACAAGCTGCTACTGCACCACTTCTTCTGAGATCTCTCCGCTCAAACCACAGGCGGAGCATACCTTCTTCCTTACCCTGCAGCACCGACCGCGCCCTACATCCAATTGGTCGCCAGCCCCTCACCCCGATACGCACGAAGGGTACCGGGCTGGGTCCCTTGTGAGTATCTTTCATTCTTTTTCACTACACCGGTGTGTCACACTCTTCACGCAGCTGCGCGACCGCAATTCAGATGTCCCTACACCCATAGGTCCTGAAGAGACCCTGTATTGTGTAAAAGGGTCGAAACGTCGTCGACAACCTAGCAAAATGAACCAATTCAATCGGCCCTGATTACTGTACACAGTGGCTGTGATAATTGTACAATTGCTTATGGTCGTTTTCTTACGGAAACCAAGTCACATTTGTCACTAATTTAAAAGTTTTATGCTTTATGTTTGGTTCCAACTTCACTGGGGACACCTAGCACTATTGTGTTTTTTCTTTCATATTGATACATTGTTTGACATATAAAAACAATATTGCAAATACAGTCATCTGTGTCCTTGCTAGCGTTTCTTTCTGACGTCATTGTAACCATTAATCATTGCGATTGCGCATATTATTATCAAGATAGTCTTCATTGCCCCGCAGAAACCGTTGTACATGGAGAATTATTATAGCAGTTACGCCCACCCCTAGACATCACCTTCCTTTATCTGTTGATGTTTGCTTTTAACAAATTTGCATCCCATTGTCTGAATTTCTGTATTTTTTTCCTAAACATGGGATTTCACTCCAGACCCCCTCACACAGGAACGTGCACCTGCCATGGTGTGATCCCCAACTTTGTTTCTCTGGAACTCCAGAGCATGGTGCACCAGACATAAAGGAGTTCCCTGTGCGTTCAGAGTGCCCACAGGTGACAAGTCACCTAAAAATGGCCGCACCTGTTTCCGAACATCGTCAGAGTTCTGTGACTACAAGGTAAATCTAGTTTCTAAATTTCTGTTCAGCTGCCAATGAGTAGTGCACCCTCCAGAAACGCGACAACATTTAGCAAGTGGTGTCAGCTCTCTGTGTGCAACACCAGCATTTTCTTCCCTGGAAAGAGCGAGGCACTTGAGAGTTCAGAATATAATGTGCAGTGCACACACAGGTACAGAGCAGTGAGTCTGAGCCATAGATCATAACACCAGGTCAGTTGAATTTTTAAGATTCCTTATTGTCATAATATGTTCTTCAAGAACCCATGGAAATAGCTTGTGCTTTGTTTATGTTATTTGTGTGGTAAGCTGGGTTTGCAACAGTTTGTTACTCTCTAAGCCTTACGAATGTCATTAAAATATAATAGTTAAAAGTCATTTTAATGTTATGAAGCAAATCCTCGAACAACTGAAATGTCCAACCGTAACCCTCTCCAAAGAACTGCTGTAACGTAAAAGATATTACATCACAGATGGATTCAAATGTTATCAGCAGTGTCGTCATAAGAGACAGGACCAGTGACAGGACAGTTTAGTACCATAGTTTCTTACTAGATAAAGTGTAAAATCATACCTTTCCTTTAACGATTGTTGCCTAACAAGAAGCAATGAAGTTTAGGCCAAGTGCTCTCCTACATAATGTTTCTATTATTCTTATGAATAGATCTATATGTTTACGAGTTGCTGTTGCTTATTTCGCGCTGTTTTCCTACGCGTATGAAGGACTAGAACTACAGATAAGTGAAGAGTACAATGTGAAAGAAAGATAGTCTATGCTGACCTATGAATATGTTGGCGTATTCATGAACGTGTGCAAATAATGATGTCCCATTATTAAACATTGCTGAAGTTTTACTGACGCTTTCCATAGGAGTATTGTTGGATCAAATCGATAACTTGTCAACCCTCTGTTAGATTTACAATCAATTGTAGCTATATCACATTACAATATTTGAATTTGATTAACATTGATTAACATTGATGATATATCTTTTAATACCAATGTTTACAGGTATCCCGCAAACAAAACGCTCCTCTGATGATATCTAGGCATTGTCAACACTCTTTGAAGAGAGAGAGGGCTCCTTCTTTTCAATTTTTCAATGCATTACCAGGGCCACCGGAAAGAAGACATGCAGTATAGAGATGACAGTCATGTTCTGAGCATGCAAATATTGTCCTGAACTGGCTGGAAAAATAGAAACGAAAGAATGCAAAAAAATAACTATTTTAAAAATAGTATTCAATAAAATATTTTCAATACATTGTCTAGCTTCGGAAAACAGGGGCTGTATTATGAAATTACCCTGGGGACGCAATGGGTGTTTGCGACCGCTTTGCGCACCCCGGGGCATTTTGGTATTAAAGAAGGGGCCGCAGATGCTTGTGCAGCCCCTTCTGTATTACCGATAGTGCTGGCACACTTAAAGCACCAGCTCTATCTTCAGAGGCATTCGCTCATTTGCATGGGGGCGTGCCCTATGCAAATGAAGCAATCTCTTTGTCTCTGGTCCCGTGCTGTATTACAGACGCAGGCGCAGAGGCAAAGAAGTTCTCAGGTGGCGCACTGTCAGATTCCCTCCTATGGAGGAGGGAATGGGGGTCCAATGGACCCCCCCCCAGACATCCCCTTGCAGGCGGGTGCAGTCATGGACTTCACCCGCCTGCAAGGGGATCTCTAATTCCCTTTAAAAGTGCAGGCAGGTTGCCGCCTGCACTGTGAAAACATGGAGTGGTTTCAAAGCAGCTGCTCCGTTTTTTACGTGAATGTACTACTCCCAGGGCAGGCGAGTTCGCGGCTGCCCTGGGGGCAGCACATACACCCTAATACGTCACATTTTCTTGGATTGTGCTGGGCGCACCTTTTGAAAGGTGCTTCCAGCGTAATGCAGGAAAATGCATCGCATCTGTAATATGGCCCCTGATGTCATCTGGCATTTGCACATTCAGGAGACTCAGCCTGCACTTATACTAAAATGTTTATACTCTCTTTCTTATAAGATAGGAACGATTGAGAGAGATTGTATTTTACACAGTGATTGATTAGATTAAAAACAAAAAGATACGTTTTGTATTATCCAATTAGATGATGGTGTCACAACCTTGTAAAGGCTATATGTATTGATAGAATAGCAGCTAAGTGGCTTAAATCCTTTCCGTTTGTACCCATCGAAGCGGTAAGAGGCTAGAGCCATATGTACGAAATTTTCATTTTGCATTTCCTAAATAGCGAATCACAAGAAATTGCTATTTAGGAAATGCAAAATGAAATGTACAAAAATAGAGATTTCCTAATAGCGAGTAGGAATCGCTACAGGAAATCACTTTTTAGGAAATGCTAAACCATTCATTCCTGTGGTCCTTTAGAATGGTTTTGCATTTTAATGCAAACCCAAGGGTGCCTATTGGCCTAAGGCTCCCCTTGATGCACCCCAAACAAACGTGGTGCACATGTAACGCGCACAAATGCCCTACATGGCACTTTAAAAAATAAATTTTGGGTGCAATTTTTAAAACTGCATGTGGTTACCATCGACTTGGAGTCGATGGTAATAGCATTTCCTAAATGCCCATTTTGCATTTAGGAAATGCTTTATACATGTGCTTCAGAAATCGCAAACTGGAAATCTCGATTTGTGAGTCCCTATCTGTCTTTGTACATATGGAAAGGCAATTTAGCATTTCTTAACCTACCGAAATTGTGATTCGGTCCATTAAGAAATGCTAAATCCTTTCATACATATGGCCCAAAACCTCTAAAAAGAGTGCAATAAATTGTGGGATTCCTCAGGATTCCTCCCTTTCCCCCCATGTGATCAACATATATGTGGTACCCTTTGCTAAAGCTCTGCTAGAAAAAGGTGTGAACGCATAAATGTACGTTGATGATACACAGTTACTTATCCATCTTGATAACAATCCTACATACCACAACGATTTCTAACAAGCAATGAGATTGGTTGAGCAATGGATGGGAAGCAATAAACGCAAACTCACTGCAGAAAAAAAGGAGGTTCTATAGTCAAGGGATGCAGTGAATTTTGGTTGCAGTCCTACTGGCCATAAGAACCTAGCGCACTTCCCTTTCCTACAAACAGGGCACAAAGTTTGGGAGTCAAGTTTAACAGTCAGCTGTGCATAACCATCCAAATTTCAGCAGATTTCTTGTACCTATCAGCTCAAACTCCTGAGTAATGTTCTCCCAATTCCTCTTACGATGGGAAACATATGGCATCATCTCCTCTAGTTGGATCTCGATTGGTCTATGCCAATTCTACATATTTACAGTTGCTGCAATATTTACTCAATATGCTCCAGGTTATTCACAATACAGCTGTCAAATTGGTCAAGGTAGCTTCACGCTTTGCTCATAGTAAACAGTGTATCCTCTTTAAAATTCTGTGCATAGAGCAGGGAATATTCCAACCTTTCTAAACAAGCATTTGCAATGCAATAGGTCTCGCAGTTACACAAGTTAAAGCTATTGGCATTGTAAATGACAATGCCTTTTATTTATGTTTTAAAATGAAAACAAATATAAAAGGCATTGTTATTTGGAATGTCAATAGCTCAAACTCACGTAAATGCGAGACCTATTGCATTGCAAATGCTTGTTTAAACTAACTATAAATATTTAAGGAGACCGGCCACCATTAAGTAAACTTTTGTTTCAGTGCTCGAACTTTTGAAAAGCTTTGTAACGGCTGGAAACATGCATATAATTTGTTTTTTTTTAAACGTTTTATTTTCCTCTTATTTGTACTCGCAAGAGTTCGTGTGTTTCTTACTAAATGGTTCCCCAGTGGACGAATGCATTCCAGCTAAATAGTTTTGGTTTCCTGCTAATTAACTTTGCATCAAGAGTTTACTCAAAATATAAAAAGCTAGAACTTGCAGCTAGATAAAAACTGCACATCCCGTCGTTACATGCTATGATGTCCTACACAGGTGCACGTTGAACGCTATACAAGTTACTTACACGTGTGCCTTTTATCCTAGTGTGCTGTTTTTTAAATCAACAATTCCACGAATGGCCCTACATTTGATATTAGGCTGTCCGGCTTTTATTTGCCTTGCTTCCACATTTGAAGAATTTAGGTCCGAGTCCCAAGCAGTTGCAAACCCCAGGAGGAGAAGGAATAAACGTATGTCCTGGTGGCTAGCCCTTACACGCGCCGCCTTGGCAGTAATCCGCCCTCATTTACTCCTGCCGACCGGTCTGTCTAGACCGGTGGAGCTTTTCAAAGCAGTATGTAGATTTCATTGTGAACTCCCCATTCTGCTAATCCGTAAAATTGTGTTTTTTTGCCCCAGCTGACACCCAAGGGTAGAAGAAAGTTAAAGAGCAGGCACTCACTGTCTCTAGAGCAGAGGTCTTCAACATGTTTTGTCCTGAGCCCCCTAAACAAACTGTTTTAAAGTCCGGCCCTCTCCAAAAGTTTGTGGCAAGATTTCGGGTAGCGGGAGGGGCAGGGCCGATAGCAGGTGCTGGGATTACGGGGTCCTGTTATTCTGTAGGAGCACACATGCAAATGCCTACAAAAAGATTTTTTTTTGTTGCATTTTGTTTGCCGTTCAGAGTTTGTTAAGTAAACCAAAAGAGAAAAAAAAAAGATAGGCTGGGTGGGGAGACATAACAGAGGGGAGTGGGAAGAAACACAAAGGTGGGTGGGGGACCAAGCAACATGGAGAGCAAGCGAGAAGAGGCCATTGTGGGGTTATTTATTAACACGGAGGACGAGGTTGGAGAAGTGACACTGAAAATGCGGGAGGGAAGGAAGACGGAGGGCTCGGGTGGGTTGGGGAGCAAACGGATGAGTGTGCACAGCGTGGAACTGAGGGGAACTGCACATGAAAAAATACATTGAGGGAGTGGGGGGGATAAGCAAACGAGAGTGATGGAGATTTATACAGGGAAGGCAATAGCAACACAAGAGCGGCAGAGCGGAAAGAGTACACGAGGGAGACTGGTAGAAAAGATGTGCACTCAAGCTGATTGCAATGAAGCCAGACCAACTGACCTCACTTTTCTGACCAAAAGTTCATGTGAAATCGCACACAAGGCACATTTACTTATCCGTATCATGGACATTACAAAAGTAGACTACTACGTCTTTCACAAATGTTCTGCAATGCAAGCCAGGAAATAGTTCGGGCCTCACCCTCCGTACATTTCCTGCACCCCAAACACAACATGCCGGTCGGGCTAACAAGGCGAGGCACTTAGTTGCCCTTCTCACCTTAAAGTCGTTACCGCTCAGATCAACGCCTCCGATGAAGGGGAGCACCCCGGTGGAAGCCATCTCTGCGTCCCGGCACCCAGCGCTGACCGGCGCTGCTGGAACTGCATGTACAGCTCTCCTCCAATGCTCCGCTGCTGGCCGCCCTCGCTCACCTGCCCGCACACATTTAGGCCGTAACCCAAGTCCGACTTTAGGATGCGGACTACGCGAGGGCCCCCGCCACCCATTCCCCCCATGGGCACCAGCGGGCCCTCCCCGTTCCTCTGCAGACCCTCCACCTCCTCGTCCGCCATCTTCACTTCATCGGCGGCGGCTTGAATCTTCATTTCGGCGGCGGCTTGTTTCAGGGGCAGACCGGAAACGAGGCCGCCAGACCTACACCCGCCTGAAACGCCGTAAAGAAAGTCACAGCGTGCCGAAGCGCCGTGCCCGCACAGCAAACACGTGCACAGCTTGTGCTGAAAGGCCGCAGGGAGGGAAAGTGAAAGCGAGCCATGGGCCTGATGGAGACAGGAAGGGAGCGAGCAAGAGGGAACGCGAAAGCACGCCATGCCGTGAGCGTGCACATCGGCTGTCCGGGATCCCCAGAAAAGACACGCCGTGAGCGTGCACATCGGCTGTCCGGGCGCAAGCTGAAGACACGCCGTGAGCGTGCACATCGGCTGTCCGAGTGTCCGGGCGCAAGCTCAGCATTGCCAGCGAAGACACGCCGTGAGCGTGCACATCGCCTGTCCCCCTTCCGAACTCAAGTCGACGACAATAAGTCTCGCTAGCGACAGCGCTTCGCGCTGCGTCGCTAGGCGAGACCTAAAAACTGAAGCTAACCGATTGTCTCCCTTTGAGACTTTGCTCCTCTGGCGCAAATGTATCCACTGTGCTCAAAATGGATGCAGTTTTTCTACAAACTTTGGATTGCCTATGTGGCATACCTGCGCATGGAAAGCTCACTCCCACTGGTGTCAATTGAAACCTGGCTGTTTAAGCAAGCATTTAATTTGACTTAATATTGCCTGGACCTTATAGGCCAGTTTCTCATTTTTGATGCAGAGCGCTATAAAAATGAACCTTAATATAACAATATAACATAACAAGAAATATATTGTCCGCAACTGTATAAATCACATTACTCTCCCTGATACAAAATGCACTGATATCAATAGATCAATAGATGTTGTTTATATGGCTTGTCATATATTTGCAAATTCAAAATACATCTGTAAACAAGAATCAAAGACCAAAGAATAAAGCTCAAACATTGTTGTGTTGTTAATCTAAAGTAAAACCAAAGGGGATGATGGACGGAGTGTTGACATTGCAAGCACTCACCCCAGTCAACTGATCTGGGTTTAATCCATCATCATTCTTTAGCTCACTCCGCCACCCCAGTTCAGACATGGCCATATGCAAATCAGTCTGACCCTGTGCCTCATGGGAACAGTCCAGCCCGAACTGCCAAGCCGTGTCTTCCCTGGACCGGAAACAAGCATCCTGGGACCGGTTTCGGGCTCACAGCCCTCATCAGCCAGGCTATCTTGAATCCAGTGGCAAAGTGAGCAAGGGACCCACGTCTGGGCATACCCTGCCAACTTAGGGCGAACAAAGCAAAACCAAGATAGCCTGGCTGATGACGGCTGTAAGCCAGAAACCGGTCCCAGGATGCTTGTTTCCGGTCCAGGGAAGACATGGCTTGGCAGTTCGGGCTGGACTGTTCCCATGAGGCACAGGGTCAGACTGATTTGCATATGGCCATGTCTGAACTGGGGTGGCGGAGTGAGCTAAAGAATTATGATGGATTAAACCCAGATCAGTTGACTGGGGGTGAGTGCTTGCAATGTTCAACACTCCGTCCATCATCCCCTTTGGTTTTGCTATGTTCGCCCTAAGTTGGCAGGGTATGCCCAGACGTGGGTCCCTTGCTCACTTTGCCACTGGATTCAAGATAGCCTGGCTGATGACGGCTGTAAGCCAGAAACCGGTCCCAGGATGCTTGTTTCCGGTCCAGGGAAGACATGGCTTGGCAGTTCGGGCTGGACTGTTCCCATGAAGCACAGGGTCAGACTGATTTGCATATGGCCATGTCTGAACTGGGGTGGCGGAGTGAGCTAAAGAATGATGATGGATTAAACCCAGATCAGTTGACTGGGGGTGAGTGCTTGCAATGTTCAACACTCCGTCCATCATCCCCTTTGGTTTTGTTACTCTAAAGTGTCGTGTAGCTCCTATAGTACCCCTGCAGGACCTGTGTGTTTGGATAACATATACTGCAGGCTTGGTGGCAGATTAGCTCTGAGCACCCCCACCGTATATGTTAGCCTGGTTTGCATTAGCTAGCTCGCAGTGCCACTAGTGTCTCCTCTTATCGGGGAGAGATTAGTTTCTGGCAACCTTAGAACATGACAACCCTGATTCCCTCAGAATCATGGAAACAATATACTACCTTTCGCTCAGTCACTCGTGCTCGCTTATTCGGTTTGTCTCAGAGAGTTACACAGAATAAACAGTCGGGCGTTTCAATAAGTATTTATTGAACAGTTGTTATTCTAGTGTAAAATATATGTGCTGGGGTAACCAGCAGACAATAGCAGAGATATATGATCAGCAGTACGATAAAAGCAAAGGGATAGAACAGTTCTACCATATTGCGATAATCATGAGTACATACATGAATATAAAAGCATTATGCAAGTGCACGTACTCCTACGATGCCTACCTAGATGTACCTGTGTGTACCTAGCATATGTGTGTAGGTCTTAGAAGCTAAGAGCCAAGAATCCTCCTAGAATTTAGTCGAACCCCCATACCTGAATAGAGAGTGTGGGACCCCGTCCTGGTCTCGAGTTGGACACCCCGTCCGGGTTGTGTCAGATCACTGTCAGCTTGAGCGACTGCATGCAGGAGCCTCAGCGTCTCTGGTCAGTGTGTCAGCATGGAGGTCTCGGTTCCCTCTGGTTTACCGGGGCAAGATGTGGTGTATTTATTCGCTAAAGAGTCTCGGTTCTCAGTATGGTTTGTATTGGACATGAGGAAGACGTCAGGGGTGAACTTTGTACATACATTATGCTTGTGGTGTATTCTTAGAAAGCCATGCATAGTTAATGAGTACAGTGTGGGCCTGTGTTTGGAAGAACCCTGCTGCATTCAAAACCACAGAATAGATAACGTTCAGCCCTCAGAGCTCGTTGTGTACTAGCTGGGACCAATGTAGGTGAAAGATCATGCCTATATAAGGAATCATACTATAATAGGACATGTATAGTTGTGACCATAATTGGGCATATGCGGCCATGACCATAATTGGGCAAGTACGAATATGACCATATTAGGGTAAATATGAATACGTCCATTTTAGGGCATGTACGAACGGGTCTACATTGGGGCATCTATGCGGGATATAACACCCACTCCACTTCCGAACTGGATAATAAATGACCATACTTAAAATCTGTACAATTTAAAAACATTTTTTTAAAAAGCAAGTAAAAACATGGTTCTAAAAAATCGTTAAAAATGTTGGTGCTTAAAAAAAAAAAAATGTTTAAATTCAGCTTTTTCTAGTTGCCACTTAAAAGTCAATATCGTCTCTCTATAGAAGTTGTATTACCATAAGCAGGAGAAGGCCATACTTTTCTCAAGCGAAACTGTCAATGTAAGAAAATGTTCCAAATTTAGATCGTTTATTTTGAAACGAGTGAAGAAGCCGAATTCTTTCCCAGGACACGATGAGCCAATTCAAGATTACGCGTCCTGGCTGGGAAGCTCAATATTATCGGTGTCAGCTGCTGTAGATGACAAATCCAACGCCTCACAGAGAACGTCAATCGCACATAGATGGAATGTAGTTCTGCCAACAGTAGGTGCTGCGGCAGCTTGTGCGGCAGTTGTTACCTGGGTGCCTGTGGAGGAGTCACCTAACCCAGCAGGATCGAACGGCACCTGTGGATTCTCCAGGAATGCATTCATCAGAATCGGAAGCCGTTGAGGACAACGCAGAGCGTGGGCCTTTATGGGGTCCAGCATTGCATCCGTGTCCGGAGGCGCATCTGATGGAAATGTTAGACAAAGATCCAACGTGCATTCTTCTCCGCAGAACAGGCATCAAAGCACAGGTAAGATGCAGCCTATCCAGACTGGTCTAAATGATAGAAACCAGGAGGCATTGAGTTCTCGCAGGCAAGAAATGCCCAGAAGTTGTACCATGCGTTCACGGTATTTCCGCTCCAGGAGCGTGTTCACCATTCCCTCGGGAAGTGGGCCGTCCATTGCATAGCAGCAATATTACAATCAGGACTCCTGCAATTAGGAACAGGATGAGCGGGAATCCTCCAAATACGCTTCCCAATACGGAGTGTATAAAATTTGGGATTACTCCGAGGACTGTCTGAAAGGTGCTTAACAGTCCGGACCCTATGGTCTTAAATAGGTGTACAATTCCGCTCGTATCAGACATATTGAAGATATGTCCCACCATTTCTGCGAAATGAATGGGGCAGTTTGTACGTATGAGTGCCTGTATCTCGGTCGAGGTCCTTGCAACTTGAAGTTCATAGGTTTCTCGAGCGGAGGTTAAGGGCACGGGTTGCTGTAAAAGCATGGCTTTCAATCTGCCCAGAGTATCAAACTGTATAAAAGAAACATTCAGCGAAGGCCATAACGGCGCCTCCCTGACTGTGTTCAGTGGCGGAAACAATACTTGCATACAGCAAGTAACCCTGGAGTTAACAGTTACTAGATATGCGACGCCCGGAAGCATCCCACAACAACCTTGATCATTTAGCATTAAGTAACTCCCATTCGAGAGCAGCTGGAAAACCTGCGTGAACATGGCCGCTGGGGTCCCTGACATGTGACAAGATAAGTTCGCCACTGAACCGCTGCAGGCTCCGTGTAGAGAAATATCCTGACACATGAGAGAACCGCTCAAAGCGTTCTTGCAGTTAGTACCACTCAGATACACTTCTCGATCCCTGTTCCGGCATCGGTATCTATATGGTAACTCCCAAGTTTCCTTGATGTATCCCTTACCCATTTTTACATAGTTGCCTGCCTGCCTTTGCTCAAGGCAATATTGAAACTGAAACGTAGTGACCGACAGAGTGATTTGGCCATGAATGAGCCATTCTGTTGATGGTCATTCGGCTACAGTGAATGGTAACCTTTCCAGTTTCTCAATACGCAGCATTGTATATTTGGCTCCCCTTAGTGCCATTTCTGTCTGTTTATCAGTTAGATTGTATTCTGAGAACAGAGACGTGGTGTTTATAAAACGCCATGGCACATAGCCTGCACGCAAAGATTGCAGCGTCCAGCTTAACATCATAATAGAACGTAGCTGAGATTGCCCGTGTTGTAACAAGGCCAGATCTTGTTCTAATATGTCGATTGCCGAGGACACAATGTTGTCTAAGGAGTAAATCCTGGAGGTCAAAGTAGTTAACCCATTATCCACCACTGCCAATGCTTTTTCTAAGTTAATACGGTCTCTCGTATTCTTTCTGCGGCCTCTTGTTGTGATATTTTCCAGTTTTCATTATAGTAGGCATATAGGCCTGCATATATGAAACATTTCTGACGTTGTTTCCTGGGACCTAGTAGAAAATCTCTAAGATCCATGTCAGGTGTGAGTAGGGTCAAGTGGTACTTTACTTCTGTCAGTGTTGAGGTCTCTAGCCAATTAAGGCACAACTTCCCAACACTATACGATGTCACTACCCCTGGGTGATGTCTCTGTACATAGCGTGGGTCTGGCCTATGGATACTAAACCCTTCGGTTGTATTCATAAATCTCTGCTGACATTTGTTTGTGTCAATGGGCCAAACCAGCCATTCTGTCCAATCAGGATCTGATCTGTTGTACTGGAAAATGGCATCTAATCCTACCCCTTGTGTAGTTGAGTTCTGCCCCCCACCCATCTGTGATGGTGTTGGAAACCCCGGTGTGTTCATTTCCTTGCCTTTGGCTAATCCAAGACAGGATGTCTGTTGCACAGTTTCATTCAGAAATAAAATCTGCTGCGGAATGATGCATGCTTAAAAAGTGCTTCTATTCTCTGGACTTGCCAGTCCCTAGAACCCCAGATTGATTTGGATTCTATTGTGTCTTTCCATAGATCGAAACCCTGTTTAGACAACTGGTTCAGAAAGGATGCAGAGTAAATATGTTTGGTGTTTGTTAACATAATTTTCTGAGCTGAAGTTTTCTACATTTTATAATAAAATGACGTTGGATCGGATGTGTTAAACCCTGAGAAGTATGTGAATTTCTGTGCAAATGCTTGTGAACTACCTTTTGGAGGTGTTGGGCAGTGTTCCCACTGGTGGTATTCAAATACATTTCTAGGTGTTATAGATTTGTGTAAGAAATGATCACCAAATTGTTGGTAACAGTACAATGTATCATAGTCTGAAGTACCTTCTAACATTTCATTGTTCGGAAATGCTGAAGTTTTTTCTAAATCAGACATCATAGCAGTTACAGTTTCAGTGTCCCAATCATCAGAAAATGTACTGGAGGTAATGAAATCACTTAAAGAAATTTTAAATACATGTTTTAGTTTTAAAAGTTCAGTCAGACCTAATATATCATAATCAATCTTGTCCCATACTATACCGTCCGGTATAGAAACTGCTGTGATGTTCACTGAAGACAAGTCTCTTGGTTCACGATGTGAAGACTGGTGTAGTTTTAAAATCAAACTGACTCTTTAGGCTGTAGAGCTTGGCTGGAGGTATCGTCCATTAATAAGCATGCTAAAAGTTATTATTAAACCTAGCCAGAAAATGAAAAATAAAATCCAAGTGATATACCATAGTTCTATCCAAGGTGACACTAGGTAAGTCTTTCTAAAAAAGTTCAAAAAGTCATTGAATTTCTGTGTGAGTGATTTTTTGGCTGGCGTCGTTTCCGGCTCACTTGGGTCCAGTGAAAACATATCAAAGTTCATGAAATAGCCAGAAGCAGTTCGATCAATTGTTGGAATTGCATCGGGATTTGTTGAAATCGGTGTGTTCTCTTGTAGAGGCACAGTGACGTAGATGTCTGTATTAGGTCTGATTGCAACCTGGTTGTTAAGTTGATTTTCATTTTGAAGATGAATTTCTTGTTGAAGTGGAACGAGTTCCATAGCATTGTTGCTTAGTCCTTCATTCCGTACAGGTGGCTCTTCAAACGTGATGAGTCTTTCTGTTTGAACTTCTTGGATTGTAGTGAGAGGAGGGCGTCTGCTACTGTGGAGTGCACGAGGCCTACTGTTTAGTATCGGCCACATAGTGTGGTTTGATTAAGTCAATTGAGACGAATCTTTTCTCCTTTTTTCCGGCAAGAGGCGGCAGAAGTACAGTTCTTGTGCCGTGCATTGCAAGGACCAGTACAGGCTTTCTGTAGGATGGCCCAAATTCTTTTTTGTCAGCAATCTTCTCTCTGACCAGATCCCCGAGTTTTGGGATCCAGATAGGTCTTGCCGTTACTGCCTTGACTTCCTCAGTGGCGGCCTGTTTCTGGAGCACGTTACTTTGTTGTGTCCTGGATTCATTTAGATCCTGTAAAACAGCCAAACAATCTTGGATATCAAATGGTTTTTCATCCGCCACTGTGCCTTCACAATTAAGATCAGGTACCCACATTCTTGTCCCAAATAGGACCTCGTAAGGAGTGACACCTCCTAGAGAGCTTCTTGGCTGATTATTGAGCGCGCGCTGTACCCCATAAAGGTGAGCGACCCATCTACCGCCCTTGCCTAATACCCTAGCTGTTAAAGATTGCTTTAAGTCTCGGTTTTTCCTCTCCACAACAGAATTTCCCTCGGGATGGTACGGAGAGGAGTACCGCAATGCTACGACCATTCCTTCCATGGCCTCTTTGTAAGCCCGAGAGCTAAACGCCGGACCACGGTCAGAATGTAACGTGCCAACTGCGTATGTGCCGATAAAGACTCACAAATGTTTTATAACAGTTCGAGCGTCAGCCGAGCGCTGAGGCCAAACCCATAGGAATCTTGAGCAGGAATCCACTGCAACCATGATATATTTCTTGGACCCATCAGATTGTAAGGGTCCGCAGTGGTCCTAATACACACATGCGAGAGGTTTGTCTGATTTTAGTAATGGTGTCTGCGCTGGGCGTGTTACGGTGGAGCCTTTTATCTGCTGACAGATGTCGCATTTCAAGACTTAGGGGCCGAATCCGATTCGGGCCGGAAAACCACCCGACCGACTCGGTACGGGAATATAGTCCGACCGACACGTACCGGCGTTGCCCGACCTGGGAAGTACGATGAAATGCATGTGAATCACGACCGACTCGTACGGAACTCAAGGCGAACGACCGACCCGGACGGAAACAAGCTATCCGGCCGGGAAACCACGCGAATCGAACCGACCGACACGCACCAGGAATCAACCCGAACGAAACGTACCCGTGAACTCCGACCCGCGCAGTACGATGCAATGGGTGCAAAATCAGACCGATTCGCACGGAGCCCAAGCCGTACGACCGACACGCATACAAAAGCCAGCCGAACAAACACAATACTCCGCGACCGACGCGTACGCCGCATATGAAACTGAGCTGAAACACAGCGGGAACGACTCGGAGAGGCGCGCACGAGACAACTACAACGTCCTACTCGGTCAGAAGAACGTCTCCTACATGCACAATAATTACAAATGAAAAAATACAAAAAAAAAGGGCCAAACAAGCAATGACAAAGCCAATAAATACAGGGGGGGGGAAATGGAACAAGGACACACCCCCAACTCCACCTACATAAAGGCCACAAATCCCTACCATGATCCTTTGCAAATTCCACTGACCTGCCAGCACAGAACACCATCAGACAGCAAACACAGACACACACACAGCTCATCCAACACAAAAGCCACACACCATTAGCACCTCAACAAATAGCACCCTCACACACACCCAGCAAAACCTACACTCACACACCCTCACTTGCACACACACACACATCAATCACCACCACCACCCATCACCATGCCCCTAAAGAAGAATCCAAAGTTCCTGGATAGTGAATTGGAAGTCATGGTAGATGAGATCCTGAGGGTAGAGCCACAGTTGTTTGGCACATTGGTCCAAAGGACCCCCATGGCACAGAAAACCAAGATGTGGGCGAGGATCGTCGACAGGGTCAACGCACAATCACCATGTTTGCGCACAAAGGAAGACATCCAGAACAGGTGGTATGATGTGCGCAGGAGGGTCAGGGACCTACTGAAGAAGGATTACCTCCTGAGCCAGCACACCGGCAGTGGCCCTCCTGCCAAACCAGTATACCTCAGGCCCTGGGAGGTGAAGGTGCGGGCCATCCTATCACCAGTGAGCGTATATGGACTAACAAACATCCCAGAGCCAGGTGAGTACACAACTAATATACACAATATTGTGTGACAATACACACACATCACTGTCAAGCGGATAGTCAAACCATGCACCCCTAGCAAATCAACAGCAACCAAAAGATAATCATCCCAAGATGTGTATGTTAGTCAGATAAACACAATACATGCCATGTCATAGTGATATGTAACTGTGTCATGACATGTACAAACCCAATACCAAATAGAGCTAGGCAGTGGCACAAATCTAACCAACAAACACTGTCAGATATTTAGCCACCACTAGAACACCACCTCACAGGGAAGCTCACAGAAAGAAGGAATCCTGTGTATGCTGGTGAAGTCAGTGTAGCCAAGAGCATGATGGGACTCGTAGTAACAGATAATGGGCAGCCTCACATTTGGACCATCAACACCACTCTGAACCATGCTCACAACATAGGGAGTGGAAAAGGACTGACAATATGGCTGACACTGGGTACTGCTGTGGGGAGCACAAGGCCCTGCTGGGAACTGTGCACCAACAAACAACAGGACCACACTGTTAGCCATCTTGCCATTGCTGTCACACTCACACACAGTGAAGTCCACTCAAAAGGAAGGAAGTATGGGCATGCTGGGAAGGGGGGTGTAGGCAATAGCATGATGGGAGTTGTAGTCACAGATATTGCTCACCCTCACAATTGGCCCATCAACACCACTCTGAACCATGCTCACATCACAGGGAGTGGATAAGGACTGACAAGATGGCTGACACTGGGTACTGCTGTGGGGAGCACAAGGCCCTGCTGGGAACTGTGCACCAACAAACAGCAGAACACCACTGCCTGACATCCTGAACGCCAACTTGCACTCCCTGCAATGCAAGCACGTTGCATGGTGGGATATCTGGCTGGGTGGGAAGGAGGACTGACAGCACTGACCATAGTTACAAGCAGCTCTCCTCACACACCCCCTCAACACAAACTCCACATAACCCACCTGGGAGAATGCAATGCCTCACACACCAAATGAAGATCCCACAAAGAACCACCACCCTGGGTAATGCTGTGTGAAGCACAGGGACACTCTTGGGACTTGTAGCCAAACAAACGCAAGGACAACACTGTCAGCCTTCCTGTCAGCACAGGCACACTACCCCACAGGGAAGCAGAGTCAAAAGGAAGGAAGTACGGGCATGCTGGGAAGGGGGGTGTAGGCAATAGCATGATGGGAGTTGTAGTCACAGATATTGCTCACCCTCACAATTGGCCCATCAACACCACTCCGAACCATGCTCACATCACAGGGAGTGGATAAGGACTGACAAAATGGCTGACACTGAGTACTGCTGTGGGGAGCACAAGGCCCTGCTGGGAACTGTGCACCAACAAACAGCAGAACACCACTGAATGACATCCTGAGAGTCAACCTGAACCCACTGCAAGGGTGGCATGCTTCATGGTGGGATAACTGGGCTAGGTGGAGAAGGATGGCCGGATGTCCACCAAATACAACCAATGCTGGCCATGCACACACCTCAACATTCACATTGAAATGCCCCAGGTATGCAGGACAATGTGTGTGAGAAGTTGGCCTGGCATATGCTGTCCACTAATTATAGTGGGCACCTTGCACCAGTCCAAATCGACTCTTATGGTAGGTAGGTTAAAGACAACCTTATTGAAAGCTATCCTAGTGGTAGCTGTGGAGAGCAGCCTTCAGGCTAAGTCTTGAAGGAATGTAAAGCAGCTTGTTTTACCAGTCTATAATCTCTTGAGTGACCAAATGAAAGAGCACCACACCAGGTATATATTCAAAATATATGTATTTATTACTAAACACACCCCTCTAGTCTCTTTATGAGGCTAGAGTTCGAAGTACATAGGTTATAAGATCTTAAATCACAGTAATAGCACAAATACACGTTTGGGCCCTAGGGGCGTACCAAACCATATACCAATAAAGTGGTATGCGAACCACGACTGAACTAGACACTAGGCCTAGAGCCTCTAGAAGTGCTTGGACCACAAGGAACCACCCAAGGTAGTGACACAGGGGACCCACGGGAGACGCGTGCAGTGTAAATACACAACCGCGATACGCCGTTAACTTCTATGGAGAAAGTCGGGATCGGGAAAATAGAGGAAAGGGACACTTTAAAGAGGACTAGGACAAAACCCTTTGAGATCTAGGACTTTGAAGAGTCTCTACCCACGGGAGCACCGGAGTACTCGTGTTACCTCACCCAGGGAAGCCGGGTGCATAGGTGCCTTTCGGGGTCGGGTTTCGTCGTCGGTTCTTATGGCGATCTGCTGCAAAGTGCTGCTGGCGACCAGGAGAAAAGTGTCCGGGTGGATCCAAGAGTGGATCGGAGTTCTGAAGAACCTGAAAGCAGAGGGGACAGAGTCTGGGTCACTAGCCAGTGACCAGGGAGGCGATGGACAGATGCCCACCGATGTCGAGGGCTTCAGGTGCGTTGACGGTCGTCTCGTTTCTGCAGCCACGAGGTCCAGGAGGCGTTGTCGGCGACCAGGAGCAG
The DNA here is from genome assembly GCA_963921515.1 of Calotriton arnoldi. Lineage (NCBI taxonomy): Eukaryota > Metazoa > Chordata > Amphibia > Caudata > Salamandridae > Calotriton > Calotriton arnoldi. The sequence continues at coordinate 204,721 of CAWUFW010000576.1, forward strand.
GATTCGGGCTGGTACACGATGTCTGTCGAGTGCTGCAGTGTCGGCGACCAGATTGGACCCAACAAGCCTTGGCAACGGCAAGTCTCGATGTAGCTGAAGATCGTCGATGGTGCAGACCAGCAAGGTCTGGGGAACTCACCCAGCAAGGGTAAGTGAGGGCAGGCCTGGAGCAACCAGACTGCCAAGTAAAGAAAAGATTGGCCTTCGGTAAGGGCTACTAGCCAACGGGCTAGCGACCGCGAAGGAGCCTCGTGACGCCGCACGTGGAGCTGGCTTACAGGACACTCGTGGAGTGGGGGCCAGTAATCTTCGGTGCAGGTGGTGCTGGAGGCTAGGGCTACTCGGAGCCCAAAGCACGACTTCTTGGGAGACCCAGAAGATGGTGCACTTGCAAGTGTGCTCGGTGTCCAGGGGTCACGGTCTCACGTTATCCACGATAGCCACGGGCCTCAGCTTTGCTGGGGACTCAGGGTAGCCTCGGGGAAGTCTGAGAATCCACCTCTGGTGATGCGATGACTTCGGCGTCCGACGGGAGCTTCAGTGATGCGAACCGGACAGATGCTTCTTTGGTGCCTGCCAAGCAGGGGAGTCACTCCTTGACCCCAAGGGAGATTCTTCAGTCCTCTAATCGTGAGTAGAGCGTCGAAGGTCCAGGATTCTGTTTCAGAGTTTCGTCCAGGTATAATCTAAAGTCCTAAGGACTGGGTTCCTACCTTTATTCCAAAAATAGGGGATGGACTACTCTGTGGCCCCACCTATGGGTGGGTCAGGGCAGAGGGGTGGCTACACCCCTTTCCCTTTGTCCAGTTCGCGCCAAAGCAGGGGCTGCAAGCCCCTGATCCGGTTTGAATTGGGGTATGCACAGGGACACCAAATGTGCCCCCAGTGCAGGACTTCAAAGCACCCGAAAGTGCTCCCGCCCAGCCCCAATACACATTGTCCTGTCTGGGGAGGTGGTCACACCTCCCTGGGACAGGAAACCTATTGTCCAGGCCTCCCCTGCCGGAGTTTCGTCCAGCAGCAGGAGGCCAGACTCGTGTCTGTGGCAGCAGCATCCATTTTGTGATGCCAGGGCTCTGGAAAGAAGTTACCGGACTCGTCAGAGTTAACATGCCTTTCCCTCTAGAAGGGTGGAATGCTACCCCCGCCGCCAGAATTGGCGGGGGGTAGTATTCCAAGATGTTTGACACCAAACACGACATGTTTCGGTGCAGCCATTCCATAGTTAGCATTTTACCGCGAGGATATAATGCGTTTAAGAGTATATGGTCAGGCTGCACTACAAACAGCATCAGAGATGGTCTCCGAACGCTGCAGAGGGCCCTGCTCATGCAGGGGCACCCTCTCACATAGGAACCATGCACTCTGCCTTTAGGATTGATAAGGCCTGCCTTAGGAGTGACTTATAGGTTTATATGTGTGTATGCATTTAGTGATATAGGTAACCTATACCACAGCAAGGGGTGCATGCACCACCTTACCCAGGCTGCAGTAGCAGACCTGTGGTGTCAGTTTGGATGGCCTACCAGGGGTGGCATAATATATGCTGCAGCCCCTGGCAGGCCTCTGGGGTACCTATGCCCTTGGTACATAGTATACCATATACTAGGGACTTACAAGGGCACTCCAGATCCCAATCAGAGATGTGCCTAAGGCACATGGAGACCCTTTTAAAGAGGAAACAGCTAGGCTGGGGTTCTGAATAGCAGGGCCCCAGCCAGACTAATGTCGAAAACCAGTGAAGTATCAGCAAAAAGTGGGGGTACCCCTGTGAAGCAGATCCTACTCTCCTACACAACCCCCCAAACGTAGGGACATTAAACTAACCTTGCCCAGTTAAGTCTTCATGTTCTAAGTGGAAATACCTAGAGAGTCCATCTGCATTCGCATGGTTACTCCCAGGCCTATGTTCCACTGTAAAGTCCATCCCCTGTAGGGAAATGGACCACCTAAGCAGTTTGGGGTTTTCACCCTTCATTTGTTTTAGCCATAAGAGGGGCTTATGGTCTGTCTGAACCAGGAAGTGTGTACCAAACAAGTATGGCCTCAACTTCTTCAGAGCCCAGACCACAGCAAAGGCCTCCCTCTCTATGGCTGACCAACGTTTCTCTCTAGGGGTCAGCCTTCTGCTAATAAAAGCTACTGGCTGATCCTGACCTTCTTCATTCAATTGTGACAGTACAGCCCCTACCCCCAATTCAGATGCATCAGTTTGAACAATGAACTTCTTGGAGTAATCAGGACTCTGCAGAATTGGAGCAGTGCACATGGCCTGCTTGAGGTCATCAAATGCCTTTTGACAGCTAACTGTCCACTGAACCTTTTTGGGCATTTTCTTAGAAGTTAAGTCATTCAAGGGTGTCACTATTGATCCATACCCCTTGACAAATCTCCTATAGTACCCAGTCAGGCCTAAGAAGGCTCTCACCTGAGTCTGGGTAGTGGGAGCATAGTATACCATATACTAGGGACTTACAAGGGCACTCCAGATCCCAATCAGAGATGTGCCTAAGGCACATGGAGACCCTTTTTAAAGAGGAAACAGCTAGGCTGGGGTTCTGAATAGCAGGGCCCCAGCCAGACTAATGTCGAAAACCAGTGAAGTATCAGCAAAAAGTGGGGGTACCCCTGTGAAGCAGATCCTACTCTCCTACACAGTGCTACACCAATATCAACCTCTTACTGTGACAACTTAGGACAATGCAATGTACATGCCCGCATCCAGAGGTACAGTCACAACTGTCAGGTGTGTGAACCATTGATGCCTGTAGAAACATAACATACAATGTGTGTCTCTTCCAAATACAGGTGATGATGATGGGGACACAGCAGCAGGCGAGGAGGAGTCCCTGTACCAGGCTCCGGGGGACACTGAGCTCACTGGTGTGGTAAAGATCAAAAGTCTTCATCAGGCCCCCAAAAATCTTCTTCTGGTGGGGATTCCCAGTCTACCAAGGGTAAAGGCCAAAGAAAACCATGGTGCAAGGTCTGTAAGCAAAAGACCCACTGGACCAGTGATTGCACCAAGTCCAAAGACTCCAGTCCAGCCTCCACCAATGCCCCTAAGGCACCTGTTCCCCCTAGTACAGTTGGTGGAAGTGCTCCAGCCAAGGGTTTAGTAGGGTTCACCCTGGGAACTGAGTTGGGCTCTGACTTAGTCAGGGAACTGACCCAGGCTGTGTTAGTCTGTGATGGAGGCATGGATGTGACCTCCACTGTGAGTCCCAGTAATCTGGGCAAGTACAGACAACAGCCTTTAATCAATGGACGAGAGGCTTTGGCATTTAGGGACACAGGGGCAAGTGTCACCATGGTGACACAAGACCTTGTGCTACCTGGACAAGTTATACTTGGTGAAATGTACCAAGTGACCAATGCTAGCAATGTCAGAACAGACCATACTCTGGCAGTTGTTAACTTCTCCTGGGGAGGGGTAACTGGCCTTAAGAAGGTTGTGGTAAGTGCAAACCTACCAGTCGAATGCTTGCTTGGCAATGACTTAGAGACTTCTGCTTGGGCAGAAGTGGAGCTCAGGACCCATGCAGAAATGCTGGGGATCCCTGCAGATGTGTTTGTTTCCGGTTCCGGTATGCCTGCTCATGTGCCTGTGGTGGTACCAAAGCCACATGTGTCCCATCAATGGAGCCAATGACATGTGGCATCCTCCCCAGGGCATCGAAGTCACTCTTGATGTCAGTGAGTTGTTGACGTGTAGGGAAATAGATGTACTGGTTCAGGCATCTCAACATTGCCTCCAAAACATCGCGTAGCACACGGCTGAACATAGTCTGTGACATCCCACCGGCAGTCGCCACAGTGTGTTGAAAGGTACCGGTGGCAAAGAAGTGTAGGGCTGCCATTACCTTCACCTTGGGGGTCAGCGCCGTAGGGTACGGCCGGCCAGGTTGCAAATGTGCCAAGCGCACTGCCAAATCCTCAATCAGCTGCCTGGTGAAGCGGTACCGTCGGATGCTGTCACGTTCCACCATCGTTGCCAGGTCAGGGAATGGTCTATGGACAGCTGGAGCCCTGCAGTGCATAGGTTGAAGAAAGAAAGATTGTCAGTCACCCCACATATGTGCCATTCACCATACTCAATTTCACATGATACATCATTACGAGACACAAGTACTTGATGTGTGTGCCGTTCTGTTCGGACATAACTCGCACCTACATGGCCATCATCTAACTTCTCAGTACAACATGTGTGGACAACAGGTTCCAGGTTGTGCTATGGGAAACCATTAGGCTGTGTCACAGTACCCATTTACTGCTGTCACGTTCCACACACACACCACAGTGACATGTCTGGACAGATGCGCCACAGGCATCACAGCTCATTGACAGGTAGATTCCCAGTGACCCTGTCTTGCCACATGGACACTGGCATGACATGGCGTATCATGTACACATCAGAAAAACAAACATGACTCCCACAGGTAGTGGCCCATGTCGCCTCCACAGGACAGACATGGACGCCAGTGACGCACAACATCAAAGTCCATGCACAAACAACGTTGATGTGGAGACTGTCTCCCATTGTGCACATGGAATCAGAGACATCGGAAACACAACATGCACACAGACTGTGGAGGGACATCACTATTGTGGCAATGGGTCACCCTGTGACGTACATGCCTTCCCCCATCGGACCCTGGGGGTATGTGACATGTCATACACATACACAACCTGGAAATGTGACCATGCCACATGCTCCGAAGTGAACTGTTGCACATCACAGTGGTCATGTGCACAACACACAAAGGACCCTGTCCCCATGAACACATGCACAGCCTGGGTGTGGCTGCCCACAAGTGCCACCACAGAAACCACATGTTAACCCCCATACACAGAAAAGGTAATGCAGCCTTACATGCCTTAGGAAACAGTGTGGACTGGGTGTGGTGTTGTAGGTGTGACCCTGGGTCTCTGGCCGGTATATGTGGCTGGCATATGTTCACCAGTGACAAGCATGGTGACATATGCGACTGACCTGTACAGGTACGCGTTGTACAGCAATGGACCGATCGGTGTGCCCGGCCGGACCATTGCATCTGTTGTGATCGGGTACGCGTTGTACAGCAATGGACCGATCGGTGTGCCCGGCCGGCCCATTGCATCTGTTGGGAGCGGGTACGCGTTGTACCGCAATGGACCGATCGGTGTGCCCGGCCGGCCCATTGCATCTGTTGGGAGCGGGTACGCGTTGTATCCCGAAATACGCGTTGTACAGCAATGGACCGATCGGTGTGCCCCGCCGGCCCATTGCATCTGTTGTGAGCGGGTACGCGTTGTACAGCAATGGACCGATCGGTGTGCCCGGCTGGCCCATTGCATCTGTTGTGAGCGGGTACGCGTTGTACAGCAATGGACCGATCGGTGTGCCCGGCTGGCCCATTGCATCTGTTGTGAGCGGGTACGCGTTGTACAGCAATGGACCGATCGGTGTGCCCGGCCGGCCCATTGCATCTGTTGGGAGCGGGTACGCGTTGTACAGCAATGGACCGATCGGTGTGCCCGGCCGGCCCATTGCATCTGTTGGGAGCGGGTACGCGTTGTACAGCAATGGACCGATCGGTGTGCCAGGCCGGCCCATTGCATCTGTTGGGAGCGGGTACGCGTTGTATCCCGAAATACGCGTTGTACAGCAATGGACCGAACGGTGCGCACGCGTTGGCTGGGGCCTGGCATGGCAACGGACGCGTATTCGAAGCTTCAACGAGTCTGATGCAGTGAATTCAGTTGGCCAGCCACAACAATGTTGCAAAATCATGGGTGTCATGAACTTGGATTTTTGAAGGATGCTGTGGGCGTGTATTAGGGCTGCTATTCCATGGATTGGTCAGATTCAGAAGATGCAAACGACTTGGACCTATCACTTTGGACACATGGGACAGTATCTGCCTCTGCAGCACACATATAATGCTGGCTGTTCCCCTGAGAGCTCACTTGCCTGCACTACATGCTCCAGGACGACATTTGCCACCAACACTGCTGCTGTCTCTGCATCCTCTGGCTACTGCAATGGCACGTACTGTGGAGAGAGCCCCAGCCTTCAGCCTTGAGGAGAACCAGGCCCTGCTGGACAGCCTCCTTCCACAGTACAGCAAGCTGTATGGGACACCAGGGGAGCAGGTGAGAGTGCTGTCCACTGCCTTACTAATTTTGCATGTTGTCTGACTAGCAGGACTTACAGTGTGCACACCACTGGCTAGCATGCTCACTGAGTAGTTCTGACCCCCCAAAGTGTGTAGTTACATGCACTGAACAGGTACAGTGCAGTAACAGTGCATTCCACCAAGGTTTACTTCCCATGCAATGATACCATGTAGTAACTGCTGGCAAACTGTTCATAGCCATCGTTGCTATGCCTGTGTACATCATGTGCCCCAGTGATTGAGACATGTATATCCAACTGTGTGATGCACATATATGTTGCATGTGTAGTAATGGCATTTTCACTTTGTCATCCTCACAGGTTGATGCCCACCAGAAGCAGGAAATCTGGCTGACCATCGCCCGGGCAGTAAGATCCGTGGGGGACTACAAGTGCCGGATCCGCAACTGCCAGAAGAGGTGGCAGGACCTTCGAGGCTGGACCCGGAGGATCGCAAGGGTCCAGCTGAAGCTGTCGCCTCCTCACAGGAGGGGCGGACACCGGACCCTGACCCCCCACATGCTCAGGATCCTGGCGGTGGTCTTCCCTGACCTGGATGGGCAGCTGAAGGCCAGACAGCAGCAAGGAGGGGGTGAGTCCATGACAGCACTGTGCACTTTGTCTGACATGCTATGTGCCCTCCTCTGGCCTGGTTAAACTTCCACAGTACATCAGTCTTGTGGTCCAGGACCCATGTCCCTCTATTGTGACATGCCCACTCCTCATCTGATACGCATATGTGTGGCCCTTACAGTCAGGAAACTGTGTCACTTGGGGACTGTGTCATTGCATTTTGCTTTGCTCAAGGTGGGGGACAGCATTTGTTCCGGTGACTATGTTGTGGGATTCATGGGTGGGTCAATTGCTCACACAATGCCCAAATCCTGACATGTAATATGGGTGTAACTTTGATATGTGGTCCACTTGCTGATCTGATTCACCACATGTCCCTGGGGTATTTGGCACACCCCATGCTGCGGGTGGGAACAATGTTTGGGCCTCAGGAGTATGTATATCAAGTGTGTCACACATGCTTAGACACCTGCCTACTGTCCAGGACTCATCCCTCTTACAGGTGGAGCTGGACAGTCATGCCTACTCCAGGGCATACAATAGACTCTGTACTCCCACTACCGTGGATCATCTGACATGTTGTGATCAGTGACATGTTCCCTCAGGTGTCTGCCTCTGTGTCATTGTGCTGTGGCTTCGTTGTCAGGACTACTGGTATGTTTGTCGGTTAGGGTTCAGCATGCCATCTGAGATGTGACCATGAGAGACGATACTTCTGTGACTTATAGATGTTTGATCACTTGACTGTGCACACAGGTGTATGCGACTGTGACTTTCAGGCAGCTGTTATTCATTCACAGCACACTGTGAGGTGCTCAGGTTCTGGGAGTTGTGTTTCATGTCCCCCATATGTCCAATTGGCATGACGTGGACAAATACTAGTTCAGATGATGTGGTGTGTGGGGGATGGACATGTGCACTTGTCAGTTACATAACTTGCATTCCCCATGTCCTAGGATTGTGACACAGTGCAGACTGTTGTTGGCTGGCTGCCATGGCCATGTGACTGGAGACAGTGATGTATGACTTTGCACGCATGCCTGTGTCATGGCATTAAACTTCCTAAGAGTGATCCTGCAGGGGAGTGACATGTGCAACATGCACCCCATTGTGGCATGGACTATCCGGAAATGGGTGCAACATGGTGTCTGGTGCTGGTATGCATCACATGCATTTCTATTTAGACTCTGGCCATCCCTTTCTCCGGACACCTGCACTGACTCAGTGGCAAGAGATGTGATGTGTGCATGTTCACATACTTCACCGTGTTCCCTGCAATGTCCAACAACTGTGTAGGTGGTGCATGTGTCCACACTGGGGTCTTACCATCAGACAGGCACCAGACAGATGGGTGCAAAGGCAGGAGGGGTGTGAGTCCCATGGTTGACCATCAGACTGACAATTGGCTTCTCCAAATCTGTGTGAGGAGTTTTGGCAATGTTCAACTAAGGATGCCAGGGCTGGCTCTGTAAGTGCTGTACTTACTGTGGTGTGTGCGGTCAGTGCAGGTGACTGATGTTTGTCTGTTTCCCTAATTGTTTGCAGATACATCCACGGCCACAGGAGGGGACAGCTCCATGGAACAGGAGGAGCAGCGGAGCCAGACTGGGTCAGCATCCGACGAGTGGTCAGAGGGACCCAGTGGCATGGAGGGCGAGGGGAGCCACACCGAGGAGTCCTCAGCACCATCCACCTCAGCTGAGGACCACAGCAGCTCGGAGGATGACTCCCTTGTGGAGGCGGGTGTCAGCAGCCACCACACCCCCGCTAGTCTGTCTGGCCCCGCCACCACCACCACCAGGACCGCCCTCACATTGGCTCCAATTCCAGAGGTCCGTGGAGGCTCCCGTGTTCGGGAGCGTGTCTCCTTCGTGCCAGGCACCGCACCTCCTGCCCCTGTGTCCCCTGCTGCCCTGAGTGAGGCATCTGTGTACCTACTTCGGCAGCTCCATGTAGGGCAGACAGCAATGCTGAGTGTCCTCCATGCACACACCACTCTGTTGACACAGCTGGTGTCGTTCATGGAGGGCATCTCGACGGGTATGTCTGCCCTACAGAGGAGCAATAAGTCCATGGACTCCTCCCTGACGGCAGCAGCGTCCCTCCTCCAACAGTCCCTCCCACCTCCTACCTCTGCCCCATCTGGCACCCTACCTGTCCAAAGCACATGCACACCTGCACAATCACCCAAGCACACAGACACGAGCAGCACAGACACACCCAAAAGAAAGGCAGGACGTGCACACAAGCATCCTCAGGGGACAGATACCACACACACAGAGGATGGGGAACAGACACACACACAGGCATCCACAGTCACTCCGCAGTCCTCCAAATCCTCTCCCTCCAAGACCTCTTCCCTTGCCTCACCTGCAACCCCACCTACACAGCAGGTCTTCCTGTGTGACCTCGGCCTCTTCCCCTCCGATCCTGCAGATCCGGCATACCGGGGGAAGAGGAAGTCCACCCACACAGAGGGGAGTGCCCCTCGCCCCCGGACACCCTCCCCCAGGCGCAGGCAGACTGAGGATCCCATTCGGAAGTCTCCCCGGACCAGGAAGGGCAAGATCCCACCACCACCACCACGCAGCTCCATCACCCAGTCTCTCTCCTCCATCCCCCAGGCCACCACTCCACAGGTTCCACCGCCACACCCTGCCCCATGTTCCCCCACACACCGATACCGCATCCCCAAACTGCTTAGGCCCTCCCCCCTGCCACTTGCTCTTCCACCCCCAACCCAGACGCTCAGCCTGTTTGTGCCACTGGTGTGGAGACCGGGTCCCTCCCTCTGTCCTGCCCACCTCATCTGCCCCCCTTCCACTCCCTTGGAGGCATGCACTGCAGTGGAGTCCACAACCACCCCGTCTGACTCGGGCACTGCAGTGGGGACCCAGTCCACTCCATCAGACCAGCCCACTGCAGTGGTTGCAGCACCAACACCATCTGACTTGTGCCCTACAGTGGTGCCGGCCCCCCTGAGTCAGACACCTCCACTGCAGTTGCCGGTGACACTCCTGCACCCACCACCCCTTCACTGCCTCACTCTGGCATCCCCTGATCCTGTCCCTGCGGTGCCTGGCCTGCCCCTTGTATGCCCCTCCAAGGGGGATGTCCCCTGTCCCTACCAGTGCAGGCAAGCAATGGGTGACAAGTTGTCACATATCACCCTGTTGGGACTGTGTATTTGGACTGGCCATTGGCCTTAGTTTAATTTGGACTTCTGATTTTTTATTGACATTTGCTGAATAAAGCCTATTTTTGTTTACTTGTGGTTTTTCTTTTGATGTACATGATGTAGATGAGTATCATCATGCATTTGCAGTTGTAATAGTGTTCAGATCAGGGAAATGAAGTGTTGCAGTGATGGACTCCATGTGGTCCATGGGATATGTGTCCTGTTGTAGTCTGGATCTATGGCATCCTCTGCTGCAGTCTGAGGGTGTGATGTTCAGCATATGACACAGGGATGTACGTTTTGCATTTGTAAATTAACATCTTTGTCTTACAGTGATGCACATCTGGTGGGCTTACCACTGTTCAATGTTTCTATTTCCCTGACTGTGTGCCCATCTCCACTGGACATGCAGATTAGCACACCAGTGTTGAAGGACTCATCAGTGTATACAGTGCACCTTGCTTGACACGTGTTTTGGGTGTATGCAGTTGACTGACGTGACACTCCCGTACCCAGGCTGATGTGAGCAGAGCATTCAGTGTGTTGTAGTTGTTGACTCACTGACCGAGTGTTCTGCCGACATGTTTGAGTCGTGCACAGACAAGGTTTGGCACAGCGGACCTTCCACAGCAGTGGAGTGCCCTCATGGCAGTGTGTAATCCTGTGACATTGCCTGGGCCCGTGTTTTGTGTTGTGTGAGCATGTCTGTGCGTGTACCCTTCCCTTTTCCTACACAGGCTGTGTCCCTACGGATGTTCCTGTTTCTGATGCTTGCTGAGTTGTTCTGTGTTCATCCAGCATCTTGGACCTGGTTACTCCGGGATGTGGGTGCATGGCAAACTAAGGTTCATCAGGTTGACATCCCAGGTTGTCTTTGTTGTCAGGGCTGGGGATGTGGGCAAACGCAGATGGGACACATTCAGGATTCCCTTGGCACTTGTTGGTTACACATGTCATGTAATTTACAGTCTGTGGTAGCTTTCAGTGATTGTGACACGTTGTGTGTGTGACTGCTGCCACTCCTCAGGGTCAGAGCTGCAATGTTGGAAGTTGTGTATGTGTGTTCTTTGTGTGTCACCTTGTCTTCTTCATTGGTGTGTGACTATGGCCGGGATCCCATTGATTGTGGTGGATTTCACGTCATGCCCATGTACCGCGTAGTGTGCAGTGTGTCAGACATTCACGAGTCTTGTTGACTGGCCATGTGTGATGGGTTTCTGCACCTTAGTTCCCACCACCACCCCTGGGATTGTCATGGGTGCATGTGCAATGTCACCAGTCCATGTGAGCTTCACTGCTGCACATTGGTGGAGATCAAGGTGTGTGGTGTTGAGTGTGTGCAAATGTGAGTTGTTGCACGGCTAGACCCCTACCTCCATATTGGCCATGGCTGGCAGGCCGTGCTGATTGATTTGTGCTTGTGTAGGTGTGATGGTAGTTTGTTGCTCAGGACACATGGCTGTGGTTCACAGTGTGAATGACATCTACCTTTGTCATCACAGTGGGATTATCATGCAGGCTAGTGTCACCACAATGTGGGGTCCCTGGGGGTAGTGCTGTGGTGGGTCTGTCTCTTGCTGTGTTAGTTGCTGTTCCTACAAGCTTGTGTGACATGTGTAATTTGGGCTCCCTCTCATCTAACAATGCCTCTTTGCCCACAGAGGGGAATCCGATCCATGAGTTACTTTTGTATGGCACTGTATACACATCTGTGTAATTGGAATTCAGGCCTCCTCATGTGTTGTGTGGTTGCCTGGGGACACTGGCACACACCCCCATCACCTGTTGTGTTTGATATGCAGTGTGAGTCTGCCTGTTTGTGTTTGTGCATTTGCACCACTGTATTGGCATATCTTGAGTGTGCCATTGGTTGTATGTTGTTTGGTGGCTTTCCCCTGCTGTCCCTGGGACTCCTAGGTCATCAGTCAGCACAATAATCATGGTTTGTATGTCCCATTGCTGCCATGGTATGGTATTTGTTCACCTGACATCTACAGTCTCCACAGGATATCTACATTTGTGTGTCCATTGGTGCAGATATGTGGGTCTGCATTATGATGGTCACTTCTGTCATTGTGTTATTTATGAATGTTGACAATGTGAGCCCCCATGGGTGATGTTTGTATGCACATGGCCAAAGGTATGTTTTATTTGCACTGCACTGTTTGCCTCACCCAATCTATGTTGCTATGGGACACAAGCACTACTATGCCACTGATGTGTTTTACCCTGACTACACTTCCCTTTTGGTCACTGTGGTGATGGGGCTTTGGGCCCCATTGCCACACTGTTCAAAATGTGCATCAGCTATGGACCCCACACCTACCTTTTGGTCACTGTGGTGATGGGGCTTTGGGCCCCATTGCCACACTGTTCAAAATGTGCATCAGCTATGGACCCCACACTTCCCTTTTGGTCACTGTGGTGATGGGGCTTTGGGCCCCATTGCCACACTGTTCAAAAGGTGCATCAGCTATGGACCCCACACTTCCCTTTTGGTCACTGTGGTGATGGTGCTTTGGGCCCCATTGCCACACTGTTCAAAATGTGCATCAGCTATGGACCCCACACCTACCTTGTGGTCACTGTGGTGATGGGGCTTTGGGCCCCATTGCCACACTGTTCAAAATGTGCATCAGCTATGGACCCCACACTTACCTTTTGGTCGCTGTGGTGCTGGGGTGTTCAACCCCATTGCCACAGTGGCCATGGTCGGCTTGCATTGTGGAGGCCACACACATTTATGTGTGACACATGTGCTAAGGGGTCACTTTGTATGTTCAATGTCATGTTCAGTGTTGTAGGCATTTGACACAGACTACACACGCTTGTCATGGTGTTGGGGGGGATGTAATTTTCAGACATTCCTTATGTGGGAGTATGCTGGTTGTATACATCATAGAGGTGGGGGATGCACACCTACTTCAAACCAACTCATCCAGTTCAATTAGTCATACGCCGATGCGTGCTCACTGGTAAAGTGCCCTGCCCGAGCGGCACTTAGATCCAAAGGTACTTCATTGATGTTGGGGTGACATGCCGAGAGAGAGGGTCACATGGGCGGTTGATTAGTGATCAGTGAAGTGGGTGGGTTCTAAACACAGGTGTGGGGTTTAAATATAGGCGGGAGTAAGTAATGCGAAATCCTTTCGTGTAAGAAAGTTCAGGATGGATGGTTTTTAGCAGGTACGTGAGTCAGGGTTTGCAGTTAACAAGCAGTGCAGTAACGAATAGAGAACATTGGGTGTTGGAATTGGGGTGAATAAGAACGAGGATGGGATAGGAATGGGGTTGTTAGCAGCGAGTGAGAGATGGTGGTGGTTTTAAAATATGTTAAAAGCAGTTGCCAGCATGGAGATGGAAAATGTGCAGCGCAGAGCACACAGTTTAAACAAATACCATGAGGGTTTGCGCGAAAGGTTAAGGACAGGTGGGATATAGTGAGGGGGTCGAGTTGGTTAGGTTGACATGTGAGGGGAAAGACTTTGAGGGTATTTCTGCACTCAATAAGAGGGTGTAGCACACAGAAGAAAGGATAACGGTACAATTGGGGAGGAGGAGTGTGTGTTTAGGGCGATTAAGCAAAAGTGAGAGCAATTGGGAGAGTAACGTGAAGGCGTAATAGATGTAAATAAGTGGGATTCCATTTTGATAGAGGTTCTTGCTATTGCACAACGGGGTGGAATTATATTGCTAATGGTATTATTAGGATTGTGATAATTATGGAGGACCGAGAAGCAGTTGATGTTTACATGAATGTTTTAACTGTTGTTGCACAACACATTTTGGTCAATGGATGTGTAATGTATGTTTCACTGTTCATTTGTAGTTACCCCTGACGAAGGGCCCCAGCAGCCCGAAATGCATTGGGTTTTTAATAAACTGCTTTGGATGAACAACGCGCTTGTACGTATTCTTGAAGAGAGGTCCGGATGGGCACATCTTGAATATGAGAAACTTTTGGAAATTGCATTACCCTGTGTGTGGTAAACACTGGATTAAAGCAAAAGACGAAATGAAATAGTAGATGACATGGAGTAATATGAGTTAAAAAGACTTTATAGAATTTGAAGAAGGCACATAAGGCTGTGCTACTGGTTTTGGGGTGGAATGTCACCCCAACATCAATGAAGTATGCTGGTTGTGTCATGCGTTACCCGTCCTATGAGTAGGGGTGGAGGTAGTGGCAGGCATCCATCCCCCTAAGGGTGGGGATGGTAGTAGTGACAGGCATCCAGGCCCCCCTGAGTAGGGGTGGTGGTAGTGGGAGGCATCCAGCCCCCCCTGAGTAGGGGTGGTGGTAGTGGCAGGCATCCAGCCCCCCCTGAGTAGGGGTGGTGGTAGTGGTAGGCATCCAGCCCACTAAGGGTGGGGATGGTAGTAGTGGCAGGCATCCAGCCCCCCCTGAGTGGGGTGGTGGTAGTGGCAGGCATCCAGCCCCCCTTGAGTAGGGGTAGTGGTAGGCATCCATCCCCCTAAGGGTGGGGATGGTAGTAGTGACAGGCATCCAGGCCCCCATGAGTAGGGGTGGTGGTAGTGGCAGGCATCCAGCCCCCTGAGTAGGTGTGGTGGTAGTGGTAGGCATCCAGCCCCTAAGGGTGGGGATGGTAGTAGTGACAGGCATCCAGCCCCCTGAGTGGGGTGGTGGTAGTGGCAGGCATCCAGCCCCCCTGAGTAGGGGTGGTGGTAGTGGTAGGCATCCAGGCCCCCTGAGTAGGGGCGGTGGTAGTGGTAGGCATCCATCCCCCTAAGGGTGGGGATGGTAGTAGTGGCAGGCATCCAGCCCCCTGAGTGGGGTGGTGGTAGTGGCAGGCATCCAGCCCCCCTGAGTGGGGTGGTGGTAGTGGCAGGCATCCAGCCCCCTGAGTAGGGGTGGTGTTAGTGGTAGGCATCCAGCCCCCCTGAGTAGGGGTGGTGGTAGTGGTAGGCATCCAGGCCCCCCTGAGTAGGGGTGGTGGTAGTGGTAGGCATCCATCCCCTAAGGGTGGGGATGGTAGTGGTGGTAGGCATCCAGCCCCCCTGAGTGGGGTGGTGGTAGTGGCAGGCATCCAGCCCCCCCTGAGTGGGGTGGTGGTAGTGGCAGGCATCCAGCCCCCCTGAGTGGGGGTGGTGGTAGTGGTAGGCATCCATCCCCCTAAGGGTGGGGATGGTAGTAGTGACAGGCATCCAGGCCCCCATGAGTAGGGGTGGTGGTAGTGGCAGGCATCCAGCCCCCCCTGAGTAGGGGTGGTGGTAGTGGTAGGCATCCAGCCCCCTAAGGGTGGGGATGGTAGTAGTGACAGGCATCCAGCCACCCCTGAGTGGAGTGGTGGTAGTGGCAGGCATCCAGCCCCCCCTGAGTAGGGGTGGTGGTAGTGGTAGGCATCCATCCCCCTAAGGGTGGGGATGGTAGTAGTGACAGGCATCCAGGCCCCCATGAGTAGGGGTGGTGGTAGTGGCCGGCATCCAGCCCCCCCTGAGTAGGGGTGGTGGTAGTGGTAGGCATCCAGCCCCCTAAGGGTGGGGATGGTAGTAGTGACAGGCATCCAGCCCCCCCTGAGTGGGGTGGTGGTAGTGGCAGGCATCCAGCCCCCCCTGAGTAGGGGTGGTGGTAGTGGTAGGCATCCAGGCCCCCCTGAGTAGGGGTGGTGGTAGTGGTAGGCATCCATCCCCCTAAGGGTGGGGATGGTAGTAGTGACAGGCATCCAGTCCCCCTGAGTGGGGTGGTGGTAGTGGCAGGCATCCAGCCCCCCTGAGTAGGGGTGGTGGTAGTGTAGGCATCCATCCCCCTAAGGGTGGGGATGGTAGTGGTGACAGGCATCCAGGCCCCCATGAGTAGGGGTGGTGGTAGTGGCAGGCATCCAGCCCCCTGAGTAGGGGTGGTGGTAGTGGCAGGCATCCAGCCCCCTGAGTAGGGGTGGTGGTAGTGTAGGCATCCATCCCCCTAAGGGTGGGGATGGTAGTAGTGACAGGCATCCAGGCCCCCATGAGTAGGGGTGGTGGTAGTGGCAGGCATCCAGCCCCCCCTGAGTAGGGGTGGTGGTAGTGGTAGGCATCCATCCCCCTAAGGGTGGGGATGGTAGTAGTGACAGGCATCCAGGCCCCCATGAGTAGGGGTGGTGGTAGTGGCAGGCATCCAGCCCCCCCTGAGTGGGGTGGTGGTAGTGGCAGGCATCCAGCCCCCCCTGAGTAGGGGTGGTGGTAGTGGTAGGCATCCAGCCCCATAAGGGTGGGGATGGTAGTATTGACAGGCATCCAGCCCCCCTGAGTGGGGTGGTGGTAGTGGCAGGCATCCAGCCCCCTTGAGTAGGGGTAGTGGTAGGCATCCATCCCCCTAAGGGTGGGGATGGTAGTAGTGACAGGCATCCAGGCCCCCATGAGTAGGGGTTGTGGTAGTGGCAGGCATCCAGCCCCCTGAGTAGGGGTGGTGGTAGTGGTAGGCATCCAGCCCCCTAAGGGTGGGGATGGTAGTAGTGACAGGCATCCAGCCCCCCTGAGTGGGGTGGTGGTAGTGGCAGGCATCCAGCCCCCCCTGAGTAGGGGTGGGGGTAGTGGTAGGCATCCAGGCCCCCCTGAGTAGGGGCGGTGGTAGTGGTAGGCATCCATCCCCCTAAGGGTGGGGATGGTAGTAGTGGCAGGCATCCAGCCCCCCCTGAGTGGGGTGGTGGTAGTGGCAGGCATCCAGGCCCCCCCCCGAGTGGGGTGGTGGTAGTGGCAGGCATCCAGCCCCCCCTGAGTGGGGTGGTGGTAGTGGCAGGCATCCAGCCCCCCCTGAGTGGGGTGGTGGTAGTGGCAGGCATCCAGCCCCCCCTGAGTAGGGGTGGTGGTAGTGGTAGGCATCCAGCCCCCTAAGGGTGGGGATGGTAGTAGTGACAGGCATCCAGGCCCCCATGAGTAGGGGTGGTGGTAGTGGCAGGCATCCAGCCCCCCCTGCGTAGGGGTGGTGGTAGTGTAGGCATCCATCCCCCTAAGGGTGGGGATGGTAGTAGTGACAGGCATCCAGGCCCCCATGAGTAGGGGTGGTGGTAGTGGCAGGCATCCAGCCCCCCTGAGTAGGGGTGGTGTAGTGGTAGGCATCCATCCCCCTAAGGGTGGGGATGGTAGTAGTGACAGGCATCCAGGCCCCCATGAGTAGGGGTGGTGGTAGTGGCAGGCATCCAGCCCCCCCTGAGTAGGGGTGGTGGTAGTGGTAGGCATCCAGCCCCATAAGGGTGGGGATGGTAGTATTGACAGGCATCCAGCCCCCCCCTGAGTGGGGTGGTGGTAGTGGCAGGCATCCAGCCCCCCTTGAGTAGGGGTAGTGGTAGGCATCCATCCCCCTAAGGGTGGGGATGGTAGTAGTGACAGGCATCCAGGCCCCCATGAGTAGGGGTGGTGGTAGTGGCAGGCATCCAGCCCCCCTGAGTAGGGGTGGTGGTAGTGGTAGGCATCCAGCCCCCTAAGGGTGGGGATGGTAGTAGTGACAGGCATCCAGCCCCCCCTGAGTGGGGTGGTGGTAGTGGCAGGCATCCAGCCCCCCCTGAGTAGGGGTGGTGGTAGTGGTAGGCATCCAGGCCCCCCTGAGTAGGGGCGGTGGTAGTGGTAGGCATCCATCCCCCTAAGGGTGGGGATGGTAGTAGTGGCAGGCATCCAGCCCCCCCTGAGTGGGGTGGTGGTAGTGGCAGGCATCCAGCCCCCCCCCTGAGTGGGGTGGTGGTAGTGGCAGGCATCCAGCCCCCCCTGAGTAGGGGTGGTGTTAGTGGTAGGCATCCAGCCCCCCCCTGAGTAGGGGTGGTGGTAGTGGTAGGCATCCAGGCCCCCTGAGTAGGGGTGGTGGTAGTGGTAGGCATCCATCCCCCTAAGGGTGGTTATGGTAGTGGTGGTAGGCATCCAGCCCCCCCTGAGTGGGGTGGTGGTAGTGGCAGGCATCCAGCCCCCCCTGAGTGGGGTGGTGGTAGTGGCAGGCATCCAGCCCCCCCTGAGTAGGGGTGGTGGTAGTGGTAGGCATCCAGCCCCCTAAGGGTGGGGATGGTAGTAGTGACAGGCATCCAGGCCCCCATGAGTAGGGGTGGTGGTAGTGGCAGGCATCCAGCCCCCCCTGAGTAGGGGTGGTGGTAGTGGTAGGCATCCAGCCCCCTAAGGGTGGGGATGGTAGTAGTGACAGGCATCCAGCCACCCCTGAGTGGAGTGGTGGTAGTGGCAGGCATCCAGCCCCCCCTGAGTAGGGGTGGTGGTATTGGTAGGCATCCATCCCCCTAAGGGTGGGGATGGTAGTAGTGGCCGGCATCCAGCCCCCCCTGAGTAGGGGTGGTGGTAGTGGTAGGTATCCAGCCCCCTAAGGGTGGGGATGGTAGTAGTGACAGGCATCCAGCCCCCCCTGAGTGGGGTGGTGGTAGTGGCAGGCATCCAGCCCCCCCTGAGTAGGGGTGGTGGTAATGGTAGACATCCAGGCCCCCCTGAGTAGGGGTGGTGGTAGTGGTAGGCATCCATCCCCCTAAGGGTGGGGATGGTAGTAGTGACAGGCATCCAGTCCCCCCTGAGTGGGGTGGTGGTAGTGGCAGGCATCCAGCCCCCCCTGAGTAGGGGTGGTGGTAGTGTAGGCATCCATCCCCCTAAGGGTGGGGATGGTAGTGGTGACAGGCATCCAGGCCCCCATGAGTAGGGGTGGTGGTAGTGGCAGGCATCCAGCCCCCCTGAGTAGGGGTGGTGGTAGTGGCAGGCATCCAGCCCCCCCTGAGTAGGGGTGGTGGTAGTGTAGGCATCCATCCCCCTAAGGGTGGGGATGGTAGTAGTGACAGGCATCCAGCCCCCTATGAGTGGGGATGGTAGTAGTGATGGGCATCCAGCCCCCTATGAGTGGGGATGGTAGTAGTGATGGGCATCCAGCCCCCTATGAGTGGGGATGGTAGTAGTGATGGGCATCCAGCCCCCTATGTGTAGGGGTACTGGTAGTGATGGGCATCCAGCCCCCTATGAGTAGGGGGTACTGGTAGTGATGGGCATCCAGCCCCCTATGAGTAGGGGGTACTGTTAGTGATGGGCATCCAGCCCCCTATGAGTAGGGGGTACTGGTAGTGGTAGGCATCCATCCCACTAAGGGTGGGGATGGTAGTAGTGACAGGCATCCAGGCCCCCCTGAGTAGGGGTGGTGGTAGTGGTAGGCATCCATCCCCCTAAGGGTAGGGATGGTAGTAGTGACAGGCATCCAGGCCCCCCCTGAGTAGGGGTGGTGGTAGTGGTAGGCATCCAGGCCCCCCTGAGTAGGGGTGGTAGTAGTGGTAGGCATCCAGCCCCCCCTGAGTAGGGGTGGTGGTAGGGTGGTGTTGGTGGTAGGCATCCATCCCCCTATGGGTGTGTATGGCATTGGTGATGGCCATCCCGCCCCTATGGTTCTGCTGTTGCTAGTGTACTTCATTTGTGCATCCCTATGTGTGTGTGACATATTTCGGGTACGTGTCCTTTGTTTGTGTTGTTGGTGTTTGACTTACCGTCTGCGCCGTACGCGTCCGTGCCGGTCCCGGTAATAGATGTAGAGTATAGGTAGGACCTGCGCAATGGGATTCATGCTTGGATCGTCTCGTTCTGGTTTCTCGTGTCTTCGAGTCGTACTCGTAGCAGGCTTGTTCGTCTCGTAGCCGTGGATCGTCTTGTGGCGCGAAACGGAGCTTATGTACGGCTTGCCCGGATGCTCAAACGTCCCGGACGTAGCGACGGGTTCGGCGCGTACGGAGTGCGCATCGTACTCGTCCGGCCGGAAGGTGCTGTGTATTTGCTTCCGTACGACTCGATTCGGCGTTTACGGATCCAGCTCGGGCGGGGAACAGGAGCTGGATTGGGTAAGTACGGCTCGCTCGGAATCTGGGTTGTTATACGCATCGTACTTGTTCGTCCTGACGAGTGTTCGAATCAGTCGGGAAACACGCAATCGGCTGGGTTTTTTTCCGGACGAATACTGTTAGGTGCGCTTCCGGCCGAGATCAGAATCGACCCCTTAGTCTTTAGTCTGCTTCGTTAACCCTGGCCACCAGTAGCGCTGTTTCAATAAAGAAATAGTCGCTGTAATGCCTGTATGCGCAGAGACGAAATCCTCGTGTGCCGCTAAAATCAAGCCTAGCCTACGATCCATATTTGGTATTACTCTATCCTCCACTCCAGGAATCTGAGCATATGGAATGTTTTGTGCATCTAACTTGTAGGAGTACTTGAGTGGACATTTTTTAGGTACTGCTGTGCTGCCTTTGCGTGAAGCATTGACAGCTACCATTATCTCGCCGTCTACCCTCGTCTTTGAACGAGTAACTGCAGCTACGGCGGCTGTGCGAACAGCCCCCTTTGCGGCTTCATCAGCCAATGAATTCCCTTCAACGTGAACGCCATCATGCTGATGACTCAGTGTATGTATCACGTGAGCCCTCGGTAGTTCGTTTCTCAACTCCACTACCTGTTCCCATTGCATTTTATGCTTAATTGTGCCACCTTTTGCATCTTTGAACCCATTTTGTTCCCAATGATTTAGATATTCATTGTACGACTGTACGCAGTAAAAGGAATCACACACAATCAGTGTGGGGAATTCGCGATCCGTATTTATAAGTGCCAGTATAAGTGCTTTGAGTTCTGCCAACTGTGTCGTGCAGTCTCCTAGAGATTGCGTTTTTGTCCAACTTGGATGGAACTTGCCATCGTGCAAGCGACCTTTAACAATCGCACACGCCGCGCTGTAAGCTTGCTTACTCCCTGTGGCTGGTTGAGCAGATCCGTCAGTATAGATAATGTATTCATACTGATCGAGAGGCAAAATTTCATTTGGTAGAGGGTATTCTTGTTCGTATTGCAGGAATGCCTGTGTCTTTAAACTTGGATCAAATCTGTATTCAACGTCTGTTGCAGTAAGAGAATTAGCCCATTGTATCCATCTTGGATGTAAGGCTTTAGCATTTGGAATGCTTGCTTTTGTAACAGCTTCTAAAGCTGGTACTGGGGTCACGACAATTATGTGTTTTCCCTGTGCCAGAGCTCTTTCTCTTGCTACAGCGGCCTGCACTGCTGTCAGAATTTTTTCTGTTGAAGTGAAACGCATTTCTGCGTTTGTGTACAGGTGTGATTTGTATGCGATTGGCACTGTTTCGCCTTCATTAAAAGTTAAATAAGTGTACCCGCATTGACCCGCTATGACTCGGATCACTAAGTTCTGTGCGTTTACGCGTGTCTGTAAATGTTTAGAAGCTATCATGTCTTCCTGTAGGGAACGCAGGATATTTGTGTGTTCCTGTGTCCATTGTTTGACTGAAAAGTCAGGTTTTATTGAGTTGTAGAAAGGTTTTACCCTTTCTGCGTAATCCAAAATGTATGTTTGACCAAAATTTAGGAATCCCAGAATTGATTGTAAATTCTTTAATGATTTTGGAGGTTGGAGCAGCGCACACTATACTAAAAAGTTAGCTGCCAGGCTTTTTCCCTCACTTGACAGCTCGTATCCTAAAAACAGGACATTGAGGTGGGCAATTTTTGATTTTTTGAAATTAAATTTATAGCCCTCAGAGGCGAATCCCATAATAATGGTGCTCACCCTGGTCAAGTGCCTCTTTAAGTCATCGTCCGTCAGATAAATATCATCCAAATAGGACATTGCTTCTTCATCCAAATTTTGGAGTAACTCTGTTACCCTTGCTGAAAACAACCCTGGGCTATTCCTGTACCCTTGGGGGAGTCGGCGGAATTGCCGCTGTGACTCTAACGCACTGAATGCGGTCAGATACCTGCTTTCAGGTGCTATATTTTGGCAGAAAAATCCATTTGAGATATCAAGTGTTGTTTTGTATTTTTTCCGCACAATGTTATTCATTAATGCGGCACTGTGTGCATTTTGAACTGCAAATGTCTTTGTGCAAGTGTTTAAATGTCTGTAATCTAAAACTAGACGATATGTATTGTCAGGTTTGGCTACGGGGAACAAAGGATTGTTCATAGGTGAAGTGCAATTTTCTATCACCCCCTGATATTCAAGTTGATCTAGAATCTCCCTGACTTGTCTTTTAGCTTCCTGCTTTATAGGGTATTGCCTTTGAGCATTTGGGGAAACTTTTAACGGGATCACGTGGTGGGTTGAATCCTCATCCCAACCAGCATGATTTTTATACAATGCTGGAGCTAGGGCAACCGCCCACTCCTGCGCATATGCATGTTTTAGGTGAATGGGAACGAGGTCGGAAAAGGCTGGAAAAAGTATCGTTTCTCCCCTAGGGCACTCCATGACGAATGCTGGCGGCCAGTCTTGTTCTGCTAATAGAATGTCATAACCAGATGACAGATTTTTCCAAAAGAGACCCTTAACTTTTCTTGGCTTGTCCCCCTCCATCCGGAGTGTCATCTCATGTAACTTATGTGGGACACTTACCCGAGTATCAGGTGTTTCCACCGCGATATACTCACTCAACTCCGCTGTCACCAGAAATTCCTTCAGGTTCTGGGGAGCTATCGTTACTTCTGCTGCGCTGTCTAGCATCGTCAGAGCCCATTCCCCGTTCAGAAGCTGTGTCCTTGAGACCTGCTACCTTCTTCTTTTTGAACTGAGGTTTTGATTTTTGTTTATCCTCTTTTTTAGGTGCGTAGTCCACAGCGTGTTGTGTGTCTCTGGACTTTGTATGCTCCTTTGATCGTCCTTCCCTCTCGGAGTTTCGTGATGAACCCTGAAAGGAACGAGAGGAATGAGTATCAGTATCCTGATACCTGTCAGGTTTTTTAATGTTATCCCTATTCCTGAGGTTATACCTCTTTTCAGAGGGCTCCTGTTGAGGAGACCTACCTCTGGACTGAGATCTGGTATCTTTAGACTTCTGTTGTTTTTATTTTCCCACTTCTTTTTAGAAGAAGTAGGTGTCTGCTTTGTAGTGTCCTTTTCAGGACTGCCCACCAGTTGTGGTTTTAATGCTTTCCCACCTAGACTGTCTCTGCCTAATTCTGCATATGCAGTTTCGATTATTTTGGGTAGTTCGTGTTGTTGGTCATCTGGACTGAACTCCCTTAGGCGTTGGCGGATCGCCACTGAAGCTGCTTCCCCCTTAATGTTAGCTAGTATTATGGCTGAGACCTGTTCAAAGTTGTTTAGCAACTTCATCCCTAAGTTAAGGGCAGGCTCTGCTCCGTACTCATTTTGTATCTGTTTCAATACGTCAGGTACTACTGCTTAGGACAGGATACCATGTGTTCTGGTATATATGGCAGCAAAGACTGAACCCCAAGAGGTGCAGTCCTCTACTTGTGGTGTGAGACCCATGGGCAAGCAGATTGTTAGGATTCTGTGTTTATCACTGGTTGTAGTATTCGGGAATACTGCTTCAAGCTGAGTTATTTTCTGAGCTATCCAGAATGGGATTTGTTTGCGTTTTGCTGGCATTTTGGCCATTATCGCATGTAATGTTTGTGGAGTTATTTTATTAACTGTACCTTGGACTGGAGTGTCTTGTGCTGCAGCTGGTGCAGGCTGAACTGTTAAATTCCTCATCACAAATTGTGTGAGGTTTCTGTAGATTTTAATTAAATCTCTGTGTTGAACGAGTAAGTCTGGCTGTGGCATTGTGTTAATGTCAGGATGCGGTGTGTATGCCGCTAATATGGCCATGTGGCTCCTGCTCCTCCGAGCGGGCCTAATCTTGCTCTTCCTCGTACGTGGGGTAGGGCGCCTTTAAACCAGTAATTATGCTCCTGGTCAGTGAGCGGGACCTCTACTTCCTCAAAAGGAGTATAGTCCGCTGGTGTTTCACCTTCTAGGTAGTAGTGAAATACATTTGTAATTGCATTTACTGCTGGGAGTGTAACCCAAGAATAGAACACCTCTGTTTTATTGGATACGTGTGCCTCAATCACGAAAATTACTGTACCACCCCTGGCTCTTAGGCCATGTTCTAGAAGTTTTATGGTGACTGCCCTTCTGAAATTTGGTGCAATTTGTATTGCTTCTTCAGGGTCTTCTTCTAAACCAATGAGGTTTGCTGTAACTCTCCCTGTTGCACTTGTTTCGTCCACCATTTTTAATTGGAAGAAGGGAGATTAAAGAGTTCTTAAAATAAGGTGTAAGTGCACAATTGTAGGAACAAAATATCCTTCAAGCTTGAGTATCCAACAGCCAATAAATAGTATTCTCGTACTACTCAGCTGCAGCGGATTTTGTGCCCACCCACTCCAGACGTCTCTGGGGTTTTGTGAGTAGGTTCTCTGAGAATAGCACGACTGAACTACTCAGATTCTACTGTTAAATAAGTACCAAACCAACGTTGGGCGCCATGTCGTGTAGCTCCTATAGTACCCCTGCAGGACCTGCGCATTTGGATAACATATACTGCGGGCTTGGTGGCAGACTAGCTCTGAGCACCCCCACTGTATATGTTAGCCTGGTTTGCATTAGCTAGCTCACAGTGCCACTAGTGTCTCCTCTTATCGGGGAGAGATTAGTTTCTGGCAACCTTAGAACATGACAACCCTGATTCCCTCAGAATCGTGGAAACAATATACTACCTTTCGCTCAGTCACTTGTGCTCACTTATTCGGTTTGTCTCAGAGAGTTACACAGAATAAACAGTCGGGCGTTTCAATAAGTATTTATTGAACAGTTGTTATTCTAGTGTAAACTATATGTGCTGCGGTAACCAGCAGACAATAGCAGAGATATGTGATCAGCAGTACGATAAAAGCAAAGGGATAGAACAGTTCTACCATATTGCGATAATCATGAGTACATACATGAATATAAAAGCATTATGCAAGTGCGCATACTCCTACAATGCCTACCTAGATGTACCTGTGTGTACCTAGCATATGTGTGTAGGTCTTAGAAGCTAAGAGCCAAGAATCCTCCTAGGATTTAGTCAAACCCCCACACCTGAATAGAGAGAGTGTGGGATCCCGTCCTGGTCTCGTGTTGGACACCCCGTCCGGGTTGTGTCAGACCACTGTCAGCTTGAGCGACTGCATGCAGGAGCCTCAGCGTCTCTGGTCAGTGTGTCAGCATGGAAGTCTCGGTTCCCTCTGGTTTACCGGGGCAAGATGTGGTGTATTTATACCCTAAAGAGTCTCAGTCCTCAGTATGGTTTGTATTGGACATGAGGAAGACGTCAGGGGTGAACTTTGTACATACATTGTGCTGGTGGTGTATTCTTAGAAAGCCATGCATAATTAATGAGTACAGTGTGGGCCTGTGTTTGGAAGAACCCTGCTGCATTCAAAATCACAGGATAGATAACGTTCAGCCCTCAGAGCTCGTTGTGTACTAGCTGGGACCAATGTAGGTGAAAGATCATGCCTGTATAAGGAATCATACTATAATAGGACATGTATAGTTGTGACCATAATTGGGCATATGCGGCCATTACCATAATTGGGCAAGTACGAATATGACCATATGAGGGTAAATATGAATACGTCCATTTTAGGGCATGTATGAACGGGTCTACATTGGGGCATCTATGCGGGATATAACAAAAGGGCCTTGTATTCTACAGTGACATGACAAACATTAAGGCAACAAACACACTGACACTCATGCACACACAAGCAGTACACAAGGACACAAGTAAATACAATGAACATACATTGAGGCATTCATGCGCACAGCAACAGAAAACAAAGAAGCACAAAAACAAACCCCTCACCAGGCAATGTCAGTTTGCACATCATTGCCTGTAGTAATTGCTTCTCTCAGACATCATATGCATGGCCCTCATTCAAATGTTCAGATAGTAATGGCCACCATCACAGTGATCATGCAGCTATAAAGGGTGAGGAGGTGAGGCAGAGGTCAGAGGAGATCCTTGGTCTGAGGGTGGATTGTTGTCAAGATGTGCAAAGCCTTTTGATATTGCAAACCTTGTGATTCGCAAAACCTCAGTGTTTCTGACCACAATGGGCTTATTTCCATTCTAAACCCATTCCAAATAGCAATTAGGAAGGGAGGTGAAAGGGTTGTACCCTCCCAATTGGAAGTCACAATGGTAGTACTGATCAGTTAACAACACCTCAGAGGAGATGATAACTGATTGACAAAGAGGATGGTGTCACCAATGGACACCTTTACCCTTGTGAATTGTGCTGTCAGCCTAGGGAGGGTGTGGGAGGTGGGGGTGAAGGGGGTAGGTTTGCTGTCCTTCCGATGTTTTACCAAACAGGAACTTTGGGCCTCATTTATGAGACCCTAACGGCACTTTTGTGCCGCCATGGCGTCACTTCTTTGACACTCCGGTGGCGCAATGTACCGCAGCATATTTACAAGGCCACACAACGCCACTTTTTATGGCTTTTCAAGGCCTTGTAAATATGTGGTCCTTTCACACAGAACACTGCATGGGTGTTCCCACGCAACACCCATTGACTCTGAAGCATTCCCAGATTTATTGGGAATTGTAAACCTGGGACTGCGTCAGAATCCTACGCCTCCCCAGGGGAAGCGTAGGAGTGGTGCAACAAGGAGAAATACTTTTATTTTCCTCTTCCTATGCATGCTGCAGAATGCATAGAAAGAGTAAAAGGCCATCAATGATTGTTTTTGTGCAGGAAGGTGGCCCTTCCTGCACAAAAACAATCATCCCTGCAACGCAGGCACCCTTGTACCATGGTGCAAGGGTGTCTGCGTTGGCACACAGCTGCTGTTTGTGCACCGGTGCAGGAGAGAAGCAGAGGAATGCACCGTATCTCGTAGATACTGCTCATTCCTGCCCTTTTCTTTTGATGCACGGCAGCGCAGCAGGAAGGCCTGCTGCACTACCGTGCGCCACAGGTTTGTAAATGAGGCCCTTGGCTTTAGAGCAGCACCAGGTTCTTATAAAAAAATCCCACTTGGGAATGCAATTACAGATGTTGGTCTGTTTATGTAGCCAATTACACGTGGTTGCAAATAGCAACCCGCCTAATGATTATTCAGTAGGCAGTTCATTCTGCGAAGCCGTGACTGCAGATGTTGCACGTCGACATATTAGTACATAAATGGCATTGTAAAATCAAAGACGGGCGTAAACATTTGCTACAACCGGTCTCTTAGTGCATCTAGCCCATTGTTCTGAAGAGTAACAGCCACATTTCAGGTTGGGCTAAAGTGTAAAATCAGACACAAACATTCACAAACAGTGGAATAGTGAACCCCCCACTTAAGCAGCTTATCTGGAGGCTGCACTGGACTTGTGGGCCGGTGAACTTGATCCCAATAAAACGTTATTAAGACATTTGTGACCTCTTCCGTCTTCAGATAAAATGTAAATAAATAATGGATGGGAACACCATGACAGAGAGGTGTGGCCATATGCAAAGGAAAAAGAGAAAGGTAAATCATGGAATGATGAACAAAGGGGATAACATAGAGAGGGAGAAACAGAAAAAGTGTGCTTGAGAGAAAGATCAGAAAAACGGGTGATACAAAATATGGGTAGAAAGTAAAGAATGAACAGAAGGAAAAAGGAAAGGAGAAAGAAAGATCAGTGAAAGGTAAAAACAAAAGATTAAAATTAGGATAGACGGAAGGAAGAGTGAAAGAATGGAGGGAAAGGGTGAATGGATGGTTTGAAAACGTCAAACAATGGGTGGGCATAAGGCAAAACGGATATATGTTATCGGTGTTTTTGTAGCATGGTGATCACCTGTGAGGGTATTAGTGCACGAAGGAATGAAAGAGTGAAAAGATTGAGAGATAAAAGGATGAATGAATAGAAGGATGGAGACTGGACAAATGGTACATGTGAAAGGATGTATGAAAGGGTGAAAGGATGGATGTTGGATGGATGGTGGATGGATAGAAAGGTGAAGGGATTGACAGATGAATTGATAAATAGATAGAAGGGTGGAAAGATTGATGAATAGATGGAAGGAAGGAGAATGGAAGGGTAAAGGTAACCCTTCTATGAAAGGTCAGGTTAGTTCGCTTTGCATGCTGGTTGTAGAGGAATGGTTCAAGTGGAGGATATTTTAATTTTCTAGCAACTCCCTTCTTCACAAAGGCACAAAGGTGCAATAGGAATTAATCCTGCACCCAAAAACAGTCTTCAAAAATCTTTTTCATAGTTATTTCACATTAGTCACCACATAAGTAATATTTAGGTGCAAATGTAACCAGATGCAGGAGTATTTTTGGACTTGTCATTAACATAGAAAATGAAATGGGGATCAATGGTTTAACACTTGGGGCCCGTTTACGAGTTTGACGGTGTAGCGGTGGGGCAGCCTCGCCGCTGCACCACCAAACCCGCATGAGACCCGCCCGCCAAATAATGACTTTTTTTTCCATTGGAGGGTGATTCCTTTGCCGTTCCCACGGCAGTGCCTATAAAATAGCCACCGCAATGGGAACGTCAAAGGATGTTCCAGCACGGAATGGGCTCAAAAGTCCATGCTGTGCTGGAACCTCTGTGCATGCACTCAGGGGGGGCACATGTTGTGCCCCCTTGTGTGCATCCAAAAGGCGTGTGGCACAAGGGGGCCCTGGAGGGCCCCCTTTCTTTCATCTCTGCCACTGTTTTCATGGAGGAGAGACCTCCATGAAATCAGTGGCAGAGATGAAAGTTGTAATATACTTGGCAGGACTGCGGCGGTCTCGCCAAGCTTATAGATGCCTCTTGACCTCCACGCAACCACCAGGGAACGCCGGTTCCCGGGTGGAGTCAGTGGTCCCACTCCGGCACGACCACTAGGGTCATAATGTGTCGGTCACAAGACCGCCACTGCCGCGCCACCACGAGTCTGGTGGTCCTCGAACCGTCAGAGTCATAATTAGGCCCTTAGTGCTGTGGGCCATATTCACAAATATTTTGCTATGAGTAAGTGTGACTGTGCTACTCCTGTGCTACTCCTAAACTCCACAGAAAGCCTGGATTGCTCCCGGGTTAATCCCATAGCTCATGGAATTAAAACATATACCAAGAGTGCTTCAAGATTAAGCCACAGCAACATCTTTGAGAATTGAACCCACAGATTTCATTCACATTTTAATAGTAAGCCATTTGTTAAGAGAGTATAATGAATGAAAGTGCGTTAGAGTATAAGCCTCTTTGTATGTCACAAAGATTGACCAATTAAAAGGTTGGAGGAGTCTCTCTTTGCAGTTCGCAAAAGTAAATTGAGTATTTAACTTAATTCTGTTTTCTTGAATGGAAGAGGTGTATGATGAATCAAACAGTAGACGTTTACCAAAAAGCACCGTGACTTGAAAAAAAAAGGAGGCCTATTTCACAACCATGTTGAAGTACGCCTGGCTTACTCCTTAATTCCAACAGCAATTCATGGTTGCTAAAGTAGTCAACCGCACCTAGTCATAGCAGAATGTTTGTGAATCGGGCTGTGTGAGACTCGCTGGGAGGAGCTCTTCTGCATCAGAAAGACTGGAGCTTAAAATAAATAATTTTTTTCTAAGCAAAAACATCACTTAACTGTTACATGTTTTAGGAAGTAGCCATCATTAGCTACCTTCTGAATCGGTAACGTATATAGTGAAATTAGTTTGCTGAAAAAACACACAGAAACAGAATGACCAACTGCACTTTTCATGACAACTCCTTTTGGGCCCGATTCACAAAGTCTGTGCTGTGACTTACTCTTGTAGTACGTACTACTGGCTTACTTTTGGAATTGACTAGCAAGCCAGGAACAAACAGTAAATGAGCAAGTCATGCCTACTCATTGCAAAAACATTATGAATTTAGCCCTTGTGAAATGCAAAATGATGTTGGTTAGAAAGTTGAGATTAGATGAAGTGCAGACTAATCAAAACACTTTCCTGATAGAGGATTTCTGAGCAGCAGTTATCTGCTGACTTCTGAATTTGTAATATATAGGGTCCCAGTGAAAGTGACTGTTCCTCTAACTCTTGAAGCAATACCTTTGAAAAGTCAATTTAAAAACAAAGAATATCTTTAGTAGTTGAAAGATTTATGTTTTCCAGAACCCATTTAACCAAAGCACTGACAAAATAACACATCTAACCCTAGCAGGTCACAGCTTCTGAAGCATTTAATTTAAAACAAATGAATAGGCAGGTAGATAAATGATTATTCACATACTGAATAGCCTCTTGTAATTAATCAGCAAATTCACAAACATGTTGCTGTAACTAACCCTTGTAGTGCTCCTGAACTCCAGGAGTAAACCTGGTGTACTTCTAGATTACTCCTGGAATTCAGGAATGAGCCTGGAGTACAACAAGAGTAGATTACACCTACTAACAGCAAAATAATCAGAGACTTTATTTCTTTAGATCAGTACCAGAAGTTGCACATTGATCGTTGTTTATTTCAACTATTTGTAATTATTCAGAAACTAACGCTTCCACTCCTTGGCCCGTAGTAGTGATTTTGTTTCCGCCATGGCGCATCTTGAAACGGGTGAGCCGGGTGCAAATAGGGACAGTACGCCCTATTACAATAAATGTGCTGCAACAAGAACACCTGTGAACTCGCTGTGCACTGGGGATAGCGCATTCACTGATATATGGAGCGGCTGCTTCAAGCAGCTCTGTGTCTCACATTGCAGGCAGCAACATGCCTGCACTTTGAAGAAGGGGTAAGCGAGATGCCCCTGCAGGCAGGTGCAGTAAGTGACTGCACCCGCCTGCAGGGGGTATCTGGGGAGGCCCATGGGACCCTCCCCTTAACCCATCAGTAGGGCTGCCTTCAGGAAGCGCACTGACAGAGCATCACCTTTTTATGGCGCACTGTCCATGTGCTTCCTAAATGCATGTTTGCCTCTGTACCCACTTTCATAATGCAGGCGCAGAGTCAAAGTGATTCCCTCCATTATAGCTTATGTGAAATGTGTATAAAGGCTCTTGGGTCTTGAGAGTCAGTTGGCTTTTAATGTTGGCTTTTACTTTTGACTTTTTGTTGGGAGCTCTTTTCTGTTGGCTACTTGCTTTTGGCTTAGACTGGAATGGGCCTCAACACAGTCATATTCTTTGTTCTTTTCTATTGAGATGTTGTCAGTACTCTGAATGAGTTTGACTCTGGTTTGTTTTCCCAACGATTTGCTCAACTAGGGATGTTTTACTAAGTTTTATGACTTGTATTTCTGTATTTAGGCATTCATGGCAATTCATGCATATTTTCCTATACCACATTTATTAATAATTCTGTAATAAACCCATCTTTGCTTTATTTCTGATCTAGAACTTGGTTATTAATGCTTTCATATTTATCCTGGGTTAGCTCTGCTAAACTTGAGATGTGCAGTCTCGTACCACAAGAACAACTGGAGATTTAGAGCTGAGACTGACTAGGTAAAATTCGGGGTGTTCAAATATTGAGGTTCAGATGTTTATTGGGGTTCAGCTCCCACACCCCTAGGCAAATGAGTGACCGCCCTCTAAAGACACCGCTGGCGCTACATGTGCACCATCACTATCAGTATTACAGAAGGGGCTACACAAGCGTCTGCACCCCTTCTGTAACACCACAGTGCCCCAGGAGCGCAAACAACAAGCACACAAGCCTGTTGCACCCCCAGAGCACTATCTGTAATATGGCTCCATCTGTGCTAAATCTGGATTGAACCATTTAAAACAGTAGTACAAATATGCTAATTATTTCCTGAAGACTTTGCTATCAATAGGTGTATCTTACTCTTAAAGCCCTCCTGGCAGACAAATAAATTGCAGGAGTAAATCCTTAGCAATCATTTGGCAAATGTAGCAATTTGTTTTGAGCAGTATAATAGAGGTGCCCATCCTAACACAGCTACCCAATGAGTCATTTGACATTACACAACAATGACAGGAAGGATGCTTATGATGCACCAGTTAAATTCCATGGGCTGGCACACAGATACCGCCACAATGCGGGGATTTATGCAAGGATTTACAACGCTTTACAGATTCCTGACTGTTACATGAATTACGAATGTCCCAGGCACTGTGCACTGCCTGCCGGCTCAATTCACACTGATTTTTCTGAGTGGGTATGGATTTTTTGTGTATTATTCCTGGTTTACTCCTGAAAAACAGGTGTAAGTCAGGAGTACAATGTTTCATGGTGTGCAGACATATTTCTGCATGCTCCTATTTTTTACCTAACTCTGCAGTAAAAAACAACTTGATGAAGCCACTTTTAGGGGAAGAACAGAACAAATCCTCTCATGGAGAAACACTACTTTGGTAATATCCAATCGTTGAGAAAAGCAATTTATGAAAATTCATGACAGTTAAGCAGAAAATATGATGCACAGAATAATATTTAAGTTAAACAATTTAAAACAGAAGAAAAGGAATACTCAAATAGGTAAGAGCTAAAGGATAGAGGTGGAAGGGTGGTAAGGTTGCCACCACGAAAGAAGACAGCATGCCAAACAATTAGAATGAAAGGAAATGAGGGATGCAGCGATGAATGGGAAGTAAAATGGTCTAAAAACAGAGTAGGGAGTATGTCCCCAACAAGAAAAGTAAAAATTTCATGTGTAATAGGGGAAGTGTGGTCAGGCTGTCTGTCTCAATCATGCACACTGGTGACAGAAGGAAAGGAGGAGGAGCAAGGTGAAGGCAGGTGGTAAGCAGACTTTTAAAACGCATTTGGGTTCGGGTGAACACAGATGTACTAAGAAAAACTTAGAATAATAACGACAAAGGAGATAACTGACAGTGAACCAAATATAGCCACAAAACAAAAAAGGGAGGAAATGATCAAGTTAGTCTGAATAAAATTACTTGGTGAAATAACATTTTGAGATAAAATCATTCACTAAGGATGGATTATTTAATTTAGTTAATACTATTATTATATTACCTAGGGAACCAGTACAACATTAAAGAGTCATTCAAACCTTTTTCACCAAATTGTTCTATTAGCAATATCATATGGCACAGTTTTACCTAACTCTATACGTGTGGTAGTCCAACACTGCAGAATCTTCGCATGGGTATTGTTAAGAAAGTGATGATTATTGACTTAAAATATTTTTTCTCTTTTTCTTAAAATAGAAACACATTTAGGGGCTGATTTTAAAGTTTTGTGTGCTAATTTGATTTATTATAAATAAACTCTCTCTCTTTATTACAGAGTGGCGGTAGACACGCTGTAGTTATAGTTAGGGTCACCAGACATAAGGATTTTTTTAATTTGTGTCCCTTTATTACTTTGCACCTGGTTGACGAATGTCTGTGAAACTTTGCAGACATACTGCCCCCGTTTCATTCTGGGAGTTGTGAATGTTTCGCTGTATTTGGTCAAAAGGAGTGCCAAGAAACAAGGGATGTCCAGAAATGGGTGTAAAATTCAATGCATTTCACATAGACTGTTATATTTCACGTAGTGTGAAAACCGTCAGTCGGATTTTGACAAATTCAGGAAGGATTCTGTATTATGCTTCACAGATGATTCTGTGGGGGTACTGCAGGTAAGTAGGGTAAGTATTTTGTATGTTTTAAGTGTTTTTTTATGTTGCTATGTTTGTGACCGCAGAACTCCTGAGGTACATAGCGATGGCAAGCCATTAGCTGATTGGCTAATGACTGACTTTACAAAAAATAAAGGCAGCCATCTTGTTTTTACCTCGTGTTTCCCTGTGTTCTGTATTATGCCTTGTAATGTAGATAAGTATTAGGTCTGATATTTTTCCAATACATATTACCGCTTTATTAAAGTGGTAATAGGTAGTGAAAAATATTTATAGGTATATATATATATTTTTTTCTATCATTACAAAGTACTGCAGTACCAAAAAAAGATATAAAAAATCTTTTCAAAAACACTATAAAACCCTATATTTTGTAAATATAGTGTGCTAAATTGTATTTTCAATTTTAACATATTTAAATATGCTGAAAAAAGGGTATAGAGTAGTGCACTAATGACTAAATATTACAGCGCTACATAAAATGAAATACCATTTCCTGTGGAGTGCTACAAAAATATAGAGAAATTTAAAAATAACAATGGCAACCTTACAAAATAACTTTGTGGTACCACTGTAGTACCGTGCAACTCCAAATTTATTTTAAAAAAAATATAAAGAAACGTATAAATATTTTGCAAAACCTATTACCACTTTAGCACAGTGCTAATAGGTAGGGCAAAAATGTGGAATCAATTACTTACCTATATCCGAAGGGGTAACGCAGAACACGGGAAAAGTGTACCTAGAAACAACATGCCTGCCTTGAACTTCTGTAAAGGCAGTCATTAATCAATCAGGCAATGATTTAACATCACTATGTACCATGGTAGTGCAGCGAAATACATCCATATTCTTCAAACATACAGCGCAAACTGATGGTTCCATGGTGTGCAGGCATATTTCTGCATGCTCCTATTTTTTACCTAACTCTGTAGTAAAAAAAACAACTTGATGAAGCCACTTCTAGGGGAAGAACAGAACAAATCCTCTCATGGAGAAACACTACTTTGGTAATATCCAATAGTTGAGAAAATCAATTTATGAAAATTCATGACAGTTAAGCAGAAAATATGATGCACAGAATAATATTTAAGTTAAACAATTTAAAACAGAAGAAATGGAAAACTCAAATAGGTAAGAGCTAAAGGATAGAGGTGGAAGGGTGGTATGGTTGCCACCACGAAAGAAGACAGCATGCAGAACAATTAGAATGAAAGGAAATGAGGGATGCAGCAATGAATGGGAAGTAAAATGGTCTAAAAACAGGGTAGGGAGTATGTCCCCAACAAGAAAAGTAAAAATTTCATGTGTAATAGGGGAAGTGTGGTCAGGCTGTCTGTCTCAATCATGCACACTGGTGACAGAAGGAAAGGAGGAGGAGCCAGGTGAAGGCAGGTGGTAAGCAGACTTTTAAAATGCATTGGGGTTCGGGAGAACACAGATGTACTAAGAAAAACTTAGAATAATAACGAGAAAGGAGATAACTGAGAGTGAACCAAATATAGCCACAAAACAAAAAATTGAGGAAATGATCAAGTTAGTCTGAATAAAATTACTTGGTGAAATAACATTTTGAGATAAAATCATTCACTAAGGATGGATTATTTAATTTAGTTAATACTATTATTATATGACCTAGGGAACCAGTACAACATTAAAGAGTAATTCAAACCTTTTTCACCAAATTGTTCTATTAGCAATATTATATGGCACAGTTTTACCTAACTCTATACGTGTGGTAGTCCAACACTGCAGAATCTTCGCATGGGTATTGTTAAGAAAGTGATGATTATTGACTTAAAACATTTTTTTTCTTTTTCTTAAAATTGAAACACATTTAGGGGCTGATTTTAAAGTTTTGTGTGCTAATTTGATTTATTATAAATAAACTCTCTCTCTTTATTACAGAGTGTCGGTAGACACGCTGTAGTTATAGTTAGGGTCAGCAGACATAAGGATTTTTTAAATTTGTGTCCCTTTATTACTTTGCACCCGGTTGACGAATGTCTGTGAAACGTTACAGACTTACTGCCCCCGTTTCATTCTGGGAGTTGTGAATGTTTCGCTGTATTTGGTCAAAAGGAGTGCCAAGTAACAATGGATGTCCAGAAATGAGTGTAAAATCCAATGCATTTCACATAGACTTTTATATTTCACGTAGTGTGAAAACCGTCAGTCGGATTTTGACAAATGTTTGAAGGATTCTGTATTATGCTTCACAGATGATTCTGTGGGGGTACTGCAGGTAAGTAGGGTAAGTATTTTGTATGTTTTAAGTGTTTTTTATGCTGCTATGTTTGTGACCGCAGTACTCCTGAGGTACATAGCGATGGCAAGCCATTAGCTGATTGGCTAATGACTGACTTTACAAAAATTAAAGGCAGCCATCTTGTTTTTACCTCGTGTTTCCCTGTGTTCTGCATTACGCCTTGTAATGTAGATAAGTATTAGGTCTGATATTTTTCCAATACATATTACCGCTTTATTAAAGTGGTAATAGGTAGTGAAAAATATTTATAGGTATATATATATTTTTTTTTCTTTCATTACAAAGTACTGCGGTACCAAAAAAAGATATAAAAAAATCTTTTCAAAAACACTATAAAACCCTATATTTTGTAAATATAGTGTGCTAAATTGTATTTTCCAATTTTAACATATTTAAATATGGTGAAAAAAGGGTGTAGAGTAGTGCACTAATGACTAAATATTACAGCGCTACATAAAATGAAATAACATTTCCTGTGGAGCGCTACAAAAATATAGAGAAATTTAAAAATAACAATGGCAACCTTACAAAATAACTTTGTGGTACCACTGTAGTACCGTGCAACTCCAAATTAATTTTTTTTTAAATATAAAGAAACGTATAAATATTTTGCAAAACCTATTACCACTTTAGCACAGTGCTAATAGGTAGGGCAAAAATGTGGAATCAATTACTTACCTATATCCGAAGGGGTAACGCAGAACACGGGAAAAGTGTACCTAGAAACAACATGCCTGCCTTGAACTTCTGTAAAGGCAGTCATTATTCAATCAGGCAATGATTTAACATCACTATGTACCATGGTAGTACAGCGAAATACATCCATATTCTTCAAACATACAGTGCAAACTGATGGTTCCATGGTGTGCAGACATATTTCTGCATGCTCCTATTTCTTACCTAACTCTGTAGTAAAAAAAACAACTTGATGAAGCCACTTTTAGGGGAAGAACAGAACAAATCCTCTCATGGAGAAACACTACTTTGGTAATATCCAATAGTTGAGAAAACTAATTTATGAAAATTCATGACAGTTAAGCAGAAAATATGATGCACAGAATAATATTTAAGTTAAACAATTTAAAACAGAAGAAATGGAAAACTCAAATAGGTAAGAGCTAAAGGATAGAGGTGGAAGGGTGAGAAGGTTGCCACCACGAAAGAAGACAGCATGCAGAACAATTAGAATGAAAGGAAATGAGGGATGCAGCAATGAATGGGAAGTAAAATGGTCTAAAAACAGGGTAGGGAGTATGTCCCCAACAAGATAAGTAAAAATTTCATGTGTAATAGGGGAAATGTGGTCAGACTGTCTGTCTCAATCATGCACACTGGTGACAGAAGGAAAGGAGGAGGAGCCAGGTGAAGGCAGGTGGTAAGCAGACTTTTAAAATGCATTGGGGTTCGGGTGAACACAGATGTACTAAGAAAAACTTAGAATAATAACGAGAAAGGAGATAACTGAGAGTGAACCAAATATAGCCACAAAACAAAAAATGGAGGAAATGATCAAGTTAGTCTGAATAAAATTACTTGGTGAAATAACATTTTGAGATAAAATCATTCACTAAGGATGGATTATTTAATTTAGTTAATACTATTATTATATTACCTAGGGAACCACTACAACATTAAAGAGTCATTCAAACCTTTTTCACCAAATTGTTCTATTAGCAATATTATATGGCACAGTTTTACCTAACTCTATACGTGTGGTAGTCCAACACTGCAGAATCTTCTCATGGGTATTGTTAAGAAAGTGATGATTATTGACTTAAAACATTTTTTTTCTTTTTCTTAAAATGGAAACACATTTAGGGGCTGATTTTAAAGTTTTGTGTGCTAATTTGATTTATTATAAATAAACTCTCTCTCTTTATTACAGAGTGTCGGTAGACACGCTGTAGTTATAGTTAGGGTCACCAGACATAAGGATTTTTTAAATTTGTGTCCCTTTATTACTTTGCACCCGGTTGACGAATGTCTGTGAAACGTTATGCATTTCACATAGACTTTTATATTTCACGTAGTGTGAAAACCGTCAGTCGGATTTTGACAAATTTTTGAAGGATTCTGTATTATGCTTCACAGATGATTCTGTGGGGGTACTGCAGGTAAGTAGGGTAAGTAT
Organism: Calotriton arnoldi; assembly: GCA_963921515.1. Classification (NCBI taxonomy): domain Eukaryota; kingdom Metazoa; phylum Chordata; class Amphibia; order Caudata; family Salamandridae; genus Calotriton; species Calotriton arnoldi. The sequence continues at coordinate 242,339 of CAWUFW010000576.1, forward strand.
TTTGTATGTTTTAAGTGTTTTTTATGTTGCTATGTTTGTGACCACAGTACTCCTGAGGTACATAGCGATGGCAAGCCATTAGCTGATTGGCTAATGACTGACTTTACAAAAATTAAAGGCAGCCATCTTGTTTTTACCTCGTGTTTCCCTGTGTTCTGCATTACGCCTTGTAATGTAGATAAGTATTAGGTCTGATATTTTTCCAATACATATTACCACTTTATTAAAGTGGTAATAGGTAGTGAAAAATATTTATAGGTATATATATATATTTTTTTTCTTTCATTACAAAGTACTGCGGTACCAAAAAAAGATATAAAAAAATCTGTTGAAAAACACTATAAAACCCTGGGGCATATTATCTAAAAAGTGCGCTAAACATCGCAAAGCGTGTTTAACGAGCACTTTTTTATCGCCGGAATAATTTGCCATGCTAAAGCTGTATTAGCGACATTTAGCGCTATGGCGATAATTATTCCAGCCATAGCGGTGTTTTCCATGAAACATCGCTGCTTTTCCAGCGATGTTTCATGGAAAACGGCGATAACCTTGCTGATACGACCCTGTGGTCGTATCAGCATAATCCACCCCCCATGTTAGATATGGCTAACACCTGCTAATTGCAGGTGTTAAATAAATGGCGATGACCCCGGTTAGCGCGACTTTTCACGTCGCTAACTGGGGCCATGGCCACCTTGCTAATAGGCGATAGGCCTGTTAGCGGGTGTTTCCCAGGTTTGTTCGTCGGGAACGCCCACTTTGCATGTCATTAGCGATAAATATCGCTGACATGCAAAGCGGTAAAAACACGGGCGCTAATGCCCGAAAACTGCCTCTAACTGCTGTTAGAGACAGTTTGCTGATAGGGCGATAAGAATATCGCCGCCTTAGCGGCAAAAAGTGCCGCTAAAGCGGCGATAGTGCCCTTGCTAATATGCCCCCCTATATTTTGTAAATATAGTGTGCTAAATTGTATTTAAATATGCTGAAAAAAGGGTACAGAGTAGTGCACTAATGACTAAATATTACAGTGCTACATAAAATGAAATACCATTTCCTGTGGAGTGCTACAAAAATATAGAGAAATTTAAAAATAACAATGGCAACCTTACAAAATAACTTTGTGGTACCACTGTAGTACCGTGCAACTCCAAATTTTTTTTTTTTAAATATAAAGAAAGTATAAATGTTATGTTCTGTTATGCGGTTTTGTAGAGCGCTCAGCTGCCCCAGCAAAGGGGCGTCCCGGCGCTGATAGCGGAAAACTGCACAGCCTCTAACAAGGAAGAGGTCTACAACGGAGGGAAGAGGAACGTTTTGATTGCTTTACGAAATGCCGAATAATTCTTCAAGCTGCGGATGGAAATAGGGAGCGCGTTCCAAAGTTTGGATGCCAAAGAACGGAAGGACTGCCCCCCGGCGCGAATCCTCCTCACCCGAGGGATAACTGCCAGATGCTGCCCCGTCGACCGAAGTTGGCGGGAGGGGGTGTATGGTGCAAATATTTTGCAAAACCTATTACCACTTTAGCACAGTGCTAATAGGTAGGGCAAAAATGTGGAATCAATTACTTACCTATATCTGAAGGGGTAACGCAGAACACTGGAAAAGTGTACCTAAAAACAACATGCCTGCCTTGAACTTCTGTAAAGGCAGTCATTAACCAATCAGCTAATGATTTAACATCACTATGTACCATGGTTGTACAGCGAAATACATCCATATTCTTCAAACATACAGCGCAAACTGATATCACAAACTTTAAATAAATTAAACATTGTAAAACAGATCCACTAATTACCTGTACTGCCCAAAATAAGCGTCTGCCCACCATAATATCCAATCCAGCCAAGTTTTCACCAAATTCAAATAACAGATTTCGCAATGCATACATTGAAATACATTAAGCAACATGCATTTAATTTAACCACGTTTTGGGACCCCCACAACATTTACATATTATAGTATATATTTTGGCACAAAACATTTCCATCTTTGGAAACACTTTAACGTTGCAATTCATTAAATTTACACACTCCTATTTACAGCACTCCACTGTCTAACTGTTTAATTTACGCCACTCCACTGTATGGAATTTACAGTATGCTACTCCACTTTACGACACTACAGTATATGCAACTACATACTACGCGAATCCACTGTAGGTTACTCCTCTCTACTCACCCCAACTGGACTGTACACCATTGCAATGCACACCACTATACTCAAATTTATTATACTGCTTGGTATTTTTGCCGTACCTATTAACATTTTACTAAAGTGGCAATAGGTGTTGCAAAATATGAAAAAGTTTCTTTAATTATTTTGTATAAATCAGGAGTTGCAAGGTACTACTGCAGTACCGCAAAATTATTTTGGTAGGTTGCCATTGCTATTTCTAAATTTATCTATATTTTTTTAGATCTCCTCAGGGAACGGCATTTTATTTTAAGTAGCGCAGTAATTTGTAGTCACTAGGTCGCTACTCTGTATCCTTTAGCGACGCAGAACAAGCTGCAATGGAAAAAGTGATGTTTTTAAACATCCATGCATCGTGAGGCAGGCACCATGTGGTGCCTGGCACAAGGGGTTTGGATGTTTGGGGGGGCACCACAGGTGCCAATCAGTCCTCATAGCGGAGGCCCACGAAAGTCCCTCTCTGACAGCCTTTCCCTGGGGCTGTCGGAAAGGGACATCGTAATCACTACGGTGGTGCCTGAGCAGGCACTGGCCCTATTGTAGGGAATACGATGTGACCGACGGGCCGATGGGCTCATAATGCGGCGGTCGGACCGCTCTACTGGATGTCGCTTGGACCGCCACTGATGGCCTGTCGGTAGCGGTCGGACCGACATCCTAATGAGGACCACAGTGTCTTAAAGTGATTTTCTAAATTAAAAAAGCAGTACTCTGCAATAAAAATATATATACATATAAATATTTTCCCTACCTACTACCACTTTATTAAAATTGTAATAGGTATTAAAAAATACCAAACCTATTATCTACATTACAAGGTAAAACGTAGAACACAGGGAAACTCAAGGTGAAATCAAGATGGCTGCCTTTAACTTTTGTAAAAGTAGTCATTAGCCATCAGCTAATGACTTGTCATCACTATGTATCACGAGAGTACTGCGGTACTACCACGGCTACAGATATAGCTAAAAAAAAAACTTAAAACACATGAAATACTTACCCTACTTACCTGCAGTACCCACACAGAATCATCTGCACAAAATAATATATAGGGGCCTATTAGCAATAACCGGCGATAATTATCGCTAAGCGCAGTTAGCGCTAGGATAATTATCGCCGGCTATCGCAGGTTTCTATCGCGGAGATAGCGTGCTATCAGCAACGCTTATCTCCAAAGCGATAGAAACCCTGGAGAACAGTGTGAATATCGCTTGAAAACAATCGATATTCACACTGTGACCAGTGTTAGCTTGGCGATAGGGCGAGGGGATTTAGCCATGTAATCCACCTCCCATTGGATTACATGGCTAAGTCAGGGTGAGACCAGGCGTTAACAAACCAGCGCTAAACGTGTTTAGCGCTGGTTCGTTAATCACCTCCCCTGCCTCGCTAATAGGCGATAGTGACCTTAGCGACTGTTTCCAGTCGCTTTTAGGTTGGGAACGCCTACTTTGCATGCCATTAGCGATAAATATCGCTGGCATGCAAAGCGGCACCCAACCCGGTCGCTATCGCCTAAAAGCTGTCGCTAACAGCAGTTAGCGACAGCTTGCTAATAGGGCGTCTGTATTATCGCTGCTTTAGCGGGAAAAAGTCCCGCTAAAGCGGCGATCAAGCCCTTGATAATATGCCCCATATAATCCTTCTAAAATTAGTCAAAATCCAACTTACGGTTTTCACTCTACGCAAAATACAAAAGTATATATAAAATGCATTTGATTTTTCGCCCATTTTGAGATCCCCCTTTTTTCTTTGCATTCCTTGACCAAATGTAACAAAACATTCACTATTCCGAGAATGAAATAGGGGCAGTAGGTCTGCAAAGTTTTGTGGACATTTGTTAACTGGGTGCATTCCTAAAAACCCTCTCTCTGATGTCCCTAACTATAACTACAGGGTGGCTGCTGCCACTCTGTATATATATATATATATATATATATATATATATATATATATATATATATATATACATATATATATGTATATATATATATATATATATATCCTTTCCGTAAAGTCCACCTTTACTGACTGCTGGGCGCTCTGTGGTGGTGCGTGTCGAGTACGGCAGGACCAAGCCGTTACAAATATCGCCACGATATCCCTTTGAACAGGGATTTCCTCACCGCACTCACAGCTCTTTTAAAGTTGGAAATAAGTATGAATCATCACATCATACCATCGCTGGTTCCAGGGTGTTTTTATTTTCAAAAAACGCTGCCAACACACAACCCCAACGCGTTTCGGTCTCAGCCGAGACCTTGCTCACGGGGAACAATCGATCAACACAGGGCGCCATACTCTTTCAGTTCTATTTAAAGAAATATATTTCATGACCCAACTTCCTGTTAAGTCCAACTGTTGCATTATGGTATTTGTAGTTGCGCCTTTCCATGTTGTCGTTAAATCATGGAGCCATATTTACATTAAAATTACATTATGGCAACAGAATGACCAAATAGCTTAACTTTTACATATATTCTCGTTACAGCACTACTTAGTCTATAAATTCAATCCTTCCATCCATTTCAAAGTGTTCTATTTACACAACTAAAAGGGAAAACAAATTAATATTCTTAAATAACGTTTCATGCGATAATTTAGGGTAACTACATTAATTCTAGCAGTTAAGTGAAATTTTCATTAGTTGCTGTCAATGGCTGGGCTCGAACCCTCAATAATGGTAATGAAAAGGCACTAATTTAGTATGAAGGAGTAAAGAAGTTTATATTAGTAACAAAGATCTTAATAATGTGGAGTTGGTGGACTCAGGTATAGAATTAGAAATGGGTGTACTACAAGTTTTTATATAAAAATGCATATGCCCACTGGAGGGCTGGATTGCTTTAGTAAGTAAGGGTATAATATCTATTATAGTTTCATAACATAAAAAACACAAAAATGCATATTCCCCATGACAGTGGCCGGGTGCCAGGGTTGAAATGGATAATACTGGAATAGGTTATGAATGCCAAGAACAGCTATAAAATAAGCAAGAGGGAATAGCTCAGTATGTTAAGATATGTGGAATGGAAATAGAGAATGAGGGTTCGAGCCCAGCCATTGACAGCAACTAATGAAAATTTCACTTAACTGCTAGAATTAATGTAGTTACCCTAAATTATCGCATGAAACGTTATTTAAGAATATTAATTTGTTTTCCCTTTTAGTTGTGTAAATAGAACACTTTGAAATGGATGGAAGGATTGAATTTATAGACTAAGTAGTGCTGTAACGAGAATATATGTAAAAGTTAAGCTATTTGGTCATTCTGTTGCCATAATGTAATTTTAATGTAAATATGGCTCCATGATTTAACGACAACATGGAAAGGCGCAACTACAAATACCATAATGCAACAGTTGGACTTAACAGGAAGTTGGGTCATGAAATATATTTCTTTAAATAGAACTGAAAGAGTATGGCGCCCTGTGTTGATCGATTGTTCCCCGTGAGCAAGGTCTCGGCTGAGACCGAAACGCGTTGGGGTTGTGTGTTGGCAGCGTTTTTGAAAATAAAAACACCCTGGAACCAGCGATGGTATGATGTGATGATTCATACTTATTTCCAACTTTAAAAGAGCTGTGAGTGCGGTGAGGAAATCCCTGTTCAAAGGGATATCGTGGCGATATATATATATATATATATATATATATATATATATATATATATATATATATATATATATATATATATATATATATATATATATATATATATATATATATATATATGAAAACTCAGGTGGCGGTCGCCAGTGGGTAGTTATAGTTAGGATTGCTTTTCCATAGGCAAGGCGTTGTTGTTCTGCTAATTACTTCAGCGCCGTTTGGCTAATCTTCACAAAACTTTCAAAACAAAAGGCAAATTCACCTCAGCTCCTTCCTGGAAAGTTTCAGGGCAATTCGTCAAGTTGAGGCCGAGAAAATAAGGGAGGTCAAAAAAGCAAATTTCCCCACGCATTTTCCATAGACTTTAGGCAGCACTACCGCACACAATGCTGAATGAAATTAAGGCAAATTTGAAATGAAGCTAGATCTTTGTTCGCAGATTGTGCTTTTTGTGATTTGGTGTAAATATGTTCAGTAGTTTTGGAGATATTAAGCTCCAAAAATATTTATATATCTGGATGGTTGGGTGTGAGGGACTCTTGCATGAGTCCTTTGACCCCAATTTTAAAATAGAGAGCATTCTGATTGGCCCATGGACCTTTTTTTTTTCCTTTGGGCCACTTCACTCCCACGGGAGATGAGCGTTCTGATTGTCTACCAGCAAAATGAGAGAAATGCTGGTGGCAACCATTACAGGACTCAGGGACTTAGTCTGCTGTCCTGAAGTTTTAAAAAAATATATATATATATAAGGGGGATGGGTAGGGATTCCCTGCCCCCTCGTAGGCTGTGTGGGGGGGACCCAGAGCCCCTGAGGCCAAAATTGAAAAGAAATTGGCAATTTTTAACATGATCATGCGGGACTCCTGCAGGATCGCAGAAAAAAACAACCAAAATTGTGACCCTGTGCTGCAGCCTTTAATTAAGAAGAGGGGGTGTGCGGCCCCGTATCCCTGAGCCATTATAGGCTCCGGGGTGCCCATCCCATGGAGTCATATTCCATAAGGGGAGAGGGCACGTGGTCCCCCTCCCCGAGCTATTATAGGACTGGGGAGCCAATCCCCCGGGGCCAAAATGTCCAAAATATTGGAGGGGGAGCCCGACCCCCCTCCCTGAACCTTCAAAGGGCCCAGAGACTCCACCACCTGTGGCCGCATTCTTCAATTAAGGGGAGGGTCATGTGGACCCCTCCCCTCCGGGATGAAATTTGTCACAAAGGGGAGGAGGCCCGTGGCCTTCCTCCATGGGCCTTCAAAGGTCCCAGGGACCCCATCCTTGGGGAAAATGCTTTAAAATAATTGGAGGTGGCCCTCTCCCCAAGATTTAAATGGCTCCAGGGACCCCATAACCTGGGCCGGCTCACTTAATATGTCCTGTGGAGCCCAACACCGGGATACAGTAGTTTCCCCGTCACACTAGCGTGGGCCGGTGAAACAGGTGTCTGCTCCCGTCTGGGGGAGCATGTTTAAATCTCCCGCCAAACAGGAGAAAAACAACAAGGGCCTGATTCACAAAGGAAAAGTTATACCAAAAGTCTAACTTTACACCTGAAGTCTATCTTTACCCCTGAAGTCTAAGTTTAGACCTGAAGTCTAAGTTTAGACTTAAAGTCTGACTTAGACCAAAGGTCTAACTTTACTACTTTTTGGTGTTCACAAAGATAAGTTACTACTAGTAAGTTTACTACTATTACACTGACTAGTAGTAAAGTTACTAGTAGTAAAGTTACTACTAGTAAACTTACTGGTAGTAAAATTACTAGTAGTCACTTACCTTTGTGAATACCAAAAGTAGTAGAGTTAGACATTTGGTCTCAGTTAGATTTTTGGTCTAAAGTTAGACTTCAGGTCTAAAGTTAAAATTCAGGAGTAAGATTAGACTTCAGGTCTAAACTTAGACTTCAGGTCTAATGTTAGATTTTTGGTCTAACTTTACCTTTGTGAATTGGAGCCAATGTCTGCTGCCAGCCGGCGTGAGATTTAAAAATGCTCCCACCGTCTGGAAGCAGACTTTTGTTCTGTTTCCCTGCCGGCACTGATGTGGGCAGGGAAACAGAACTGATATTGTGCATCCCAGAAGGACAAGCATAGATAGCTGCTTGCTCAGGACGGGACCAATGCCAGCTACTGCACAATGCAGGTAGCCGGCTGGGTCCGGGGCACCCACCTATAATTGATGAGGGCCCCAGGAAATGGGGTCCCCAAGGCAAAATAGGCTAAGGGAGTGAGGCTGAGAGCCGCCCTCCCTTTATTAATCTAGTTCAAGCGAAATCAGGGTCTGTTTTAGACCCGGTACCACCTGCGGTCATGTCTGAATTATCCTCAGTCATAGCGGACTCACTTGCAGAGATATGTAACATCTCATTAGCGACGGCGACTTTCCCACGTAAATGGAAGACCGCACGTATTAAGCCTCTGCTTAAAAAGGCCTCAGCAGATCCTATGGACCTACAGAATTATAGGCCAATCTCTCTTCTCCCTTGTTCTTCCAAAATCATGGAGACAATAATTAACAGACATCTTTCTAGTTATTTAGAACACAACAAAATACTAGATCCGTCTCAGTCTGGTTTCCGTGCATATTATAGCACCGAGGCCGCTCTACTAGAGGTCACAGACACGCTCAGGATGTCACTGGACAAGGACTCTCCAGTCATGTTGGTGTTGCTTGACTTGTCGGCGGCCTTTGACACCATCTCTCATCGTATCTTGTTGAACAGGCTCCGAGAGATTGGTGTCAGAGGCCCGGCTTTTAACTGGATTCAGAGTTACTTGTCCGATAGAACACAATGGGGCCGATTCCGATTCGGGCCGGAAATCTCTCCGACCGAGCCAGACCCGGAGAGAATTCCGACCGAATCGGACTCTGGCAGTCCGACCGAACGAGTACGATGCGCACGCATGCACCCGGACTCGATTCGGTCGGACTCCCGTTGAAGTCAATGGGAGCCGATCGTACAACGCGTACGCGGGCTCCCATTGACTCAATGGGTGCGAGGCGAACAAGGGCGCATCCTACAGCGGGTACGCGTCGAGCGGGTCGCGCCGTACATGCACAGGTAGGGGGACCCATGGGTCCCCCTGTGTGCGACTCGCGCGGCTACGCGTACAGGGGGTCCGACGCGGACCCCCAAAGTCCGGCTCCGACAGCTCTTTCGAGCCGGACAGCTCGAGTCGGTCGGACTGCTCGTGGTGCGCATCGTACTTACCCGGCCGGGGAACGTCTCCATTGCGCTGTGCGAGTTGTGTCCGTGCGAGTCGGTCGGAGCGTGTTGTAGCCGCGTTCGAGTCGGTCGGCGATTTCGCGGGCGCTTGCATCGTACTCGCTCGGCCGGACCCGCGTACGATTCGGTCGGGAAACAGGGCTCCGAATCGGATCCGGTAATGCCGAATCCGATTCGGAGCCCTACCGGCCGAGATCGGAATCGGCCCCAATGTGTTCAGTTGGACTCATTTGTGTCACATACAACTGTAGTGGACAAGGGGGTTCCACAGGGCTCTATACTGAGCCCCACGCTGTTCAATCTTTATGTCGCTCCCTTGGCCTCTATCATCAGAAATCATGGGTTTGAAACCATCTCCTATGCTGATGATACGCAATTGATAGTACACATTGAGAACAACCCCGCAGAAACCAAGGCTAAATTTATTTCCTGTATGACGAGTATTGCCAGTTGGATGAGGAAGCACTTTTTACAACTCAACTCCTCTAAAACTGAGATTTTGTTGTTCGGCAAGGCTGAAGAACTGTAGCGCGCGGACTGGTGGCCGACAGAATTAGGAGAAGCACCTGCCCCTAGGGGCTGGGCTAAGAACTTAGGGGTCAGAATAGACAATAAGCTTTCAATGGAAGATCAGGTAAATACTCTCGCAGGAACCTGTTACGGGACCATGCGATTACTTAGAAAGATCTTTCCATGGATCCCTCTGAACGCTAGAAGGACCCTTATCCAGTCGCTCCTTATCAGTCGCCTTGATTATGGCAATTCCTTGTTGGTAGGAATTAGGGAGGACCTGCTATCCAAGCTTCAGGTAGTGCAGAATACCGCAGCCCGTCTTGCCCTTAACAAACCAGCACAAACTCCCTCCCTCCCTCTCCTGCGCCTTTTACACTGGCTTCCGGTGAGGAAACGAGCCATTTTTAAGCTACTCTGCCTGGTCTTTAAGTCCCTGCACGGTCTGGGCCCGTCCTATTTGACTAACAAAATTGAACGCTACCTACCTGGGCGACAACTTAGATCCAGTAATCGTAGCCTGCTCTGTGGCAGGAGAATAAGAAAGGTTAAAATGGGGGGTTGTGCGTTTTCTTATCTGGCCCCCAAACATTGGAATGAGCTCCCCGTACATCTTCGTGCCTGCCCAAACTTTCCACAATTTAAAAAGCTGCTCAAGACCTGGCTATTCTAATCGAGTGAATTTTATACTCCTCCCTCATTTGCCTCCTTTTCGGGTGCCGAGAGATCCCCCTGGGGATGATTCGTGCACCTTATAAATGAGTTAAATAACAAAAATTAAATAACAAAAAATAACTTGGACCCGGGTGATGGGGTCCACAGGGCCTAATAAAGCTCAGGAAGGGGAACTGCACAGCCCCCCTCTCCTTACAAATACAATTAGGCTTTGGAAATGGGTCCCTGGGGCCTAATAAGGCTCAGAGGGAGGTTCTATGCCCCCCTCCCCTTTTTATCATATTTGGCCCTGGGGCCCAAGAAGGTTAGGGCAGGGGGTGCACACTCTCCTCCCCTGTTTAATTGTAGGTGGCCCCAGGGGATGGGGTCCCAAGGGCCTTTTAATGCTAGGGAGGGGGGCTGCAAGGCCCCTTCCCTTTTTAGTGGAATTTACCCCTAGGGGATGGGATCCCTTTAGCCAATTCAGGCTCAGGGAGGGGACTGCACGCCTGCACTTAATATATATGTTTTGGCCCCAGGGGATACCCTCTGTGAGAAGTTGGCCTGGTATATGCTGTCCACTAATTAAAGTGGGCACCTTGCACCAGTCCCAAACAACCCTTATGGTGATTTAAGAGGTCAAAGATAACCTTAGAAAGCTATCCAAGTGGTAGCTGTGGAGAACAGCCTTCAGGCTTAGTCTTGAAGGAATGTTAAGCAGATTGTTTTACCAGAATGCAATCTTAATATATTGGTTAAATGAAAGGAGAACCACTTAGTAGCTATAAAAATATGTATTTATTATCATTATAACACACCTTAAATACCTCACAGTATCTGTTACATGCAGATAAACACAAAGCACACAATTCTGTAGCACAGAAACAATCGTAAGTAGCACTAATACACAGTGGGCTCCAGGGGGAGACCAAACCATATACTAAAATAGTGGTATAAGAACCACGACTCGAGTCAAGACAGTGTCTAGAGGATGTAGAATCGCTGGGACCCCAAGGAACCGCCCAAGGTGAGTAAGTAGGGACCCCACGGAGGATGGGTGCAGTGTGAAAATACGACCACGTGCTACGTGCAATTCAATGGGAGAGTCGCGGTTGCAGTTTTACAGTTTAAGGACCCTTCCAAGTGGATTACGAAGAAACCCATTGGAACATAGAAGGTTGGAGAGCCACCCCACCCGTAGATACCGAAGTACCAGAGTTACCTATCCCAGGGAAGCCGGGTGCATAGGGTCGAATTGGCGTTGGAAACAGCTGTCGTTCTCAACGGGAGCCTTCAAAGAAATGCCACTGCTGGAAAGAAGAAAAGTGGCCGGTGGAACCCACAGGTGGATTCTTGATGGAAGGAACCTGAAAGCAGAGGGCACAGAGTCTGCAAGGACCAGGAGATGTTGAGGATGACCAGGAGCCTCATACGAGCTGTCCCACGAAGGATGTCGAGTGCTGAGGTGTCGGTGTCTGGCGAGAGCACCAACAAGCCTTGGCAGCGGCAACCCACGAAGAAGGTCAAAGAAGGTTACAGCCTGGCCCAGCAAGGACCAAGGGACTCACCATAGCAAGGGGAGTCAGGGCAGGCCTGGAGCAACCAAGGGAGCCCAGGAATAGCAGTTTTGTCCCTCAAATGGACCCACAGGCCGAAGGCACAGGAGTCGCGAGGGGCCCTCTAGCAGTTTCACGAAGTGACGGCTTGAAGGGCACAGAGTGCGAGGAGGCCAAATTCCTTTGTACAAATGTACGCAGAGGTTGGGGCTATCGATAGCCCAATGCACTTAGTTGTGGTATGCCAACAAGCATATGCACTTGGAAATGTACGCGGTGCACAGGGCTTCTGGTTATGCGGTCCCCACGAGGGATACTGGCCTCAAACTTGGTCAGAGGCAGCTCAACCTCAAGGAATGTAGGAACCAACCTCCTGGGTTGCAGGAGCCTTTGGAGTCCGCAGGAGCTCAGGATCAGCAGACCGGTCAGTTGCGTTATGGTGCCTGCGAATGCAGGGGAGTGACTCCGTCACCCCAAGGGAGATACTTCAGTTGTCCTTGATGCTCCACAGGTCCTGCACGGAGCCTGTATGGTGCACTGGCACACACAATGCTTTGGACGGAGAGCGAGACAAAGTTGGGCCCAGTCGAAGTCCTGTGAAGTCCAGAGTGTCCAGATGGTCAAAGGTCAGTGTTTTCTTAATCAGAATCTTGTCCACGTCGAATCTAGGGTCCTACAGCCAGGTAAGCCCTTTTGTACCCAAGGGAGAGGGTTGGGCAGATTCAGGGGACTCTCCCAGGGGAGGGTCAGGACAGTGGGGAGGATACCCCCCTGTCCTTTGTCCAGTTTTGTGCCAGAGCAGGAGCCAACGGCTCCCAGGACTGGTTTGAACCGGACTATGCACATGGACACCAAGGGCCATATGTATCAATGTTAGGTTTTGCGATTCTCAAATAGCGATTTTTTGCGAATCGCTATTTGAGAATCGCAAAACGAGATTTATGTAGGATTTGCAAAACAAATTGCGAATCCTACATATTCCTTAATTGCAAATCGCAAAGTGCGATTCGCAATTCAGGAAACCCTCCCCATTCATTCCTATGGGCCTAGAGGCCCATAGGAATGAATGGGAAGACATTCTCAAATTGCGATTAGCAATTAGAGAATCGCAAATTGAGAATGCAATTTCAAGGTTGCAAGGGTGTCAAAAGGACACCATGTTGCACCCCTGAAATAAGCATGGGTGCACATGTAGCGCACATACATGCCCTAAGGGTATGTATGTGCGCCACATTGCACTTAGAAAAATGCAAGAAAGTGCTTTTTTCAAAGAAATCGCAAATTACCACCAACTTGAAGTTGGTGGTAATTTGCGATTCCTTAAGGCCAAATTGCACTTTTTTTGTGCTTCTTACATTGCATTTAAGGAATCGCAATTTGCGATTCCTTAAATTCAATCGCAAAATAGGGAATCGCAAATTTTGCGATTCCTTATTTTGCGAGGGGGTGTCAGTGTGATACATTGCACACTGCTAATTTGCGATCGCAAACGCCGAAATTCTGCGAATTCGGCGTTTGCGATCGCAATTTGGATTGATACATATGGCCCCAAGTGTGCCCCAGATGCAGACTTTCAGGCACTTTGGAAGTGCACCCACCCAGCCCCAATACACTAAATCCTGTCTGGGAGGTGGTCACACCTCCCTGTGACAGGATGCCTATTGTGCTGCCTTCCTCTGCTCGAGCTTGGCTCAGCAGCAGGAGGGCAGAAATATGTCTCTGGTCGGCAGCAACCATTTTGTGCTGTCCGGGTTCAGAAGGCTGGTACCGAGAAGACCAGGGACCCCACGAAGCACACTGCTGAAGGGTGGAATAATACCTCCCACATCGGTTACCGGTGTGGAGGTATGAATCCAAGGTGTTTGATACCAAATACAACATGGTTTGTTGCAGCCGTTTTCGAGATAGCATTTTACGTGAGCATATAATGCACCTCTACCTATATGTCTGGCTGAGTCACTGACAACCCGGGAAAATGGTCTCCGAAGGCTGCAGAGGGGCTCTGCTCATGCAGGGGCACCCTCTCACGTAAAACCCAGCACCCTGCCTTCAGGATTGTTAAGGCCTGCTAGAGGGGTGACTTATAGGTTTTAAGTGTAGTGACCTATAGATATAGGAAACCTATATCTAAAGTAAGTGGTGCATGCACCATCGTACACAGGCTGCAATGGCAGGCCTGTAGTTCCATTTTGCATGGCCTCGCATGGGTGGCATAATACATGCTTCAGCCCATGGGAGGCCTCTGGGGTACCTATGCCCTGGGTACATGTGTACCATATACTAGGAACTGACAAGGTATCCAAACTGGAGTATACCTAAGTACATGCATGACATTTTAAGGAGAAAGCAGATAGACTGGGGTCCTGATTAGCAGGATCCCAGTCAGATTAGCAAAAAGTGGGGGTAACCATAAGAAGCAGATCCTACTTTCCTACACAACCCCACCAAACGTAAGGAGATGAGACTAACCTTGCCCAGTTGAGTCTTCATGTTCTAAGTGGAAATATCTGGAGAGTCCATCTGCATTGGCATGGCTACTCCCAGGTCTATGTTCCAATGTATAGTCCATCCCCAGTAGGGAAATGGACCACCTCAAAAGTTTGAGGTTTTCACCCTTCATTTGTTTTAGCCATAAGAGGGGCTTATGGTCTCTCCGAACAATGAAGTGAGTGCCAAACAAGTATGGCCTCAGCTTCTTCAGAGCCCAAACCACAGCAAAGGCTTCCCTCTCAATGGCTGACCAACGTTTCTCTCTGGGGGTCAACCTTCTGCTAATAAAAGCTACTGGTTGATCCTGACCCTCGACATTAAGTTGTGACAACACAGCCCCTACCCCAAATTCAGATGCATCTGTTTGGGCAATGAATTGTTTGGAATAGTCAGGACTCTGCAGAATGGGAGCAGTGCACATGGCCTGCTTGAGATCATCAAATGCCTTCTGACAGCTAACTGTCCACTGAACTTTCTTGGGCATAATGATACACACATCATAATCCATACTGGCAGTAAAATACTGATTGATGCCCAAACCTTCATCACAATTGTATAAATAATCATATGCTTCAATATTAGTGTCTACATACTTAAATGAAACCCTCTCATATCTTTGGAGAAGCAAAGTGGGTGAAAGTGTAAGTAATGTGAATTGTTTGTTTGGAAAAGTGGTAGAGTTTGAAAACAGGGAAGTTGTGAGTGTGGTGCTTGGAAGGGGGTGAGATACCGGGATGTACATGGAGGGGTTCGCTATTAGTTCACATGGTGTGGTGGGGGGAAGATATGAGAGGGTTTCTTTTAAGTATGTAGACACTAATATTGAAGCATATGATTATTTATACAATTGTGATGAAGGTTTGGGCATCAATCAGTATTTTACTGCCAGTATGGATTATGATGTGTGTATCATTATGGACAATGTATTAACAGTGCACGTATTGTTGTTGTTTTTAGTTACCCCTGAAGAAGGGCTCCCGAAGCCCGAAATGCATTGGGTCTTAATAAACACTGCTTTTGATGAATCATGCTTTGGTCGTGTTCTTAAAAAAAGTCCGGATGGGCACATTTCGAACATAAGAAACTGTGGAAATTGCATGACATCCTACGTGTGAACAAACAGGAGTAAAAGCAATTAAAAATGGATGGAATATTTTGAGTATATGGATGAATACGGATTATTAAATAATATTATATGAGGAATGTGGTATATCCACCATCAAGCTGTGCAATTGGGCTTGGGGCGTAATGACGCCCCAGCATAACGTGGTTCAGTATCAACGTGCCACCAGGGCAAGGCACGTACCCGGTTAGCACGCAACTTGGAATAAGAATGAAAAAACTTGGACGATTGATAAAACGTATGGTGTGCATCCCATTTACCCCACTGAATTGTCTTCAGGAGACCCACATAGCCTGCAACGACAGTAATATGCTTAACTCCTTAGGCTTTAAAGCTCTCGCCCATACAACACAAGATGCAAGGACTAAGGGGGTCGCCATTCTAATAAAAGGGGGGGTCATTATGCATGGGAGAAAAGTCGTGGACAAGAATGGTAGATGGATAATCATGGAATGCAGCAGTGGGTCAGAAACGTTTACGTTATGCTCTGTCTATGCCCCAGTCTTGGACGATCCTGGGCTGTTGAATTTCTTAGCAATCGAGCTACCGTCTTGGCCTGCTCCGTACATAGTGTGTGGCGACTTTAATATTAATGGATCCAGAGGAGCTACAGAGAGGGACAG
Organism: Calotriton arnoldi; assembly: GCA_963921515.1. Lineage (NCBI taxonomy): Eukaryota > Metazoa > Chordata > Amphibia > Caudata > Salamandridae > Calotriton > Calotriton arnoldi. Next base: position 258,328 of record CAWUFW010000576.1, read on the forward strand.
GGACGGGGAATCCAGCAAAGGGCGGAAACCTAAATCATCCAGGGCAATGAAAAACTTTCTAAGGGATATTGGCTTGGTGGATGTATGGCCTAGTCTGAGGGCTCAGGAGCCAGGCTATACTTATTATTCGGCACCCCATGGCAAGTTCGCAAGGCTTGATTATTTTTTCATCTTACCATCCCTACTCCAGGAGGCCCAGGTTGAGCTCTTTCCTAGAGTGATGTCAGATCACAACCCCCTTGTTTTAGAACTCTCTCTGGCAGGGCCAAGAAAGGAGCATAAGAGGTGGACTTTTGAGAGAGCACTCCTTTCGGACCAGGAGTACGTTGAGTATATGAAGGGTTGAATTGTGGAGTTTTTCAGTAACAATAAGGAGAGCGCCCCCCCTGGAATGATTTGGGACGCTTTTAAAGCGTCATTAAGAGGCGAGACGCTTCGATATAGCCTGATTAAACAGAAAAAAGGAGCAGCCCAGATTAAAGAGTTCTACCAAAGACACGCCCTTCTCGAAACAGAACTAATTAATACTGTAAAGAATCGAGGGATACCACCTCAGTTATGAACCTAATAGCTGTCACTAAAGCCTCTTTAAACGATTTCAATGCCGAGAAGACAGCAGGTAGATATCTTGCTAAAAGGCAGCAGTGTTCTGAATACAGTGAGAATGTCGGTCGATTGTTAGCAGTCAGGGCTAGGCAACAAATTGCTGCAGGACACATTAAGCAAATTATGAACAGGTAGGGAGACATAGTTTCCGACCCCGCAGATATCAGGGAGGTGTTCAGAGGGTTTTATGAGGAGTTATATACTGCGCTAACTATAGAGAGCCCTAATAGGCAGGATGACTGGAGCGAATTTGCGCCAAAGGTGAGGGTCCCCCAGGAGGAGTGTCCCCCGCTGGGGCCGGAAATTTCCCAGGAGTTTCATCTCGCTTTACAAGCTCTTCCATCAGGTAAGGCCATGAGGACTGTCTGTATTCCGCTAGAATTTTATAAATCTTTTGTCAATGAAATCACCCAGGAATTACTTGGATTATTTAAAGAGGTGTGGGAAGTGGCGGCACCACCAGATACGTGGGGTGCCGCCAATATTGTTATTTTTTTAAAGAAAGGAAAAGATCCCTTGAATCTGGGCTCCTACAGGCCTATAACACTCTTAAATAGTGACACTAAGCTTTACTCAAAGATTCTTGCTAATAGATTGAATAAGGTAATGCACCATCTGGTTTCAGTATGGCAGCATGGATTCATTCAGGGGAGAGAGACGGCCGACCATGTTAGGCGTGCTATTTCACTTTTTGATGCCACCGAGGCCCTCACAAAACCTCTGGGGGTGAAGCTTAGAAGGCCTTCGCTAGGGTGTCGTGGGGGTATCTATGGATTGTCTTGGAAGCCATTGGCCTAGGGGTCTCCTTTATTAGATCAGTACAGGTTCTGTACCGTAATCCTACAGCACGACTGCAAATAATGGGTGAAGAGTCTAGGACTTTTTTAATTGGTAGGGGAACAAGACAAGGGTGTCCCTTATCTCCCTTGCTATTCGCGTTATATATAGATCCCTTCCTCAGACGGCTAGAGGCATCTCCAGATATCTTGCCTATAACTCTACATGGCTGGGATACGAAATTATTGGCTTATGCGACGACGTTGCAATCATTACGGCCGACCCTGACAGGGCATTGCTCGCGGTGGAAATCATAGCGGAACATTTTGGGATACATTCAGGGTTTTCTCTGAACAAGATAAAGACTCAGATCTTGACAAATAGATTTATCACTTCAACCAATAGTAGGATAGTGGAGGTTGCAGTTTATCTAGGAATACACATCACGGCAAAGAGAGATGACATTGTGGACATAAATTTGGCTCCTATAACGGGGAAAATAAAGAACGATATGCGGCGATGGGATAATTTAAAGCTGTCTATCATTGGAAGATGCAATCTGATTAAAATGATGATTTTACCAAAATTACTGTATATTTTTCTACGATTCCCTTAGTAATACACAATAACTGGTTCAGGTTAATTGAGAGAGAGGTGGCGAGATTCATTTGGTCATACGGCAGAACCAGAAGATCTAATGTATTTTTGTCCCTACCTAGGGACAGAGGCGGGCTGGCGCTTCCCAACTTTAAATTGTATTACCTTGCCACATCTCTGCAATATTATTGGCCCCTTTTTGGTACCAGGTCTAGAGAAGAATATGGCTCCAGTTTTATTCCATCAATTTACGAGATGATGATCGGATCATGGGCTAATGGATGCCTTGTAAAGATTTATGAGCCAAGCTACTTTAAAAGGACACGGTTCAAGACTTTGATTACCGCATTCCGCAACTGGGCTGGTGTTCGGAAAAAGCTGGGATTGGGTAGGTTTAGTAAATATACCCCTTTAGTCGGTAATGATCAACTACCAAAGGTTCTGCAGAATGACTGCCTGGCAAGATGGAAAAAAGGTGGTTTCTTTAGGAAAGAGGATTTGCTGGCTGAGGACCATATAGCATCCTTCGAAACTGATAGGGAAAGATTTAACATGGGTCATAGGGACTTCTTCAAATTTTTGCAATTAAGGGATTTTCTCCTTAAAAAAGCAGGCGGAGCAGCTGGCTTCTCAAAAGTACCCCTGATGGAATTGCTAATAAGGCCCTCTAGCACTACGATCTCACAATTATATAACTGTATGCTAGAAGATGTGTCGGACGATATGGATAGGCATGGGCAGAAGTGGAATGACAGGCTTCGGGTCAGGGAGTCTCATTTTCTGGATTCATTGGAGATGGGCAACTCCATACTATGTTCTGCAAACCTGCGGGCTCAGCATTTTAAAACCCTCTTTGATTTGTATATCACCCCCGTAAAAATAGCAAAGTGGGGAGGAGTGGAAGGGACCCAGTGCTTCAGGTGCAAGACACATGCTGCGGATCTGGTCCATATTTTTGCTACATGCCCATTAATAGAATCGATTGGCCGAGAAATAGCGGGTTTTCTGCGGCATATTCTGAAAGAAGATGTCCTGCTCTCACCGCAGTTGATGCTATTAGGTGTAAGTGAACGAAATGGGAATATAAGGGAGGAGCTCACTTTATAGCAATGGCAGTGTTCAGACTCTGTGTTGCGTCAGCCTGGCTAGATTTCTCTCCTCCTACTTTTCAGCAGTGGAAAGGCCGCTTCCTACACATATTTAATTTGGAAAAAGCACTCTATGATCGGAGAGGTAGAAAAAGTAGGATTAAAGGCGAGAGGATCTGGGGGCCATTAACCACATGGATGGCTCAACTTACCCCAGCAGAATGAACATTGAGGCAATGCTTAATCAGGGTCTTTTTTTCCTTTTTGACAGTATCTTTAAAAATTTGTGACTATTTTTGTATGAACTTTGATGACATAGGTGTATGTATTACATTATCATTTATTGCTTAACCTCACGTCCACATAAGCTACTTTTCCTTTTTGAATGAATTTTTATTAAGAATATAGTAATGATTGACGTAAGGGAAATATGGTATTTCTGAATTGTATCTATCCATTATTTATTTATTTTTTTGCTCTTTGCTGCATTTTCATATCATCTCTGTGTTATGTTTTTTGATTTACGTAAAAATAAAAGAATAATAAAAAAACAGAAAGTGAGGGACAGCCTCTCCCAAGTCTTACTTTGGCCTAGGTGTCCTGCCAAGGGAATGTCATGTGCCAAGGTGAGTAGGAAGCCCCTAAACTTCAGAGGTATGACGAACCTCCTGGTGGCACCAGGCTTGGGGTCTCTACCCTCTGAGTAAAGGAGTTCCTCATCCCAATAGATCCTGTGGGATTCACTGACACTCCCAGCAGCCTCAGCAGCAGCTTGCTGTCTGAGCGGTTCAAGAGAGGGGCAGGTTTTCTGCTCCTGACTCAGTTCTGCCCTGGAAGGGCCCTCTGTCCCCAAGAACTCAACCTGATCAGGTTCAAGTTCATCCTAGACAGTTCCTTCACAGGGACTGTGATCATCTCCCTCAAGAGACTGATCCTCTCTCTGAGCCTGGGGGGAAGACACAGCCTTACCCCTCCTGCTCCTTCTCTTGGAATGCACCTGGTCCATCCTTTCAGGATCCAGGGCCTGTTGAGTAGAAGTCAGTTTGGCCTGTGACCTGGACACAGCAAACACATCTGCAGAGATGCCCAGCATTGCTGCATGGGTCCTAAGTTCCACTTTAGCTCAGGCTGAAGTCTCCAAATCATTGCCCAACAAGCATTCTACTGGAAGGTCTGAGCTAACCACAACTTTCTTAGGGCCAGTTAACCCTCCCCAGCTGAAATTAACAACTGCCAAGGAATGATCAGTCCTGACATTGTTAGCATTGGTCACTTGGTACATCTCACCAAGTATGATCTGGTCAGGGCCCACAAGTCTTTTGTCACCATGGTGACACTTGCACCTGTGTCCCTGTATGCCATGGCCTCCTTACCATTAATCAAAGGCTGCTGCCTGTATTTGCCCAAGTTACTGGGACTGACAAATAAGGTGGCAATACCCATGCCACCAACACAGACAAGTACAGCCTGAGCTGGAGTTCTGACTAAGCCAGAACCCATCTCAGAGCCCAAGAATAACCCTACTAATCCCTTGTTCCCTGTATCACCACTTGAAACTGTACTAGGGGGATCAGTTGCCTTAGGGGCAGTGGTGGTTGGAATTGAATCCTTGGCCTTTGGACAATTGGCATATTTTGTCCAATGGGTCTTTTCTTTACATAAGTAACACCAAGGTTTCTTTTTGCCTTTCCCTTTGTTGGATTGTGACTCCCCCCCAGATGCAGGTTTTTGGGGACCTGATGAAGACTCGTCATCTTTACCCTTGTCCCCACCCTTATCTGAAGTTTGAGCATCTTGCTTCTTTTGGTCACAACCATGGTTCTGGTTTCTCTGCTTCACCCTGGTTCTGACCCACCTATCTGCCTTCTTTCCCAATTCTTGGGGAGAAGTCAGATCAGAGTCAACCAGGTATTGATGCAACAACTGATTTTGGCAATTATTAAGGATCTGCTCGCTCATAATCAAATTGTCAATCCCTTGAAATCATTCACTTTGCTGCCAAGCAACCAGCCTTCTAGAGCCTTATTGGCACTATCCACAAAGTCTACCCAGTCCTGATTCTGTGCCTTCTGGGTGTCTCTGAACTTAATCCTGTACTGTTCAGTGGTTAAGCCAAACCCATCGATGAGAGCACTCTTCAGGACTGAATAATTGTCAGCATCCTCTTCTCTAACAGTGAGGAGCTTATCTCTACCTTTGTCAGCAAAGGAGAGCCACAAGATAGCTGCCCACGGCTCTTGAGGGACCCTCTGAACTTTACAGGCCCTCTCTAAAGCAGTTATCCATTTATGGATGTCATCCCCAACATGGTAGGGAGGGACAATCTTGCTCAGGTTCCTATTGTCAAAAGAATGTTCCTTAACTCTAGGGACACTGTTGCTGCCACCATGGGACTCTAGTCCCAACTTTTTTCTAGCTCTCTGGACTTCTAGGGACTTTTTGTCCAGGGCCAATTGCTGTTGTCTGAGCCTAAGCTTAGGTTTCTCAAGTTCCAGAAATTGGTACTCCCTGTCATAAGAGTGGTCCCTCTTGCTGGATACAGAGGTCCCTACAGACTGTCCTGAGTGATTAGACTCTGCAGAGGGAGATCTAGATCTCCTTGGTAAACCCTGCACTCTTCCAGGAGGGGTGAAGAGGGGGCCATCTTGGCCTTCTTCAGCATCTCCCTGAATCTGAGTTGTCCAGGTGGGAACCATCTTGTTCCTCCTGGCCAGGGTTTGAGTCTAGGTCATAAAAGGTGTCACCTCCTGACCTGTCCTCATTCCCTGCCCCCCCCATCCACTTTCTCCTGTTCATTTGACCCAGGAGTCTTCCTAAGGCCATCAAGAAGTAAGGCCTCTAAGAGGCGTTGAGTGTTGGCATTTCTCCCTTTCTTCAGCTTTCTAGAGGCACACAGGGCTTTCAATTCTTGGAATGAAAGCTCACTGTATCTAGAGGGCAGAGAGCCACTGGCATCTCCTTTAGAAGACATACTAAGTGTGGTGAGGTGTTGCACCTACCTAACCTAGTGGGAACTAAACTCTCTGAGGCTGGAGAAAGGGTGTGCTAGACCAGTAGAACTTACTTATTCTAAGCTAGTATTATATGTACCTAGTACTTAGTGGTTTTCAGTTAATCAATACAAAGATTTATCTGGTAAAACAATGCAGGCTTGAATCCCACCGCTGCCACCAATGTGAGAAGTTGGCCTGGTATATGCTGTCCACTAATTAAAGTGGGCACCTTGCACCAGTCCCAAACAACCCTTATGGTGATTTAAGAGGTCAAAGATAACCTTAGAAAGCTATCCAAGTGCTAGCTGTGGAGAACAGCCTTAAGGCTTAGTCTTGAAGGAATGTTAAGCAGCTTGTTTTACCAGAATGCAATCTTAATATATTGGTTAAATGAAAGGAGAACCACACAGTAGTTATACAAATATGTATTTATTATCATTATAACACACCCTAAATACCACACAGTATCTGCTACATGCAGATAAACACAAAGCACACAATACTGTAGCACAGAAACAATTGTAAGTAGCACTAATACACAGTGGGCTCCAGGGGGAGACCAAACCATATACTAAAATAGTGGTATAAGAACCACGACTCGAGTCAAGACAGTGTCTAGAGGATGTAGAATCGCTGGGACCCCAAGGAACCACCCAAGATGAGTAAGTAGGGACCCCACGGAGGACAGGTGCAGTGTGAGAACACGACCGCGTGCTACATACAATTCAATGGGAGAGTCGTGGTTGCACTTTTACAGTTTAAGGACCCTTCCAAGTGGATTACGAAGAAACCCTTTGGAACATAGAAGGTTGGAGCGCCACCCCACCCGTGGAAATTGAAGTACCAGAGTTACCTATCCCAGGGAAGCCAGGTGCATAGGGTCAAAGTGGCGCCGGAAAACGCTGTCATTCTCAACGGGAGCCTTCAAAGAAATGCCACTGCCGGAGAAGAAAAGTGTCCGGTGGAACCCACAGATGGATTCTTGATGGAAGGAACCTGAAAGCAGAGGGGACAGAGTCTGGGTCACTCAGGAGTGACCAAGGGCTCGGTAGACGAATGCCCACCGATGTTGGGTGCTTCAGGTGTGAAGATGGAGACCTTGACTCTACAGCTGCAGGGACCAGGAGACGTCGAGGATGACCAGGATCCGGATACGAGCTGTCCCACGAAGGATGTTGAATGCTAAGGGGTCGGTGTCCGGCGGGAGCACCAACAAGCCTTGGCAACGGCAACCCACGAAGAAGGTCAAAGAAGGTTACGGTCTGGCCCAGCAAGGACTAGGGGACTCACCACAGCAAGGAGAGTCAGGGCAGGGGAGCCCAAGTAAAACAGTGTTGTCCCTCATATGGACCCACAGGCCGAAGGCACAGGAGTTGTGAGGGGACTTCTAGCAGTTTCACTAAGTGACGGCTTGCAGAGCACAGAGTGCGAGGAGTCCAAAGTCCTTTGTACGAAATGTTCGCAGAGGTTAGGGCTATGGATAGCCCAATGCACTTAAATAGGGGAACGCCAACAAGCATATGCACTTGCAAAAGTACGCAGTGCACAGGGGTTCAGGTTATGCTGTCTCCACGAGGGATACTGGCCTCAAACTTGGTGAGAGGCAGCTCGACCTCAAGGAACATAGGAACTCACCTCCTGGGTTGCTGGAGCCTTCGGAATACGCAGGAGCTCAGGATCAGCAGACCGGTCAGTTGTGTTAGGGTGCCTGCGAATGCAAGGGAGTGACTCCTTCACCCCAAGGGAGATACTTCAGTTGTCCTTGATGTTCCATAGGTCCTGCACAGAGCCTGTATGGTGCATGGGCACAGACAATGCTTTGGACGGAGAGGGAGATTAAGTTGGACCCAGTCGAAGTCCAGCGAAGTCCAGAGTGTCCAGACGGTCGAAGGACAGTGGTTTCTTGATCAGAATCTTGTCCACATCGAATCTAGGATCCTACAGCCAGGTAAGCCCTTTTGTACCCACGGGAGAGGGTTGGACAGATTCAGGGGACCCTCCCAGGGGAGGGTCAGGACAGTGGGGAGGATACTCCCCTGTCCTTTGTCCAGTTTTGCACCAGAGCAGGAGCCAACTGCTCCCAGGACTTGTTTGAACCGGACTGTGCACAGGGACACCAAGTGTGCCCCAGATGCAGACTTTCAGGCACTTTAGAAGTGCACCCACCCAGCCCCAAAACACCAAATCCTGTCTGGGAGGTGGTCACACCTCCCTGTGACAGATGCCTATTGTGCTGTCTTCCTCTGCTCGAGCCTGGCTCAGCAGCAGGAGGGCAGAAATATGTCTCTGGTCGGCAGCAACCATTTTGTGTTGTCCGGGTCAAGAAGGCTGGTACCAGAAAGACCAGGGACCCCATGAAGCTCGCTTCTGAAGGGTGGAATAATACCTCCCACACCGGTTACTGGTGTGGAGGTATGATTCCAAGGTTTTTGATACCAAACACGACATGGTTTGTTGCAGCCGTTTTCGAGATAGCATTTTACGCAAGCATATAATGCACCTCCACCTATATGTCTGGCTGCGTCACCGACAACTCAGGACAATGGTTCTGAAGGCTGCAGAGGGGCACCCTCTCACGTAAAACCCAGCACCCTGCCTTCAGGATTGTTAAGGCCTTCTAGAGGGGTGACATAGGTTTTAAGTGTAGTGACCTATAGATATAGTAAACCTATATCTAAAGTAAGTGGTGCATGCACCGTCTTACACAGGCTGCAATGGCAGGCCTGTAGTTCCATTTTGCATGGCCTCTCATGGGTTGCATTATACATGCTTCAGCCCATGGGAGGCCTCTGGGGTACCTATGCCCTAGGTACATGTGTACCATATTCTACGGAATGACAAGGGTACCCCAGTATCCTGGAGTGTACCTAAGTACACGCATGGCATTTTAAGGAGAAAGCAGATAGACTGGGGTCCTGATTAGCAGGATCCCAGTCAGACTAGTCTGTAGTGTAGTTCCTATTTCCCTAATAGGCTCTGCGCATTGGAATAATATAACCTATAGGTTTGACATAGGACTAAGGTCGGTATGTCCCTATCGATTATATTAAACTTAACTACCTGTGCCAGCTAGCTCAGAGGCCACTAGAAACTTCTTGAAGACAAGAAGGGAATAGCTTCTGGCAACCACATAACATAAAACCCTGATCCCTCAGGATCGTGGAAACAATATACTACTATCTCAGAGAAGTACATAGAAGAAACAGTCGGGTGTGTTTACAATAAAATGTATTGCACAGTTGTTGTTCTAGTACTGGTTATATGTGCTGCGACAACTGTTGGACAGTAGCAGAGAAATATGGCCAGCAGTGCAGTTAAATAAAAATGCATGGTACAGTTTTACCATTGTGCAATAGTAATGAACACACACATGAAATGCAGAATGCATTAAGATAAAGCCTATACCCCTATGATGCCTAACTAGATGTACCTAAGTGTATCTAGCATGTGTGTAGGTCTTAGAGAGCCAAGAATCCCCCTAGGATTTAGTCTAACCCCATTACCTTAGTGGGACTTCATCCTGGTGTTGAGCTGGACACCCCAGGATGGGTGGATGGACCTCTGCCAGCTGGAGCTGTGGCATGATGCAGGTTGCAGCGTCTCACGTCAGAGTGTCGGCATGGAAAGTCTCGGTCCCCTCTAGTTTGCTTGGGAAAAGGGAGGTATATTTATACCTGATAGGTGCCTTGGAATGTTAGTATTGACGTAAAGTCGGTCAGAGGAAGACGTCAGGAATGAACCCTTAGGAAATAGTGGTTCATGCATATTTAATGAGTTCTTGGAGAAATCAATAATCCTGTGCTAGGGAAAATCCCAAGAGCTTAAGGGTCTGTTTCTAAGAACTCGTTGTGACATAGGTTAGTCACTGTTGGACATGGATATGACGTATTTAGGATGGACCGTCTTCTGCACCCAGAGCACACGTCAGATAAGGGACAGACTCTGTTGCTCATTATTTGTGAAGGGAGGGCCAATGTAGGTGAAAGGTCCTGCCTGTCTCTGTGGCACGAAGGATTTGTGCCTCTGAAACGGCGCACCTATGTTAGGGCCTCAATCCAGCACATAACACCCACTCCAATCTATGGACAATCGTGAATTACCCATTAAAAGCAAACTACGTGACTAAAATAGGCATTTGCATATGATTGGCAGGTAGTTGCATGAGAGTGGTTTATGAGCTGAAAAATAGCAGGTGTTAAAATATGTAAAATTACTATAGACTCTGTGGAGACAGGAAAAATCTATAGTGTCATTAAAAAATACTCTCTTAGAGTCAGTAGTTACTTATAAAAGGTCCTGTTTATAAAATTGAAAACTCTTACAAGCTGTTCAGAAGACCATGCTTTCTTTAGAGAAAAAAAAAAAGAAAAGTCAATTTGGAGGGAAAGCTCCAAGCACTCGGTCAGAGTTGAAACAATAAGAGAAAAAATGTGGACATGTTTTAGCAAAATCGAGATAACAAGTGGCTGAGAGACACAACATTTCTGTTGCTAGTTACTGCAGGGGATGGACCTTTGTAATACCTTGCAGAATCGTTGTGGGAGCACAGAATGAGCAGTGCTGCCAGTTGCTGGTTCTGAGACAGCCGGTGCTGTAATCGATACCTTGGTGCTAGCTAAAGGAAGCAAAAAGGCACCCTCCGGATTTGCAAGGAATGCTTTGGTTTGATGGGAATACGCGTGGGACACAGCCAAGCATGGGACTTCAGCAGTTCCAGCCTGGTGGTAAATGCCGCTGGCGTTTCCTTTGGAAGTGTCAGACAGATGATGACCACGCATTCTTCACTGCAAAAACAGGCATCAGAGAACAGGTATGTTGCAGTTGCAGTCTTTTCAGACTGGTCTTTTAAATATTAGAAACCATGAGAAGCATAGTTCCTGTTTGCAAGGTATTCCCAAGATGCATCACACTGCTTGTGTGTGAAAGATAAAATGTATCAAAAAGGAAAGAGGGGCAGTCTGTATTTAAGAGTGCTATATTGCAAAAAAGAAAAAATATTTCTTTAGCTGATGTGAAATAAAAAATAAAGGTGCTGCACAAGCATGGTTTTCAGATTGCTCAAGGCATTGAATTTTACAAAGGAAACTTTTGGTTCACTACTTTCAGTGTTGGGGCTTCTAGCCAAAAGGGCACAACTTCCCTACACTTGTAGGATTTCACTACCTCTGGATGTTATCTGTACATAACGTAGGTCTGGCTTATATATACTGAGTCCCTTGGTGATGTTCAGGAATCATTTTTGAGACAGGTATTTGTGTCAAAGGGCCAAACCATCCATACTTTCCTAACTGGGTCTGTCCTGTTGTTTTGTAAATGGCATCTAATGTTGCCCCTGCTGATGTATGTCAACTATTCCACCCCGTGCGATGGTGTTTGGTGGTGTTTGGCAACGTTCCTACTGGTGTTTAAACAACCACATTTCTAGATGCATTACAATTGTGTAGGAGTTGATAACCTTAATGAAGGTAACAGGTATAAAGCGTCAAAATAAGAATAAATCTCTAACATTTCATGATCTGAAAATGTAGCAATTATTCCTAAAACAGACAGCATATTATTCACTGTATCAGTAACCCAATTTTCATAAAAATGTACTGCAGGTAATGACATCACTGAATGAATGATAAAATGAATGAAAATGAATGAAAGTTCAAAATACATTAATCAGAATTAAAAACAGGATGATTAAATACATCATTTAGAATACAAAGGCTTGTTCAGGCCGAATACATTTATAAGTCTCTTTTGCATTTGAATTGAAAATGGACGTGGCTCTAGTTTTATGTTGATCCTGTGTTGTAGAAAGTGTCCACTAGAAGTCATACTAAAAGCTAGCTCTAAGCAAAGCTAGAACAGAAAAAGATGAACCCAGAAATACTCCATAGTTCTACCCATGGTGAAGCCAGGTCTGTATCTTTTTGGAAAGAGAAAAGGTTCAAAAGTTTGTACTTGCATGTTCGTTGTTTGTTTTTGGCTGGCTTCGCTTCCTGTTCACGTGGAGCCATGGAAAACGTATCACAGTTAATGAAATAGCCAGTAGCTGTATGATCAATTGTTGAAATTGCATCGTGTTTAGTTGAAGTTATTTCTGCTGTTTTTGTTGAAAAACGTTTGAAATGTTGAAATTAATAGTTGATGTCTTTGCTGAAAAACTTTCAGGTGTTGAAGTTAATATTTTATGTTTTTGTTGAAAAACATTGAAGCATTTATTAGTTGTTGCTTTTGTTGAAAATCGTTGATGCATTTATTATTTGATGCTTTTGTTGAAAAACGTTGAAGCATTTATTATTTGATGTTTTTCTTGAAAAACGTTGAAGCATTTATTATTTGATGTTTTTCTTGAAAAACGTTGAAGCTTTTATTATTTGATGCTTTTCTTGAAAAACGTTGGTGTACACATTTGTTTTTGGCCAAATTGCAATTTGAGTGTTGTCTTGACTTTTATTTTGAATTTGAAAGGTTGGTTCAAGGAGAACTAGTTCCATTGCATTGTTGCATAGTCTCCCACTCCATGGATTTGATTTCTCAAACGTGATGAGCTTTTCAGTTTGAAGTTCTTGAATAGTAGTGAGAGGGATGTCTACTACTGTGGAGTTCACGAGGCCTACTGCTCAGTATTGGCCACATAGTGTTGTTTGATTCTTTCATTTGAAATGAATCTGTTTTCCTTTTTCACGGCAAGATGCAGCAAAAGTACAGTTCTTGTTCCTTTCACTTCAAGGAATGGCACAGGTTTTCCTGTATGAGGGGCCAAATTCCTTTGTGTCCGCGATCTTTATCTCTCTCTGCCCAGATCCCCGACTTTTGGGATTCAGACAGGTCTTGCCGTGATTACCTCGACTTCCCAGTGGCGGCCTGTTTAACTTTGACAGAATCTTTGTTTGTTTCTTTGTTTCCTTAAGTTCCTGTAAAACAGCCAAACGATCATAGATACAGAATGGTTTTCATCCGCCACTGTGCCTTCACATTTATGATCAGGTTCCCACATTCGTAAATGGAGTCAGACCCCCTAGAGAGCTTCTTGGCTGGGTGTGTATTGCCCCCTGAATCCATATGTGTTTGACCTCACTAGCGCCCTACCTAATACCCTAGCTGTTAAGGATTGCTCTATGCCCCAGTCCTTCCTCTCCTCTACCTAAATTCCCTCAGGATGGCGTTGGAGAGGAGTACCGCAATATTACGTCCATCCCTTCCATGGCCTCTCTGTCAGCCAGAGAGCTAAGCGTGGAGCCACAGTCAGGGAGTAACATTTATTGCGTATCTCCTGTTATGGACTCGCAAATCTTTCTATAACAGTTTTGAGCGTCAGCCGAGCGCTAAGGCTATACCTATAGGAAACTTGAGCACGGATCCACTGCCACCAAGATATATTTTTAAGCCAACTCAAAATTTGAGGGGCCACAGTGGTCCTGTTACATGACACGATCAAGTGGACAGTCTGATGCTGTCTAGCAATGGGACCTGCACGGGTCTTGTGATGGTGTAGCCTGGCATTTTTTTGCAGATTTTGCAGTTCAAGACAAAGCCAATAGTCTGACTTCTGAACCTTGGCCACCAATAGCACTGTTGCAATGAAGAAATAGTAGCTATTACCCCTGAATGCGCGGAGCCCAAACCCTTGTATGCTTTAAATGATTAATTCCTGCCTACTATCCATATTTGGAAATACTCTATCCCCCACTCCAGGAATCTGAGCATATGGAATGTTGTTTGCACCTAACTTGTAGGAGTATATAAGTGGAAATTTCTTAGGCACTGCTGTGCTGCCTTTGCGTGAAGCAATTACAGCCACCATATTCTAACCGTCTATTCTCGTTGTTGAACGAGTGTGCGCAGCTACGGAAGCTGTGTGAACAGTCCCCTGTGTGGCTTCTACAGCCAATGAATTCCCTGCAACGTGCACGCCATCACGTTGATGACTCAGTGTGTTAATCACTTGAGTTTTTGTTTGGTAGGTCGTATTTTTCAACTCCACTACCTGTTCCCATAATTTTTGTGTTTAATTATGCCACCTTTTTCATCTTTAAACCCATTTTGTTCCCAATGGTGTAAATATTTATTACATGATTGCACACAGTAAAAGGAATCGCACACTATAAGTGTGGGGAATTCGCGATCCGTGTTTACAAGTGCAAGTATCAGGGCTTTAAAGCTGCCAACCGAGCCGTGCTATTACCTAGAGGTAGTTTTTTGGTGCACTGAGGACGGAACTTGCCATTCAGCATCTGTTCTTCAACAAAGGCGGCCGGTGGTGCAGACCCATCAGTGTAAATCTTAAAAATTCATACTGATCTAGAGGCAAGAATTCATTTGGTAGATGATGTTCTTTCTCATATTGCAGGAATGCCTGTGTTTTTAAACTTGGATCAAATCTGGATTCAAAGTCTGATGCAGCAAAGTAATTAGCCCTTTGTATCCATTCTGGATGTAAGGCTTTGGCATTAGGAATGCTAGCTCCGGTACCGGGGTGACGACAATAATGCATCATCCCATGAGCCAGTGCTCTTTCTTTTGCTACAGCAGTCTGAATGGTTGTCAGAATTTTTTCCTGTTGAATTAAAACTCATTTCTGTGTTTGTGTACAGATGAGATTTGTATGCGATTGGTACAGTTTCACCTTCATTAAAGGTTTAATAAGTGTACCAAAGAGAAAAACATAAGATCCCTACTCTTATTCTCATTCAAGTATATAGATCATGTGTTAAAAGACAGTAAATAAGGGATTACACTATATTCGTTAGGACAAGGTAAAGTACATACACATCATAAAAGCAATATAGTAGGTCAAAATCTCAGGCATAAAAAACTTTTATTTGTTTGAATGAGAGGATTTCATACATAATTACCACCATTTAATTAAAAGACATATTAAAACTCATGAGAAATACAGTTATAATACACAAAAAATTGTTAAAAACAAGATCATTATAAACACAAGCAAGTTAAATACAAAAAGTCAACGCGGCGTTTCGGCGAAAAACACTTCTTCACCTTCTTCAGGACAGAGTTTTCTAAAATTAATTGTAAATATCAAACAAATCAGTTTTAAGATAAAAATCTCAAAACTCATAAGTTAAAAAGCATTTAAGTTAAAAAAAACAGAGAAATTTACAAAAGCCAATTATTTCTTAGAAATAGGTAGGTCGAAAAAATCTTCTTGCCTTAAACAGTATTTATGGATCATGTGTTGGGACGATGGATTACATTATTATGTTGTCCACATCGCATTCGTAGTCATTTGCAGTTGGGGATAAAACATGTAAAGTTTATGAGATGTGATAAGCGGGACTTAAGGTCATAATTGGCTTTTGTAAATTTCTATGTTTTTTTTAACTTAAATGTTTTTTAACTTATGAGTATTGAGATTTTTATCTTAAAACTGATTTGTTTGATGTTTACAATTAATTTTAGAAAACTCTGTCCTGAAGAAGGTGAAGAAGTGTTTTTCGCCGAAACGCCCCGACGACTTTTGTAGTTTTCTTCCTTGTGTATATAATGATCTTGTTTTTAACAATTTTTGTGTATTATAACTGTATTTATCATGAGTTTTAATATGATGTCTTTTAATTAAATGGTGTTAATTATGTATGAAATCCTCTCATTCAAACAAATAAAAGTTTTTATGCCTGAGATTTTGACCTACTATATTGCTTTTATGATGTGTATGTACTTTACCTTGTCCTAACGAATATAGTGTAATCCCTTATTTACTGTCTTTTAACACATGATCTATATACTTGAATGAGAATAAGAGTAGGGATCTTATGTTTTCTCTTTGGTGTTACCCGTCCCTTCTCTGAGTAGTAGGGTGCCTCCCTTTTTTTATTTGTCTTAATAAGTGTACCCGCATTGACCATAAATGATACTGAGTACCAAGTGGTGCAAGTTTACACATGTGTGTATGTGTTCGGAAGCAATAATATCTTCCTGGAGTGAACAAAGAATATTGGTGTGTTCTTGTGTCCAGTGTTTGACTGAAAAGTCAGGTTTGAAAAAGGTCGTAGAAAGGTTTTACTCTCTCTGCGAAATCAAAAATGTATGTACTGCCAAAATCTAGGAATCCCAGTACTGATTGGAAGTTGTTTTAATATCTTTGGAGGCTGGAGCAGCGCACACTTTTCTAAAAAGTTAGCTGCCAGGCTTTTCCCTTCACTTGAAAACTAGTATCCCAAAAATAGGACACAGAGGTGGGCAATTTTTGATTTCTCAAAATTATATTTGCAGCCCTCAGAGGCGAATCCCATAATAATGGTGCTCAGCCTGGTCAAGTGTTTCCCCAATAGGTCGTCTGTTAGATAAATATCATAGGACAACGCTTCTTCATCAAAGTGCTTTAGCCATTCAGTAACTCTTTCAGAAAATACCCCTGAGCTGTTGTTATACCCACGGGGAGATGACAAAAATTGTCGCTGGGACTCTAATATACTAAATGCTGTTAGGTACCTGTTTTCAGGTGCTATAGTTTGACAGAAAAATCCATTTGAGACAACAAGTGTCGTTTTGTATTTTTCCCGCATAATGTTATTCATTAATGCGGCACTATCTGCATGTTGGACAGCATATGTATTTGTGCAAGTGTTCAAGTGTCTGTAAATGAAAAACTAGACGAAATGTATTATCATGTTTTGATAAGTGAAACAAGGGATTGTTCTTTTGTGAAGTGCATTTTTCAATGATCTCCTGGTATTCAAGTTGATCTAAGATCTCCCTGACCTGTGTTTTTAGCTTCTTGCTTAATACAATATTGTCTTCGAGCATGTGGTGAAACTATTAATGGGATCACATGGTGGGTTGAGGCATCATCCCATCCAGCGTGATTTTTATACAATGCTGGAGCTTGGGTTACTGCCCACTCCCGTGCATATGTATGTTTAAGGTGAATTGGAACATGGTTGGAAAATGCAGGAAAAATATACTTTCTCCCTTTGGGCGCTCCCTGACGAATGCTGGCGGCTAATCTTGTTCTGCTAACAGTATGTCAAAACCAGACAATAGGTTCTTCGCAAAGAGACCTTTTACTTTCCTGTGTTTGTACTCCTCCATGAAATGAAATGAAAGAAATTTGTACTTGTAAAGCGCACCCATACCCCCAAAGGGGTGTCCAGGCGCTGTACGCATACCGCTGTGGAACCCTTCCTGGCTTTTCCCTGTGAAATGTCCACTCCTGGGCACCCCCAGGGTGAAGCCAGGCATCCCAGCGCTGTTGGGGCTGTTGTGGAGATTAAGCAAGCTATTGCCCAGAGTTGCAGAGTGGGACCCATGATTAGAATAGGCACCGAGGCGAGAATTATCAGGTCTGAGGAAATTGAGCCCAAGACCCGCCGAGGCGGGAATTGAACCCTGGTCCCGGGCCAGATCTCTGCATCAGGGTCTGCCGCTCTAACCATTGAGCCACACTTCTCCACTCCATGCGGAGTGTTATTTCATATAACTTGTGTGGGACGTTCACCCTTTTGTCTGGTGTTTCCACCGTGATGTAATCATTCAATTTTGCTGTCCAGAAATTCCTTCAGGTTCTGGCTAGCTATTGTTACTTCTGACGCTCTGTACAGCATTGTCTGAGCCCATTCCCCGTTCAGAAGTTGAGTCCTTAGGATTCTGTGCATGTCTAACTTTGAGACCTGCAACTTTCTTCTTTTTAAATTGAGGTTTGGATTGTGGCTTGTCTTCTGTTTTAGAAGAGTCCTGAGCGTGCTTGTCACTGGACTGCTTGCGCTCTTCTTTGTGTGCTGACTTTACTTCTCTCCCTGTGTTGTTTGTCGAGAGGAATGTGTATCAGTATCCTGATACCTGTCAGGTTTCCTAATATTATCCCTATTCCTAAGGTTATAACTCTTTGCAGAGGGCTCCTGTTGAGGAGACCTACCTCGGGACTGAGAATCTTTTCTGAAACATTTTGTTTTTATTATTATCCCACTTCTTTTTAGAAGAAGTAGGTGTCTGCTTAGAATTGTCCTTCTCAGGACTGCCCATTAGCTGTGGTTTTAAAAGCGTTCCCACCCAAACTGTCTCTTCCCAGTTCTGCATATGCAGTTTCAATTATTTTGGGAAGTTCTTGTGGTTGGTCTATAAGACTGACCTCTCTTAGATGTTGGCGGATCGCCACTGAAGCTGCTTCCCCTTAATGTTAGCTAGTATTATTGTTGATACCTGGTCGTAGTTACCTAGTAATTTCATACCTAAGGTCAGAGCTGGTTCAGCTCCATACTTGTTCTGTATGTGTCGTAAGACATCAGGAATTACCACTAAGGAAGGAATACCATGAGTCCTGATATATATGGCAGCAAAGACTGTACCCCAAGTGGTGCAGTCCTCTAACTGTGGTGTGATCCCCATGGGCAAGCAGAGTGTTAGCATTATATGCTTTCAAATGGTGTGGTATTTGGAAATACTGCTTCTAACTGGATAATTTTCTGAGCTACCCAGAAAGGAATCTGTTCACATTTTGTGGGCAGTTTGCCCATTACTGTGTGTAATGTTTGTGGAGTGATTTTAGTAGCGGTGCTCTGTGTTGGAGCTGTGTTATTTGTAGCTACTGTGGGCTGGACACCAAGTGTCCTCATGACGAGTTGCGTCATGGCTCTGTAAGAGTTTTACCAACTCTTTGTGTTGTAAGAGCAGTGCATCTTGTGGCATTATATCAATGTCAGGATGTGGTGTGTAGCCGGCTAATGTCGGCCATGTAGCTCCTGGTCTACCTAGTGGACCGAACCTGGTTTTATTTATTTGTTGTAGGGCGCCATTAAACCAGAAATTGGGGTCCTGGTCAGTGTGCGGAATCTTAATCTCCTCGAACGGAGTGTAGACCGCTGGGACTTTTCCATGTATGTAAGAATGAAAAGTCTGAGTTGTTGCATTTACTGCTGGGAATGTAACCCAAGAATAGAACACATCAGTTTGATAATCTTCGTGTGCCTCTATTAATATCACTGTACCCTCTCGGTCTGTTAAACCATGTCTGAGGGGTTTTTGTGTGAGTGTATGCCTGATTTTGGGTGCAAAATGTATTGCATTTGCTTCCTCTTCGTTGTTTGAGACCTGTGTTCCAGTGACAGGAGCAGCTGCCTCGACAGACATTGTGTTGTGAAAACAAAATGTCCTAAAGGGTTTTAAGATAAGGTTTTAAAAGGCACAATTGTTCGGGAACTTTTTCCTTCAAGCTTGATTAACGAACAGCCAATAGGGGTCTCTGAGAATAAGCATGACTGAACTACTCAGATTCTACTGTTAAATAAGTGCCAAATTCACGTTTGGGCGCCATGTAGTGTAGTTCCTATTTCCCTAATAGGCTCTGCGCATTGGAATAATATAACTTATAGGTTTGACATAGGACTAAGGTCGGTATGTCCCTATCGATTATATTAAACTTAATTACCTGTGCCAGCTAGCTCAGAGGCCACTAGAAACTTCTTGAAGACAAGAAGGGAATAGCTTCTGGCAACCACATAACATAAAACCCTGATCCCTCAGGATCGTGGAAACAATATACTACTTTTCATTCAGTCACTCATCTCAGAGAAGTACATAGAAGAAACAGTCGGGTGTGTTTACAATAACATTTATTGCACAGTTGTTGTTCTAGTACTGGTTATATGTGCTGCGACAACTGTTGGACAGTAGCAGAGAAATATGGCCAGCAGTGCAGTTAAATAAAAATGCATGGTACAGTTTTACCATTGTGCAATAGTAATGAACACATACATGAAATGCAGAATACATTAAGATAAAGCCTATACCCCTATGATGCCTAACTAGATGTACCTAAGTGTACCTAGCATGTGTGTAGGTCTTAGAGAGCCAAGAATCCCCTAGGATTTAGTCTAACCCCATTACCTTAGTGGGACTTCATCCTGGTGTTGAGCTGGACACCCCAGGATGGGTGGATGGACCTCTGCCAGCTGGAGCTGTGGCATGATGCAGGTTGCAGCGTCTCACGTCAGAGTGTCGGCATGGAAAGTCTCGGTCCCCTCTAGTTTGCTTGGGCAAAGGGAGGTATATTTATACCTGATAGGTGCCTTGGAATGTTAGTATTGACGAAAAGTTGGTCAGAGGAAGACGTCAGGAATGAACCCTTAGGAAATAGTGGTTCATGCATATTTAATGAGTTCTTGGAGAAATCAATAATCCTGTGCTAGGGAAAATCCCAAGAGCTTAAGGGTCTGTTTCTAAGAACTCGTTGTGACATAGGTTAGTCACTGTTGGACATGGATATGACGTATTTAGGATGGACCGTCTTCTGCACCCAGAGCACACGTCAGATAAGGGACAGACTCTGTTGCTCGTTATTTGTGAAGGGAGGGCCAAAGTAGGTGAAAGGTCCTGCATGTCTCTGTGGCACGAAGGATTTGTGCCTCTGAAACGGCGCACCTATGTTAGGGCCTCAATCCAGCACATAACACCCACTCCAATCTATGGACAATCGTGAATTACCCATTAAAAGCAAACTACGTGACTAAAATAGGCATTTGCATATGATTGGCAGGTAGTTGCATGAGAGTGGTTTATGAGCTGAAAAATAGCAGCTGTTAAAATATGTAAAATTACTATAGACTCTGTGGAGACAGGAAAAATCTATAGTGTCATTAAAAAATACTCTCTTAGAGTCAGTAGTTATTTATAAAAGGTCCTGTTTATAAAATTGAAAACTCTTACAAGCTGTTCAGAAGACCATGCTTTCTTTAGAGAAAAAAAAAAGAAAAGTCAATTTGGAGGAAAAGCTCCAAGCACTCGGTCAGAGTTGAAACAATAAGAGAAAAAATGTGGACATGTTTTAGCAAAATCGAGATAACAAGTGGCTGAGAGACACAACATTTCTGTTGCTAGTTACTGCAGGGGACGGACCTTTGTAATACCTCGCAGAATCGTTGTGGGAGCACAGAATGAGCAGTGCTGCCAGTTGCTGGTTCTGAGACAGCCGGTGCTGTAATCGATATCTTGGTGCTAGCTAAAGGAAGCAAAAAGGCACCCTCCGGATTTGCAAGGAATGCTTTGGTTTGATGGGAATACGCGTGGGACACAGCCAAGCATGGGACTTCAGCAGTTCCAGCCTGGTGGTAAATGCCGCTGGCGTTTCCTTTGGAAGTGTCAGACAGATGATGACCACGCATTCTTCACTGCAAAAAACAGGCATCAGAGAACAGGTATGTTGCAGTTGCAGTCTTTTCAGACTGGTCTTTTAAATATTAGAAACCATGAGAAGCATAGTTCCTGTTTGCAAGGTATTCCCAAGATGCATCACACTGCTTGTGTGTGAAAGATAAAATGTATCAAAAAGGAAAGAGGGGCAGTCTGTATTTAAGAGTGCTATATTGCAAAAAAAGAAAAATATTTCTTTAGCTGATGTGAAATAAAAAATAAAGGTGCTGCACAAGCATGGTTTTCAGATTGCTCAAGGCATTGAATTTTACAAAGGAAACTTTTGGTTCACTACTTTCAGTGTTGGGGCTTCTAGCCAAAAGGGCACAACTTCCCTACACTTGTAGGATTTCACTACCTCTGGATGTTATCTGTACATAACGTAGGTCTGGCTTATATATACTGAGTCCCTTGGTGATGTTCAGGAATCATTTTTGTGACAGGTATTTGTGTCAAAGGGCCAAACCATCCATACTTTCCTAACTGGGTCTGTCCTGTTGTTTTGTAAATGGCATCTAATGTTGCCCCTGCTGATGTATGTCAACTATTCCACCCCCGTGCGATGGTGTTTGGTGGTGTTTGGCAACGTTCCTACTGGTGTTTAAACAACCACATTTCTAGATGCATTACAATTGTGTAGGAGTTGATAACCTTAATGAAGGTAACAGGTATAAAGCGTCAAAATAAGAATAAATCTCTAACATTTCATGATCTGGAAATGTAGCAATTATTCCTAAAACAGACAGCATATTATTCACTGTATCAGTAACCCAATTTTCAGAAAAATGTACTGCAGGTAATGACATCACTGAATGAATGATAAAATGAATGAAAATGAATGAAAGTTCAAAATACATTAATCAGAATTAAAAACAGGATGATTAAATACATCATTTAGAATACAAAGGCTTGTTCAGGCCGAATACATTTATAAGTCTCTTTTGCATTTGAATTGAAAATGGACGTGGCTCTAGTTTTATGTTGATCCTGTGTTGTAGAAAGTGTCCACTAGAAGTCATACTAAAGCTAGCTCTAAGCAAAGCTAGAACAGAAAAAGATGAACCCAGAAATACTCCATAGTTCTACCCATGGTGAAGCCAGGTCTGTATCTTTTGGAAAGAGAAAAGGTTCAAAAGTTTGTACTTGCATGTTCGTTGTTTGTTTTTGGCTGGCTTCGCTTCCTGTTCACGTGGAGCCATGGAAAACGTATCACAGTTAATGAAATAGCCAGTAGCTGTATGATCAATTGTTGAAATTGCATCGTGTTTAGTTGAAGTTATTTCTGCTGTTTTTGTTGAAAAACGTTTGAAATGTTGAAATTAATAGTTGATGTCTTTGCTGAAAAACTTTCAGATGTTGAAGTTAATATTTTATGTTTTTGTTGAAAAACATTGAAGCATTTATTAGTTGTTGCTTTTGTTGAAAATCGTTGATGCATTTATTATTTGATGCTTTTGTTGAAAAACGTTGAAGCATTTATTATTTGATGTTTTTCTTGAAAAACGTTGAAGCATTTATTATTTGTTTTTTTTTAAAAACGTTGAAGCTTTTATTATTTGATGCTTTTCTTGAAAAACGTTGGTGTACACATTTGTTTTTGGCCAAATTGCAACTTGAGTGTTGTCTTGACTTTTATTTTGAATTTGAAAGGTTGGTTCAAGGAGAACTAGTTCCATTGCATTGTTGCATAGTCCCCCACTCCATGGATTTGATTTCTCAAACGTGATGAGCTTTTCAGTTTGAAGTTCTTGAATAGTAGTGAGAGGGATGTCTACTACTGTGGAGTTCACGAGGCCTACTGCTCAGTATTGGCCACATAGTGTTGTTTGATTCTTTCATTTGAAATGAATCTGTTTTCCTTTTTCACGGCAAGATGCAGCAAAAGTACAGTTCTTGTTCCTTTCACTTCAAGGAATGGCACAGGTTTTCCTGTATGAGGGGCCAAATTCCTTTGTGTCCGCGATCTTTATCTCTCTCTGCCCAGATCCCCGACTTTTGGGATTCAGACAGGTCTTGCCGTGATTACCTCGACTTCCCAGTGGCGGCCTGTTTAACTTTGACAGAATCTTTGTTTGTTTCTTTGTTTCCTTAAGTTCCTGTAAAACAGCCAAACGATCATAGATACAGAATGGTTTTCATCCGCCACTGTGCCTTCACATTTATGATCAGGTTCCCACATTCGTAAATGGAGTCAGACCCCCTAGAGAGCTTCTTGGCTGGGTGTGTATTGCCCCCTGAATCCATATGTGTTTGACCTCACTAGCGCCCTACCTAATAACCTAGCTGTTAAGGATTGCTCTATGCCCCAGTCCTTCCTCTCCTCTACCTAAATTCCCTCAGGATGGCGTTGGAGAGGAGTACCGCAATATTACGTCCATCCCTTCCATGGCCTCTCTGTCAGCCAGAGAGCTAAGCGTGGAGCCACAGTCAGGGTGTAACATTTATTGCGTATCTCCTGTTATGGACTCGCAAATCTTTCTATAACAGTTTTGAGCGTCAGCCGAGCGCTAAGGCTATACCTATAGGAAACTTGAGCACGGATCCACTGCCACCAAGATATATTTTTAAGCCAACTCAAAATTTGAGGGGCCACAGTGGTCCTGTTACATGACACGATCAAGTGGACAGTCTGATGCTGTCTAGCAATGGGACCTGCACGAGTCTTGTGATGGTGTAGCCTGGCATTTTTTTGCAGATTTTGCAGTTCAAGACAAAGCCAATAGTCTGACTTCTGAACCTTGGCCACCAATAGCACTGTTGCAATGAAGAAATAGTAGCTATTACCCCTGAATGCGCGGAGCCCAAACCCTTGTATGCTTTAAATGATTAATTCCTGCCTACTATCCATATTTGGAAATACTCTATCCCCCACTCCAGGAATCTGAGCATATGGAATGTTGTTTGCACCTAACTTGTAGGAGTATATAAGTGGAAATTTCTTAGGCACTGCTGTGCTGCCTTTGCGTGAAGCAATTACAGCCACCATATTCTAACCGTCTATTCTCGTTGTTGAACGAGTGTGCGCAGCTACGGAAGCTGTGTGAACAGCCCCTGTGTGGCTTCTACAGCCAATGAATTCCCTGCAACGTGCACGCCATCACGTTGATGACTCAGTGTGTTAATCACTTGAGTTTTTGTTTGGTAGGTCGTATTTTTCAACTCCACTACCTGTTCCCATAATTTTTGTGTTTAATTATGCCACCTTTTTCATCTTTAAACCCATTTTGTTCCCAATGGTGTAAATATTTATTACATGATTGCACACAGTAAAAGGAATCGCACACTATAAGTGTGGGGAATTCGCGATCCGTGTTTACAAGTGCAAGTATCAGGGCTTTTAAAGCTGCCAACCGAGCCGTGCTATTACCTAGAGGTAGTTTTTTGGTGCAATGAGGACGGAACTTGCCATTCAGCATCTGTTCTTCAACAAAGGCGGCCGGTGGTGCAGACCCATCAGTGTAAATCTTAAAAATTCATACTGATCTAGAGGCAAGAATTCATTTGGTAGATGATGTTCTTTCTCATATTGCAGGAATGCCTGTGTTTTTAAACTTGGATCAAATCTGGATTCAAAGTCTGATGCAGCAAAGTAATTAGCCCTTTGTATCCATTCTGGATGTAAGGCTTTGGCATTAGGAATGCTAGCCCCGGTACCGGGGTGACGACAATAATGCATCATCCCATGAGCCAGTGCTCTTTCTTTTGCTACAGCAGTCTGAATGGTTGTCAGAATTTTTTCCTGTTGAATTAAAACTCATTTCTGTGTTTGTGTACAGATGAGATTTGTATGCGATTGGTACAGTTTCACCTTCATTAAAGGTTTAATAAGTGTACCAAAGACAAAAACATAAGATCCCTACTCTTATTCTCATTCAAGTATATAGATCATGTGTTAAAAGACAGTAAATAAGGGATTACACTATATTCGTTAGGACAAGGTAAAGTACATACACATCATAAAAGCAATATAGTAGGTCAAAATCTCAGGCATAAAAAACTTTTATTTGTTTGAATGAGAGGATTTCATACATAATTAACACCATTTAATTAAAAGACATATTAAAACTCATGAGAAATACAGTTATAATACACAAAAAATTGTTAAAAACAAGATCATTATAAACACAAGCAAGTTAAATACAAAAAGTCGACGCGGCGTTTTAGCGAAAAACACTTCTTCACCTTCTTCAGGACAGAGTTTTCTAAAATTAATTGTAAACATCAAACAAATCAGTTTTAAGATAAAAATCTCAAAACTCATAAGTTAAAAAGCATTTAAGTTAAAAAAAATAGAGAAATTTACAAAAGCCAATTATTTCTTAGAAATAGGTAGGTCGAAAAAATCTTCTTGCCTTAAACAGTATTTATGGATCATGTGTTGGGACGATGGATTACATTATTATGTTGTCCACATCGCATTCGTAGTCATTTGCAGTTGGGGATAAAACATGTAAAGTTTATGAGATGTGATAAGCGGGACTTAAGGTCATAATTGGCTTTTGTAAATTTCTATGTTTTTTTTAACTTAAATGTTTTTTAACTTATGAGTATTGAGATTTTTATCTTAAAACTGATTTGTTTGATGTTTACAATTAATTTTAGAAAACTCTGTCCTGAAGAAGGTGAAGAAGTGTTTTTCGCCAAAACGCCCCGTCGACTTTTTGTAGTTTTCTTGCTTGTGTATATAATGATCTTGTTTTTAACAATTTTTTGTGTATTATAACTGTATTTCTCATGAGTTTTAATATGATGTCTTTTAATTAAATGGTGTTAATTATGTATGAAATCCTCTCATTCAAACAAATAAAAGTTTTTTATGCCTGAGATTTTGACCTACTATATTGCTTTTATGATGTGTATGTACTTTACCTTGTCCTAACGAATATAGTGTAATCCCTTATTTACTGTCTTTTAACACATGATCTATATACTTGAATGAGAATAAGAGTAGGGATCTTATGTTTTTCTCTTTGGTGTTACCCCGTCCCTTCTCTGAGTAGTAGGGTGCCTCCCTTTTTTTATTTGTCTTAATAAGTGTACCCGCATTGACCATAAATGATACTGAGTACCAAGTGATGCAAGTTTACACATGTGTGTATGTGTTCGGAAGCAATAATATCTTCCTGGAGTGAACAAAGAATATTGGTGTGTTCTTGTGTCCAGTGTTTGACTGAAAAGTCAGGTTTGAAAAAGGTCGTAGAAAGGTTTTACTCTCTCTGCGAAATCAAAAATGTATGTTCTGCCAAAATCTAGGAATCCCAGTACTGATTGGAAGTTGTTTTAATATCTTTGGAAGCTGGAGCAGCGCACACTTTTCTAAAAAGTTAGCTGCCAGGCTTTTCCCTTCACTTGAAAACTAGTATCCCAAAAATAGGACACAGAGGTGGGCAATTTTTGATTTCTCAAAATTAAATTTGTAGCCATCAGAGGCGAATCCCATAATAATGGTGCTCAGCCTGGTCAAGTGTTTCCCCAATAGGTCGTCTGTTAGATAAATATCATAGGACAACGCTTCTTCATCAAAGTGCTTTAGCCATTCAGTAACTCTTTCAGAAAATACCCCTGAGCTGTTGTTATACCCACGGGGAGATGACAAAAATTGTCGCTGGGACTCTAATATACTAAATGCTGTTAGGTACCTGTTTTCAGGTGCTATAGTTTGACAGAAAAATCCATTTGAGACAACAAGTGTCATTTTGTATTTTTTCCCGCATAATGTTATTCATTAATGCGGCACTATCTGCATGTTGGACAGCATATGTATTTGTGCAAGTGTTCAAGTGTCTGTAAATGAAAAACTAGACGAAATGTATTATCATGTTTTGATAAGTGAAACAAGGGATTGTTCTTTTGTGAAGTGCATTTTTCAATGATCTCCTGGTATTCAAGTTGATCTAAGATCTCCCTGACCTGTGTTTTTAGCTTCTTGCTTAATACAATATTGTCTTCGAGCATGTGGTGAAACTATTAATGGGATCACATGGTGGGTTGAGGCATCATCCCATCCAGCGTGATTTTTATACAATGCTGGAGCTTGGGTTACTGCCCACTCCCGTGCATATGTATGTTTAAGGTGAATTGGAACATGGTTGGAAAATGCAGGAAAAATATACTTTCTCCCTTTGGGCGCTCCCTGACGAATGCTGGCGGCTAATCTTGTTCTGCTAACAGTATGTCAAAACCAGACAATAGGTTCTTCGCAAAGAGACCTTTTACTTTCCTGTGTTTGTACTCCTCCATGCGGAGTGTTATTTCATATAACTTGTGTGGGACGTTCACCCTTTTGTCTGGTGTTTCCACCGTGATGTAATCATTCAATTTTGCTGTCCAGAAATTCCTTCAGGTTCTGGCTAGCTATTGTTACTTCTGACGCTCTGTACAGCATTGTCTGAGCCCATTCCCCGTTCAGAAGTTGAGTCCTTAGGATTCTGTGCATGTCTAACTTTGAGACCTGCAACTTTCTTCTTTTTAAATTGAGGTTTGGATTGTGGCTTGTCTTCTGTTTTAGAAGAGTCCTGAGCGTGCTTGTCACTGGACTGCTTGCACTCTTCTTTGTGTGCTGACTTTACTTCTCTCCCTGTGTTGTTTGTCGAGAGGAATGTGTATCAGTATCCTGATACCTGTCAGGTTTCCTAATATTATCCCTATTCCTAAGGTTATAACTCTTTGCAGAGGGCTCCTGTTGAGGAGACCTACCTC
The DNA here is from genome assembly GCA_963921515.1 of Calotriton arnoldi. Lineage (NCBI taxonomy): Eukaryota > Metazoa > Chordata > Amphibia > Caudata > Salamandridae > Calotriton > Calotriton arnoldi. The sequence continues at coordinate 286,223 of CAWUFW010000576.1, forward strand.
GGGACTGAGAATCTTTTCTGAAACATTTTGTTTTTATTATTATCCCACTTCTTTTTAGAAGAAGTAGGTGTCTGCTTAGAATTGTCCTTCTCAGGACTGCCCATTAGCTGTGGTTTTAAAAGCGTTCCCACCCAAACTGTCTCTTCCCAGTTCTGCATATGCAGTTTCAATTATTTTGGGAAGTTCTTGTGGTTGGTCTATAAGACTGACCTCTCTTAGATGTTGGCGGATCGCCACTGAAGCTGCTTCCCCTTAATGTTAGCTAGTATTATTATTGATACCTGGTCGTAGTTACCTAGTAATTTCATACCTAAGGTCAGAGCTGGTTCAGCTCCATACTTGTTCTGTATGTGTCGTAAGACATCAGGAATTACCGCTAAGGAAGGAATACCATGAGTCCTGATATATATGGATACAAAAGGGGATGATGGACGGAACGCTTGAGCCAATCAAACACTCACCCCCAGTCAACTGATCTGGGTTAAATCCATCATCATTCTTTAGCTCACTCCACCACCCCAGTTCAGACATGGCCATATGCAAATCAGTCTGACCCTGTGCCTCATGGGAACAGTCCAGCCCGAACTGCCAAGCCATGTCTTCCCTGGACCGGAAACAAGCATCCTAGGACCGGTTTCTGGCATTCCAGCCGTCATCAGCCAGGCTTGCTTGAATCCAGTGGCAAAGTGAGCAAGGGACCCACGTCTGGGCATACCCCCGCCAACTTAGGGCGAACAAAGCGATACAAAAGGGGATGATGGACGGAACGCTTGAGCCAATCAAACACTCACCCCCAGTCAACTGATCTGGGTTAAATCCATCATCATTCTTTAGCTCACTCCACCACCCCAGTTCAGACATGGCCATATGCAAATCAGTCTGACCCTGTGCCTCATGGGAACAGTCCAGCCCGAACTGCCAAGCCATGTCTTCCCTGGACCGGAAACAAGCATCCTAGGACCGGTTTCTGGCATTCCAGCCATCATCAGCCAGGCTTGCTTGAATCCAGTGGCAAAGTGAGCAAGGGACCCACGTCTGGGCATACCCCCGCCAACTTAGGGCGAACAAAGCGATACAAAAGGGGATGATGGACGGAACGCTTGAGCCAATCAAACACTCACCCCCAGTCAACTGATCTGGGTTAAATCCATCATCATTCTTTAGCTCACTCCACCACCCCAGTTCAGACATGGCCATATGCAAATCAGTCTGACCCTGTGCCTCATGGGAACAGTCCAGCCCGAACTGCCAAGCCATGTCTTCCCTGGACCGGAAACAAGCATCCTAGGACCGGTTTCTGACATTCCAGCCGTCATCAGCCAGGCTTGCTTGAATCCAGTGGCAAAGTGAGCAAGGGACCCACGTCTGGGCATACCCCCGCCAACTTAGGGCGAACAAAGCGATACAAAAGGGGATGATGGACGGAACGCTTGAGCCAATCAAACACTCACCCCCAGTCAACTGATCTGGGTTAAATCCATCATCATTCTTTAGCTCACTCCACCACCCCAGTTCAGACATGGCCATATGCAAATCAGTCTGACCCTGTGCCTCATGGGAACAGTCCAGCCCGAACTGCCAATCCATGTCTTCCCTGGACCGGAAACAAGCATCCTAGGACCGGTTTCTGGCATTCCAGCCGTCATCAGCCAGGCTTGCTTGAATCCAGTGGCAAAGTGAGCAAGGGACCCACGTCTGGGCATACCCCCGCCAACTTAGGGCGAACAAAGCGATACAAAAGGGGATGATGGACGGAACGCTTGAGCCAATCAAACACTCACCCCCAGTCAACTGATCTGGGTTAAATCCATCATCATTCTTTAGCTCACTCCACCACCCCAGTTCAGACATGGCCATATGCAAATCAGTCTGACCCTGTGCCTCATGGGAACAGTCCAGCCCGAACTGCCAAGCCATGTCTTCCCTGGACCGGAAACAAGCATCCTAGGACCGGTTTCTGGCATTCCAGCCGTCATCAGCCAGGCTTGCTTGAATCCAGTGGCAAAGTGAGCAAGGGACCCACGTCTGGGCATACCCCCGCCAACTTAGGGCGAACAAAGCGATACAAAAGGGGATGATGGACGGAGCGCTTGAGCCAATCAAACACTCACCCCCAGTCAACTGATCTGGGTTAAATCCATCATCATTCTTTAGCTCACTCCACCACCCCAGTTCAGACATGGCCATATGCAAATCAGTCTGACCCTGTGCCTCATGGGAACAGTCCAGCCCGAACTGCCAAGCCATGTCTTCCCTGGACCGGAAACAAGCATCCTAGGACCGGTTTCTGGCATTCCAGCCGTCATCAGCCAGGCTTGCTTGAATCCAGTGGCAAAGTGAGCAAGGGACCCACGTCTGGGCATACCCCCGCCAACTTAGGGCGAACAAAGCGATACAAAAGGGGATGATGGACGGAACGCTTGAGCCAATCAAACACTCACCCCCAGTCAACTGATCTGGGTTAAATCCATCATCATTCTTTAGCTCACTCCACCACCCCAGTTCAGACATGGCCATATGCAAATCAGTCTGACCCTGTGCCTCATGGGAACAGTCCAGCCCGAACTGCCAAGCCATGTCTTCCCTGGACCGGAAACAAGCATCCTAGGACCGGTTTCTGGCATTCCAGCCGTCATCAGCCAGGCTTGCTTGAATCCAGTGGCAAAGTGAGCAAGGGACCCACGTCTGGGCATACCCCGCCAACTTAGGGCGAACAAAGCGATACAAAAGGGGATGATGGACGGAGCGCTTGAGCCAATCAAACACTCACCCCCAGTCAACTGATCTGGGTTAAATCCATCATCATTCTTTAGCTCACTCCACCACCCCAGTTCAGACATGGCCATATGCAAATCAGTCTGACCCTGTGCCTCATGGGAACAGTCCAGCCCGAACTGCCAAGCCATGTCTTCCCTGGACCGGAAACAAGCATCCTAGGACCGGTTTCTGGCATTCCAGCCGTCATCAGCCAGGCTTGCTTGAATCCAGTGGCAAAGTGAGCAAGGGACCCACGTCTGGGCATACCCCCGCCAACTTAGGGCGAACAAAGCGATACAAAGGGGATGATGGACGGAGCGCTTGAGCCAATCAAACACTCACCCCCAGTCAACTGATCTGGGTTAAATCCATCATCATTCTTTAGCTCACTCCACCACCCCAGTTCAGACATGGCCATATGCAAATCAGTCTGACCCTGTGCCTCATGGGAACAGTCCAGCCCGAACTGCCAAGCCATGTCTTCCCTGGACCGGAAACAAGCATCCTAGGACCGGTTTCTGGCATTCCAGCCGTCATCAGCCAGGCTTGCTTGAATCCAGTGGCAAAGTGAGCAAGGGACCCACGTCTGGGCATACCCCCGCCAACTTAGGGCGAACAAAGCGATACAAAAGGGGATGATGGACGGAACGCTTGAGCCAATCAAACACTCACCCCCAGTCAACTGATCTGGGTTAAATCCATCATCATTCTTTAGCTCACTCCACCACCCCAGTTCAGACATGGCCATATGCAAATCAGTCTGACCCTGTGCCTCATGGGAACAGTCCAGCCCGAACTGCCAAGCCATGTCTTCCCTGGACCGGAAACAAGCATCCTAGGACCGGTTTCTGGCATTCCAGCCGTCATCAGCCAGGCTTGCTTGAATCCAGTGGCAAAGTGAGCAAGGGACCCACGTCTGGGCATACCCCCGCCAACTTAGGGCGAACAAAGCGATACAAAAGGGGATGATGGACGGAACGCTTGAGCCAATCAAACACTCACCCCCAGTCAACTGATCTGGGTTAAATCCATCATCATTCTTTAGCTCACTCCACCACCCCAGTTCAGACATGGCCATATGCAAATCAGTCTGACCCTGTGCCTCATGGGAACAGTCCAGCCCGAACTGCCAATCCATGTCTTCCCTGGACCGGAAACAAGCATCCTAGGACCGGTTTCTGGCATTCCAGCCGTCATCAGCCAGGCTTGCTTGAATCCAGTGGCAAAGTGAGCAAGGGACCCATGTCTGGGCATACCCCCGCCAACTTAGGGCGAACAAAGCGATACAAAAGGGGATGATGGACGGAGCAGCTTGAGCCAATCAAACACTCACCCCCAGTCAACTGATCTGGGTTAAATCCATCATCATTCTTTAGCTCACTCCACCACCCCAGTTCAGACATGGCCATATGCAAATCAGTCTGACCCTGTGCCTCATGGGAACAGTCCAGCCCGAACTGCCAAGCCATGTCTTCCCTGGACCGGAAACAAGCATCCTAGGACCGGTTTCTGGCATTCCAGCCGTCATCAGCCAGGCTTGCTTGAATCCAGTGGCAAAGTGAGCAAGGGACCCACGTCTGGGCATACCCCCGCCAACTTAGGGTGAACAAAGCGATACAAAGGGGATGATGGACGGAGCAGCTTGAGCCAATCAAACACTCACCCCCAGTCAACTGATCTGGGTTAAATCCATCATCATTCTTTAGCTCACTCCACCACCCCAGTTCAGACATGGCCATATGCAAATCAGTCTGACCCTGTGCCTCATGGGAACAGTCCAGCCCGAACTGCCAAGCCATGTCTTCCCTGGACCGGAAACAAGCATCCTAGGACCGGTTTCTGGCATTCCAGCCGTCATCAGCCAGGCTTGCTTGAATCCAGTGGCAAAGTGAGCAAGGGACCCACGTCTGGGCATACCCCGCCAACTTAGGGCGAACAAAGCGATACAAAGGGGATGATGGACGGAACGCTTGAGCCAATCAAACACTCACCCCCAGTCAACTGATCTGGGTTAAATCCATCATCATTCTTTAGCTCACTCCACCACCCCAGTTCAGACATGGCCATATGCAAATCAGTCTGACCCTGTGCCTCATGGGAACAGTCCAGCCCGAACTGCCAAGCCATGTCTTCCCTGGACCGGAAACAAGCATCCTAGGACCGGTTTCTGGCATTCCAGCCGTCATCAGCCAGGCTTGCTTGAATCCAGTGGCAAAGTGAGCAAGGGACCCACGTCTGGGCATACCCCCGCCAACTTAGGGCGAACAAAGCGATACAAAAGGGGATGATGGACGGAGCGCTTGAGCCAATCAAACACTCACCCCCAGTCAACTGATCTGGGTTAAATCCATCATCATTCTTTAGCTCACTCCACCACCCCAGTTCAGACATGGCCATATGCAAATCAGTCTGACCCTGTGCCTCATGGGAACAGTCCAGCCCGAACTGCCAATCCATGTCTTCCCTGGACCGGAAACAAGCATCCTAGGACCGGTTTCTGGCATTCCAGCCGTCATCAGCCAGGCTTGCTTGAATCCAGTGGCAAAGTGAGCAAGGGACCCATGTCTGGGCATACCCCCGCCAACTTAGGGCGAACAAAGCGATACAAAAGGGGATGATGGACGGAACGCTTGAGCCAATCAAACACTCACCCCCAGTCAACTGATCTGGGTTAAATCCATCATCATTCTTTAGCTCACTCCACCACCCCAGTTCAGACATGGCCATATGCAAATCAGTCTGACCCTGTGCCTCATGGGAACAGTCCAGCCCGAACTGCCAAGCCATGTCTTCCCTGGACCGGAAACAAGCATCCTAGGACCGGTTTCTGGCATTCCAGCCGTCATCAGCCAGGCTTGCTTGAATCCAGTGGCAAAGTGAGCAAGGGACCCACGTCTGGGCATACCCCCGCCAACTTAGGGCGAACAAAGCGATACAAAAGGGGATGATGGACGGAGCAGCTTGAGCCAATCAAACACTCACCCCCAGTCAACTGATCTGGGTTAAATCCATCATCATTCTTTAGCTCACTCCACCACCCCAGTTCAGACATGGCCATATGCAAATCAGTCTGACCCTGTGCCTCATGGGAACAGTCCAGCCCGAACTGCCAAGCCATGTCTTCCCTGGACCGGAAACAAGCATCCTAGGACCGGTTTCTGGCATTCCAGCCGTCATCAGCCAGGCTTGCTTGAATCCAGTGGCAAAGTGAGCAAGGGACCCACGTCTGGGCATACCCCCGCCAACTTAGGGCGAACAAAGCGATACAAAAGGGGATGATGGACGGAACAGCTTGAGCCAATCAAACACTCACCCCCAGTCAACTGATCTGGGTTAAATCCATCATCATTCTTTAGCTCACTCCACCACCCCAGTTCAGACATGGCCATATGCAAATCAGTCTGACCCTGTGCCTCATGGGAACAGTCCAGCCCGAACTGCCAAGCCATGTCTTCCCTGGACCGGAAACAAGCATCCTAGGACCGGTTTCTGGCATTCCAGCCGTCATCAGCCAGGCTTGCTTGAATCCAGTGGCAAAGTGAGCAAGGGACCCACGTCTGGGCATACCCCCGCCAACTTAGGGCGAACAAAGCGATACAAAAGGGGATGATGGACGGAACGCTTGAGCCAATCAAACACTCACCCCCAGTCAACTGATCTGGGTTAAATCCATCATCATTCTTTAGCTCACTCCACCACCCCAGTTCAGACATGGCCATATGCAAATCAGTCTAACCCTGTGCCTCATGGGAACAGTCCAGCCCGAACTGCCAAGCCATGTCTTCCCTGGACCGGAAACAAGCATCCTAGGACCGGTTTCTGGCATTCCAGCCGTCATCAGCCAGGCTTGCTTGAATCCAGTGGCAAAGTGAGCAAGGGACCCACGTCTGGGCATACCCCCGCCAACTTAGGGCGAACAAAGCGATACAAAGGGGATGATGGACGGAGCAGCTTGAGCCAATCAAACACTCACCCCCAGTCAACTGATCTGGGTTAAATCCATCATCATTCTTTAGCTCACTCCACCACCCCAGTTCAGACATGGCCATATATATGGAAGCAAAGACTGTACCCCAAGTGGTGCAGTCCTCTAACTGTGGTGTGATCCCCATGGGCAAGCAGAGTGTTAGCATTATATGCTTTCAAATGGTGTGGTATTTGGAAATACTGCTTCTAACTAGATAATTTTCTGAGCTACCCAGAAAGGAATCTGTTCACATTTTGTGGGCAGTTTGCCCATTACTGTGTGTAATGTTTGTGGAGTGATTTTAGTAGCGGTGCTCTGTGTTGGAGCTGTGTTATTTGTAGCTACTGTGGGCTGGACACCAAGTGTCCTCATGACGAGTTGCGTCATGTCTCTGTAAGAGTTTTACCAACTCTTTGTGTTGTACGAGCAGTGCATCTTGTGGCATTATATCAATGTCAGGATGTGGTGTGTAGCCGGCTAATGTCGGCCATGTAGCTCCTGGTCTACCTAGTGGACCGAACCTGGTTTTATTTATTTGTTGTAGGGCGCCATTAAACCAGAAATTGGGGTCATGGTCAGTGTGCGGAATCTTAATCTCCTCGAACGGAGTGTAGACCGCTGGGACTTTTCCATGTATGTAAGAATGAAAAGTCTGAGTTGTTGCATTTACTGCTGGGAATGTAACCCAAGAATAGAACACATCAGTTTGATAATCTTCGTGTGCCTCTATTAATATCACTGTACCCTCTCGGTCTGTTAAACCATGTCTGAGGGGTTTTTGTGTGAGTGTATGCCTGATTTTGGGTGCAAAATGTATTGCATTTGCTTCCTCTTCGTTGTTTGAGACCTGTGTTCCAGTGACAGGAGCAGCTGCCTCGACAGACATTGTGTTGTGAAAACAAAATGTCCTAAAGGGTTTTAAGATAAGGTTTTAAAAGGCACAATTGTTCGGGAACTTTTTCCTTCAAGCTTGATTAACGAACAGCCAATAGGGGTCTCTGAGAATAAGCATGACTGAACTACTCAGATTCTACTGTTAAATAAGTGCCAAATTCACGTTTGGGCGCCATGTAGTGTAGTTCCTATTTCCCTAATAGGCTCTGCGCATTGGAATAATATAACTTATAGGTTTGACATAGGACTAAGGTCGGTATGTCCCTATCGATTATATTAAACTTAATTACCTGTGCCAGTTAGCTCAGAGGCCACTAGAAACGTCTTGAAGACAAGAAGGGAATAGCTTCTGGCAACCACATAACATAAAACCCTGATCCCTCAGGATCGTGGAAACAATATACTACTTTTCATTCAGTCACTCATCTCAGAGAAGTACATAGAAGAAACAGTCGGGTGTGTTTACAATAACATTTATTGCACAGTTGTTGTTCTAGTACTGGTTATATGTGCCCCGACAACTGTTGGACAGTAGCAGAGAAATATGGCCAGCAGTGCAGTTAAATAAAAATGCATGGTACAGTTTTACCATTGTGCAATAGTAATGAACACATACATGAAATGCAGAATGCATTAAGATAAAGCCTATACCCCTATGATGCCTAACTAGATGTACCTAAGTGTACCTAGCATGTGTGTAGGTCTTAGAGAGCCAAGAATCCCCCTAGGATTTAGTCTAACCCCATTACCTTAGTGGGACTTCATCCTGGTGTTGAGCTGGACACCCCAGGATGGGTGGATGGACCTCTGCCAGCTGGAGCTGTGGCATGATGCAGGTTGCAGCGTCTCACGTCAGAGTGTCGGCATGGAAAGTCTTGGTCCCCTCTAGTTTGCTTGGGCAAAGGGAGGTATATTTATACCTGATAGGTGCCTTGGAATGTTAGTATTGACGAAAAGTTGGTCAGAGGAAGACGTCAGGAATGAACCCTTAGGAAATAGTGGTTCGTGCATATTTAATGAGTTCTTGGAGAAATCAATAATCCTGTGCTAGGGAAAATCCCAAGAGCTTAAGGGTCTGTTTCTAAGAACTCGTTGTGACATAGGTTAGTTACTGTTGGACATGGATATGACGTATTTAGGATGGACCGTCTTCTGCACCCAGAGCTCACGTCAGATAAGGGACAGACTCTGTTGCTCGTTATTTGTGAAGGGAGGGCCAAAGTAGGTGAAAGGTCCTGCATGTCTCTGTGGCACGAAGGATTTGTGCCTCTGAAACGGCGCACCTATGTTAGGGCCTCAATCCAGCACATAACAAGTCATGCACTGCTGATTACCCCACATATTACATCATTCATGAAATCTTCCATGGAGTCATTGATAGTATCACTGCAACATTTGCAATTAAATCATTGATGAGAAAACTGTGCATGGCAGGGTGCAAGTTATAGTTACCTTAGGGCACAAGTTATAGTTACTTGAGATAACTGTAACTATAACTGGTGAATTTTGTGGTTGTTTTTTGTTTAATACGGTATGTTGTTACCGAACATTTCACCTCCAGTTTAGAAGCTCTTTTAGAACATGGCACCCCAAAATGCCAAAACTGGTTCAGAAATGCCAAAAGTATAGGAAGACAAGAAGGAGAAGAAAGAGAAAGAGACTCATTCCCTGGGGTTCAATCAAGTTAGGCCTCAGAAATCAGTGATCAAAGGTACAGGGGGAGGTAGTGTGCAATTTCTCACAAAGCTTCCGGGCTCCACACTTTTTCTGACTCACAGGACTATGATCTTTTCATCTCAAAAATACCCTCCTCATGGGCTGGGGAGGAAGGAGCAGGTGTTAATGGCACCAGAATCTATTGATGAGATGGACTATGTAGTACTCTGACTCAGATTCATTGTTGATTTATTCATCATTTGAAGGGGCACAGAGATATCAGCTTTGCAGTTTGCACAGGAACTCAAAGAGAATACTTGAAATTTGGATTTTTGCTGTACCATCAGGAAACACAGAATTGATTTTATAGACATGGTAGTGGAAGTTAAGGACAATAAGCTTGAAACTAGCTTACACTGGAAACAGACAGTGTACACCAGTCTCCTGCATGGTCTCTACAGTCAGCTGGAGGGAATGAAGTGGAGTATTCCCTAAGGGGAGCTGCTGAGAACAAAGAGGAACTGTAGCATGGAGACCACCTCCCTCGGTGAACCAAACAAGAAGTGATAGCATGGAGATTTGCCGAATGAGGGCATCCAAAATGAGTCCCTAATAGAGCAATGAAAAGGTTTAAGGCGAAGAAAAGCAAAGAGATCCTCTTCCCCACAGGTAGTGGGAATGGTGAGGAGGAAGATGAGGGATCAGTAAGGCTTGTAACCACTTACAACAACTACTCAAGGAAAGTCAGGAATATTCTCCAGGGAAATTGGAGGATCTTTAATAATGACCACAAACCGGGAGGGATTACGTGTGACATATCCAGAATTAAATATAGAAAAAGCAGATCTCTTGTGGACTTACTTGTCTACAGTGACATCAGAGAAGGACAGAAGACCAGATGGGGAACTTTGTGGGTTCTACCCCTGTGTGAAGTGTAAGGCTTGCAGGAATAGTACTACCATAAAATAATTTACTGTCCCTTATGGTAGAGGCAGTAAGAAAATAACTAAATTCCTCACTTGCAGCTCACAATTTGTTATCTATATACTGGAGTGCCCCTGTAATAAGAGGTTTGTGGGAAGTATCATCCACCAAGTAAAGAAGAGGATTTTGGAGCAAATGAGCGCCAATGACAACAATCAACCACATTACCCTTTGGCTAGAAATTTCAGGGACTCCCATTTTGGTGACAGGATACACGTGTCCTATTATGATGTTGAACAAATTCCCCATGACATCAGAGGGGGCAATGGGACTTTGAACCTAGGGGAAGGGAGTCAGAATATATTTTAGACCTAGAAACAAATGGTCCCATAGGTTGGAACACAGGGTGTAACTGAATGTTTAATTAGGAGAGCAATGTTCTGCCTTGCCATTGTTGTATGCCTGGACTGACATGATCTTTGTTCTTTATAAAAATATTATTTCATTTTGTCTTTTAGTCTTGTTTACTTTAGGGAAAAAGGAATCATGAAAGGAGCGTTCACCCCCAGATTAGGTGCTTTTAAAGAGCCAACCATCAACTTCTTCTCTTTAGGACATGAGACTTCAAGAGGCCTTAACTGGTCCAGAAATGTCAGAAATATAGGGAGAAAAGAAGAAGAAAGAGAAATAGCATTAGTCGTAGGGGTTCAAAACTGTTGGGTCTCAGAAACCATTGATTAAGTAGGTACGGGGGAGATAGTGTACAATTTCTCAAAAAGCATCCTGACTCAACGCCACAGCTCACGGGACTGTGATCTTTTCATCTCAACAAAGACCCATGCACAAGTTTTTTCATAAATTAGAATTGCACAGATTTTTTGCCACTAATTTTCCCAACATGTATCTGAATCTGAATGTCTCTGCAGATTTTAGTGACTTATTAATAAAAGAATTAGAAGACATCACAATATTATCTTTACTTGATTTGGAATGTGTTATTAATATACAGTGAGTAAGGAACTTGGTATTGAAACTTCTTATTCATGGAAAGTATACTTAAACCTAAGTCTAATTTTGCTACAACTTTGAGAAACTTTCAAATGATCTGTGCCTTTGACCAGCTAGTAATCCAAGAATACGCCACAATATTTAAATCTGATCTGAACAAAGAGATTGCTTTACTCTTAAAACCAGTGGATTTAATTTGATTTGACACATGATCTGAGCATATTCACCAAAACAGAAAATACGATCTGTATGAAGCAAATCATCAGCTGCATCAATCATCAGTCTACTACACACTTCCACTAACCGCAAACTGTTAAGTGACCAAACTGTCGTCTTCAGTGGTCATCTCAAAATAAAAGTACTCATTTCGTTTGAAAGGTGGTTTCTGATTAACAGACAGCCAAGAGTGGCCATGCTCTGTCTGTTGTCCAAGATACATAGACCCCACGGAGACACAGAGTTTTGGGGATTTGGAACCTGAGAGATATCCTGACAGTCTATGTGAACAGCTTTTTGTTACTGACTCAACATCTTATGTGAGATGCTTACCAATGTAAAAGACCTTAACAAGATCATGCGATATGGCTTGCAAATACAGGATAGTACTTGGTATTTCTTTATTTATTTATTTAAAAAGTTTTATATAGCGCGAACATGACCCTAGTGGGTATCAGAGCGCTTTACATAAAAGTTGAGGAACCCATAAAGCAATGATATAAAGCGATAACAACCGATATAATGATATAAAGCAATGATATAAAGCCATAACAGCCGGTAAAAAATGACAACAAAAAGACATAAAAGAGGCAGGCAAAGGGGTAATACAATTGCCAAGTAGGCCATAATCAGCGGTACATGATAGGAGACAAAAGGGCAATAGTTTCTAGCTCAGCGCGGTGTTCATCAGTAAAGTTTTTACTTTCCTTTTGAAGGCAAGCGTAGAAGGAATCAGTCTAGTTTCCGGAGGAAGGGAGTTCCAGATTCTCGGGGCAATACCGGAGAAAGTACGATTGTAGGTTTTCATTTTTTTTTATTTCTTCGGCTTGAGAAGCAAGGTGCTGAAGCTCCTTGAAGAACGGGCACCACCCGACAGTTCGAGCTTATTTGCCAGGTACAAAAGGGTGTTGAAATGCAGTGCTTTATGAGTCATACATGCAAGTTTTAGTTGAATCCTTGCCTCAAACGGAAGCCAGTTAAGAGATTTCAGGTCAGGAGAAATGTGGTTGGATTGCTTGGAGCCAGTGATAAGTCTAGCCACCGCATTCAGAGATGCTCTGAGGGGGGCTAATCTGTATCTCAGTAGCCCGCAGAGTGTGGCACTACCGTATTCCAACCGTGAAATGACTAACGATTGCACTGCAGATTTGAAGTCATCATGGGGAAGGAAGGGTTTAAGTTTCCTGAGGATGCTCAGTTGGAAATTCGCCCCTTTGATAGAAGTGCTGACGTGATCCTGCATGTTAAAGTTCTTATCCAGCACTATTCCTAGCGATTTCATAGGGTCAATGATGTGAGGTGTGCAGTTGAGAGTGGAGAGGTTTTTCACATATTTCTCCACAATGGGGGTTTGCTTGGACGGTGAGATAAGTAAGAATTCAGGTTTGAGTGCGTTAAGTTTGAGGTGGTTGGAGGTTAACCAATTTTGGGTTTTGAGCAGGGTTCCGTTAAGTATCTTAAGGGAAGAGATTTTCATGTACAATTGGGTGTCATCCGCATACATGTAATATTGGATGTTAGATGCTTTGAGGATTACAGTAAGAGGTTCAATGAATAGATTGAAAAGCATGGGGGAGAGAGAGAGGACCCCTGTGGCACCCCCAGAGTACAGGGACTGGAGTTGGATAGAGTTTGATTGGATTTGACTCTCTGCGTTCTGTTATTGAGAAAGGAGGCAAATCATTTTAGTACAGTGCCTGAGAGCCCCATCCTATGTTCCAGAAGGTTCAGTAGATTTTCATGTTTGACAGTGTCAAATGCAGATGAGAGGTCGAGTAGGATTAGTAGGCAAGATCTGTTCTGGTCAAGCATTGTGAGAGCGTCATCAACTATGTGAGTGATGGCTGTTTCGGTTCTGTGGCTATGAATTGACCAAGAAGTTGGAATTCCTCAATGTGGTTACATAATTGTTCATGAACACATTTCTCAAGGATTTTTGCCAAAGTAGGGATGTTTGTGATTGGGCGAAAATTATTCAGATCTTCAGGGTCAGCTGTCTGTTTTTTAAGAATAGGCAGAACCAGACCCGACTTTAGGCAGTCCGGGATTTCACCTTGAAGGAGAGAAGCATTGATAATCTTGGACCAGAGCGGGACTAGTGATCTTATCATGTCTTTAAAGAGTTTGGGGGGGAGGGGATCATTGAAGTGATTTGAAGGTTTCAAGGTCACGAGAGTGTTGAAGATGGATGTGTCATTGAGGGGTATGAGTTGACGCTACGAGGCATTGTTTTTAGGGGAGCGACAGGGCACAATGAGAGGCAGCGCGGGTAAGGAGGAGTCTGGAGCGAGTGATAGATCGATCAGGGCCGACCTTAGATCCGATTCAATCTTGCTCGACTTTTCAAGGAAGAAGTTGGCAAAGTCATCGCAGTGAGGGCAGGAGATGAGAGGAAATTGGATAGGCGTGTTATTGGCTTGTAACTTAATCAGTTCAAACAGCCTTTTGGGTCAATTTTTAGCTTTGTCCAGTTGGGATTTGAAGAAGGTCGCTTTCGCCGATCTGATGTGCTTGTTGTAACTACTCCTTCTTAGTCTTAGAATCTTAAGGAGGTCAATAGATGGAGAGGATCTCCAGGAGCATTCTGCTAGTCTCAGGTTGCGTCTATCTGCGTTTAGACTGTCATTGAACCATGGTTTGGAGTCTTTGCTGGACTTATTTTTTAGTTGAAGGGGGGCAATTGCATTCAGGGCAGTCAAGATGGAGTTGTTGTATTGTTCAGTGAGTTTGTGAACGTCAGACATGGAAGCAGGCGGCGGGAGCGACAGATTGCAGTGGGAAATGAGCTCATTTACGTTTGTGTTATGGAGCGATCTTTTCCAGAGTTTTTGTTTTAAAGGTTGCCCTCGTTTAGAGATCCACCTTTCTAGGATTCGGAAGGTGATATAGTGATGATCCGACCAGTCACACGGGTCAATAGATTCAAGCTGATTGGAGTTGGGATTGGAGATGATTAGACCGAGGGTCGAGCCTAAGTTGTGTGTTGGACTGTCACAGAATTGCGTCACGTTGAGGTCAGCCAGGTAGTTTTTGAGACTGATCACCGCCAGATCATTCGGGTCATTCCAGTGAAGATTGAAGTCACCCAGGAAGATCTGGGGGCTGTGTAGACCCAGGTTGGACGAGATGGTTTCCATAGTTTGTTCGATCAGAGGGAGGTTATCACCAGGAGGATGGTAAAAATGTGCAGGTTGTATAGGGGTCTATGTTTGCTGATGATGTCTATGCACATATATTCACAGGATGAGAGAGTTGCAAAGGGGGACTGACTTGCTGAAAGACTGTTGTGGTAAATACAGGCTATGCCCCCTCCTGTTCTCTTAACTCGGTCGCGTCTAATAATGTTGTAGCTAGGAGGGATTAGGATGTCAAGGATAGGACCTGAGGAGTCATTAAGCCAGGTTTCAGTGAGGATTACGTCTAATTCCTGATCTAGGATAAGATCAGCAAGGTCCGTAGCATGTTTCAGCGCTGATCTACAGTTAAGCAACATGCATTTCAGGTGTGATTTGAGGTCAGTTGTAGAAGGCTGAGTAATGGGGATTTGCATAAGGTTAGCAGTGTTAAAGGCATTAGCATTGTGTCTGGGTGCTCTGTGTGGGTTAGATGGAATGGATTGTATAGCCTCTGCTATGACTTGCTTGTGATTAGTAGCTGCAGGAGGGATTAGAGGGGCAGTTTGAGTGATTCCAGTAAAAACTTGTTTGACCGGTAGAGAGGAGTTGTAGTCTCGGAGGAAGGTGAGAATGTCCAGTTCAGGTAGGTGATTCTTGGATATAGTGGGTCTAGATGGGGCGTTAGGGTAGGGAGAGGTACTCCAATTCTGGACGGACGTTTTCTGCCCATGGTCGGTCAATAGCATAACGGAGGGAGTTGGTATTTTGGGGTATTGGTTGTTCATTTGCAGGATCTCCTGCGAGGTCTTGTTAGAAGATAGGTCATGGGCCAGCTCCGCGGTGATGTTTATGAGTTTTTGTATGTTAGTTTTGAGTATTAGAAGCTCCAGATTAATTTTGTTAAGCCTAGAGGCTGGCCCAGATCGGGGATCATGTCTATTGGGTAGTGGAGGAGGCAGGCCTTCCTCAGAGGAGGAGTTCCCGAGCTGTTGGTCAAAAGGAAGCTGCAAGGGTGAGCCCGAATTGGAGCGAGGGAGGAGCATGGGTGGAGGGGGAGAGAGGTTCAAGGGATGAGGATTCGCAGAGGTGCGAGTTCCCTTGCTGTTAATGTGGTCAGGGATGACTGCCATCCGAGTAGAGAGTGGGAGAGCTTGGTGTGGAAAAATAGAATTATCTAGGCGAGTGACAGGAGGAAGGGGAGTGAAGGAAGTGTTATAGAGGTAATCAGGGCTAAGGCTATCGTTAGATCCAGCCATCAGGGAGTGGAGGCAGTCCAGTCTGGGTGGTCGGGAGATGGAGGGTGAGACCGAGCTATGGAGGCGCTATGTTCATATGGGTGGTGTTCAGTGTAGGAGGGGAAGTCAGTAGGTGACTGTGGCTCATTAAAGAGAGTTCTTGGAAGTCCTGAGGGATGGTTAGGGGGCTGGCCTCACTAGAGAGATTGAGAGTGTTATTTTGCTCAAGAGAATTTTTGAAGGAGGAGAAGCTGTCATCAAAGATACCCAGATTCCGATCGGAGGCTTTTCTGAGGATAGTCCCATTGTTGCAAATGGATATGGTGGCATTCGCTCTGTATGTGGGTGAAGGCACAGCCGTGAGCCTTAGGCTATGTAGAAATTTCTTAGCTGAGGCGATCTTGAGTGACGAATGGAACGCCTTTCTCCACTGGGCTCTTCTTTTCGTATAAAATATCAGATCACTAATAATAGCCCCTTTTTTATGCAAAAGTAAGGGTCAGAGATAAGGGTTTCTGGATTAGCTTTGAGCCGTCTATGTTTGAGAGATTTAACCAAGTTTTTGGACAAGTTGGTTGGATAGTTAATTATGTAGCTGTTCATACCTAGCTTCGCTAGTCTGGAGTCCAGTCTGCTCTGAGCGTGAGCGGGCATGGTTTAGAGGAGAGGCAGTGGGATCACAGAGAGGAAGAATCGCCTGGTGGAAGGGATTTACTTAAATTGTGGAGGCTCGCATGGAAAGCCCAGAGTCACTGACCGTTCCAAGCTGGCCTACAAGTTGGGCAAATGAAGAGCTGAGCGGGAACCTCAAATGATTACAGTACGGGAGGGGGAGGAGGAGAGTGGAAAGTTTACCATGGAGAAGCTTGAGTGGAAAACAAAGTGTCACTAACCGTACACGATGGCCATCACATGGTAGTTGCAGTAGTATAGGTGTTAAAGTCGTGCTTAGAGTGCAAGAAGTCATGGCCAGGTGTCTAGAGATGGTGAAACAGATGTTACTAGTTGATCCTAGCCGGCCTTATCTTGGGGTAGTGAGGTGGAGGGTGGGAGGCCTAGGAGGAAACCCTAATGAGGAGGGGGGGTGAGTGAGGAGCCAAGGAAGATGAACACCGTGACCCTCGATCAGTAGAGATCCAAAAAGAGCAGGCTCATAAAGGCAGAGCCACAGACACCAGCCAATCCTAGGTTGGGTCTTGTTAGACAGGAAGAGATCATCAGAGGACCATAACGATCCAAGATGTCCGCCTGATTAGAAAATATAGTATATAGTCACTATATAAGAAAAATATAGCATATAGTGTGGTATGATAAATAGAATGGCTTAAATAAGGTGATGTGAGTATCAGAAAGCAACATTAAACCTCATACTCAGGCTGGTAGTGGTGATCATTCATAGCCGTGAGTCTCTTTAACTGATTGCATTTCAAATTCAAATGGGGAAGCAGGATTCATCCGGGTCGGCCATTTTGAGAGGGGCTGATAGATAGAGACACAACATGTTGCTAAATAGAGACACGAAATGGCGGGCAGTCAGAGGAATGCAGCGGCTCAAAAGACACAAAATGCTCCAAACTTGTAGAGTTAGGGCCAGAGCTAAGCAATGCAAGTGCTCAGGCGGCCGAGATTAGTGTAGCGCCATGACCCGCCCAAAGTCAGCCAGTCAGGAGCTCCACAGTCATCAGAACCTCCGGCGAACATCTGTGTCAGGTTCTGATCAACAAATTTGGATATCAGGGTGGTGCAGTAGAAGGGCACTTACACCGTCAGCGATAAAGCCTAGCGACCCTGATGAAGCGTCTCCCAACCGCCGGAAGGAGGTCTGGTTTGACACGGGGGGCTGTGCGTGACACGACCATCATCCACGGCTGCACTATCGGTGCAGCTGGCAGAGGCTCCCGAGCAGTCGAGCCCAGCTAGGAACAGCCTCACCGTTTCCCGCACTTCCGAGCCAGGCTAGCCACCGTAGCGCTGGATTACAAGTCCCCCACCTCGCGGCACCGGGCCATCTCGAGGCTGGGAGTCCCGGCAGGCATCACCGCAGAGGCGTCGGGATGAGGCAGCAGGAAGACCAAGAAGGAGGACCTGCCTCACAGCAGAGGCTTCGGTGGGGCTGTGAGTGCCGTGGCCCTCATCAACGTCCGTACGATCAGGGCAGCGGGCAGAGGCTCCAGAGCCACAGATCCAGTCGAGGAACAGCCGCACCAGATACACAGCTGAGCCAGGCTAGCCCCCGTAGCGCCTGATTAAAGGCCGCCAGATCACAACATGGTATGTTGAACAACAATGAAATGTTGCTAGCTTGTTCTCTTTTACTGGTGCTTCTTGTTGATAATTAAGCAGGGTAGTGCTGGGGTGCAAGTATATGCCTTGCATTGCAAGTTTGTCTGTGAGATGGTGTGAGTAGGAATGTGCCTGACATCTAAGAAAGAACAATTTATGGAGTCAGTTTTACTGTGCCTACAATTCATGGATAACACTAAGATAACCTAGAATGACAATCATACGGATAGATTAGAAACTTTAATTGAAACACTTAAACATCTGACTAATGAAGAATTGCAGCAAAGAACATCTGGTCTTTCCACATCTCTTATTGAGGACAACTGCCTCACCACCAAAAACCCCGAAGGAAACCTCCAGTTAGATCAGTTCTTCAAGTTGCCTCCTGCCTTCTCAGTACTAAAAAAGAGGGACCCACAAATCGAAGTAGTAGTGAACAGGCACAATTTGACTTGACTTTAGGAGATCTGTTCTAGATTTAGAGACAGACGGTATAGTGAAATAGGATAAATATTGTCGCTTGATTAGCTCTGACTGCGACTTACAACTGTATGAATGACCATCATCACCTTTTGTAAGTTACCTAATATCAGTTTTATAGTTGCTGAGAGTTATTTAAAACCCATAAATATTGACTTATCCATTTGGCTACCTCCTTTGCCATTGGCTTTTGCATCTGTGGGCGCTAAAAGCTGACTTTGAATGAGGGGGTAACATTGAAGGAAATTTAAAATATGTATTAAATTTCCTTAACTTCGTCTCAATTTATATCATACTTGGTATCATGTGCATCTGCACTAAGTAGTATGCAAGTAGTGCTGTCTGCACCCTCAAAGTGAGAATTAGAGAGCACTTATGAGTGATCCAAAACATGATCCCTGATACGTCATAGCGTCTCACTTTAAAGAAATACACCAATGCTATCCTGTAAGCTTTACATTTTTGCTATTTACAAATTAACTAAACATGTTGATTTTGATGATAGAGGAAAGAGACTTTGCCATTTGAGGTGATAGGGAAACTCCACTTACAGTGACATAGCAAGGGGGGGTGGTATGAGTTTTGGGGGTGGTAGCCCCCCCCGCTCTTACCTGCGGCCGTCGTGGAGCCGCAAATGCAGGAATCCCCCCTGCTTTTACATGCGCCAGGGACCGACACGGGCGGCCAAAGGTCTAGCTACGCCACTGTCCACCTACCCAGTCCTTCTCTTGTGGGCATGAATGTTGATGCAGAACCAGCTCGTTTCTGTAGGGGTTTATGATCAATCCATCAAGCTACATTCCATGAATTTTTTATTCATAAGATATTAAACAAATAGAAGTTTGAATAAAGTGAAGTTAATTAACTTATTTTATAGGCGAAATGCAAATGCGACTTGACTTCAATGATATAGACACAAGTGTTGTAAATGTGATGCTGTAAACACTGACATTTCTTACGCATTTAAATTGTATTAAATTGTATTAATTTTTATTTGAAATGTTCTTCTTTTAAGTGATAATTAGCAATATTTTCTAATCTTAGATATTCTAAGTAAAAGATGTTCTCCTCAAAAGTGTACATATTTGCTTTCATTGTAATCTCCATACTTCAATTAAGGTGTGGTAATTAGTATTATTTGTTCACTCTCTGATTTCACAATAAGGAACGTTGGTTCACTAGTAACAGTTATTCCATAAGAGACTAATATTTTGGCACTTAGAATTTGTCAAAACTGACAGATATCCTCAGACACTAATAATACTTGTAAATGGAATTTTCAAATCTAAAGAAAATTTATTCTCTTGTGTATTTCCTTGGGATGGATGCTAGGGCTGCGAGTCTTATAAAATCACCTAATATCTTAGTGAATATTTATTAAAAACTTTCAGTGGCATTAGGGATTTTTGTTATGTCTAAATTATCAAACACCATTTACAATACACATGAGGGATGTGCACAGAACAGGCATTCCTATGGTTTTGACTTTTTATAATTACAATGAAACCCACGCAAATTATTTTCCTTTGTTTAAATAAGGTTTAAGCAATGTGGGATATAAAAACATTTTCATCCAATAACATCTTCTCCCTGGTCCTTACGCAAGTCTCTAACTATTACTCACTAATTATAGGTTCCGTGGGAAATAGTGCGATAGCATAACCTATTATTCTTGTTGCTCATGTCATGCCATAAACTATCCTAAAATAGAAATCCCTAAACTTAGTTGGACTAGTACCAGGAGTTTTCCATCCAGTGTACTCGTGTTAGTCCACATAAGATTTTACTGGACAGTCTCGGAAGGTCTTTCAGACTGTACTGGATGCAAGACAGTCCAGATTTTACTTTACTGCCAACTAAGAAGTTCCCTCATCTACTTGTTCTAATATTCTAGTATATGGATTAAATGGTTGTGAGTATTTTGCCAGTTCAATCGCCATGTCTAAAATGCTAAGGCAT
Organism: Calotriton arnoldi; assembly: GCA_963921515.1. Lineage (NCBI taxonomy): Eukaryota > Metazoa > Chordata > Amphibia > Caudata > Salamandridae > Calotriton > Calotriton arnoldi. The sequence goes on from CAWUFW010000576.1 coordinate 306,718, forward strand.
ACTATTTTTTTCTGAATGTCCCAGGTGGAATCTCTGCAATTATTACAACTGCAGATCTGTGTCGTTTTAGATAATTATTTGTATAATTTAAAGTTGACCAACATTGTTGTGGATTTTCACAAACGTATCAGTTCTGAATGAGCCATTGCCACAAACTGCTGGGGTATTTGTTTTCAGTAAAAATATTTTTAAAGGCTGTCATAATTACATACCAATTTATACATCATCCCAGAAAGCAGGAGAATGTTTTCCGGTGAAAAATATTAAAGGCTATGTGAGAAACTGGGTTGTTGGTTGAGCGGGGTTCAAACCCTGCTCAAGTAACAGCCACGATCCCCATCAGGGTGAACCGCTAAACTCTCTAAATTAACCTGTGTTTAACCCTCTCGTGTGGCCCCCCTCCTGGAGCCAATATTGGCCCTGGGGACTGCTGCCCCCAGGGCCGGCTCCTGCTGTGTCCCGGGGTGCCCATCCCCGAGACATAGCTGCTTGCTTTTGCTTGGTGGGAGCTGTGACAGCTCCTGCCAAGCTAAAGCAAATACTCCGGTTCCAGCGGGCGGGAGCTGTCAAAGTGCTCCCACCCGCTGGAAGCGGTGGTTTCATCTCCTTCCCTGCCTACAGACATGCGGGGAAAGAAAGAGAGGAATCTATTGCTCCTGCAAGTTGGGATCTGCATTTTCAGAAGCTCCCTGCTTCCAGCAGCAATGCCGGCACCCGCAGGAGGCAGGGAGCCAGCTGGGACTGCAGGGTCCTTGAGGCTCTCCCCCACAGCCCCCATGGAATGGATAAAAGGGAGCAGAAAGAGGCAGAATAAGGTCAGAAACAAGCAGATAGAGGTGAGATAACAGTGAGAAACGAGCAGAAAGAGGCAGAATAAAGGTCAGCAATGAGCTGAAAGCTGCAGAATAAAGGTCAACAACAAGCAAAAGAGGCAGAATAAAGGTCAGCAATGAGCAAAAGAGGCAAAATAAAGGCCAGCAACGAGCAGAAAGATGCAAAATAAAGGTCAGAAACAGGCAGAAAGAGGAAAGATAAAGGTGAGAAACGAGCAGATAGAAGCAGAATAAAGGTCAGCAATGAGCAGAAAGAGGACTGATAAAGGTGAGAAATGAGCAGAAAGAGGCAGAATAAAGGTATTCAACGAGCAGAAAGAGGAAGAATAAAGGTCAGCAAAGAGCAGAAAGAGGCAAAATAAAGGTGAGAAGTGAGCAGAAAGAGGCAGAACAAAGGTTGAAATGAGCAGAGCGAGACAGAACTACGATCAGAAACAAGCAGAAAGAGGCACGGTAAAGGTGAGAAACTAGCAGAAAGAGGCAAAATAGAGGTCAGAAATGAGCAGAAAGAGGTAGAATAAAGGTCAGAAATGAACAGAAAGAGGCAGAATAAAGGTCAGAAACAAGCAGAAAGAGGCAAAATAAAGTTCAGAAGGGAGCAGAAAGAGGCAGAATAAAGGTGAGAAATGAGCCAAAAAAGCAAAATGGAGGTCAGAAACCAGCAGGAAGAGGCAAGATAAAGGTGAGAAACTAGCAGAAAGAGGCAAAATAGAGGTCAGAAATGAGCATAAAGCGACAAAATAAATGTCAGGAGCGAGCAGAAAGAGGCAAAATAGCAGGCAGAAAGAGCAGAAAGAGGCAAAATAGAGTGCAGGACTGAGCAGAGAAGTGGCAGAAAATGAGTAGAGGAGGCACAAAACTGTAGGCAGCAGAGAGTAGCGGACTACAGGCAAGCTGGACAGGAGGACCATCAAAGGGGAGCTGGCACGAAGACCTGCTCCTGTGTGCCCCTTACTTTTTTTACTGCATACCCACTGATAAACCCACTCATACATTCATGCACCCACTCACAGACCCACTTACACACTCATGCACCCACTCAGAGACACACTCAGAGACTCACACACCCACTGACAGACACACTCAGACACTCATGTACCCACTCACGGATCCATTCAAGCATAAATTCACCCACTCACGGACCCACTGAGAGACTCACACCCACTTACAGACCCACTCAGATACTCACACACCCACTGACAGACACACTCAGACACTCATGCACCCACTCACAGATCCACTCAGAGACTCTCAAATGCTCTCAAAGACCCACTCAGACACTCATGTTCCCATTCACAGACCCATTTAGAGGCTAATGCATCTACTCACAAACTCACGCACCCACTTACAGACCCACTCAGACACTTACAGAACCACCCACAGACCCACTCTGATACTCAAACAACCACTCACAGACCCACTCAGACACTCATGCACCCACTCACTCAGAGACTCACACACCCTTGCACCTACTTATACAGCCACTCACACACCCACTCTTAAAGGTTACAGGTTTCAGTTAGGAAATAACATTTTAAAATCCATCAAATTCCCCTGAAAGCCAAAGGTTACAGGGATGTTATAGTTAGGAAATAGAATTGGAAAAAAACATAGAAATTCACTGAAAAAACAAAGGTTAACCGGATGTTATAGTTAGGAAATCGAATTAAAAAAACCTTCGAAATTCACTGAAAAAAGCAAAGGTTACAGGGACGTTATAGTTAGGCTTAGATTTCACTTCTACAAAACCATTGAAATTTAGCGGTTATAGCTACCTGAGCTAACTATAACTTATGCCCCTGCAATGCACTGCTTATGACCTCACATATTACATCACTCATGACATGGTCAGTGACATCACTGATGACATCATTGATGACATCTCAAATGACATCACTGATTACATCATTCACAGACCCACTCACAGACCCACTCACACCCCATACAACCTCTCATACACCCACTCACAGACCCACTCACATACTCATTCACAGACCTATACAACTACTGACACACACACTCACTCACTCATACATCTACTCACACAACCAATCACTCACCCATACAGCCATTTACATACCCATTCACACAGCCACTCACACAACCAGTCACTCACCCATACAGCCATTCACACACCCACTCCCACACCCATACAGCCACTCCCACACTGATACAGACAGTCACAGGGCCACTCAGATGACATATATTAGAAACAGCATCACTATTGGCACTCGTTAGCAGTACAAAAAGAATAATAATTTAACTTATGCATAAGCCTAGTATATATCTTTAACTCTCAGAAACTTTTACGAAACACTTATACTCACTGGATGATGTCATCAATGATGTCATCAGTGATGTCACTGACTATGTCATGAGTGATGTAAAATGTGAAGTCATAAGCAGTGCATTGCGGGTGAAAGTTATAGTTAGCTCAGGTAACTATAACTGCTGAATTTTAGTGGCTTTGTATGAGTGAAATCGGAGCCTAACTATAACAACCCTGTAACCTTTGGTTTTTTTCAGTGAATTCCTGAGATTTTTTAAATTCTATCTCCTAACTATAACGTCCCTGTAGCCTTTGATTTTTTCAGTGAATATATATATATATATATATATATATATATATATATATATATATGTATCTATATATATATATATATTTATATTGGATTGGATTGGATTGACACCGGCCCACCACTTCCAAGGACAGCAAAGCACTGCCGTGCGTTCACGGTCCGTGACTACACGGAGAGACCTGGATCATGTACTGGAGTCTCCGGTACTGCAGAACTTGGTTGTGTGGTTAAGGCGTCTGGGGACCAAGATGAAGAGTTTTTTGAGGCAGGAAGATCAGGATATTCTGAGATTCACCCATTTTGCACTGTGTTGAACTTTCCCCAGCACTCACTACGAGATTTCAAGGTCGACATGAGCAACTTACCTACCTGGCCGAGATGGTGCCTTCTGGGTACTGTAGTCTGTGGAGAAAGGCTGCAGTGACGTGCTCAGTATTAACTCGACCCAGCTGGACTCCCGCCAATCGGGAGTGAGATGGAACATTCAAATAGTGATTGGTGCATTCTACTGATTTGCAACTGGCATATGATTAAGGCACATCACCGAAACGCGTCATGCCGATCCTGCATCAAATAAACGAATCTTCTTGACTCCCCTGCTGTGTCCCTCCGGTTTCTTCTTGCCGAAGCAATCTTTTTGTACATATATATATATATATATATATATCAGCTCCTAATTTCACATTCCATCAGAACGTAAAGGAAAGCACTTTCGGGGGCGAGTCCAACATGTTTATTTTCACGGACTCACAGCAACCAGACGCGTTTCGGCAGTCGCCTTTTTCGATGGTAACCAGGCGCGCCAGAAACGGCCTTCTTTTATGTCAATTACAAACATCACATCAGCATTGGTGAACACTGAGAATGGACAAACATTTTCATTTTCATTGTCATTTTTCGCCGCCATCTTTCAATGTGCAAAAATCGTTCTTCACAATAAAATTAGATAGTAGCTGATCTAGTATATACATAAATCCATATATACAATTATTTAAACACACTTATTCGGACTCAACACAGTTAAATACTGTTCTCAAATTAATTCCGCCCACCAATGGGCTTCCTAATTCTACACATATATATATATATATATTCACAATAGGATCCCAAAGGTACAACCATCCACAGGAACGGCGCAACACCAGGAAACAGACTCCGTGGGCAAAGTTTCAAGAAATAGTGTTGGTTTATTCAAACATCAGATGTCCAGACATGCGGCCTTGTTCACATAGCGCTTGAAGGTGAGTGAGACCATTATATACATGTGATAGTGGTAGTATTTTTACTATGTTGTTCATAGTGACTGGTCATTTTGCAACGTGTGGTGACTTATGGTAAAACGCTCATGTGCTGTAAAACAATCCCATGACATCACAATTTTTCTGCCGGCAGTATTGCCAGGGTAAACAGACTATAAAATAACTGATGTTTCTCATACCCAGTGATTGCCCTAGCAGATCTGCGCGAGCCGTGTGGCAGTGTGTGCGAGATGATACAGAGTATAAAGTACAGTGAGCAGATCGCGTACATACACGAGCATCTAAAAGATTCCACCGCCCGTAAGTAAACATATGTTCATTACATACTGTTACGAAACCAGACCTGTGACATAGCCAGCAGCGTGCACGGCTAGAATGTCAGAACGCAACCCGTGAAACTAATGGGCAGCAGGGAGTCTCACAACGCAAGAGTTGTCAGTCTAATGGTGACTGATGATGAACTACGCGCGTAAGTTCCCGATAAAAATTCTATGGGAGCAGTGTGAGCAATGTGGCAGTAAATGTGAGAATATGAAGGGTTTAAACTGCAGCAAACAGATCGCAAGTACTTAAATATAAATATAACGGACCACCCGTAAGTCAAAAATGAGTTAAAACAAAAACTGCTAGAATACTGAACTGTGTCGTGGCCAGAGAACGTGCACGGCTGCATTAACAAACCGCCACACGTATAACTCATGGATAGCAGGGAGCTTAACTGAACAGACGGTGGCCAAAATAAAAGTAACTGCTGCTGAATTGCGCGCGTAGAACCAAAATTGAGCCTAGTTGCAATGTGAAAAATAGAAATGCTTAAATGCAATGTTATAAGCCACTGAATTCAGCTACAATAAGGGTGTGAGTGAGGGTGGGGTATGAATAGTGGTGTGTATGTACAATTTGAGGTAGGCGTGTGTGTGCAAATGCATGAATATACAGTGCAAATACGTGTAGTGATTGTGCCTCCTCAAGGGCTTAACAAGCGTGATATAAAAAGCAATCTAAATGTATGCGGAACATAGCAATTAACTACAAAGAATGTACAATGTATGCCTAACATTGAAACCAATGGAAAAAACTAAAGACGCATTGAGAATGAGGCACAATCCTAATTCATAATTATGCGTAGACAAGGTATATAAATGCAGTGCTGAACAACATGCCACAGCATGTTTAGAATGCTGCTTGCACACGTACTCATAAACTTAAAACAAAACAAGAATGTGGATACCAAAATAGCAGTACAAATACTGCATATCACATAGGCAGTGGAGCATTATATGGGATAATGTCCTAGTGAAGATTTCCACATGGATGTTAAATATGCAGAGATAAAGCAGCGTTGTGACAGTGGTATATGTACAAGTGAAAGAGTACATAATTACAAAATGCAGAAATAAACGTGTGAATACGGACACACTTTACAGGAAATGGTGCAGATCCTCACTAGTGTTGAGGCCGGCAGGCGCCTTGGTATTGAATTGCAAGATATATTTGCTCTCTAGTTGCCTCAATAGCCTCTCCCTGTTCCCACCCAGTCTGAGCTGTGGAACGCAGTCAATGACTGAGTAACGGAGGTGCTCAAGATTGTTATTATGCACCTCCTTGAAATGCCTGGCTACGGGGTAGGCTGGGTCATTGTTGACAATCGCTCTGAGGTGCTGAAGGATCCGCAGGTGTACTTGTAATTTCGTGCTACCAATGTAGCGCAACCCACAGTTACATTCGAGGATGTATACAGCAAACTCAGTTCTGCAAGTTAGTCTATACCTGATGGTGAGTGGTGCATGTCTGAAGGCCGAGTCTAGCTGTGTTATGTTTTTGCCGAACTTACAGGCTCTGCAACTAAGGCATTTAACAAAACCCTTCCTGTCAGCCAGCCAATTCTGCGTGGTTACAATCTCAGGACTCTTTCTGACAAGTGCATCTCGCATGGAGAAAGCTCTCCTGTAAGTAATGTCTGGCTGTTTTGCCACTACAGGTCCTAGTGTAGGGTCAGATCTGATAATCCCCCAGTGCTTGTTAACTACTGATCTAATGGCTCTTTCTTCAGTGTTATGTGTTATGATCAGTCTGGGGCTGACTATGCTGTTGGGTTCATTAAGAATGTTAGTGGCACTGATGGACTCTGGGTTGGGTGGTACCTCTAATAATTCTTCCCTGGGAATGGCATTAGCTCTTTCTGTGGCTTTGCGTACAATGGCTGCTGAGTAACCACGTGTCCTGAATCTTTTGGCTGCTTCGCCCTGGCACTCAAGGAGATCATCTTGGGTACTACATATTCTAGCCAACCGTAACATTTCCCCATAGGGAATGCTGGCTATGAGGTGCTTAGGGTGAAAGCTAGAGGCGTGCAGTGTGGAATTGCCAGCAGTAAGCTTGCGGTGGAGCTTGGAATGTAGAGCGCCATTGGCGATATACAGATTGACGTCCAAGAATTCAATAGAGGTGGCACTGATGTTGGCGTTGAATTCCAGATTGAGATCATTGGTATTGATCTCATCAATGAAAACACGTGCACTATTAACGTCACCTCGCCAAATTAAAAAGACGTCATCTATGTAACGCAGCCAAGACACTATGTTGTTGCTGAATGCCGTTTGGTGTTTGACCATGAGAACCCGCTCCTCCCACCAGCCAACATGTAAACATGCGTAGCTGGGCGAGAAGCAAGCTCCCATGGCCACACCCCTGAGTTACTGGTATACCTTCTTGTTAAACATGAAAAAGTTGTGTCTAAGACACCAATCAATCAAAAACAAAATGAGATCGTTATGTTTGTGACAATTGATGGGTCTTTTCCCAAGAAAGTATTTACATGCAGCTAGACCATCAAGGTGACATATGCTGGTATACAGCGAAGTGATGTCTAAGGATATCAGTAGGTAGTCTTCGTGCCAAGGGATGTCTTTTACTTTGAGTAAAAAATCACTGGCGTCTCTGAGATAGGTTTTCTGGCTGGAGACAAAGTCTTGGAGAAAAAAATCAACATACTTTGAAATGTTCTCACACATACTCTTCCTGGCCGAGATGATCGGTCGACCAGGGACTGGAGTCACATTTTTGTGCACTTTAGGCAGAAAGTATAGAATCGGCAGAACTGGTGACTCATTGTTCAGAAATGCACATTCTTCTTTGCTTAGCTGGCCTTGCGATCTGAATGTGTTGAGGTGATTCCTGAGTTTCTTGTTGCTGCTGGCCACTTCAATGTGGCTTGAGAGCTTGTAGCAATTGTTGTCACTCAGGTGTCTGTTGGCTTCCTCCAGATACATGTTACGTGGCCAGAGCACAATGTTTCCACCTTTGTCCGCCTTATTAATGATCACTTTGTTGTTATTTTTCAGTTTTTTCATAAGGTTATTGTATTTGAGACTCTGATTGTGCTTTTTGGACATCTGCCTCTTAGTTTTAAGATGTAGGGCTTTCAGTTCATCAGTGATGACATCGCTGTAGATGTCTATCGCATCTCTTGGCATCATTGGAGTAAAGGTGGAATGTGGCTTGAAAGGGCTCGGAATTCTGCAAGAGCTTTCTATGCCCTCATCTTGCAGTAGTTGTTGAGTTGGCCTCGGTGTGCAGGGCACAGCCAGTTCACCTAGGATGCGTAATGTCGGGATGTCTGCCACTGCCAAGGATTGCTCATCACATTGCACAGTACTCGAAGTGTTAGGAAGAATAGCACTGTGCTAGCATTGCTGTGTCCCTCCGGTTTCTTCTTGCCGAAGCAATCTTTTTGTACATATATACTACATGGAGAGACGCAGTTACTTGAACAGCACCTCCAGGCACTCTGCCAGCGGGGAAGAGGACGGTTGGAAGAGAGGGCGGAGAAACCGTTTATTGTCCAGGATTGTGTCAAGGTTTCAACCTGAATCACATCATTCAGCCTCTCACTTGGAGTAATAAAATAAAAGGGCTGACAGAGATACTCATTAGCGCCATGGATCAACTGCATGCTGGAACTTGCAGTCTTTGAACCCTGAGCAGCTTGAGTACACTCTGAAGTAATGAGATTCTGGTGTGTCCCACGCTACTTTAGGAGGATGGGCTTACACGAGTGAACTGAAACCTCAAATCACCCGAGGCACTTGAAAAAGGCAGTCGCCGAAACGCGTTATGCCGGGTTTGAATAAACGGAGTCTTCTAAGCCCCACTGTGTCCCTGTTTCTACTTTCACGGAAGGAGAAGTTTTGGCATATTTAGCGTGCAGCCACTGACGCGCAATGGGGACCGTTCCTCAAGTATCCAAAGGTATCAATGGCTTAATACCAGATCGCCGGCCGTCCCCAGGAAGCAGTGAACCTGTTGTCATAGACAGTCCATACTACATGGAGAGACGCAGTTACTTGAACAGCACCTCCAGGCACTCTGCCAGCGGGGAAGAGGACGGTTGGAAGAGAGGGCGGAGAAACCGTTTATTGTCCAAGATTGTGTCAAGGTTTCAACCTGAATCACATCATTCAGCCTCTCACTTGGAGTAATAAAATAAAAGGGCTGACAGAGATACTCATTAGCGCCACGGATCAACTGCATGCTGGAACTTGCAGTCTTTGAACACTGAGCAGCTTGAGTACACTCTGAAGTAATGAGATTCTGGTGTGTCCCACGCTACTTTAGGAGGATGGGCTTACACGAGTGAACTGAAACCTCAAATCACCCGAGGCATTTGAAAAAGGCAGTCGCCGAAACGCGTTATGCCGGGTTTGAATAAACGGAGTCTTCTAAGCCCCACTGTGTCCCTGTTTCTACTTTCACGGAAGGAGAAGTTTTGGCATATATATATATATGTAGAACATATATATATATATATATATGTAGAGAGAGAGCGAGACATCCTTTATTACAAACACGTTGTTACCATGCATTACATTACCACGCAAGTCGTAACAACGACTTGCATTAGGGAACATGTTGTTGGATCTTAAATCCAGCACCTTCCCTACTGTTGCACAGACTGGAGTTGGAATCGTAATATATACTATTCCAAAGTCCAGCGCTTCCCTAAGGCAAGTCGCTATAAACAACTTGTGTGGTAATGGAACACATGGTAACAACGCATTCGTTCTATTGGCCACATTGTAATGGCATGCATTGTGAAATCATGCGTGATTGTGTCATACATCCATTATATATATATATATATATATATATATATATATATATATATATATACATCCCAGAAAAAGAGTGTCCTCTTTGAAGGAAGCCAGATACAGCAGGGTTGATTTCACGCTTTAATGGAGAGCTGCAGCCGAGGAGACAGGACAATTCCCCAAATTCACACAGCCCGACGCGTTTCGTGCATCACGCACTTATTCATGGGCAAAGTACATGACATTGTTTCACTCGCAGCACCTGATTATAAATCCTGGAACACGCCCCAGTGGGCGTCGACAATCGTGATGTCTGCTGGTTCCTGTAGTGCTGTTGATCATCCTCCTGTGAGTAGTGAACGCTGCCACTTTCTGACATTAAAATCCCCATTGGGTTGGCGATTGTCTCATCCACCCTGGCAACACCATACGACTTTCACTGCGCACCTTCTGTCCTTCAAAATGCTGCACGCCGGCCGGCGGCAGCACAGGTCCGCAACTCTGCGGCGGGGCTTCCTTTTACGACCGGACTAGCCGCTATTAATCCCAGAAAAAGAGTGTCCTCTTTGAAGGAAGCCACATACAGCAGGGTTGATTTCACGCTTTAATGGAGAGCTGCAGCCGAGGAGACAGGACAATTCCCCAAATTCACACAGCCCGACGCGTTTCGTGCATTACGCACTTATTCATGGGCAAAGTACATGACATTGTTTCACTCGCAGCACCTGATTATAAATCCTGGAACACGCCCCAGTGGGCGTCGACAATCGTGATGTCTGCTGGTTCCTGTAGTGCTGTTGATCATCCTCCTGTGAGTAGTGAACGCTGCCACTTTCTGACATTAAAATCCCCAGTGGGTTGGCGATTGTCTCATCCACCCTGGCAACACCATACGACTCTCACTGCGCCCTTCTGTCCTTCAAAATGCTGCACGCCGGCCGGCGGCAGCACAGGTCAGCAACTCTGCGGCGGGGCTTCCTTTTACGACCGGACTAGCCGCTATTAATCCCAGAAAAAGAGTGTCCTCTTTGAAGGAAGCCACATACAGCAGGGTTGATTTCACGCTTTAATGGAGAGCTGCAGCCGAGGAGACAGGACAATTCCCCAAATTCACACAGCCCGACGCGTTTCGTGCATCACGCACTTATTCATGGGCAAAGTACATGACATTGTTTCACTCGCAGCACCTGATTATAAATCCTGGAACACGCCCCAGTGGGCGTCGACAATCGTGATGTCTGCTGGTTCCTGTAGTGCTGTTGATCATCCTCCTGTGAGTAGTGAACGCTGCCACTTTCTGACATTAAAATCCCCAGTGGGTTGGCGATTGTCTCATCCACCCTGGCAACACCATACGACTCTCACTGCGCCCCTTCTGTCCTTCAAAATGCTGCACGCCGGCCGGCGGCAGCACAGGTCCGCAACTCTGCGGCGGGGCTTCCTTTACGACCGGACTAGCCGCTATTAATCCCAGAAAAAGAGTGTCCTCTTTGAAGGAAGCCACATACAGCAGGGTTGATTTCACGCTTTAATGGAGAGCTGCAGCCGAGGAGACAGGACAATTCCCCAAATTCACACAGCCCGACGCGTTTCGTGCATCACGCACTTATTCATGGGCAAAGTACATGACATTGTTTCACTCGCAGCACCTGATTATAAATCCTGGAACACGTCCCAGTGGGCGTCGACAATCGTGATGTCTGATGGTTCCTGTAGTGCTGTTGATCATCCTCCTGTGAGTAGTGAACGCTGCCACTTTCTGACATTAAAATCCCCAGTGGGTTGGCGATTGTCTCATCCACCCTGGCAACACCATACGACTCTCACTGCGCCCCTTCTGTCCTTCAAAATGCTGCACGCCGGCCGGCGGCAGCACAGGTCCGCAACTCTGCGGCGGGGCTTCCTTTTACGACCGGACTAGCCGCTATTAATCCCAGAAAAAGAGTGTCCTCTTTGAAGGAAGCCACATACAGCAGGGTTGATTTCACGCTTTAATGGAGAGCTGCAGCCGAGGAGACAGGACAATTCCCCAAATTCACACAGCCCGACGCGTTTCGTGCATCACGCACTTATTCATGGGCAAAGTACATGACATTGTTTCACTCGCAGCACCTGATTATAAATCCTGGAACACGCCCCAGTGGGCGTCGACAATCGTGATATCTGCTGGTTCCTGTAGTGCTGTTGATCATCCTCCTGTGAGTAGTGAACGCTGCCACTTTCTGACATTAAAATCCCCAGTGGGTTGGCGATTGTCTCATCCACCCTGGCAACACCATACGACTCTCACTGCGCCCCTTCTGTCCTTCAAAATGCTGCACGCCGGCCGGCGGCAGCACAGGTCCGCAACTCTGCGGCGGGGCTTCCTTTTACGACCGGACTAGCCGCTATTAATCCCAGAAAAGAGTGTCCTCTTTGAAGGAAGCCACATACAGCAGGGTTGATTTCACGCTTTAATGGAGAGCTGCAGCCGAGGAGACAGGACAATTCCCCAAATTCACACAGCCCGACGCGTTTCGTGCATCACGCACTTATTCATGGGCAAAGTGCATGACATTGTTTCACTCGCAGCACCTGATTATAAATCCTGGAACACGCCCCAGTGGGCGTCAACAATCGTGATGTCTGCTGGTTCCTGTAGTGCTGTTGATCATCCTCCTGTGAGTAGTGAACGCTGCCACTTTCTGACATTAAAATCCCCAGTGGGTTGGCGATTGTCTCATCCACCCTGGCAACACCATACGACTCTCACTGCGCCCCTTCTGTCCTTCAAAATGCTGCACGCCGGTCGGCGGCAGCACAGGTCCGCAACTCTGCGGCGGGGCTTCCTTTTACGACCGGACTAGCCGCTATTAATCCCAGAAAAAGTGTCCTCTTTGAAGGAAGCCACATACAGCAGGGTTGATTTCACGCTTTAATGGAGAGCTGCAGCCGAGGAGACAGGACAATTCCCCAAATTCACACAGCCCGACGCGTTTCGTGCATCACGCACTTATTCATGGGCAAAGTACATGACATTGTTTCACTCGCAGCACCTGATTATAAATCCTGGAACACGCCCCAGTGGGCGTCGACAATCGTGATATCTGCTGGTTCCTGTAGTGCTGTTGATCATCCTCCTGTGAGTAGTGAACGCTGCCACTTTCTGACATTAAAATCCCCAGTGGGTTGGCGATTGTCTCATCCACCCTGGCAACACCATACGACTCTCACTGCGCCCCTTCTGTCCTTCAAAATGCTGCACGCCGGCCAGCTGCAGCACAGGTCCGCAACTCTGCGGCGGGGCTTCCTTTTACGACCGGACTAGCCGCTATTAATCCCAGAAAAAGAGTGTCCTCTTTGAAGGAAGCCACATACAGCAGGGTTGATTTCACGCTTTAATGGAGAGCTGCAGCCGAGGAGACAGGACAATTCCCCAAATTCACACAGCCCGACGCGTTTCGTGCATCACGCACTTATTCATGGGCAAAGTACATGACATTGTTTCACTCGCAGCACCTGATTATAAATCCTGGAACACGCCCCAGTGGGCGTCGACAATCGTGATGTCTGCTGGTTCCTGTAGTGCTGTTGATCATCCTCCTGTGAGTAGTGAACGCTGCCACTTTCTGACATTAGAATCCCCAGTGGGTTGGCGATTGTCTCATCCACCCTGGCAACACCATACGACTCTCACTGCGCCCTTCTGTCCTTCAAAATGCTGCACGCCGGCCGGCGGCAGCACAGGTCCGCAACTCTGCGGCGGGGCTTCCTTTTACGACCGGACTAGCCGCTATTAATCCCAGAAAAAGAGTGTCCTCTTTGAAGGAAGCCACATACAGCAGGGTTGATTTCACGCTTTAATGGAGAGCTGCAGCCGAGGAGACAGGACAATTCCCCAAATTCACACAGCCCGACGCGTTTCGTGCATCACGCACTTATTCATGGGCAAAGTACATGACATTGTTTCACTCGCAGCACCTGATTATAAATCCTGGAATACGCCCCAGTGGGCGTCGACAATCGTGATGTCTGCTGGTTCCTGTAGTGCTGTTGATCATCCTCCTGTGAGTAGTGAACGCTGCCACTTTCTGACATTAAAATCCCCAGTGGGTTGGCGATTGTCTCATCCACCCTGGCAACACCATACGACTCTCACTGCGCCGCTTCTGTCCTTCAAAATGCTGCACGCCGGCCGGCGGCAGCACAGGTCCTAACTCTGCGGCGGGGCTTCCATTTACGACCGGACTAGCCGCTATTAATCCCAGAAAAAGAGTGTCCTCTTTGAAGGAAGCCACATACAGCAGGGTTGATTTCACGCTTTAATGGAGAGCTGCAGCCGAGGAGACAGGACAATTCCCCAGAATTCACACAGCCCGACGCGTTTCGTGCATCACGCACTTATTCATGGGCAAAGTACATGACATTGTTTCACTCGCAGCACCTGATTATAAATCCTGGAACACGCCCCAGTGGGCGTCGACAATCGTGATGTCTGCTGGTTCCTGTAGTGCTGTTGATCATCCTCCTGTGAGTAGTGAACGCTGCCACTTTCTGACATTAAAATCCCCAGTGGGTTGGCGATTGTCTCATCCACCCTGGCAACACCATACGACTCTCACTGCGCCCCTTCTGTCCTTCAAAATGCTGCACGCCGGCCGGCGGCAGCACAGGTCCGCAACTCTGCGGCGGGGCTTCCTTTTATGACCGTGAATAAGTGCGTGATGCACGAAACGCGTCGGGCTGTGTGAATTTGGGGAATTGTCCTTTCTCCTCGGCTGCAGCTCTCCATTAAAGCGTGAAATCAACCCTGCTGTATGTGGCTTCCTTCAAAGAGGACACTCTTTTTCTGGGATTAATAGCGGCTAGTCCGGTCGTAAAAGGAAGCCCCGCCGCAGAGTTGCGGACCTGTGCTGCCGCCGGCCGGCGTGCAGCATTTTGAAGGACAGAAGGGGCGCAGTGAGAGTCGTATGGTGTTGCCAGGGTGGATGAGACAATCGCCAACCCACTGGGGATTTTAATGTCAGAAAGTGGCAGCGTTCACTACTCACAGGAGGATGATCAACAGCACTACAGGAACCAGCAGACATCACGATTGTCGACGCCCACTGGGGCGTGTTCCAGGATTTATAATCAGGTGCTGCGAGTGAAACAATGTCATGTACTTTGCCCATGAATAAGTGCGTGATGCACGAAACGCGTCGGGCTGTGTGAATTTGGGGAATTGTCCTGTCTCCTCGGCTGCAGCTCTCCATTAAAGCGTGAAATCAACCCTGCTGTATGTGGCTTCCTTCAAAGAGGACACTCTTTTTCTGGGATTAATAGCGGCTAGTCCGGTCGTAAAAGGAAGCCCCGCCGCAGAGTTGCGGACCTGTGCTGCCGCCGGCCGGCGTGCAGCATTTTGAAGGACAGAAGGGGCGCAGTGAGAGTCGTATGGTGTTGCCAGGGTGGATGAGACAATCGCCAACCCACTGGGGATTTTAATGTCAGAAAGTGGCAGCGTTCACTACTCACAGGAGGATGATCAACAGCACTACAGGAACCAGCAGACATCACGATTGTCGACGCCCACTGGGGCGTGTTCCAGGATTTATAATCAGGTGCTGCGAGTGAAACAATGTCATGTACTTTGCCCATGAATAAGTGCGTGATGCACGAAACGCGTCGGGCTGTGTGAATTTGGGGAATTGTCCTGTCTCCTCGGCTGCAGCTCTCCATTAAAGCGTGAAATCAACCCTGCTGTATGTGGCTTCCTTCATAGAGGACACTCTTTTTCTGGGATTAATAGCGGCTAGTCCGGTCATAAAAGGAAGCCCCGCCGCAGAGTTGCGGACCTGTGCTGCCGCCGGCCGGCGTGCAGCATTTTGAAGGACAGAAGGGGCGCAGTGAGAGTCGTATGGTGTTGCCAGGGTGGATGAGACAATCGCCAACCCACTGGGGATTTTAATGTCAGAAAGTGGCAGTGTTCACTACTCACAGGAGGATGATCAACAGCACTACAGGAACCAGCAGACATCACGATTGTCGACGCCCACTGGGGCGTGTTCCAGGATTTATAATCAGGTGCTGCGAGTGAAACAATGTCATGTACTTTGCCCATGAATAAGTGCGTGATGCACGAAACGCGTCAGGCTGTGTGAATTTGGGGAATTGTCCTGTCTCCTCGGCTGCAGCTCTCCATTAAAGCGTGAAATCAACCCTGCTGTATGTGGCTTCCTTCAAAGAGGACACTCTATTTCTGGGAGTAATAGCGGCTAGTCCGGTCGTAAAGGAAGCCCCGCCGCAGAGTTGCGGACCTGTGCTGCCGCCGGCCGGCGTGCAGCATTTTGAAGGACAGAAGGGCGCAGTGAGAGTCGTATGGTGTTGCCAGGGTGGATGAGACAATCGCCAACCCACTGGGGATTTTAATGTCAGAAAGTGGCAGCGTTCACTACTCACAGGAGGATGATCAACAGCACTACAGGAACCAGCAGACATCACGATTGTCGACGCCCACTGGGGCGTGTTCCAGGATTTATAATCAGGTGCTGCGAGTGAAACAATGTCATGTACTTTGCCCATGAATAAGTGCGTGATGCACGAAACGCGTCGGGCTGTGTGAATTTGGGGAATTGTCCTGTCTCCTCGGCTGCAGCTCTCCATTAAAGCGTGAAATCAACCCTGCTGTATGTGGCTTCCTTCAAAGAGGACACTCTTTTTCTGGGATTAATAGCGGCTAGTCCGGTCGTAAAGGAAGCCCCGCCGCAGAGTTGCGGACCTGTGCTGCCGCCGGCCGGCGTGCAGCATTTTGAAGGACAGAAGGGCGCAGTGAGAGTCGTATGGTGTTGCCAGGGTGGATGAGACAATCGCCAACCCACTGGGGATTTTAATGTCAGAAAGTGGCAGCGTTCACTACTCACAGGAGGATGATCAACAGCACTACAGGAACCAGCAGACATCACGATTGTCGACGCCCACTGGGGCGTGTTCCAGGATTTATAATCAGGTGCTGCGAGTGAAACAATGTCATGTACTTTGCCCATGAATAAGTGCGTGATGCACGAAACGCGTCGGGCTGTGTGAATTTGGGAATTGTCCTGTCTCCTCGGCTGCAGCTCTCCATTAAAGCGTGAAATCAACCCTGCTGTATGTGGCTTCCTTCAAAGAGGACACTCTTTTTCTGGGATATATATATACATATATATGTGTGTGTGTGTGTGTATATATATATATATATATCCAAGAAAAAGAATTACGGTATGCTGGCATGCTGCCAAATCGCTGGTGGTGCACAGAGATTAGCGCCACCGCAAGCGCTAAATATTTCAACAACAAAAAACCTCTCAAAACTCCAATATGAGGGGGACGCGGGCGGCGGCAAAACAAGATGGCCGCTCCGTGAATACCTCTGTGACACCAGGAAAAGCGTCGGTAACGGAGGGGCGTTTAAATGCGCTCATGCAGCGAGTCGGACACGTGAATGGATGTCGGAAGCACCCGGGAGCGGAGAGGCAAGGTATTTAGACTTTAAATTGGTCTAATTATTAAGTTATACTCTCCTTTGCTCCCGGGTAGCTCCGTGTCCCGGCCGCCATCTTGAGAGCTTGTACTCTCGTTTTCCTCACTAGCTGCAATATCCAGAGAGTTTGCGCTCTTGTTTTCACATAAGATGTAGCATTTTTCTATTCCTTCACTGTTGTTGCAGCCAGGCAGCATTATTTTTTCAATATGAAACTTCCCAGATATTATTCATCACAGTGGGACTGAGGTGTTTCTGAATGAACAAAGTGGCTTTATGAAGAGAATTCTTGTTTTCTGAAGTGTGCTCTAATTTACAAAAGTATCTGCAAGCGGTATTGAAAGCCCCAGGATTGTAAAGGCTTATATACATTTATTGTAAGATAAATGTGACAGTTGGCGGAACCCTTACCTCACACTTCTGGAAAGTTCTATTTTTGGCCGCCATTTTGTTTTTACTTCAAGAGTTGCCTCGAAGATATAGGATTACTAACTTTTCTCAAGAATATATTTATTAAGAAACTGTGTTTTTTTCCAGTTTGCCTTAACAATGGATTCTGCGAGTTCAAGCAAATTACAAGGTTCTTCTGGGTCCAGCATTACCGGCCGTAAAGAGAATGTTAGTAACACTAATACAAGGGCTAAAAAAGATCCTTTTTCTCCGTCTAAATCTCCTTTACCCTTAACACTGGAGGATATTATGGAAGAACTGAAAAACATCTGTCCATTTATGGCTGAGACCATTGCAACACTTCAAAGAATTGATGAGAAATGGTCTGGATTGGATTCAAGGCTTACTGACGTTAAGCAAAGAATTAGTGATGCGCAAGATGTGGCTGCCAAAGTAAATGCCTTGTCTAAAGAGGTTGCTCACCTGAAGAAAACAACAGAAGATTTGGAAAAACGAAATAGACGCAACAACCTAAGAATTTACGGAATTCCGGAAGGATCCGGTGGCAATGATATGATCTCTTTTTTGAAGTTACATATCCCACAAATTGTCGGTCTATCTAAATCCGTAGATCTTAATATCCAAAGAGCAGACAGGATTGGTCCTCGCATTGCAGAATCCTCAAATAAGTCAAGAGGAATCATTGCCTATTTTCTTTTATATTCAGACTTAATGGCGAATCTTGCTGCAGCCAAACAACGTAAACAGATGCTTTGGTTGGGTCACATAGGGCCCGATTCACAAAACTAACTTAAGACAAAATCCTAAACTTACTACCATTTTGGTATTCACAGAAGGCACTTACTCATTTTGGTATTCACAGAAGGCACTTACTTACTCATTTTGAGTAACTTACTCATTTTGTGTAACTTACTCATTTTGGTATTCACAGAAGGCACTTACTCATCAATGAGTAAGTGCCTTCTGTGAATACCAAAATGAGTAAGTTACACAAAATGAGTAAGTTACTCACAATGAGTCTGTTACTCATTTTGCCTTCTGTGAATACCAAAATGAGTAAGTTACACAAAATGAGTAAGTTACTCAAAATGAGTCAGTTACTCATTTTGCCTTCTGTGAATACCAAAATGAGTAAGTTACACAAAATGAGTAAGTTACTAAAAATGAGTCAGTTACTCATTTTGGTATTCACAGAAGGCACTTACTCATCGATGAGTAAGTGCCTTCTGTGAATACCAAAATGAGTAAGTTACACAAAATGAGTAAGTTACTAAAAATGAGTCAGTTACTCATTTTGGTATTCACAGAAGGCACTTACTCATCGATGAGTAAGTGCCTTCTGTGAATACCAAAATGAGTAAGTTACACAAAATGAGTAAGTTACACAAAATGAGTAAGTTACACAAAATGAGTAAGTGCCTTCTGTGAATACCAAAATGGTAGTAACTTTAGGATTTTGTCTTAAGTTAGTTCTGTGAATCGGGACCAAAATCTTTTTCAGTCAAGATGTTTCAAAACCCACTGCCAATCGCTGGAAAGAATTTTTGGATCTCAGGCCTATGCTCCGTTCTATGAATGCTCGCTATGGCCTCATTCACCCTTGTTTTTTCAAAGTTACATATAAAGAAAGAACAATGACCTTTGAAGAACCTGCGGAACTTAAGAATTTTATACATATCCATAAAACAGAAGAAATGGAACTGAGTAAAATCTAAATACTCTTTTCTCTTCTTTTCTTTGCAGGTTTTCCGTTCGTATAATGTTTGATGTTGTCTCTGTTCTCGTCGTACATCAGTTCCGTCGTCCATGTTTTTGTCTGGTTGCATTGTTTATCCCAATGTATGGTAAATTCCTTCACGCTGTATGTTTTCAGCCCCTTTCTCATTAATAATGTCCCTTAACTATTTGTTGACATTTGAATAGTCTTTTTTCTTGGTGTTGCGCATTGGAGCGGTGTCTATCCTTTTTGTCCCCCCCTGTCATCTGTATTATTCCTTCTATCTCTGATCACTATGGCTAAAGTCTTTTGGCTTTTTGTCATCTATTTTGAATACATTTCTCAGGGGAAACTATGTTCTCCTGCTTTTCTCTTATTTTTCTTCAATTTCTTATTTTTGCTCTTTTTTTTTTCTTTTCCTCCCTCCCTCCTACAATTCACTATGGCGAGTTCTTTCTTCTCTATGGTGGTTTCTGTTGTCTCATACCTTTCCTTATTTGATCAGATTGATTTTGGTAAATCTGTTGTAGTTTATATTCCTTATTCTACTCCTTTCCTCTCATTTTCTACACCCCTTTACCTAATTCTCTATGTTATTTGTGTCAGTTTTTACTTCTGTCTGGACATGGATTGTCAGTTATCATATCTGTTCTGCTCGATTAGCTCATGCATTTTTTCGGTTATTTATTTATGTCATGTTAAAAGTTTTACAATTTTATTCTTGAAATTTTTCTTGTCATTTCCCCAATGAGTAACTTACGTATGGTGTCATAGAATGTTAAAGGTATTCGTAATCTGGTTAAAAAACAACGGGTTTTGTCCCACTTGTCCAGATTGAACTGTCAAATTGCTCTGTTACAAGAAACACACCATAAGGAACAAGACATAAACTCTATTAGGAGACAATGGGTCGGGACTGTTTTTAGTTCCCCTGCTGTGCAAAATAAAAATGGTGTTCTTATATTGTTTCATAAATCATTAAATGTTCAATTGATAAATGGATACAAAGATGTTGCTGGAAGATGGCTTCTCCTAGAAGTGCTCATAAACAATACAAAATGTATGATCTGTAATATGTATGAGCCAAATGGTGTAGATCTAACTTTTTGGAATTACATTTCTTCTTTGTTATTCTCTCATGCCTCAGAAAATGTAATAATTGGGGGCGACTATAATCCATTTATGGACCCATTTTTAGACCGTAAGTCACAAACTAAGTTTATTCCATCTCAAATGCATAAAACTTTCCACAAAGCCATTTCTGACAGGGGGCTGATTGATGTTTGGAGAGTACTCCACCCTGATGTTTTGGAATATACTTTTTTTTCTCCTGTTCATAAATCCTACTCTAGAATAGATTATGTATTTTTCACACAACATACACTTCAATTTTTAACACATGCAGAAATAGGATCAATTCTTATTTCTGATCATGCACCTGTTATTGTAGATTTTGATTATCCTAACCCCATCTCCTCTACTCGCAGATGGAGATTTAATAACTCTCTTTTACTGAACCAACAGTTTACAGAACAATTCACAACCTTTACACAGGAATATTTCACAAACAATCTCCCTTCAGATACGCAGATTAATTTTGTTTGGGATGCGTTTAAAGCACCTGCACGAGGCTTTATTATTGATTATGTAGCTAAAAAAAAGAAAAAACTTCTAAAGGATTCCAAACAACTCTTAAATCAGATCAAATCCTTGGAACATGAATATTTTTCCTCAAATAATAGTGATACGCTATCTAAACTTATTAAGTCCAAATTGCAATATAACAAACAATCTTGGGATGATGCCTGTGGTACACGACTTCGATTTAATGCAAAAATGTATGGCGGTCGCAATAAAGCAGGTAAATCTTTGGCAAATTATTTGAAAATTAAGAAACAGAAATCTAAGATTTTGATTTGTATACCCCAGCACACGCAAATCATTAGAAATTAGTTCTTTTCAATCGTCAATCATATACATAAGAAGTCGAAGAATTTCGTTGGTTTTCTCCTTCTTTAATCAGTTCTCAGAATAAGTAACGCGTTCTCAAGCCAACACGTGTTTCGCCGCCTCAGTAAGTTTGTACATGCGACTTGTTCACGGCTAGGTAAAGGATAATATAAAACTCACATTACTTTTGATCAGCATCCATTTGTTTCAACATAAACAAATGTGCTCCCAGGGGATTAAAAGGCAACCAAATCAAAAAGTGATAGTGTATACAAATACTAATGATAGTGACATTATAGTTCCAGTGTGAAACAGTATATTAAAAGTTCTTCTACAATTACGTCTTTTCTTGAACATAAACAACAAAACACAAACAAACAAGTGAAAGTGACATAGGTAGGTTATGTGTTGCAATATTAAAAGATATATATGTCTCCTTTTTCTCTACCAAAATATTAATGTGTCACCCAGTGACAAAAAGTGATTAAAACACCACCATAAAGTCCCAAATATTAGGACTAATGTATCTCACAATAAAGTTTAAAAATGTCACATCTCCAAATGAGATAAACCAACCTGAACGGTTCCACTATATTTCAGTCTGTAAACACAAATAACAAAGGAAAGATAGCCTATATCAATACCTAAATTTTGTTTAAAATTTTATAGTGCACATGACCACATAAAGTGCTGTACCTCAGTACACCCAACCATTGAAAAAGACCTATTCATACGTACTCTAAAAGTGACGATAATTCCAGGTCCCATTAACCTTTGGCGTGAAGTGAAATGCAAGGTTTCCAATAAAATCGCTGGGCGGTGAAACGTAGCTATGTATGCCCCGTAAAAGCGTTTCCTGAATCTAGACAGGGAAAACAAAACACAGAAGACCCGACTCGTGCCCCACGCCGGTCTCCTCGAGTGCGAGAACATCATATTTAGATGCTCCATTTACAATGCCGGCACTCGCACTCGAGGAGACCGGCGTGGGGCACGAGTACGCGGAACGGCGGCTCTTTTCTCAAGTAAGGCTTGTTTGGACTGTAGCGGTGGTTATGCAGTTTTGAGGCATTTGTGTGTGTAGCTTCCTTTTAAACAGAGGGGTTTTTCCGAGCGAAACACCCCGCTGATGAGTTGGGTCTTCTGTGTTTTGTTTTCCCTGTCTAGATTCAGGAAACGCTTTTACGGGGCATACATAGCTACGTTTCACCGCCCAGCGATTTTATTGGAAACCTTGCCAAAGGTTAATGGGACCTGGAATTATCGTCACTTTTAGAGTACGTATGAATAGGTCTTTTTTCAATGGTTGGGTGTACGAGGTACAGCACTTCATGTGGTTTTGTATCGCTTTGTTCGCCCTAAGTTGGCGGGGGTATGCCCAGACGTGGGTCCCTTGCTCACTTTGCCACTGGATTCAAGCAAGCCTGGCTGATGACGGCTGGAATGCCAGAAACCGGTCCTAGGATGCTTGTTTCCGGTCCAGGGAAGACATGGCTTGGCAGTTCGGGCTGGACTGTCCCCATGAGGCACAGGGTCAGACTGATTTGCATATGGCCATGTCTGAACTGGGGTGGTGGAGTGAGCTAAAGAATGATGATGGATTAAACCCAGATCAGTTGACTGGGGGTGAGTGTTTGATTGGCTCAAACGTTCCGTCCATCATCCCCTTTTGTATCGCTTTGTTCGCCCTAAGTTGGCGGGGTATGCCCAGACGTGGGTCCCTTGCTCACTTTGCCACTGGATTCAAGCAAGCCTGGCTGATGACGGCTGGAATGCCAGAAACCGGTCCTAGGATGCTTGTTTCCGGTCCAGGGAAGACATGGCTTGGCAGTTCGGTCTGGACTGTCCCCATGAGGCACAGGGTCAGACTGATTTGCATATGGCCATGTCTGAACTGGGGTGGTGGAGTGAGCTAAAGAATGATGATGGATTAAACCCAGATCAGTTGACTGGGGGTGAGTGTTTGATTGGCTCAAACGTTCCGTCCATCATCCCCTTTTGTATCGCTTTGTTCGCCCTAAGTTGGCGGGGGTATGCCCAGACGTGGGTCCCTTGCTCACTTTGCCACTGGATTCAAGCAAGCCTGGCTGATGACGGCTGGAATGCCAGAAACCGGTCCTAGGATGCTTGTTTCCGGTCCAGGGAAGACATGGCTTGGCAGTTCGGGCTGGACTGTCCCCATGAGGCACAGGGTCAGACTGATTTGCATATGGCCATGTCTGAACTGGGGTGGTGGAGTGAGCTAAAGAATGATGATGGATTAAACCCAGATCAGTTGACTGGGGGTGAGTGTTTGATTGGCTCAAACGTTCCGTCCATCATCCCCTTTTGTATCGCTTTGTTCGCCCTAAGTTGGCGGGGGTATGCCCAGACGTGGGTCCCTTGCTCACTTTGCCACTGGATTCAAGCAAGCCTGGCTGATGACGGCTGGAATGCCAGAAACCGGTCCTAGGATGCTTGTTTCCGGTCCAGGGAAGACATGGCTTGGCAGTTCGGGCTGGACTGTCCCCATGAGGCACAGGGTCAGACTGATTTGCATATGGCCATGTCTGAACTGGGGTGGTGGAGTGAGCTAAAGAATGATGATGGATTAAACCCAGATCAGTTGACTGGGGGTGAGTGTTTGATTGGCTCAAACGTTCCGTCCATCATCCCCTTTTGTATCGCTTTGTTCGCCCTAAGTTGGCGGGGGTATGCCCAGACGTGGGTCCCTTGCTCACTTTGCCACTGGATTCAAGCAAGCCTGGCTGATGACGGCTGGAATGCCAGAAACCGGTCCTAGGATGCTTGTTTCCGGTCCAGGGAAGACATGGCTTGGCAGTTCGGGCTGGACTGTCCCCATGAGGCACAGGGTCAGACTGATTTGCATATGGCCATGTCTGAACTGGGGTGGTGGAGTGAGCTAAAGAATGATGATGGATTAAACCCAGATCAGTTGACTGGGGGTGAGTGTTTGATTGGCTCAAACGTTCCGTCCATCATCCCCTTTTGTATCGCTTTGTTCGCCCTAAGTTGGCGGGGGTATGCCCAGACGTGGGTCCCTTGCTCACTTTGCCACTGGATTCAAGCAAGCCTGGCTGATGACGGCTGGAATGCCAGAAACCGGTCCTAGGATGCTTGTTTCCGGTCCAGGGAAGACATGGCTTGGCAGTTCGGGCTGGACTGTCCCCATGAGGCACAGGGTCAGACTGATTTGCATATGGCCATGTCTGAACTGGGGTGGTGGAGTGAGCTAAAGAATGATGATGGATTAAACCAAGATCAGTTGACTGGGGGTGAGTGTTTGATTGGCTCAAACGTTCCGTCCATCATCCCCTTTTGTATCGCTTTGTTCGCCCTAAGTTGGCGGGGGTATGCCCAGACGTGGGTCCCTTGCTCACTTTGCCACTGGATTCAAGCAAGCCTGGCTGATGACGGCTGGAATGCCAGAAACCGGTCCTAGGATGCTTGTTTCCGGTCCAGGGAAGACATGGCTTGGCAGTTCGGGCTGGACTGTCCCCATGAGGCACAGGGTCAGACTGATTTGCATATGGCCATGTCTGAACTGGGGTGGTGGAGTGAGCTAAAGAATGATGATGGATTAAACCCAGATCAGTTGACTGGGGGTGAGTGTTTGATTGGCTCAAACGTTCCGTCCATCATCCCCTTTTGTATCGCTTTGTTCGCCCTAAGTTGGCGGGGGTATGCCCAGACGTGGGTCCCTTGCTCACTTTGCCACTGGATTCAAGCAAGCCTGGCTGATGACGGCTGGAATGCCAGAAACCGGTCCTAGGATGCTTGTTTCCGGTCCAGGGAAGACATGGCTTGGCAGTTCGGGCTGGACTGTCCCCATGAGGCACAGGGTCAGACTGATTTGCATATGGCCATGTCTGAACTGGGGTGGTGGAGTGAGCTAAAGAATGATGATGGATTAAACCCAGATCAGTTGACTGGGGGTGAGTGTTTGATTGGCTCAAACGTTCCGTCCATCATCCCCTTTTGTATCGCTTTGTTCGCCCTAAGTTGGCGGGGGTATGCCCAGACGTGGGTCCCTTGCTCACTTTGCCACTGGATTCAAGCAAGCCTGGCTGATGACGGCTGGAATGCCAGAAACCGGTCCTAGGATGCTTGTTTCCGGTCCAGGGAAGACATGGCTTGGCAGTTCGGGCTGGACTGTCCCCATGAGGCACAGGGTCAGACTGATTTGCATATGGCCATGTCTGAACTGGGGTGGTGGAGTGAGCTAAAGAATGATGATGGATTAAACCCAGATCAGTTGACTGGGGGTGAGTGTTTGATTGGCTCAAACGTTCCGTCCATCATCCCCTTTTGTATCGCTCCATTTACAATGCCGGCACTCGCACTCGAGGAGACCGCGTGGGGCACGAGTACGCGGAACGGCGGCTCTTTTCTCAAGTAAGGCTTGTTTGGACTGTAGCGGTGGTTATGCAGTTTTGAGGCATTTGTGTGTGTAGCTTCCTTTTAAACAGAGGGGGTTTTTTCCGAGCGAAACACCCCGCTGATGAGTTGGGTCTTCTGTGTTTTGTTTTCCCTGTCTAGATTCAGGAAACGCTTTTACGGGGCATACATAGCTACGTTTCACCGCCCAGCGATTTTATTGGAAACCTTGCATTTCACTTCACGCCAAAGGTTAATGGGACCTGGAATTATCGTCACTTTTAGAGTACGTATGAATAGGTCTTTTTTCAATGGTTGGGTGTACGAGGTACAGCACTTCATGTGGTCATGTGCACTATAAAATTTTAAACAAAATTTAGGTATTGATATAGGCTATCTTTCCTTTGTTATTTGTGTTTACAGACTGAAATATAGTGGAACCGTTCAGGTTGGTTTATCTCATTTGGAGATGTGAAATTTTTAAACTTTATTGTGAGATACATTAGTCCTAATATTTGGGACTTTATGGTGGTGTTTTAATCACTTTTTGTCACTGGGTGACACATTAATATTTTGGTAGAGAAAAAGGAGACATATATATCTTTTAATATTGCAACACATAACCTACCTATGTCACTTTCACTTGTTTGTTTGTGTTTTGTTGTTTATGTTCAAGAAAAGACGTAATTGTAGAAGAACTTTTAATATACTGTTTCACACTGGAACTATAATGTCACTATCATTAGTATTTGTATACACTATCACTTTTTGATTTGGTTGCCTTTTAATCCCCTGGGAGCACATTTGTTTATGTTGAAACAAATGGATGCTGATCAAAAGTAATGTGAGTTTTATATTACCCTTTACCTAGCCGTGAACAAGTCGCATGTACAAACTTACTGAGGCGACGAAACACGTGTTGGCTTGAGAACGCGTTACTTATTCTGAGAACTGATTAAAGAAGGAGAAAACCAACGAAATTCTTCGACTTCTTATGTATATGATTGACGATTGAAAAGAACTAATTTCTAATGATTTGCGTGTGCTGGGGTATACAAATCACTGTGTTTTGTTGCTTTTTGGCCTCAAAAGAATCTAGGGAGGTGGGTGGTTCTCCTTAACCCTTCAGCACCGCCAGTACTTGGAGCATTTTCTTATAAATAACGAGTGAAACCACCTAGTGGCACCTGTACCCTATCACTTATACCACCAGATCTCACTTTGGAAGAAATCTAAGATTGTTGCCATCACTGATTCCTCTGGAGTCCGACATATTACTGATTACTATAAGGCCCTACACACCCGGAATCATCCCCCTCCATTGAACAATTAGATTCCTTTTTTCAGTCAATCCCCAAAGACCCCACTAAAAACATAGACCTATCCTCCCTAGATACACCTTTATCTGACCAAGAATTGGTAACTGCCATAAATCAGCTTCCTAAAGATAAAACACCCGGTCCCGATGGCTTTACTGTACGCTTTTATTTACACTTCAGACACCTTTTAATTTCTAAGCTATTAATGCTTCTTAATAATTTTTTGAATGCTAGTTGTACGCAAGGTTCTTTCGCTCAGGCCATGTTATGTCTAATACATAAAAAGGACAAGGACCAGTCTCAGTGTAGCAATTATAGACCTATCTCATTAATCAATACGGATTGCAAGATTTTCGCTAAATTATTGGCCCTCCGGATCACTCTGTTATTCCAGACTTAGTAGACATGCATCAGTCTGGTTTTGTGAAGGGTAGATCCATCTCAGATAATTCAAGAACTTTTCTTAATATTATACATTTAGCGGCTAAACTTAGCTCTCCATTAGCTGCCATAACACTCAATGCCGAGAAGGCCTTTGATCATGTAAACTGGGATTTTATGTTTTATGCTTTGAAGTGGCATGGTTTTAGTCCCCACTTTATCCAATACATTAAGTTACTATACTCTAATCCTTCTACTTCTATTTGGGTCAATAGTAAACAATCCAAATACTTCCCCCTACAAAGGGGTACCAGGCAGGGTTGCCCGCTGTCCCACCCTATTATTCATCCTAGCACTAGAACCCTTTTTAGAAACGATTCGACGATCCTCAATTTTTTCTGGTTTTCAGTTCAAAAATTTGAATATAAAATACACTGCTTATGCAGATTATATTTTATTATACGTATCTAACCCCACTACCTCCTTGCCGGAATTCTTTTCATTATTAACTACATACTCAGCTGTCTCAGGTTATAAACTGAATATAGATAAATCAGAGGTATTACCGCTAAATAAATATTGCTTCCCACCTATGTTTCAGGACTCTGGTTTCAAATGGAGTTCAAAAGGCATTAAGGGGCCGATTCCGATCTCGGCCGGTAGGGCTCCGAATCGGATTCGGCTTTACCGGATCCGATTCGGAGCCCTGTTTCCCGACCGAACCGTACGCGGGTCCGGCCGAGCGAGTACGATGCGAAATCGCCGACCGACTCGTCCGGGCGTCCCGACCGCTCCGACCGACTCGCTCCCGGCTCGAACCGCTCTGACCGACTCGCTCGGACTCGACTCGCACCGCGCAATGGAGACGTTTCCCGGCCGGGTAAGTACGATGCGCGCCGCGGCGCAGTCCGACCCGAGCCGTGCACTCCGGCTCGTAAGAGCTGTCGGAGCCGTACTTTGGGGGTCCGTGTCGGACCCCCTGTACGCGTAGCCGCGCGAGTCGCACACAGGGGGACCCATGGGTCCCCCTACCTGTGCGTGTACGGCGCGAGTCGCTTCGCCGCGTACCCGCTGTAGGGGGCGCCCTTGTCCGACTCGCACCCATTGAGTCAATGGGAGCTCGCGTACGCGTTGTACGACCGGCTCCCCATTGACTTCAATGGGAGTCCGACCGACTCGAGTCCGATAACATACGGACGCATCGTACTCGTTCGGTCGGACTGCACGGGTCCGATTCGGTCGGAAATCTCTCCGGGTCCGGCTCGGTCGGAGAAATTTCCGGCCCGAATCGGAATCGACCCCTAAGTGTCTAGGAATTCTTTATACTAATAATATTATATTAAGGAGACTATTAAAATCAACAGTAAGGAAATTATGACCAAGGTTAATGCACTAATAGATGGTTGGTCTCCCCTTTTTATTTCTTGGTGGGGCAGGTTAGCAACAATTAAAATGATGTTACTCCCTATTGTTAATTTTTATTTGTCAATGCTCCCTATTTCTCTCCCTCATAATTTCTTAAAAATCATTAATCGTTCTTTAATTAAATTTTTATGGAACAAACGCAAACCCTGCATTGCTTTAGCTCGACTTCAACAACCAAAGGACCTTAGTGGGGTTAATTTTCCTAATAATAAAACATATCACTCCACTTTTACATTGAAACATATTTGGGTTTCCCTTTCTGAAAATTATATGGACTCATCCACGGTATGGGGTCAATTGGAACATGCACAATTCTCCCCTTTTACTTTCAAGGACGTGATTCGTATCACTCAACCTCGAAGAGGTCTAATTTCCCCCTACTTACCCATTCAATAGCTATTAGAAAACCTTTGATTACTTCCTCAAATTCCATTTCTGAAAATATTTTACAAACCCCAATATGGTATAATACAAACATTAAATTAAACAATAGGATCCTTGGGTGGAAAGAATGGATTAACAAAGGCATTATTGCCATCGGACAACTCTTTTATAATAACACTTTACTTGTTTTTTCTGAGATACAAGACAAATTTCATATATCTAACAAATTTGCTTCTCAATTTGAACTTCTTAGACCTCTCCTTATTATATATACTTCTAAGCAAACTCTTCCAGATACAGACATACAGCTTCCTTCTTCCTCAATTGATTTTTCTACACAATTGAAGGCTTCAAATATATACAAACTATTGATTGGTTCCTCTAAATCTGTTTCAAAGCATAAAATAGAACTTGCATGGGAATCAGAATTTCATCAAGAATTTTCAGCTCACAATTGGAAATCGATATGGGCCAAGATTCATACTTCGTCCTCTTCAGCGAGCACAACACAAACATTATATTATTTCTACAACAGATTATTTATCACACCTACAAGCCTATATAAATTTAAAGTCTCACCTAATATTATCTGTTGGTCATGTACGCATGATAAGAGTGATCTTTTTCATATCTTCTTTGAATGCCCTCTTGTTAAAAAGTTCTGGTTACAGATTTGGCACAAAATGAATGATATTCTATCTGTGTCTTTTCCTTTTGATGTTATATATATATTTTTAGGTAGCGCTTCCCCCTTTTGGACTTCTCAACGTTTGGTTGGAAAACTTGTTGACCTAATGATTGCCTTAGCTCTTCAAATAATTACCTCTAATTGGAAGGATACAGCTAAAATTTCTTATATGGCGTGGTGGAACCTGCTATGTCATCATCATCGATTAGATCGTGCCCATGCCACATCTATTACTTTAAAAATTCAAAAAGATTTATTATGGTCGCCTCTTACTTCTTTTTATCTAGAAGTATCCGTTTCTAAAGTTTGTAATTACGAAACTCCTTAAATTATAATTGTTTAATTACTATCCGTTTATATTATTATATAGCTGTTAGACACTCGCTGTTTCAACCTTATATTGCAATATATTTTCCCTCTCCTCTCCCTTCTTTCTTTTTGTTTCTCCTTTGTCTCTCTTTTCTCTTCTTCTTTTCTTTTCTTCCTTTTACCTTTAAAAAGATTAAAATGCATTTATTTTAGCAGTATAATTCGCATTACAATTCTAAATTTTCATGTATACATTTTCATAATATGTGATATGTTTAGCTTGTCAATCTTTTAATGGTTTAATACCTTCTCGTTTTCTATCGGGTTGTTTAAATTATTTTAATACTTGTTCTTACGTTCACTTGGATTGCTTTATAGATCATTATTATGTTTGATGTAATTGCACACTGTTCATATTTATTTCTCAATAAAGCATTTTTAAACTGTAAAACTCCAATATGGGAGAGAGCAGGCACTCGAAGTCAGGGCGATAAAACCATTTAATGTATCAAACTCCCCAGAAACAGGACACACGAGAGACACATTTTATCCTTTCATTAATTCATTTAATAATAGATTGTTTGAATTATTAAGAAAAGATTCAGCAATGTGTTTTTGTAAATACATAAATGTTTTAGGCTTCCTCACACAGAACACGACTTAAGCTGCTACCAGTAAAGTATGTTGTTTATGTCTATGGCTTTTTAAAGTTTAAAAGGAGCAACAATATGGCGCACGTTTAGATTGATAAAGGCAGTGTTACTGCCGAAACGTGTCTCTCGTGTGTTCCTGTTTCTGGGGAGTTTGATACATTAAATGGTTTTATCCCACTGACTTCGAGTGCCTGCTCTCTCTCATATTGGAGTTTTGAGAGGCTTTTTTTGTTGAAATATTTAGCGCTTGCGGTGGCGCTAATCTCTGTGCACCACCAGCGATTTGGCAGCACGCCAGCATACCGTAATTCTTTTTCTTGGATGTATCAGGCAGGCGTGCCCCCTACATGGAGTGTGACGAATGGAGAAGAGGAGATGGCAGAAGTGGTGGTGAAGGTTCAGTGCTGAGAGCTGAGACTCTCCTGGCGGGGACTTTAAATCCACAACAAGGAGCCTGATCTCACCCTGGAAATGCCACCCATGATAGGAGCTGGGCACCGCATTGAAGGCACTGGCCGAGTGGTGGGTTCAGGGGACCCTGACACCAATTGAAGAATCATTTCACCCCAGACACAGGACGTTAAGATAAGTGTTGTTTTACCTCCGTGTGAACATTCCAATGGGATATATAATTTAGAGACTCTGCAAGTTGTACCCAATATTCAAGTGGGACTGCGAGGGTGTTGTATGTTTACTCTTGACAAACAAGATGTGTTTAAACTCATCTCATCGGATTCTCTGAACATTTCGGAAGGGCAGCACAGCTCTATTTAAAGCCGTTTTTGTGCTCTTTATTTATGAAGATAATGAACTGAATGGCATGCATTTTTTAAATACTTTGCAGCAGAGTACTTGACCTCTATTCCAGTCCGGAATTTATAAATGCTGTAGTGGAGGATTCTGGACATATAAGCACATTTTATTGATTGCAGGAATAATGTTTAGTGGCACCAGCAATACTTTATCCTTTCATTAATTGATTTAATAATAGATTGTGTGCATAACGCAAAAAAGCTGCAGCAATGTCTTTTTTATAAATACATAAATGTTTTAAGCTTCCTCACACAGAACACAACTTAAGCTGCTACCAGTAAAGTATGTTGTTATGTCTATGGCTTTTTAAAGTTTAAAAGGAGCAATAATATGGCGCACGTTTAGATTGATAAAGGCAGTGTTACTGCCGAAACGCGTCTCTCGTGTGTTCCTGTTTCTGGGGAGTTTGATACATTAAATGGTATTATCCCCCTGACTTCGAGTGCCTGCTCTCTCTCATATTGGAGTTTTGAGAGGTTTTTATGTTGATATATATATATATATATATATACATACATATATATATATATACATATATATATATATATGTATATATATATATATATATTGCAGGCTCCGTCTCCAAACATCCACTGCACTCGGACAGACGAACGCGGACCCAAAGTTCTTTGTGAAATATGTTTATTTTGTGCCCTGCATCTCCCATTATCTACTGGCGGTCGCCAGTAGATAGTTATAGTTAGGACCTATTTTCCATAGGAAATCCGCACCATTCTATTTGAAATAACTTTGTCGCCGGTTGACGAATCTTCGCGAAATTTTCCAACTTGTTGGGGCGCTCCGGTCCGCTCCTATTCTGAAAGTCTTGGGGTGATTCGGCAAGCGGGGGCCGAGAAAAAAGGGGGGTCCCAAAACTTGTTTTCCCCATGCAATTTTCCATAGGAACCTTTAGTCGCAGCTACAGCCCGAACTGCTGAAAGGAATTACACCAAATTTGCCAAAAAGGTAGCCCTTGGTTCAGGGTCGTGCCTTTTGCTTAAATGGTGTAAATCCGTTCAGTAGTTCCTGAGAAATTTGAAAAAGAAAACACATATATATCTGGGCGGAGCCTAACCACACATGTCATCGTGAGATCTGATTGGCTGTCAGCACTTCATCCTGGAATTGCTGGCAGCCATCTTGGGACCAATATAAATGATAGTACCCCATTGAAATGCATTGTAGTGAATCGAAGATTTTGAGGGTTACCAAAAGGAGAACTATAAAGGGTGATAACAGACTTTAGTTACATTAGAATTCATTTGTTGATGGTACCATACTAATTTCAGGAATTGTTATGTGTTCTAAGGTGATTTTACCCTGTGAAAAACCTTCTGCTGGGATATCATGAATCATGTTTGAGAGAAAACTATTTTCACATGCTTGTCCCATTCAGTTTTGGAAGGTGCTCCAGAAGCTAAAATGAGAGCATATTTTCTGTAAATTCACATTATCTTTCTCAATCATGTGAGAATGAAGTCTGACATTCTCAGTAAAACATGTACATCCAACAAGGGCAGAGACTGTCAGTTGATTCCTTTGTGTTCTACTGCAGCTTCCCAGAGTGTTCTAAAGAACAACTAGAGCGCTAACAGTCTTACTTATGACAAAATTAAGGCACACCTGAAGCCATCTTGATTGGAATAAACCGGTAACACTTAAAACATTTAATTTAAAAAGGAACAAAATGATGGGGTTCATTTTGTCATAGAAATTATGGTTAGTGCTGTAGAAAGAAAAATTAGGACATGTTTCAAGTGTGATCTCAAATATCTTCCTGTTATATTTCAACAGGAGCAGCCTGTCAGTTGATGCCTTTGTGTTCTACTGCAGCTTCCCAGAGTGTTCTAAAGAACAACTAGAGCGCTAACAGTCTTACTTATGACAAAATTAAGGCACACCTGAAGCCATCTTGATTGGAATAAAATGGTAACACTTAAAACATTTAATTTAAAAAGGAACAAATGAGGGGGTTCATTTTGCCATAGAAATTATGGTTAGTGCTGTAGAAAGAAAAATTAGGACATGTTTTAAGTGAGATCTCAAATATCTTCCTGTTATATTTCAACAGGAGCAGAATGTCAGTTGATGCCTTTGTGTTCTACTGCAGCTTCCCAGAGTGTTCTAAAGAACAACTAGAGCGCTAACAGTCTTACTTATGACAAAAGTATGGCACACCTGAAGCCATCTTGATTCGAATAAACTGGTAACACTTAAAACATTTAATTTAAAAAGGAACAAAATGAGGAGGTTCATTTTGCCAAAGAAATTATGGTTAGTGCTGTAGAAAGAAAAATAAGTGCTAAAACACTACCCCCAGCACGACACCCTACACTACCCAAGCATAACTGCACTACCCTAAACCCTAAAACACTACCACCAGCACGACTCCCTACACTACCCAAACACCACTGCACTACACTAAACCCTAAATATACCCCCAGCATGACCACCCACACTACACAAACACCACTGCACTACCCTATACCCTAAAACACGACCCCCTACACTACACAAACACGACTGCACTACCCTAAACCCTAAAACACTACCCACAGCATGACCCCCTTCACTACACAAACACCACTGCACTGTCCTAAACCCTAAAACACTACCCCAGCACTACCCCCTACACTACCCAAACACCACTGCACTAACATAAACCCTAAAACACTACCCCCAGCACAACCCCCTACACTACACAAACACCACTGCACTACCCTAAACCCTAAAACACTACCCCCAGCATGACTCCCTACGCTACCCAAACACCACTGCACTACCCTAAACCCTAAATCTACCCCAGCACGACCCCTACACTACCCAAACACCACTGCACTACCCTAAACCATAAAACACTACCCCCAGCATGACCCCCTACACTACACAAACACCACTGCACTACCCTAAACCCTAAAACACTACCACCAGCATGACCCCCTACACTACTGCACTACCCTAAACCCTAAAACACTACCCCCAGCACGACCCCCTACACTACCCAAACACCACTGCACTACCCTAAACCCTAAAACACTACTCCCAGCACGACCCCCTACACCACCCAAACACCACTGCACTACCCTAACCCTAGAAAAGAAACCCCCACCCCATGCCCAATCCCCCTTACCTCTCACTCCTCATGGTTCCGCTCTCCTCGTGGTTCCTGCTTCACGTCATCTCTGAGGGGCAGTGCATGTCGTTGTGAGGAAACAGAACAGCCTCTGTTTCCTTACAACGACATGGATCAGTCTCACATGTTTTTAGAACGCATGGTCATTTACCATACATACCTTTACAACAAAATTCGTTGTAAAGGCATGCGTGGTAAATGACCATGCGTTCTAAAAACATGCGTAGTAATGACTTCGTGATGTACAACGCATGCGTGGTAATGCATGCGTTGTAATGGTATCGCAAAGTAAAAAAGTCGTTGTAACGGCTGTTTAC
Source organism: Calotriton arnoldi (assembly GCA_963921515.1). Lineage (NCBI taxonomy): Eukaryota > Metazoa > Chordata > Amphibia > Caudata > Salamandridae > Calotriton > Calotriton arnoldi. Next base: position 341,836 of record CAWUFW010000576.1, read on the forward strand.
CGATCGAAGCTGGCCCCTGTTCTTCAGTGAGACGTTTATTTGATTAATTAGGAGGAAGGAATGTGGTTTTTTTACCGAAAAGTGCATTCCCGGCTGTTGTATTGTGAAAGTGCCCGCGTGGCCTGGTTTCACTTCCGGTGAGAGAGTGGAAGAGTCTGTTTGGATCTAAAGGAGTTCTGTTGTTGGACGGGGCCGGCGCGACATGTCATCAGAAAACATAGCTAATGGAAAGCGTCTTCCCTGAAGTGTGGAGCAGTGCCATGAGAGGTCAACGAGTGTGCATCCCACCGCAGTATGACCGTACCGCGTGACCCATGTGCCGCCTCCAGGGTACAGGAGGCAGAAGCGGCATCACAGGTCCTCTTGAAGACCGTTGTAGCACTAATTCTACATTTTGGTACTAGGGCATTTTAACTTCGTTGTTCCTGCCAGATACAAAGAGAAGATCCTGTGTTATTCAGTGCCCTCGTTACCTTTTTTGTGGGTTGTGGTGCTTGTCACTTCGCTGCCCCGCCGGTGCACACGACTGGGCACCACACCTCGTGTGCCATCTGCAGGGCCTCTGCCCTCGGATCACTGGTTTTGGTTTCTGGAGTGGCAACATAAACAGTTGCTCCCAAAGGACTAGCCTGAACACTTAGGTGAATATCCCCTGCACCAGCATTCCACGGAAATTCTTTCCCTAGCTCTCCCACGTCAACGAGCACGGCTCCGCTCGCGACACCGTATGACGTCATCGGAGCCATAAGAGGACCTCGTCGGCGTGCTGACGTCAGTTCCACCCATTTTTTCCGTGCCACCGAGGCAAACAGGGGACCGAGACATTTTCACATGTATACATAGTATAATAAATATATATATATTCACTGAAAAAACCATAGGTTTCAGGCACGTTATAGTTAGAAATTAGCATTTAAAAAACCTTAGAAATTCACTGAAAAAACCATAGGTTTCAGGCACGTTATAGTTAGAAATTAGCATTTAAAAACCTTAGAAATTCACTGAAAAACCATAGGTTTCAGGGGCGTTATAGTTAGTTGGACATTTCACTCGTACAAAACCATAGAAATTCCCCCGTTATAGTTAGTTCAGCTAACTATAACTCGCGCGCTCCGCAATGCACTGCTGATGACGTCACATATTACATCACTCATGACATGGTCAGTGACATCACTCATGACATCACTCATGACATCACTGATGACATCATCCAGTGAATGTGTGTTTTTCTGAAAATTAAATATGTTTTATATATGTATATCTCAAGGTCGATGGAAGAATAAATGGGTATATAACTGTCTAAATGGATGATTGTTAGAACTGGGGGTCTCTAGTTGGCAATGGTTTGCACCTTTGTCCAAATAGGGACCCTTGCTTCTAGTCAGGATAAGGGGGAAACACTCCTAAAATAACCCCTGCTCACCCCTGGTAGCTTGGCACGAGCAGACAGGCTTATCTCAGAGGCAGTGTGTAAAGCATTTGTGACCACATACAGTAATACAGTGAAAACACTACAGATGGACACCACACAGGTTGTTTATGTAAAAATAAGTAATCTTTATATAGACTTATCACAAGACCCAATAGCAAAAATCCACAATACAGTACTCAAAAATAGACTTAAAATGATAGAGACAGTTCACGTTATCTTCAAAAATAGGATAGTCCCTCAAATAAAGCTTGTAGCAACAAATAACTCCACTTGGAGTTATCACGACGTCGTGACCGGTGGAAATCCCAAAGTACGGCGCCGACCGCGAGGTGCGCGGCGTCGGGCCCGGAGTCGAGCAGACCCACAAAGAACAGTACCTGGAATTCGATGAAAACAAAGGCGGTGCACGGCGTCGGGGAGGTGATGCTTCGTTGGCGCCGGCGGCGTCGGTTCCTTACGACCCCAGGGGAGGTGATGTCTCGGTTCCTTACTGCAGCGCAGGGAGGTGAGGCGTCGGTTCCTTACTGTGTCGGGGAGGTGACGTCACGGATGGCGGCGAGGCGTCGGTTCCTTACGATGGTGCGGCGTCGATGGATTCGGGGGTCACCCACGTCGAGGATCGGCTCCGCGATGATGAAGCCCTGGCGTCGGTGAAGTCGGGGCTGCGGTGCGAGTCGGGACGGTGCGTCGTGAGCGTCACGAGCGGTGTCCTCGGCTCCGGTGCAGGCAGCGGCCTCGATGACGGCTTCGGAGTCGATGTCGCACGGCGTCGGCAGGCGTCGGGCCTACGGTGCAAGTCGGGGCGGTGCGTCGTGCTCTTCACGAGCGGTGCCCACGGCTTCGGTGCAGGTTACGGCGTCGCTCGCCGGCGTCGGTGTTGCAATTTCCCTCTGTTAGCAGCTAAAACAGCAGTTCCAGATGCAGGCAAACAGAAGGGGTGAAGTCTTTGTGTCCCTGTGACTTCAGGCAGGAGGCAAGCTCAGTTCAAGCCCTTGGAGATTCCCTTCTTCAAGATGACAAAGCACAGCAAAGTCTTTTCTCCTGTCCTTGGCAGAAAGCAACCACTGCAGGCCAACCCCAATCAGCAAAACAGCACAGGGGCAGTACTCCTCCTTCAGCTTCTCCGGTTCTTCTCCTTGGCAACAGGTTTCTTGATTTCCCAGAAGTGATCTAATTTCCTAGGGGTCTGGGTCCCCTTTTTATACACCTTTTCCCTTTGTTCTCTGAAGGCAGAGAGGCCTCTGCCTAGTCCAAAACCAGTTCTGGTCAGTCCTGGAGCACTTTGTTTTTCTGACTCCTTCTTTCCTTTGTGAGTGAGGGGCAGAGCCATCAGACGCCCGGCAGGAGGTGGAGCCAGCATTGTGGAAGGCAGGCACAGCCCTATTCAGACCCAGGTGCAACTCCTCCCTCCACTCTGGATGCAGACCTTCCTATTCAGCCCTGTGCTGACTCACCCTGTCTCCTGTAGCCACCCCCAGCCCCTGTCACTCAATCTCTAGACAAGGAATACACAACCTAGCAGAGGCAGGCTTGGAAGTTTAGGCAAGAAAATACCCACTTTCTAAAAGTGGTATTTTCAAACACAGAATGTTAAAACCAACTTCACTAAAAGATGTATTTTATCATTCTGAGTTCAGGCATACTAAATTCGTTTTTCTACCATGTTCCCTGGGTCAGTTCTGACTATAAGGTGTAATAGTCAGTCTGCCCATTCTGGCCTATGGGGAGCAGGTAGCCTTGCAATAGTGAAAAACGAAAATGGCTGTAATTCACTATTAGGACATGCCACACACACCAGGGCATGTCCTACCTTATACTTACAATGCACCCTGCCCTAGGGCCTACTTTAGGGGTGACCAACATGCAGTAAAGGGAAGGTTTAGGGACTGGTAAGTGGGTGCACTCACCAAGTCGACATGGCAGCCCTAGGCTGCACACAGGCTCTGCAATGGCAGGCCCGAGGCACATTTTACAAGCCGCTTCTGTGGGTGGCACAACCAGTGCTGCAAGCCCACCAGCAGCATTGGATTTACAAGCCCTGGGCACACTCAGTGCACTGTACTAGGGACTGACAAGTAAACCAATCATCCAATCATGGAGTCACTAATCCATAACACAATTTACAGTAGGGAGCACTTGCACTGTGGCACTGAACAGCAGTGGCACAGTGCCCAAAAGCATCTAAAACCAGCAAAACATAAGAGGCAACAGCAAAAAAATGGAAGGGAGACCCACGCCAATGGTGCCAAGTCTAACACGTGTCCCCTCCAGCTGAAATGTGGGGAGAACTACCCTTCCTCCTGGGAGTTCTCATCACTAAGGCGGAAAAATCTGGACAGACCATCAGCATTGGCGTGTTCTGTACCAGGGCGGTGTTCCACCGTAAAGTCCATCCCCTGTAGGGAAATGGACCACCTCAACAGTTTTGGATTCTCACCCCTCATCTGCATTAACCATCTGAGGGGCCTGTGGTCTGTCTGAACCCGGAAGTGAGTCCCAAACAAGTATGGTCTCAACTTCTTCAGTGCCCAGACCACAGCAAATGCCTCACGTTCAATCGCACTCCACCTCTGTTCCCGTGGGAGTAACCTCCTACTAATAAAGGCTACAGGTTGGTCTAGGCCCTCCTCATTCATCTGTGAAAGCACAGCCCCAACACCATGCTCTGAAGCATCTGTCTGCACAATGAATTCCCTTGAGAAGTTGGGCGCCTGAAGCACGGGCGCCGTGCACATGGCAGATTTCAGGGCATCAAAAGCCTTTTGGCAGGCCTCAGTCCAGTTCACTTTCCTGGGCTGCTTCCTGGAAGTCAGCTCAGTCAAGGGTGCAACAATGTTGCCATACCCCTTGACAAACCTCCTGTAATACCCGGTGAGTCCTAAGAAGGCCCTCACCTCTGTCTGGGTTTTGGGGGTTCCCAAGCCAGGATGGTATCTATCTTGGGCTGTAGGGGCGCCACCTGGCCGCTCCCTACCTGGTGTCCCAAGTACACCACAGAACCCTGCCCGATCTGGCACTTACTCGCCTTGATCGTGAGGCCTGCCCTCCGCAGCGCCTTCAACACTTCCCAGAGGTGGTGCAGATGTTCCTCCCAAGTGGCGCTGAACACTGCAATGTCATCCAGGTAGGCGGCACTGAAATCCTCCAGCCCAGCCAACACCTGGTTGACCAACCTCTGAAAGGTGGCAGGGGCATTCTTCATCCCAAAGGGCATCACCCGGAATTGGTAGTGCCCATCTGGTGTGGAGAATGCTGACCTCTCTTTGGCCCCATCAGTTAAGGCGATCTGCCAGTATCCAGACGTTAGATCAAACGTGCTGAGGTACTGGGCAGCCCCTAACCGATCAATGAGCTCATCAGCTCTGGGGATGGGGTGCGCGTCAGTCCTGGTGACTGAATTGAGTCCTCGGTAGTCCACACAGAACCGGAGTTCAGGTGTGGCACCAGGCGCGGCAGCCTTTGGGACCAAGACCACTGGGCTGGCCCAAGGACTGTTAGAGGACTCAATCACCCCTAAGGCAAACATCTTGGAGACCTCCTCCTTGATGCAAGCTCTCACCCTGTCAGTCACTCTGTAAGTTTTGTGCTTTACAGGAGGACTGTCCCCAGTGTCCACATCATGGATGCACCATTCAGTGATACTGGGAGTCAGGGAGAACAGATCAGAAAACTGTCCCAACAGTTGGCGACAGTCATTCTGCTGCTCCGGGGTCAGGGTGGGAGAGAGGTTCACACCATCCACTGACCCATCTTGCTCTTTTGCATACAGGAGATCAGGAAGAGGTTCAGTCTCCTCTTCCATCCCAGCATCTGTTGCTAAGAGCATGCCCACTTCAGACCTCTCAAAGTGGGGCTTCAGGCGGTTCACATGTAGGACCCGCAAGGGGTTCCTGGGAGACTGCAAGTCCACCAAGTAGGTGACATCACTCTTGCGCTCCACCACCTCAAATGGTCCGGTCCACTTATCCTGGAGCGCACAGGGCTCCACTGGGGCCATGACCCAAACCTTTTGTCCAGGCTGAAACTCGATCAGAGTGGCATTCTGATCATGCCAACGTTTCATCTCTTCCTGGCTGGCTTCCAGATTCGCCTCAGCGAGTTGTCTGAAACGCCGAGTCTGGTTTCTGAAGGCCAGCATGTAACTAAATACATCCTGGGGAGTTTTCCTGGGAGCTTTCTCCCAGCCTTCCTTGACCAGACTCAGAGGTCCTCTTACAGGATGGCCGTACAGCAGTTCAAAGGGACTGAACCCTAAGGACTTCTGGGGCACCTCTCTGTAAGCAAAGAGCAGGCATGGCAAGAGGACGTCCCACTTACGCCTCATGGGTTCTTCAAGACCCATAATCATGCCCTTAAGGGTCCGGTTGAATCTCTCAACCAGCCCATTACCTTGGGGGTGGTAAGGAGTGGTGAACTTATAGGTTACACCACACTCCTGCCACAGGGACTTCATATACTTGGAAATGAAGTTGGTACCACGGTCAGACACCACCTCCTTGGGGAACCCCACACGGGAGAAAATCCCCATCAGTGCACGTCCCACCACGGGGGCCGTCACTGTCCGAAGAGGGATGGCTTCCGGGTACCGGGTGGCATGGTCCACCAAGACCAGGATGAACCTGTTGCCCATGGCTGTCTTGGGATCCAGAGGCCCCACAATGTCAATACCCACCCTCTCAAAGGGGGTACTGACAACAGGGAAAGGTTGGAGAGGAGCCTTGTGCTTCCTCCCACTCTTACCACTTGCCTGGCAAGTCTGACAGGTCCTGCAATGAGTATCTGAACTCTTGCGCATTTGGGGCCAATGAAAGTGGGTGACAAGCCTTTGAAAGGTCTTGTCTTGCCCCAAATGTCCTGCTAAAGGCACATCATGAGCCAGACCCAGTAGGAAGGCTCTGAAGCGCTGGGGTACCACCAGCACATGGGCTGACCCAGGCTCAGCAACCTTAGGCTCACTATACAGGAGACCATTCTCCCAGTAGATCCAGTGTGATCCAGACTGATCACCTGCTGCCTGGCTTACAGCCTGTTGCCGCAAGCCCTCAAGAGAAGGGCACTTCTTCTGCTCCTCGCAGAATTCTTCCCTGGAGGGGCCTCCTTCCTGCTGCCAATGGGTCAGCTCAGGCAGGTCCCCCAGTTCAGCCACTTGTTCCCCTGTAGGTTCCAGGGCATCCCCCTCAAGGTCTGCCTCCTCCTGGACCGTGGGAACTTCGGGGGCCGGTTTCCCGCGCCCCCTGCCTCCTCTCTTTAAGGCAGGCACCTGGGCCCTTCTTCCAGGCTCCAGGTCCTCTTGAATACCCTTACCGGCTGCCATTGACCGAGTGGTCACACACGCCCACTCTGGCAGACCCAACATCTCCAAATGAGACCTCCGCTCCACCTTCGCCCAAGGGGAGCTCTCCAAATCATTGCCTAGCAGACAGTCAACAGGCATGGCTGGCCTCACAGCTACTTGAAGGATACCTGAGACCCCCCCCACTCAAAGGGAACCTGGGCCACCTTGCAGTGGCTCTCTGAGTTGTCAGCGGCAACTACAGGGTAGAATACATTGGGGACCACCTGCTCCTCAGACACCAGCCGACAACTGACAGCTGTCACACTGGCCCCGGTGTCTCTCAGAGCCTCCACCCTATGGCCATTGATGGTCACCCACTGCCTGTATTTTTTAGTGTTATCAGGCAGCTGGGTCCTAGGGACCATCTCACTGTCTCCTAAAGAGACCAGGGACATCTCTGCGGGACCCCACCCACCTTGGGCACCCAACTCCTCCTTCAGGGCTACACTAGCCATCTGCCGGGGTGGTGCACCAGTGGGTGCAGTGGTCACGGTATTGGGGCACTTGGGACTTCCTACAAAGTGACCCACCTGACCACAACTAAAACATGCTTTGGGCCCCTTCTGAACAGACTTATCTGTTGGGACCCATGGTCTTTTCTCAGTGGGAGGCTGGGAACCCTTACCTTGGTTCCCTGGGGGTTTACTTTGGGGCCCTTTTTGGAACTCCTTCTGTTTACCCTTGTCCCCCCACTCTTCTGCTGGGGACCCTGCCCACCTTTGGCGGAGTCTCCCACAAGACCCTTGTGGACCCGGGTACTGACCCAGCGGTCCGCCTCCTCAGCAAGCTTCCTAGGATTAGTCAGCTTACTGTCAACTAGGTGCTGGCGTAGCTCTGGAAAACAACTACTGGACAAGTGCTCCCATGCAATTAAATCATAGAACTCCTGCAAGTCATTTACTTTGCTACCCTTCACCCATCCATCCAATGCTCGGCAAAAATAAGACACATACTCCACCCAGGTACTAGACTCCAGCTTTTTGCAGTTCCTAAACTTCTGCCTATAAAGCTCTGGAGTTAACCCATACCTTGCCACTAAAGCTTCCTTCAGGTGGGCATAGGACATCTGATCCACTGTGGGCAAGGCTAGCAAGGTTTCCCTTCCCTCACCTGCAAAGCGGCCCCACAACCCCGCTCCCCAATCCTTCTCAGGGACCCGGTGTGATGTCATGGCGATCTCATAAGCTTTAAACCATTTCCCAATGTCCTCCCCCTTCATGAAATCCTTAATAACCTCCTTGGGGATGTACACTCTACTTTCTACAGGCACTGGAGGTGTGCTGCCACCAGAGGGAGTGATTTCTAGGCTCCTAGCCTTTAGCTCTAGCTCCCTCACCACTCTCTCATGCTCTAAAAGCATCTTCTTTTCTTCCATGGCCAACCTCTTACTTTCTAACTCCAATTTCTTATGCTCAAGGCTATCATGGCTTCCCTGTTTCAGTTTGGCCATTTCCATTTCATGCATCCTGCTTTTGTCCCTGTCCTCCAGCTCCTCTGGAGACAGGCCCTTTTGAGAAACACTGCTGCCCTCCCTGGAAGGCACTCCCCTCCCAGGTAAGCCCAATGGCCCCTCAAGCTGCCCATCTAAATTCTCTGCCTCCTCCACAGGCTCCTCGGACTGCCCACTGGCATTCCGTGCTTCCAACCAGGCCCTTAGCGCCTTGTGAAACTCCTCCTTCCTGGTGAGGCCTCTCATAGAGATTTTAAATTTTTTGCAAACAGCTTTGAGTTCTGGCACAGTGTAGGTATCAACCCTATCTTCTTCAAATTCAATATCTGCAGGTGCAATGGATCCTTTTTGCTCATGGTGAAAATTGGCAGTTCTCAACAAAAATAAAGGTTCCAAGGAAAAAAGTCCTATCAAAATGTATGTGGTCGCGTATTGGTCTGCACTCACTAGTAGTGTACACCAATCACTGTATATGAATCACAAATGCAAGTCCAAATCCTCACCGCTGACCACCAATGTTAGAACTGGGGGTCTCTAGTTGGCAATGGTTTGCACCTTTGTCCAAATAGGGACCCTTGCTTCTAGTCAGGATAAGGGGAAACACTCCTAAAATAACCCCTGCTCACCCCCTGGTAGCTTGGCACGAGCAGACAGGCTTATCTCAGAGGCAGTGTGTAAAGCATTTGTGACCACATACAGTAATACAGTGAAAACACTACAGATGGACACCACACAGGTTGTTTATGTAAAAATAAGTAATCTTTATATAGACTTATCACAAGACCCAATAGCAAAAATCCACAATACAGTACTCAAAAATAGACTTAAAATGATAGAGACAGTTCACGTTATCTTCAAAAATAGGATAGTCCCTCAAATAAAGCTTGTAGCAACAAATAACTCCACTTGGAGTTATCACGACGTCGTGACCGGTGGAAATCCCAAAGTACGGCGACCGACCGCGAGGTGCGCGGCGTCGGGCCCGGAGTCGAGCAGACCCACAAAGAACAGTACCTGGAATTCGATGAAAACAAAGACGGTGCACGGCGTCGGGGAGGTGATGCTTCGTTGGCGCCGGCGGCGTCGGTTCCTTACGACCCCAGGGGAGGTGATGTCTCGGTTCCTTACTGCAGCGCAGGGGAGGTGAGGCGTCGGTTCCTTACTGTGTCGGGGAGGTGACGTCACGGATGGCGGCGAGGCGTCGGTTCCTTACGATGGTGCGGCGTCGATGGATTCGGGGGTCACCCACGTCGAGGATCGGCTCCGCGATGATGAAGCCCTGGCGTCGGTGAAGTCGGGGCTGCGGTGCGAGTCGGGACGGTGCGTCGTGAGCGTCACGAGCGGTGTCCTCGGCTCCGGTGCAGGCAGCGGCCTCGATGACGGCTTCGGAGTCGATGTCGCACGGCGTCGGCAGGCGTCGGGCCTACGGTGCAAGTCGGGGCGGTGCGTCGTGCTCTTCACGAGCGGTGCCCACGGCTTCGGTGCAGGTTACGGCGTCGCTCGCCGGCGTCGGTGTTGCAATTTCCCTCTGTTAGCAGCTAAAACAGCAGTTCCAGATGCAGGCAAACAGAAGGGGTGAAGTCTTTGTGTCCCTGTGACTTCAGGCAGGAGGCAAGCTCAGTTCAAGCCCTTGGAGATTCCCTTCTTCAAGATGACAAAGCACAGCAAAGTCTTTTCTCCTGTCCTTGGCAGAAAGCAACCACTGCAGGCCAACCCCAATCAGCAAAACAGCACAGGGGCAGTACTCCTCCTTCAGCTTCTCCGGTTCTTCTCCTTGGCAACAGGTTTCTTGATTTCCCAGAAGTGATCTAATTTCCTAGGGGTCTGGGTCCCCTTTTTATACACCTTTTCCCTTTGTTCTCTGAAGGCAGAGAGGCCTCTGCCTAGTCCAAAACCAGTTCTGGTCAGTCCTGGAGCACTTTGTTTTTCTGACTCCTTCTTTCCTTTGTGAGTGAGGGGCAGAGCCATCAGACGCCCGGCAGGAGGTGGAGCCAGCATTGTGGAAGGCAGGCACAGCCCTATTCAGACCCAGGTGCAACTCCTCCCTCCACTCTGGATGCAGACCTTCCTATTCAGCCCTGTGCTGACTCACCCTGTCTCCTGTGGCCACCCCCAGCCCCTGTCACTCAATCTCTAGACAAGGAATACACAACCTAGCAGAGGCAGGCTTGGAAGTTTAGGCAAGAAAATACCCACTTTCTAAAAGTGGTATTTTCAAACACAGAATGTTAAAACCAACTTCACTAAAAGATGTATTTTATCATTCTGAGTTCAGGCATACTAAATTCGTTTTTCTACCATGTTCCCTGGGTCAGTTCTGACTATAAGGTGTAATAGTCAGTCTGCCCATTCTGGCCTATGGGGAGCAGGTAGCCTTGCAATAGTGAAAAACGAAAATGGCTGTAATTCACTATTAGGACATGCCACACACACCAGGGCATGTCCTACCTTATACTTACAATGCACCCTGCCCTAGGGCCTACTTTAGGGGTGACCAACATGCAGTAAAGGGAAGGTTTAGGGACTGGTAAGTGGGTGCACTCACCAAGTCGACATGGCAGCCCTAGGCTGCACACAGGCTCTGCAATGGCAGGCCCGAGGCACATTTTACAAGCCGCTTCTGTGGGTGGCACAACCAGTGCTGCAAGCCCACCAGCAGCATTGGATTTACAAGCCCTGGGCACACTCAGTGCACTGTACTAGGGACTGACAAGTAAACCAATCATCCAATCATGGAGTCACTAATCCATAACACAATTTACAGTAGGGAGCACTTGCACTGTGGCACTGAACAGCAGTGGCACAGTGCCCAAAAGCATCTAAAACCAGCAAAACATAAGAGGCAACAGCAAAAAAATGGAAGGGAGACCCACGCCAATGGTGCCAAGTCTAACAATGATTTTTTTGTAAAATTGATTGTATAACTGACTAAGTGTATCTTAGTGAATACATGGGTTAGTGAGTAATGTTTAAATATGAAAATATCTGTATCAGTCTCTCACTTTGTGTATAAGTGGCTGCATGGGTTGGTGAGTAGCTACATGAGTGTCTATATGGGTTATTAGTTGGTTTTTTGAGTATCAGTATGAGTGTCTGAGTGTCTGTATGGTTCGGTGGGGGGTATTACTTAGTGCATAGATGCATGAATGAGTGACTCACTGTTTGTATGTGTTGAAGACAGCATGTGTGCAGGACTGTATAGGTGGATGAGTAGGTGTATGGGTGTGTTAGTGAGTGAATGACTGTCTCAATAGTGTCTTTATGAGTAACTACATATGTTTTAAACTAGTATATGTGAGTATTGGTGTATATAAGTGAGTATATGTGAGAGTGAGAGATTGGAAGAGTTCCTGTACAAATAAGTAGGTGTTTCTATAAGTGATTGTTTAAGAGAGTAAGTATGTGTAAGTTTCTGTAGAAGTAAGTGTGGTAGTGTGTGTATAACTGTATATGCAAGTAAATGGATGTTTGATACTTTGTTTGCATGTGTGACTATGTGTGTGAGTAACTCTATGGATGAGTGGCGGTGTGTAACAGTATGTATAGGTGTATGAGTACATATGATGAGTGAGTACATGTATGAGTGACTGTATAGGGACTGTTGGTGAATGAGTGGATGTGTGTGTAGATCTTGGAATTAATGAATAGGTGTGTTGTAACTGGTATTGGTATGTCCATTGTTTTGAAAATGTTAGTTTGTATTTTTGAGTGTGTGTATCAAAGGTTATATTAGGGTGAGAGGAGGTCTGCCACTCTATCACAAGGATGATGTCATCAGTGATGTCATCAGTGATGTCATTTGAGATGTCATCAGTGATGTCATGAGTGATGTCACTGACCATGTCATGAGTGATGTAATATGTGACGTCATCAGCAGTGCATTGTGGGAGCGCGAGTTTTAGTTAGCTGAACTAACTATAACGGGGGAATTTCTATGGTTTTGTACGAGTGAAATGTCCAACTAACTATAACGCCCCTGAAACCTATGGTTTTTCAGTGAATATATATATATGTTTAAATATGAAAATATCTGTATCAGTCTCTCACTTTGTGTATAAGTGGCTGCATGGGTTGGTGAGTAGCTACATGAGTGTCTATATGGGTTATTAGTTGGTTTTTGAGTATCAGTATGAGTGTCTGAGTGTCTGTATGGTTCGGTGGGGGTATTACTTAGTGCATAGATGCATGAATGAGTGACTCACTGTTTGTATGTGGTTGAAGACAGCATGTGTGCAGGACTGTATAGGTGGATGAGTAGGTGTATGGGTGTGTTAGTGAGTGAATGACTGTCTCAATAGTGTCTTTATGAGTAACTACATATGTTTTAAACTAGTATATGTGAGTATTGGTGTATATAAGTGAGTATATGTGAGAGTGAGAGATTGGAAGAGTTCCTGTACAAATAAGTAGGTGTTTCTATAAGTGATTGTTTAAGAGAGTAAGTATGTGTAAGTTTCTGTAGAAGTAAGTGTGGTAGTGTGTGTATATATATATATATTCACTGAAAAACCATAGGTTTTAGGGACAGTTTTAGTTACTTGGACATTGCACTCGTACAAAACCCGTGAAATTCCCCCGTTATAGTTAGTTCAGCTAACTATAACTCGCGCCCGGCAATGCACTGCTGATGACGTCACATATTACATCACTCATGACATGGTCAGTGACATCACTGATGACATCACTGATGACATCTCAAATGACATCACTGATGACATCATCCAGTGACTGTGTGTTTCTGTAAAGTTTAAATATTTTTAATATATATAGGAAAAGACGTATTGAAGAATGAGTGGGTGTGTAAGTGTCTGTATGGATGATTTAGTAGGTGCGTGACTGACTCTATAAGTGAGTGATTTAACGTATCTTACTGAATGCATGGGTTAGTGACTAAACTGGGTGAATGTCTGTATCCGTCTGTCTGTTGCTGTGTAAGTGGCTGCATGTGTTTGTGAATAGCTAAATGAGTGTCTATATGAGTTATTGAATGCTTGTCTGAGTATCTGTATGGGTGCCTGAGTGTTTGTGTGGGAGGGGTGTGTGCAACTCTGTGCATAGATGTGTGAGTGGGTGATTCACTGGGTGGATGGTTTCAAGAGTGCATCTGTGTTAGACTGTATGGGTGGGTAAGTGTGTGTAAGAGTGTGTTAGTGAGTGAATGTATGTCCCAGTGGTACATGTGTGAGTAACTACATATGTGAAAGGCAGTATATATGTGTGTTGGAGTATATAAATAGCTATAAGCAAGAGTGAGTGATTGTGATAGTGGCTGTATGGATGAGTGTGTGCTTGTATCTGTGATTGTATAAGAGCGTAACAATGTGCTACTATTTGTATGAGTAAGTGAGCTGGTGTGTGTATAACTGTATAGGTGAGTAAATGGCAGTGTGTTTAATTATTTGCATGACTGACTAGGTGTGTGAGTATCTCTATGGATGAGTGGCGTTGTTTGAGTGTCTATATAGGAGTAAGAGTGCATATGATAGTCCTGTACTGAGTGACCGTAAGTATGAGAGACTGTACGGGTGAGTGAGTGGATGTGTGTGTGTAGACCTAAGAATCAGTGAGTGGGTATGTAGTTATTGGTGTTGGAGTGTCTATGGTTTTGCGAATGGCAGTCTGTAATTTAGAGTGGGTGTATCAAAGGTTATATTAGGGTGTGAGGAGGTGCATCAGATTATCACGTGGATGATGTCATCAGTGATGTCATTTGAGATGTCATCAGTGATGTCATCAGTGATGTCACTGACCATGTCATGAGTGATGTAATATGTGACGTCATCAGCAGTGCATTGCGGGGCGCGAGTTATAGTTAGCTGAACTAACTATAACGGGGGAATTTCACGGGTTTTGTACGAGTGCAATGTCCAAGTAACTAAAACTGTCCCTAAAACCTATGGTTTTTTCACTGAATTTCAAAGGTTTTTTAAATGCTAATTTGTAACTATAACGTGTCTGAAACCTATGGTTTTTTCAGTGAATTTCAAAGGTTTTTTAAATGCTAATTTGTAACTATAACGTGTCTGAAACCTATGGTTTTTTCAGTGAATTTCAAAGGTTTTTTAAATGCTAATTTCTAACTATAACGTGCCTGAAACCTACCGTTTTTTCAGTGAATTTCAAAGGTTTTGTAAATGACAATTTTTAAATGTATTAATTGTTATATTAATTTTTTTCATACTGATTTACTACATTTTTAGAAACAATTTTTTTTTACATATTTTATTTTTTAAATTACATTGTAATTACATTATACATTACATTACAAAAAATACTTTCTCAGAATGAATTACTTTAGTTTAAATACTTTGCAGATAGGCAATAGACTTTTAAGTACAGTAGTTACAGTTGTTGCAATGGGCAACACATTTTCAAACACAATGCAACATTCAGCTCAATGTGAATTTCTAGTTAAATGCAATTAGTTACTTTATGGATTACTTTTGTAACCACAGGACTGGATCCTAGATTCAGTCCTGGTACATCTCCTGTAAACAGTTGAGTAAAAGCGTTTTGGTTACAGTCGTGATTTTTAAGGAATATTATTGTATTTTAAAAGTTGACACTTAGAAACTTTTTCTCATAGAATCACCAATGTTATCCTATGGAAGGAAATTCACTTAGCAGGTAAAAACTGTTATCGTTACGTTTTCTTACTCAGTGTTGGATCCTGGATCCAGCACTGGTGCATCTCCTGTAAACAGTTGAAAAAATGCGTTTAAGTCATACAGGCGATTTTTAAGGAATATTTGTAGTTTGTGAAAATCAACACTTTGAAACTTTTTTGCTGAAAACCAGTCAATCTTAGCCTGTGAAGGAAATTCAAGTTACCGGTAAGTACGGTTAAAATTACTTTTGAGGATCAGTACTGGGCTGAAAGATGCAGCACTGAGGTCTCTCCTGATAACAGGTGAGTAAATCGGAATTCGTATTTCGGCTGATTTTAGAGGAATATTTTAAAGTTCCAAAACTCCACACTTAGAAGAATTTCCAAGTGAAACCAGTCAATGTTAGCCTATGGAAGGAAATTCAAGTTACTGGTAAGTACGGTTAAAATTACTTTTCAGGACCAGTACTGGGCTGAAAGATGCAGCACTGAGGTCTCTCCTGATAACAGGTGAGTAAATCAGAATTCGGATTTCGGCTGATTTTAGAGGAATATTTGTATGTTTCAAAAATCAACACTTAGAAACTTTTTCAGCAAAAGCAGGCAATGATATCCTATGGAAGGAAATTCAAGTTACTGGTAAGTACGGTTAAAATTACTTTTGAGGATCAGTACTGGGCTGAAAGATGCAGCACTGAGGTCTCTCCTGATAACAGGTGAGTAAATCGGAATTCGTATTTCGACTGATTTTAGAGGAATATTTTAAAGTTCCAAAACTCCACACTTAGAAGAATTTCCAAGTGAAACCAGTCAATGTTAGCCTATGAAGGAAATTCAAGTTACCAGTAAGTACGGTTAAAATTACTTTTCAGGATCAGTACTGGGCTGAAAGATGCAGCACTAGAGGTCTCTCCTGATAACAGGTGAGTAAATCGGAATTCGTATTTTGGCTGATTTTAGAGGAATATTTTAAAGTTCCAAAACTCCACACTTAGAAGAATTTCCAAGTGAAACCAGTCAATGTTAGCCTATGAAGGAAATTCAAGTTACCGGTAAGTACGGCTAAAATTACTTTTCAGGACCAGTACTGGGCTGAAAGATGCAGCACTGAGGTCTCTCCTGATAACAGGTGAGTAAATCGGAATTCGTATTTCGGCTGATTTTAGAGGAATATTTTAAAGTTCCAAAACTCCACACTTAGAAGAATTTCCAAGTGAAACCAGTCAATGTTAGCCTATGGAAGGAAATTCAAGTTACTGGTAAGTATGGTTAGAATTACTTTTCAGGACCAGTACTGGGCTGAAAGATACAGCACTGAGGTCTCTCCTGATAACAGGTGAGTAAATCAGAATTCGTATTTCGGCTGATTTTAGAGGAATATTTGCACAATGGTGAAGGGAGGGGGCGGGGCCTGAGGTTACATCTGTGCAAACGCGCCCGTGGTGCGTTTTAAGTTGGGGGATTAAGTCCCCTTGAATCCTGAGGGTCCCTAGGGGCCAACTAGCCCACCAGGAACCTCCAATATGCGCCAGGGGCTGCGTTGCAGAGACGTGTAGAGAGGCCACACCCCTTTTACACCTCTCTGCAACGCAGCTCTGTGGCGCTTTCTGGATGTACCTGTTGGGCTAGTTGGCCCCCAGGGACCCTCAGGATTGAAGGGGATTTAATTCCCCATCTTAAAACGCGCCACGGGGCCTGTTTGCACACATGTAACCTGAAGCCCCGCCCCCTCCCTTCACCACTGTGCAAACGCGCCCGTGGCGCGTTTTAAGTTGGGGATTAAGTCCCCTTGAATCCTGAGGGTCCCCGGAGTCCAACTAGCCCACCATATACCTCCAAAAAGCGCCACAGAGCTGCGTTGCAGAGAGGTGTAAAAGGGGTGTGGCCTCTCTACACGTCTCTGCAACGCAGCCCCCTGGCGCATATTGGAGGTTCCTGGTGGGCTAGTTGGCCCCCAGGGACCCCCAGTATTCAAGGGGAATTCGTTCCTCCTCTGCAAACGCGCCAGGGGCGCGTTTGCAGAGTGGTGAAGGAAGGGCGGGGCCTGCGGGCCCGATCGTTTAAAAAAAAAAAAAAATAATTTGTCCTCTGAAGGGGGGCTGTGTGGCCCCCTTCCTTTTTCCTGTTTTTATGCCCTGGGGACCCCATCCCCCAGGGCCTTACTCCCTTTTTTTAAATTTTTAATTAAAAAAAAAACGGGAAGGGGGCCGCGTGGCCCCCTTCCCTGGGCCTGTATTGGCCCCGGGGACCCCATCCCCGGGGCATGGCCTCTATATTTATTATTTTGAGGGGGCAGCGTGGCCCCCTCCTCTGGCCATTTAAGGCCCCGGGGACCCCATCTCCCGGGGCCGGCCTTTACGTTGTTTTTTTCTTTTTTTTTAAATTTAATTTGTAGAGGAGGGGGCCACGTGGCCCCCTCCCGGGCCACTACTTGCCCCGGGACCCCATCCCCCGGGGCTGGCCCTCTCCGTTGGGGACTGTGGGGGTCCCCAATCCCCCACAGTCCCGCCGGCTCCCCACGTCCCTTGGGAGCCGGCATTGCTGTTCCACATGGGGAGCAGCTGACATGCTGCTCCCCATGTGGAAAAGCAATCGCTTTGGATATTGGAAGAGAGAGCAGGTTTCCCTGCTCTCTCTTCCAATATCCAAAGCAGTTTGCAATGACAGGACGGGAGCCGCGAGGCTCCCGTCCTGTCATTGCAAACAGCAGTGTCCCGGGGTAGGCACCCCGGGACACTGCAGGAGCCGGCCCTGGGGGGTGGTGGTCCCCAGGGCCATCAAGGGCTCCAGGAGGGGGCCGCGCGGCCCCCTCCCATTCAGTACACAGCCCCGGGGAGGTGGTGGTCCCCGGGGCTCTGGGGGTCCGTAACGGACCCCCATATTAAAATGTTTAGTGCCCCGGGAGGTGGCGGTCCCGGGGCGTGTGGGGGGCTGGAGCCCCCCACACAGGTTTTGTTTTTAATTTAAAAAAAGCCCCGGGGAGGTGGTGGTCCCCGGGGCTGCGGGAGGCTCAGAGCCCTCCCGCACCATTTTTAAAAGCCCCGGGGGGTGGCGGTCCCCGGGGCTTGGGGGCCCTTTGAGGCCCCCACACATTAATTTATCCCCCACCATGCCCCCGGGACTTGGGCCACCCGGGGGCCAATTAACATCGAAGCCGCGCGTTGATTTCGGCAGGATTCGCGCACCCTGAGCGCATCCTGCCGATGTTTTAAAATTTAAAATGCTTTTTGCCCAGGGGGTCCTTGTGGGACCCCCTGAGCAGGCCTAGGGGGTTAGGGTGTTTCTACCCTGCCCCCTTTGTGCGTTTTGCGCACTTGTTTCTTTTTTTTCTCGGCGGGATACGCGCACCCTAAGCGCATCCCGCCGATTTAAAAAACAAAAAATCTTTTTCTGCCCAGGGGTCCTTGTGGGACCCCCTGAGCAGACCTAGGGGTCAGGGTGTTTCTACCCTGCCCCCTTTTGCGCTTTGCGCACTTGTTTCTGTCCCTCGGTTCTACCGAGGGACAAAATGGCTGCCAACACTTCCTGAATCGGAATGTTGACAGCCAGCTGACAGCCAATTAGCATGCAGCTCGTGATCGGGACGGTGCGCGCAGGGTGCGCTGAGGGTACGCGTATCCGACGCGCCCATAGATATATATGTACTTTTACTTTTGATTTTCTCAGGAACTACTGAACGGATTTACACCATTTAAGCAAAAGGCACCAGTCTGAACCAAGGACTACCTCTTTGCCAAATTTGGTGTAATTCCGTTCAGCAGTTCGGGCTGTAGCTGCGACTAAAGGTTCCTATGGAAAAATGAATGGGGAAAACGCGTTTTGGGACCCCCTTTTTCTCGGCCCCCGCTTCACGTATCACCCCGAGACTTTCAGGGTAGGAGCGGAGCGGAGCGCCCCAACAAGTTGGAAACTTTCACGAAGATTCGTCAACCGGCGCCAACGTTATTTCAAATAGAATGTCGCGGATTTCCTATGGATAATAGGTTGTAACTATAACTATCTACTGGCGACCGCCAGTAGATAATATGTATATATATATATATATATATAAAATGAATAATGGGATGGTTATTCACCGAATCCCATCTGAGTCATTTCAATTAGGCAATAACAGCAAATTTGTTTGCGTTCTAGCTGACCAAAAGACTTGAGGTCAACCAAATAAATGCTTCAAGCTGACAGCAAATCCATGGGATTTATGTCACACTTCAAAGATGCTTTCTGTTACTGATCATCTTCAGTCTGTACATGCTCCTGGCTGACGAGATACACCAGTACATTGATGACTTCTTAACCATTCAAGCCTGATGACAAAACCCTACATGAATCCAAATCCCCTAAAATGAAGTTTGACCTCCTCTGAATTAAAACAGGTAAGTACAGGTGCAAGAACATATCTCTTCCATGAATTCAGGTAGTTTCAACCACAGCTCACAGGTTTGAATCACTCAACTTCTACATTGACAATAATCTTCCTAAGAGGGCCCCACCGTTTAGAAGATAGAACCATCTCTCACTTCTGTACAGTATCAAACCTATCTTAAAATTTCCATTCAAGAATTGTAGATATCCAAAATGAAGTGTAGTGAAAGGCTGATCACCAAAATCAGAAACTCCTGAACAGTGTCCTGTAAACAGATGTCAGGCTAATCAAAGGATTGACCAAGGTTTGCCATTATTAATCATACAGTCCAAGAACATCATAGCTGTCTGCCTGCATCATCTCCAAGTTCATGAGGCAGTTAGTTACATTCATCAACCCCTTCTACCTGGCAGACAAAATCAATATCTCCTTTGGTCAGTGCACCATACACAGCCTCCATATCAACTGGCTATACACTAAGGAATGCAAGAAGGAGAAAGCCAGTAGACAAGACTTATCAATCTGTAAACCTAAAATTGTGGAGCAGCATCACAGCAAAGATCCAGCTAACACCATTAGCCCTCCACTTCTAGAAAATAATTAAGACTCACCTCTTCAAAGAACACCTTGTCTGCAAGAAGTAACACATCTAACAGTCTCAGCTCCAGATATTGAATAGCAACCCTCACCCCACAACCTGAAGCTCAATGAAATATTTGCATCCCTTCAATGTACAGTACTTCATTGCTTTGTAGCTTGTTATGCACTACACAAGGTTTCCTACACACACAAATACATTGTTAATGTATATGGTGTGGACGTTTTTTACAATTATCCATTACTTTTCATATAGTTATTGTACATGGATAGCATATAACATGTTTTATTGTGTACTTTTGTGCTTTATTGCATACAGTTTATTTCAATTTAATTCAGTACAATTTTTCACTATTACTACTACATCATCATGATATACTAAATTAGCATGACAACATAATCGGAAGAAAACAAAAAGCCTAGGATCTAAACAGTAATTTGTGCACTGGTTTTATTAGAGATGGAACTGTTTGTGGTGTAACCTGATATAGGCAGTCGTTCCTTTAACAACTTACTAATGGTCTTTCTTGAGCTGACTACCTTATTTTTCAGAAAAAGAAAAATAATTAAACTTTAAAACTATGGATAGATGTCAAATGAGTCACCAAGGAAATGATGATCATTGTTGTACAAAGCAATAGTTAAATTTTGGCAAAATTGTGTGTATGTACTTGATTACAATTACAATTCTAAACAATATAGCAAAGGTATGCCTGAAGACTTTTACTAAACGGCTGTTGGATAGTGTAGAAGTCTTTCAGCAGAATGAAATCAAACTCTATTTATATTTGACTAAAAAAAATGTTGCTGTGTCATTACCAGAAAGTGAATAATATTTTCATATTAGATGAGGCACACTTCTCCTGCACAAATTCAATGATGGGAGTACAGAGAGAGAGATATGATTATTTTTGGAAGCCCTAAAAAGTAATGGAAAAGCAATGAAAAAACAAATTCACATATCCACCTAATTTAATATGCCTGTGGCAAAGTTATTTGTGGATAGGTTTATATAATATCAATTAAATATAAGTTTCTGTCCTATAGGAGTGGATGTATTTGGGAAATTTAATTTAATGCAGTAGTCTTAGACCAGATGATTAAGAACTTGCATTAACATAGTGGTCTTTGGCTGTCATTTAACCAACGTCATGGAGGATAACATAAAGTCAGCTAGAGAGTTATTGAGTACAATCCATGCCTTGATGGATTATAGATCAGCATTTGAAGATTTAAGGCTAGAATTTCGATACTATTCATGTTTATTAAAAATATTGCTGTGGTTCATCCACTAGGTTTGAAATATTTTTCTTTGTTTGGTATAGAATCTGCATATGAATCTTCCACTGAAGCTAAGGTGAAATATTTTGAAGAATCCCATTGCACAATGAATTCAACAATGCAGAAAGATGCAGTACGTGTGTTTATGTGTTCGGTGCTTGCTATATAGTTTACTCTTCTTTATATAATTAAACAGAAATGTGACGAATGACATCTTCTATGATCAATAACGGCACTACATTTGGCACTTCATTCCAAACTACTTTAATTCTTGATTGTGGACTGAGTAAAAGAATTAGCAGATTTTTATAGTAATCAAGTAGAATCTGCTATCAGAAAAATCATCAGATTTTCAATCTGAGCACCAGGATTTATGAATTTGAACTGGAAATTCAACATTTTGCACACTGCTCATGATGATTTAGGAATCCTGAACACTGACATCCCATGCATTGTATGTGTACGTGTGTGCTGGGATTGGTAGTATGCCGTGCAGGAGTGATAAAAGCCTTTGTGTTCCATTTTGAAAGCCCACAGCCTGGACTAGAGTACAAGATGGAGGCGAGGTTGCCTGTTCCAGAGAGCATATGTCTATTGATGGTATCTCCTAGATGGGGGCTTGAGAGGGGGGATACCAGATGCTACAGTAAGGAAAGAGGAGATAGGCTTTCTCTAGAAGTGTGCGATCCCTTCCTGATATATTGGGCTGTAAATGACTCTGACTGTAACTTCTGTTAGGTAGATGACAAGGGAATCAAGGTGAGGCTTGCAGTTAGGAAAAGGAGTCCTTTGAGGTGGCACAGATTGTAGTTTCTCTTTCTGATCTCTTTGAGGAGTTGTCATAAATAGCTGGGTGCAGCCTGCTCACCATTCTTTGTACTTTTGTGGTGGGCACTCCAACTGCAGTCTGTCCAACTGGACAGAGCTTCAATGCAGACAGAGGCCAGATCAGGAAGGTAGCCTGACCAGGACACATTTAAGAGGAAATTACCCAAACCAGTTCCGATGAAGCAGACCTGGAATACACATGCTCCATCTGCAAAATTGGTATAATAATGGGAGTCCAAGACCCATTAGTTTTAATTGTGGTAGAAAATGGAGAGAGGTTGGAGGTTGAAGGTATATTGGAAATGTTTCAGAAGGAGGAGGTGAAGCTTTGTAGATCTTAGGGAAGGTTTCTAATTGAATTCAAACCAATGAGGATCCGTACCCTCCTTGCAAACACTCTTGTGTGGGCAGATTGAGGGTTTTACACAGTCAAAGTAGAATGTAACTAGGACTGTGGGATGGGAATTAAGTTGACTCCTCCTACACATGCACTAGCGCTCCCAACTTACACATGTTCTACTCCCCGAATGACAATACAATGGCCTCGTTGTTCTCTGCTTCTCCCACATTTAAAACTCTTCATTTACTGCTCATAACCAAGTGGGTGACTTTTAAATCTTTTTACTGGTCCAACGTGCCCTTCATGTCTAGGGTCCTCGCTCTGCGCAAAGGTAGTTTCACTATTATCTTACAGCTTGCATATTGCCTCTGATGCTCATTTGGTTATTGTTCCCAAGTTCTGCCACATAAGATTAGGTGCCAGGTCCTTTTTTTGTTTAAAGCATTTAAGTTTTGCAAAATAATATTGAATACTTTCTAGCCTTTATAACTTAGCATCAGAATACCTTTTCATGTTGCAGTACCCTTTATATGCTGCATTAGCATAACATAACCAAATACCTGACAATGAGTATTTCCAATATCATCAGCCTTCTGTTCTTCCCTCCAGATTTCCCCTCCTTCTCTTCCATCGCCAGCTTTTATCACCATTTACACCCATGCATATGGCGTAGGGTGTGCATGGTGTGAGGTATAAAAGTGGAACTCACTGAGTCGGAAGACCAAATGCATGCAATGCATTGAACTGGTAGGTACTCTGGTCAAGGTCACCTGCCCTAAAGCTACCCACTGCTGACACATTCATCACCTGTGTATCGCAACATATACACAGCTCTTGCATACACATGCTCCTCCATGATGGATACGAAATTTGGATGAACAACATAAGATAGTTTAATCTCCTGCTTATCATATCTGTGACAATATATTCAAAGAATACAGATGACTGGCAATACTAAGAGTGTTTTCCCAGACACATTTGGGCATCATTCAGAAAAGCATTTTGGAGTATGTAAAGTAGCACACATGAAGTACCATTTCATGGACTCTTCCGTGCCTGTGTAAATTGGCCCCAAAACATCTTAAATGGGAATAAAATAGCAATATTCAGGAAATATTAATTTACAGTTAGTATAACTAGAAAGGATTGTACCCTCTTTTCACTTTTACTTGTAGGGACTTGGACGTTTTGGAGCAAATTTACAAATGTATATGAGAGGACATAAAAGAATACCTCTGCAATATTCCATCTGGTATTTATAAACGCCTTTGTGAATTTGCCCCCATTGTTTTCCATTAAGGGTCAACAAAGAGTGGAGTGTGGCTTGCTCTTGTGAGCTATTGTTTCTATACCAGAAGCAATGACGTGGTATTAAGTTAAGATGCATTTGTTTTATTCTAAAAGCAACTTGATAGCTCTATAGAATTTATAATCTGTCCTAAATTCCAAAACAAATCAGACAATAAGAAGAAGTGATTTTCACTTAAAGGCACTCTGGATAACAACATCCTAATGTGAGCCACTGATAAACGGCTCTTCCAAACCAAACATCTAATTGGCTTTACAAAACATTAGGGTCGGAAATTAATTTTGGTTAGTGGAACATCATGTATGACTGTAATGAACTACGTATCTCTTAGTCCAATTATAACAGAAAACATCAGGAATGCAGATAAGCTCTCGGTATCCAAATAGGATTAAACACTGCATTACGTCACTATGAAATACTGTAACCCGTCAAAGCATCCGATATCTTATAAAAGAGACGTGGATTATGTCATTTTAGCATGTCACTGCAAATGCTTCTTTGTTTAAAAGGATATTTTGCCCTGCTCCTACTTTCTAAAATAAAGTGTATTTTTGGTTTACACAATACAAAATCTGCTCTACTTACGCACACCCCATTAGATCAGCAATTAAGAATAATAAAGCAATACTAAGACACTTTTACAGTAAAACGTCAGGTAAACCCCATTAAACCAGTTATCCCTATTCATCAGCCAGAAAAATGACGTGCATTTAGAACTGGTAAAGATGTTGCAAAACGCAATATGCTATAAATTATCATCTCAATGCGTGTTTCACAAAAAGCTACAAACCATACCAGCTCCAGAAAAAGACCAAGCAGCCACCTGTGACTTTGCGTGCGGGTGGGTGGCCATGCCTAAAGTACATAAATAAAGTCTGTCACGAGGATCCTAAAGAACACTGAAATAAGGAATTGATTTGGTTTCAGTGAAGGCAGTGACGTTGATAAAAAGGTCTATTTATTTTTTAATAAATTATGTTTTGCAATTTACTATAACAGGAAACGAACCCGAAGGTATTGGAGTGCTTTACATGAGCACCAGTTACATAACACAAGGTCAGATTAGTTTTTTTAAGGCATGGGGAAATGTTATGAATTGCCCAGAATCACAGGATGTTGAGCCAATGCAGAGCCTCAAGCCTGGTTCCCCCAGTTCCAAAGTCAACAGCTCTGGCCATAACGCCCCATCCTCACCCTTAGCTTAACAATTGTTTCTTGGTTTGCAGCGGGAGACATCACATACAGGCAAACCCTCACATTAGTTTCAAAATCAGGCCAGGGGGAATTAGATTGTAGCCTATTCGCGCTAACTTGAGAAAAGTTGCTCACACAGAGCAAAATGAGATGTGTAGTTCGCATTGTGTTCCTTTCCCACATGCTTCAGTAATTAGATCTGGCAATGAATGTCTCTTGTTATGAGTCTTAAGGTCACCTGTTGGCTTGGTGACTACTGGGAACAACACTGGGGCTCCATGGAGGCCTCTTATCAGTGTGTGCTCGAAATGGTGGCCAAATTAGGAGAACCCCAAGCTGCTCATTCTGTAAAATCCAACAAGTAAAACATGAAGTGAACTCTCTGTTGCATCCACTAGTGGGGACCAAAA
The DNA here is from genome assembly GCA_963921515.1 of Calotriton arnoldi. Taxonomy (NCBI): domain Eukaryota; kingdom Metazoa; phylum Chordata; class Amphibia; order Caudata; family Salamandridae; genus Calotriton; species Calotriton arnoldi. The sequence continues at coordinate 366,982 of CAWUFW010000576.1, forward strand.
TAACTAGTCGTCAACTGCAATATCTGATACATACATTCATTGGTCATTGTAACACCCCTTGCAAAATCAATTCCCCTGCAACCTCCTTTGAAGAAACACATGAACTGGGTTTTGTCACATTAACAAGTAACTTATAAGGCACAATGCAATCAGTGGAGGCATTTACCATAATTTACAGGGCGATGGGGTGTGTGGTTGGCAATGACAAAGTAATTTTCCATTCTCACTTGCAAGGATTATTTACACTGGTGGTCCCACAAAGCAATATGGAGATAGGCAACTATGTAATTCACCTGCTTAGCTGAACACCAAAATGCATATCATACATTCCCTTCCAGCTCTACTCATCAGCATTTTCATCACATTCTCTGAAGTCTGATAAGCATGAAGTGTGAGAGTATTACACCAACATAACAAACTGGCTATTAACTCAAATACCACCTCTTCAACCAAGTTTATCTATATCCTGTTACCAAACCCATAGGCTTCTTGTCATGACTTGGCAGGCTGTTCGATTATCGATCAGCTGCAATCCAGTGGAAGGCCACAGAAGCAAATGTACCAATTTCGTGCTGGAATAAAAAATCAACAGAGTATTAGCTGGCAGGTGTGCATTTCATAATCAGTGACAGTTAACATTTTTGGGCCAGATCCTTTGGCAACATGCCTGAGTCTCAATAGCTTCTTGGAGTTTAACTATAGGGTGAGTGCCGAGATACTCTTGTCACAAGGTTGGCAAGAACTGTACCACCCATTGGTTCTGGAACAAATTTCAGAGTGGGGGTGCTGCCATTAATGTTATATCACTGAATTCATAGGGATTGTGAAAAATCCAAGCATCACACACAAAATAGGTATAGCAAATGTGTCATGCCCATTCAGCAGGAGAGGGGTATGGGTGTGGTATGTAACCGGTGGTGCATTTTGGAGTACTGGTGTGTTAGTGCACTGTCATTCACAGACAGCACATTTTCCATTAAGATGGCCACTAAATTTGCATAGGCATGCAGTATTACTGGTAAAACTATATAGTGCACAAACAACAATGTAGAGAAATCGGGTTTCGGCGAATACTTATTACTGCATCACTAAGGGGTCGATTCCGATTCGGGCCGGAAATTTCTCCGACCGAGCCGGACCCGGAGAGATTTCCGACCGAATCGGACCCGTGCAGTCCGACCGAACGAGTACGATGCGCACGTATGCCATCGGACCCGAGTCGGTTGGACTCCCATTGAAGTCAATGGGAGCCGGTCGTGCAACGCGTACGCGGGCTCCCATTGACTCAATGGGTGCGAGTCGGACAAGTGCGCCCCCTACAGCGGGTACGCGGCGAGCGATTCGCACCGTACATGCACAGGTAGGGGGGACCCATGGGTCCCCCTGTGTGCGACTCGCGCGGCTACGCGTGCAGGGGTCCGACACGGACCCCCAAAGTACGGCTCCGACAGCTCTTTCGAGCCGGAGTGCGCGGCTCGGTCGGACTGCTCGCGGCGCGCATCGTACTCACCCGGCCGGGAAACGTCTCCATTGCGCGGTGCGAGTCGGAGTCCGAGCGAGTCGGTCGGTGGCGGTTCGAGCCGGGAACGAGTCGGTCGGAGCGGTCGGGATGCCCGGACGGAGTCGGTCGGCGATTTCGCATCGTACTCGCTCGTCCGGACGCGCGTACGGATCGGTCGGGAAACAGGGCTCCGAATCGGATCCGGTAAAGCCGAATCCGATTCGGAGCCCTACCGGCCGAGATCGGAATCGGCCCCTAAGTCTTTATTTGTTTTGATCCCATTAAAATCTTTGTTTCAATCACACTTCAGAATTACAAAAAGATGTGCTTCTTTGTGCTTTCCTAATTGTTGATATAATTTGAAATATGTATATAAATGTTGTGTTTTAGAAAAAACTAACATCTTACATCATTTCCTTACACTTTCTGTACCCCAGGAAGATTGTCACCCAGACCATTTTTATGAAATCTTCTCGCTTTGCAGTTAGAGAAATGAAAGCAAACACCAGTTTCCAAATAAGTAGCACTTTTTCAAAAGACACAGCCTGACATTTGACCTTTGTATTTGAACACACAGCAAATGTGCAAAGATAGAAACAAAATTTAAAGGCATCTTTATTGCTCATTCACCATCTGAACTTCAACATGGTTATTTTTAGGGGTGCCCCGCCCCCCCTACATACATATACTTCCAGTGCCTATGCTACCACTCATCCTTACACTTTTGAAGGCATTATTACAAAGGATGACCAGTGGCACATCCAGTTATCTAGAAATAGGTCTAGGTGGATAATTATCTTACTAATAGGTTTGCACATGTTCATTGCACTCTTTGTTTGTTTATTACTGCATTTTCAACCGAAGGTGTGTGTATATCAAAGATTCCAAAATAATAAAAAAATATAAATTAAACAGGCCCTGGGGTCTGAGATCTATTATTTAAATAGCATTTTTTTATTTAGGGAACATGTAATAGTGAGATTATGATTGAATGTAGAAAGCATGAACGCAAGACCCAGACTTTAGGATTCTGCTTAAATAATCGTACCACTTAGAGAGTACTTTGAAATATCCCTTTTAGGTGCAGATGCGCATTATAGTCACAAACTAGAGTAACCCTTCAAACCACATAATCATTACAATTCAGATATGTCCTAGTAAAGACGCTGCTCTGTGAGCTATGTTAGCTCTACACCAGTAGCAATGACACAGGGATTGGTGACAGGCATCACCCGTAACCTACAATCAGCGTCTTTAACATTCTGAAGACATAAGGTTGATTTATAAAGATTTTTATGTCTGTTTTCTGTGTGTATTGATGTTTTCCTGATGGATTAGATATGACCTAAGTCATGACCTTGCTTTTTAATACAGGCTTACTCATGGAAATACCTTTGTGAATCAGAGCCCTTAATAAAATTGCCTTATTCCTGGAAGTTTATGAGTAAGTCATGCCTAAGTATGGGGTAATACACAACTACTTACAAAAATGCTTTACGAACCAGGGTTGGAAATTCAGGAGTAATTCACACAAGATAAGATTAAAACACAATAACTCACAGAAAACGCTGTGAAGATTAATTTGCAGTACCGACACTGCCAAGAATATTGATTTCTTCTGGCAACTCTAGACCCTTAGTACCAATAAACAGCCATAATCACAAATGTCATTGATCTCTCCTACAATCTTTGAACAGGGTCAGAAAGACTCACTTGACCAATAACTGAACCTAGTGGTGTACCACTGCCTTACATTTGTTTTATATTATCAATAATGTGTATGAGGTACATTTAAAAAACATATTCACATTCTTAATTGCAAAAAAAAAAGTACCTACACAAAGAACCAGGAATTAATTTGTATACCATTGTAAACATCTTAGAGTTAACAAGAGCATGAAGCTACAACACAATTATTTGAACATCCTATTTGAAAACTGATAGGCCCTGCAGGGCCCAAGAAAGACAGACGAGCAGGCTTGACACATCTTAGAACAGTTTAGTACATTTATAAAATGTATGTAAAGTACTCACTGATACTGACAGCTTTGCTCCATTCTTCTGAACATACATGACAGAGTCACGGATCAGCGAGAAGAGATTGAGCAAGACATGCTCCATGTCATAGATTCCATACATGCCTTTGGTCAGCCCTTCCAGAGACCGGATGTACTCCCGCCAGTATTGGTCGATACCCGCAGCACTTGCCAGGCACCCTTGCACCACTGTGTTACAATACCCCACACACGGCTTGGCCATTAGTAGACCCTGGCAGTGCGAGCAATACCACATCCTCAGAAGAGCCCGCCCACAGTCTTTGCTGAAGCGCAGGTGATTGGTGGTATTTATGACCTCTATGCCAAGGTTCAGTGCTTGGAGAAAGACTCGAGTTGCCCTCAGGGATTTCGCTACCTGGGTCATGATGATTTTGGGAAAGTTTCCAAACACATTCATGTCGCGCCTTGCGGCACGGAGGCATTCAGTGGATTCCACGGAGAGTTCCCCAAACCTAGGGTTGATCAAGTGAGCGTAGATGACCGGAAACAAGCTGTCAAAGAACTCGTTTATCATGTCGTTTACGTTTATGTCGGAGCCCAGTATGTAAAGAGACACGTCCGTGAACAGCTCGCCGATGTACTTGGATATTCTGGGCGCGAGGCTCCTGTAGTGATTCTTGAACATTGCACTTGTGTAGTTTCTCGCTTGACGTATCACCATTTCAAAGATTTCTGCAAAAGAAACAAATGTATAAAATAGTTCAAGATGTTGGTACATACGTTACTTCGAATCTGGACATTGTTATGAGTAATTCTGACTCTTGCTATATCCATTAATTCCATCTTATCTGCCAAATACGCCTGTTTTTGTAGTTCACTTTTTATAGAAGACGCAACTAACAGAACCATTCAACGCTCCGACAGGCATGTGGGTTCCAGCGCTGCCTGTCTGCCTGGGTGCACAGTATCGTATGTCAGCTTCAACCAATGAGACTGCTTTGTCTATTTCTAAACCAAAAACATCGACTTACTTTCAGACCAACATTATATAGGGATGTTGAATTTAAAGGATCGATCGCAAAGCTTTTTATACCTGTAGATGTGTCTTACTCATGTGTTAAATGTGAAATACACCTGAAAATCCGGGCCTGATCCATCAAGCGCTTTCATGAAGTAGCTGTATCTTATTCTTATGTGTGACTTACTCGTGAAGTTTCAAGAGTCAGGCAAGCTTTAAGCCTTTTTTTCTCGATTAGTAAGCATCCCTGATTGTTGCAAATGTATGAGTACATCCTCCTAAGTCTGTGGAAAGACAGCAACAAAACTGACTTCAAGCATAGAGGTATCCATTTTTTACAAGCAAATGGTGCACCAGTGAGCGTTAGAAAGACACTGGAGTGTGCTGAACAGAAAGCAAAAACAGTACTGAAAATCAAGAGCTGAACAATTAATTTCCAAGACGAATACAATTTATGTATGTCATTGTGAATGTGGTGTTAGTGTAGCGTGAAGGTACACAATGCAGTGGTGTGCTATACAGAGTCAAAGAGAAAGAAACAGTCGAGTGATTGGAGGGAAAATTGGTTTTGAGAGTGCACATGGAATATTTCTCTATCATAAGGTGGTGTTATTTAAAGAAGTATGTCAACTCTTTACAAAATAGTGACCAGGTTAGCATCAGGATGTTGTTACAGATCCTGGTTGTACAAATAGATATTGTTGGGAAGTTGGTTACTGGTTGAGGGGGTGAAACCCTACTCAGGCAGCAACTACAATCTCTGTCAGGCTGAAACACAAGCAAACCCCAAATTACCCTGCGCTCAACCCTCTGGTAGCTTGGCATAAACCAGTCTGGCTTAACTTAGAGGTAATGTGTAAGTATTTGTGCAGCACTTAAATTGGTAATAAAGTGAAAACAAAATGCAAGAAAAATCCCACACCAATAGAGTAAAATGTAATAAATTATTTGAGACCAAAACAACAAAAAATCTAATACCATTTATCAAAAGAGGGGGACTCTAGGAGCTATTCTAAAAGGTCCGGTGAACCGTGCTCCCGAAATTAAACTTATACCAAAGGGAGTCACCGTTCCTGAGTGGAGATGGAGAGAAGGGAAGTAGTGGGTACTCTTGTCGTGTGCTACTCTGCTTGTGGGAGGCAGGGTGTCCTCATCTTGATGCCCTCACACACCCCTAAGGATGGCATGCTTCATCATTGGGCTTTTGCTCCTCGTCGGGCCGGCGCTGCAATGCCCTACGGGTCCCCCGAAGGGTCTCTTTTTCGGAGATCTTTTGATGAAGCCGTATGGGTGCGTGGGTGTAAGTGGCAGTGAAGTCCTAGAAAGTGTATTAAAAAATGGCTGGAGGGAGAGTGATTAATTTTTAATAAAGTGATCCCTCTGTCATTATTAAAACAAAGTGTATGGAGCTGCTTGAAGGGGTATTATGTCCCTTGGTAGCTGGGTGATTATATGTCCCTAGTGGGCATATGTTATGGTCAACGTGTTTCGCGCTTCAATGGTCTCAGGGGGAGATCCAGGGTGCTTCGTCAGGACCGAATAAGAAAGTTATATCTACAGTGGCCCGAAAATTTCGGTGCCCCCGGATAAATGAAAGGAGTAGAGATTCTGAAACGACAAGAGTCAAAAAACAAAGATACAATTTGCCACTAGGGTATTAATACCAATGGAAGTTATGCTCAGGTCTGGGTTCTCCATTGGAGGGCCAGGTGCTTGTAGTTCGTAGCGTGATCATTGCTGTTAATGGTCGCGGTATGTATACGTGAGCTAAAAGGTGCTGTGATCTTTCTAAAAATGTTAAAAAGGAGCTTATAACTAGGTGACAGACAGACAGACGTATAAGATCAATGATTAGTGCTCATAGAATGGTGTCAGGGTTGTTCTCTGTATCAGTATTTTTATTTTTTATTTGTGAGCATACCCCGGTTTTATCGAGTAGGCGTGAATCGTATAAATAGAGTAAAAAATTCAAAAGTGAAAAGGTTCTATTATCCAGTAAGCTTGTGAACCTTTTAAATCTAGGTAAGTAATACCGTTAGGCCCTACCATTGATGGCAAACCTCTAGACGCTGTGTTTTTATGCGTAAGTACTTAGATAATATATCTCACCCCTTAGTAGGTAGGGTAAGATCCACCCAGCTACCAAGGGACATAATACCCCTTCAAGCAGCTCCATACACTTTGTTTTAATAATGACAGAGGGATCACTTTATTAAAAATTATCTGGCACAAGGTTAATTTGGCCAGGCCAGGTCGAAATGGCTGTTTAAAAGTGCACACACAGGCTGCAATGGCAGGCCTGAGACATGTCTGACAGCCTACTTAAGTGGCTGGAACAATAAGTGCTGCAGGCCCACTAGTAGCATTTAATTTTCAGGCCCTGGGTATATGTAGTACCACTTTACTGGGACTTATAAGTAAATTAAAGGTGCCAATTGGGAGTAAGCCAATTTTGCCATGTTTAAATGAGAGAGCACAGGCACTTCAGCACTGGTTAACAGTGTTAAAGTGCGCTGAGTCCTAAAAGCTAACAAAAACGGGTTAATAAAACAGGAGAGTGAAGGCAAAAAGTTTGGGGAGGATCTTGCATAAAGGGCCAAATCCAATAGATATGCTCTGTTGCCTTGTTTTTTTCAAAGATTTTTACACTTCTCAATCTTCAATCTGAAGGTGTCATGGCTGCGGGTTGGCTGAGTGCCAGCACAAGTGGTGAGCTTGACAGCCAGAGAGGAAGGTGTGCAAGTCGTGATGTCTTTGTAGGTGATGCTACTGAATTTGAAGATGCATGGGTGGGCAGAGTGATCCAGTGGAGATCGATCAGGCTGGTGGTGACACAGTCTTATGTGTTTAGGCCCTCAATGAGGCATGCTGCATCATGCAGGATACATTTAAAGGGGGGGGGAGGCAATGTGGCAGATTGTCGAGTCGAGTGTAGCTATCATATATGTGCAAAAGCTCAATGCCTTGAACGGGCGTTCTAAAGTCGCGTCCTAGGAGGAATCGTTTCGCTTTATATAGGAGATAGAACTGGTACCAGGCCATATTGCTTACCAAACCATCTTGCTTTTCTTGGTGATGTTTTCCTTGAGGTTGAAGGAGTAGCCCTAGACCTCTTCTGGTCTCAGGTCACCACTCCCCCCAAGACTCTGCAGCAGCTCAGAGGCACCGCTCCCGGACCTCCAAGCTACCCAGCCCATGTTTTAAGCCCTAGTCTTGCTGTTCTTTATGCCTCCCTTCCTGCCTCAGTCTTCTCACCTTCTGCTTCTGTCCATTTTTGCACCACCTTCTGTTCTCTCTCCTTTCCCTTGCCCTTCTTAGCCCTTCTTCCTTTTTCTTGCTTATTTCCTCTCTCTGTTTTGCTTCTCAATCTGCTCAGCTTTTTTGCCTTATCTGTCTCACTTTCTCTCCTTCATTCGTATTTTCTCCCTTTTCTTGCCCCCCCTTAGCCCTTTTGTTTCTTTTTCCATCTGTTTCTCGCTTCCTGCTATGCTCAGGTTCGCCCCTTAGTGCCTGCCTTTTCAGGTCACTTTCATTCTTTTGCTTCTCTCCCTTCTCCCCTCTGTGCTCCTTGGCTCCTCCCCCGGCTCCCTCCACTGCATTCTGGTCCCTACCAGCTCGCCGCCCCAGCCTTCCCCCCTCCCGGACTGCCCCGCCCTCCTCCCAGGGCTACTTAATGGAGGTCGCAGCATGGCCGCACAGTGGACACATGCAGCGGGCATGACAAGGCTAACCCATCTGCGCCTGTCTGCGCCTGGACCGCATCCAGCACCAGGAACCCTGGGTCCACCAACCAACACTGGTATTCCTCTGACGAGATCTGAACCCTTGCCCCTAAGAGCCTGACCATCAGCTGCCACATAGCCTCTCCTCACTCAACAGAAGGACCCTTCATCTGACTCCACTGCCGCTTCACCTGTGATGTATGAACCCTAGTCTCTACTACCCAGCAGACACCCAACCAGAGACCGCAGCTCCACTGCTCATTGCTCAATACCCGATCCCTCTGCAAGCACGCCACAGAAATTTGGGACACCATAACCACCCTCACCCTCGACGTGATGTTCATCACAGAGACCTGGCTCACCACCTCATCGGCACTCGACATTCCCACCGCGACAACCCCTCACCCCATGATCCACCGTGACTGCCCTGGAAGACAGGATGGAGGAATCGGCATCATCCACCAGGACCCCATCAAATGCACCAACTCGGATGACGACACAACAGCAATCCTGGAACACCTCAATTTTCAGATCTGACAGATTACAAAACCCTAAGTTGGCAGGGTATGCCCAGACGTGGGTCCCTTGCTCACTTTGCCACTGGATTCAACTAGCCTGGCTGATGATGGCTGTTAGCCCGAAACAGGTCCCAAAATGATTGTTTCCGGTCCGGGGAAGACATGGCTTGGCAGTTCGGGCTGGACTGTTCCCATGAGGCACAGGGCCAAGACTGATTTGCATATAGCTGTGTCTGAACTGGGATGGCGAAGTGAGCTAAAGAACGATGATGGATTCAACCCAGATCTGTGACTGGGGGTGAGTGTCTGAAAAGTTTCAGCGTTCCTTCCATCATCTCCTTGTGTTTGCTTTGTTCGCCCTAAGTTGGCAGGGTATGCCCAGACGTGGGTCCCTTGCTCACTTTGCCACTGGATTCAAGCTAGCCTGGCTGATGAGGGCTGCTAGCCTGAAACCGGTCCCAGGATGCTTGTTTCCGGTCCAGGGAAGACATGGCTTGGCAGTTCCGGCTGGACTGTTCCCATGAAGCACAGGGCCAAGACTGATTTGCATATAGCTGTGTCTGAACTGGGGTGGCGAAGTGAGCTAAAGAACGATGATGGATTCAACCCAGATCTGTGACTGGGGGTGAGTGTCTGAAAAGTTTCAGCGCTCCGTCCATCATCTCCTTGTGTTTGCTTTGTTCGCCTTAAGTTGGCAGGGTATGCCCAGACGTGGGTCCCTTGCTCACTTTGCCACTGGATTCAAGCTAGCCTGGCTGATGAGGGCTGTTAGCCCGAAACCGTTCCCAGCTTTTATTCACTTGGAAAAAGCACGAGTCTGCTACGGCCCACGTCTGAACCTGTCTGTCTGCTGTGTTCAACTGGTTCACTTCGGCCCAGTTGAAATGCAATGAAGATAAAACAGAAATACTGTTCTTTGGGGAATTTTCTTCGTTGTTTTGGCATGACTGCTGGCCTGCTGATGCCCCGCGACCATCCCCTTCAGGTGTTCCTGTGAAAAATCTAGGGATCTGGATCGACGAAAAACTTAGCTTTGTCAATCAGATTAGAAAATTGACAGGTACATGTTTCGGCATTTTGAAGATGCTCAGAAAATTTCTGCCCCTGTTGCCTCTCTCCGCCAAAGAAACAGTTGTACGGGCCTTAGTTACCTCCCGTCTTGATTACGCCAATGCATTGTATGTAGGTCTCCCTGGCTTCCTTATGGATAAGTTGCAGGTGGTGCAGAATGCCGCTGCGCGGCTGCTGCTGGACTTACCCAAACACACTAGCGTGAGGCAACATCTCCGCAATTTGCACTGGCTGCCGTTAAAAGCTAGGGTCTTGTTCAAGGCTTTGGTTATGGCCCATGCGGCACTCTATGAATACGGTCCAGTGTATCTGAGGAAACGTTTTTTGTTCTATGTCCCGGGCAGACTCTTGCGCTCCTCGAATACGTGCCTGGCCTCTGTACCCAAAATCCGTTTGAAAAGAAAGGGGGGCAGCTCACTGTCTTATTTGGCGGCTAAGTCGTGGAACTCTCTTCCCCTGGAGCTCCGTGGCCTTCAAAACCCCTCTCAGTTCAGGAAAAAACGTAAAACTTTCCTATTCAACTAAGCCTGTTTTTCCTTCTGTTTCTGTTCTCATTTGCTGGGCTCGCGCCGGGACACTCTTTTGAGTAGCCGTGCGCGTTACAAATCACCAATAACATAACAGGATGCTTGTTTCCAGTCCAGGGAAGACATGGCTTGGCAGTTCGGGCTGGACTGTTCCCATGAGGCACAGGGCCAAGACTGATTTGCATATAGCTGTGTCTGAACTGGGGTGGCGAAGTGAGCTAAAGAACGATAATGGATTCAACCCAAATCTGTGACTGGGGGTCAGTGTCTGAAAATTTTCGGCGCTCCGTCCATCATCTCCTTGTGTTTGCTTTGTTTGCCCTAAGTTGGCAGGGTAGGCCCAGACATGGGTCCCTTGCTCACTTTGCCACTGGATTCAAGCTAGCCTGGCTGATGAGGGCTGTTAGCCCGAAACCGATCCCAGGATGCTTGTTTCCGGTCCAGGGAAGACATGGCTTGGCAGTTCGGGCTGGACTGTTCCCATGAGGTACAGGGCCAAGACTGATTTGCATATAGCTGTGTCTGAACTGGGGTGGCGAAGTGAGCTAAAGAACGATGATGGATTCAACCCAGATCTGTGACTGGGGGTGAGTGTCTGAAAGGTTTCAGCGCTCCATCCATCATCTCCTTGTGTTTGCTTTGTTTGCCCTAAGTTGGCAGGGTATGCCCAGACATGGGTCCCTTGCTCACTTTGCCACTGGATTCAAGCTAGCCTGGTGGTGAGGGCTGTTAGCCTGAAACCGGTCCCAGGATGCTTGTTTCCGGTTTCAGGGAAGACATGGCTTGGCAGTTCGGGCTGGACTGTTCCCATGAGGCACAGGGCCAAGACTGATTTGCATATAGCTGTGTCTGAACTGGAGTGGCGAAGTGAGTTAAAGAACGATGATGGATTCAACCCAGATCTGTGACTGGGGGTGAGTGTCTGAAAAGTTTCAGCGCTCCGTCCATTATCTCCTTGTGTTTGCTCTAGATTACAAAACCAACATCAGAGGAACCCTCACCCACAGACCCCTCTGCCCCGTCTCAGCTTCTGTAACTCCATCTCTGACTCCATGGCCCCCCCCTGGCTATTGACTCCAGGCATTATATTTTCCCTGGGAGACCTGAACTTCCACCTAGAAGACCCCAATGATGCCAACTCCACCAACTTCTTAGAGAACATGCGCAACATCCACCTCTTGCAGCTGGTCATCGCCCCCATGCACAGCGCAGGACACATTAGAAACCATCTTCTCCACCAGCAAAAGAGTCAAGTTCTCCCAAACAACGAGCTCACGTAGACAGACCACAACATCGTCCACTTCACCCACGACAGCTCACTAGAAGCCCCGACGAGACTTCCCACCCAGCCACGCTGAAACTGGAGCAAATTCGCTGAACACCTCTGGATCCCGCCCTCAAAGAACCAAGACCCATTCCCTCAGATATCCTTGAACTCAGTGCTCAAAACTTCCCCAACTGGATCTCCACAGCCGCCGACAGCATCACCCCTGTGAAAAACACCACCAGCAAAGGACCTGTCAAGGGCACCAGTTAGTTCACCCCGGAGCTACTGACCCTCAAACGCCACTGAAAGAAGCTATAGAGACAATGGTGCTCCAGCAAGACCCCTGCCAACCTCGTCACCTTCAGATATGCCCTAAACAGCTACCATCACGGTCTCTGGGAGGCTAAGAAGGACCCCCATGCCAACCGCATCGAGGCGAGCGCATACACACCAAGGAACTCTTCAACATCGTCAGGGAATTCTCCTGCCCCTCTGCCACCGAGAACACAATCCACCCCTCTCAAGTCCTCTGCGACACTCTGGTGGACTACTTTCACCACAAGCTCACCAACATCTACAGCAACTTCGACCCCAACCCACTGACCTCAACCACCTCCACACCCTAACCTCCGCCTCCCAGCCCCACCAGATCACCAAATGGAAACAGCTGATGACCAAAGACATGATCTCCATCATGAGCTCCATCCACTCCAGAGCCCCCACTGTCCCCTGCCCGCACTACATCTACAACCTAGAAAGGGAAGTAATCAGCAGCTTCCTCACAGAAATCCTCAACACCTCCATCACCACAGTCACCGTTCCTGATGCCTGGAAGCATGCAGAAGTCAAGGCCCTCCTGAAGAAACGTTCCGCCTACCCCAGCGAACACAAGAACTACTGCCCCATCTCACTACTTCCCTTCCCCGCCAGAGTCTTGGAAAACGCCATCAACCACCAGCTTACAGACTACCTCAAAGAAAACAACGTGCCCAACCCCTCCCAATCTGGCTTCTAGCCCAACCACAGCACCGAGATCGCCCTTATCACTACAAAAGACATCATCAGACGCGACGCCTCTCCCACCACACCCTCGTCAACAGACTCCACCTCATTAGTATCCAGGGCAACACACACAGCTGGATCTCCTCCTTCCTCTCCGGCCGTACAGAGAGGATCCACCTACCACTCTTCTCCTCTCCACCTAAAGACACCATCTGCGGCATATCCCAGGGCTCCTCCCTCAGCCCCATCCTCTTCAACAGCTACATGATACCGCTTGCAGACATTGTCTGCACTCACAGACTCAACATCATCACGTATGCCGATGACACTGAGCTCATCCTTTCCCTCACAGGAGACACTGACACCACCAAAGCCAACTTTCAAGACACCATGACTGACATCGCCACCTGGATGAAGGCCAACTGCCTAAAACTCAACTCGGACAAAACAGAGGTCTTCATCTTCGGAAACAAGCCCTTCCCTTGGGATAACACATGGTGGCCCTCCGCACTCAGCCCATCACCCACCCCACTGGCCACGCACACAACTTCGGAATCATCCTGAGCAGCCAACTGACCATGAAGCAGTAGATCAACACAGTCTCCTTCACCTGCTCCCACACCCTCCGTTTGCTCTGCAAGATCTTACGATGGATCCTCATCTCATCCAGGAAGACAGTCACCCAGGCCCTTGTCTTCAGCCGACACGACTACAGCAACGCACTCTACGCCGGAACCAACTCACAGCAACTAAACTGCCTCGAGACCATCCAGAACTCAGCAGCAAGACTCATCTTTGACCTCTTCGGGAAAGAAGCCTTCTCAAGCTCCTCACTCATGCCTACAAAGCCCTCCACAAATCCAGACTCGCCTACATCAACAACCACCTGACGTTCCACCAACCGACCAGGTAACTCTGTTCCTCCAACCTGGATCTGGCCCACATCCCCCGCATCCGCCAAAGCCGCTGCGGAGGTCGCTCCTTCTCCTAACTCACCACCAAGTCCTGGAACGACCTCCACCTACGCACCTCCCCTTCAGTGGAGGACTTTTGGAAGAAGCTCAAGACCTGGCCCTTTGCCTGTCACAGCCATCCGACCGAGGCTCACAGTTCCCCAGCGCCTGGAGACCCCCTGGGGTGATAAGTCGTACTCTACAAGACCTATTGATTGATTGAGTGTCCAGAATAAACCAAGGTGACTTAGGTTTCAATCTGTTCAGGTTTAAGAAGTGAGAGGAGTTGGCCTAACGGCTAGGGAGGTCGACCTCGAATCTGGGGAAGCGGGTTTGAGTCTCGGCAAGGACGTGCAATATCCTGTGATTCTGGTCAAATGACTTAATCTCCCCGTGCCTAACAAAAATGAATGTGTCCTCATGTAATGCAACTGGTGCTCATGTAAAGCGCCATGATACCCGATACCTTCGGGTAAAGTTCGTGCTATATAAAACTCTGCAAAAAAAAAAAAAAAAGTAATTGATCCAGGTTTGGACTTTTTTTGGTAGCTGTTCTTGGTGAATAGAAGGAATTCTGTCTTGGTGAAGTTGAGCTTTACATAGGTGCTGCACATTCAGTTCTGAATGAGGTGCAGTCAGTGTTTGAGCCAATGTATTACTGGAATGGAGGAGACTTTCAAGTAGAGGTGGAAGTCCTTGGAGCTTGGTGAATTTTGATGGAGTTATCAGTTATCAAAGTATCCAGGGGCTTCATATAGGGGTCAAAGATGACAGTGAAGAAGATAAAACCCTGGAGGACTCCAAAGGTAATAGGGAACTTCTAGGACCTGGGCTTGAATAGCCTGGTGTTGGTTGGATAGGTATGAGGAGAACCATTCAAGGACATTGATAGTGAATCCTATTTGAGACTTCAGGGTTTGGAAGAGGGTGAGATGGATGATCTATGGTATCAAAGGCAGCAGGCAGATCCAGCAATATTAGAAGGCCGCGTGCTACCCTAGTCTGTGGTCAGGAGGAGGACATCATTTATGATTTGTAATGTAGTTGTATCTGTGCTTCAGTGTGATCTGAAGCTGGGTTGGTAGTTTTGCAAGCTGAGGCTATTGTTGATGTGATCTTGGAGTTGTAGGTAGACTGTTTTAGTGGTCTTGCCAACAAGAGTTAGTTGGGTAATGGAGCAGCTGTTGGTGAGGTCATTAGGGTCTACTAGGGGTTTATTCAGGAGTGGGAAATCTGACCTACTTTGAGAACGTATCAGAAGATGCCTTGAGTGAGGAAGCTGCCAATGGTGAGCAGGGGTAAGGGAGCTTCTCTGGAGCAGGCTCTGATGAAGTACAAGTGTAAGACATCATCTTAACAGGTGGTGACTTTGATGAAATTGAGGATGCTGGCTTGATCTGACAGAGATACATGTGTGAAGGATGACCACTGTTGGATGCAATGGAGAGGAATGGGTATCAACGTAGAAGCATGCTTGGTGTTGTTGATGTGCTATCAGATCTTCTGCGTTCTTCCACTTGGAAATTTTCACTAACATTTTTTAATCAAAACATGCTGGTTGTGTGTCTTATTTGGGATGATCCACAGATATACCCATGATGTTACTTAAGTAACATGTCATGGTTCAGAAAGAGGATGTGAGAGAGAGGGGCATTTGTCAGCCCTCATCCATACATGGTATGCCAAAAAACCTTCTATAGAGAAATGAACATTCCTAAATAATACAAAAATTGAAGATTGGTAAACGCTTGTATTCCTAGATAAGAGAGCCAAAATGCATAGTACTGGCAACAGGTTGGTACAGTCACAAAGTAAAGTAACTAAGGCATCATATACCTCTTATCGGGTTTATCTAGGTATGCAAGTTGGTGCAACCATGATGATCTACAAAGATGATTCTCTCATTTTTACATACTGAAAATCCAAAGAAAATATCCTGGTCCAGGTGGCTTTCAACATTCTTAGTTGGAGGATATGCAATCTACTTGGTCCCTATAAAAACTATATTTATTAGTATGTTCATCAAAAAAAGGAAAACCTGTTATGTCTGCACAATCTATTACTCCATTTCTTTGAATATACATCCTTAGAAATGGAAAAATATTGTAAAAAACAAATTAATTGCAGAAAACCCTTTGACAACGCAGTTCACCAGAGAATACTATGAGAAATGCAAGTGCCCTGTAAAAACTGCACTACTCTATCAATATTTCAGGACTACGATATTGAACAATAATGCATTGGTGGATATACTGGGGCAGAGTAACAAAAAAAGTGTAAAGTGTGGGTGGAGGTTTACATGTTGACATGAAATCTCTGTATCTACTTATATGTGCTCCATGATGCAGTTTTCCAGACATACTACTGGTAATGCCATGTGAGAATTTGCTTGATCTCCCACTTCTCTGGTGCATAATTGTACATGCAGTACAATTATGCAACCAGGAAATGTAGACTGATGAGCAAATGCACCTTGTCCTATTCTTTTTATTTATTCACAGGGAATACATTTTTTCCACAGAAGGTAACATGTTCCATAAATTCCTTGCAAGTTGGCAGATGATCTGCTGCCCCTACCAAACCATCAAAGGGGAATTTCTGCAGCATTTTGCCGGAGTAAAATCTGGCAATTGGATAAGATGCCTCTGGGAGGTCACAAAGTCACTGGAAGCTATAATAAGCCCATGAGAGAGTGCGGGTGGAAATAACTTTCACTGCTGGCAATAAATGAAATGACTTTATAGGAATGATCAACACATGATTTAAAGATGTACTTGCATGAGCAACTTAAGGCTATCCTTCATTGTGGCAGTGGTATTTTCTAACTTGGCAATCCCTCTTGGAGGAAACTATCAAACTTTCCCTACATATTCAAAACTTAATTACACAATTCTCATAGAGCAATAAATTTATTTCTTGACCCACATCGTATACGACAGGCAGTCCCAAACTTCTTGCTCTACAAACACTTTGCAATAAGTTTGGCTTCATATGTTCCTTAGAACATGGGCCCAGAGTCGTACTAGCTTATAGGGCAATCAGACAGTGTACAACGGGCTGGTATGACAGGTCTGTGTGTGGGACAGTGTTTGGGCTGTTTCTGGGCCTCTTTTATAGTCTGGTGGGCCAGTTTTTAGCGGTAATTTCCCTTATATTAAAACAAATATTGCCTGCAGCAAGCACAAATCCATGCAGTGCTCCACACCTTGCAAAAGCACTTGTCTTTACAGTTTAAAAACGGCCCTAATTTGCAAAAATGGGCAACTTTTTTTGCTGTTTGAGCCTTCAACTGGGCCACTTTTATTTTGGTGCCCGGGTGCCTATTTTCTATGCCAATCCAACCCTTTATGGGCTTACGCTTCATTTACACAGATTAAAAAGTTCTGGTCCCATCTATGGATTAAAAAAAGCTCAGTACCCTACAACCACTACTCCATGTACTAAATCTATGACAGGGATTGTAATCCACTGTGAGAGGAATGAGTGCACCCCTTCAGGCCACATGGCATGTCAAGAGCCTCACTCATCTCAAGGTTCAGCCCTAGGCCTCTGTGCAAACACATTAGATTAGTGTGAGGCCACAGGATCCAAGCTTTACCTCACTGACGAGGTGTAACAAGGCCAAAACCGGATTGGGGTTACTTGTGTTCCTTTCTGGCGGGGTCCTTAATTGGCAATTCGTGATGGACTGTTCCGTAGAGGAGCAGCACCCGTACTGGGTAGGCCTGGGCGGTGAACTTCGCTCCGTTCGCGGAGTTTGCAGAGTTTTCTGCACTCCGCACTTCGCGATGTGCGAGCGCGAGCTACCCGAGTGGCAGGAATACCAGCACAAACTGCAGTTCGCACTGCATTCCGCCACTCGCGGAACTTCGCGGAGGTTTTTTGTAACTTCGCGGAGTTACACGTAGCAAAACTCCGCGAACTATGCCCAGGCCTGGTACTGGGTCTGCATTGATTTACATAAGGCAGGACTTTGTCTACAGTGGCACTGTGGGTGAAAATTGATGGATTGGAATGCTACCCACAGTAATTGCTTTTAGTGTAGACTGTTTGCAAGCATTCCTCCCATCACTGTTTGTATGTAGGACACAGATACACGCAATTGGGTACTTGGGGCATGAAAACACAACTGTACACCAAGCAGCGGACATTTCCTGTAACAAAAAAGTGGTCAACTAACATCTTGATTAAACAACATATTAGTTCCTGTTTTCAAAAAAGGTTGCAGAAAGTGCACTGCGAATTAAAGACTCGTTTAGATGCTGAGAGAAAAGTACTTGACTAAATGTTTTAAGTTTTGGATCTAATCCTCGGGACGTGTGGGATGATCTCAAAGTACCTGTGTTTGTTTAATGACTCTGCATAATATTATAGACAAAGAGGTCAGGATAAATAAGTGAAATCTCTACTGTTGTTACATCATTTTGTGGCAAAGTAAACAGAGAGAAGCTCAGGGATATGTTGAATGTATTACAGCTGGATTCTAGTGACTATTAAATTATTCAAAGTTTCACACAAATACATGGGTGCATGTACCTGGAATAAATATATATTTTTTAAATTCCTGCCTCAAATGGCCTAAAACAAAGGAGTATTTTAGTTTCCACTTTCGTTAACCTTTTTATTGCTGATCTCTTTATTCAATCCAAAGAACTTTGTTGTTGTCCTTCTAAATTATCAGGACAATTTATTACTGATCAATAAAATCTATATTGGGTTTTTGGCTATTTGAAGTAAATAAAATTCTTAAGAAATTGTACTCATTAAAAGCTAAAATTATGACTATTGGTAACATGTCCTGTAGCAAAATGGGCTGTTACTTGGCTACCCACCTCAAGAAACAAACTCAATCCTTGTCAGGGTGAACCACTAAAGTCACTAAAATAACCTAAGCTTAACGCCATTGAAGCTATGGCACAGAGCAGACAGGTTTAATTTGGGGCAATGTGTGGGCCAAGTTAGTCTACCTGACTGCACTGAAAAAATACCATTCTCAGTGTAGATCAGCTCATACCTCTTTCTATACGGATAGGATTACTAATGCCCAACATTGCCAGAAAACTCTGTTCAAAGTTGTGAAATAACTTTCTGCAGCTAGCACCTTCCTGCCTTAGTAGAGTCTATTCACCATCAGCTTGATTATGACCCTTCCCTTCATGACAGCTTTATCTTCCCTACTACTCCTTCTTCTGATCAGGCCGACACACTCTCTCTGGCCTCCAAATCTGACGAGTCTAGTCAAATCAGAGCCTGGCTCCCTCTGGACTTGGTCACTCTTCAATCTTTGTTGGAAACTATTAAGTCTGGCTCCTCACTTGACCCTCTTCCCCCTTCCAAGCTCAGACTTTTGGACGAGTCGGCCCTTAGCGTGATTCTTAATCTGCTCAATACCTCTTTAAGCTTAGTTCACATGTCTCTGAATTGGAAACACGCTCTTGTGCTCCCTCTACTGAAAAAGACCAGTCTCGATCCTCTCTGCTGGTCAAATTACCACCCTATATCCCTCCTCTTTGCCTTCTCTAAGGTCTTGGAAAAACACATCAACTCCCAACTCTCCTCTCATGTGGCATCTCACAATTTATTTCATCCGTCACAGTCGGGCTTTAGATCTGGGCACAGCACCGAATCGGCTCTGCTCGGTGTCACTGAATAGGCAGCAGCTTGATTGCGATGGTACGGCAGCTCTCGTTTTGCTGGACCGGAGTGTGGCTTTTCACATGGTCTCTCATTCCATCTTGGGTGACCGTCTTGAAGCCTCAGGCATTGTAGGTGTTGCCCTGAGGTGGCTGATCTCTTTCCTAAAGGATCGCTTGTTCCAAGTCTTCTCACATACCACTAAATCTAATTCAGTAGCTTTAACGTCAGGAATACTGCAGGGCTTGATTTTAAGCCCTCTGCTTTTTAATCTGTATGTTCGCCCTCTAGCGGACATTGCGGAAAAGTCAGGACTGACTATTTTTTCCTACGCAGATGATACCCAGTTCATCTTCTCTCTTTCAGCTGCTCAGCATCAGGACCCTTCCCAGCTCCAGCTCGGACTGCGTAATATCTCCTTGTGGATGTCCAGAAACGCCTTGAAGCTAAACGGTTCTAAAACAGTGGTCCTTAATCTGGGAAACAATCCTGAACTCTGGGGAAGCTCCAATTGGCCTGACATTTTGGGACCTTTACCTGCTCCGGTCCCTAAGGTTAAGAACCTGGGTTTTACCATTGACAACAACTTCTCCCTCAGAGCTCAGGTATCTGGAGTCACTGCAACCTTTTTTGAGGTTCTCAAGTGGCTAAAAAAAGTCCTCTGTCACATTCCACATGCTGCCCAGAGAACCGTAATGCAGGCACTGGTGATTTCCAGACTTGACTATGGCAATGTATTGTACCTGGGTGCTGATAAAGCCCCCATTTACCGTTTACAGCTCTTACAAAATGCGGCTGCCCGATGCCTTTTTCGGCTGCCTTGACACGCCTCTGTTTCACCTTTGCTCCATCAATTCCACTGGCTCAAGGTGAACAAACGTGTCAAGTTCAAGGCTTTTCGCTACATGTTTCGAGCTAAACACGGTTTGGCGCCCCCCTACATGCAAAGCCTGGTCAAACCCTATGTACCCACTCAACAGCTGAGATCAGCCAGCGTCACCGTATTTTCTGTTCTTAGAGTCCGGCGTATGAGAGGCTGCTTGTTCTCCTACCTTGGCCCCAAACTGTGGAAATCTCTCCCTCTGGAACTTAGGATGTGTCAGTTGCTTTTAGCTTTTCGCAAGAAACTAAAGACCTTCCTTTACAACCAAGTCTAACCCTCCCTGTACTATTATCTGCAACCTTGGCTTGTGCATTGTCCGCTCAGCGCTGGGAAACCCGGTTGGGTAGCTGCGCGCTTTATAAATCTTTCATAATAATAATAATAATAATGTGTAAAGCATGTATACATTACAAAAACAGTAAAAACACAAAACGATTAAAAACTAAATTAGGAAAGTAGAGTAAACTTTAATAAATAAAATGACACCAAAAGCGTTACGCGCCAACTGCTGTCAATTGGTCATGGTAAACCGGGACTTACGCATGATTTGAGGCCAAATGTTATGGAGCATGGATCGGATACAGCGACACTACTCGACCCAGTCTGAGTTTTTACCTTGGGACTTAGATTCAAAATGGAAGTCCAAAGTCTTCAGCGGGCAAGGCAACAGTTTGTTGCTGAAGAGGGCTCTACAAGGTCAGATCGCTTTCGGACCAAGGGAAGCAAGTAGTTTGCAATGGGAAAGCTGTGATCAAGAGAAATTTGGATTTCTCTCCCAGGAAAGGTCTCTCGCCGGTCTTTTGACACCTTCACATGGTCAATATTTATTCGTTCACACTTTTTTTGGAGCTTGGATTCCTCAAGTGGGGCAACGCTGCAGGGTATAGCCGAAGAGGGCTGTACGAGGCCAGTTACTATCTCCGCTAGGGCCTCCTGCAGAGGAATTGCCATTAAGAAAGAGCTCAGACCAGAAGAAACCTGACTCTTCAGCCCAGTAGCAACGCATCTTGGTCGGATCGTCTTGGCAGATTTCCCCCTGGTCTCTGGAGCAACATTTTTACATTCCCTGGTTTTCAGCTGTAGTTGTAGAAGTCCAGCCAGACACAGCCAAGGGTTCAAGGACCTCTGGAACAGCACTTGGGGGTCAAGACTGACTCCAGCAGAGGCCACAAGCAGGGCCCAGGGCAGGTCCAATTGAAACTGGTCAACTGGGAATCTTCAGCAAATGCCTCTTGTAGCTTGTTGTGTCCCTATAACCTGAATAGGAGGTTAGCTTTATGACCCACGTCTTCGTCATTGGTATAAGGGCATCAGATCCAGTCCTTCAGAGCTCCTTTCAGGTATCAGACAGTAGGTTCAGCACTCTTCTGATTTCAGTGGTGTTTGAGAAGAGTAATAGGAATGCAACATTTATGCCTAATAGGAATGCAGCTTATGGGTGTTGGTGACTCCTTGCTTCTCCCTAACCAATGGGGTAAAAGTTCTCAGGGTGTACTCTACCCATGTCTGCAGCATTACCTGTGTGCCCTACTGAAAAAGATCCTACAGTGCCCCTCTTTGCCAAAATCCAAGATGGTGAAACCATTCTCCCCTGGTGTGGAACCGGGTCTGACCAGGGAACCCTTTGTCTGTTTTCACATCAGACCAGTTCTGGGGACACCTTCCTCCCTTGTGGAAAGTTTACCAAGATGCAAAAGATCATTTTTGGAGGCATGGCTTTTTAAACTTATATCCTCTCAATTATATTATTTAAGATGTTTTTCTAACAACCATTAGCTAGTAATGCCTATAAGATTCTCAGGGTGCAAATGCCACTCTCTATTATACTTTTGTGAACAGCTAGTTCTACAGTAAAGTCATTTGGAGCCGGAGCTACTTGTCACTAACATCAGTATGTTCTATCTGCTACCTGGGTCAAGAATCAATGGCCCATTTTGAGCAAGGTACCAGGAGCCTCTTTGGAGATAATGTGCCCACCTTCACCGAAAATTGCTTTTCAGCAAGTCAAAGCTTCATAAAAGTTGCTCAGGACATTTACAAGATAAACAACTCAACACAAATAGGAATCTAGGAAGGATTGATACTTGTATAATATTGATTTTTGCCCAAAGTAATAATGTCATCTTTTCCACTTTGCTAATTTTAAATTCCGTCCTAAATTGCCAATAGGATTGGTTTTACAGTTACAATAGTGTCAAATTCTCGGGAAAAGCAATTCCTAAATCAGATATTTGAGAGCAGGAGTACTTGATGCTCTGACTTTTTAGAACATCTCCATGAGACACTCAAGCTATGGTGTTGGTTTTGGTCAATTAGTCCTATAAACGTCCAAGTGACTACAATTTGAAATAAACTCAAGAATCTGTGGCAGCATTGTAATGTGGAGTGCATAGTAAACAACGTGCTATTTGCCAACAGCTGTATCCTAGACTCATCTGACCATTTTCATGCACTTTATTTTCTTTTTCATTAAATATTAAGATTATAATCATGCATTGATAAAATATCACTAGGAGCTATCAGAATAATAATGATGCTGACTATTTAATAGATTTAGATGTATTATCTGGAATATATGTTTATTGTAGGAGTTCTTGAAAGACTACAGCAGTTCTACTTGTCTCTTTAGAACTTTGTGTGGGACGTGGATCAACAGCCAAGTAATGAGTGGACAATGAAGTAAAGTGACCTCAAGCCTTAAAAGAAATTATGAAGCTCAGTTCAATCAAATAGGGGTAGGTCACTGAAAGTATAGGAAGTGGGTCAGGATGAGAAATTTATGAAACAGTCTTGAGATTAAATTAAATGTCCAAGCAAACAACAGCCCTGGTGGTTGCCAATAAGGAGACACAGGCCAAAAGATCAATGGTATGGGAGTTTATATAGCGCTTACCATCTCTGGCTAGCCATTGAAGTGCTTTGTGGACGAGTAGCATGCTGATCCAGGGGAGCTTAGTGTTAATGATAAAGCAAATATTAGGGTTGTATTTAGTTATGATGTTTCCATTTAGTGCAATGGAATTTAAAAGACTCTTCTCATGCAGCTTATTGGGAGATTGCGCAGTTTCCAAATGTGATGTCAGCTTCATGTACTTGAGGTAAAAGGATGCTTCACACTATTAATAACACTGTCATGCATAGGGGGTAATAGATTGTAATGCCATTTTTTTTTACACAAACTTTATTGCATTTTAATGATATGCAATATATTTGTTACACATTGCTTTTAAATCATGACATTATACACAATATGACACAGTGTTACAATTTTGTCTGAAGAAACTGAGCACTGTCAATTATTTTGCACACATGAGCAACATGCAATCCAAACAACCTCTTCCCTACCTCTCTCCCCCCTTCCAAGAGTCATCATCTTTTGATTAATCTATAAATGGGAAGCTGTGTGGGTGAAAAAGTCACTATGTACACTTTGGGGGAAGAGCTGATAGTGTTGCTACTGTTGCTGCAAAAAAAACCAGTGAGGGGGCTGGGCTCTGTGTTTCTTGAGACATGAATGAAGGAATATTGTGGGGACTGTCACAAAGAGGGCAAAGTGGGGGAGGGGATCTACAGCATGGCATCCCAGCAAGGTGCCTTTGTAAGAAGTCTGTGCTCACTGCTCTCCCTTTACTGCAGCATCCTGCACTTTGAACCCTTCTAACAATGCCTCCCATTCCAGCGATATGGGGTTTTTATGCAAACCTCTATCCTCCTCCCGTCATAAGACCCCGCTTTCAGCTAGACCTCAGGGGGCAACCTCATCCCGCCACTGAGCCACTTGTGGAGCCTGCGGGGACTTACGGCATCTCAATATCAGTCTCTTTGCCAACAGCAAGGCTAAGTCTGTAAATGTGTCATCACCTTGGAGCTTTTGGGCCAGGGATGTAAGCCTAAGATACAGTGTGCTGGTGTATGCCAGTGGTCTATGCAGGTCAACTCCGATAGTGCTGCTGATACACCCTCCCAATAGGCAGAAAAGGGGGGTGGGGCATGCCCATAACATGTGCACTAGGTCTTCTCCTAAAGCATGACATCGAGGGCATGTTGAGGAAGCTGCGGAGAACATTTGGCTAATTGTATGTGGTGTGAAATACGCTCTATGTAGTATGGATAGTTAGATACATTTAAATCTCGAGTTGCATAGGTTCGTCTTAAAATATTCCAATAAAAAATTCCATTGCCTGTCCAATATCTCCTGGTTCTAAAGAATTGAGGGGGGTCATGATTTGTGCATGGAGTCCTCGATAGAGCCAGAGGTTTGAGTGTCTACCGTGTTCCATGCTATGTAGCACTTGAAGTAGTTCATGTGTTTCGGGTTTTTTCCCATCTGGTGCCCAGTGCCGGCGAACATAGCAAAGGATGCTGGCATGCATTACAAACAGTGTTACTGGTAACCCATGGGTGTGCACAAAATCGGTATGCAACATTAGTATGCTGTCCGCAAACAGCGAACTCATCATCAGTACTCCCTTTTGCTCCCAAGGACAGAGTCTTCACGCCATCAGTGTGCCTGAAGATGGGGCACTGGGGAAGCAGTGTAATGCACAGCCGTCTTCCAATAGGCTAGGCGTATGCACAATAGGAGTAAACCTGTCTTGGGCAAGGAGGGACCTGGATACACCAATCTGTGCAGTTGACCTCAGCTGATCTGTTCCACCTTGTATCCTGTTTCTAGAAGGTTATACCAATAGGATAACCACTGTAGTTTTCCGGCAATGCAATAGGCATTAAAGTCTGGGGCACCCATACCTCCTCTGTCCGTAGGGCAATTGTAATTTGGCAAGCCTTACCCTCCAGCACCCAGCACTCCAGATGAGCTCAAGCAGCAGTCTGTTTAGCAACTGATACACCCAAGCCGGTACTGTGATAGGCAGGTTCATGAAATGGAACAATAAGCATGGTAACCATTTTCGCCAGAGCTAGACGGCCAACCACAGACAGGGTCATCGTGATCTGGAATCCCACTTGAGATTTGAGTGAGTTGATTGTTCATATGAGGTTACCCTCCATCAAGTCCTGTGCCTCACGATAAACTTGGATGCCTAGATAGCTAAATGTTTGTGGTGCCATCTGTATATTTGTGGTCCCGAACAGTAGAATAGGTTCCACGTGGATGTCGGCAAAGGAGAAGGCATTCAATTTATCCGCGTTTATATGAAGACTGGAAGACTGGAAAGCTCCCCGAATATGGACATCAACTGAGTTACACCTTCTAGTCCAGTACGGAGGTCCCTCAGGTTTAGAATCATATGTTCTGCATATAAGGATATAGAATATATCATGCAGTCAATATGGATTCCCCACTCCCTGGCCTCTTGACAGATTAGCTGTGCTATGGGCTTGATTGCACAAACAAAAAGGAACGGCAAAAAGGAAGAGCCCTGTTGAGTCCCACGTGACACTTGGTAGGCATTTGAGATGTAGGGCACTGTTTGGGCTCTAGTTGTAGGCTCCGAATACAACAGTTTCACCCATCGGATATAGGCTGGGGGTATTCTGTATCGGGCTAACGCCACTAACATAAAGTCCCAACCTAGGATATCAAATGCTAGTCGGATATCCAGGAAGAGAGCCGGCAAATGGGTAATGTCCCTGAACAGCATCCATTATTTGAAACAGACGATGTGTATTCAGAGATGCATTTCGTCAAGCAACAAAACCACACTGGTCTGTATGTAACAGGCACGGGAGCAGTGGGAGCAACTGGTGGGCGAGGACCTTACTTAGGATTTTGTATTCTGTGTTCAATAATGACAGAGGTCTGTACGAGTACAGCTTTGTGGGTTATTTTCTGGGTTTTAGTAGGGAGGACACCAGCACTTGTTTGGTAGAGGGGGAAGGGTCCCCTCCTCCAGGTAGGCATTATACATTTTTTTCTAGCTGTGGGACCAGTCGTGTAGCATATGTAGAATAAAATTCTACTGGAATATCATTTGAGCCCGGTGTTTTATTCCGAGCGAGTTCTTTGATGGTCCCACATATCTCGCCTGTTGTAATGGGGCGTTGAGGGCCTCCAGATCATCCGCAGGCACCCTGGGCAAAGTTGTCTGGTGCAAAAACTAGGCTTTGTCAGCAGGGTCAGGAGGTGGCAGGGCAGTGTAGAAGGTAGTGTAAAAGTCTCAGAAAGCCGTGTTAATCTCCAGTTGCGTCACAACTGTACCCGGTTCGGTATATTTATCAATAGACTAGGTGTGGGTGATGGGTCTGGCTGGATGAAACGAGCTAAAAGTGTACCTGACTTGTCCGCTTCAGTATGTATTCTGTTCATATACATACTGTAGTCAATTACTCTGAGACATTCAAGGAGTTCAGTGTGGGTGAACCTGGCATTCTGTAATTGAGTTTCAGCTTCGACATTTCCGGCCGTTGCCTGTTCTAGTGGGCCCAGACTGAACTCTACTTGTGTGAGCTCCCGAATAACTTTTCTCCATGGCACCCACCACAGTGTTTATAGCTGTTCCTCGTATCACCACCTTGAAGGCCTCCCACTCCACCAGTGAAGAGGAGGCCATAACAGAGTTTTCAAAGACGTAGGTGACAATTGTATTGACAAGTGACTCTCTAAATTCCGCATTCTCTAAGAGCAGTGGTTACAGGTGCGGATCCAGGCTGGTGTCTGGCCCCATGATAATGTTATTTCTACTGGATTATTATCAGATATTGTTTTCCTGAAGTATGTGGCATGTGTAATGTTAGACTGAAGGTGGAAAGGTCAGAAGACTCTATCAAGCAGGAAATGAAGTGTATGTGCGCCGGTGCAAGCAGTAGTCATCTCAAGACTTGAATACGGCAGTGCTACTCTATGCAGTCTCCCGAAACTCAGTTTATCCCCACTCAGAGAATCTCTGAATGCTGCAACTAGACTTGTCACTGGTTCCAAGAAATCCAACCACATCTCACCGGACTTGAAAGCGCTCAACTGGCTTCCATTTGAGGCAAGGATCCAGTTAAAAATTGCTTGTATGACCACTACACTACACTTCGATACCCCTTTCTACCTGACAAATAAGCTCAAACTATTGGGTAGCGCCCGGCCCTCAAGGAGCACCAGCACTCTGCTCCTTAAGCCAAAGAAATAAAAAAAAACTGAAAACCTACAAACGTACTTTATCCGGCATTGCCCCGAGAATCTGGAACTCCCTACCTGTTGAAACAAGACTGATTCCCTCAACATTTGCCTTCAAAAAGGAAGTGAAAGCTCTACTGATGAACAATGCGCTGAACTAGAGGCTTTTCACCTTTTGTCGCCCTGCATGTTTTAGCTAACTTTGTTACCACCTGGCTTCTGCTACGGCCCAGTGTCGCCCGCCATTATGTCATTGGTGTTACTAATGTATCTTGTCGTAACTGCTACCTGGCCTCTGTCACGGCCCAGTGTCGCCCACCATTATGTCACTGTTGTTCCTGATGTATATTGCCTTAATTTGCTCCCGTAGCTATCTATCTGTGTCTTCCTCAACCCGCATGTAAAGCGCTCTGATACCCGCTTGGTCATGTTCGCGCTATACAAAACTTTAAATAAATAAAAAATTAAAAAATGTGGGTGAGAATAAAATGAGTGTGCTCACATAGCTATATTATGGCTACCCCATACATCTGAGAGGTCCCAGCCTTCAGCCATTGTTGCAATGCCTTAGCCTGTCCCATTGGACCAGTACCAGGCAAGGGGGGATGTGAGCGATCCAGTGTTACATCTAGAACCACATTGAATTCCCATCCCAAAACCCATGGGTATGGAGTCCAGTCTGCCAACATTGAGGGCAAATGGGACAGGAAGATGTCCTGTTCTGTATTGGTTGCATATATACACCCAAGCACAATTGATGCACCATCCAAAGTTCCCCTTAGCAGCACGTAGTGACCCTGTCTATTGATCCTAGTAACTAGTACCACAAATGGGACACCTGTCCAGATCCATATCGCAGCTCGTTTTGCAAAAGTAGAGTAGGATGTCTGGAAGAGTTGACCCCTACATTTCTTATGCGGCTTCTGGGCTTCAGAACCAGTGAGGTGGGTTTCTTGTAAGTAGGTAATCTGTGCACGTCGCCTGTGCAATTGGGCCAGTACCTTGTGTCTTTTGTGCACAGAGACCATGCCCCACACGTGCCAGCTGATAATGTTAAAAGAGCTAATTACTGTAGACATTTCATTCATAGAAGAAACCATTAAGTGCATTTTTCACAACATGTGCCACATTGTCCCAATCATCTAGGGTAAGTGATTGTGTCAAACACTTAAATACATTCCCCTAATACTCGGTCCAGTGATGTTCCGTCATTCGACCAAACTGTATAACAAACAATAACATATTAACCAAAGAAAACCAAGTGCCTTTGCTTTCGGGGTCCGCTGTATTAAACCTATTAGGCATGCTATACCTACAAAATGCGATCATGTCAATTGCTATGGGTCATATGGACCCGGAAACCCAGTATGTTACATGGACAAGAAACATTATCGCCAGGAATTATGAAAAACATACGCATCATGGCTACATCTGAGAATAGAAGCAGATAATCATTCCATGTATACCCCACATATCGTCACAGTATAATCTGTATTCGGCCTAGAACGTTCCTGTGGGCAAGCGCCACTAAACATTTACCTGCAGAGTATAACACCCATCCCTGTACGTTATTAACAACTGTCAATCCAGCAGATCATTAGCCATCAGCAGGTTAATTAAAGGGAACAATGCCACGCTGCAGATGGAGTCCTAGGAGAAGCCCTATGAGGAGCTGGAACTGTTGGGCATTTTGGTGCCTCGCAGAGTGATTTCTAAATGGATTCCCGCCAGATGGCCTTCCAGGGCCTACTGTGGGGTGGCTCCACCCCAAAGCTATAGTAAGTGGCTGCACCCCGCAGCTGCGACCGAGTAGATCGTTGATCCTTAGGCAACAAGGGCCTTGGGATTCTCCTTCTTCAGGAATCCGGGAACTGCTGCTCCAGCCATTCCCATGGCATTTCTGGAATATCAAAAAAGGTGGGTTGCTGATCATGGATCACCTTAAGTTTGGTGGGTAACAGCAGTGCATACCTGAGACCAGCTGTGCGCAAATGCTTCTTAAAAGGAGGAATGTCTACTCTGGACTGCTAGGGTAGAGTCTGGAAACAGAGAGATCCTTGCATTCTCCATGACGATGGGTGCATTTTCACGAGTGGCTCATAGTGGTGTGTCCTGGTCCTTGAAGTTAAGTATCCTGGCCACGATGGGTCTTGATGGTGCCCCTGGTACAGGTTTCCTTGAAGGGGCATAGTGTGCTCTCTAGACTGTAAATAGATCTGACAAGCCCATCGGGCCACCACGGTCTGGAGCCAGTTCTCTATATATTGAGTGGTGTGGAGACCCTCTGCGCCTTCTGGTACACCCAAAATCCAGACATTATTTCTTTGTGCCCTCCCTCTGCATCATCCTCACGTTCCTGGAGCTGATCTACCTGTCGGCATAGCTGGGAAACCTGTGCAGTGTGTTCTGCTTGGCATGGCGGCAGGGTGGAGAGCGTCATCTCATTTGTTTTACCGTGTCAGCCAACTTGCGTTGGTCGTCTTTAAGGAGGCTAATGTCTGTTGTGATGACCCCTAGGCATTGTTTAATGGTCACACAAGAGTCAGAATAATGTCTAATTTATCTATGGGGGTGCCGCCATGGTGGGAGGTATACAGTCTTCTGGTGTCAGGGCCAAGGAACACTTGGAGCTTGTGGACCAGGAGTGAGAGTGGACGACTGGTTTACTGGCCATGGTTCTAGTGCATCCCATGGTTCCTGCTGTTGGCCCACTCTCCCTCTCCCCACAGCTGGGGTAGAGCTCCCAGTTTCCCTCCAGGGGCCCGCAGGCTTTTAGTAGTTATGCTCCCCTGAGCATGTACGGGTTGCACTGTCACGAGATGAACGAATGGTGAGGAAAGGTTAGGTGGACAGCCAAATCAGAGCTGTATTCACAGGCCTGTCACAAAATGGGCTGGCAGTTCGTAAGTGTTCCTTTGCTCTGCCAGGGTAGTCTCACCATGGGTGGCCTACAGAGCAGGGAAGGAGATTCAGAGACCAGTTACAGTGGATGTCACAGATGTGCAGGTTTTTGTGTATGCAGTACACTAGACCGGTGTCCACCCCGGCATGCTTGGGGTCTAATCGGATGGTTTCCCTCTCTGTGTATCTCTCAATCATCCGCACCCAAAAAGAGTAGTCTGCAGGGCATATTATATGCACTGGAGAGGCTGGCGCCTCTGGTAGAACAGGACCAGTCCTCCCAAAGTAGCTTGATATTGATTAGGCTCCCGACTCTTAAGCCAGTCGTATGCATGTCGCAGCCACTCTCTATTGGTCATGTTCACATCCTAGAGGGCCATCAGTGTGTTCTGGAGATCTTCCAGTTATCCAAGAGTTAGGGCACTGTGGATGCATATGCCAGAGGGTCTCTTCTTCCAGGTGGGGCCAAACCCGTAAGACGGCAGCACGTGCCACCCTCCCAACACACTGTGATAGTGCTGCATGGATGTTGAGAATGCTTCGTAAAGGCCACCGGGCTGCACATGTCTTCGATCATTTAGGGCTACAGGTGAGGCGAGCGCCGATGTATAGTGCAGGGTTTCATGGGCCTTCATGCCGACACTGTTATTTCCATACATTCGGCCCAGGCCCCCATGGCCATCATCTGTGGACCCCGGTCTCTATATTAGTCCCTTCTCACCTCCAGTAATGCTGTCTTGGGTGCCCAACCTCACGGGCGCTGAAACGTCGCAGCCGACAAGAGCTCACATCTGGCCTGGTGTGGTCCACGCTGTTGCCAATTCTGATGCCCCCCGAGGGGGACCACTCCTCAGTAGGCTGGGGTAGCACACCACGGGGTAACCTCTGCCACCATGGCACCCAGCCCCCAACACCAACTGCGGGCCGAGGGCACACGTGGCTCAGGCCGCCATCCGCACCTCGTGGCTGGGGACAGGCTACCTGGGTGTTCTAGGTAACCCTGGGCGGTGTACTACGCTACGCTCGCGGAGTTTGAGTAGTTTCGGTAACTTCGCGATTCACGTAGAACGCGAAGTTACCAAGCACTACACAATTTGCAGCGTAGCGTAGCTGTTTTTCTTCTTCGCGCACTCAATATGCATTCTCGCGCGCGCGGTAACGACCTACCATGATTCTGCGTTCGCCGACGCGATTTCCTATCCGTTCGCGGGCGCCACGAGATTTGGAATCCTGCCGCACGATCCTGCGAGAGTGTGCGAACGCGAACACGTCATTCGGACGTGCGATCTGACTTCCGGCGGCAGTGTTGGTAAGATCGCGATCCCGAATACAAAGAAACTACAATCTGGCGAAGAATATCTCTCGAGCATCATAAAACCTTCTCGAAAATGATTATTTTGCTCCAAACAACTCCTCAGATTGTGATTTGGCTGTAGTTTTTTGTGCAAGGAGTCCTTTTTCTTTTTTTACTTTTTTTTTCAAGAGGAAGGAAGTGCCCCTGAGTCTCCAACTTCCTGTTCCTGTCCAGCAGGCTCCTCCCAGTGCTTTGTCCATGTGCTGTTCACTTTCATTTGGATTTGGAGCTTGAAGGATCACTTTTTGTGTCTGTCTGCTGCATCATATCATTGGATTGGATTTGAGGACTTTTGGATTTGAGATTTTACAAGTAAGTTGGAGAATTGGTGTACTTGTTTGTTTGATTGGGGCTTGTTTGTACCTACATTTTTTGGGATTTTCATCGTTTTTAAAATTTATTGTTGTGGCCTGTAGTTTCAGTAGGGGCCTACTTGTTTTTCTTTGATTGAATTTCAGCCAGTAGGCCCAGAGGTACCCATGGGTGCATGTTTCTGTGGTGTCTGTTGAATTTAAACATCATGTAGGGCATGGATGGCATTGGATTGAATTTTGGGGTGTATTTCACTTTTTGGGTGTGTGTTAATAAATAAATACCTTTGTTGGATGTGTGTGTGTGCTTGTTGTGTAACTTTCCAACCTTTCGTAGCCCTGTGGATTTTCCTTTTTGCATTTTTGTATTAAAGCTGTGTTGTTTAGCAGGCCTCCTTTGTCTGGTCATATTATAGGCCTGCTTGAGTTCATTGTTTTCCATGGCCTGTTGTGACTGTGAGTGACCATGTGGCTTGGGGCCATTTTGTGGTGGTAGTTTAGTAGTGTGCTGCTTTTTCCATATAGGCCTGCATGTCTTTTCTTTGTTTCCCTTGGCTTATGCTTGTTGTTGTTGTGGCCTGGCCATGTGGGTGGCGGCCATTTTGTGAAGGCAGGCAGTGTGCTTTTGCCATAGGCTTGCATTGACTGTCTTCCATTTCTTTTTGTTGTGGGCGGCTAGCGGCATTTTGTGGAGCCATCCAGGCAGTGTGCTTTTGCCATAGGCCTGCATTGATTGTCTGTCTTCACTTTCTTGTTATTGTGGGTGGCCTGGCCATGTGGGTGGCGGCCATTTTGTGGAGCAAGGCAGTGTGCTTGCTTTTGCCATAGGCTTAAGCTTGTGGCCTAGTCTGCCAGTAGGCCCAGAGTTAGTCATCATGGGTGCATAAAAACTATTTCTGTGTTGTCTGTTGAATTTTAACATAATTTAGGGCATGGATGGCATTGGATTGAATTGCAAAATGTGGTTTTTGGGGTGGTATTTCAGTTTTTTGGTGTGTGTTAAATAAATAGGCCTTTTCAGCCAGTAGGTAACCCTGGGCGTTCAGCTCGCTGACTTTTGGCAACTCCGCACTGCGCGACAACGCGGACTTACTCTTTTTTTCTTCTTCGCGCGCTCAATATGCGTTTTCGCGCGCGCGCGATAACGACTTTTTGTGACGATCGCGATGCCGAACACGCAGAATTTACAATCTGGCGAAGAATACCTCTCGAGCAGCATAAAATCTTCTCGAAAATGATGATTTTGTTCATTTTGCTCAAAAACTCCTCAGGTTGTCATTTAGATGTAGTTTTGTGAGCAAGGAGTCATTTTTCTTTTTTTACAATTTTTTTAAAGAGGAAGGAAGTTCCCCAGAGTGTCCAACTTCCTGGTCCTGTCCTTTGTCTTCACTTTCTTGTTATTGTGGGTGGCCTGGCCATGTGGGTGGCGTCCATTTTGTGAAGCCAGGCATTGTGCTTTTGCCATAGGCCTGCATTGTCTGTCTTGTCTTCCTTTTCTTGTTGTTGTGGGTGGCCTGGCCATGTGGTGGCGGCCATTTTGTGGGACCAGCCACTGTGCTTTTGCCATAGGCCTCCAAGCTTGCGGCCTAGTCTGCCAGTAGGCCCAGAGGTAGTCATCATCATGGGTGCATAAAAACTGTTTGTGTTGCCTGTTGAATTTAAACATCATTTAGGGCATGGATGGCATTGGATTGAATTGCAAAATTTCAGTTTTTGGTGTGTGTTAAATAAATAGGCCTTTTCAGCCAGGAGGTAACCCTGGGCGTTCAGCTCGCGGACTTTTGGCAACTCGGCACTGCGCGACAACGCGGACTTAACACTTTTTTTCTTCTTCGCGCGCTCAATATGCGTTTTCGCGCGCGTGATAACGACTTTTTGTGACGATCGCAATGCCGAACACGCAGAATTTACAATCTGGCGAAGAATATCTCTCGAGCAGCATAAAACCTTCTCAAAAATGATGATTTTGTTCATTTTGCTCAAAAAACTCCTCAGGTTGTCATTTAGATGTAGTTTTGTGAGCAAGGAGTCATTTTTCTTTTTTTTTAAATTTTTTTAAAGAGGAGGGAAGTTCCCCAGAGTCTCCAACTTCCTGGTCCTGTCCTTTGTCTTCACTTTCTTGTTATTGTGGGTGGCCTGGCCATGTGGGTGGTGGCCATTTTGTGAAGCCAGGCATTGTGCTTTTGCCATAGGCCTGCATTGTCTGTCTTGTCTTCCTTTTCTTGTTGTTGTGGGTGGCCTGGCCATGTGGTGGCGGCCATTTTGTGGGACCAGCCACTGTGCTTTTGCCATAGGCCTCCAAGCTTGCGGCCTAGTCTGCCAGTAGGCCCAGAGGTAGTCATCATCATGGGTGCATAAAAACTGGTGGTGTTGTCTGTTGAATTTAAACATCATTTAGGGCATGGATGGCATTGGATTGAATTGCAAAATGTGGTTTTTTTTGGGGGGTCTATTTCACTTTTTGGGTGTGTTAAATAAATGCCTTTTTTGCGTGTGTATGTGTTGTTGTTGTGGTTGTGTAACTTTCCAACCTGTTTTTAGCCATGTGGATTTTAGTTTTTGCATTAAAGCTGTGTGTGTTGTTTATCAGGCATCCTTTGTCTGGCCATATAGGCCTGCTTGAGTTCATTGTTTGCCGTGCCCTGTGCCTGTGAGTGACCATGTGGCTGGGGTCCATTTTGTGGTGGTAGTTAGTAGTGTGCTGTTTTTGCCACATAGGCCTGCATGTCTTTCCATTGTTCCTCTTGTCTTACTGCTTCCAAATCCATCCCCATTGCCAGCTGCAGCTCCCTGATGCTGCGTCCATCCCACGTGATGCACAAATTTAGGCCAAACAGGCTCCACTACATTTTTGTTTTTGTTCTTTGCTATTCTTATTCTTCCTGAGTGTACACAGTACACCAGGAAAGCCCTGGCCTTGTTGTCAAAGTCTCATAAATGGCTACACTGTTGTTGTTCACTGAGTTTCTAACATTTAATAATTGAGACAACCACACACTAAGTTGTATATTATATTAGTTTGATTTGTGCTATCGTTTGACTGATGTTCTTCTGGCTTTTTTGCTTTTAGGTGCACAAAAGACTGAGGAGGAGGTGTGTCATCATTGCCCATTGTACTGCCAGACAGACGTCCTGCTGCTGTACACGACGTGACATTTGACCTGACCAGACATCTCTGCAACTGAGTGCTGCTGACATCTGAAGAAGATGGGCTCAAAGAAAGCAGGTACCAAGAAAGTTGCTATTGAGAAGAAGGAACAGAAGAAGGAAGTGACACTTAAGTCTGGTGTGCCGCCCAATACCTTTTTTGGGGGAAAAAAATATTACGCCTGCAGCAGCGGTGTCTGGGGGGCAAGCTGGGGGCAGCACCTCCGCATCAGTGGGCCCAACCCACCAACCCAGGCCCAAGCACATGAGTGTGGAAGAGGTAGCCAGCCTAATGGTGGAAAGCAGTGATGCTGAACCTGAGATGAACTTATTGCTATCTCAAAGTAGTACCCAATCAACGCAGGAGGAAACACAGCAGATAAGTGGTCAACAACAGCCGCAACCACCGCCCGCAATAGTAGTTGTTGTTCCTCCCGAAGTAGGGGCAGTTCAGGAAATTGAGCCTCATGCAGAGGTAGAAGAAGAGGAAGCCACTCATTCAGAAGATCCATTGTCTTCCAAATCCCCAGCAAGGAAAAGGAGGGTTAGTCCATCAAGTTCTTCACCAAGCCCCCCTTCTGATGATCTAGATGCCACTTGGAAGCCACAAACTGAGTCTGAGAGGGAGACACGTCCCAAAACCAGGCTAGGGAAAAGGAAGGTTCCAGAAAGCCTTACACTTATGGAGGTCGATGTAGAACAGCAGGATGATGATGATGAGTCAGTCATCACGAACATCACTCCCGGCCCCGAGGAGATGGAGACCAACATTATTACCCTATCCAAAATCGCTGCGAGGGATGTAGCACGCATACCTCCACAGGTAACACCAACACGACCTACAGCTTCCATATTTGCATTAGCAAAGGCCCAGCAGCGACCTACATCCAGCACAACCACCACCTCAGTAGAAGTAGGTAGTGGTACAGCACAGAGTCAAATTCAACCCACACCCTCCAGTTCATCCGGCATTGGAAGTGGCACCTCCAGCAGGAGGCAAAGTTAAGCTCCCCAGTTTGGGACTTCTTTACGGTTAGCGAAAAGGAGGAGAACATTGCTATATGCTCCATTTGTAATACCTCTGTTAGTCGGGGTAAGCTTGGTACAAACTATGGTACCGGAGGCCAAATAACCCATC
Source organism: Calotriton arnoldi (assembly GCA_963921515.1). NCBI lineage: Eukaryota > Metazoa > Chordata > Amphibia > Caudata > Salamandridae > Calotriton > Calotriton arnoldi. The sequence goes on from CAWUFW010000576.1 coordinate 402,992, forward strand.
TGAAAAAACACCACTTGATCAGCTGGGAGGACCACCTTCGCGGCATAAAAACTGCAACCATTGGTGTTGGTGGGGATAAACGAGTAGAAGATCCAATCACGGTAGAAGAGGAAGGACAGGGAGACATTCTCTCTGGTAGTGCTACACAAAGTAGCCCTGTCCCCAGCAGTGCAGTGTTATCGTCGCCCACATCTTCAGCAACATCTCAGTGGCACAAGAGTAAGAGTCAGCCTGAGACAGCAAGGAGTACCGCAATGAAAAAAAGTGCGTTGTTGAGCCTAAGAGAAAGGAAAACCATGCAGCCTACCATTATCAGCATGTTTGGGGGGAGGGGCAGTACGAACGCAACCACCCAATAGCACGTTTGTACAATGCGAAGCTGGCTAAAATGTTAGCACTGGACCTTCTCCCTTTTTCTTTTGTTGAAGGGGTGGGTTTTCTGGAATTTGTGACAGCCATCTGCCCAAAATGGCATGTTCCCAGCCGCTACTATTTTGCCAGAGTTGCTGTTGCAGCACTACATCACGACGTGCTGGAATTGCTTGGAAAAGCCTTGAAGCAGAGTGCTGTTCATAGTATCCACCTGACAACAGACATGTGGACCAGTTGCCAAGCCACTGATTACATGTGCATCACTGCACACTGGATCTCTTTGCTGGGGTTAGAGAACAGATATCTGCTGGTGTTGACGCTGCTGAGATTTTTCATGCCACTCGCAAACATGCAACTGTAGCCATGTTTGCCATGGAGAAATCTCATACTGCTGCAAACATTTTGGAAGAGTTTAACAGCAAGGTCTTTGAGTGGCTGCGCCCAAGAGGGCTTAACATTGGTTTTGTTGCCACGGACAATGGCAGTAATGTAGTTAGGGCCATGCAAAATGGTCGCTATTTCAGGGCCTCGTGTTTGGCACACTGCATTAACATTGTTGTTCAAGACTTTCTGAAAAATGAATACAAAGTCAACAACTTACTGGCCACCTGCAGAAGAATATGCACACATTTCAGCCATTCTTTTAAAGCCCGGAAGCAGCTGAGGGTCATTCAACGTGAGCATAAAATGCCAGTCAAAGCACTCATCCAGGAGGTGCCAACACGTTGGAACTCAACTTATTACATGCTTGATTGTCTGTTTGAGCAGTACATACCACTCAATGCTTATGTCATGCAAAGATTAGGGGATCCTACTGTGAGAGGCATGACCGTTGAGATGGGTCAATGGGACCTCGTTAAATGCCTGACAGAGATGCTACTTCCTTTTGAGATCTTCACACGTGAAGTCAGCAGGGAGGACTGTACTATGGGCCAAGCTATCCCATTGTTGCACATGCTAGAGCAACAGCTGAAGGAGGTGTCTGAAACGTACGCAGGTGTGGTTGACAAACAAGACGCATATCATTTGGCGGAGTCCTTAGCCGTTCGCTTATCTGAAAATACAAGGATTCAAAATAAAATTGTGTCAGATCCACATTACATTACTGCCACAATTTTGGATCCACGGTACAAAGTATTTCTGAACAGTAAGGCAGTAATTCCTTTTTCAGAAGTGGATGTTGCCAAGTACAAAACTTCGTTAGCTCAGCTAGCCATTGACTTTGAAAACGAACGTCTGGTAATTACAGGCCCCCAGGCCATAACAAGTACTACAGGGCATCCAGAGTCAAGTTCTACTTCGGAGCCTGAGGGCAGTGCGTTTGCCTCCCAGCAGTCACCGACACCAACACTACCAATAACATCAACAACAGCAAGAACAGGATCATCCACAGTACAATCGGCAACTGATTGGTTTCTATGGCAGGGGTATGGTAAGTCCAGTGCTGATGCAAAGGCAAAACAGGCCGAGCACATCGGAGCACCCCTGAGCATTGAGCGGACGGTCCAGGCCTATCTGGATGACCCAACAGAGGTCTTCATGGATCGAAACCCATTGGTGTATTGGTATGGGAAAAGAAGCCAATGGACAGTGCTCAGCAGGCTGGTGATAAAGTATCTGGCTTCCCCTGTCGCAAGTGTCTCTTCTGAGCGTGTTTTCAGTGCTGCTGGTGCTATTGTAACTTTGAAAAGGACCAGTCTCTCACCCAAAAGCATGGAGAGGTTAACCATGATCAAAATGAATCAGCACTTTATACCACCGGTCCCTAAGGTTAAGAACCTGGGTTTTACCATTGACAACAACCTCTCCCTCAGAGCTCAGGTATCTGGAGTCACTGCAACCTTTTTGAGGTTCTCAAGTGGCTAAAAAAGTCCTCTGTCAAATTCCACATGCTGCCCAGAGAACCGTAATGCAGGCACTGGTGATTTCCAGACTTGACTATGGCAATGTATTGTACCTGGGTGCTGATAAAGCCCCCATTTACCGTTTACAGCTCTTACAAAATGCGGCTGCCCGACGCATTTTTCGGCTGCCTTGACACGCCTCTGTTTCACCTTTGCTCCATCAATTCTACTGGCTCAAGGTGAACAAACGTGTCAAGTTCAAGGCTTTTCGCTACATGTTTCGAGCAAAACACGGTTTGGCGCCCCCCTACATGCAAAGCCTGGTCAAACCCTATGTACCCACTCAACAGCTGAGATCAGCCAGCGTCACCGTATTTTCTGTTCCTAGAGTCCGGCGTATGAGAGGCTGCTTGTTCTCCTACCTTGGCCCCAAACTGTGGAAATCTCTCCCTCTGGAACTTAGGATGTGTCAGTTGCTTTTAGCTTTTCGCAAGAAACTAAAGACCTTCCTTTACAACCAAGTCTAACCCTCCATGTACTATTATCTGCAACCTTGGCTTGTGCATTGTCCGCTCAGCGCTGGGAAACCCGGTTGGGTAGCTGCGCGCTTTATAAATCTTTCATAATAATAATAATAATAATGTGTAAAGCATGTATACATTACAAAAACAGTAAAAACACAAAACTATTAAAAACTAAATTAGGAAAGTAGAGTAAACTTTAATAAATAAAATGACACCAAAAGCGTTACGCGCCAACTGCTGTCAATTGGTCATGGTAAACCGGGACTTACGCATGATTTGAGGCCAAATGTTATGGAGCATGGATCGGATACAGCGACACTACTCGACCCAGTCCGAGTTTTTACCTTGGGACTTAGATTCAAAATGGAAGTCCAAAGTCTTCAGCGGGCAAGGCAACAGTTTGTTGCTGAAGAGGGCTCTACAAGGTCAGATCGCTTTCGGACCCAGGGAAGCAAGTAGTTTGCAATGGGAAAGCTGTGATCAAGTGAAATTTGGATTTCTCTCCCAGGAAAGGTCTCTCGCCGGTCTTTTGACACCTTCACATGGTCAATATTTATTCGTTCACACTTTTTGTGGAGCTTGGATTCCTCAAGTGGGGCAACGCTGCAGGGTATAGCCGAAAAGGGCTGTACGAGGCCAGTTACCATCTCCGCTAGGGCCTCCTGCAGAGGAATTGCCATTAAGAAAGAGCTCAAACCAGAAGAAACCTGACTCTTCAGCCCAGTAGCAACGCATCTTGGTCGGATCGTCTTGGCAGATTTCCCCCTGGTCTCTGGAGCAAAATTTTTACATTCCCTGGTTTTCAGCTGTAGTTGTAGAAGTCCAGCCAGACACAGCCAAGGGTTCAAGGACCTCTGGAACAGCACTTGGGGGTCAAGACTGACTCCAGCAGAGGCCACAAGCAGGGCCCAGGGCAGGTCCAATTGAAACTGGTCAACTGGGAATCTTCAGCAAATGCCTCTTGTAGCTTGTTGTGTCCCTATAACCTGAATAGGAGGTTAGCTTTATGACCCACGTCTTCGTCATTGGTATAAGGGGCATCAGATCCAGTCCTTCAGAGCTCCTTTCAGGTATCAGACAGTAGGTTCAGCACTCTTCTGATTTCAGTGGTGTTTGAGAAGAGTACTAGGAATGCAACATGTATGCCTGACAACAGCTTATGGGTGTGGGTGACTCCTTGCTTCTCCCTAACCAATGGGGTAAAAGTTCTCAGGGTGTACTCTACCCATGTCTGCAGCATTACCTGTGTGCCCTACTGAAAAAGATCCTACAGTGCCCCTCTTTGCCAAAATCCAAGATGGTGAAACCATTCTCCCCTGGTGTGGAACCGGGTCTGACCAGGGAACCCTTTGTCTGTTTTCACATCAGACCAGTTCTGGGGACACCTTCCTCCCTTGTGGAAAGTTTACCAAGATGCAAAAGATCATTTTTGGAGGCATGGCTTTTTAAACTTATATCCTCTCAATTATATTATTTAAGATGTTTTTCTAACAACCATTAGCTAGTAATGCCTATAAGATTCTCAGGGTGCAAATGCCACTCTCTATTATACTTTTGTGAACAGCTAGTTCTACAGTAAAGTCATTTGGAGCCGGAGCTACTTGTCACTAACATCAGTATGTTCTATCTGCTACCTGGGTCAAGAATCAATGGCCCATTTTGAGCAAGGAACCAGGAGCCTCTTTGGAGATAATGTGCCCACCTTCACCGAAAAATGCTTTTCAGCAAGTCAAAGCTTCATAAAAGTTGCTCAGGACATTTACAAGATAAACAACTCAACACAAATAGGAATCTAGGAAGGATTGATACTTGTATAATATTGATTTTTGCCCAAAGTAATAATGTCATCTTTTCCACTTTGCTAATTTTAAATTCCGTCCTAAATTGCCAATAGGATTGGTTTTACAGTTACAATAGTGTCAAATTCTCAGGAAAAGCAATTCCTAAATCAGATATTTGAGACCAGGAGTACTTGATGCTCTGACTTTTAGAACATCTCCATGAGACACTCAAGCTATGGTGTTGGTTTTGGTCAATTAGTCCTATAAACGTCCAAGTGACTACAATTTGAAATAAACTCAAGAATCTGTGGCAGCATTGTAATGTGGAGTGCATAGTAAACAACGTGCTATTTGCCAACAGCTGTATCCTAGACTCATCTGACCATTTTCATGCACTTTATTTTCTTTTTCATTAAATATTAAGATTATAATCATGCATTGATAAAATATCACTAGGAGCTATCAGAATAATAATGATGCTGACTATTTAATAGATTTAGATGTATTATCTGGAATATATGTTTATTGTAGGAGTTCTTGAAAGACTACAGCAGTTCTACTTGTCTCTTTAGAACTTTGTGTGGGACGTGGATCAACAGCCAAGTAATGAGTGGACAATGAAGTAAAGTGACCTCAAGCCTTAAAAGAAATTATGAAGCTCAGTTCAATCAAATAGGGGTAGGTCACTGAAAGTATAGGAAGTGGGTCAGGATGAGAAATTTATGAAACAGTCTTGAGATTAAATTAAATCTCCAAGCAAACAACAGCCCTGGTGGTTGCCAATAAGGAGACACAGGCCAAAAGATCAATGGTATGGGAGTTTATATAGCGCTTACCATCTCTGGCTAGCCATTGAAGTGCTTTGTGGACGAGTAGGATGCTGCTCCAGGGGAGCTCAGTGTTAATGATAAAGCAAATATTAGGGTTGTATTTAGTTATGATGTTTCCATTTAGTGCAATGGAATTTAAAAGACTCTTCTCATGCAGCTTATTGGGAGATTGCGCAGTTTCCAAATGTGATGTCAGCTTCATGTACTTGAGGTAAAAGGATGCTTCACACTATTAATAACACTGTCATGCATAGGGGGTAATAGATTGTAATGCCATTTTTTTTTACACAAACTTTATTGCATTTTAATGATATGCAATATATTTGTTACACATTGCTGTTAAATCATGACATTATACACAATATGACACAGTGTTACAATTTTGTCTGAAGAAACTGAGCACTGTCAATTATTTTGCACACATGAGCAACATGCAATCCAAACAACCTCTTCCCTACCTCCCCTCCCCCCTTCCAAGAGTCATCATCTTTTGATTAATCTATAAATGGGAAGCTGTGTGGGTGAAAAAGTCACTATGTACACTTTGGGGGAAGAGCTGATAGTGTTGCTACTGTTGCTGCAAAAAAAAACAGTGAGGGGGCTGGGCTCTGTGTTTCTTGAGACATGAATGAAGGAATATTGTGGGGACTGTCACAAAGAGGGCAAAGTGGGGGAGGGGATCTACAGCATGGCATCCCAGCAAGGTGCCTTTGTAAGAAGTCTGTGCTCACTGCTCTCCCTTTACTGCAGCATCCTGCACTTTGAACCCTTCTAACAATGCCTCCCATTCCAGCGATATGGGGTTTTTATGCAAACCTCTATCCTCCTCCCGTCATAAGACCCCGCTTTCAGCTAGACCTCAGGGTGCAACCTCATCCCGCCACTGAGCCACTTGTGGAGCCTGCGGGGACTCACGGCATCTCAATATCAGTCTCTTTGCCAACAGCAAGGCTAAGTCTGTAAATGTGTCATCACCTTGGAGCTTTTGGGCCAGGGATGTAAGCCTAAGATACAGTGTGCTGGTGTATGCCAGTGGTCTATGCAGGTCAACTCCGATAGTGCTGCTGATACACCCTCCCAATAGGCAGAAAAGGGGGGTGGGGCATGCCCATAAAATGTGCACTAGGTCTTCTCCTAAAGCATGACATCGAGGGCATGTTGAGGAAGCCGCGGAGAACATTTGGCTAATTGTATGTGGTGTGAAATACGCTCTATGTAGTATGGAGAGTTAGATACATTTAAATCTCGAGTTGCATAGGTTCGTCTTAAAATATTCCAATAAAAAATTCCATTGCCTGTCCAATATCTCCTGGTTCTAAAGAATTGAGGGGGGTCATGATTTGTGCATGGAGTCCTCGATAGAGCCAGAGGTTTGAGTGTCTACCGTGTTCCATGCTATGTAGCACTTGAAGTAGTTCATGTGTTTCGGGTTTTTTCCCATCTGGTGCCCAGTGCCGGCGAACATAGCAAAGGATGCTGGCATGCATTACAAACAGTGTTACTGGTAACCCATGGGTGTGCACAAAATCGGTATGCAACATTAGTATGCTGTCCGCAAACAGCGAACTCATCATCAGTACTCCCTTTTGCTCCTAAGGGCAGAGTCTTCACGCCATCAGTGTTCCTTAAGATGGGGCACTGGGGAAGCAGTGTAATGCACAGCCGTCTTCCAATAGGCTAGGCGTATGCACAATAGGAGTAAACCTGTCTTGGGCGAGGCGGGACCTGGATACACCAATCTGTGCAGTTGACCTCAGCTGATCTGTTCCACCTTGTATCCTGTTTCTAGAAGGTTATACCAATAGGATAACCACTGTAGTTTTCCGGCTATGCAATAGGCATTAAAGTCTGGGGCACCCATACCTCCTCTGTCCGTAGGGCAATTGTAATTTGGCAAGCCTTACCCTCCAGCACCCAGCACTCCAGATGAGCTCAAGCAGCAGTCTGTTTAGCAACTGATACACCCAAGCCGGTACTGTGATAGGCAGGTTCATGAAATGGAACAATAAGCATGGTAACCATTTTCGCCAGAGCTAGACGGCCAACCACAGACAGGGTCATCGTGATCTGGAATCCCACTTGAGATTTGAGTGAGTTGATTGTTCATATGAGGTTACCCTCCATCAAGTCCTGTGCCTCACGATAAACTTGGATGCCTAGATAGCTAAATGTTTGTGGTGCCATCTGTATATTTGTGGTCCCGAACAGTAGAATAGGTTCCACGTGGATGTCGGCAAAGGAGAAGGCATTCAATTTATCCGCGTTTATATGAAGACTGGAAGACTGGAAAGCTCCCCGAATATGGACATCAACTGAGTTACACCTTCTAGTCCAGTACGGAGGTCCCTCAGGTTTAGAATCATATGTTCTGCATATAAGGATATAGAATATATCATGCAGTCAATATGGATTCCCCACTCCCTGGCCTCTTGACAGATTAGCTGTGCTATGGGCTTGATTGCACAAACAAAAAGGAACGGCAAAAAGGAAGAGCCCTGTTGAGTCCCACGTGACACTTGGTAGGCATTTGAGATGTAGGGCACTGTTTGGGCTCTAGTTGTAGGCTCCGAATACAACAGTTTCACCCATCGGATATAGGCTGGGGGTATTCTGTATCGGGCTAACGCCACTAACATAAAGTCCCAACCTAGGATATCAAATGCTAGTCGGATATCCAGGAAGAGAGCCGGCAAATGGGTAATGTCCCTGAACAGCATCCATTATTTGAAACAGACGATGTGTATTCAGAGATGCATTTCGTCAAGCAACAAAACCACACTGGTCTGTATGTAACAGGCACGGGAGCAGTGGGAGCAACTGGTGGGCGAGGACCTTACTTAGGATTTTGTATTCTGTGTTCAATAATGACAGAGGTCTGTACGAGTACAGCTTTGTGGGTTATTTTCTGGGTTTTAGTAGGGAGGACACCAGCACTTGTTTGGTAGAGGGGGAAGGGTCCCCTCCTCCAGGTAGGCATTATAAATTTTTTTCTAGCTGTGGGACCAGTCGTGTAGCATATGTAGAATAAAATTCTACTGGAATATCATTTGAGCCCGGTGTTTTATTCCGAGCGAGTTCTTTGATGGTCCCACATATCTCGCCTGTTGTAATTGGGCGTTGTGGGCCTCCAGATCATCCGCAGGCACCCTGGGCAAAGTTGTCTGGTGCAAAAACTAGGCTTTGTCAGCAGGGTCAGGAGGTGGCAGGGCAGTGTAGAAGGTAGTGTAAAAGTCTCAGAAAGCCGTGTTAATCTCCAGTTGCGTCACAACTGTACCCCGGTTCGGTATATTTATCAATAGACTAGGTGTGGGTGATGGGTCTGGCTGGATGAAACGAGCTAAAAGTGTACCTGACTTGTCCGCTTCAGTATGTATTCTGTTCATATACATACTGTAGTCAATTACTCTGAGACATTCAAGGAGTTCAGTGTGGGTGAACCTGGCATTCTGTAATTGAGTTTCAGCTTCGACATTTCCGGCCGTTGCCTGTTCTAGTGGGCCCAGACTGAACTCTACTTGTGTGAGCTCCCGAATAACTTTTCTCCATGGCACCCACCACAGTGTTTATAGCTGTTCCTCGTATCACCACCTTGAAGGCCTCCCACTCCACCAGTGAAGAGGAGGCCATAACAGAGTTTTCAGAGACGTAGGTGACAATTGTATTGACAAGTGACTCTCTAAATTCCGCATTCTCTAAGAGCAGTGGTTGCAGGTGCGGATCCAGGCTGGCGTCTGGCCCCATGATAATGTTATTTCTAGTGGATTATTATCAGATATTGTTTTCCTGAAGTATGTGGCATGTGTAATGTTAGACTGAAGGTGGAAAGGTCAGAAGACTCTATCAAGCAGGAAATGAAGTGTATGTGCGCCGGTGCAAGCAGTAGTCATCTCAAGACTTGAATACGGCAGTGCTACTCTATGCGGTCTCCCGAAACTCAGTTTATCCCCACTCAGAGCATCTCTGAATGCTGCAACTAGACTTGTCACTGGTTCCAAGAAATCCAACCACATCTCGCCGGACTTGAAAGCGCTCAACTGGCTTCCATTTGAGGCAAGGATCCAGTTAAAAATTGCTTGTATGACCACTACACTACACTTCAATACCCCTTTCTACCTGACAAATAAGCTCGAACTATTGGGTAGCGCCCGGCCCTCAAGGAGCACCAGCACTCTGCTCCTTAAGCCAAAGAAATTCAAAAAACTGAAAACCTACAAACGTACTTTATCCGGCATTGCCCCGAGAATCTGGAACTCCCTACCTGTTGAAACAAGACTGATTCCCTCAACATTTGCCTTCAAAAGGGAAGTGAAAGCTCTACTGATGAACAATGCGCTAAACTAGAGGCTTTTCACCTTTTGTCGCCCTGCATGTTTTAGCTAACTTTGTTACCACCTGGCTTCTGCTACGGCCCAGTGTCGCCCGCCATTATGTCATTGGTGTTACTAATGTATCTTGTCGTAACTGCTACCTGGCCTCTGTCACGGCCCAGTGTCGCCCACCATTATGTCACTGTTGTTCCTGATGTATATTGCCTTAATTTGCTCCCGCAGCTATCTATCTGTGTCTTGCTCAACCCGCATGTAAAGCGCTCTGATACCCGCTTGGTCATGTTCGCGCTATACAAAACTTTAAATAAATAAAAAATAAATAAATGTGGGTGAGAATAAAATGAGTGTGCTCACATAGCTATATTATGGCTACCCCATATATCTGAGAGGTCCCAGCCTTCAGCCATTGTTGCAATGCCTTAGCCTGTCCCATTGGACCAGTACCAGGCAAGGGGGGATGTGAGCGATCCAGTGTTACATCTAGAACCACATTGAATTCCCATCCCAAAACCCATGGGTATGGAGTCCAGTCTGCCAACATCGAGGGCAAATGGGACAGGAAGATGTCCTGTTCTGTATTGGTTGCATATATACACCCAAGCACAATTGATGCACCATCCAAAGTTCCCCTTAGCAGCACGTAGTGACCCTGTCTATTGATCCTAGTAACTAGTACCACAAATGGGACACCTGCCCAGATCCATATCGCAGCTCGTTTTGCAAAAGTAGAGTATGATGTCTGGAAGAGTTGACCCCTACATTTCTTATGCGGCTTCTGGGCTTCAGAACCAGTGAGGTGGGTTTCTTGTAAGTAGGTAATCTGTGCACGTCGCCTGTGCAATTGGGCCAGTACCTTGTGTCTTTTGTGCACAGAGACCATGCCCCGCACGTGCCAGCTGATAATGTTAAAAGAGCTAATTACTGTAGACATTTCATTCATAGAAGAAACCATTAAGTGCATTTTTCACAACACGTGCCACATTCTCCCAATCATCTAGGGTAAGTGATTGTGTCAAACACTTAAATACATTCCCCTAATACTCGGTCCAGTGATGTTCCGTCATTCGACCAAACTGTATAACAAACAATAACATATTAACCAAAGAAAACCATGTGCCTTTGCTTTCGGGGTCCGCTGTATTAAACCTATTAGGCATGCTATACCTACAAAATGCGATCATGTCAATTGCTATGGGTCATATGGACCCGGAAACCCAGTATGCTACATGGACAAGAAACATTATCGCCAGGAATTATGAAAAACATACGCATCATGGCTACATCTGAGAATAGAAGCAGATAATCATTCCATGTATACCCCACATATCGTCACAGTATAATCTGTATTCGGCCTAGAACGTTCCTGTGGGCAAGCGCCACTAAACATTTACCTGCAGAGTATAACACCCATCCCTGTACGTTATTAACAACTGTCAATCCAGCAGATCATTAGCCATCAGCAGGTTAATTAAAGGGAACAATGCCACGCTGCAGATGGCGTCCTAGGAGAAGCCCTATGAGGAGCTGGAACTGTTGGGCATTTTGGTGCCTCGCAGAGTGGTTTCTAAATGGATTCCCGCCAGATGGCCTTCCAGGGCCTACTGTGGGGTGGCTCCACCCCAAAGCTATCGTAAGTGGCTGCACCCCGCAGCTGCGACCGAGTAGATCGTTGATCCTTAGGCAACAAGGGCCTTGGGATTCTCCTTCTTCAGGAATCCGGGAACTGCTGCTCCAGCCATTCCCATGGAATTTCTGGAATATCAAAAAAGGTGGGTTGCTGATCATGGATCACCTTAAGTTTGGTGGGTAACAGCAGTGCACACCTGAGACCAGCTGTGCGCAAATGCTTCTTAAAAGGAGGAATGTCTACTCTGGACCGCTAGGGTAGAGTCTGGAAACAGAGAGATCCTTGCATTCTCCATGACGATGGGTGCATTTTCACGAGTGGCTCATAGTGGTGTGTCCTGGTCCTTGAAGTTAAGTATCCTGGCCACGATGGGTCTTGATGGTGCCCCTGGTACAGGTTTCCTTGTAGGGGCATAGTGTGCTCTCTAGACTGTAAATAGATCTGACAAGCCCATCGGGCCACCACGGTCTGGAGCCAGTTCTCTATATATTGAGTGGTGTGGAGACCCTCTGCACCTTCTGGTACACCCAAAATCCAGACATTATTTCTTTGTGCCCTCCCTCTGCATCATCCTCACGTTCCTGGAGCTGATCTACCTGTCGGCATAGCTGGGAAACCTGTGCAGTGTGTTCTGTTTGGCATGGCGACAGGGTGGAGAGCGTCATCTCATTTGTTTTACCGTGTCAGCCAACTTGCGTTGGTCGTCTTTAAGGAGGCTAATGTCTGTTGTGATGACCCCAAGGCATTGTTTAATGGTCACACAAGAGTCAGAATAATGTCTAATTTATCTATGGGGGTGCCGCCATGGTGGGAGGTATACAGTCTTCTGGTGTCAGGGCCAAGGAACACTTGGAGCTTGTGGACCAGGAGCGAGAGTGGACGACTGGTTTACTGGCCTTGGTTCTAGTGCATCCCATGGTTCCTGCTGTTGGCCCACTCTCCCTCTCCCCACAGCTGGGGTAGAGCTCCCAGTTTCCCTCCAGGGGCCCGCAGGGTTTTAGTAGTTATGCTCCCCTGAGCATGTACGGGTTGCACTGTCATGAGATGAACGAATGGTGAGGAAAGGTTAGGTGGATGGCCAAATCAGAGCTGTATTCACAGGCCTGTCACAAAATGGGCTGGCAGTTCGTAAGTGTTCCTTTGCTCTGCCAGGGTAGTCTCACCATGGGTGGCCTACAGAGCAGGGAAGGAGATTCCGCGACCAGTTACAGTGGATGTCACAGATGTGCAGGTTTTTGTGTATGCAGTACACTAGACCGGTGTCCACCCCGGCATGCTTGGGGTCTGATCGGATGGTTTCCCTCTATGTGTATCTCTCAATCATCCGCACCCAAAAAGAGTAGTCTGCAGGGCATATTATATGCACTGGAGAGGCTGGCGCCTCTGGTAGAACAGGACCAGTCCTCCCAAAGTAGCTTGATATTGATTAGGCTCCCGACTCTTAAGCCAGTCGTATGCATGTCGAAGCCACTCTCTATTGGTCATGTTCACATCCTAGAGGGCCATCAGTGTGTTTTGGAGATCTTCCAGTTATCCAAGAGTTAGGGCACTGTGGATGCATATGCCAGAGGGTCTCTTCTTCCAGGTGGGGCCAAACCCGTAAGACGGCAGCACGTGCCACCCTCCCAACACACTGTGATAGTGCTGCATGGATGTTGAGAATGCTTCGTAAAGGCCACCGGGCTGCACATGTCTTCGATAATTTAGGGCTACAGGTGAGGCGAGCGCCGATGTATAGCGCAGGGTTTCATGGGCCTTCATGCCGACACTGTTATTCCCATACATTCGGCCCAGGCCCCCATGGCCATCATCTGTGGACCCCGGTCTCTATATTCGTCCCTTCTCACCTCCAGTAATGCTGTCTTGGGTGCCCAACCTCACGGGCGCTGCAACGTCGCAGCCGACAAGAGCTCACATCTGGCCTGGTGTGGTCCACGCTGTTGCCATTCTGATGCCCCCCGAGGGGGACCACTCCTCAGTAGGCTGGGGTAGCACACCACGGGGTAACCTCTGCCACCATTGCACCCAGCCCCCAACACCAACTGCGGGCCGAGGGCACACGTGGCTCAGGCCGCCATCCGCACCTCGTGGCGGGGGACAGGCTACCTGGGTGTTCTAGGTAACCCTGGGCGGTGTACTACGCTACGCTCGCGGAGTTTGCGGAGTTTCAGTAACTTCGCGATTCACGTAGAACGCGAAGTTACCAAGCACTACGCAATTTGCAGCGTAGCGTAGCTGTTTTTCTTCTTCGCGCACTCAATATGCGTTCTCGCGCGCGCGGTAACGACCTACCATGATTCTGCGTTCGCCGACGCGATTTCCTATCCGTTCGCGGGCGCCACGAGATTTGGAATCCGGCCGCACGATCCTGCGAGAGTGTGCGAACGCGAACACGTCATTCGGACGTGCGATCTGACTTCCGGTGGCAGTGTTGGTAAGATCGCGATCCCGAACACGAAGAAACTACAATCTGGCGAAGAATATCTCTCGAGCATCATAAAACCTTCTCGAAAATGATTATTTTGCTCAAAAAAACTCCTCAGATTGTGATTTGGCTGTAGTTTTTTGTGCAAGGAGTCCTTTTTCTTTTTTTACTTTTTTTTTCAAGAGGAAGGAAGTGCCCCTGAGTCTCCAACTTCCTGTTCCTGTCCAGCAGGCTCCTCCCAGTGCTTTGTCCATGTGCTGTTCACTTTCATTTGGATTTGGAGCTTGAAGGATCACTTTTTGTGTCTGTCTGCTGCATCATATCATTGGATTGGATTTGAGGACTTTTGGATTTGAGATTTTACAAGTAAATTGGAGAATTGGTGTACTTGTTTGTTTGATTGGGGCTTGTTTGTACCTACATTTTTTTGGGATTTTCATCGTTTTTAAAATGTATTGTTGTAGCCTGGGTGGCCTGTAGTTTCAGTAGGGGCCTACTTGTTTTTCTTTGATTGAATTTCAGCCAGTAGGCCCAGAGGTACCCATGGGTGCATGTTTCTGTGGTGTCTGTTGAATTTAAACATCATGTAGGGCATGGATGGCATTGGATTGAATTGCTAAATGTGGTTTTGGGGTGTATTTCACTTTTTGGGTATGTGTTAATAAATAAATACCTTTGTTGGATGTGTGTGTGTGCTTGTTGTGTAACTTTCCAACCTTTCGTAGCCCTGTGGATTTTCCTTTTTGCATTTTTGTATTAAAGCTGTGTTGTTTAGCAGGCCTCCTTTGTCTGGTCATATTATAGGCCTGCTTGAGTTCATTGTTTTCCATGGCCTGTTGTGACTGTGAGTGACCATGTGGCTTGGGGCCATTTTGTGGTGGTAGTTTAGTAGTGTGCTGCTTTTTCCATATAGGCCTGCATGTCTTTTCTTTGTTCCCCTTGGCTTATGCTTGTTGTTGTTGTGGCCTGGCCATGTGGGTGGCGGCTATTTTGTGAAGGCAGGCAGTGTGCTTGCTTTTGCCATAGGCTTAAGCTTGTGGCCTAGTCTGCCAGTAGGCCCAGAGTTAGTCATCATGGGTGCATAAAAACTATTTCTGTGTTGTCTGTTGAATTTTAACATAATTTAGGGCATGGATGGCATTGGATTGAATTGCAAAATGTGGTTTTTGGGGTGGTATTTCAGTTTTTTGGTGTGTGTTAAATAAATAGGCCTTTTTAGCCAGTAGGTAACCCTGGGTGTTCAGCTCGCGGACTTTTGGCAAGTCCGCACTGCGTGACAACGCGGACTTACTCTTTTTTTCTTCTTCGCGCGCTCAATATGCGTTTTCGCGCGCGCGCGATAACGACTTTTTGTGACGATCACGATGCCGAACACGCAGAATTTACAATCTGGCAAAGAATATCTCTCGAGCAGCATAAAATCTTCTCGAAAATTATGATTTTGTTCATTTTGCTCAAAAAACTCCTCAGGTTGTCATTTAGATGTAGTTTTGTGAGCAAGGAGTCATTTTTCTTCTTTTTACAATTTTTTTAAAGAGGAAGGAAGTTCCCCCAGAGTCTTCAACTTCCTGGTCCTGTCCTTTGTCTTCACTTACTTGTTATTGTGGGTGGCCTGGCCATGTGGGTGGCGGCCATTTTGTGAAGCCAGGCATTGTGCTTTTGCCATAGGCCTGCTTGTCTGTCTTGTCTTCCTTTTCTTGTTGTTGTGGGTGGCCTGGCCATGTGGTGCGGCCATTTTGTGGGACCAGCCACTGTGCTTTTGCCATAGGCCTCCAAGCTTGCGGCCTAGTCTGCCAGTAGGCCCAGAGGTAGTCATCATCATGGGTGCATAAAAACTGTTTGTGTTGCCTGTTGAATTTAAACATCATTTAGGGCATGGATGGCATTGGATTGAATTGCAAAATGTGGTTTTTGGGGTGGTATTTCAGTTTTCGGTGTGTGTTAAATAAATAGGCCTTTTCAGCCAGTAGGTAACCCTGGGCGTTCAGCTCGCGGACTTTTGGCAACTCGGCACTGCGCGACAACGCGGACTTAACACTTTTTTTCTTCTTCGCGCGCTCAATATGCGTTTTCGCGCGCGTGATAACGACTTTTTGTGTCGATCGCAATGCCGAACACGCAGAATTTACAATCTGGCGAAGAATATCTCTCGAGCAGCATAAAACCTTCTCAAAAATGATGATTTTGTTCATTTTGCTCAAAAAACTCCTCAGGTTGTCATTTAGATGTAGTTTTGTGAGCAAGGAGTCATTTTTCTTTTTTTTACAATTTTTTAAAGAGGAAGGAAGTTCCCCAGAGTCTCCAACTTCCTGGTCCTGTCCTTTGTCTTCACTTTCTTGTTATTGTGGGTGGCCTGGCCATGTGGGTGGCGGCCATTTTGTGAAGCCAGGCATTGTGCTTTTGCCATAGGCCTGCATTGTCTGTCTTGTCTTCCTTTTCTTGTTGTTGTGGGTGGCCTGGCCATGTGGTGGCGGCCATTTTGTGGGACCAGCCACTGTGCTTTTGCCATAGGCCTCCAAGCTTGCGGCCTAGTCTGCCAGTAGGCCCAGAGGTAGTCATCATCATGGGTGCATAAAAACTGTTGGTGTTGTCTGTTGAATTTAAACATCATTTAGGGCATGGATGGCATTGGATTGAATTGCAAATGTGGTTTTTTTTGGGGGTCTATTTCACTTTTTGGGTGTGTTAAATAAATGCCTTTTTTGCGTGTGTATGTGTTGTTGTTGTGGTTGTGTAACTTTCCAACCTGTTTTTAGCCATGTGGATTTTAGATTTTGCATTAAAGCTGTGTGTGTTGTTTATCAGTCATCCTTTGTCTGGCCATATAGGCCTGCTTGAGTTGATTGTTTGCCGTGCCCTGTGCCTGTGAGTGGCCATGTGGCTGGGGGCCATTTTGTGGTGGTAGTTAGTAGTGTGCTGTTTTTGCCACATAGGCCTGCATGTCTTTCCATTGTTCCTCTTGTCTTACTGCTTCCAAATCCATCCCCATTGCCAGCTGCAGCTCCCTGATGCTGCATCAATCCCACGTGATGCACAAATTTAGGCCAAACAGGCTCCACTACATTTTTGTTTTTGTTCTTTGCTATTCTTATTCTTCCTGAGTGTACACAGTACACCAGGAAAGCCCTGGCCTTGTTGTCAAAGTCTCATAAATGGCTACACTGTTGTTGTTCACTGAGTTTCTAACATTTAATAATTGAGACAACCACACACTAAGTTGTATATTATATTAGTTTGATTTGTGCTATCGTTTGACTGATGTTCTTCTGGCTTTTTTGCTTTTAGGTGCACAAAAGACTGAGGAGGAGGTGTGTCATCATTGTCCGTTGTACTGCCAGACAGACGTCCTGCTGCTGTACACGACGTGACGTGTGACCTGACCAGACATCTCTGCAACTGAGTGCTGCTGACATCTGAAGAAGATGGGCTCAAAGAAAGCAGGTACCAAGAAAGTTGCTATTGAGAAGAAGGAACAGAAGAAGGAAGTGACACTTAAGTCTGGTGTGCCGCCCAATACCTTTTTTGGGGAAAAAAAATATTACGCCTGCAGCAGCGGTGCCCGGGGGGCAAGCTGGGGGCAGCACCTCCGCATCAGTGGGCCCAACCCACCAACCCAGGCCCAAGCACATGAGTGTGGAAGAGGTAGCCAGCCTAATGGTGGAAAGCAGTGATGCTGAACCTTAGATAAACCTATTGCTAACTCAAAGTAGTACCCAATCAACGCAGGAGGAAACACAGCAGATAAGTGGTCAACAACAACAGCCGCAACCACCGCCCGCAATAGTAGTTGTTGTTCCTCCCGAAGTAGGGGCAGTTCAGGAAATTGAGCCTCATGCAGAGGTAGAAGAAGAGGAAGCCACTCATTCAGAAGATCCATTGTCTTCCAAATCCCCAGCAAGGAAAAGGAGGGTTAGTCCATCACGTTCTTCACCAAGCCACCCTTCTGATGATCTAGATGCCACTTGGAAGCCACAAACTAAGTCTGAGAGGGAGACACGTCCCAAAACCAGGCTAGGGAAAAGGAAGGTTCCAGAAAGCCTTACACTTATGGAGGTCGATGTAGAACAGCAGGATGATGATGATGAGTCAGTCATCACGAACATCACTCCCGGCCCCGAGGAGATGGAGACCAACATTATTACCCTATCCAAAATCGCTGCGAGGGATGTAGCACGCATACCTCCACAGGTAACACCAACACGACCTACAGCTTCCATATTTGCATTAGCAAAGGCCCAGCAGCGACCTACATCCAGCACAACCACCACCTCAGTAGAAGTAGGTAGTGGTACAGCAAAGAGTCAAATTCAACCCACACCCTCCAGTTCATCCGGCATTGGAAGTGGCACCTCCAGCAGGAGGCAAAAGTTAAGCTCCCCAGTTTGGGACTTCTTTACGGTTAGCGAAAAGGAGGAGAACATTGCTATATGCTCCATTTGTAATACCTCTGTTAGTCGGGGTAAGCTTGGTACAAACTATGGTAACGGAGGCCAAATAACCCATCTGAAAAAACACCACTTGATCAGCTGGGAGGACCACCTTCGCGGCATAAAAACTGCAACCATTGGTGTTGGTGGGGATAAACGAGTAGAAGATCCGATCACGGTGGAAGAGGAAGGACAGGGAGACATTCTCTCTGGTAGTGCTACACAAAGTAGCCCTGTCCCCAGCAGTGCAGTGTTATCGTCGCCCACATCTTCAGCAACATCTCAGTGGCACAAGAGTAAGAGTCAGCTTGAGACAGCAAGGAGTACCGCAATGAAAAAAGTGCGTTGTTGAGCCTAAGAGAAAGGAAAACCATGCAGCCTACCATTATCAGCATGTTTGGGGGGAGGGGCAGTATGAACGCAACCACCCAATAGCACGTTTGTACAATGCGAAGCTGGCTAAAATGTTAGCACTGGACCTTCTCCTTTTTCTTTTGTTGAAGGGGTGGGTTTTCTGGAATTTGTGACAGCCATCTGCCCAAAATGGCATGTTCCCAGCCGCTACTATTTTGCCAGAGTTGCTGTTGCAGCACTACATCACGACGTGCTGGAATTGCTTGGAAAAGCCTTGAAGCAGAGTGCTGTTCATAGTATCCACCTGACAACAGACATGTGGACCAGTTGCCAAGCCACTGATTACATGTGCATCACTGCACACTGGATCTCTTTTGCTGGGGTTAGAGAACAGATATCTGCTGGTGTTGACGCTGCTGAGATTTTTCATGCCACTCGCAAACATGCAACTGTAGCCATGTTTGCCATGGAGAAATCTCATACTGCTGCAAACATTTTGGAAGAGTTTAACAGCAAGGTCTTTGAGTGGCTGCGCCCAAGAGGGCTTAACATTGGTTTTGTTGCCACGGACAATGGCAGTAATGTAGTTAGGGCCATGCAAAATGGTCGCTATTTCAGGGCTTCGTGTTTGGCACACTGCATTAACATTGTTGTTCAAGACTTTCTGAAAAATGAATACAAAGTCAACAACTTACTGGCCACCTGCAGAAAAATATGCACACATTTCAGCCATTCTTTTAAAGCCCGGAAGCAGCTGAGGGTCATTCAACGTGAGCATAAAATGCCAGTCAAAGCACTCATCCAGGAGGTGCCAACACGTTGGAACTCAACTTATTACATGCTTGATTGTCTGTTTGAGCAGTACATACCACTCAATGCTTATGTCATGCAAAGATTAGGGGATCCTACTGTGAGAGGCATGACTGTTGAGATGGGTCAATGGGACCTCGTTAAATGCCTGACAGAGATGCTACTTCCTTTTGAGATCTTCACAAGTGAAGTCAGCAGGGAGGACTGTACTATGGGCCAAGCTATCCCATTGTTGCACATGCTAGAGCAACAGCTGAAGGAGGTGTCTGAAACGTACGCAGGTGTGGATGACAAACAAGATGCATATCATTTGGCGGAGGCCTTAGCCGTTCGCTTATCTGAAAATAGAAGTATTCAAAATAAAATTGTGTCAGATCCACATTACATTACTGCCACAATTTTGGATCCACGGTACAAAGTATTTCTGAACAGTAAGGCAGTAATTCCTTTTTCAGAAGTGGATGTTACCAAGTACAAAACTTCGATAGCTCAGCTAGCCATTGACTTTGAAAACGAACGTCTGGTAATTACAGGCCCCCAGGGCATAACAAGTACTACAGGGCATCCAGAGTCAAGTTCTACTTCGGAGCCTGAGGGCAGTGCGTTTGCCTCCCAGCAGTCACCGACACCAACACTACCAATAACATCAACAACAGCAAGAACAGGATCATCCACAGTACAATCGGCAACTGATTGGTTTCTACGGCAGGGGTATGGTAAGCCCAGTGCTGATGCAAAGGCAAAACAGGCCGAGCACATCGGAGCACCCCTGAGCATTGAGCGTTGAGCGGTCCAGGCCTATCTGGATGACCCAACAGAGGTCTTCATGGATCGAAACCCATTGGTGTATTGGTATGGGAAAAGAAGCCAATGGACAGTGCTCAGCAGGCTGGCGATAAAGTATCTGGCTTCCCCTGTCGCAAGTGTCTCTTCTGAGCGTGTTTTCAGTGCTGCTGGTGCCATTGTAACTTTGAAAAGGACCAGTCTCTCGCCCAAAAGCGTGGAGAGGTTAACCATGATCAAAATGAATCAGCACTTTATACCACCGGATTACAAAATACGTGAATCACAGCAGGAAGAGGAGAGCGACTTCGATGACGTAAGTAGTGGGTTACAGGACCTACTTCTGTCCGAACCATCCAGAGTTTGAGGACGAACTCCTCTTCCCTGACAACTAGGCTTTCAAATTGTTACTTTCTTCCTTCCTTTATTTGTCTGTGTATCTGTCTTTCTGGTTCAAATCAAATCACAACAAATCCATCACCACTGTCTTCTCTTTTTATTTCCCTATTGGAGTTGCACATCTGTGCATTTAACTGTCCACTCCTCAGAGTGCTGCTCCATCATCCTGACTCGCCCTAATTACATTTCCATCAAGCCAGACATTGGAGTACAAGAAATGTTGCCTCTAACACTCCCTCCATAAGAAGTGAAACGTGACTATAGCTATCATCCGTTTTGTTTCCGAGCCGAAACTCATCACTGTCCGAAGGCTATCGCCTCTGTAGGCATCCACAACTCTTCACTGTCAGAACTTGGGCAGGCATCCAAAAGTAAACTAATCACTGTCAGAAGGCTACAGCCTCGGCAGGCATCCAAAGCTCATCACTGTCAGGACAGAAGGTACTTGGCAGAGAAAGACAAGACTCTTCGAAGAAACTTGCTGACATTTCTGCAAACTCAATTGACCAGCAATGACCGCTACCCAGGCCGTGGCCCATCACAGCGCTGACCATGTGAACCAACTTAAACTGCGACAAAGTGCCACAGATGAATAAGACGAAAACCGAAACAGCGACTACCAACACTCAAAATGAATGTGGAGTAATAATGAGGCCACTGCCTCGTTAAAAAAAAACACACACCTGTCAGAACTAGGCATCTGATGATCTGACAGCCAAAGAGAAGAGCAAGACAGGTAATAGTGATGGCATGCATTGGATGCTTGCTGACTCTGAGCGATTGCTGTTGTTTGTTGTGTTGATGTTGTGCATGAAGTCGAACTCTTCTAGTTAATCTACAAAGTGAAAGTGACTCAAGTGACAGTCAATGTTTCCCTTCTTGTTGTTTAATAACCAAATTGCACTCCTACTACTGCAGGTGCAGGCCAATATCCGTTGCAATTTTTTAATATGGAATATGGACTTAATCGGAGACTAGTCACTACAGACTGAGTTGGAGTTGGACAACACGTACCACACCATGATGATGACCATACTACCTTTGCACGCAGTCAGTCAGTTGGATCGGAGATGATTGATGGAATAACTGCGTTTCATGAAGTGGCATAAAAGGCAAACACAACAATTCAACAAGAAAGTAAACACAGCAGACCTACATGTCCATGTAGTGGTGGAGTCGAGTGTAGTCATATGACTGACAGCGGCGCATTGATTTAGTGACTTAATTTTGAAAATGCTAGGTTGCTGTATATGCCTTTTGAGTTTTGTCTGGCTCTGTCAAAATTTAAGGTAAATGGAGGTTGGGTCACGGCCTGGTGCCGTGGGCCTGTTCTGTCCTGTTGTTGTTGTAGCTTAATGCTGTAAACAGAATAGACACGATATATCCAAGCCGCCTCAGTCTGAAAGTGTTCTCTCTTCTCTTCTTGGACTCCACCGTAATTGATGCTTTTTTTTTATTCATTGATTTTTCAATACCCCTTTTGTTTTTCCATCTACACTTACAGGCCGGCCTTTACCCTGTGCTATACTGGGAGAAACAACTCACACTTACCTTACCAATCCGCATCAGGCAGGCAGTGGCACCCAAGATTGATGTGCGGAGCGTCCATGGAAGATAGGACCAAGAGGAATGACGAGATTCAACTCCACAATTTGACCAGGATAATACAGTAACTTTAGTATCATTCATCATTCGTCTTTTAATTAATTTGATTCCTTTTTTCTCTTCAATCATTACGACTGTGTGTTGTGTTGTTGTTTGTTTGCTAATTGATCCCTACAACTATTTTTTAATTTTCTTTGCTATCTTTAAAAGTAAGCCCGGTACAACATGTAATTTGGGTCTCTCTGAGGGCATACAGGCAAGGCAAATTGCATAGAATATACTGCTGCCCTGTACTGTCTAATTGTCTAGTAGTAGTTAGTAAGTACTACTCATTAACCATCAAGTTATCTTCATCATCATGCATGCATTTACTTTTTCTCCCTTTATAGATTTATTGGATAAGATCATGGTCGTCTGCCAAGATTGTGCTTTGCTTTTGTTGTGTCCATGCGTACTGTTTTTCTTTGTCAAACCTTTCCCCAAACCCCCCTTCCCATCCATTCATCAAACCCTAACCCTCTTACCCCGGGCTGTGATTTATATTAAGGTGTGATGTGACTACATTAAATGTACACCAATTGATCACACGCTTGCTGGGGCAGATGTGGTGAAAGCAACACTAATTCAATTTCAAGGCAGGGCGAGGATCTTCTTCTGCTTGCCCACCCATGCTCAGTCTATGTGCAAACCAATTTTTTTTCCAAAGGGACCTAATACATCATAATTAATTGCCGGCATTGATTGGATTCATCATCAACATCCTACCACACAGCAGTAAAGGTTACGAATTGCGATTGTGTTAAGTTAAGTGACTCACTCGACACAACTACAGTTTGTAACTTCTTGTACTAGGCTGTCCCCACCACCATTATGTTTTATTTTACTTTAGCAGTTGCAATATTGTTTGTTTGGCAGTCTTCTTCTGTACTGTACTTTACTTCGTTCTACTACTCCTCCCACAGTCTCTCTCAGGCAAGTGACTGTCTTTTTTATTTTTTTTGCAAATGCTACTGCCAGTGTCTACTACTACCACCACAACCATGGCATCTTCTCCATTCTCTTGGGAAACCATGCAGCCATCACTGTGCCGAACTTAATCATCATCAATCACAGGTAAGATAAGTTTGGTGGGAGGTATAATGGACTAGGAGGAGAGACTGACAGTACTAGTAGGACAAATAACTCAGTGAGGGGTACCGCATCTATCTCTTTGTGTATTACATAATCGGCAGATTATTTAAATCAAACCCTGGCTGCGGCCCTGCAGCAGCAAGGAAACCATGTGACGTAAATTCGTAAAACAGTAACCCCCCCACAAAACATTAACATCGTATGTTTAAGTATAAATATAATTTATTACCCTAACAAAAATAAACTATCCCACACCTGACCTACCCCTCTCCCTAACCCCAACCAATGTCCAAAACGAAAAAGTCCAAACAATGTCCATAAACCCCAACGCCCAATTCCCACCCACCAACAAAAGGAATAAGAAAGGGGCAATCCAACGGGGTCCTACATAGTTCTTAGATTCGGCGGGCTTTCAGGTGTTTGTCCACGAGGATCTTGACCCGCTCCTCTAGTTGCTCCTCTAGGCGTGAAATCCAGAGGAGCATCTGGCGGCGAAATGCCCTGCAGTGGCATCCAGGGTGGGGGGCAGCAGTGCTGGCTGTTAAGGAATTGCGGCAGCGGGCGGCTGCCTGACCGCGGTGCCGTACCACTGGAGGTGGGGCCTGGCTGGGGCCCGGGGCATTGGAGGAGGCTGCTGCTGCTGCCGCCTCCTCCTCCTCCTCCGCCTGAGCCACCAGCCGCCGGTACTCTTGGCAGATGGCCTCCAGTTTCCGGCGCCACGCCCTGGCTGCCAACTCCTTCCGTGATGGTTTTTCTTGGGAAGGAGGATCTATATCAAGAAAGAAAAAGAATATTGTTGTAACCAATACTCTTAGCAAAACAGTAACACAAAATTAATTCAACACCTAGTGGCACAGTAGCACTAGCAAGCACAGTACATAACATTTGTGGTAATAATCTATCCTCCCACTTCCTCGGCCATTTGTGGGAGTTTCAGGCATTATACTAGCACTATGGACTCCAGTACACAGTACACCAGTCTTCTTCTTATCTCTAGTTTAGCGAAATTACATAACCTGGTTGTAGCCGGCATGCTAGCTCAGTCAGCTAAGCTTGCACCCAAGACAAACATACGAGTCATGACGCAGACTCATGTTAGTTTTATTTACTACTGTCTGCAGGTGGGGAAGCTCGTATTTTTCTATTACGGGTGGCACTGGCCATACTCTCTCAAATAAATAAATAAAACTAATTTCGTTGCGCGCACTGCATCGCATTTGGCGGTGCAGTCCGCACAATGAAATTCGCTTTATTTATTTTTATGTTTACTTACCTGTATTTGGCCGTAATCCATAGTTTACTACCCCCACCCTGCCCCTCCCCCTCCCCACTTCACCACCCGGCAGCACTCCCACCACCGACCGCTACTGCATAAGGTACTTTGTTTTGATTGATTGTGTAACCAACAGATAGGCCACCCTCTGCAGGCTGGCTGACACATTCGAAAATAAATTAACATAGGTAGGGAGTGGTCCTCGGAGTCGGAGGAAGGCGCTTGATAACTAACTATACAATATATATATATGATTTGCTTGCAAACTACTGTGAGTCAACTGTATTCTGAAAATACAACTTGTATTCCCCTCGGCTTTGCTACTCTGGCGCGGTTTCTTTTACATTCTCTTGAAACTAAGACTCTGCATTCAGTGACGGTCTCCACCTATGCTGTCTATGATGAATACATACAGGCATCCATCCATTCTAAGTAAATGTCTATCATTCTTCTTAATCTCTCCACAAACCTTAGTTTGTTTCACCAACAACCACCCATGTGTCCACTCCTTCCTTGCTTGCCTTGGCTTTGAGTTTCACCCAAACACCGCTGATGATTCTTGCTATCCCCAGTATCCACCCATACTGTGTCGCCCACCCAGGCAGGCATCTTCTTTCACCTTCCACCCATCCTTCAACAACACATGCATCTGATTCATATCTGCCACCTATGCATGCTTCCAACGTATCCTTCTCTGCCAGTCATATTACATCTCGCCCGTCCTTCCTCCTTCCACCCTTCTTTCCCTTTTTGTTCAACACATCCATCAAGATCATCTGATCTGACTTTTAGTCTTCTCCATTAAACTTTCACAGCTGAGTTGGAGTCAGATAGAAGAGGCCATTGGTTACTCAACTCACGCTGCTAATGCTATTGCTAATGCATTGCTAATGCTAAGTAAAGGGTGTCTTCTTCAATCGTTGTATAATGTTCACTACAACTTCATACTTAATAAGTCTCAACAGTACAGTGAGTGAAGTGAACACCCTTCCAGCTAGTGTAATGTCAATAAGTAATGAATATAACTTTCCACCGCCCGCCACTGCTGCTGGCTCACCCCCTGTATCTCCTGCAGGTGCCGCATCTCCTGCCCCCTCTGGAATGGCCGCATCGCCATCGCCGCTGGCCCCGCCGGCACTGGTGGTCGGTAGGTCGCCTAGAAAAAACATTACACATTTTTAGATGCCTGTACACCTCCCCCTATTTATTCGTTTTCACTAGCAAGATTGAAAAAAAAATTAATACATACATATACAACATACATCACTAGTCCAAATCGGGTACTAGAGTAGAGTCAGTAGACACTAGTAGTGTTATGGTCCCTAGGGTCATTATTATAGTCTACTCTACTCTTTGCAAAGTTAGCCTGAGCAATGCAACCATTTTCGCTTCATGTCTTTTGCGCATGTTACCTCGCAGCTTGTTGTGCAGTAAGACGTCTTTTTGAGCCCACATGAGCTCATACAGCTACTGTCTGAGCGTTGCGTACAAGAGGTCGAAAAACAAGCCACTTTGTTATGGAGTTCGGTTAGTCCGTATTGCTTAGCCATAAGTAACATGTTACACTTTTTGGCATGACTGAGAAATGCTTGCATTATACTATCTAACGCGCACCATTTTTCTCATAACAGGCAGAAGATTCCCTTCTACGAACCAGAGATTTGCAGAGCTTATGAATGATGCATGTAACCAGTACTTTTACGTTCTACGGTGAGGGGTCTCCCAGAATTCGCACAGATCTTTTGTCTTCTATCATGCACTTGTAACAATGTTTATTGTTTTAATCTTATGCATTTTGCTGTTGGAGATGGCTGTAGTACACTGAATCTTATAGAACAACGTACAGAGCTTGTTAGTTGAAAATAAACCTTTTGAACTTACACATAGACTCTGTGGTATTTGGTGTGGTGGTGGACTTACACGAGTGAGTGAGCGAAAGGGTGTTATGTTCTGGGTTGTGTAATCATTGGGTATCTTTGGGTGGGGGTTCGGGGACCTAATGAGACACTATAGCTAGTCAGTCAGGGGATTGTGGGTTCACTTCTGACTGAGGTGTGAGGAAGGTCCAACCTCCCATCACCAACATCCTATTTTCTTGTGCATAGTTCTGTATGTGGCTGTGCAGAATCCCCACAACAGTAGTAGTATGTACTATATCCTATCAAAAATAGTCAAATATCTGGTTGGGCATTTTGTTGGTGGTAATTGTCAAAGCCTCAAGATTAAGAAGACTAGAAGAGGAAAACCCAAAGGACTGGACTCAGTGGCTAGAGCTTTTGGTCAATCTGAGTTTTATTCAAAACCGTAAAATAAAGAGTGGCAAACTGGGCAAGCTTAGCTACAGACAGACTAATAGTAGTAGTACAGAGAGTCATAGCAGAGGCAGTTAGAACTTAGAGGCAGGGATAACCAGAATTTAGAAACAGATAGTCAAGATCAAAGAAGCTTTTGTAAAAAATAGAATTAGGAAGTGGAACCAGAATTAATAGTTCGGAAAAAATAAGGTGCAGTAAAAGTTAGGGAAATATAATTGTTAATATTAACCACTGGAGGACTTACTTGGGCCAGCAGCAGGGTCCTCGGTAGAGGAGCGGTCCTCTGGTTGTCCCGCCGACTCGGACCCCGTCTTCTTGCCCCTGGGTGCTGCTGATCAGTGATCATGTAAGATATAATAAAGAAAGAGACAAGCATTAATGATTGCTATGAAACAAATACATTATTTTAAAAAAATGCTCAAAAAACATTTTAGGAAACAATAATTGCAATAAAATTGACCTATCTAATCAGATCGACTACTGGCTTGCGGGATTCACGGACAGTCTACTTATTTATGAACACTAATCCAGTATTTCATTCTGATTGATTCGAATCCAGAACACTAACTAAGCCTGAGTACCACCTGACCTAGCCCACCTACTCCAGACGGGCCAATTGTTCACTAAGTCTGCATTTCCATTTTTTTAGCCCTCAAAAATGCATAGATGAGATGGAGGACACATGCATAAATTTGTGCATACACCAAATTGTTGGTTGGTTGCGTCTGATGTTCTGCTACTGACTGACACTGCTAAGCCTACCACTCACTAAACAAACTACAAAAGGTTCTACTAAGGACTGGGGTAAGCAGCACTCAGTGACAGAGGATGCGTCACGCAGACCGCTAAAAATTATCAACTAATACTAACTAAACCTAGTATCAATCCATCCACCACTATTTGACAGGAGGACAAAGGAAGGACTAGAGTCTCTCTAGCAATAGCATTACCTAACTTAAGTTCTCTAAAGTAAACTCTTACATAATAATCAGCCCAAGCGAGCGCAAAGTTGCAAACAAGTAAGAGTAGCACCGAGCACCTGTGTCCTACAATCACAGAAGATTTTGAAACGTAATTTACCTGCAATGTAAGCAGCAGTATTCTTGTTATTCGTAAAAAAATTATACACAATACTTATACTACTATATATTAGCTACTCACCAAGCCCCACGACCTCGACACCTAGCAAGTCCAACAGGTCCTGCTCCCGGTCCAGGATGTCTGACCACCGGTGGGCCAGCTGGTTATGGGTGTGCCAGACCCCTGAGCAGCAAAACACTGCCCGGCGCACCTTCGCCCACCGGCGGTGACGCTCCTGGGTAGGGTACCCGGAGCCTTGCTGCCAAGTTCAAGGGAAGGGGGCGCTGCACAAAAAAAATAAGGGTGGCCACCTCCGCCTCGCAAAAAAGCTGCCGGGCTTGCACCCTTGAAGGGCGCAGTCTGCCGCCAGGCAGGCGGCTCTTGGGCGCACGCGCCTTGCCCTTGGAGCCGGTAGTGCTGCTACCCTTCGCCATGGTTCTGGGGTGTGTGGGAGGCGGAAAAGAAAAGTTAGAAGGAAAAAATAAAGTTTGGGGAAGAAGTAGGAGCTTAAAGAAGTAAGTAATATAAAACAGTAGAAAAGTAAAAAAAACAGTAAAAGTAGAAAGAAATGCAAAATATAGACTTAGGGACAGAGAGAGATAGATAATAAATTTAAAAAAATTGAAAAACAGTGTAAAAAACTAAGGATTGCAAAGATTGAGGGAGGATAGAAAAGCAGGCCCAGAACCATAGCATAGAGTGAAAAACAAGATGGCCGCACCCATTGCGACCGCGTGGGTAAGTTCGCGTGATATTTCCCCCCAAGCACGCAAAAAGCGCCGCGAACACGTACGACATGAAATGCGCATCGCGAGCACACTATACGCGACCCGGAACAGGAAATAAGGCATCGCGAACGGGCGGGACAAGTGAAAAACAAGATGGCCGCGCCCATAGGCGACCGCATGGGCAAGTTCGCGAGATACTATCCCCCCAGCACGCACACAGCGTCCCGAACACGCACGACGCGTTCCCGAAGAAGAAAAACGCATCGCGAACGGGCGCGACAAGCAACTACGCACGCTCACTTAGCTACGCGTAGCTCGCAAAGCGTTTTAACATCTTCGCGTAGCTTCGCGTAGCGCGACTACGCGAACTACGCCCAGGGTTAGTTCTAGGCCATCCATGGTGAGTTAATCACAGGTGTGAGCTTACTGGTACGTAGGGGTCATCTGTGTATTGAAGTCAGATCCCGATGCTGCTGCCACGATGTTTAACTAACTGGATCACGGGCCCGGATCCGGGAGCCTCTGAGCCATGCGTACGCCATCTTGTGCCGTTGGCCATGCCCCCAGAATGTAATGCCATTTGCGATAATATATATGTTGAATAGATCTTATTGCGGTTCGTGTCCATTTTCACGCTGTTATTTTAGGATATAAAGTTTCTATATAGAGTCATAAAAGGTATTATTTAGACTGAGATTATGAGTGTTTAAAGCATAGAATAGAATATTGTTTTGACTGCATAAAAAAATACTCATGCGTATTTCGTAGTACAAACATATACCTAGCACAACTGCAGGAGTCATGCAGAGTGTAAATTGTCAGGGATCCTTGGTCTACAGAAAGGAAAGACTAAAATGAAGACGGAGGTTCACAATGGGAGGCTGGAAAAGTCAGATTGCTTTAAAGTAGCAGATACCAAGGGGAAGATTTACTAAGATTTTGCACCATGTTTGCGTCACAAAAGTGACGCAAATTGGCGCAAAATCTTTTTTTCCCTATTTACTTTCCAGCGCTAAACTTGTTTAGTGCTGGAAATAACGGAAAAGTAACGCGAAGCAGCGCATAGCGCTGCTTCGCATTACTTTGCGCCATGGGGGCATACCAAGGGTGGAGCATGGGCGTTCCCATGCAGCCACCCAAGGTTTCTCACGCTAAACCCAATTTACTAAATAAAGTAGATTAGGTTTAGCGTGAGAAAACTGCGACCTTTTCAAGTAGGCGCACGGAAGGAGAAATGCTTTCATTTCTCCTTCCTTTTCCGACTTTGTATGCGTGCTGCACTGTGCAGCACGCATACAAAGTGGGAAAAACTTTGCATTATGTCTGGGCATCATATTTTATACCGGAAGGGTTTCCTTCTTGTACAAAACCTATGCTAGACTAATGCACACACCCTAGCGCTGTGGCGCAAAGTTGTGTGCTTAGCACACGGCAGCTGTAAATCAGCACCGGCGCAAGGAAAAGGGGAGGAGAGAGCCATATCTCTGAAGATATAGCGCTCTCCTGCTCACTCCCTGTCGCGCAACGCAGCGCAGCCTCGAGGGAGGCTGAGTTGCGCGAATTTTTTGTAAATGTACCCCCAAGTCTTTTATTGTAAGGCGTTTGGCTGGAACCTTATCTTTTTCTTTTTTTAAAGTAACACTAAAAAAAAAAACATTTTGGGGCATATCAACAAGGCGGCGTTAATGAATTATCGCCGCTTTAGCGTCCGTTTTCGGACGAAAAGCGGCGATAATTTTATCGCCGAATTAACAAGGACACGCTAGCGCGTGATTCCTGACTTAGCGTCCGTTTTCTGCACGCCTCCCATCGCATCGCTAATGAGATGCAAAGGGGGCGTGCCTGTGAAAACAACAGGGGAAATATCGCTAACCCAGGTATCGCCATATTAGCAACGTGGGTTAGAGATATTTTAAATTGCGTTAAGTATGCCTTAACGCAGGAATTTAACGTCTGCTAAATTCCTGACTAAGGCATACCTAACATGGGGGTGGATTGTGTGGCTAAGACCACAGGCCCTATCGCCAAGTATATCGCCGTTTTCCATGGGACATCGCTGGAAAACCAGCGATGTTCCATGGAAAACATCGCTATCACTGGAAAATTATCGCCTTTGCGCTAAGCGTTGTTAATACAGCGCTAGCATGGCGATAATTTCCAGCGATAGCCGGCGATAGGATTCCTCACGCTAAGCACGGCCAGCGATAATTATCGCTGGCCGTTGTTAATATGCCCCTTACTCTTTTGTATAGCGATAAGATGCTCTTGTGCTACAATAAGACACCGAGAAAAGATACTACCTGGGCCACAGTGATGCAACTAAAATAGAATATACAGCAGTGATTTATGTATAGTGAGAAAGTCATTGGGCACTGGTTAATCTACAAGGAATATTACGGGGGCTCTAACAACACGGAGAGGTAAACAATCCATTAGCAGCACTGTTAAACAATGATGAGTACTATGTGGGGTGTACCAAGGAGCCACAGGTGGACAACTCACTAGAGGCACTATTAAGTCATCAGGGAGCATTATGTGGAGTATATCTTGAGCGAGAGATGACCACTACCGGTTGGAGTTTTATAAATATCTGGATTACGGTCGTCACTTGCAATTTCCTGGCTATACATATTACTGATTTCTAGTTTTTTTTTTTTACATTTGGCAGGTGGTAATGGTCCCTTTGATAGTACGATTCCAATTTCGAGTTTAAATGTCATAAAGTATGATTGCTGTGTTACTAATTTTTTACTTCGCATCTAAAATTTTGCAACCACATAGAATCTCGATTCAGCAGTTAAGTGGTTGCATGTGAGTTGGTGTATTACAAGATGGCATTCACATACCTAACAACGAGCCAAGTGGTTCCAAGTATGTACATTGCTGTTGTTCAATCATGGTGGTGGTGACTTCTCTTTAGCGTTTATGACTGCAGTAATATGACAGTGTTGTCCTGCGATTTTGACAAGTGGGATGTATATTCCTAGGGGATAACCTGTTCGGAAGGAGTTTTGGACTTGGTGTTTTTATTGGCTCTAAATTATGCCCTATATGTTTACTAAGAATTGGTTAACCTTTGGATCCTGTAATTACTTTGAATTATACTTCCCACAATTTGGTGCTTCTGGATGCTTTCGAGGTCTATAGGAGTAAGAACCCATTACAAATTACGCATGCAATAATTTTCTATGAAATATGCAGTATTAGTTTCTTTATTGACAGCATATATATTTTAGTGTTGTATTATTCACAATATGTATGTAATTGACTGGTTGCTGTACTATTGGGGTGTGGTTTGTTCATCTACTAATACCCTCTACTTGTTTAGGTTCTGGTGTATTACCACTGGCCTTTGGTAATGTGGCCCTAATTCTCTGTATATTTCCTCTAACTATATAACATAATATAATATTCCAAAAATATGGTTGTATTTATGCTAAATACTTTCATAATTATACTGATGCCTGGTTTTCTACTTTGTAGCAGTGAGGCTTATACTATGTCCATTAGCTTTTTGTCCTGAGGATGCTCTTGAGCATGCCTGATGATTAGAGACTGAAACGTCAACGCATAGTTTTGCTGCAACTCATTGCTGTGTACTATTTCTCTGGGAAGATATGATCAGTAGGAGTTGGATACTTATAATTAGGCAGCAGAATATATTTCTAGCACACTAAATTTCTGTTTTGTTTTTGTGTATTAGTTTGGTGTTATGTCTGTGTGTTGGCTTTATGTTGTGATTGGTGCTCTCTTTTAAAAAAATAATATTTCAAAAACATATTTGTATAGTTAACACTAATATATTGTGACTATTTTTGGGAAATAAAGTGTTATTGCTCAAAGAGATCACTAATAATGTTGTCATGTTTGACCTGTAAATTGGCTTTTATGAATGTTTTTCCTTTGGGAGTATTTTTTGGTTTGAATAACAACCCCATTGAGGCACTATTGAGAGCCACCAAGGAGTATCATGTGCCATTTACCCAGCACTGAGACATGAACAAGTCATTGGAGGAACTGTTAGGCCACCAAGGAATTTTATGTGGAGTCTATCTAGGAGCGAGATATAAGCAACCCATAGGAGGCACTGCTAAGTCACCTACGAGTGTGAGTCTTTCCAGGAGTGAGAGATGAACATTTCATTGGAGGCACTCTTAAGACCTCAAAGAGTCTACCCAGGAGAGGGTGGAGATGAGCAACTCCTTGGAAGCACTGTTAAGCCACCACGGAGTATTAAGCGGAGTGCAAGCAGAAGCGAGAGATGAAAATTTGATTGGGGCACTGTTAAGTCACCAAGTAGGGGACTGAGATCCCAGACTCTGAAGACCCTGTACAACCACTAGGGAATTCATAAATGTCTACAAACAATGGTTGTTAGTGTGTTAGCTAGAGCTGTCTATGAGAAGATGGGGTTCTTGGGCAGAATGGTGACATTTTGGGCATACACCCTTTCCAGGCCTTAACTGGTTCAACAAGGAAATTGCCACAAGAAGTCACCCTTAACATCTCTGCCCGGGCTGAAAACCTTAGGAAGAAGCTCTGGAGGTAAGGATCAGAGGCGTTGGGTTAGCAGGGACAGCGGAAGGAGAAGGGAGGAGCAAGACTATAGTTGAGAAAATACTTTATGTGATTCCAGCAAGGGAGATGAGACATGGTTATAAGCCCTGGCTTATAGCAGAGAGATCATGTTTATTACATTATAAAATGTCATCTGTGGGAAGAAAAGCCATGTACAGTACAGATCACTTTACATAATGGAAAACAACAAGCCATGCTGCTAGGCAGCTTCAAAGAACATTAAGATAGTAGAATATACAAAGAAGGGGCAGTAATGACACTTCATCTACTTTATGATCAACAATTGCAATGGTGGACTCCTGGAACTGCACCTCCCACACAGTTCCTTACAATTATAAAATGGTGCACTTCATCGAAGGTGTTACCCGTTGCTTGACCCGTTCCAAAATGGTAGTTTCTCACATACTAGGTGTAGGATACCTATCTTTTCTACATGGTCACCCACATTTTTCACCTTTTTCTGTATCCTATTTCTTCTGGTTTTAGAACTCTGTGCACATTACCTGGGCTAACCAGGAGGGAAGTCCCTCTGCTCTCTATTTAAAGATGGTTAATTTGGCTTATTCTGAATTGACATATTGATAAGTTGTGTGCATGGAATTTACAAGTGTGACAAGGAGACAATGAATGCCAGTAAAGTGACAAAACCTGAAAATCTATTTTCCCTTTGGCAGGCTTGGCTGTCCTATATAGAAAACCAGAGTACAGATTGAAGTATTCATATTACTATCTTTGGTTTGTGATCAGCTAGAAAAATAATTAAAACACTACTTTTAATAGTTAATAGCAATACAATACAATGGTGAAGTTGGATTTTTAATAAGTATTAAGGAAAAGTAACTTTTAAACAGTTACTTTTACCCTGCCTTAAACACCTGGAGCGTTATTTGCAGTAGCCCAGCCGCTACTTGGCCTTTCATGAAGTGTGACGTTCCTTCCAGGAGCTAAACAATAGACTACTTTGATTGGCAGGTCGATGTGAATGGGCAGGGATGGATTCTCTGAGCACTGCTGGACATTCAGCATGGGAGCTGCTACCCTCCTGTTGACACAGCAGTGTCAAATAGTATCAAATCCTGTCTGAAGGCCGTGTCTGAGGCACATGTGAAACGTTTGCGCACTTGAAATGAATCAAATGGATCAGAACACAATTCTTGTGTATCCCTAGTCAGGTTGCTGAAGCTGCTTTGTCTTTCCAGACGTCTGTCTCATTTTTTGTTGTGATTACAGGGCCTGGTTCAAACTGGATTTTAGTGTTAAATGTTGGAGGGCATTAGTAATTTCCATAGTACACTCCTCTACACACCCCCAGCTTTCAGAGCCCAAGTTTAGTGTGGCTGAAGACTTTGGCTCTCCTGAAATTTCCCTGAAACATTGCATTTTGGTCCTGTTTGCAGTAAAACAAATAGGAACTACTGAAAAAGTAGGTAGGCCAATGCCTGGAACTTTGACCCCACTGCTTAGAGAGTCTCCCCCATCCACTAACTAGTGCCAACCATAAATGTGGCCCTTCAAAGCAACTTCCTCGGGACACTTTCTGGATTTATGGAAGATCAGAAGAGAACTGGACCTACTGTTTGTGACCTGAAAGGAGCCCTGAAGGACTGGACCTGCTCCCTTTTTGCCCAGGACAAAGAAGCCTTTTTTTCTGAAGTGGCAAACTGACCAGTGACAACTGGACCTGAGGTGGACTTTGCTGTTGGCGTCTGCCTGGCACCCCCAGTGCCTCTTAGTGCCTTCCCCTGAGTTCCTGAGGGCTAGAACTGTACCCCTGTGGTTGTTTGGGCACTTTACTTCCAGAACTGCAGCAGGACCAGCTGAGAAAATTATTAGAATCCCAGTTCCACAGGGTAAGATTGAATTTCAGCTTTGTCCCATTCAGAGACCTCCGTACCTCTGAAAAAATGACAAAGTATCATTCTGTGTTGAGCTTTTTAGTGAAAAATCATTGAAGCCCTTGAGCACCAGTGGGTCCAACCTGCTTCAGGTATCTGTCCTTCAGTTCCACAGCAGCAGCATAATTTCAGCTGCATCCTAAGCTGGGAGGAGTTTTCTACTCAAAAACTGACAAAGCTAATTCTGCATTGGGACTTAGAAGAAATTTTAACTTATAAACTTCCATGATTCCACCAGCACCAATCCACTTGGTTATATGACTCGTGTTCCATCGCGGTCAGCCTAAAATCCTGCCTAGGTCGAAGTCTACCCTGATCATTGGTTCCCTAGGCACTTTTTGGCGCTTTTTTCACCTAAAACTTTAAAAACTCAGATCTCTGATTCCCCTTATTGGATAATTTTGTTTATTAAACTCAACTCTATTTTCTAGATGTATTCCTTGTTGTTTTGACTTTATTACTTTTCTAGTACTGCATAAATACTTTACACATTGTCCTAAGCAAAGCCTGTCAGCTCTGTGTCGTAGCTACCAGGGGGTTGATCTCAGGGTAATTCAGTTGAGTTAAGGGTTCACCCTGACACGAAGTG
This sequence comes from Calotriton arnoldi, assembly GCA_963921515.1. Classification (NCBI taxonomy): domain Eukaryota; kingdom Metazoa; phylum Chordata; class Amphibia; order Caudata; family Salamandridae; genus Calotriton; species Calotriton arnoldi. The sequence goes on from CAWUFW010000576.1 coordinate 438,690, forward strand.
TTATTGTTCCTTGAGGTAGACAGTCACCCACCCCAAATAATAATCCAAATAATAATCCATTTTTCTAAACTATATTGCATTTATTGTACTGTCAAATGAGAAACACAAAAACAACACCTCATTCACCAAGACTTCTATTCCCCAACATGAAGTCGAGCATAACTTTATAGTTCCAAATCTCCCTTCCCTCAAAAGCCAACCATATAAAACCCAGCACATGCACTCAGTTGGCCTGCTCATTTATCCATACATATTTGGTGCTAGCTCCTAATTCACTTCACATTTCTATACATTCTCAAACGCCGATAAGGAGCATCACTTAATACTATCAGTAGGACCTCTCAATGCGCATATGCAGAATGCTAAAACATTTTTTTTATGGGAGTTACTGTACCCACACCACTTTTCCATCGTCAAACATTCTCTCCATCTTCACCTGCGATCTAAGAGCCAGACCCTAGACCCATTACTTTCCTAGATATGAACCTGTGCACTCACATGCCTCCTTGTTAGTCAATCTCATGATCAACCAGGTAGTGCCTTGTTAAACACTTTCGTGCACTTCAAGGGTCGATTCTTAATGCGATAGTTATTGGAACAATTTATGGCCTAAATTTAACACTGTAATTTCTGACCCTATGGATACCGTGTTACATCATATTGATCTGCCAATTACATGTCTCAAGTGTATACCTCTGCACCTCTGCTAGTGAATCCTGCACATATTGATAATTGTGTGTTCATTGATGGTTATCTGTTATTCCTTGCACCTTCTATTTGCTTTATACCTGCATGGATATCGATTCAACGACATGTAAATGGAAGTGGAAGTGTTATCTACCCTTCACCCATCAATGTCTTGCAGAAAGGAAGGACCTGGAGAAAAAGAAAACACAAGGGAAACTGGGCTCCCTGTACCCTCTACACCTTCTGTTCCTGGCTTTGTCATCGCTACCCTTGAAACCAGTTGTAGCAAGGGCCAAGTATGTTTTGCCAAGACCGAACATAAGTTGCTACCCTATGCTATGTTCATGTAGGCCAGCCGTGCATGGTTCCGCATGGAAATCAATATTACATTCAATACTATTACAGCACTGTATTTTCCAGCTCCTGGCTCACAAATTGTAAACTACAGAACACCATACATTAACCCCTTCGATGCTCATGACGGAGCGGTTCCGTCATGAGCATCGGTTGGGCTGTGCTTATGACGCAACCGCTCCGTCATGAGCACTGCCCCTGGGGGAAGCGCTGGCGCTCCCCCCCTGGGGCATCGATCTTGCCCCCACAGAGGGGGATGGCAGCGGAAGAGTTTCCGCTGCCACCCCCGGCCCCCCCCACGCACCCCATGACGTCTGCGCGCGCCGACGTCATCAGGAAGCGCTGGACGCGCTGGAAATCATTTCTTTCCAGCGCGTCCAGAGGGAGGGTGAGTGCTTGTTGGTGCGGTGGGGTGGGGGGGCCGTAACAGGATGCCTTGAGGCATCGGGGGAGAGGAAAGAGTATTTCCTCTCCCCTGATGTCTCAATGCAGGGCATTCCTGCTTCACGATCGCGCACAGCGTCGCGATCGTGGAGCAGGAATGCCCCACTAGACACCAGGGATGTTTTTTTAAAATAAAGGAAGCGACCCCTTGGGCAAGGGTCGCTTCCTAGGGGGCCAAAATTTTATCAAGACTTTTCTGCCCCCCCTGGGGACAGATCGACCGTTTTTTCGGCCGTTTTTGGATCCAGGGGGGGGGGGGCAGAAAAGCCCACTAGATCCAGGGATTCATTTTTTAAATGAAATGGAAGCGACCCCTTGGGCAAGGGTCGCTTCCAGGGGGGCATTTTTCTTTGTTTGGACATTCTCCCCCCCCCCCTGGGGCAGATCGCCCCTTTTTTTGGCCTTCTAGACACCAGGGAGTTTCTTTAAATTGTGATGGGAGTAACCCCTTGGGCAAGGGTCACTTCCAGGGGGCCATTTTATTTTGTAATGGGAATTCTGCCCCCCCCCCTCCTGGGGGCAGAAAGGCAAAAAAACAGGGCAGATCGGCCTGTTTTTTTGCCTTTCTGCCCCCAGGGGGGGGGGGCAGAAACCCCCACTAGACACCAGGGAAGTAGTTTAAATAAAAATGGAAGCGACCCCTTGGGCAAGGGGCAGATCAGCCTAGTTTTTTGCCCTTTCTGCCCCCGGGGGGGGCATAAAACCCCACTAGGCACCAGGGATTTATTACTTTTGCAAGGGGGCAAATTTCTGTCTGCTGTTTTCTGCCCCACCTGGGGGGGCAGATTGGCCTGGCAGACAACCTCACCCGATCCCTTGGGCAAGATCACCCCCTATTTTTCTCAGCCCTATTTGAAGGCCCATCTGGCCGATTGACCATTTGGGTAGTAACATAGCGTGTTATAATGTTAATTGTTTTATTTTTTGTGAATTGCAATTGTAATGCTTTATTTCTCCTTTTTTGTTCTAGTTGAAGGCTTTTGCTCTTTAGACTGTTCCAGGTTGCGGTTTCGTTACTGGTGGCTCTGCTGTTTGTGTAGTTGCACGTGTTTGGTAAGAGATTTTTTTGTACAATGTAAATGAGTTTCATTTCTCTGCATGAATTTGTTTTTTGCAAATGGTGTAATAATAGCAGTATGTTTGGCTTCTGTTTTTTGAGTGTCAAAAACATTTTGCATTTGTGCTCGATGTGTATTTTGTTGTCTTGTGAGTAATTGTTTTTTTTTTTTTCTTTCTAGTGGGATATCGTTTTTGCTGTGTCTCTGCAGAGTAGGTGCTGGTGAGTGTAGCTGTCTCTTGTAAGTGAATTGTATAGTTTTTGAGTATATAGATCTTTGTGATAAAGGCACACATTTTTTTACTTACTGGCTTTGCACAGTGTTGGTTGTTGTTGACTTGTTTGTGCAGTCTCCTTTCTTAGTAAGGATAATGGCTAGCCGCAGGATTACTGCTCAGCAGGTTGTTGGTATGCTTTTTGAGTCTTCCTCTGACCATGGTTCAGAGACTGACTCTGCATCTGTGGCAGAGGAGGCAGGGGACGATTAAGGCAGTGAGTTTTCTCTCCACATGGAATCATCGGATACTGAAGATACTCTTAGTGCGGATGAAGTGCCTGTGTTAGAGGAGGACATTGATGTGCCGATAATGCGGCAAGAGGCATCTGGGCTGCAGCCTGGGGCTGCAAGGCTTTCCGTTGGTGTAGTGCGGCAAGAGGCATCTGGGCTGCAGCCGCAGGCTGCAAGGCTTCCCGTTGATATAGTGCGGCAAGAGGCATCTGGGGCAGCAAGGCTTCCCGTTGGTATAGTGCGGCAAGAGGCACCTGGGCTGCAGCATGGGGCTGCAAGGCTTCCCGTTGAAAGTGCTGACCTCTGGGTTGCCCCAGGCATGGTGCAGCCGGCATTGCCAGACTTTACTGGTGTTCCAGGGTGTAGAGTGAATACTGAAAACTTTTTGCCGATACATTTTTTTCAGTTGTTTATGGACGATGTGTTTTTGGCAGAGATTGTTGAGCAGACTAATTTGTATGCCGAACTGTTTTTGAGGGACAACAGTGCCAGTCTTAAGCCCCACTCTAGAGCTACCCGGTGGACTCCCACAAATCTGGAAGAGATGAAGAAGTTCTTGGGTTTAACTTTTTTGATGGGCTTGCTAAGGAAGCCATCAATGTCTTCATATTGGTCTACTAGTCCCTTGATGGCAACTGCTATTTTTCCGGCAGTCATGAGTCATGATAGGTATTTGCTTCTGCTTCGGATGATGCATTTTGTCGATAATGGTTTAGCGTTGCCACAAGATCACCCTGAATGTGACCGTCTTTTTAAGATTCGGCCTGTCATTGATCACTTTGTTGATCGATTTTCTGAGATCTATGCTCCAGGGAAAGAAATTGCAGTGGATGAGTCTTTGGTGTTGTTCAAGGGCCGCTTGGTTTTTAGGCAATACATTCCTAGTAAGAGGGCACGCTATGGAATTAAGCTGTATATGCTGTGTGACAGTAGGACTGGATATGTCTCTAATTTCAGAGTGTACACCGGTAAGGATTCCAGTATTAACCCCCTGGTTGTCCGTCCACTTTTGGAGTGACTGAGAAAATTGTGTGGGAACTTGGAAGAGGATTTTTTAACAAAGGCCACCATTTATATGTAGATAACTTCTACACTGGTGTGCGGTTGTTCAGGGAATTGGCCAAAGTGGACACTGTTGCTTGTGGCACAATCCTCTCTAACCGTAAAGGTTTCCCAAAAGAACTTGTTTGTAAAAAGCTTGTGCGGGGACAGTGCAGTGCGTTGCGTTGCGAGGAGCTTCTAGCTGTGAAGTTTTCAGACAGGAGAGATGTCTACATGCTGTCTACCATCCATGATGAAAGCACTGCACCTGTGACTGTTTGGGGTCAGGTTGCTGAAGCGCGCAAACCTGTGTGCATTTTAGACTATAATAAGCACATGGGTGGTGTTGACAGAGTAGATCAGAGGTTGGAACCTTACGCTGCTCTTCGTAAGGCTTACATTTGGTACAAGAAGTTGGCTATCCATCTTTTCCACTTGGCAACCTTTAATGCTTTTGTTGTGTTCCAGGATTCTTGTCCTGAGTCAAAGATGACTTTTGCTAAGTTTCAAGAGTCTGTAATAGGCAGCCTTGTTTTAGTGGAACAGGCAAGTGTTCCTAGAGTTGGATTGGTGGAGGATGTTGCTAGATTGAAAGATCGCCACTTTCCTGATCACATTCCTCCCACACCCTCAAAAGACTTTCCCAGTAGGAGATGTAGAGTCTGTTGGCGAAGAGGTATGCGGAAGGAGACTCGCATGTACTGCCCCGAGTGTCCTTCTAACCCTGGGCTGTGTGTGCCTGCTTGTTTTAGAATGTACCACACGCAAAATAATTTTTGGGAGCATCCATGAGTGGTAAAGTGAACTGCCTGGCCTCTATTGTTTAATATTTTTGGTTCAGTTTCAAGGTTTGCATTTGTGTAGTGTATTGAGTTTCAGATGTTGTGTTAGTAGATTTGTATCTATTTGCAATTTGTTTGTGTTTTCTTATTTTTATTTAAAAAAATCCTAAATGTGATGGTGGTGTGCGTGGAGTGGCGCTTGTGTGGCGGTGTGCGTGGTCTGGCGTTTGGCTGGCGGTGTGTTTGGATTGGCGCTTGGCTGGTGGTGTGCGTGGACTGGCGCTTGGCTGGCGGTGTGTTTGTACTGGCGCTTGGCTGGCGTTGTGCGTGGACTGGCGCTTGGCTGGCGGTGTGTTTGTACTGGCGCTTGTCTGGCGGTGTGTTTGCACTGGCGCTTGGCTGGCGGTGTGCGTGGAGTGGCGGTGTGGTTTGATTGGTGCTTGGCTGGTGGTGTGTTTTGATTGGCGCTTGGCTGGCGGTGTACGTGGACGGGCGCTTGGCTGGCAGTGTGCGTGGACTGGCGCTTGGCTGGTGGTGTGCGTGGACTGGCGCGTGGCTGGCGGTGTGCGTGGACTGGCGCTTGGCTGGCGGTGTGCGTGGACTGGCGCTCGGCTGGCGGTGTGCGAGTAGTGACTAGCTGCTGGTCACTACACACACTGCTAGCCAAACGCCACTCAACGCAATCCGTGAGCTGGTGTGGTTGCTGTGTCAGGAATGTGGGCGTGTGAAAGTGATGGGCCCTTGAATGGCGCTGTCTGCTGGTGTGAGTGTTGTAATGTGCTGGGCCTGCGGCTGGCGTGAATGGTTTTGTATGTGTCACATGTATGAAAGGTGTATGAATGGCCTGTAAAGAGGTTGGTGCCTTGTCGTGGCTTTACAGCTCACGAGCTGTGAGTCAATGGTTCAGTTTCTTGTCCTTTCAAGTAACAGTGCATTTCATTTTTGTGAAATCTCTGGTTAATACAACTGTATATACTGAACCATCACTCACCCTCGTGCCAAATCCAACCAGTATGTATGTGTGCTTGAGGAATAGGTGGTTGTGCATAAAAATGTGTCTTTTCTGTTTTTGTCAATGTAATGTGTTGGTTTTGTGCCTGGTGGTGTGAATGGTCTTGTGTGTATCATGTATGAAAGGTTTGTTAATGGCCTGTAAAGCGGTTGGTGCCTTGAAGTGGCTTTACAGCTCACGAGCTGCGAGTCACTGGTTCAGTTTTTTTGTCCATTCAATTATTGACAGTGCATTTCATTTTTGTGAAATCTCTTGTTAATACAATTTTATATACTGAACCATCACTTGCCCTCGTGCCAAATCCAACCAGTATGTGTGTATGTTTGAGGAATAGATGGCGGTGCAGTAATCTTTGTCTGTTTTGTCTCTCTGCCAAGCTGTACATTTCATTTAAGAATAACCTAACAACTGTAGTTTTTGTTGTAAACTAAACACCCATGGGAGTGCATGGTGATGTCTCTCTTGTGGATCCCAACAAGTTATCTTACCCACAATGTCCTGCAAACCTCAAAATGTGACTGACATTTTCCTTGCATTTTTGTGCCCAAATTTTCACACTGCAGAAAGTAACAACAAATTTCCAACCCCCAGCATTTCTCCAAGTATCCCAATAGAAATGGTACCTCACTTGTATGGGTGGGCCAAGTACCTGCGGCAGGGAATGGCCCAAAACCTATTGATGTGACATCAAAATTACCTATCACAAACCAACCTGGTTTTGCATGGGGGGTCCCATGACTTTTTGGCCCGGGGCTCAGCATCCATGTAGGGAAACCTACCTAACCCATACATTTCTGGAAACTAGACACCCGGGGGAGCCATACCAGCGAGGTATGGCTTGCGTGGGTCCTCCATCATTCTCCTACCCATAATCCCCTGCAAACCTCAAATTTCGCTGAAAAATCCACTTTTTTCTCACATTTCTGTGTGGGAAATTCCTGGAATCTGCGTGGATGGACAAATTTCCTCCCACCCAGCATTCCCCCAGGTCTCCCGATAAAAATGGTACCTCACTTGCGTGGGTGGGTGAAGGACCCGCGACAGGCAAGGCCCCAAAAGCTATTGAGGCGACATCAAAATTACCTATCACAAACCAACCTGGTTTTGCATGGGGGTCCCATGAGTTTTTGGCCCGGGCTCGGCATCCATGTAGGGAAACCTACCTAACCCATATATTTCTGGAAACTAGACACCCGGGGAGTCCAGCGAGGTATGGCTTGCGTGGGTCCCCCATCATTCTCCTACCCATAATCCCCTGCAAACCTCAAATTTCGCTGAAAAATCCACTTTTTCTCACATTTCTGTGTGGGAAATTTCTGGAATCTGCGTGGATCCACAAATTTCCTCCCACCCAGCGTTCCCCCAGGTCTCCCGATAAAAATGTTACCTCACTTGCGTGGGTGGGTGAAGGACCCGCGACAGGCAAGGCCCCAAAAGCTATTGAGGCGACATCAAAATTACATATCACAAACCAACCTGGTTTTGCATGGGGAGTCCCATGAGTTTTGGCCCAGGGCTCGGCATCTATGTAGGAAACCTACCTAACCCATACCTTTCTGGAAACTAGACACCCGGGGGAGTCCAGCGAGGTATGGCTTGCGTGGGTCCCCCATCATTCTCCTACCCAGAATCCCCTGCAAACCTCAAATTTTGCCCAAAAAATCACTTTTTTGTCAAATTTCTGTGTGGGAAAGTTCTGGAATCTGCGTGGATCCACAAATTTCATCCCATCCAGCGTTCCCCCAGTTCTCCCAATAAAAATGGTACCTCACTTGTGTGGGTAGGCATAGTGGCTGCAACAGGAAACAGGAATGTTTCCAGAAATATATGGGTTAGGTAGGTTTCCCTACATGGATGCCGAGCCCCGGGCCAAAAACTCATGGGACCCCCCATGCAAAACCAGGTTGGTTTGTGATATGTAATTTTGATGTCGCCTCAATAGCTTTTGGGGCCTTGCCTGTCGCGGGTCCTTCACCCACCCACGCAAGTGAGGTACCATTTTTATCGGAAGACCTGGGGGAACGCTGGGTGGGAGGAAATTTGTGGATCCACGCAGATTCTAGAAATTTCCCACACAGAAATGTGAGAAAAAGTGGATTTTTCCGTAAAATTTGAGGTTTGCAGGGGACTATGGGTAGGAGAATGATGGGGGACCCACGCAAGCCATACCTCGCTGGACTCCCCGGGTGTCTAGTTTCCAGAAATGTATGGGTTAGGTAGGTTTCCCTACATGGATGCGAGCCCCGGGCCAAAAACTCATGGGACCCCCCATGCAAAACCAGGCTGGTTTGTGATATGTAATTTTGATGTCGCCTCAAAAGCTTTTGGGGCCTTGCCTGTCGCGGGTCCTTCACCCACCCACGCAAGTTAGGTACCATTTTTATCGGGAGACCTGGGGGAACGCTGGGTGGGAGGAAATTTGTGGATCCACGCAGATTCCAGAAATTTCCCACACAGAAATGTGAGAAAAAAGTGGATTTTTCCGCACAATTTGAGGTTTGCAGGGGACTATGGGTAGGAGAATGATGGGGGACCCACGCAAGCCATACCTCGCTGGACTCCCCCGGGTGTCTAGTTTCCAGAAATGTATGGGTTAGGTAGGTTTCCCCAGATGGCCGCTGAGCCCCGGACCAAAACTCATGGGACCCCCATGCAAAACCAGGCTGGTTTGTGATATGTAATTTTGATGTCACCTCAATAGCTTTTGGGCCCTTGCCTGTCGCCGGTCTTTGACCCACCCACGCAAGTGAGGTACCATTTTTATCGGGAGACCTGGGGAACGCGGGGTGGGTGGAAATTCGTGGATCCACGCAGATTCCAGAACTTTCCAGCACAGAAATGTGGGGAAAATGTGTTTTTTTGGACAATTATTTAGGTTTGCAAGGGATTCTGGGTAACAGAACCTGGTGGGAGGCAGTCAAGTCACCCCATCCTGGATTCCCCTGGGTGTCTAGTTTTCAAAAATGTATAGGTTTGCTAGGTTTCCCTAGGTGCCGGCAGAGCTAGGGTTCAAAAACTACAGCTAGGCACTTTGCCAAAAAAGGGTCATTTTTCACTGCGAAATTGAGGTATGTCCACATTGCGTTTTGCGCCGTTTCCTGTCGCAGGCACTAGGCCAACCCACGCAAGTGAGGTACCATTTTTATCGGGAGACCTGGGGGAACGCGGGGTGGGTGGAAATTTGTGGTTCCACGCAGATTCCAGAACTTTCCAGCACAGAAATGAGGGGAAAATGTGGTTTTTTTTTACAATTTTTTAGGTTTGCAAGGGATTCTGGGTAACAGAACCTGGTGGGAGGCAGTCAAGTCACCCCATCCTGGATTCCCCTGGGTGTCTAGTTTTCAAAAATGTATAGGTTTGCTAGATTTCCCTAGGTGCCGGCAGAGCTAGGGTTAAAAAACTACAGCTAGGCACTTTGCCAAAAAAGGGTCATTTTTCACTGCGAAATTGAGGTTTGTCCACATTGCGTTTTGCGCCGTTTCCTGTCGCGGGCACTAGGCCAACCCACGCAAGTGAGGTACCATTTTTATTGGGAGACCTGGGGGAACGCGGGGTGGGTGGAAATTTGTGGCTCCACGCAGATTCCAGAACTTTCCAGCACAGAAATGTGGGGAAAATGTGGTTTTTTTGGACAATTTTTTAGGTTTGCAAGGGATTCTGGGTAACAGAACCTGGTGGGAGGCAGTCAAGTCACCCCAACCTGGATTCCCCTGGTTGTCTAGTTTTCAAAAATGTATAGGGTTGCTAGGTTTCCCTAGGTGCCGGCAGAGCTGTGGCTCAAAAACTACAGCTAGGCACTTTGCCAAAAAAGGGTAATTTTTCACTGCGAAATTGAGGTGTGTCCACGTTGCGTTTTGCGCCGATTCCTGTCGCGGGCACTAGGCCAACCCACACAAGTGAGGTACCATTTTTCTCGGAAGACTTTGGGGAACACGGGGTGGGTGGAAATTTGTGGCTCCACGCAGATTCCAGAACTTTCCAGCACAGAAATGTGGGGAAAATGTGTTTTGTTTGACAATTTGTTAGGTTTGCAAGGGATTCTGGATAACAGAACCTGGTGGGAGGCAGTCAAGTCACCCCATCCTGAATTCCCCTGGGTGTCTAGTTTTCAAAAATGTATAGGTTTGCTAGGTTTCCCTAGGTGCCGGCAGAGCTAGGGTTCAAAAACTACAGCTAGGCACTTTGCCAAAAAGGGTCATTTTTCACTGCGAAATTGAGGTATGTCCACATTGCGTTTTGCGCCGTTTCCTGCCGCGGGCACTAGGCCGACCCACACAAGTGAGGTACCATTTTTCTCGTAACACTTTGGGGAACGTGGGGTGGGTGGAAATTTGTGGATCCACGCAGATTCCAGAACTTTCCAGCACAGAAATGTGGGGAAAATGTGTTTTTTTTGACAATTGTTTAGGTTTGCAAGGGATTCTGGGTAACAGAACCTGGTGGGAGGCAGTCAAGTCTCCCCATCCTGGATTCCCCTGGGTGTCTAGTTTTCAAACATGTATAGGTTTGCTAGGTTTCCCTAGGTGCCGGGAGAGCTAGGGTTCAAAAACTACAGATAGGCACTTTGCAAAAAAAGGGTAATTTTTCATTGAGAAAATGTGGTGTGTTCACGTTGGGTTTTGAGCCATTTCCTGTCGTGGGCACTATGCCTACCCACACAAGTGAGGTACCATTTTTATCGGGAGACTTAGGGTAATTTATATTTGTAAAGCAACTGTTATTACCTATTGACTTTCGATGCATTTCTGCCTTCCAAATGAAAGACATTGTGTAAAAAAAAGTCATTTTGAAAAATGACCGATAATTCTCATGCTAGTATGAGTATTCCCAATTTCAAAAATGTGCAAATATCTACTGTTTCTAAACTCTATAACTTGCTCCCATTTCAGAAATACATAGGTGTCGTTCATACCAATTTTTCCATGTATACATTTTCCCACAATAATTGCTATATACCCGGTACATAATAAAAAGCCATTGCAAATTGCTGCTCAGTTTTTTACTCTGGGTTCGTCGGGTTCTTGGTGAACCTACAAGTCCTATATATCCCCACAACCAGTAAGGTCCAGCGGATGTAACGGTATATTGCTTTCAAAGAGCTGTCATAATTAGAAGAAGTTACAGGTGAAAACGTTGACACAAAAGGCTGTTTTTTTCAACTAATTTTCAATTTTTCCTATATTTAACTGTACGTTTCTATAAAGAAACCTTGATGGATCTACACAAATGACCCCTTGCTGAATTCAGAATTTTGTCTACTTTTCAAAAATGTATAGCTTTCCAGGATTCATTATTGCTTTTATACCCATTTCTACCATTAAGTGGAAGGAGGTTGAAAGCGCAAAAAATAGCAAAAATAGGCTATGTCCCAGAAAAATGCCAAAACTGTGTAAAAAATGTTGGTTTTCTGACAAAAGTCTGTCATTCCCTAAAATCTGGGAAAATGGTGATTTCAGCCCCACAAACGCTTTTTGGATACCATTTGCAGGGAAAAACCCAGAGGCTTTCATTTGCAGCCCTTTTTCCCATTTTTCACCAAAAAACAACATTTTGCTGTATTTTGACTAATTTCTGGGACCCCTCCAGGGGAATCCACAAACCCTGGGTACCTTTAGAATCCCTATGATGTTGGAAGAAAAGGACGCAAATTTGGCGTGGATACCTTATGTGGTCAAAAAGTTACAGGGGCCTAAGCGCGCACTACCCCAAATAGCCAAAAAAAGGCTTAGCACAGGGGGGGAAAAGGCCTAGCAGCGAAGGGGTTAAGATATCTACTCAAAGAATATCCCTAATGTCACAGAAAATGTTCTCCTTGTCGATATGTTAATTATTCTCACATTCTTTATCAGTAGATACTGGCTATGACCTAGATAGTTAAAATATCAAGAGCTATTTATATTAGCAGTCGCAAAATCTTCTGAGTTAGCATTCATATAAAGGTAATCTACATATTTTAATATGTGTTAAATGTTAATGAAAATGGAAAAAATATGTACAACTCTTAAAGTAGTTACTTCAAAGGTGAAATTTTTTTTTTTTTCTTATTTTATTTCAATTGGAGCATTTCTCTGTTTAAAGTGTAGATACGGCTACCTTCTCGCACTTAACGCTATTTCTTAAATAGAAACAATTAAAATAAGATAACATGATAAATCACTCAAACAGAACACAACATAGTTTGTCCTAGAAAAGAAAGAATTTCTGTTTTTGAAGTATTCATTGCAAATTAAATTAACCAAGGAAGGCTTTGTTTTTTCATCTCAATTGCAAAGGGACTGCAAATTAATCCCATCACATTCCCAGTCTTTTGAAAAATATGATCCTTGAATTAATGTTGATGTGTTTGCAACCAATGTAAATGATAAATATGTGTATTACATGACAGACACAACAGTTTCATATTTGTGTTAAAAATAAAAATAGACTAGGCTAAGTTCACTGCTTGAACTTCTGAAACAAAATTGCTTTCAGAAGTCAATAGTGTATGCTTTTTGTGCGGTAAACCGGTAATTATTGATGTTTATCACACCACGATGCACTTATAGAGGAGAAGGGAAGCCAATCTGGCCATATCAAACATCATGCAACCATGTTATTTGAGGGTTGGTAGTACAGTTTCTAAAATGACTAATTACAGTTCTCTTCTGAACTTTTTGCAATGCCAGAGCCAGCTCAGAGAGCGGATAGTTGTTCGATGAAACAACTGCCATATTACCCCTTCATTAACACTTTTTCAACTAATGATTTATGTGATGTTTACAGTGAACCAAGAATTGTTGCATTAAATATTTGAATGCATGGGTGGAATAGAATGCTCAAGGAAACTGTGGCAGTTGCTCCCTTGGCGGTTAATGGCTGAGGTGTTACGAGTAAAAACTCTTCTTCCATTTACCTTGTCTCTGTCTTCTTTGTGCTTAACCACCTCATTACACTGATGACGAGGTGCCCACTGGATGTGGAAGGAGCAGCTCAACATGGAGGGTGTGTTCTATTGATAAGAAGCTCATTGGGGTCGTGTTGGATGTTGTGCAGTATCACCGGAAGAATTTGGCCTGTAGATTTGTGTATGTCCTGATCTCAGGTTGGAGAGAAAGATATCTGTGATGCATATAAGCTTTGTGCATTGCATTTTTATTTTATAGGTGAAGGTTATACAGAGCGTGAAGTGAGATTTCAATGAAACACATCTGCATTTCACAAGAGGAAAAAACAAGCTCATAAGCTTTCAAAATAGACGTTGAGCGACGTTGAGTAAAGTGGAAGACAAGCACATATTTCAGTGTCAATCAGAATCAAGGTGATGTCCGGACGGCCATTTTGAGTCTTTGGGCTCCTTTCCATAAGTATGAGAAGGAAATGTATTGGCAGTGTTCTGGTGTGAAGAAAGACTGCGATTGTGGTATGTGCTAGCTCTGCTCTGGGAGAGACAATTGCAACTAACCTATTCAAACAGTGATAGACACATCTATTTAAACAAACTTCTGTTCCTAAGAAGGAGAACGCATTAGAAGTGACTTGAAGGTCAGTCAAGGGGTCTCGGTGGTACAACTAAAATGGTCACAGATGCATCTTTGGTTAAGTCTTTCAGCCTGTTACAAGCGGCGACAGGTAAACCTTCAGACGTCTACCTCCTCTCGGTAATAGGCACACTGGGTCCGATTCACAGAACTAATCTGAGACAAAATCCTAAAATTACTACTTTTGGTATTCACAGAAGGCATTTAGTAGTAGTAAAGTTAGGATTTTGTCTTAAGTTCGTCTTAAGTTTGTCTTAAGTCTGTCTTAAGTCTGTCTTAAGTCTGTCTTAAGTCAAACTTAAGACAAAATCCTAACTTTACTACTACTAAATGCCTTCTGTGAATACCAAAAGTAGTAAGTTTAGGATTTTGTCTCAGATTAGTTCTGTGAATCGGGCCCACTGTATTTTGGCATCTTGTGCTTGCCTGTCACAATGGCTTAAATACATTGAGTAATACCTGACTATTGGTAACTGCATATAAAGGTTCAGTTATTTAGGTTTATATAGGATAACAGTTCACTGTATGACATCTCATAATAGCTGTCATGTTTTACATCATTATCCAACAGATTATTCATTTATTATAGTGTAAGCATTCAGAACGGCATTCCTCCACCTTTTCTTTTTTTAGTAGTCCTGGTGACCACCTGTAGGATGGAGCAAGTGGAAGAAAATGTTTGGACATTACGCAATGATTTGTGGAACTAATTTAAGTGCAGAACTCAGATATTCCTTACTGATACATTGTCAAGGGGAAAAAGAGCAAGAGGTTTCATAAACATGACCTGAATTAAGCACTGAAGAACAAAGAAATGTGAATGAAAATGAGATTTGTTAATTAAAAATTGATTAAGTTAGAGACAAAGAGAACAAGGTAAAGATGAGACAGTTGAGGAGTACATCACTAGTCTCAGGAAGCTAGCAACCACATGAAAATTTAGGGCTGCTACTGTGAAAGAATAGGGATCAATTTGTATCTGGGAGTGATAAGATAAGAGAAGAATTGTGGCTAAAAGATGAGCCACCACTGGAGGAGGTAATATTGGTAGCAAAAACAGCGGAACATATGCTAAATGTGTCTTTGAGTTAAGCAGTTCCAAATAGAAACATATCATACAGCCTGAGAAAGTGGATGAGGTTGTGTGTGAAGTAAAATGCAAAGATGTTGTAAAGGCTGTTTGTTCTATGTTTCAGAAGAATGCTTCAGATGTGGTAGATGAGCAAACTACTATAGGGCAATGCTATAACCCTGGGAACCAGAGTAGGTAAATGTAGAAGAAAAACAATGTTTCACTTCGTGAGAGGTATTTAAAGCCTACACCTCTTAGGCAAAATATTATGAAACAATCAGAGGAAATTATACAGTTAATTTTATTCACTGTATAAAGTTCTCTTCAATGTATAGTCTCACATTACAGGTGCTCCAAAGACGATGCAGTGAAAGTGAATAGTGACATTTGTGAGAAATTGTGCAATGGTGCTGTACATAATGTATATATACAACATAGATACAATTAGTCCTAGGAGCTGATGCAGTTACAGATTTTCAACAAGACTCAAAATATGAGTACAATGTGTACATAGATCTTTTGACAGTGCTTTTTTCCAGCCTTGGGGCGGGATCTTGTGTTTAATACTAGACGGTTAGTTTTTTACCTTCCCCAGCCCTTTATGAGGACACCACACCCAATTAGTTATCTGGGTTAGAGGTTGTACATCTCTTCGTTTTCCTGCCAATAATCACATATTTTAGTACCATTGCATGCTTTAATTTGAACTTGCATGTCCATTAGTGATATTCACTTTTTGCCTGGAATCCTTGAATTAATTGTACAGTAGTGTAGCATGCTTCAACATGGGCTTGCGTGCTCCTTCAGTATTTTTCCTGGAATTTTTTATTACTCCAGATTTTCTGAGCACGTTGGTACCCAAAACATAACTAATTGAGTTTTTAGGACTAAGGGCCTTATTACAATCCAACACCGTTATGGAAATGAACCGCCCGACCTCAGGTCTGTGGTTCCGACCGCAGTATTTTGATGCAACTGCCCGTAGTACAAGCTGCCATTGAGAAATTGAGGATTTAAAACATCCCTTCACCGTGCTGCACCTGTAATGTGATACGATACATTATACTGTGAATAAAACTAACTGTATAAGTCCATCTGATTGATTCAAAATCATAATAATTTGCCTAGGAGTTTTAGGCTTTAAAACCTCTTCTGAAGAAAACCATTGTTTTTCATATGTGGCAGAGGCAGTCATAAAGTTAATCCTAGTGATTGCCCTGCTTTGAATGTATATTGTAATGGCTGTGGGGAAAAAAGTGATTGTTTCAAATGTTGAAGGAATAAAACAAATAATACACAAAAGACGGAAGTAAATGAAATTTCCCAGGAGTTATTCTTTCTGATTTGAGATCATTGTAACGATCATCATAGCAACATTGTAAAAGTAGATGGGGTAGATTTGCTCATGAGATGTGATTCTTGCTTGCATCTAACAATTATTTCCAAAAAGACGTATGAGAATTTTTCTGAGAAAACAAATAAGCTGTGTACTATGGGGGGGTGGGGTATGGTGGACAACAACTAAAGATGTTGGGTTATTTCAATGCTTGTTGGCAGCTGGCAGGGTTGGGCAGTAAATATATGATTGGAAAAATGTATGTCTCAACAAGGGGTGATGATTTGATAGGTTGGCCACATATGTGTTTGTTGGGAGTTGCTTTTAACCCAAATGCTAACCCTCTGGTTCAGGTACAGGTTGTGGAGCCTCAGATTGCAGACTTTGTGTCAGAATATCCAAAACTGTTTGCAAAAGAGTTGGGTTGTATGAGGGGTTACAAGCATCATATAAAGTTGAAATAGAAGCTCTTCCAGATGCAGCTTTGGTGAGGCGTATTCCATAAGCTTAAAAAAAGAAGTCAATAGAGAGTTGCAAAAATAGATGGATATGGGAGTTATTGAACATGTTGAGGCCACTAAATGGTTAGCTCACATAATTGTGACTAAGAAGGTTAATGGAGAAATTAGACTGTGTGTTGATTTAAGATCACTCAACCATGAGGTTGTAGTAGACAGATTCTACTTCCTAATATTGAAGAAATAATATCCACTTTGGGTGGGGCAAAATATTTCACCACTCTGGATCTGAAAATTGCTTATCATCATGTGGAGCTAGACTATAGTTCTCAAGAACTTGGGGGCATATCAGCAAGGGCTGGCGATAATTATCGCTCAGCGCTCTTAGCGTGAGGATAATTATCGCCGGCCAACTCTGAATTTTATCGCGGAGATAGCGTGCTATCAGCAACGCTTATCTCCAAAGCGATAAAATTCAGAGCGCAAGCTGCCAACTGTGCGATTATCGCTGGAAATCCAGCGATAATCGCACAACTTCTGGCGATAGCTTGCTGATAGGGCTACACATACTTAGCCATGATATCCACCTTCCATAGGATATCATGGCTAAGTCAGTTTCAAAGCAGGCGTAAGGAAAGTAGCGATAACAGAGGTTATCGCTACTTTTCTTGTCGCTATGCTTCTTTGGCTGAGGTTTGATAATAGGAGAAATGTCGCTTAGCGACATTTCTCCCGTTATTCTGGGGAGGAACGCCCACTTTGCATCTCATTAGAGATGCAAAGCTGGGAGATAAGAGAAAGGGCGAAGAAGCATGGATTCACGCGTTAGCGTGTCCTTGCTAATAGGGCGTTAAAATTATCGCCACTTTTCGCCCGAAAACGGACGCTAAAGCGGCGATAATTTTAACTCCGGCCCTTGCTGATATGCCCCTTACTGCCTTTGTACAACATTGTGGCACTTAAATTCAAAAGAATGAATTTTGACCTTGCTTCGTCCTCTTCTGTTTTCCAGTGGAGGATGACAAGGATTTCATTTGGGCATTGAGAATGTTTTGAAGTGTGGTGTGTGGCACAACATTTAAAGTTTGCACTGATCATAAACAACGTTCCCTCTAATTGTTTTTTCTCTGTGTGCGGCAGTGTAAGGTCCCTATGCACTGCAGCCAAGGCTAAGTGCGGCAAGAACTGAGCCATGCATTTGAGCCTGACCACTACGAGGAGGGTTTAGGGGGTTCTCCCCCAAGAAAATGTGGCCAAAATGGTGCATTCTACGACACATATTTCGTTATATATTCAATTGCATTAGCTTTTAAAGCATAGTAAATGATGACTTTACAGTGCACCAGGACAGGGCCATCTTTGTTGGGGCCCTTCAATGATTCCCTCACTATCACCTGCCAACAGTGCCCCGCATCTCTCCAGAGTACCTCTCTCACATGTATTTCATTTATTTTAGTGTGCCTCTCATACCAGTGTAGGGTGTTGGAGCACTTTACATCACACACAAATATAGAGACAATGAATCATACTTGTGGAAATCAGTCTACAGGAAATGTTACATATGACAAAGGGGACTACAAGGTGTAGGATTCTTGTCATCCATACTGGAGAAGCACAAACTCAGGATTCAGAACCTAACACAGTGGTTAGGGTTGGCTTTACTACTACGAATTTATTTTTACCCAAACAAACCCTTTTTAGTAGTATTAGGGTAATGAAACATTCAGGAAAAACATAAATTTCTAACCTGTACCATGTAGTTGTATGCATCTTTATATGACACTTCATAGCTCACTATGCTAGATTAAGATTGTCATTTATGAACTGCACAGTAACAAAAGGATCTATGTGACAAAAGCAGTAACCCACTAAGATATGCACATAACACTGTTCTGTGATCTGCATGGTGTACGTCCTTTGCAGCAGGCATATTAACCCAATGCACTACTTTAGATGAGTCAAAACTGCCACTAGACATAACTCCGATCTCTTTCCAGCAGGTACATTAATTACCAGAGTTATCTTGACACCTATATTGTTGCCTGAAAACTACAGGACATACAAGGAACTCTGCAGGGGTGCTTTCATAACTGCTGCACTGCTACAAAACGGGCCCCTAGCAGCAAATGATCACAAATTAAAAAATTAGCACAATCTTCTTCACAAGCCCTGCAGTCGCGCTCTTATGTTTGATAGGAATGCAGCAAGTGGCATGTGCAGGAGCCACTTGCTACTCAACTTGTGACCCTCTTTAACCCCATAGACTGCCATGGACACGGAATGCTTACCTGTGGTCTCCTCCTTTGCCTGAGGTTGCTGCCACAGCTCCCAAGGAATACGGCAACAAGCTAATGACCGTTTTTTTGTGCAGCTTGCTTTTTATAAAGCAGTGGCGAGAAACAGTCTCTTGCGTGATGTGCAGTGAATGTGTGTGCACGCTTCACACGAGAAACTGCGTGCTTGGGGTAGCACGGGTGCGAGAGTGCATGCACCCTACAGGGAACAATGATCATAAGCCCCTTGAAGAAGTTTCCTCAAGAAAAGGTTTGGATTTTATTTCAGCCAGGATTAGAAGCTGGGTGGTTGTGCTGCAGGAGTTCATTTTTAAGTTTCAATAGGTCCCTGGGGTCAATAACATGTAAGCAGATTGTCTTTACTGATTGGTGCCTAAAACAACTCAAGATGATGTATAGGATGAATTTGTAGAAAAAGAAATTAATGTGTGTGAAATATCCCTGAGAGTTTTGTCTGAGGAGGAATGGAAAAGTGAGGTAGAAAAAGATCCAGTATGAAGGCTTTACAAGCTAATAAATTTAACAAGGTTGAAAAACGTTGTTATTTACTAAAAGATGAATTGTCTATGGATAGGGGCATGTTGTTGAGAGGGACGAGGTTGATTCTTCCCTTAAGTTTAAGGAGTAAACTTGTAACATAGTTTCATTTAGGACATCTAGGAAAGCTAATTTTTGGTGGTCTGGAATGGATTTGGAAGTTGAGCGGACTGTTAGGGAATGTGTGGAATGCATGAGCAGTTACAAGATCCTCACTTATCACCAGATGCTGATCGTTTGCAGGAAATTACCTAATCATCCTTGGGAATAGTTTGCCATAGGAATTGTTGGGCCATTAAATGGAGAACTGCAGACACCTTATCTGTTAATTTTGATGGACTTGTATTCAAGATGGGTGGAAGTCGGTGTGTGTACATGATATTTCATCCTCAAGTGTTACGTTTTTAGAAGAGGTATTTTGGAGTGAGAGGTTTACATTCTTTCAGACAATGGGCCACAATTTTGTTCCAATGACATAACAGAATAGTATGCATTGTGTGGCATACATCACAAGAAAAGCTCAATATATCATCCTGAAACTAATGGGGATGTTGAGAGTTCAATAAAACATCAAAGGAGAGCATTCAGTTGGCCAGGGCAAATTGTTTGGATTGGAAAATCGAGTTACAATGGAGAAATACTGCTTACCGCATGTCTCCACATTCTTCTACAGGGAAAACTCCATTTGAGCTTTGAGCTAATACCATTTGGGGTCTTGAGTGGATGAAGTGGGACAGAGAAGTGAAAAGCAACAGTATTGGCAGTTGGAGAGATCATGAGATCAGGATGCAAACAAAAGAAAGAAATATTTTGATATGAGGAACAGTGTTAAAGATGTATAGGTCAAAGTAGGGGACTGGGTTAGAGAGAATGAGGGCACCTGCAGGTTGTGCACAAAGTTTAAGTTCACAAAGGCGCAGAGAGTGGTTACAAGTTTCTAAAATGTGATTAAAACTGTTGATTGTGCTGGAATCAGAGTCAGACCGCAGTATTTGGTTCTTATATATCTAAATTGCAAGTAAGTTGTTCCTCAGACATGAATGAAAATGTTGTTCCAGAGGATGTTGAGTCTTCCACAAATGGTTGTGTTGAGTCATCTACAAATTGTAGAATAGCCAAAAGGAAAAGTTTCAGAAATTATAAATGACTGGGCAATTTGCATGACTATGCTAGCAAATGATTATTAGTGTGACATGCATATTTTTTGTTATTCTTTAGAAATTGCAAATGCGTTTGTTGATATGAACTTGTATTTCTGACAATTATATGTCTTTATTTTTCGGAAGGGAGATATGTGATGTTTACAGTGAACCAATATTGCTGCTTTCACAGATGTTCAGTACAACTGTGGCAGTTGCTCTCCTGGCTTTTGATGACTGAGGTGTTATGAGTAAAGGCTCTTCTTTCAGTTACCTTGTCTCAGTCTTCTTCGTGTGTAAACAGCTTCTTACAATTTATTTTTTTACAGGAGATGTCCAGCATGGCCCTGTGTTAGACCCACACACCAGCTATCCCACACTTCAACCTGTCAAAATTAGACCACATGTGTGGGTGACCAAATAGCAGTTGAAAAGCGCAGACCAAAATAGCAATCATGTGTAAAGTATGCTTTGTGACTGATTTTCAACAAGTGATATATATGTAGTTCTCAGCTCATGAATCTCTTGGCACCCAGGAAAACCATTTTTGAAAACTAGAGAGCCAGGAACACCTACTTAGATTCCTGCAGAGATGTGCAAGAAAGCCCTGATGTCATGCAAATGTAAAATATGGAGGAAAGCACTATTTCCTCATTTTAACCCAGGAGTAATTAGTGGAATTCAATTTCAATGGCAAATGTCCTATGATCCTACAATCTTGCTCTCCGACTGATAAACAAGTTATCTCACATGCTTGGGTGGCCATCTTGTATGAGACAGTATCAAGGATAAACACTGACAAAGGGTGGTTTTTACAAAATGTAGCATTGGTTATGTGAGTATTTTTTGGCCTCTTCCTCATCTTCTGGCAGCCATGCCAACCCCAGATGTATTTGAAAACTAAAGACAAAAAACATCCAAAGATGCATTAGTTACATGGATCACATTACATTTTTTGTAAGTAGAATGCAACTGACAAGAAATTGCTGAAAATTTACAATTTCTTCCCATTTACATGCCATTCATGGCTGATATGTGTTGCTAATGGCAAATGCTCTACCAATATACATCCCTACACTTCTCTTGATAAACGTAGAACTCCAAATATGTGGGAATGCATATCATATAGGATAGAAATGGGCCAAAACCACAGCTATATCAAGCCCACATTGGTGTGACATTGTCACAGTACTGGTCTGTATCTCCCATATGATATGCCAACTCACACCATGGTGCTGTTTATTTTAGGAAAGTGTAAGAACACTGGATAGTTGTTGCTGCCTACAAAATCCATAAATTTGCATCATATGCAAATGTCAAAATTGTATTAACTAGCCGTAGGTTGATATTTGCTGGGCATTAGGGGTGAGAAAAGAGGAGGGATCTGCACAAGTAGCATCACTTTAGATTTTCATAGCTCATAAGGTTCCCTGGGTGCCCATGACTCTTTTTTTTTTTATAAATCTTTTTTATTAAAGAAACAAAAGATACATAAGTACAACCAAAACAAGTGCAGCACAATGCATTGATTAAAACTTCCAATAATTGTGAGATACAGTACAAAAACAGGTCCAGGCGTTGGTTCTACAAATCCAAAAAGAACAAGCATCAAGTTCAACCTTTTGATCATTAACCCCTTCCATGCGTCGGACAGCCCCCGGCCATCCGACGTCACGGTGGGCGTGTGCGTCGGACGGCCGGGGGCCGTCCAATCTGCGCACGCGTCAAATTCGCCCGCACTGCGGGGGAATTTGACATGCATCGAAGAGGTTAAATGTCTTCATCATCTACCACTAGGGAGGGAGGGAGGTCGACCGGGGTGCATAACAGACCTCTACTTTCATTCCAGGGGCTCCAAATTTTTGTCCATTTATGCGGGCAACCCCTACTCTCGTAGACAACCCTCTCTGCCTGCATGCACCAATCCATATCCATCTCCCAGTCAATGTATCTGGGTCGGACACCTCCCCTCCATGTTCTAGCTATATTACGCTTCGCCACCATGCAGCCCAATGTAACCCACATCTTCTCCGTACGTGACAAATCAGTGGCATCCCATATATTCAGCAGACACATCCGGAGGGAAACATCTATAGGTGAATTACATATGCGAGACATACCGGTTATAACTTTTTTCCAATATGTCTGAAGGATCGGACAGTGCCACCATTGATGTATATAGGTACCCGCTTGGCCAGTTAGGAGAATTCAGTACCCCCATCTTGACCAGCACAGAGCTAGTATAGTAGGTCTGATGGAACAATTTAAGTTGGATAAGTTTGAATCTGGAGCGAATCGCAATTTCACTGGGGGAGGCCAAGGTCTCCCGCCAGTTGTCATCGTCCAGGTCCCCTAAGTCGCCAACCCACTTTGTACGAGTTTTCTCCTGGGCATCTGGAGTATGATTGAGAATTTTACGATAGGTCAATGAGATTGCTTTCTCCGGAAGATAATCATCTAATAATCTATCCTCCAGAGGTGAAGAGACCGGCAAGTCTGAGTCTTTCGGGATAGCTTTCTTTAGTGCATGTCTGGCCTGGAGGTAGCGAAAGGTTTCCGATTCATGTAGTTGGTAGTCCCTTTGGAGGTCTCCAAATGGAATCACTCTACCCTTCACCCACATGTCTCCAACTTTCGAGAGACTGATCAGGTCCCACTTATCAAACCCTGGCTGTTTCGATAACATCCCTAACCGGGCCGTATCCAACAAAGGAGTAACTTGCGTTATTTTATCTTTCCAACCCAGTGCATGAGCAGCCTTGTGCCATAACGCTACAGTGGAAGACGTAGGAGTAAACCTAGGTGTATACTTTGCCCCCCCCATAAAGTGCCCTTGAATAAGTGCCAGGACTCATGTTCTGTCTATCCATTCTGTAAGCGGGGTCGGATATGGGGTGATGGACCCAGTGATTCAAGACAACTAATTGCGAGGCCCAGTAGTAAGATCTAATGGCGGGTAATGCAATGCCTCCGTCATACCAGCTTTTTGTGAGCTTAGTGAGGGCGATACGAGGAGAACCTTGATTCCAAAGCAGGGCACGTACTTCAGAATCAATTGATTGAAAATAATGAGGAGGGACTAAATATGGTGTATTTTGTAGGGCATACAAAAAAAGTGGGAGTGACATCCTCTTGTATAGGGCAGCTCTACCTAAAAGTGTAAGGGGTAACGTCTTCCAATGGTGTATATCCGCTCGGAGGCGGTGCAGGGGGGGCATCAAGTTACTGTCGTAAAAAAACTGAGGAATCAGGTGTGATATATATTCCCAAATATTGAAAGCGGTTCGTAACGATCTTGGCATCGCAGTCCGTTGGTAGACTCAGTGGGTCTCCACTCAAAACATAAATCAGGGATTTATCCCAGTTAATGGTGTAACCGGAATATTTTTTAAAAAGAGCAAAGATATGTAGGACCCTACGAATAGAAAAGGGGGGACGAGCCAGGTATAATAAGATGTCGTCTGCATAGAGGGAAATCTTATCTGTTCATTCCAGCGACCAGTTGAGGGCCCTGACCATGGGGTCTCCCCTTATCCAGATAGCCAAAGGCTCCAGGGCCAGGGCAAAGAGCAGGGGCGAGAGTGGGCAACCCTGTCTCGTTCCTTTCCCCAATGCAAAGGTTGCTGAACGAGCGCCATTCACCGAAATCCGTGCCAGGGGGCCAGAGTAGAGAAGACGCACCCAGGACAGAAACCGACCACCAAAACCATATCTTTCAAGTGCAACAAATAAAAAAGGCCATTCAATCATGTCAAAGGCCATTTTGGCGTCGAGGGACATAATAATGGAGTCTTCCTGTATAGTGGAGGCTCTACCCAGGACACCATACAAGCGGCGAAGGTTCATTGCTGTATTCCTGGTAGGCATGAAGCCGGATTGATCAGGATGCACTAATTTGAGGAGGCACAGGTAGAGACGTCGTGCCAAAATCTTAGCTAAGATTTTAACCTCAGGATCCAACAAGGAAATAGGTCGATAAGAGCTACAGTGCTCGGGGGGCTTACCCTTTTTATGAATGACAACAATATTAGCAAGTCTTTGTGTCTCAGGCAAAATACCCCGATTCGCACTCTCCTCATACATCTGCACCAAAAATGGGGCAATAGTCGTAGCATTGGCTTTGTACAGTTTGATTGGTAGGCCGCTTGGGCCCTTGGCTTTACCAGGCTGCAAGGCAGAGATCGCTTTAGAGACTTCTTCGGCCGTCAACGCCGCATCAAGTTCCGTGACATCTTGGGAATCTAAAACAGGCAGCGGCAGAGTGGAAAGCAGCTCTGCTACCTCCTCCTGGGTAGTCAACTGCGTTGACTTATATACCTGTTCAAAGTGGTTGGCAAACGCCCCCGCTATCTCAGCCCTATCCTGTATTTTATCCCCATCTTGATCAATAATCTGAGCCACCCATCTATTAGCTAACTCCCTTTTATCCAACCACGCTAATAACTTGCTGGCTTTATCTCCAATATCGCAAATACGATGTTGAGTAGCTCGGTATTGGGTCCTAGCTGCCTCTTCAGCTACATCTCTATATTCCTTTTGTTTTATAGATGATTTATGTACTGTATCAGGTGTGTGGGAGACCACTAATTCACCTTCAAGCCTGGCCAACTCTGTCTCTAAGTCTTCCAGATTTTTACGTTTCTCTTTTCTGTGACCCGCAACCGCAGCCACCCCACAGCCACGGATCACAACCTTGTAAGCCTCCCATAACGTGAGGTCCGAAGTAACCGAACCATCATTCTCAGCAAAGAAATTTTGGGTAGACTCTGCCAGTTTGTCTCTTACCGTTTAGCCTTTAAGATACCAGGAATTTAAAACCATTTTGTGTCGAGTAGGAGGAGGCACACCCCCATAGTATGTCATGATCGGGGAGTGATCCGAGATACCCCTAAGGAGGAAGTAGATTCCATCGAACATGGGGAGCTGAGAGGCTCTACAGAAGAGATAGTCAATACGTGACAGGCTCCCGTGCACCCCAGAGTGAAAGGTGTATTGTGAGGAGGTAGGATTATGAGTCCTCCAAACATCTATCAGACCCAGTGCCTCAAGAAAGTCCGCCAACAACTTCCCGGATGGCTCTCCTCCCCTGGGAGGCAAACGGTCCATATCGCCGCTGAGAGCGGCATTGCAGTCACCCCGATCAATACGTCACCGTCTGGCAAGCTCAACATATGCGGCCCTAGGTCAGCAAGCGTGATAGAGTGAAGTCTGGGAGGCACGTAAAGTGAGGTTACATTAAGGGGTCCCGAATAACCTTTTGTATTTGAAAGGGGAGGGTGGTGCGTACCAAAATACCCACCCCTCTGGACCCTCTTGCGTAACCCGCATGAGCCGCTAATGTATAACCCCATCTATTAAGCGCGCAGTAGGAGGCGCCTTGGATATGTGTTTCTTGGAGCAAGACCAGATCAGGGGCCAGTCGTTTTAGATATTGCAGCACGATTCCCCGCTTAATGCGATCCCCAAGCCCGTTCACATTCCAAGAGAGTAGTTTAAGGCGTCCCAAAAGCGGGGCTGGTCCTTGATCAGTACTCATTTACACAGCTAATGAGGGGCCCTGGTACTTGAAGGGTGATGGAGAAGTAAAAGTGATAGATCTGTCTGCCCCCCCCCGCGGCAGCACTGGAAAAAACAAATACGTGTGACATGAAGTACAGAAATCGACATTGGTGATGACCCAAAACGCCTTAAAGGAGAACACAGCTATTAGGTTGTACTGAGCATACATATAAAGACTGCAACAAAACTCATTAACACTCCCTGGAACCCACCCCCACCCTGCCTCCCTTCAACGTGGACTCAAAACTGCCCACCCCTCAATTTTGCAGAGCGCCTGTAACCCAAATCAAATGTACACTATAGAGGGAAACATGACTCAGCCAAACTACACAAAAGATTACAATTCCCAACCCCCAGTTTAACTAATATAAGAGCCCATATGCATAGCATTTCAAACGCTGGAAGCTAGTCCGTACATTGCCACAAAGTACTTTCCAACCGCATCTCTGCCCCCGAACAAGAGGGCGGTGCGAAGAGCCGTTACCCGGTCCAGCCAGTCAGTTAATCATTGGCCCCCTCCCAGATGAAAATTTAAATCCCACACTGTATGACTCATAATAGAGATACTCGTGCCCCCAAAGGACCAGTTAATACTCATCGTCTCTACTGCGTGGTCGGGGATCGCCCCGCTTCCGAAGGGTAAGGCAGGGCTGCACTGTAGAGGAGTTAAACCAATGCTCATTCACTGCCGTTTCGGTCAGTTCGCTCTGGCTGATTGTCTGGTTTCTGCGATTGACTCGGAGAGGCTCGCCTATGGTTACTGGAGGAGCGCCAACCGTCAAGCCAGTCCCAGGTCTCCTCCGGAGTCTAAAAGAACCACTTCCCCTCAGCGAGCATCCTCAACTTGGCCGGAAAGAGCATTGCATATTTCAGTTCGTGATCACGAAGGGCCCGCTTAACTTCAAGAAAGGATCTCCTTCTCTGTTGCACCTTGTTGGTAAAATCTGGGAAAAATGTAATGGTAGAGTTTTCAAATTTGAGTGGTGGGGCTGCTCTTGCTGTTTGAAGGATGATATCCCTGTCGCGAAAACTAAATATCCTCGCCAGCATGGGACGTGGAGGGGCGCCTGGTTTTGGGGGTCCCCCCGGCACACGGTGCGCATGTTCCACAGAGAAATATTTTGAGAGGTACCGGGGCTGTAGGTGCTTCTGTATTAATTCTTCTACGAACAGATGGGCAGCCCGCCCCTCTGACCTTTCAGGAACCCCCAAAATGTGTACGTTGTTTCTACGTGCGCGCCCTTCATAGTCCTCCAGTTTTGCCTCAAAGTCCGAGGCTTGGGCCTGTAACCGCTTGACAGACTGTTCAAGGGACTTTGTTGAGGTCTGAAGAGATTTCACTGAGTCTTCGGTCTCCTTGACTCTGTCGCCCATGTTGCGAAGGTCGGCGCGTATGAGGGTGACTTCAGACGTCACCATATCAATCTTTTGCTCCAAGGCCGAGCGAACCCCTTGAATGGCCTCCATAACGTCAGCGAGAGACGGGCCCTCTCCAGAGGGATATTGCTTCGCAGCAGTGTCGGCAGACTTCTCATCCGATGCCTCTGCTTTAGAATGGGCGAACTTGGAGAGCTTCAGCAAGCCGGATTGCCTGGAGCCTTTATTGGTAGCCATTGCGTCGAGTCAAATACCAATCGCAGTCCACAAATATAAAGAGTAATGGGGCGCCGACACTAGGGGCCAATACAAACAATGATCATAGAAGTTACGGTTGCACTACGTTGTCTAGTGCACCCTCAATGAAATTGCCACTCGCCCAGGGTCACAGGGAATCAGCTGCACACCCCCACCACTCTGGCGCAGTCTCACCGAGTGCTTGGAGCAATCAAAGTATCAAAACCAGCAGTTCTGTAGCGCACTCTCACTAACAATGCGGAATCAGCTAGATATGTCTCCACAGACCCTCTCCCGGCGACACAACCAGCATGCTATAGAAGGGTTTCTTCATCAGGGTGGGGGAGGGGCACCGCGTGAATGCACGATGGCGGGCCTCGTCATTGAGAAATGCCTACTGCCCCAATCTGTACAAACGATCATCAGGTTTAATCGCGTGGAGGGGAGGGCGACCAGTATATCCGCTCCTGACCCCCGCCGCCAAAGCAAGCCAATGGCGCCAGGGACTTCCGATTATCTTCGCGTGCACCGGAGCCCACCCGGTGCAACGCAATGCCGTCGCTGATCTTCGCAGGCTGTGTGCAATCGGGTACTCCCAAAAAAATAAAGTATGGCCCGATAGACCCGCAGGCCGCGGCACTGGGAGAGAAACACCGCCCGCACCCGCAGGCCCTCTCGGCCGCAGCGACACCTTCCGCTACTGTTTGCGAGCGTGTCGGACCTCACCCGGCACTGTGCAATGTTCGTCCCGGTCACCGCAGGTGGTGAGCGACTGGGGGCTCTCCAAAGCAGGGGCGCAGAGAAAACACAATTTCCTGTGCCTGCAGGACCCGCGGCGGCAGCGGGCATCGCCTAGGGTGGGTCCGGACGTCGACACAGCCAAAACCTCGTCCCAATCCAGGTCCAAAGATACAGCCGGATTCCTCGGGGCAGAGCTGGCGAGACTTCTTCGTTGCTCGATCGGGTGACTCCACAGCTCAGTGGCCACCCGAACCGTTGTTCTCTGTGGGCTATACGGATAGTTTTGATGGATTTTGGGGGAAATTAGTTAACTAAGGCTCGGAGCTTTACTCCATTGTGGCCATCTTGGGGGTCGGCCGGCCACGCCCCCCCCCACGACTCTTTTTTAAATGTTTTGCTCATATAAATGTTACTTTATGTTGTCCCGCTCCTGTCCCTTGTGATATGCCCACTCACACAGATGAAGTATGTTGTAATCTATTACTTGATTAGTGCATCCTCCCTATTGATGTCCTCTGCCTTGCTGCTCAGTCATCGGTGATGTCATCGGAATGTTTGGTGTGTTTGAGTTGGAGAGAGAGTCAGTTGGAATGGATGGGCTGAGCAGCAAGGAGGCTGCTCCTGGTGGGGCTTAATATGGATCTAACTTGTTTCCTGTAACCAACCAACAAGGAAGTAACCTGATGAATAAATCTACTATCCTGTTCTACATCACTTGGCCTACGTACTTTTCTTCCTTGCAACACTGGCGACGATCTGGAGAAAAAACCCTGCGTGTACTGGCTCCTAGTTTACCTGAGGTGGAGATATTTGAAACTGAAAACAAGACTACTGGTATTGGAAACCACTGGAACTACAATCCTACAAGCAACTTGGAAAGTAAGGAATTCAACGCCTCCTCTAGCCCCACCAGTGTCCTCTACCACCTGGACAGCCTGCCCTGGGCGTTTCACGTTCCTTACATGTATGGATGTTTTCAAAAAAGAGAATAGCGCCACACAGGGTGCTTTAACGTTTAACACCCTTCAGAAATGTCATTGAGTGACTTGAAGCTGACCTACAGTTCCAGCAGTCATTGGGAGAGTACTAGCATTTCTACTTGAGCAACGACCAGCAGCTACTGCAGGAGCGTGAATCTACTGTTACAGAAACTGGCATCTTTCATGGGAATGTAGACTTTATTAATCACCAGCATCTCATACGATAGCAGCACCTGCCGAGTCCCTTAGAGACTCCTAGTGAGTACAAAGTAAGCCGCATCACAATAACTGGCACTTTGTCTTCGCTTTCGACATAAGAGGCAGTTTGGATGATGTTTTGGTGTCTCAAGCAGAGCTTTCACCGTTGTGAATTGGTGAGTCTGTAACTTTTATTTGATGAGGTTATCGGTTTGCCGTTACCCTACGCGGCGTTTGAATGGGCGCCACGAGCCGCGACATTTGAGTGAGCGCCTCGAGCCCAGAACAAACACCAGTGCGTACACACCTTACCTGAGCTTCCAGTGTCCTGTGTCGCGTGAAGTTCTTGTGCTAGTGTTCCCTCTGTTCGCAAGCTGCCTCACGGTGTTGGCCTGCCCAGCGTAATTGAGGAGCAAGTAATTGCTGTGAGCCACCCGACGCTGCTTACTTGGGCGTGCCGCCATCTTGAGTGGCATTCCCGATATTTCTTTTCTTGCGAACCGAAGTTGGGGACTGACTATTCTTGAATACGTCATTGGATTGCCCTTCTTATTTTTCGTTGTTTTTCAAGAGTGACATTCCTATCAACACGACAGCTGAGATACCCCCTCAAGGTTTTTGTCCCTTTCCGGTTTATGGCACCGTGGGAACTTTGAGTTTCCGCGTCAACGCTGCCTGCATCTGTAGAGCCTGGTCATGACTTATCCATTATTTGCAGACAGTGTGGAAAAAGAAAATTCAGATAATTATGCGCGCAGCTAAGTTTTCTACATTTCTGCGCGTTGTCTCCATACTTTGTGGTCTGTAGATGGATTTTCGGGTGAGACATCGCTCATCAGGGCTGTTTCAGTAATTATACTTGACTATTTTCTGGAGCTGTTCTATGGATTCTTATATTGATTTATTATGGTATACTGTATGTGTATAAGTATTTGTAAGTTACAGTACCAAACTGCTTCTGGTTATTTTGCAGACTTACCTTTTATTTTGGATGCTGCCTGTCATGCACACTTAGTATGTGCTGCCGTGTTGTGATATGCCTTGCCAGTTTTTATTTGTTACGTTATTACTTGTCATTCATATTGTTTTGCCTCGTGTGAGGTGTTTAGTCTGTGCGCTTTGTGAGAGTGTGTCTCTCTCATTGTCTGCGATGCACACATGAGAGGACTTTGAAGCTTCTCTCACTTACCTCTATTCCGTGGTTATGAGTGTGTATTACCCTGTGTTTTGGGGTAGTGTAGTCACCACTAGTGTGGTTTGTAGACTTGAAGGCTGTAAAACTTTGTGTAGTGTAGTCACCACTAGTGTGGTTTGTTTTTAGCCCTTAGTTATCACTGGTTTATGGTTGTTGGGTTGACTTATGTTGTCACTTGTGGGCTATGTGTTGGGTTGACCCCTTGTCATTGAGAGTACGTGAATCTCACTGTTTTGGGGTGCATGTATGAGAAGACCCCTTCTTACGAAGCTTCTCTGGTTTACCACTGTTTTGTGGAATGACATAAGTTGTCACTTTGTTGGCTGTTGTTTGAGTGACCCCTCATTGTGTTGTGAGAGTATGTGAATCACTCATTGTTGGGGTGCGTGTGTGAGTAGACTCCTTCTTATGAAGCTTCTCTGTCTTGCCTGTTTTGGTTATACCCTCTGATTGGTTGTCACCTCATGTGAGGTGTTGGACTGTGCGTTACGGGTGCGCACATGAGAAGACTCCTTCTTATGAAGCTTCTCTGACTTACCTGTTTTGGTTATACCCTCTGATTGGTTGTTACCTCATGTGAGGTGTTGGACTGTGCGTTACGGGTGCGCACGTGAGAAGACTCCTTTTTGTTAAGCTTCTCTGGTTTACCACTATTTTGTGGTTGTGGGTAGTCTATTACCCTAGTGTGAGTTAACGTGAGTGTGTACTCACTGATTTATAAAGTGGAACGCTTTTCTTGGCTTTTCCCTATCTTTTCTAGGTGGGGTTGGGCATGTGATTTTTTTTTTAAATTGTTGGACATTTTGTTGTGTATATTTCATCTTGCATACAACATTGTATAATCATTATAAGGGGGAGATGTGTTGTAATGTGTTACTTGTTTAATGCATCCTCCCTATTTATGTCCTCTGCCTTGCTGCTTACCCTATAGTGAGTTAACGTGGGTGTGTACTCACTGATTTATAAAATGGAATGCTTTTCCTGTCTTTTCTCCATCTTTTCTAGGTGGGGTTTGGGCATGTGATTTTTAGGAATTTGTGGGACATGTGTAGTGTGTGTGTTTCATCTTGCATGCAATCAACATCTGTTACATGTCGTAAGTGTGTGCTATGAAGTTGCATACCTTAATGTTATTTTGATTATTATAGAGGGGGGGATGTGTTGTAATCTATTACTTGATTAGTGCATCCTCCCTATTGATGTCCTCTGCCTTGCTGCTCAGTCATCGGTGATGTCATCGGAATGTTTGGTGTGTTTGAGTTGGAGAGAGAGTCAGTTGGAATGGATGGGCTGAGCAGCAAGGAGGCTGCTCCTGGTGGGGCTTAATATGGATCTAACTTGTTTCCTGTAACCAACCAACAAGGAAGTAACCTGATGAATAAATCTACTATCCTGTTCTACATCACTTGGCCTACGTACTTTTCTTCCTTGCAACAAAGTACCATATTTATAGGCAAAAGTGTGTGAACACAGCATGTTAGGACGTTCACATTATGGTGTTTTCTGGGACATAAATTTGAGGAGATTGTGATTTTTAGCAGTAATTTGAGGTTTGCAGAGAATTCTCAAATTTCTCTAGTTTTTTGCTTCTCAAATTATCACTTGACTTGCTTACTGTTCTAATTCATTCCTTTTCTGTTCATATGCCCACCATTTCCAGGGGCCTGATTCACAAAGGCCAACTTTCACTTTTGTGTAAGTTTTCTATTTTGTTCGTATTCACAAATTATTTTTTTTATTTTACTAATATCAATTTTACAACTGAAGACTGCGCACTCGTGGCGGAGACTCCGCACATAAAAAACAGGCCTGTTCTATCTTTTTATGTGTTAAGTTCTCTGCCACAACTGCAGAGTAACCACAACAGTAAAATTACTATTAAGAAAATAAACTTGCAGGCTGTAAACACCCAAAAAATAGTAAACGTATACAAACATGTAAGTTTACCTTTGAGAATCAGGTTCCATGTGCTTATTTTGGGACCATTAATTAATTTGGTAGGTAGAAAAACAAGTTTATTTAGACAATTGTCCATTAAACATTATAAAAACACATTTAACAGTTAAATTCAATAATTGAACCCCATCTTCACTACCCAACACCCCCTTCCCACTACAGTTTGTCATTAAGGGGCACATGCATCAAACCCGCATTTTGCGATTTCTAAATAGCGAATTTTACCGATTTGCTATTTAGAAATCGCAAAATGCAATGCATGTAGAAATCGCAAAAAAAATGCGATTCCTTAAAATTCCTTAATTGCGACTCGCAAATTGAGAGTCGCAATTAAGGAATTGATTCCCATTCATTTCTATGGGCCTAGAGGCCCATAGGAATCAATGGGAATTGCATGCGCAATTTGCGAGTACTCCATAGTACTCCATAGTACTCCATAGTACTCGCAAATTGCGCATACAATTTCAAGGGTGCAAGGGTTCCAAAAGGATACCCTGTTGCACCCCTGAAATTCCCCTTTTTCCACATGTTGCGCACACACATGCCCCAAGGGCATGTGTGTGTATAAAATGTGACTTTGAAAAATGCACTTTAGTGCATTTTTCAAAGCAATCGCAAATTACCATCAACTTTAGTTTGATGGTAATTTGCGATTCCTAATAGCGAAATCCCAATAATTTTTTGCTTAATGCATTGCATTTAAGGAATTGCAATTTGCGATTCCTTAAATGCAAGCGCAGTTTAAGTAATCGCAATTTTAGCCATTCCTTAAGTAGCGATTTTTGCATTTGGGATGATGCATCCCAAATGCAAAAATAACGGTAGCAAAGGGGCAGATTCTGCGAATCTGCCCGTTTGCGACCGGTTTCTGGTTTGATGCATGGGGCCCTAAAACTCTGTTTGACAGACCGTCATAAACGAGCAATTTCAACTGCCAAATCTAAATAGCTCATTTCTGATAACAGCTCCACAGCTTTCCTCCTATGGACAGTATCACATTTAAAAAACAAAGGTCTTAAATACTTAATACGGTTTGAACGATAAAAAACACAGTCCACTAATATATGCAATAGAGTGAATTTTACATTAATTACTTTGGGATTGATCACATTTGATTTGTTTTGAGGTATTTCATATTGGGTCCCTATAACTATAAATTTTTCTGCTCTTTCATTGGATAACTAGAATAGGTTTCATCGAACGTTTGTTTTCATTTTAGCCTGTAGATGGCAGTCATCAGCTTCCTACAAGCTATTTTGTTTTAATTTTTCTCATTTAAAAAAAAAATAATGCTTGTATGTTACATATTTTTTTAAGTTTTTTTTTTACAGGGATGGCCCCACTGTAACTCCACTCCTTTTTTTATTTATTACCTGCCTCCTGCTTGTCGCTACTTCTTAATGCATTTTAGGTCTCACCTATGTCAGCACATGTGCTTGCCCTCTCCTTTACAAGAGATATTGTGTTCTACAAAGGGCTTGGAGACAGCCCATTGCTTACCGTTCCTGGACTGCATTGTCACTCTCATTTGCTGCCTTCTAATTGGGCTGCACAAGCCGGCTTCACTACCTCTTCTTTTAGCTGAAGCACAGACCAAGTACTGATTTCCTCATCTGGATTAGGGTCTTGGTGCTGGTGGCACTGTGACTTAGGTACTATTGTTCATTTTCTTTCTTCTGTCCATTTCTTCCTTGTCTGTGTTGCTTCTTTCCCTCCCATTCCTCTGTCCGTTTTGCTTCTTCACCTCCAACCCCCAATCATGTTGCCTCTTCCCATCCCACTCCTGT
Source organism: Calotriton arnoldi (assembly GCA_963921515.1). Taxonomy (NCBI): domain Eukaryota; kingdom Metazoa; phylum Chordata; class Amphibia; order Caudata; family Salamandridae; genus Calotriton; species Calotriton arnoldi. The sequence continues at coordinate 472,958 of CAWUFW010000576.1, forward strand.
CTGTGTTACTTTTTCCCCTCCCACCACCCTCATCTGTGTTGCTTGTTCCCCTCCCACTGCTGTACATGTTGCTTATTCCTCTCCTACCCCCTCTCACCACCTCATTGTCCCCACTGCTGAATCCCCTCCCCCCAACTGCCATAAGGAAAAAAGCACTATGACATGGCCAGACGTGGGCCCTACATAGAGCTTTATTTTTGACCATCCCGTTCCTTACCATCTGCTCTCCCATTGTCCACCCCACCCGATTGGCAAAGCCCACAGCTCACACACATAGCTGAGAACTTTTTTGCTTTGCCAATGCTTGTTTATTTACAGTTTTCCTTATACAAATATACTTTTTGTCTTTTCCTGTTTTTTTTTTTTACCACAGATGTTGTTATCCTGCTTTAATTATCCCAAGATACTTGTATCCTGACGTAATTAAACCAAAAATAGCACTTCACCTTTTCCTCCACACACATGGGTACCATTCTATCAGAGGAAATGTGGAAATGCCAGATGGTAGGATTTTTGCTATTATTCCTTGACTTGTACATGAAGCTTGATTTCCTATATTGTAAGCGAGGGTACCCAAAAAAAACTCCATCACAATCACATGGCATTATAGGTATTCTAAAGTTCTGAATGGAACAAATGCATTATGTTCATTTCACTTTAGCAAATGTATTAATTTATTAATTAAAGGAATATTTATGAATTGATTGATTTTTTTTTACTTATTCTCAATGTAATCCAATCTTACCTGTCATATCTATGTTATGTTATAAAATGTATTAAGCACTCGATTACCCGTGAGGGTGTCTTGACGCTGATCACTGGAAGGCAATGTTGTACTAGATTAGGAAGGCCTAATGGGGAGAATTAAAGAGCCAGGTCTTAACGGATTTTCTAAAACCTAAGAGGTTGGAAGAAGTTTTAATGTAAAATGGAAGTTTATTCCAGGCAAGAGCGATGGCCCGCACAAAGCTGCAGCCACCCAATGTAGCTCGTTTAAAGCTGGGAACTGTAACTGTTTTAGTTGAAGAGGATCTTAGTGACCTAGTAGGCTGGTACAAGTTGAAACAGTTTTTGAGAAATCAGGGTCCTTGGTCATTCGGGGCCTTAAAGACAAGGCACAGGGCCTTGACAGTAACTCTCTGCCTGATCGGTAGCCAGTTAAGCTTCCTTAAAGGTATGGCGACGGAATGATACTTTGGAATTTTCAGGTGGAGCCATGCGGAAGTGTTTTGCAGAGTCTGCAGCCTGTTTAGCACATGCTTATGGGCAGTTATATATAGGCTGTTGCCGTAATCTAGTTGTGAAAGAACAAGGGAGGTCACTAATGTCTTCTGAAGTTGGGGGGGAATAAAAGGAAGAATCTTCAAATAAGCCTTAAGGTATAAAAAACCTTGGACGCGACTTGATCAGCGAGGGATAGCTTGTTATTGATTATGATACCAAGATTGAGGGCTTTGTTGACAGGCAGTGGAAGGGAGCCCATGTCCCGAGGCCATCAGGTGGGTGTCCAGAAAGATTGGTCAGCCCCAAAGAGAAGAACCTCCGTCTTATCTGAGTTCAATTGGAGGCAGTTATCTGCCATCCAGTGGTTAATGGCCTGCATACAGTTGCTGAAGTTGTGTCCAATTTCTATCGAGTCATTGGCCAAGGACACCACGATTTCAGTATCGTCGGTGTGGGAAGCAAGGCTAAAGCCAAATGACTTGATGAGTTTTGCGAGGGGGTAACATAAATGTTAAAAGGCGTAGGGCTGAGTGAAGAGCCCTGCAGGACTCCACATGGGAGGGAGAAGGAGTGGAATACACATTTCTCCAATCGGACCGTTTGCTCGCGGCAGTGAAGAAACGAACTGAGAAGCTTCAAGTCCCTGTCAGTGACACTGATTATCTTTAGACGAGTCAATAATCTGCCATGGTGTACAGTGTTGAATGCTGCTGACAGGTCCAGAAGTATCAGGGCGGCTTTGCCACCATGATCTAGAGATTTTCTTATTTCCTCAGTTGCTTCAATTCGAACCGTCTCTGTGCTGTGTCCGGAGGGAAAGCCAAATTGAGTTTCATCCAGATGATTGTTGTCCAGGATAAATTTTACTAGCAGACTGTTCATTATTTCCTTCTCAATAAGTGAAGCAGGCAAGGGGATGCACAATATAGGGGGGTAATTGTTTGGCTCTGCGGGATTGAGAGATTTTCTTTTAGCAAAGGAAAAATCGATGCTTCTTTCCAGATAATTGGAAAACTAGCAGAGTGAAACATAGGATGGAAAACCCTGGTCCGGACGGGCACTAATGTCTCTGCAATGGAAGTCGCTATCTTTGGTGGACAGGGGTTCTCTGGGGATCCAGATCTTGTGGATTTGATCAGTTTTGTGATAGTTTCAATAGAAGGTGGAGAAAAGGATTCAAACTTGGACCCGTTGGAGATGGAGTTGAGACTGATATCAGTGTTTGGAGACAAATTGCTAGTATGAGAAAACGTGCTATAAATGTTGGATACTTTTTGGAGAGAAAAGTTGGCTAGAGAATCACAGAAAGATTGATTGCCAATCAAGGAAGATCTAGTAGGTTCTGTTGTAAGCTTGGTCACAGTTAGAAAAAGGTCCCTGGAAGAGTTGGAGGCTGCTTAAAGTTTTTTTAGAAAAGTAAGTGGTTTTTGCAGTGAAGATCATGGCCTTGTAGGTTTTGAGGCAGAACTTGTACTTAGTTCTTTCCTCAGTGTTATAGTGGCATACCACTCTTTTTCTTTCCTTCTACAGGTTTGTTTATATGTTCTCAGTTCTTGGAGAACCATGAGGCTGTGACCTTATTTCTCTTAAGTTTGTTCATCTTAATGGGGGCTAACGTGTGAGCAGCCGAGTCAACCCAATTGGTGAATTGGGTTGCAGTGATGTCCAGATCTTCTGAAAGGGTAGATTGTGAATTGTGTAAGAATTTTGAAAAATTATCTGCATCAATTTTGTGCCAGGCTCGAGAAACTATTGTATGAGGAGTTGATCTGCTGGGCGAGGGAGATCCCCTACCTGTAATCAGGAATAGAATGCTGAATGGTCAGTCCATGTTAAGGGTAAGATGCTACTGATACTCAGAGAGGAATGATTAGAGAAGATTCCATCTAGAGTGTGACCAGCAGAGTGTGTGGGACTGGTGATCATCTGAGAGAAGCCCAGAGAGGCCATTGTCTGAAGGAGCGTAGACGTGGCTGGGTCTGCTAGGACCTCCAAATGGAAGTTAAAATCCCCCAGCATGGTGAAGTTGTTAAGGAGGATATCTGCTTCCAGTAGGCTGCCAATATCCTGGTTGAAATTAGAGCGAGGGCCCAGTGGGCGATATATCAGCGTCCCCTTAAAAGCTTGAGTATTGGGCAAAGAGATGCAAAAGGAGAGCGTCTTGCAGAATGTGGCAGTCAAAGAGCGACACAAGATGGATTAAGTGATTAAAATGATAGCCAAGCCTCCCCCATGTTATTGGGTCTGTCTTGGTGATCGATTGCATAGCCTGCAGGAACCGCTCTAATGAGATCAGGGCAGATGTAGAATTGGCCCAGGTTTCCGTGATGAACACCAGGGAGGGTTTGTAAGTTTCCATAAACAAGAGGAATTCTGTTTAGTACCTGACCATTGACCTAGCATTGACAAATGCACATGAGAGGTGGATGGCGGCAGAGGGAGAAACAGTGGAATTACGAGGGCATATTGGTGGGCTGGAAATGGGATCAAGTGGGCCCAGAGAAAGATTATACTGTGGACAGGTGAACCGGTCATTCAGATGTAAATTGGAAATATCAACGGTAATTGGGGTCTTGCACTTACTTTTAGAGCGTAGGGCTAGAAGTGCTTCGCGGGTGTAATTCCAATGTGGTCCTGGACCTAACATGAAAGATCCAGGTGGAATGACGCTCGGCGTGATCTGGGCACGGGTGGGCATAGACGTGCTTGCCTTTGGCACACCGGCAGCGCGGACACGATTTTACGTTGCAGAAATAGCCTGCCATAGATGGGCATGTTGAGGGGGCGTGGCTTACCACGCTCTGCAGCACGGAGATTTGATTGAAAGGGGGGTAAAATTAGGATGCAAACTGGGCTCCAGCAACCCCAGGGAATGTCAGCAGGCTCCCCTGAATGGCGTTTCCTATTGGTAAAGCAAAGTAAAACTAAATTAATAGTGGGGAAGGTTAAAAACATAAAATAAAAAATAAAGGGCACCAGCCATGTCCAATATGGCGCTCGACGCACCTAGAGTTGTCGCGGGAGCCAGGCAACTCCTAAAAGATCTTGCAACTATACTAGTAGTGTTATCTCGATTATTTAGGGAATGCTGAAGATTGTCTATATCCACCTACCTGTTCAGTTTGATGGCTTTTATCCTCAGTTGGTAGAACTGTAAATGTGTGTTTGTTTGTGGATTTCCTTCTTGTTTCTCCAGCAGTAACAGATCAGATCGATTTCTTCGTATAATGCCTCCCTTCCAAAGTTGGCGGGTCTGTGAAAGCAGAAGGTTGGGTAGTCATGTGTCATGGCTATGTCAGCAAGCCCACTGATGCATTGTGGTGGGGTTGATCCTGACAATATGTGGGGTACTTTTCTCCTTCTCCAGACCACTGCTAGATATGTAGGCAGAACACTGATTGCAAGGAGGAAACATAGGCATTCAGAACCAGGAAAGTGAAATGCTCCTAGAGAGCAAGTACTAGTGAAAAACAATAGGTCATTCCCAGGTCACTCATTTAGGATCCTAACTTGAGGACAAGAAGCCTCAATAATGTATGTTCAACAGAGCCATGTCAGATCCGAAACTGTTGTCCTTTGTGTCCCCGTTATACATCTCTGACAAAACAAGAAGACAAGGAAAGAAATGTCTTATTTTTCATCCAGAAGTGTGTCAAGGTTGCCTCTGAAAATATGTAAAGCATATACAAGTACCAAAACAGTTAAAAAGTCAAAAACACAACACAATAAAAATCCCACTCCAATTTATAAAAATTGAGAAAGATTTAATAAACAAAATGACACCAAAACAAAAACAAATCCATTACCGGGAACTGGAAATATGAATTTTGTAAATGTTTAAGTGAAAATAGTGCTAAAAAGCACAAAGTACCAATGGTAGTCAATGGACACAGTAGACTGGGATCGAGGCACAATTTGAGGCTGGCTGCAATGAAGTGCAAGTCAGATACATCAAGGAGATTAGCCCCACTAGGGCCTGGAAGTAGGGAAGTTAGAAAATACTTCTAAGTGCCAATCTAAAAAATGACTGTAGGAAAATGCCCCTTTCTGAGTGGTCGCGCCTTTTTTTTGCTATATGTTGTTGCTAGTTTTCGACTCTGTACACTGGGACACTGCTGTCCAGTGGTCAGAATACGTGCTCTGACCCCTAAAAACATGTCAAATTGGTGTACACTTGATTGGCATATTTAAATATCCTATAAATCCCTAGTATATGGTACAAAGGTGTACCCAGGGCCTGTAAGGTAAGTGCCACTAGTAATTTGGAGTATTTAAAAAGTAGGGCATGTATATTTTATGTTTCGCATGTCCTGGCAGTGAAAAACCTCTGTAGTTGTTTTTCACCGTGGCAAGGCTGGTTCTCCCATAGGAAAGCCCAGCGTTACATTACAACCCCTTTGAATGCTTAATGCCAGTTTGGGTGTAGCTGGAAACATGATTCAGGGATGCATTTTATAGCAATTTAAAATCTAACTTAATGTTCAATTAGGATTTTATATTACTATTTAGAAAATTACACTTTTAGAGAGTTGCCATTTTTCTGCCTGAGCCAAATGTGCCTTTTTAGCAGTATTCACTGTCATCCAGGAGCTGAATGGCTCCTTGACTATGTGTGAAGTGGCCCTCGGAGATGAGACAAAGGGAGAGTGGTTGACCGTCCTCTAACAGGATATCCATCTGGGTTGGTCCTAGGAACTTTACTATCTTCAAAGGATGCCTACCCTTTTACAGGCAGATGTGGCTCACACCAAAGCGATCCCCCTTTATTGTCCTGCTAGACGGCCAAGCACCAACCAATCCCAGTGGGAGAGGAGCTGCCACCAGAACTGGCTTAGAGTGACCACAAGGGAAGATGTGTCCATTATCATAGTCACATCATAGTCACACCTCTGAATTGGTACAGGGAGCTCTGCACAGGGAAAGAAAACTTCTGCCATGCTACAGTTAGGTAGAGAGGGGCACTGTGGCATAGTTTACAGTAAAACACACAGTTAGCAAAAGCGGGTAAAGTGCACCTGGAAAATGTTACCTCATTGCAAAGTGAGCAAGGGACCCACGTCTGGGCATACCCTGCCAACTTAGGGTGAACAAAGCAAACACAAGGAGATGATGGAGGGAGCGCTGAAACTTTTCAGACACTCACCCCCAGTCACAGATCTGGGTTGAATCCATCATCTTTCTTTAGCTCACTTCGCCACCCCAGTTCAGACACAGCTATATGCAAATCAGTCTTGACCCTGTGCCTCATGGGAACAGACCAGCCTGAACTGCCAAGCCATGTCTTCCCTGGACCGGAAACAAGCATCCTGGGATCGGTTTCGGGCTAACAGCCCTCATCAGCCAGGCTGAGTGTACTCCTTCTGCCTAACCTTAAAACCTGGGGCTTAGAAACGTTTTCAAGGATTTTTGCCTGGAGAACTGACAGAAGTCTGGCACAAACCTGCTAAGATAGTCCGATGGAGATGCGTTGCTACTGAGTCAAAGATGCAAGTTGCTCCTGCTCAGAGCCTTTCCACACCGGTAAATCTGCTTCAGCTGGACATCACGGAGAAGTCACCTGCCCTCCTGGAACCCTGTTCAGCTACAGCTTGTACCTTTGCCCTGCTGGAGGAAACCAAGCTTCAAAAAGTGCCTATATCCGTAGATAGGAATCTTCAGCAGGCGAAGGCGTTAAAAGAATTCAGGCGGCCAAGGGACCCTCCTTGGGTGCAAATTTTGAATTTCCCACACTCAGACTTTCCCTCAAAAAGTCAACAGTGTCACCAAGACTTCATCCAATGTCTTTCCAGCCTTATGAAACCCATCTCAGCCGCAGCCTGCTGCCTTGTCCCACTGAGGATTTTTGACTGCCATTTCAGAAACTAAGTCAGAAGGTAAAGCTTATGACTGGAACAAACCTGATTTCTGTATCAGACCCATGCTCCATCATGTTCGGCCTCAACTCGCTCCTAGGGACCAGTCAACCCCAACCAGATTACCATAGTTGGCGCTTAATGCTTTTTGATGCTAGTTTTATTTAAAACATTTAAAAAATCATATCTCTGGTTCTCCTATTTGGATGTTTGTTATTTTGGTGTCATTTTGTTCATTCAAATATTCTCTATTATTATAAATCAGAGTTGGATTTTTATTATTTTGTATTTTTTACTTTTTATCTATTTTGATACTTCTAAATGATTTATACATTTTCCTGAGTTAAGCCTTTCTAATCTGTGCAATTGCTACCAGGGGTTGAAGTAATGTTTAAATTACTGAAACCTTTTCTGGACTAACAATAATAGTGCCATTATTACTTGTGGTGTACTACCACCACCCCACCCCAACTAACAATCCACTTTCTCACAGGGACTTTGTTGTTTTTCTGTAGAAAATGTCTTCTCTATGTGGTACAAACCTGAAATTCAGTCTGATGCTGTGGAACTGCCAGTTGAATACTTTTCATGGTCGGTTCTCTTGAAGCTCTGGAGTTTTGGAGCAAAACGTTTTGAGAAAGTTCCCAAACTTCTTTTGGTGCCTAATAATCACAGGAGTACACTTCCATGGCAACTAGGACCTCAGGGGAAGCACTTAGAGGCTTTCACAGTGTCAGGCAGAGGGCAACAGTAAAGTCCAGTCCATGCCACGTCCAGTTGTCACTGGTCAGATGGGATTCTCACATGAATGTCCTCTTCAGCTTTTTTTTTTAAGTTCCTAGAGCCACCAGTGGATCAGCCTTATGATCCTTAGAGATCTTTCTGTCCTTTGATTCCAGGTGGAAGGGGGTCCAACCTCCTCAGGTCCTTCTCCCTGGTCACAGGTGCCAAGTACAACAGGTTTGGTCTGCCTGGTATCCGTTCTCAAGTCCAAAAATGTCATGGGGTTGCATATTTATGCCTGGCACATTTATGCCTGGCACTAGCTAGAGGGTGCAGAGGACTCCTGGGCACTCCCTAACCAATGGGGTAAGGGTCCCAGGGGCAACCCCACCTACTTTTTCAACAATTTCAGGTTGTCTGATTGCAAAGAGGCCTAGAATGACATGTGCCAGAGCATTTTCAAGATGGCAAAGGGGCGCATGGGAATGTCATAGAGAAATCACCAGTGTCCTTCCACAGCTAACACTAAAATCCAATTTGAAGCAGGCACTGTATTAACAGCAAACCCAGAGACAAAAGTCTGGTAGAACAAAAGTAAAGTTCTTCAGCAACCAGACTAAGGAGATACAACAATTGTAGTGGCATCCTGTTTTCTCCCTTTTAAGTGCACCTCAAGTTTTACATGTGGCTCAACAAACCTTTCAACCAGGATTTTATAGTGTAGTGGCAACAGTCCCTACACTAAATATTCTGTAGAATTCAGAGGAATCATCCCTGCCTATTCAGGCCAGTCTATTGTTTAATCCTGGGCAGCATTTCACACCTATTGCTGGGCTTGAGCAACGGCTGGGAGCAGCAGAGGTTTATGCTAATTAGCCTTTTGTCAAATCAGGCAGGAAAAGGATAACTTTCTAAAAGTTATTTTCCTTGATATTTATTTTAAAAAATCAACTACACCATTGAATGTTGATTTGAATAACTACTAAAAATAGTGGTTTAATTATTTGTCAAGATTGTCCCATTCCTGGGATAGCAGTATCAGTAATTTAATCTGTACTTGGGCTTTCTACATAGGATAGCTTTTAGGGCATAGCCACTGTAGGGACATGGTAAGATTAATTTTCTACATGTCCCACTTTTAAATACCATGCACACTACCCTTGTGGGCTACAAGGCTTACATAGGTCTGACTTACTAATATTTAAAAGGGTGGATTTTACCCTCTTAAGAGGGTTATTTTAAGAGATTGCACTCCAGGTTTTACACAATAGCATTCAGGCTACAATGGTGGGCCTAAAGCCATGTTTCCCTTTGTCACTCTAATGGATGGCACACTAAGTGCTGCAGTCGACAGGTAACATTTAACTTTTCATGCAATGGGTGAATTTCCACACCATACACTATGGCTCCATTGAAAGATTAAACAAGCCAATCAAAGATTGTAGGAAAGTACCCCTTTTTGACATGGTCACCCCCACTTTCTGCTTGTATGTGATGAAATTTTAACTAATGTGCACTAGGTTCCTGCTAACCATGTCCCCAGTGCCAGTGCTCTTTCCCTAAAACAAGGAAACTGTTCAATTGCCTCCAATTGGCAAGACCTTTAGCACCTCTGTAAGTCCCTAGTCAATGGTACCCCTGGTACCTAGGGCATGGGCACTAAAGAGGGTCCCTAAGGACTGTAGCATTTATTGTGCCACCCTAAGGGACCCACCACCACACACATGCAGACTGACATTGCAGGCTGCATGAAATGGTGTAAACAAGTGTGAAAACATGACATGGCACTGACCCTGTGTGCCATGCCCACAGACACTGCATGAAATACATGTAAGTCACCCCTACAGCAGGACTTATAGCCATAAGGCAGGGTGCATTATATTACATGCGAGGGCATATCTGCATTGGCAAGTATGCCCTTGGGCTGTCTAGTTTGATTATTAGATAGTACAAGTGAACAGGGAAGCCATCTTAAGTATATGCACTGGCCACTGGTCATTACGATTTCCCGGGCTACATGATGGCTTTCCTGAAACGTATGGTGTTTGGTATCAAACACCTGGTCTTAATAAATCCATACCAATGCTAGTAGCAGAATTATTAAACATGTACCCAGAAAGCACCTTAGAGGTGCCCCCTGTCAACCTTTCAGCCCCTTAGTTTACTGGCTGACTGGGATAATCCAGACTGGCACCACATGACATGTTTCTGACCCCCTGCAGGTGAGAGCCCATGCTTTCTGAGACCAGAAACAATGCCTGCTCCAGAGGAAGGTATTCACACCTCCTTCGGCAGGATGGCTAGTGATTTCGCATATCAAGGCCAATAGCTTCAAATCCCTGCCACCTTTGATATGTGAACCCAGCTTCCCCCATACCTGGGAGATGCCACCCCCTGCCCTGAGTCCCATATGGCACCAGGACAGGCACGAAATTAGCTATGCAAGTAGGAGTGTTGCACCACCAGGCTAGTCACACCCCTAGGGAAATGGTCATATAGGAAGTGTAGTGACCCCAAGAGTAAGTAGCCCATTGGCTACTACCCTTCCCTCCCTTTAATGTCCCTAAATTCGGTATTTAGGTGGCCCCCTGACACCAGGAAAGCAGATTTGCCTGGATAAAGAAGAAGAAGGGCAAACAAGAGCCGAAGGAGCAAGAACAGAAGACTACCTGTGGACTTTGGTGCCAAACCCTGCCTGTCTGCTCCTCTCCCGACAATTGCAACAACCTGACTCGTCCTGCAGCTGTGCATCCTCCAAAAGACTCGGAGGGCTGCCAGCACTTTGCCAACCAGCAGCATCTCCCTTGAAGTGGAGGAGCCACTTCCCTTCAACCTGCAGGCACCGACCACAATGTCCGGTCCAATGTTCACCCAACTGATCCACCAACTCATCAGTCACCCATGAGGAGGTCACCTTGCTCCAGAGGGTCAGATCCATGTCCCCCCAAGGTTGGAGATGCCAGGACACCTAGGGGCCGCCCTGCATCTATACCTGGGGTACAAGACCTTTTACAGCAACCAAAGCTTTTATGAAGTCCAATCCAGACTCCAAAACCACAAAGACTGACAAGTCTACAATGGACGTCAGCATCGCAGAGGACAGCACCAAGAGTGCCCGAGCTGTGCTGCTCCGTTTCCCTCTGCAGTTCTGACAAAGAACTGTGAGCGCCTTTGACGCACAGGAACAGCGGTCCAAATCTCTCTGCACCCGAGCTCCTCAGCACAGATCCACGAACACCGACTATGCACCCCTACTCTCAAGACCCTCACGAACTGAGCCCCCTGTTGGGAGCTCCCAGACTTGTCCCCAAGTCCCCCTTTGCAGCCTGTTTCTAGGTTGCCCCCCTTCTTTATCAACTGTGAAGAGTTCAAGGCTACGAACCCGTCCAGCACCTCTGCACCCGGACACTCCAGGGCAGATAAACCCTAACTGCTGGTGGATCTTGTGACCTTGACCCCCTAGCACCCTAAGTCCTAAAGGGGACCCCCGCAGTACGATTACAAATACTTGTATGCAGTACATGTTTCTTTCTCCATAAGAAACCATTACCGCAGAAAAGGGCATTTGTGTGACATTTTTGCTTGACTGTAAAAATTGATAACTTGAAAAGAACTACCCCATTCCAAAGTTCTTGGTGTTAAAAATATATAAAAATACCTGTTAGTTTTTAGGTCGAGCCTAGCATTGCAGCGCATGCGCTGCTCGCTTTGCAAGGCATGCAGTATTCAGTATAGTGGGGAAGCCTCGTGGAAGCTCCGCCCACTCTCCGCCCATCTTTTTCATTGGCTTAGGTCCTAAATGCTGCCTTCCGATTGGTTTTAGGCTTGTCCTCCCTCCTCATGACAGACATGTCCTCATTTGTATCCTTCCATGGCTACTGGCTCCTTTACTCCGAACACTATTTTCTTCCATGTCTCCCCCCACGCCCCCTTCCCGCAGTCCGTGACTTCTCGCCCCCGCACCTCCCACTCCCGTTCGTGCCTTCTTGCCCGCCCGTACTCCCATTTCCAATGCAATAGGTCTCGCATAAATGCGAGTCCTATTGCATTGCAAATGCTTGTTATCTTCTGTCACGCGCTGTTTTAAAGTTGGGGTTTATTATAGAGCTTGGTTCCATTCTAACTTTTTCCATTTTGTACATTCATTTGTACCTGCCCACGGCTGATATTAAGGGCATTAGCACGAGCACAAATCTCTGCCGCCCGCTCGCGCTCTCTCTCACACACACTCACGCATGCACACTTTCATTCACACACACACTCTCACTCACACACACACACTTCACACTCTCGCTCACACACACTCTATCACTCAACCGCTCTCTCTCGTATAAATTGTGCCACCACTGTCACATCTCCCCAGAGCTGCTCATATTGTTGTATTCTGCTTTTTGCAATACTCCAGACAGGCAGATCCGTCGATTTTATTTTTTTATTTATTTCTTTTCCAATGTATTTTTCACTTTGCGATAAGACGTGCGGTTCTGCTGGAAAAAAGACTCAGAATATGCGTGTAGCTTGCATTTTTTTACAGTTATTAAACAGCGCACGTCATCAAACACGTAAGATATTTCCACACAGATTAAATTATAGCCATTAATTGCAGCATGCGGGACGCTCGAGTTGCACTCTGCAGATGTTAACAGCAGCATCTGCTGAATAATAAAAGGCCATACATGTTTCAGGATAAATTGGAGCACGAGCATAGCAGCAAGTATGTGAATAGAGCAGACGGGCGAGTTTGGGAGCGCATTTTAAGAACGATAGTTGAAGTTTGTAAACTGAATGAAAAAAGCCTAGTGCTCGTAGTACTGAATTAAAGGTACACGTAGCAAAATAAATAATTTTAAACTAAAAAAATACACAAGTTGAGCTTGACCATTATGGTGTATGGTGGTAGCCAAGGCCTGTGGATGTCTAAGCTTACCGTGCCAATGACACATGGGTAAACGGGGACAGAATAGGGTTTGTGTGTGTACAGAAGCAGCATGTATACTGTTAGGGGGCATATGGACTGGTATCTGGATCACGTGGTTTGTAATCAGACTGTGCTCGAGCCATCGCCATCACTACAAGAATCCCAAAGGAAAGTGTATGGGGCTGGAGCCAGCCCCATGACTGGGTTCTCCCGGATATTTGTTTGGGCCGAGAAGAAGAGAAGGGGCATGTTGTGTGTGTTTGCCTGTTATTCCTGACTAGAAGAGGGAAATGTGATGCATGTGCTTCAACATTTTGACAGCAAAAGCTAAGACCGGCCCGAGTGGAACACCCCTTCTGCAAAGAGGTGGATCATAAGTTGTGTGTACCCTAGCTGCAAACATACTTGCATATCGGTGATTAAACCGGGTGCTGTAGGCAACCTCTGCAAAGTAGATGAATGCATGAGGTCTTGTGAGACATTTTTACAGGCATAATGATGCAAGTTCTGAAAACAAATAAGGGATCAACTAATTAGCAGATACAATCCAGGATGAAGCACATAAACTGAATTGACAACTATAGCACCACCCCCGCCCCGACTTTAACAGGGTTGTTTTGCTCACCAGACTATGCAACCTAATCTTCAATGTATTTAATTACTGAGCACTCTGCATAGACACCTATACAGCAGTATGTTTCCGCATCCCATGTTATATTTCTATAATACCTCTTAATTTTTAGAACTTGGACTGCACCCTGTGCAAAGATCTGTGATTTAAGTAGTCACTGCTGCTCACAGCTTCATTTCTTAACAAGGGTAACTCCACTTTTAACATTTCAAAATGTTTGTTGCACTATAACATTTTAGCTTATAGACTCTGGTTTTGAGTGTTCTCTCCCACTACATTATCTACGGTTTTAAACTAACTCGCACGTTCTGAAATCTGTATCCGAAAAAAATACATTGTGTAGATGAGTTTAAAATGTATAAATATTGTGTAGCTCTCCACACACTCTGATGGCGTTCCTGTGATTGCATGTCTAGATATTGACTAGAACGAAAACAAACCACCTCTGGGCATATTTCCGGGTGCTGTGACAGAACACCCTGCTGGTTGCAATTTCAGTGGAATGTTGGAGCGACAGCGAAGGCGAAGAGATTGCAGGATCTGCACGCGTGGACGTCTTGGAGGCAACAGGTAACTCGTCGCCAGTGAAAAGAAGATGGCAGGTAAGTTTCTCAAGAGTTTTATTGCCAACAAGACAGGAGCAACGAACAGCAGGACTGACTAGCACACGATCAACCGTTTCTCTCCCGCACCTCCCGTTCTGGAACACCACGGTGGTGGAAGTTCCCTAAGGTCACGAGAGGTACGGGAAGCCAAACAATACATAAATAACCATGCACAATACATATACAACCCAACAAGCAGCCAGTCACATTTCAGAGACTGTTCGTGCTAACATTAGCTAAAGATAACTTTGTCTACCGTGGTTGTTGAGCCTTACTTGGGCAGTTTAGCTTTCCTGCTGCCAGTAATGTGGTGATGTGGGGTGTGCGTGGAAGTCAGCGGTGTCTTTATCCACCCTCTGTTTTTAAGAGCCACTGCATTGAGGTCCCACTTCATAATCTATATCCTCTCCGAGCACTTGAATATTAGGTGATGACGGTGAACTTTGAAGGATGAGTATGAGTGGGTGTAATGGGGTTGGAAGTCATCAGATTGCAAGTCCATGAGCATCTTTTTAGTTATCTGTAACTATACCATTTCCCGCTGAAAGGCAATATTTCTCTCCATGTGTTCCCATACCTGGCGTGTCACGCAGTTTGGTGCTTTCCCTCCATGTTAAAGAACAGTAGATGTTTCATCACCCAGGCTAATGTGCTGCATAGCTAAATACATATAAGGTCCCAAAGGCGAGACCGATTGCATTGCAAATGCTTGTTCTAAATTGGTCTCGAGTTTCTTCTTGAGTGTTTGTCTCATTTATTGACTCTATGTGTACAACAAATGCGTAACACAACACTCTGATAAGCCTGAACTGCTCGCCCACACTACCACAAAAGAGAGCATTTGGGATTATTCATTTAAGCCCTGTAAACCAATAAGGGTTGTCTGGACTTTCTACATGATGTACCTCAATTTTGTACACTACATGCCAGCTTCCTACAGGGATTAGCAAATTTCTACATATTTTAGAGCAGCAAGCCCATGCACTGGGCACTGGACAGCAGTGCCGCACTATATAGTTTAAAAACCAGCAATAAAATTCAGCAAAAAATGGGGGTCATCTCACAAAAAGGGGTCTTTTCTCACACTTCGTTTTCCCTTAACATCTTAATCAAAGTTTAACATTACAGCCTATGGCAAAAAAAGCGAACTTTAACCTGAACAAATTTACATATAAGATTTTTAAACTAACTTATATACTCAAATTTATATATATATCTGGTAATAGAGTTATGGAATAGGCCACGTAAAGATAAAACAATAGAGTGCATACAGAAACTAGGAAATACAAATCTGTAGCAACAAATCTATATCTATCTCTCTATATATATAATGTATATATATGCATATAATAAATATTGTGTGTGTGTGGAGAGAGAGTGATAAAAGAAGAAATAATACAAAAATGCAGTTAACTAAAAAGATGTTAACGAAGGTTAACATTTGCATAAAGGTGTTTGTCAAAATAATGAATTAAATAGAAAAACAATATTAGTGTAAGCATTGTTCTGGAAATGTTATCTTAGCAAAAGACATTTTGGAAAACGATGTTGTCACATGGAATCCATGAACACGTGGCCACCAGATGCTCCAGATGCGCTGCCTGTTGTTCATGGTGGGAAAGAACAGTCATTTAATGAATACTTGCTACCCTAAGAAGTTGTACGCAAATTGAATGATGCTTATCTGACAGTCGGTTGGACGGCCCTTTAGGGAAGTAATGTATCTCTTCATGAAGATGAGAAAACCAAGAGGAAGGAGTAGAATGAGTTCCCGTATTGTCGGGGGATAGTTCTGTTAAAGATGGCCTAAAATGTTAAAAAGAAGAACTCTGAGTAAGGAGCGATGGAGGACTCCTCTGATAGAGCAAGTACTGAAATATGGGTGAGGAGGTAAAAACATTTACTCTGTAATATCGCAACGATGCGCTGCTTGGATAATTCCATTTCTCATTGAAAAATCAGTTCGACAATAACATTTAAGCAGTTCCTATAAATGCAATAAAAGAACAGTAAAAATGCAATTTCCAGTCCGCATACACATATAAAGCATTTAAAATGCGGGGAAGAAATATTGAACTTTTCTCCAAATGTACTTAAGAGACTAAATGTATTGATTATGGATACTTAGCCCACTTATTGTTGGTGCTAGTAGCTTATAAATGTATTCCCTTTGTGCTTCATTACAAATGATAGCTTGTTATTATTTGACCAGAGAATATGGTGCTGCTAATTGTATATAATACGGATGTTTTACTGATTGGTCTGACATTAATTTAAACACCATCATTTGTCGAGAACCATGCCTGCAGGGTCCTAATGCTCATGCAATTATTGATAATAGTTGTATGGAGTATATTGGATATAATATTAAACAACAATCACGACTTTCTCTGTGACAAGGGGTCATAACATGTCGATCTTAAGCTTACTGAGCCAGCATCCTCTTTTCATAGTATTTAAAGCTTTTTCGCCTAGTACATTTCAGCAGGTTTGAATTGAGGGAAAAGTCCTATTGTGGTAAAATGCAGCGATTGCATAATTTTGATACTCATGCAAACAGTGGTTTGCGTGGTTGTCGTAATTTTTCAAGACAATCATAATCAAGGCCTTTGAGCGAATAAGTAGCAAGAAGGGAGTAAAACTAACATCAATGGATCGTGTAATTCACGTGACAGATTAAATTCTTACAGGGTTTGATAAATAATTAATGGTCATGACATCATTTCCAGAAAATATGAGTTTTGAGACCACTGGTTTTTGAGCCAAACGATCAGCAAGACATGCGCGTTCGAGATGATGTTATTCAAAACAAAAGCTTTAAAGAGATGGTGGCGGACTGTAGACAAAATGTACTCGTATGAACCCACAACATGTTTGCAATATTAAGAACACCTAATCAATTTCTGCTCCTGTAAAATCAGATTTCTTTAGCAAGAGAGGTAAGGTGGACCATGGTCAGTAGCAAAGAGATTTATGAAGGACGCCTGAAGTGATTTGAGCCTTGCAAGTATAGCATGAACTATATATTTGCAAATGATGTTTGCTTAATGTCTTGTGTTCTGGGATGTAATTTGGTACATCTCTATGGCACTGGAGCTGCCGAAGGGTGACATGTGGTTCTTTTAGTGCAAACCAAATCCATCAAACTGTATGAAAAACATGCAGAGTAGGGGTTTACTACGGTACACAGAGGATAAGGAAATAGATGCATAATTCCTTGGCAAGATGCTTTCTGTGACTTGCACCACAACTCTCCACTCAAAGTATACACATGAAGACAGATTAGAACTAGATATATCAGTTCATCCCGAAGTTATGAATGTCACCCACATTTTTTTTTTTTTTTAAACTTTATTTTTTGATTTTTCAGAAAACAATACATTGGCATCAAATAGATACGTATGCATACATTTCGTTGATAGCAATTATAGTCGCATGAGACACAAGGCCGCACCAAAGAGGGAAGGGACAAGGGGGACAGGAGAATCATCCACAAACATATCCCTGTGGAGGGAGGGGGCGGCCAAGCAGGAAGTTCAGGGGCCCCCCGCCCCATCCAAGTTATTCCCACCCTTCGCCTGGCAAGCACCAACATTAACTGTAAGAGTTTATAGGGGAGTTTCTTCCTCTTGGGCCTGCGAACCATCGCGAGTAGACATTGCAAGGGTTCGAGAGCCATCTGAAGCCCTGTGGCGCTTACAACCCTAGTCACCATCCCCGTCCAGAACTGCGCAACCAATGGGCATTCCCATGCCAAATGTAAAAAGCCTGCATTCTCTGCGGCACATCTAGGACAGCCAGCGCCCCTACTACTATCAATGCGTCTCAGAGACACCGGGGTAAGGTAGGTGCGGTGTAGGTAATTAAAGTGTGTTAGCTTAAATCTGGCATTGCATGAGAGAGTGTGTGTAAGGGAGCCTATGCGCGCCCACTGTGCTTCCTCCAGCGGGGCAGCGAGGTCCCTCTCCCAGGCAACCCTTGACGACGGGACCAGGGGGGTGGAATCCTGTTTCATCGCTTTATATAGGAGGGAGATCAAGCCGCGCCCCCTGCCGCACGTGAGCAAAACATCCAGTGTATGTGTCAGTGGTGGAATATCTGGGTACTGGGGCCAGGTGATTTTCACTACATCTTGCATTCCCCTGAAATGCAAAAATTGGCCTTGTCCAAGGCCAAAGTTCTCTACCGCCTGCTCGTAGGTGATAAAGGTTTCGTTGGGATAGAGATCGGCGAGGACCTCGCACCCTCCCTCCCTCCAAATTTGGAAGGACATGTGACGTGCCATAGCTATAAATGGAGCCAGTATCCAGAGCGAGAGCTCCCTGTGAAAGGGCGCCCTTCGAAGGACCCTCTCAACAAAGCGCTGCCATATGCCAGCTGTATGTCGCACAGTATAGGGGAGATACATATCTGATCCCGCACCCTGCATCAGCGCCTCCTGCAGCGTCTGGGTGTCTGCCCTATCAAGCAAAAGGTGCTTCTCCCAGTTGTCAGTGTCGGTGAACCAACGGGCCGCATGTTGGAGATGGGCGGCATAATAGTATAGGTCAAATCGAGGGGCTTCTAGACCGCCCTCCTCGTAACTGCGGACAAGGGTGCGAAGGGCTACCCTACTGCGCCGACCCGCCCAGAGACGTAAGCAATGTGTTGAGAGTTTTAAAGACTCGAGGTGGCAAAGGGCAAAGTGAGTTTTGTAGCACATAGAGTACTCTGGGGAGCATCACAATTTTCGAGATGGCGAGACGGCCCATCAGTGAAAGTGGGAGAGTATTCCAGAAAGACACGGACTGCCGCAATGCCGTAGTGACGCGGTCCACATTCCGGGCCAATGCTTGTTCATCCGTCAGGGTCACCTGACTACCCAGGTAACGGAACGCCGTCCGCTCCCAACGCAGTTCCAGATCTGGCAAATCCTCCGGAGGCACCGCAGCTAGTCCTGCCAATGGGAAAACGAGGGATTTACCACAGTTCAGCCGCAATCCAGAGACCTCACCAAACTGATCTAGGTGGTGCAACAGCACCGGCAGGGCATCGCGGGGAGAGGCCAAGTAAAACAAGGCGTCGTCCGCGTATAAAGAAATGACGTGAGTCTTGTCCCCCAGCTTAATACCCCACTGCGCCATATCCGATCTAATCCGGACCGCGAAGGGCTCTATAGCCAGGGCAAACAAGAGTGGGGAGAGGGGACACCCCTGTCATGTACCCCTCCCCAGTTGCCACTCTTCGGACCGCGCGCCCCGAGCTTAACTCTAGCGCATGGGGCCGTGTATAGGATACGAACCCAGCGACAAAATTGGGGACCCATCCCCACAGCACGCAAGACCTCGAGAAGATATCCCCAATCCACTGTGTCAAAAGCTTTGGCAAGGTCAATGGAGACCAACACCATCTGCTCCTCCCTGTCCCGCACCTCATGCAAAATATGAGTCAGTCGCCATAGATTCATAGCCGTGTTTCGTCCTGGTATGAACCCACATTGATCCTCGTGGACTAGGCGGGTCATGTACTGTGCTAAGCGAGATGCCAAGAGCTTGCAGAGGATTTTTATATCCGTATTGATCATCGTAATCGGCCGATACGATGAGGGCTCGTGTGCATCTCCCCCTGGTTTTAAAATCATACAGATTTCCCCCTGTGTCATACTTGGCAGGAGGATTCCTCGTTTAAAGGCCTCATTGTAAACTTGCAGGAGGAGGGGGGGCAGAATATCGGGGAATGCTTGGTAAAACTCGGGCAGAAAGCCATCACTACCCGGAGATTTGGCTCGCGGGAGACGCTTCAACGCGGCTTGAACCTCGCATAGCGTCAGTGGCTCATCAAGTTCCTTCCGCTCCTGTTCAGACATGGTGCTCAGAGTCAACCCATGTAGATACGGGAGATAAGACGCCTCCCCCACCACTGGATCCGCTGTATACACTGCCTGAAGATGCGACTGAAGGACTCGCAATAGTCCCACCTGTGAATGCACCAGGCACCCAGTGGAACCCCGTAAGGCCTCAATTGCAGCAGGAGCGTGCTCTCGGCGGAGGATCCAGGCCAAGAGACGACCTGATTTATCCCCTTCTCTGTAAAGGCGCTGTCTGTATTGTGTGAGCGTGTATTTATCAAGCCTGTCTAAGATGTCATGGATGCGCTCCTGGATCGCTCGTTCCCCATCCCTCTCGGCTGCGTCAGTAGCTATCAAAGTCTGTACCTTCAACAGGCGGCGCTCCTCGTCTTGCAGCTCGTGTTGGAGCTGCTTCCGAACCCCATACGTTACACTCATACATGCCCCTCTCACTACCGCTTTCAGGTCCTCCCATTTGGTGGCCTGCAATAGGTCTGTCTCACCCCAATTTAGATCGACATAATCAGTAAGGGCAGTTTCTACATGGTGCCTCCCCACCTGATCCTCGAGAATCTCTGCCTGCAACCTCCAAGTCCGCGGGCTGCACCGCGGGGTTCCCCATTCCATCACGCATGCTACAGGGGAATGATCAGATAGGAATCGCGCAAGATGAGTCACCTCCAGAGACATGTTGGCATCGGGATTCGCGACTAAAACCCGGTCGAGGCGGCTATATGTGTTATGAGTAGCTGAGAAGCAGGTGTATACTTTCTGGGTTGGGTGTCTTTGACGCCATACGTCTTGGGCCCCTAGATTCCCCATGACCTCCCGGAGTTTCACCGTCATTCTGGGTTTCGTACCAGTGCGGGGGGGAAATCTATCCAGGACAGGATCGAGGACACAATTAAAATCTCCCATCCAAAGCAGTGGAACCTCTAGTTACGATACCAGGACCTCCTGCAGGGACTGATAAAAGCCCGGGTCATCAGTATTCGGCGCATAGGGGTTCACTATGGCCATGTCTCGACCATCTAGCTTGGCTCTGAGGAGTAGATACCTCCCCTGGATATCAGCTTCCACATATTAGACGGCTAAAGGAACCCCGGGCGCCACCCACACAAGGACCCCTCTAGCATAGCTTGAAAAGGAGGAGTGAAAGATCTGGCCCCGCCACTTCTTTGCCAATTGTTGAGCCCCTTCGTCTGTGAGATGGGTCTCCTGGAGGCATGCTAGTGAGACCTGATGTCTCCGAAGGAAAGACAGGACCCTGTACCTCTTGGTGCATGTACCCAGCCCCCTCACGTTCCAGCTTAAAAGTTTAAACCCCATAGTGGTTGTAACACCCAATCCCCGGGCAGTCCATGCCCCATGCAGCTACCTAAATTCTGTGCCCCAACTGTGATGCATACAATGCCAACAAAAACCCAACAAAACCCCCTGAAAGCCCCCCTCCCCCCACCCACGAGCAATTTACTGACAACCAAACATGCAGAAATGCCCTTCCCGTGCTGGTGCCAGGATGTGCACAGCGATCCCATGAGCCCCACAGGGCCGAACTTCGTCTACAAATGAAAGAAAAAAAACCCTCCCCCTCCCCAAAAGCCGACCCCCGACCCGTACCAACCGCTCATGTCATGAATTTGTGTCCCAGGCCACCCAACGAAAATCTGGTACACATAGTGCAGAACAAAGCAAGCAGCGGAGCCCAATAGACACAGCCATCATCATCTCTGTGATCTCGGCGAAGTCACTGAAACCCCCAATGTACCATAATCCCCGATCCATCACAGCCCAGTCCCAACCACCCCAACTTTGGGAAAAACAACAGGATAACAGCCAGGGGGGCACGCAAGGAGCCCATATCCGAAGCAGGAAGTACACAGGCAATGTACAGGTGAGGGACCGGCAGCTGGTCCCCCCCGAGCCACATCCATAACCACTGAGCCACCACGGACCAACTGCCTGCGTTAAAAAAGTGAAGTAGAGGACCGCTGCGTACTCAGGGTGGGCCCGCAGCAGCAGGAGGCGGATCCAGAATGGTTTCTGGGATCACTTGATTAGTGGATAGAAGGGTTACGGCACCAAGTTCTCCTCAGGCGGTCCCGCCATCGTTCGTGGGGGAGAAGCGTCGGAGTCCGCGGAGTCCACACGCAGAGCACCATCATTCCCCACCGTGATCCTGGCCCGGCCCCCGCGTCTGCTTCTGCGTCTTCTCCTTGGTCTGGTCCCCCAGGTACTCCGGGAGTCCCTCTGGTCACGCTCGGGATGGCCTCACCCCGGACCTCGAGCCACTCCCATACTTCCTCCGGGGAATCAAAGAACTGAGCCTTTCCCTGGAAGATCACCTTGAGTTTCGCGGGGTACAATAGCATGTACTGCAGACTAAGTGCACGGAGCTTTTGTTTAACGCCCAGATAGGATTTTCGCTGTTCCTGAACTTGGCGGGTGTAATCAGGATAGATAGATATTCTGGCGTTATCATAAGTGAGGTCAGTTGCCTCCCTAGCGGCTTTCAGGATGCAATCCCTGTCCCGGTAGTTCAGGATTTTAGCAATGAGGGCCCTAGGAGGGGCCCCGGGCGGAGGTGGAGGGGCCAACGCCCTGTGGGCCCGCTCCACCACAAAGACCGCAGACAGGCCCGTGGGGCACAGCTTCGTTCGGATCCATTCCTCCAAGAAGCGCTCCGCATTGCCCTGCTCCGCGCGCTCCGGGATACCCAGGACCCTGATGTTACTGCGTCGGGCCCTGCCTTCCGCCTCCTCCGCTCTGCGCTCCAACGCACCGGTCGTGGTGGTGAGCTGAGTAACCTGGTGTTTTAAGGAGGCCACCTCCCCCTGCAGCTGGACGATGTCCCCCTCTGCCATGGAGACCTTATCCGCCACCTTCCGCAGATCCGCCCGCAGTAGGTTCACATCAATGGACACTGTCTCTATTTGCTTTCCCAGGGCGGTGTGAGAGCCCCGTATAGCCTCCAGCAATTCAGCTCGGGATGGTTCAGTAGGGGTGTCGCCCTCGCTGTCTAGGCCTGTCTGGCGAGTGATCCTCTGCGTGGGGAGGCGCTGCGTGGTGTACTGCGTGATCGTATTGGGGTTAGAGGCGCGTGGGGGCTTATCCTTACCCATGGTGCAGATCTCAGGCCGTCAATTGAGGTGTTCACCTAGCGCGGTCCGGCCTTGTAGGGTACAGATGCCAGGGTAGTCTCTCCCCCTCCGCCAACACAGGGTACACAGTAGAACAATCCAGAGTCCAGGGGACCAGTTTCACTCCCCAGGACACCCACTCTGGGCTGGCGTCACCCACGGGAGATCAGGCCGGCCAGTCCGGCTCCCCAGGACCACTTCACCACTGCAACAGTGCCAGGACGACGTCACGGGCCCTCTGCGCACCCACCACCGGGGTCCACGCCACCCCTCCCGGCTCCAGGATCGCCGTCCGGGGGGCCCCGAAAGAAGGGCCAGACACCTCCGCAGTCACTTAGGAGGGCACTCAGCAACCAAGGGTGGGCCGGACAGGAACCCCCACTCCACTCAGAGAGGCAGGATCGCGCTGCTCACCGTGGCAGGCCGGCCCTCTCCGCCACATCTGCCAGTCACCGGGTCAGCGGCGCCAAGTAGCCGTGGCCCACGCGCTGTGCTCTCCGTCGCAGGAGCCCAAACCGGTGGGAGGAGCGCGCGACTCCAGCGCCCCCCAGGCGGCCGCCGTGCGTCGCCGCAGGCCTCGCAGCTCAGGACCACTCCGCAGGGCCCCAATCACGGTCCACTGCTCAATGCGGAACCAGGCAGGTAGGCACCGCCTCCCCCGGGGCTACAAAGATTCCGCCAGGCGCCTGGGCCTCCGCAGGTCAAGGCCCGGTGCCCATCGGCGCGCTGCGCAGGCCTTCAGCCCGCAGGGCAGTGTCACAGGGATCAGGGCCGGCACCCCACCAGGAGCCTCCGGCGGGCAGGAGCGTCAGCCGGGCCGGTCCGATGGCCACAGCGTGATGTCAGGGGGAGCTCCCCCACTCAGGGCCTGGGTCCCGCTCACGCGAGCATAGGTCGCATCCCCGGCCTCTCGTAGGTGCGGCCCGCCGGGGCACCAGCCGCCGGGACGATTCCGCCGGTCTCCAGGTCGGATTTGATTCCGAGTTGGGTCCGGAGCACCGCCGCTCGATTCAGGGCTCCAGGCGCTCAGAGAGTACTGTTGTGGGCGCCCGTAGTAGTGATTTAGCAGGATTTTTGCGGCTGGCAGGTCGGGAGCCGAAGGAGCTTACGTCCTGTCGGCCATGTTGCTTGGCCACGCCCCCGTCACCCACATTCTTAACTTAAAAAACTACAAAATGCATTTAGCCGAGAGTTCTCTTCAGCCAGCCAGTACACCTGTTGGCCGCACAGACGACGTGGAGCAACAGCACACCACAGCCAAAAGGGGTACCATGCTTTCAGGTACTGAGTACTGTCTTAAATTCTGACTGGGCTCCCTGCCACTGTGAGGCCCCTGGATGCTTACTCTGCACATTCTATACACCAAAACACTCAATACGACCACCAGCCAAACATACACCCACATAAAGTACTGTCTACTTACCTACACCTCAGAATCCCAGGAAACCTCCTCACCGCCAGCGTTTGGATAAATAGTGTGAACATGCTCGTAAATACTGATGAAAAACTTTACACCAGCCCCAGCCCCAGCCCCATCAATCTGGCCCATTTAGGAAGCACTAGAAAGTACTTTCGTACTGCCATGGCACAGTGCAGGTTGGCCTCTTGGGGTATTAGGCGTTTCTTTTATCTTCCTTGGGGTTGGCACAATATTTTTTTGCCAGGAGCCTGTGGTGGGCAGGTGGGCTTAAACCAGCAATATAGGCTTTGTGTTCTTTTTACTTTCATTGCTGTTAACTGTTCCTTACTGGCACACAGGAACACAAATCAATGTTGTTCAAAAAAGATGTGGTGGCCATAGCACACAGCCAACCCCACCCTGCACAGTAATGGAACCAGCTGGTTTCCCAAAAAGGTCAGTTTGTTCACCCTGGCATTGCTCTAATGCCACACACGGTCACAAAAGTCACTGACCCTGGCACTGGTATACTTTACAACCAGCACGGCCTAAATCGATGCACTTATACATTTGCTTCATAGAATTAACACTTGGCCCACGCTTTCCCAGTAATGTCCACTGAACGTGCTCTACAATTGAGAATGATAATAAAAACTAAAGAAGAGTGTATGAAACGAATATTCATTAATGAATTATTTAATTTGGACTTTGTGCAGATAAGCTATGCAAAGAGTAATTATTGATCCATGTGGTTGAAATGTACCCAATTCTGAAACTCAATCGAACTATGTCTGAAGTAAAGGCGGAGGAAAGGAGACACGACAAAATGAGGTTTAAGAAACATGAAGCCCTTTTGTAAACAAAGCCCACAGGGATAAATAACATGACAGGAAATACTGTACAATAACAGTGTCTTTCTTTCAAAGATTTAAAATGAAACAGAAGTAGACATCAAGTACCCTTTTTAGTATTCCAATATTTTGACTGATATTTAACTGAACAGCATATAGGAGACTTGACTTTTAATGCATTTCCTTCTTTTATCAAATTTAGTATTAGGGAAATTTTTACCTAGGTAAATGGAAATATATCTGAGAAGAGATAAGCGCTCATATATAAATAAATTTAAGCAAACACAATCACAGCTTTGATTGCTTCAAATTAAAACGAACTCAAACCCAATGAGGCAACACTGTCAGTGTCACCCGATGATGCTTGATAGAATGGCATCTGCTCTCCACGTTGAACCATACTTCTTCTTTATGTTGCTTTTCGCTGTATAATTCTGATCATGTGCTGTTCCTTACAGTGTCCCAGCTTCTAGGAGCTGCACATGACAAGATCACCCCACAATCAGTTTCGAATGATCTGTAGTGAAGTGACATAAGGAGCAAAAACGTTGTGGTCAATACAGATATGCCGATCAAGGGATAGCTTCCCTGTTCTCTGAGGAGCTAAAACATAGGGGTTTGTAATATTGAAATCACTTTCAACTCTAAACAAATCTATAGATTTCTCCTAAATCCTGTATTTGCAACTGGAAATATTTGCCCGACGACAGATTTATGTTTAGAAGTAAGATACGTAAAATAAGTCAGATCCTTGGCAGACACAGATCCGGATACAACCTCTGAGGGGATTATTTATAAAAAAAAAACTTTGGGTGACATTCTTTCTCTTCATAGATTTATCTAGCTACCATAGCTGGATTATATGGAAAGGTTATCTTATTATATTAATGTTTCCCACATCTGAGACAGCCATGCATTTATATTGTTAACTAACTTTGGAACCATTATAACATTTTATTCAAATGGAATTGGTGAGGAAAATTAGTACAAGAAGACCCTTATAGGCATGATGATTAGACCAATCAATTATAGCTTAATTGGCCTTAAGGGTATGCGAAGTAGTCAGCTTTTGCTTCAAAAAAATTAAAATGCTATGGACCACTCTTCCGTTAAATGACAAATATGTTCATCTCCCTGTGGTCAATGTCTTCATGCAATGAAGATTAGATTGGGAATTTTATTTGTTTATCATCACCCAAAAACCTTATAACCCACCTTCAATTATTTCAGAATGCTGCAGCATGCGTGGTTGGAGGTCTTACAAGTTTTGATAATATCTCACCCTCCTTGAGACCACTTCCTTGGATACACATTCACAACAGAATCACTTTCAAACTATGGCTAGCGTACTCAGTGCAGTGTATCAGGGCATTCTGGACTTCATACCCTACAAATTCACATGGTATAACACAACCACTTCATTCAGGGCAACAAATTCCTGTGCCAATCCCTAAGGTAATGCATGGCTGCTTATGGAAATAAATCCTTTTTCCATTTCTGCCGCTAAAATGTGGAACTCTTTTCCTCTGAAGCTATTCAGCCAACCATCTTTAATCCAGTTAACAAAGCTGCTGAATACATATTTATTCCATATGTAACACTTCAACTCAAACAACCTGCAACCGTCCTATACTGCGCAGAAGCTCAATGCGAATGTCAGGCTCTCCAAATCCATAGAAATTAACATTAACACTTTGATAATTACAAAGTATATCTAGACTTGATGTTCCAAATGTACTTTTTCTCCTTCATTCTAAAGTGATTGGAGACACCATTGGTAGCCTAACATACAACAGGCTGGTCTCTTAGTGGAACTAGCTTTTATAAGTATTGATAGGGAGTAGAGTGTAGCCTAATTCAAATCCCCAGAGAGATAAAATCAGGGATGTCAAGAATGTTATGCTACTTTTTCTTTGGACAGCAAATCCCACATTGTATTCTGTTTTTTATGTATGCATGGAAGGCATGACATGGTTGTTGTTAACAATCATAAACTGAAACAGTTTATTGGTTATATACATAGCCCTAATTTCTGTGTTATTTTTCAGCAAGAGTCATTGCTGTACTGGTTCCCACCTCTACTACTCTAAAAATTTGCTGAGGCTTCTCATCCACAATGCTGAGGTAATTTTTGTCTTGGGACCATTTGCACTTGATGCCTCATAATCCTTTTTCTCAAAAAATATGCAGGTCAAACCTGTGTCTTTATCACCATCATCTTGTGGTTTGCAAAGAATCCCAGACTTCGTGATTTGCTCTGTGGAAAATGGCTAAATACAGTATTTTTACTCTTAGATGAAAAGTGATGTGCAAGAAATTGTGGGGCAAATTTACAAGCCCCTATCGCCACCACAACGTCCCTTTTTCTGACATTGTGGTGGCGATAGGGGCTTTGTCTTATTCACAAGGCAGCGTTAAGCCACTTCACCTTGTGATTAAGGCCCCCTTTCACACAATACTTAGTGTGAAAGGGTTGGACAATGGGTGTTGCGTTGGGCGCTCCACTGCAACACCCATTGATTTTGATGCTGCCCCATATTTACAATGGCAGCGTAAATATGGGGCAGCGCCAAAATTAAGACCAGGGAAAACTTGGTCTTAAACAGGTACAGCGAGGAGAAATGTTTAATTTCTCCTCGTTTTTGCTATTTCTATGTGTGCTGAGTTGTGCAGCACACATGGAAACAGCAAAAGGCCATTGATTGTTTATGTGCATGACATTTTGCAACTTCTATGTGTGCTGCATTAAGCAGCACACATAGAAGTTTAAAAATGCCATTTCAGATTGTTTATGTGCAGGAAGGGGCACTTATAAATAGGAAGGGGGACTTATAAATACTCGCCGCAAGTGCGGCGTTACTGTGTGCTTCCTGTTTTGCCAAAAGCCAGTGACCAAGGGCTGGAGTGCCCGGAACGCGTGTGGTGATAACTTGGTGAATTGTATGCCGCATTCCAATTGTTTGACACCCTGCAGTCTTGCTCAATAAAAGGACGATTCTACACCCGGGTGTGGTGCCTTCTAGTGGGAGCACAGTCATATGGATATATATATATATATATATATATATTTATATATATATTTTTCTTCTTTTTTTCTCACTGAAAAGCCAAACGTTATTGGGGTGCTATGTAACTCATGCCCTAAGGTAACTATACCTAACACCCCACCATACATGGTTTTCTCATCAATCATTTCACTGCATATGTTGCAGTGATATTATCAATGATGTCATAGAAGATGTCATGACTGATGTAATATGTGGGGTAATTAGCAGTGTATGGCGAGGGTGTGAATTATAGTTACTTTAGGACATGAGTTATAATCACTTGAGATAACTATAACTGCTGAATTTCTATGGTTTTGTGTGTCTGAAATCTGAACCTAACTATAACGTCCCTGTAACCTTTAGTTTTTTCCGGGAATTTCTAAGGCTTTTAAATTTTTATTCCCTAACTGAAACGCCGGTGTAACCTGGATGTGTGAGGGATTGTGTGAGTGGATGCGTGAGTGGTTGTGTTGGTGTGTACATTGGTGTGTGAGTGTGTGGTGGGTGTGTGAGTGTGTGTGACTAGCTGAGTGGGTCTGTGAGTGGGTGTGTGAGTGACTGTATCGGTGTGTGAGTGGTTTTGTAGGCTTGTGAGTGGGTCTGTGAATGCCTGCATGGGTATGTGAGTGGCTGTGTGAGTGGTTTTGTGGCTGTGCAAGGGGGCATGTGAGTGTGTAAGTGGGTGTGCGAAAGCTGTGAGGGTCTGTGAGTAGGTCTGTGAGTGGCTGTATGGGTGTGTGAGTGGCTGTGTGAGTGGTTGTGTGAGTGGGTGTGTGAGTGGGTGTGTGAAAGCTGTGTGGGTCTGTAAGTGGTTTTGAGGGTCCATAAGTGGGTGTGTGAGTGACTGTATGGGTGTGTGAGATGTTGTGTTGGTGTGTATGTGGGTGTGTGAGTGAGTGTGTGAGTGGGTATGTGTGTGAAAGCTGTGTGGGTCTATGAGTGGTTTTGAGGGTCTGTAAGGGGGTGTATGAGTGACTGTATGGATGTGTGAGATGTTGTGTTGGTGTGTACATTGGTGTGTGAGTGAGTATGTGAGTAGGTGCATGGGTCTGTGAGTGAGTGTATTTTCTTTTTAATTGGGGTCTGGATACGTGGATCCAAATCCACCTGAATCTGAATCCTTGAGAATCCGGGAGGATCCACGGATCCTCGCATGGTAACAAAAAAAGGGTTTTTGACAATTTCTTGCCCCGAGGGGTCCCTTACAGAATCCTCTATTAGTCCCATGGGCTTAGGGTACCTCTACCCAGACCCTCTATCAGTTTTTAATTTTATTTTCCCCACTGGGAACTGAGGCTTGATGAACAAAATGATGGCCGCAACTTTCTTCTCAGGTTGTGGCCAGGTAACCACAGCATTTGGTGCGTGGATTCGCAAATTCACAGAGGATCCAAGGAGGATCCGCGGTGGATCTGCATCCCTAGACATACAAATTTGGTTTTCGGTAAATATCTCTAAAACTACTGAACAGATTTACACCAAATCACAAAAATTACACTTTCTGGACCGAGAGCTGGAATTTCTGCCACATTTGGTGTAATTCCATTCAGCGGTTCGGACTGTAGTCGTGCTCAAAAGCTCTACAGGAATTAACATGGGGAAAACGCATTTTGGGGCCCCCCTTTTTCTCAGCACCTGCTCAATGGATCACCTTGAAACTTTTTGAACAGCAGCTGAAGTGAGCGTCAAATTTGTTTGGAAAATTTTGTGAAGATTCATCAACCGCTGCAAGTCAAAAAACACTTTTCCTATAGAAACATGGTCCCACCTATAACTATCTACTGGTGACTGTCACATATATACATATGCACCCGGAGCACCCACAAAAATGTGTTTTGAGACCCCCCCCTTTTTCTTGGCCCCCACATGACTGATCACCTTTAAACTTACCTGGAAGGAGCTGAGGTGCATGAACTTTTTTTGGAACGTTTCATGAAGATTCATCAAGTGGTGGCAAAGTTATTAGCAAACCAATAAATGCTATAGCTACCAATAGTCATAAGTAGTGCATGGCGAGGGCGCTAGCGACCCCTGACCTTGACTGGTAGGTCGCTCCCCCACCACACAGCTCCGTCTGTGTGCCCTGCTGCTGCCCCTGATTGTGCTCGTTTTTCCTTTCTGTGCCCCCTTGCTGCCCCTGATTGTGCTCGTTTTTTCCTTTCTGTGCCCCCCTTGCTGCCCCTGATTGTGCTCGTTTTTCCTTTCTGTGCCCCCTTGCTGCCCCTGATTGTGCTCGTTTTTCCTTTCTGTGCCCCCTTGCTGCCCCTGATTGTGCTCGTTTTTTCCTTTCTGTGCCCCCTTGCTGCCCCTGATTGTGCTCGTTTTTCCTTTCTGTGCCCCCTTGCTGCCCCTGATTGTGCTCGTTTTTCCTTTCTGTGCCCCCTTGCTGCCCCTGATTGTGCTCGCTTTTTTCCTTTCTGTGCCCCCCTTGCTGCCCCTGATTGTGCTCGTTTTTCCTTTCTGTGCCCCCTGCTGCCCCTGATTGTGCTCGTTTTTTTCCTTTCTGTGCCCCCCTTGCTGCCCCTGATTGTGCTCGTTTTTCCTTTCTGTGCCCCCTTGCTGCCCCTGATTGTGCTCGCTTTTTTCCTTTCTGTGCCCCCTTGCTGCCCCTGATTGTGCTCGTTTTTCCTTTCTGTGCCCCCTTGTTGCCCCTGATTGTGCTCGTTTTTCCCTTCTGTGCCTGTTTCCCGCCGCAGCGCCCCTGCGGCCCCGCCCCCTCACTGCCCATTCGCTGCCCCATTCCCTGCTCCTCCCTCCCACCTCCCCATTTATGGCGGCTGCTGCGCGGCCGCGCCGCTGGCGTGCCGAAGGCGCGCCTAAGGCAAGCCCGTCTGCACCCGTCCGCGCCGTGACCGCGCCCAGCGCCAGACCCCCTGGTCCGGGCATCCCCCGCGCCCACCACATCAACAGACGCCGATACGACGCCAGCACCCTCCACGCACTCAACCCCGGAAAAGATCACACCTGCTACCAGGCCACCCCGAAGCGCACCCAAGGGCCCTTCACCTGCCGGAACTGCAGCTTCGCCAGCACCCGCCCCGCCAAACCACCGCCCAGGAAAGAACCCAACTACCTCAGATGCATCCTCCTCAACACCCGCTCCGCCCGCAAACACGCCATCGAACTCTGGGACCTTCTCGACTCAACCTCCCCAGACGTCGCATTCCTGACGGAGACCTGGCTGAATCCCGCTTCAGCCCCCGACATCGCCATTGCCATCCCGGACGGATACAAGATCACCCGCAGGGTCCGCACCAACGGAGTCGGAGGAGGCATCGCCATCGTCCACAGGAACACCCTCAGAGTCTCAACCAACACCGACGACACCCTCAGCACCGCCGAACACATGCACTTCCAGATCCACACCGATCCCAACACCACCCTCAGAGGAACCCTCATCTACAGACCCCCGGACCCAGACCACAGTTCAGCGATTCCATCGCTGACTTCGTCAGCACACACGCCATCGCCTCCACGGACTACATCCTCCTCGGGGACCTGAACTTCCACCTCGAGAACAACAAGGACACCAACTCCACCACCCTGATCGACAACCTCGCCACCCTCGGACTCAGACAGCTCGTGACTACACCCACCCACGCCGCCGGCCACACGCTAGACTCCATCTTTTCCGCAAGCCCACACGTCTCCTTCAACCACACCTCCGAACCCCACTGGACTGACCACCACTGCATCCACTTCACCTACAGGAAGCCCACCACGCACCACCGCACCGAACAAATGCCTCGCCGCTGCTGGAGCAGAGTCACGGAAGACCAGCTAACCACAACCCTCGCCCTGAGCCCACCCGCCGAACCCTCCGACCCCGACACCGCCACCCGCAACCTCAGACAGTGGATCGACGACTGCGCCAACACCCTCGCCCCGCTCAAGAATCCGCCCAACAGCCACACCAGCAAGAAAGCCACCTGGTTCACCGAAGACCTCCAGGCCTCCAAACGAACATGCCGAAAACTGGAGAAGATCTGGCTCCACGAACGGACAGCGGACAGCTACGCCGCCCACAAGAGCGCCACCCGCAGTCACCATCACCTCATCAGATCCGCCAAAAGGGCCTCACTCAAAGACCGCCTAGACAACAACGCACACAACAGCAAAGAGCTCTTCAACATCGTGAAGGAACTCTCCAACCCCAGCTCCAACACCAACGACATCCAGCCGTCGCGAGACCTGTGCGACTCACTGGCCACCTTCTTCCACCGCAAAATCGCCGACATCCACGACAGCTTCAACACCACGACCGCCCCGGCAACCACCGAGACCACTGCCCCCACAACCACCAACCGCCTGCTCTCCTGGACCAACATCAACGACGAGGACACCAGCGAGATCATGAACACCATCCACTCCGGTTCACCGCTAGACCCGTGCCCTCACCACATCTTCAACAAAGCCAGTACAGCCATCGTGCCCCATCTCCGGAAAATAATCAACATCTCCTTCGAGACAGCAACCTTCCCGGAAAGCTGGAAGCACGCCGAGATCACCGCCTTACTCAAGAAACCCAAGGCAGACCCCAAGGACCTCAAGAACTTCCGACCCATCTCTCTGCTCCCGTTCCCCGCGAAGGTCACCGAGAAAATCGTCAACAAACAACTGACCCGCTACCTCGAGGAGAACAACATCCTGGACCCTTCCCAGTCCGGCTTCCGCAGCAACCACAGCACCGAAACCGCCCTCATCGCCGCCACCGATGACATCAGGACCCTGCTAGACAACGGAGAAACAGCAGCCCTCATCCTCCTGGACCTATCAGCCGCCTTCGACACGGTCTGCCACCACACACTACGAACACGCCTTCACGACGCCGGGATCCAAGAGAAGGCCCTGGACTGGACCACATCCTTCCTTTCCGGCAGAACACAAAGCGTCCGCCTCGCCCCCTTCCGATCCAAGGCCACCAAGATCATCTGCGGCATACCCCAAGGCTCCTCCCTCAGCCCAACGCTGTTCAACATCTACATGGCACCCCTCGCCCACGTCGCCCGACAGCACAACCTCAACATCATCTCCTACGCCGACGACACCCAGCTGATCCTCTCCCTCACCAAAGACCCTCACACCGCCAAAGCCCACCTCCACGAAGGAATGAAGGCCGTCGCCGAATGGATGAGGACCATCCGCCTGAAGCTGAACTCGGACAAGACGGAGGTCCTCATCCTTGGTTCCAACCCTTCAGCCTGGGATGACTCCTGGTGGCCAACATCACTGGGAACAGCCCCGCCACCCACCGACCACGTACGCAACCTAGGGGTCATCCTCGACCCCACCCTCTCCATGACTAAGCAGGTCAACGCCGTTTCCTCATCCTGCTTCAACATCCTCCGAATGCTCCGCAGGATCTTCAAGTGGATCCCCACCGAAACAAGAAAAACAGTCACCCAGGCCCTCGTCACCAGCAGGCTGGACTACGGAAACGCCCTCTACGCAGGAACGACGGTTAAGCTCCTGAGACGGCTGCAACGCATCCAGAACGCCTCTGCACGTCTTATCCTCGACATCCCCCGACGCAGCCACATCACACCCCACCTGAGAGACCTGCACTGGCTCCCTGTCAACAAGAGGATAACCTTCAAGCTCCTCACCCACGCACACAAAGCACTCCACAACTCCGGACCAGCCTACCTCAACAGACGACTCAGCTTCTACACCCCCACCCGCCAGCTCCGCTCGACCAGCCTCGCCCTCGCCACAGTCCCCCGCATCCGGAAAACGACCACCGGCGGCAGATCCTTCTCCCACCTCGCCGCCAAGACCTGGAACACCCTCCCCACCAACCTCCGACAGACCCAAGACCTACTGGCCTTCAGAAGACTCCTCAAGACCTGGCTCTTCGATCAGTAGCAGCACCACCCCCATCTTCCCCCAGCGCCTTGAGACCCTCGCGGGTATGTAGTGCGCTTTATAAGTGACATGATTGATTGATTGATTGATTGATAGTCATAGTTAGCCCAGAAAACTATAACTAGTGAATTTCAATGTTTTTTTAGATGTTAAATGCTATTTTTTTTAATCTTATTTCAACACCTAACTATAACATCACTGTTAGACCTGTCAGCCTTAGGGTGGTCTGCCACCAAAACATTTGCCTTACTCCTCTATATTTTTCTGACCTCGCTTTTATTGGCCTTAGGACTCTGTGCACTTTACCATTGCTAACCGGTACTAAAGTGTGTGTGCTCTCTCCTTAAAACATGACAACATTGGCTTATCCCCTCAATTGGCATATTTAATTTACTTGTAAATCCCTAGTAAATTGGTACTACATGTACCATGGGCCTGTAAGTTAAATGCTACAGTTGGGCCTGCAGCATTTGTTTTGCCACGTATGTAAGTAGCTTGGCAGACCTGTCTCAGACCTATCATTGCAGCCCATGTGTGCAGTTTAAACTGCCATTTCAACCTGGTAAAATAAACCTTTTCCCAGGCCTACACCTTCCTTTTTAATACATGTAAATCACCCTTTGGGTAGGCCCTAAACAGCCAACAGGGCAGGAGGCAATGTATTTATTTTTATTTATTTATTTTTATTTTAAAAGTTTTATATAGCGCTGGCTAGACCCAGAGGTATCAGAGCGCTTTACATGGGAAGATAATATAAAGCAAACATGGCATGTAAATAGATAAAAAGATAATGAAACAACGTATGAAATATACACAACAAAGTAAATATATAGGTGCAAGAGCTATACACTTCAAGTAACTAGGTATATGATGTTCGCGAAATGGACAGATAATACTGGACAAAATGTAAACATGGTGATTGGAGATCAGGTGCAGGTCACAGGTTAGGACCCCCAATAATAATTGAGTCAAACATGGCGTATAAGTAGATAAAAGATAATGACAACAATATGTGGATTATACAAATCAAATAGATAAACAAATCAAACAAATAGATAAACGAATCAAATAGATAAACAGGGGCAGGATCTATACATATCAAGTAATTAGGTCGATGATGTTCATGAAATGGACAAGTATTACTGGACTAATATAACATGGTGAAATTGGAGATCGAGTGCAGGTCACAGGTTAGGATCCCCAATAATAATTGAGGAGGTGGATTTTGAGGTCTTTTTTGAAGCTGAAATAGGAGGGGTTGCAGCGCAGGTTTTTTGGGAGGGCATTCCAGATGATAGGGGCATTACCAGAGAAGGAGCGTGATTGTGTGGCTTTCTTTTCATGCAGTGGTGGTATAAGGAGGAGGGAGTTGGTGCTTCTCAGGGGTCGAGTGGTGCCCGCAATGAGGAGTTTCTTGGAGAGGTACTGCGGAGTGTTTTGGTAGAGGATTTTATGGGTGATGCAGGCAGTTTTATAGGCAGATCTGCCTTCAATAGGGAGCCAGTTAAGAGATTTGAGATCCGGGGATATGTGATCGAAGCGTTTGCAGTCTGTAATGAGCCTGGCTGCAAGGTTGAGCACTGCTTTGATTGGAGCAAGGTGGACCTTGGGGATTCCGTTGAGGATGGCGTTACCATAATCGATGCGTGAAAGAACAAGTGACTGAACTACAAGTTTAAAATCATCAGTGGGTATAAAGGGTTTGATTTTCTTGAGGTGATGGAGAGTGAAGAGGGCTCCTTTAGCCGAGTTGTTGATGTGGACGTTAAGGGTCAGGGTGTTGTCGATAGAAATACCAAGAGATTTGACGGAGTTGGACAGGGTGAGTGAGCAGTTGAGTGCGTTAAGGTCAGAGATCCATGATTGAACGGGGAGAGGGTTGTTTTTAGGGGAGAAGAGAATGATTTCAGTTTTATTAGGGTTAAGTTTGAGATGATTGGAGTGGAACCAGGTTTGGATCTTGGTGAGGGTGTTGTTCAGGTGTAAGATGTCGGCATGAGTTTTAATCTTGTAATAGATTTGGGTGTCATCGGCGTGGAGGTGGTAATTGATGCCTGCTTGTTTAAGAATGAGGGTGAGGGGTTCCATAAAGAGGTTAAAGAGGGAGGGAGAGAGAATAGACCCTTGGGGGACTCCAAGGGAGACAGGAGTGGGTTTGGAAAGATAGTTTTGAATTTTGATTTGCTGAGTTCGGTGTTGTAGGTAGGAGACGAACCATTTGTAGGCAGTATCATTGAGGCCGAAACGGGTCCTAAGCACATTAAGTAGGGCTGAATGGTTGACTGTATCGAATGCTGCAGAGAGATCAAGGAGGATAAGAAGGCAGGTCTCGCCATTGTCAAGTGAGTGGTGGATGTCATCGACGACATTGAGCATTGCCGTTTCGGTGCTGCAGCCTTTCCTGAAGCCTGATTGTAAGGGATCAAGTAGGTTGAAGTTTTCGATGTGTTTGTCTAGTTGTAGTAGGACACATTTTTCAAGGACCTTTGAGAGAAGGGGAGGTTAGTGATGGGGCGGAGATTGTTTAGGTCATTGGGGTCAGCATTGGGGTTTTTGATTATGGGAGAGATTTGTCCAAGTTGAAGGGAGGTGGGGACACAGCCAGTGGAGAGAGAGGTGTTGATGATTGTGGTCCAGTATGGGGTGATGATGTGCTTAAGGGCAGGGACAAGGTTAGAGGGTAAGGGGTCTTTTGTGTGGGAGGACGGTTTAAGATTATCAATTATTTTAAGGACTTCTAGCTCAGTCACGGGGAGGAAGTTGAGCAAGGAGGCATTGTTCTTTAATTGTGAGTAAGGGTAGTTGGTTTCAGGAGAGGTAGCAGGGTCAGCTGGTCGAGGGGATGTGGAGTAGGCATTTGAGGTGAGGACGGGTTTGCATTGTGAGTTGGAGGGGAGCTCTGTGGAATGGAAGGATTGATCAAATTTGGCTATTTTTTCCGAGAAGAAGTGGGAAATTTCTTCACATCTGGCTGAGGAGGCGATCAGATTTGGAGGTGCAGGGGAAGTTTGGTTACGAATGATTTTGAAGAGTTCCCTAGGTCTGTTTTTGGCACGGTCAAGTTGAGTGCGGAAGAAGGATGCCTTTTCCTTGAAGATGTGTTTTTTGTACGTGGATCTAGCGTGTCTGAGGAGTGCAAGATGGGAGGGAGAGGGATGGTGTCTCCAGGTTCTTTCCGACAGTCTGAGTGACCGTCTTTCGTTGTTAAGCTCGGTATTAAACCAAGAGTTTGAGGGGGTCATTCTTTGGTTTTTGAGTTTCAGGCGGGGCTAATTGGTCAAGAATACCAGTGACAGTATTGTTAAAGTGTTCAGTGAGCTCATTAGCATTTTGTGAGGGGGAATGAGAAGAAGTTGAGCTTGGAGTTTAGACTCGAGAGCACCCGGGGGATATGTTTTAGATTTCTGGTCAGTTTCTTTGGTCTGTTAATTTTGGAGGTGGGGAGATTTGCATTGGTAGCAATGGTGAACAGTATAAGGTGATGGTCAGACCAGTCAATGGGGACGATATTGGTCACGGAGGCCAGATCTTCGTTAGAAAGAATGGCGTCAAGGATGGCTCCTTTGGTGTGTGTCGGGGACAGGCATAGTTGTTTGAGTTCATTGATCTCAAGCAGATTGGTGAGGAGGGAGATAGTGGGATCATCGGAATCGTTCCAATGGAGGTTAAGATCCCCAAGAAAGAGATTTTTTGAGTTGGATAGTGAGGATTGTGTCAGGAGCTTAGATAAGTCCTCGATGAAGGGCTGGGGGGGGCCTGGAGGGCGATAGATGTTGTGTAGACGAATACCTATTTAAACAGTAGGACATGTGCCTTTACATTTTACATGTCCTGAAAGTGAAAAACTCTTAAATTAATTTTTCATTACAGCATGGCCTACCCCTCCCGTTGGATAAGATTGGGGTTACCTTATTATATTTAATAAGGATAACTTTCAAATGGGAACAGGTAAACAGTTTATGTTTGGCGTATTTAGAATTGTAATGAAAAATCCTCTTTTATAGTAAACTCAATTTCAAATTACAATTTTGAAAATGCAACTTTTAGAAAGCTGCAAAACAAACAGAAGATGGATGGAATGCTGAATTAATCAAACATTCACCCCCAGTCACAGATCTGGGTTAAATCCATTGTTTTTCTGCATGCCATGCTATTCCAGTTTAGACCAAGCCATATGCAAATCAGTCTTGACCCTGTTCCCCATGGGAGCATTCCAGCCCGAACTGCCAGGCCAGTTCTTCTCTGGACCAGAAACAAGCATCCTGGGACCGGTTGTGGGCTAACACCCCACTTCAGCCAGGCTAGCTTGAATCTGGTGGCATAGCAAGCACAGGACCCACATCTGGGCATACCCTTCCCACTTAGGGTGACAAATGCAAAACAAACAGATGATGGCCGGAATGCTGAATTAATCAAACATTCACCCCCAGCCACAGATCTGGGTTAAATCCATCATTTTTTTGCATGCCACGCCATTCCAGTTTAGACCAAGCCATATGCAAATCAGTCTTGACCCTGTTCCCCATGGGAACAGTCCAGCCCAAACTGCCAGGCCAATTCTTCCCTGGATCAGAAACAAGCATTCTGGGACCAGTTTCGGGGTAACACCCCTCATTAGCCAGGCTAGCTTGAATCTGGTGGCGTTGCGAGCACGGTACCTACGTCTGGGCATACCCTTCCCACTTAAGGTGACAAATGCAAAACAAACAGATGATGGACGGAATGCTGAATTAATCAAACAGCGTGTGTATCGTCTAGGGGAGTGATTCAGTTATGGACTTTGAAGGCTGGAATCAACACTTAATTTTTCAACAAGAAATGCCTCCAAGACCATCAATCAAAACATTCTTTAGTGGAAGAAACCCAAGTATTGTTTCTTCCAATGTCTCTGGCTTGACCAGTAATTATTAAAAGCTTTCAGCTTATAAGTACACTTGAATATATCACTCTAAAATGAAAATATTCATGCAATTCTGAATTAAATGAGTCAACAGTCCTGTCAGGATATGGTCCTGAATTCCATCTCCTGTGGTGCACCACTTTATGTGCAGATAAAACAATTAATGATAGCTCTTGGCCCCTTTGTAATAGGGCAGACGAGTTTCGACCTTCGTGTTGGGACTGTGATGTGTTTCAGTGACGGTCTTCTTCAGGACTGTAAGCTTTATGGAGACTGTGTGGATGTTAAAACAGACAGTTACTATCTTTTGATAGTCCTTATGTCCCTTAATTTAGTGATATGTGGACTAGATTCCACGTATCTTTAAACGTTGTGGGGAGACGTACCTTTGGGTCAGCTTGTTCCTGTGTTCTTTTGAGGCATGGGTAGGGTTTCCTTAACAGGTGCGGAATTCGTCTTGTTTTCACTTAATTACATGTTTGAAGTGCTGCATAATACTTCACACATTGCCTCTACGTTAAGGCTGACTGCTCTGTGCCAAGCTACCAGAAGGTTGAGCAAAGGTTAATTTGGGGTTTGCTTGTGAATTCACCCTGACAAGGACTGTGGTTTTTGCTTGAGTAGGGTTTCACCCCCCTCAACCAGTAACCCAATTTCTTACAATTAGTTGAACCTTTGTTTTTTCAGTGACTTCTAGTTTTTTTTTTTATTGAAATCTTATTACCGAACCTAACTATAATGCCACTTTGACCTTTGTTCCTTTGTTTTTCAGTGGATTTTTGGGGAATTTTGATCATGTTGAGTCAACTACCCCGTTGTGCAGAGCTAGCCCTACGCTTAACTCCCGGAGTAAGCTTCCATGGTACTACAGTAGCATGGGGATGATGCTTGACCAGCGGCTCCTGTGGGAGTTCTGCGGTACTTTACATGAGGGTTGTGCTGGCTCTCATGGATAATAGTGGTACCCAAAGCATGAAATGTATGTTTTTTTTTTTAATTTTGGCCTTGGGTGGGAGCCGTCTGGGTCCTACCCCTAGTGCCAGGGGATTAGGGACCCTCTACCCTGTCCCCCTATAATACATTTAGAAAACGTTTGAAGGACACGGGGACCAAGTCTCCTAGTCCTATAATGGCAGCCAGCCGCAACATTTTCTTTATCAGATTGCTTGGCAGTATGGGACTAGGAACAGTCCTCTGGTATCAAAATGGCAGACAGGAGAAAAAGCTCCCTCTGCCAATTAGAAGGCCCTATTTTTTTTTTTTTTCGGTACTGATGGACTAGCCATCCCAATGTAACTGACTTTCTAACCCTTTCAAGCACAACCCACTCAACTCTTTAAACAAGAATTTGTCGAAAACAGATCAACAGATTTACATCAAATCACAAAAAAGCACTCTTTCTGAATAAAGGTCTAACTTTTTGTCAATTTCGTGAAATTCAGTTGAGCCAGTTATTTTGTATTGGACAGAAAAGTTTCCTGTGGAAATTAAAATGGGAAATAAATGTTTGGGCCCTTCATTTTTGGATGGCTGCCTCTTGACATATTGGTATTGGCTTGCCCCATGTGAAAGGACACATTGCTGGAGTTGCATCTGTTTTCAGACACACCCCAGCAATGCGCCACTTTTGCACCTACAGATACCTCAGGAATACTGACGTATCTGTAAATCCTTGCGACATGGAACGCTGTACAGTAAATACGGCTCATCCATGGTGTCGCAAGGATGGCGAACTGAAAAGTGTTGCATTGCTGTTTTCACGCAGCGATGCAACACTTTTCATAAATGAGGCCCCGTCGTTTTTTACAAAAAATCTGCTTTACATTTTTCAGTGTCTGAGCCAGTAGCATGAAGTTGTATCCAAGCAGGTTGAAAAATATTGTGGTCTCATGCTATGCAGAGGACTAAAGTGATTACCAATTATACAGTGAAATTGGGACATATTGGAGGATCTTCCATACAAAGAGGTTATGATGAGTAACAGTAGAATAAAGTAATCTTCAGCATGACAGATAATACTTGTCTAACGCAAGCATTTGTGGTGTATGGAATCAGCTGACTTCCGGTGATGAAAAGTTCTTAAATATTCCAATTTCTCTGTGGAGTTAGGTAGAAGCACCACATTTCCATAATTAAAGTCCCTTTGCAAATAAACTGCATATGCTATAATCCCCACAACTTGAAGTTGGCTTGCAAAATAAACATTTATTATCAAGCTGCCGAATGTCAAAAGCGGGGTAGGCTGTGGAAAGAGGCTCTCGTGATAAGATATCCCCCCATTCCATTTAATAGGCTAATGGATTGTACAGGAAACCAATTACACAGAGTTTTTAAACTAAGGAGCTGGGTGAAAACCCATATGAAATATCTATAAACCTGGTTAACCAGGAAGGTTATGAGATGTCTTTATATATAGTATGGAAACCCGCTCACAAGAAATCCGGTTCATATGTTTCAGCCATTAAGACGCAGAGACGACGCTGACATTCAAATTGATACCACGGTGGAAGGTAATACCAATTATTTTTATTCAGAAAAAGGGCAGCTCCCAGCCCCACGCAAAACAAAAATGGGGACATTTAGAATAAACTGAAATTTCTGGTCCATTGATTAAAAATCACGCAATTGCAAAGTAAGTACTGTTTTCCGAATAAATGACATTTTAATCATTTGATTTAAGAACGTTGTTTTTCGAGCTAAATGATTTGAGGAAGTGACACATTCAAGGAGAGCAAACCGTATATTATATATTTTTTTAAACTTTTAATGTTTTAGATAAGGCATATGATGCCATGCCTTTGAAACATGTGGAAAATTGGAAACATAGGGCCGGATGTAGACTTTAATGAATGGTTGCTCCATCCCAAAGGTCTCTGTCTTATTGTAAGTGCATTATGTCCTAGGGCACCTGTAATTAGGCAGACGGGATGGCCATCACATTTGTGAAGGAGTAAATCGGGCCACCAGTATTTTTCAAACAATGTTAATTATTTCAATGTTTCTTTCTCATTAGCTCCTACATAAATATTAATTATAAGAGAATACCATGGTTGGCTCGTGGTCTTTACGGATCATGCTATTGAGTGGATAAGTGTTCTGACAAGTAAATCTCCTAAAGAGGATGATAAAAGCTCTAGCATTGACAGAGGCAGTCAAGGGTACCACACCATAGACAGGAGAATGGATATGAAACACAAAATAACTACAAGAGGATCCTTAAAGGAGGCCCTCCCTAGGGACTCAATTAGCAAATCTATGTGTAACCAAGGGATACAATATGAGCTCTAGATAGAAGACACATTGTTCAAGCACAATGTGGCCACAGAAGTAACGGGAGAACCTCAGACTGTGAAAAAAGTTACAAAACTGAGCAATAAAAAAACTGGCTTGTCCCAAACCCTTATTGAAAGGGGTTAAAACTACACCACCCCGATTAAGAGTATCACCGCATTCTTCAAAAACAAGAAAAGCCTAAAAGTCACATAGTCCCTGCAGCGGACTTGTACTCTGTGAGAGAGTGAAATAATTCCAATATTTCTAATACAATAACAATGCCCATAAGAGCACGGATGACCGAAATTCCGGATACAAAAAATTGATAAAGGCATCCGATCCATTTGCAGAGACACTGAGGAATGAAAATCATATGAATCTTCCAGACGGATCAAATTGTATTGTGATATTCTCTCCTCTCTGCAATAGCGAGGGTCCATATGATATCCTTAATCAAGGAACCCTCCTATGTACTTATGCAACAACTCCAATCCTGTCAGGCATGAATATGTATACAGATGAATTAATCACTTGACACAATATTTATGATAAATGTCCAGTTGAATGCACAAGAATCAAGTGCACGTTGCTAGGGATTGCAACACTAATTAGGAATCAGCAAATTAAATTTTTTGAATGGGGAAATCGAACTAGCTGACAAAAATGAGAATAAATATCCGTCTTCACAGCGCAGAGTCCCCACGCGTGCTCAGCAACAAAAAGGGCTGGACTGTTCCCATGAGGCACAGGGTCAGACTGATTTGCATATGGCCATGTCTGAACTGGGGTGGTGGAGTGAGCTAAAGAATGATGATGGATTAAACCCAGATCAGTTGACTGGGGGTGAGTGTTTGATTGGCTCAAACGTTCCGTCCATCATCCCCTTTTGTATCGCTTTGTTCGCCCTAAGTTGGCGGGGGTATGCCCAGACGTGGGTCCCTTGCTCACTTTGCCACTGGATTCAAGCAAGCCTGGCTGATGACGGCTGGAATG
This sequence comes from Calotriton arnoldi, assembly GCA_963921515.1. Taxonomy (NCBI): domain Eukaryota; kingdom Metazoa; phylum Chordata; class Amphibia; order Caudata; family Salamandridae; genus Calotriton; species Calotriton arnoldi. Next base: position 516,206 of record CAWUFW010000576.1, read on the forward strand.
CCAGAAACCGGTCCTCGGATGCTTGTTTCCGTTCCAGGGAAGACATGGCTTGGCAGTTCGGGCTGGACTGTTGCCATGAGGCACAGGGTCAGACTGATTTGCATATGGCCATGTCTGAACTGGGGTGGTGGAGTGAGCTAAAGAATGATGATGGATTAAACCCAGATCAGTTGACTGGGGGTGAGTGTTTGATTGGCTCAAACGTTCCGTCCATCATCCCCTTTTGTATCGCTTTGTTCGCCCTAAGTTGGCGGGGGTATGCCCAGACGTGGGTCCCTTGCTCACTTTGCCACTGGATTCAAGCAAGCCTGGCTGATGACGGCTGGAATGCCAGAAACCGGTCCTAGGATGCTTGTTTCCGGTCCAGGGAAGACATGGCTTGGCAGTTCGGGCTGGACTGTTCCCATGAGGCACAGGGTCAGACTGATTTGCATATGGCCATGTCTGAACTGGGGTGGTGGAGTGAGCTAAAGAATGATGATGGATTAAACCCAGATCAGTTGACTGGGGGTGAGTGTTTGATTGGCTCAAACGTTCCGTCCATCATCCCCTTTTGTATCGCAGCAACAAAAAGCAGCAACAATCCCCAGGCTCAACCACCTCACACAAAGATTTAAGAAATATTCACATAAGACCACAGCAAAATGGTAAAAAAAACATGTAACATACTTAATCAACTAAATAACAAATATTTCATGATCACTCAATCAATCAATGGCTTGTAAAGCATGACTACTCACCTATAAGGGTCTCAAGGCGCTGATGATTGGGCTTGGCTAACAAGCATGCTCTCAATAAAAACTCCAAATACATAGCCTGTTAAGGATAATGTAGTATTTAGAATTAAAAAGATGCACTGTCAATTGTCTCATGGAACATTGCTGGAATTCATAGACTAAGAACAAATGAGGATCTTTAGAAACTTGTGAGTATGCAGGAAATCGTTTGTCTGCAGGACACATGGGCAAAATAAGTACATTCCCTAAATATCTTTACTTCAAAGATAAAACCAACAGTGAAGATGTCAAGGAAGGCTCTCGGGGGAGGGGGGTTGCCACATTTGTCTAGACAAGGCTGAACTACACCGTATCAACAATTTAGATCAATTTAAACTATATCACAGACACCAAATTAAAATTCAAAGGAAAATCGAACTGGAGTCTATTTTTGCACAATAACTATTTACCACCTGAGGCCATGTAAAAACAGCTAATACGAGGGGCTGTCTTTGATCATATCCAGAGCTATCAGTTGAAAAATGCTAAAGCAGAGTTCATTTTGACTGGAGATCTAAATGAACTCTTAATTCCAACACACGAAGTACGATCCACTGAAATAATTTAACTTGCACTGGAGAATTCCTAACATGGTGTTATACCCACGCTCAAATAGGACGTATGATCATAATTTCTGGCTAAAAATATTTAGAGTCCTGGTTATCAATCTGAATGTTTGATTTTTACCTGATATTCCAGCAGCCCCACTCACTTCGCAGGAAAAACAACCAACCTCTTGGATTACACACTATTAACCTGATTACTATAGCCTCTGAAGAAAACAACATCATCAGAAAATTAAAGAGAAATCCACATGGGGAAGGGAAGTACCAACAATGGAGACTGCAGTATGGCCAAGAGACATTAAACAACCTGTCCACTAAGGACTAGGACAATCTTATTATCATGAATTGGGAAAAACTACCTACGTCAATTTTTGACTTCCATGAAACAGACAAGAATACAACTAAAAAACTATGTGTACCTTCACAAAATATGCATAACAGAGTGTCTATAAATTCTTCGCATACAAAAGATCTGAGTCTAATGGAAAAAAAGAGCAGAAACAACTGCAAAAAATACATGCTAGGATCGATAGCTAAGCAAGGAAAACCAAATTGAATATTCTAAGATCTGAATATAAAGTAAAATGCTGGCAAGTAAAGGCTGCTGTTGAGGCATAAAGATGGCATGATATCTCCACATGGGCAGCTAGTTAAGATACAAAGAATGTCCGGAGGCTAATGCGTGGCTTAGAACAAGCAGACATCATAAATAACCATATAGAGGCAGAATAATGGAGAACGCCCCCATCAGAACTGTCCTACGATTCACTGGAAAAAAGATTGCTAATGGTGTATAATGTATCACAGTCAGAAACGATCCCAGGCTCTTGGAAGGGATCGGTTCTACACCCCATCCATAAGAAGGGCAGTCTGGCCAATCTTCGGAACTATAAAACTGTTAGCTTATTTGATAGCGAAGCAAAAGCCCTGCCTCACATCTTACTAGACGAACTGGACGATTAGGTTCTCACCGCTAAGATTCTGCCGGTCCATCAAACAGCCTTCAGAAAAAGATCAGACACACTAGATAAAATCAAGACTATCAGCCTACTGGTCCAAAAAGCACTGAATCAAGGAATTTAAATACACCTTGCTGGACCTGAGAAAGAAGTTTCTACAGCCTGTTTATTAAGGATCAGATTACCACAATTGATGTAGCAATAACTGCATGTCTTCAGGGGACAGAACATCAATTGATTTCTAGGCTGGTAAAATATATAGACCTGGGCTACCACAAAGCTAAATAAGTGCAATGATAAACAACATTCAACATCGTGCCAGAAAACAACAACAAAATTGTGAGTTTACCAATATCTGACAATCTCCTCCTGAATAGTGAGCCTCTTGAGGAATTTCCATTCGCTTTTTTTTTGCTTTACAAACATTGCTATTTGTTTAAATCCCCAAGCACTTTCCAGTCAGTTGGGACTGCCTGTGTGAATGAATTGTCTTTCGCTGTCCTTCTGTGTAGCATTCTGGAACATAGAACGAACATATTGCACCCGCTGGCTATCCACATGAGATGGAATGAAACTATTGTTTTGGGTAATATTCCAGGATAACGTTCCGGAGGAAGTGGTGAATGTAATTTGTACAAAAGTCCAGCTGTCCACTTAGTGATTTCACTGCACTTTATTACCATTCCTACCAGGACTACATTTCCCTCAAGTGTTAAAATATACCATAGGGCAACATTAACTGTCTATTTGCTAATATTATTACCACCCTAAGTGTCCTTGGACGAACATCAATTTGGTATAATGATCTGTGAATAATGAAGCAACTTTTTAAACTACTTTAAAATAGTGTGCCGAATTGTGCAATGACTTTTATTAATCAACAATGTTTTTTAAATTCTTTATCTTCAAACTTTATGTCTCTTGAAAGACTCTAGCAGGGGAAGCTTTAATGTTAAAGCCGGTGAGGGCCCCTTAGGATCAGATTCATCATCATCAAGTCAAAGAGACAAAGCGGGTTTCCATAGTCACTGAGGTTGCCTTGTCTCAGGAGTAACTTTTTCACTTCAAATTGGTCCCAGGTTCTAGCTTCAGGCTTCACATTTCGGCTCTCGAAATCCTCTGAAAGGCTGTATGCAGTGGCCAAACAGGATTTCACAATGTCAGATACAATGAGCGTGAAGTCTCAAACAAGCCTTCTTCTTTGTGTCACAAGGCTCTAAGTTGGAGAACCTAAAACCTCTCCCTGAGGCGGCTTCTGCACTATGTCATGGTATTTTGGAAGTATAAATTTCACAAAGTTCTTGCTGCTGGGAATGTCATGCCTGCTGTCTCCTACAGCCCACAGGACCTCTGGGAAAGTTTCTCAGCACCAGGTTTTTCTCCAGCCATGGCTTCATAGGGGTCCAATACCAAGAAGTCAGCTGGGCCTTTTTCAGAGGAGGGAGACCTTCTGCCTTTTGTGTCCCAGTAGCAGTAACAAAAGGTCAACCTCTTGACCCTAGAGGAGCTGTTCCAATCCTTAGGTACCAGCAAGAGTCAAGAATCCTTTAATATTTTCCCATCAATCAGTCACAGTCTTATTTCTTCCAGATGTTTTTCCCATGTCCAGGAATGTTCTGTGGAGGTGGTGGTGAGGCACCAACCTCATCCTGCACACCAGTCAGTGATTAGAGATCCAACCCTACTTTCTATGCAGTCAACTTTTCCCTGGAAAACAAGCTTATTCAGGGATTCCTTTCTCCACTTACTGCAAAGCGATCCAGGGTCCCTCATTCACGATGACCCTAACCTTCCTCCTCCCTTTTCAACCCAACTTCCTATGTAGATAATATTTCTGCCCCACTCCCTGTGCTGAAACTGTTTTTCTCCCCTACTGGAAGCCAACAGAGAAAGTCTAGGGTGGCTTTGGAAACTAATGGTTTCAGTTGCCTAGAAGCCCATTTGTGATTTACAATTCAAAATGAAGAGCAGTTACGGCATCACTTTGTGTTGTCATCAGCTATTGTATGTGAGAAATCAAGATCAGGAGGTATCGGGGCAACCAAAAGTTACTGGGTCCAACTGTGTCAACATGGGTCCATTGATTCCAGCGTTTTGTGGCACCATGCTGCAAATCCTCAGACTGGGAACACAGTACCCCTTTTAGTACACACCTATAACTAAATTCTACATATAAAATGTACACATATTAACAAAATGGAAGAGAGAAAAATCAATTTGAACCCATCCTAAAGGGGCCTTGTAAACTGCATAGGGTACAAAAAATAGGTCACATTAGGCAATTAACACTGTAAATTGAAACTAGACCCCATAGTTCTTAGGACTATGTAACACTAGCAATGCAACCGTTATCACGCATGGCCTTTACAATGTGCCCATTATGATGCAGGTAAGTACCATGCATGTATTCTCTGGCACTATACAATGCTGACCTTTACCAGAGAGGTAAGTGTTTTTTTAATGACATTTGGGGGGAAAAAAGGAATTAAGGGGAAGTGTTAGAAATTGGGTTTATGGTTGGCAGAGGTATGTACCCTGTCCAAGCAGGAACCACAATCCTAGTCAGGGAATGTCAGATACACACCATAAATGAACCTGTGCTCCCCCTCTGGTAGCTTGGTACAGGGCAGACAGGCTTAACTTAAGAGGCAATGTGTAAAGTATTTGTGCAACACTTCAAACAGTAACACAGTGAAAACACCACAAAAAGACTCCTCACCAGTTTAGAAAAACAGATTATGATTTAATAAATAAAACAAGATAAAAATGGCAAACATTCAATAAGTAGAAGTCAAGATATGGATTTTTAAAGCATAAAAGTAAAAATAGCGCTTAGAATCAATAAGCTCCTATGGGGCTTATCTGGTTGTGTGGCACCAGGGCAAAGTCAAGAGCTCAGACCGACCGCGATGGAGCGTGTGCCAGGTACAGGAGCCACGCAAGGCCGGCTGAACAAAAGTACCTTGATCCTGGTTGCAACAACGAGATGCAGGGTGCAGCCAAGTGATGCGTCGGTGTCAATCCCACAGTCGAGATAGTAAGTAAATTTTCTCCATGCAACAGTGGAGCTATTGCAAGGCCTACCACTCCCATAGGATGACATTAGGTTACCTTATTACATTTAATTTGTCAGATTTTGAGTCGCAAGTCTGAAAATGCCACTTTTAGAAATGTGTAATTTTCTTCTACTAATCATTTGGTGCCTGCAGCCTGGTTCCTGCGTCACACAAGTAGGTGTAGTTGGCCTTTGTGTATTCCCCCCAGACAGCCATACAATAAAGGGACTGTGTGTTGGCGGGATGGGCCTTTCTGACTTGATGAGAGGGGCAGAGCTGGCACTTATCGCACTTGCAATTCAAAGACCCAGGACACACACAAAGTATTTCACACTTGCCTGTTGTTACAGTAGACATCCTGGAAACAGAGCAGGGAATTCCAGAGACCTCTGTACGGGGAAACTCCAGAAGCTTCTTCTACTTCACTGTCTTTCTGCAGTTGCCCAGCTGAATTGCTACACTGTGTCACATGGACACATGACGACTGTGGGGACATTGTCGTCTTCCCTACGTTAGCATGAGCACTCTACAGTCTGAGCGCTGCTTTGCACACGTTACTATACGAGCTTATTTTTCACATGCCTCTCTTGCAACTTTCACACAAGAATCTACAGTTATTTTTCATGCACTGCGAGTTCCTGGGATTTAGTCTGAACATTGGGCGCAAGGTAGGACAACAATGCCCCTTGTTATTCTGTTCTGGTCAGGCCCTAGCACCTAGACACAACATGCAGATGTAGCTGTTGTTTGGGAATACGTACTTTGGTCTTGTTGGGATACACGGATGGGTGGCTAACACTTGGAGAGGGACCTTTCCAGGGAGAAGAGCATAACGACACCTATGATGTAGATCTACCATCTAAAGTCTGAGGTATGGGGTCTGCAGATAACACCCAGAGATCTCCTAATATATAACCATCTTGCTTCTGTACATGGGCAGGGAGGTTAGGCTACTCTGTTGTATATAATGACAGCCCCTTTTATGATTTACTGACTGTTAGATTTGGGGGTCTCTAGTTGGCAGAGGTATGTACCTTTGTCCAAATAGGGACCCTTGCGTCTAGTCAGGGAAAGTAGGTACACTCCCGAAATAACCCCTGCTCACCCTCTTGGTAGCTTGGCACGAGCAGACAGGCTTAGTTCAGAGGCAGTGTGTAAAGCATTTGTGAACACATACAGTAATCAAGTGACAACCCTACAAATGGACACCACACAGGTTATATATTTATAAAAATAGGTATACTTTATATAGATTTATCACAAGACCATAAACGACAAAAATAATCCACAATACTGTTAAGAATACTTAGTTCTGATCAAAAAGGCTTAATTCAAGGTTCTGTGCGAGTCGGTAGCCTCCTCCGGCTACGGCGATGTCGAGAACAAACAGAGTCTAACAAATCCAGCTGACCGCGTCGAGACGGGCCAACCCAGCGTAGACAGACTCGGTCACAGTACCTTTTACTTGAAGCGGCAGGCACGGGCGTGCGAGCCGGATGGCTGTTCGTCGCGGTCGCGATGCAAAAATGGAAGCGTTGCAGGACGCGTTGTCCCTCGATGCGGTGCAGGCAGCGGCTCGTTGACGTCGTCGAGACGGAGTCGGTGAGACCAGGGCCGTGCGTTGCAGGGCGAGACGGTGCTTCGATGCGGTGCTGGCAGGTTGCGGTGCGGCGACGGAGCCGGATTCAGGAGCTGGCGTCGATCAGTCCGGACAGCGGTGCGAGTCGGGCGGTGCGTCGCAAAGCGTGCGAGCGGTGCCCAACTCCGGTGCGGTCACAGGACTCGAACTCAGCAGCAGTGACCGTGTCGGTCGGACCAGTTCGATTCGGCGTAGCGAGCGTTGCAGGACGCGTTGTCCCTCGATGCGGTGCAGGCAGCGGCTCGTTGACGGAGTCGGTGAGACCAGGGCCGTGCGTTGCAGGGCGAGACGGTGCTTCGATGCGGTGCTTGCAGGACACCGAGTCGGTCGTGAGAGTCGGTCACAGCTCCCTACCTCTGTAGCCACTGAAACAGAGTTTCCAGCAGCAATTCACAAAGGGGGTGAAGTCCAATGGTCCTGGGACTTCGGTCAGGGGGCAAGCTCTCTTCCAAGCCCTTGGAGATCCTTCACAAGTTGATGAAAGTCACAGCAAAGCAAAAGTTCCTTTCTCCTCTCTTTGGCAGTCAGGCAAACCACTGCAGGCCAATCCCCCAAGCAGCACTTCAGGCTTAGGGATAGTTTCTCCTCAGTTTCTTCTTGGTTCCGCTCCTCAGTAAAGGTTTCTTCTTGTTCCCAAAAGTGATCTGATTTTCCTGGGGTCTGGGTGCCCCTCTTATACCCTGATTCTCTTTGTTCTCTGGAGGCAGAGAGTCCTCTGCCTAGTCCAAAACCAGTTCTGGTCAGTCCTGGAGCACTTTGTTTTTCTGACTCCTTCTTTCCTTTCAGAATGTGGGGCAGAGTGCTCAGCCGCCCGGCAGGAGGTGGAGCCAGCATTGTGGAAGGCAGGCACAGCCCTATTCAGACCCAGGTGCAACTCCTCCCTCCACTCTGGATGCAGATCTTTCTATTCAGCCCTGCGCTGACTCACCCTGTCTCCTGTAGCCACCCCCAGCCCCTGTCACTCAATCTCCAGACAAGGAATACACAACCTAGCAGAGGCAGGCTTGGATAGTTAGGCAAGAAAATACCCACTTTCTAAAAGTGGTATTTTCAAACACAGAATGTTAAAACCAACTTTACTAAAAGATGTATTTTATCATCCTGAGTTCAGGCATACTAAATTCGTTTTTCTACCATGTTCCCGGGGTCAGTTCTGACTATAAGGTGTAATAGTCAGTCTGCCCATTCTGGCCTATGGGGAGCAGGTAGCCTTGCAATAGTGAAGAACGAAAATGGCTGTAATTCACTATTAGGACATGCCACACACACCAGGGCATGTCCTACCTTATACTTACAATGCACCCTGCCCTAGGGCCTACTTTAGGGGTGACCAACATGCAGTAAAGGGAAGATTTAGGGACTGGTAAGTGGGTGTACTCACCAAGTCGACATGGCAGCCCGAGGCTGCACACAGGCTCTGCGATGGCAGGCCTGAGACACATTTTACAAGCCGCTTCTGTGGGTGGCACAACCAGTGCTGCAAGCCCACCAGCGGCATTGGATTTACAAGCCCTGGGCACACTGAGTGCGCTGTACTAGGGACTGACAAGTAAACCAATCATCCAATCATGGAGTCACTAATACATGTATCAATTAACGATAGGGAGCACTTGCACTTTGGCACTGATTAGCAGCGGCAAAGTGCCCATGAGCATCTAGTCCAGCAAAAACATATCGGCAACCGTGGAGGCATTACGAAAAAATGGAAGGGAGACCCACGCCAAGGATGCCAGGTCTAACACGTGTCCCCTCCAGCTGAAATGTGGGGAGAACTATCCTACCCCTAGGGAGTTCTCATCGCTAAGGCGGAAAAATCTGGACAGTCCATCAGCATTGGCGTGTTCTGTACCAGGGCGGTGTTCCACCGTAAAGTCCATCCCCTGTAGGGAAATGGACCACCTCAACAGCTTTGGATTCTCACCCCTCATCTGCATCAACCATCTGAGGGGCCTGTGGTCTGTCTGAACCCGGAAGTGAGTCCCAAACAGGTATGGTCTCAGCTTCTTCAGTGCCCAGACCACAGCAAATGCCTCACGCTCAATAGCACTCCATCTCTGTTCCCGGGGAAGTAACCTCCTACTGATGAAGGCTACAGGTTGGTCTAGGCCCTCCTCATTGATCTGTGATAGAACAGCCCCTACACCATGCTCTGAAGCGTCGGTTTGAACAATGAACTCATTGGAGAAGTTGGGTGCCTGGAGCACAGGCGCCGTGCACATGGCAGTCTTCAAGGTGTCAAAAGCTTTTGACAGGCGTCAGTCCAAATCACTTTCCTGGGCTGCTTCTTGGAAGTCAGCTCGGTCAAGGGGGCAACAAGGCTGCCATACCCCTTGACGAATCTCCGGTAATACCCGGTGAGTCCTAGGAAGGCTCTCACCTCTGTCTGGGTCTTGGGGGCTCCCAAGCCAGAATGGTATCAATTTTCGGTTGGAGGGGCGCCACCTGGCCGCTCCCAACCTGGTGTCCCAAGTACACCACAGAACCCTGCCCAATCTGGCACTTACTCGCCTTGATTGTGAGGCCTGCCCTCCGCAGCGCCATCAACACTTCCCAGAGGTGGCGCAGATGCTCTTCCCAACGGGCACTGAACACTGCGATGTCATCCAGGTAGGCGGCACTGAAATCCTCCAGTCCAACCAACACCTGGTTGACCAACCTCTGAAAGGTGGCAGGGGCATTCTTCATCCCAAAGGGCATCACCCGGAACTGGTAGTGCCCATCTGGTGTGGAGAATGCTGACCTCTCTTTGGCCCCATCAGTCAAGGCGATCTGCCAGTATCCAGACGTTAAGTCAAACGTGCTGAGGTACCGCGCAGCCCCTAACCGATCTATGAGCTCGTCAGCTCTGGGGATGGGGTGGGCGTCAGTCCTGGTGACGGAATTGAGTCCCCTGTAGTCCACACAGAACCGGAGTTCTGGTGTGGCACCAGGCGCGGCAGCCTTTGGAACCAAGACCACTGGGCTGGCCCAAGGGCTGTTAGAGGACTCAATGACCCCTAGCGCAAACATCTTGGAGACCTCCTCCTTGATGCAGGCTCTGACCCTGTCAGTTACCCTGTAAGCCTTGTGCTTCACAGGAAGACTGTCCCCAGTGTCCACATCATGGACGCACCAATGAGTGACACTGGGAACCAGGGAGAACAGGTCAGGGAACTGTCCCAACAGTTGGCGACAGTCACCCTGCTGCTCAGGTGTCAGGGAGGTAGAGAGGTTTACTCCCTCCACTGATCCATCTTGCTCTCGGGCTGACAGGAGGTCAGGAAGAGGCTCGGTCTCCTCCTCCATTCCATCATCTGTAGCTAAGAGCATGCCCACTTGGGACCTCTCCAAGTGGGGCTTCAGGCGGTTCACATGCAGGACCCGCAAGGGGTTCCTGGGAGACTGCAAGTCCACCAAATAGGTAACTGGACTCTTGCGCTCCACCACCGTAAAAGGGCCGGTCCACCTGTCCTGGAGCGCACAGGGCTCCACAGGGGCCATGACCCACACTTTCTGACCAGGCTGAAGCTCTACCAGAGTGGCATTCTGGTCGTACCACCGCTTCATCTCCTCCTGGCTGGCTTCCAGATTTGCCTCAGCAAGCTCTCTGAAACGCCTAGTCTGGTTCCTGAAGGCCAGCATGTAACTGTATACATCCTGGGGAGGTTTCCTGGGAGATTGCTCCCAGCCTTCCTTGACCAAACTCAGAGGTCCTCGCACCGGGTGTCCATAGAGGAGCTCAAAGGGACTGAACCCTAGAGATTTCTGTGGCACCTCCCGGTATGCAAACAACAGGCATGGTAAGAGGACGTCCCATTTACGCCTCATGGGTTCTTCCAGACCCATAATCATGCCCTTGAGGGTCCGGTTGAATCTCTCAACCAGACCATTTCCTTGAGGGTGGTAAGGAGTGGTGAACTTGTAAGTTACACCGCACTCCTGCCACAGGGACTTCATGTACTTGGACACGAAGTTGGTACCTCTGTCAGACACCACCTCTTGAGGGAATCCCACACGTGAGAAAATTCCCATCAGTGCCCGTCCCACCACGGGGGCCGTCACTGTCCTCAGAGGGATGGCTTCAGGGTACCGGGTGGCATGGTCCACCAAGACCAGGATAAACCTGTTGCCCATGGCTGTCTTGGGGTCCAGTGGCCCCACAATGTCAATACCCACCCGTTCAAAGGGGGTGCTGACCACAGGGAATGGCTGGAGAGGAGCCTTGTGCTTCCTCCCACTCTTTCCACTTGCCTGGCAAGTCTGGCATGTCCTGCAGTGAGTGGCGGCACTCCTGCGCATCTGGGGCCAATAGAAATGGGTAACAAGCCTGTCAAAGGTCTTGTCCTGCCCCAGATGTCCCGCTAACGGTACATCATGAGCCAACCCCAGTAGGAAGGCTCTGAAGCGCTGGGGTACCACCAGCACACGGGCTGACCCAGGCTCAGCAACCTTAGGCTCTGAATACAGGAGACCATTCTCCCAGTAAACCCAATGTGATCCAGACTGATCACCTGCTGCCTGGTCTGTGGCCTGTTGCCTCAGACCCACGAGAGAAGGGCATGTGTTCTGCTCCTTGCAGAACTCTTCCCTGGAGGGTCCTCCTTCTTGCTGCCAATGGGTCAGCTCAGGTAGGTCCCCCAGTTCAGCTACCTGTTCCCCTGTAGGCTCCAGGGCATCCCCCTCAGGGTCTGCCTCCTCCTGGACCGTGGGAACCTCGGGGGCCGGTTTCCCGCGCCCCCTGCCTCCTCTCTCTCCGGCAGGCACCTGGGCCTCCCTCTCAGGCTCCAGGTCCTCTTGAACACCTTTAGCTGCCATTGACCGGGTGGTCACACATGCCCAATCAGGCAAGCCCAACATTTCTAAATGCGCACTCCGCTCCACCTTAGCCCAAGGTGAGCTCTCCAAATCGTTCCCTAACAAACAGTCAACAGGCATGGCTGGCCTCACAGCTACTTGAAGAGTACCCGAGACCCCCCCACTCAAAGGGAACCTGAGCCACCTTGCAGTGACTCTCTGTGTTGTCAGCGGCAACAACCGGATAGAATGCATCAGGGATAACCTGCTCTTTAGACACCAGGTGACACTTGACAGCTGTCACACTGGCTCCTGTGTCTCTCAGAGCCTCCACCCTATGGCCATTGATGGTCACCCACTGCCTGTATTTCTTAGTGTTCTCAGGCAGCGGGGTCCTAGGGACCATCTCAGAGTCTCCTAATGAGACAAGGGAAAACACTGTGGGATCCCCCACCTTGGGCACCCAACTCCTCCCCCAGGGCTACACTAGCCAACTGCCGGGGGACTGCACTGGTGGGTGCTGGTTTTCCATGCAAAGGGCAACGAGGATCGTTTGCCTTGTGGCCAGGGGCGCCACACTTGTAACATACCAGTGGTCCCTGGTGAACAGGGGGCCTGTCAGGGCCACTGGCTTCTTCTCAGGGGGAGGCTGGGAACCTTTCCCTTGGTTCCCTTGGGGTCTACTTTGGGGCCCTTTATGGAACTCCTTCTGTTTACCCTTGTCCCCCCACTCTTCTGCTGGGGACCCTGCCCACCCTTGGCGGAGTCTCCCACGTGACCCTTGTGGACCCGGGTACTCACCCAGCGGTCCGCCTCCTCAGCAAGCTGCCTAGGGTTAGTCAGCTTACTATCAATCAGGTGCTGGCGTAGCTCAGGAAAACAATTACCGGACAAGTGCTCCCAGGCAATCAAATCAAAGAGCGCCTGAAAATCAGTCGCTTTGCTACCCTTTACCCAACCATCCAAGGCTCTGCAAAAGAAGGTCACATATTCAACCCAGGTACTGCTTTCAATCTTACTACAGTTCCTGAACCTTTGCCTATAAAGCTCAGGGGTCAAACCATATCTAGTCATTAAGGCATCCTTCATGTGGCTGTACGAATTATAGACTTCAGAGGGCAAATCCAACAAGGTATCCCGCCCTTCACTGAGGAACCGTCCCCACAACCCCGCTCCCCAATCCTTCTCAGGGACCCGGTGGGAAGACATGGCTACCTCATAGGCTTTGAACCACTGCCCTATGTCGTCATTTTTAAAAAACTCCTTCACCACATCTTTGGGAATATACACCCTAGCTTCAACAGGCACAGGCGGTACACTGCCACCAGAGGGAGTAATCTCTAAGCTCTTGGCCTTCAATTCCAACTCCCTCAAAACTTTCTCATGTTCAAACTGCATTTTCTTTTCCTCTAGGGCTAATTTCCTTGTTTGCATTTCGAATTCTAACTGCTTATTCAGCTTGAGTTTGGTCAGCTCCATTTCGTGCACCCTACTCTCTTTCCTGTCCTCCAACTCCTCTGGAGACAGTCCTCTGGCAGAAACACTGCTACCTACTGGGGAAGGTGGTCTTCTAGCCCCTAGACCCAATAGCCCCTCCAGCTGCCCTTCTGCATTCTCAGCCCCCTCCACAGGGGCACTCCTTGATTCGACCCAGGCCCTCAGCGCCTTTTGGAGGTCCTCCTTCCTGGAGATCCCGGTCATGGACACTTTAAACTTTTTGCAGAATTGCTTGAGCTGCTTAAGGGTGTAGCATTCTAGCCTCTCTTCTTCCCAATCACATTCAACAGAGGCTACTGATGCTGGTTTCTCCATAGTGACTGAACTTGGCATTTGCAAAAATAGGAAATCCCAGAAAAAATGCTATTAAAGTATGTGGTTGCGTTTTGGTCTGCACTCACTAAGTAGTGTTCACCAATCACTGTACATGAGTCACAAATGCAAGTCCAGAATCCTCACCGCTGACCACCAATGTTAGATTTGGGGGTCTCTAGTTGGCAGAGGTATGTACCTTTGTCCAAATAGGGACCCTTGCGTCTAGTCAGGGAAAGTAGGTACACTCCCGAAATAACCCCTGCTCACCCTCTTGGTAGCTTGGCACGAGCAGACAGGCTTAGTTCAGAGGCAGTGTGTAAAGCATTTGTGAACACATACAGTAATCAAGTGACAACCCTACAAATGGACACCACACAGGTTATATATTTATAAAAATAGGTATACTTTATATAGATTTATCACAAGACCATAAACGACAAAAATAATCCACAATACTGTTAAGAATACTTAGTTCTGATCAAAAAGGCTTAATTCAAGGTTCTGTGCGAGTCGGTAGCCTCCTCCGGCTACGGCGATGTCGAGAACAAACAGAGTCTAACAAATCCAGCTGACCGCGTCGAGACGGGCCAACCCAGCGTAGACAGACTCGGTCACAGTACCTTTTACTTGAAGCGGCAGGCACGGGCGTGCGAGCCGGATGGCTGTTCGTCGCGGTCGCGATGCAAAAATGGAAGCGTTGCAGGACGCGTTGTCCCTCGATGCGGTGCAGGCAGCGGCTCGTTGACGTCGTCGAGACGGAGTCGGTGAGACCAGGGCCGTGCGTTGCAGGGCGAGACGGTGCTTCGATGCGGTGCTGGCAGGTTGCGGTGCGGCGACGGAGCCGGATTCAGGAGCTGGCGTCGATCAGTCCGGACAGCGGTGCGAGTCGGGCGGTGCGTCGCAAAGCGTGCGAGCGGTGCCCAACTCCGGTGCGGTCACAGGACTCGAACTCAGCAGCAGTGACCGTGTCGGTGGTCGGACCAGTTCGATTCGGCGTAGCGAAGCGTTGCAGGACGCGTTGTCCCTCGATGCGGTGCAGGCAGCGGCTCGTTGACGGAGTCGGTGAGACCAGGGCCGTGCGTTGCAGGGCGAGACGGTGCTTCGATGCGGTGCTTGCAGGACACCGAGTCGGTCGTGAGAGTCGGTCACAGCTCCCTACCTCTGTAGCCACTGAAACAGAGTTTCCAGCAGCAATTCACAAAGGGGGTGAAGTCCAATGGTCCTGGGACTTCGGTCAGGGGGCAAGCTCTCTTCCAAGCCCTTGGAGATCCTTCACAAGTTGATGAAAGTCACAGCAAAGCAAAAGTTCCTTTCTCCTCTCTTTGGCAGTCAGGCAAACCACTGCAGGCCAATCCCCCAAGCAGCACTTCAGGCTTAGGGATAGTTTCTCCTCAGTTTCTTCTTGGTTCCGCTCCTCAGTAAAGGTTTCTTCTTGTTCCCAAAAGTGATCTGATTTTCCTGGGGTCTGGGTGCCCCTCTTATACCCTGATTCTCTTTGTTCTCTGGAGGCAGAGAGTCCTCTGCCTAGTCCAAAACCAGTTCTGGTCAGTCCTGGAGCACTTTGTTTTTCTGACTCCTTCTTTCCTTTCAGAATGTGGGGCAGAGTGCTCAGCCGCCCGGCAGGAGGTGGAGCCAGCATTGTGGAAGGCAGGCACAGCCCTATTCAGACCCAGGTGCAACTCCTCCCTCCACTCTGGATGCAGATCTTTCTATTCAGCCCTGCGCTGACTCACCCTGTCTCCTGTAGCCACCCCCAGCCCCTGTCACTCAATCTCCAGACAAGGAATACACAACCTAGCAGAGGCAGGCTTGGATAGTTAGGCAAGAAAATACCCACTTTCTAAAAGTGGTATTTTCAAACACAGAATGTTAAAACCAACTTTACTAAAAGATGTATTTTATCATCCTGAGTTCAGGCATACTAAATTCGTTTTTCTACCATGTTCCCGGGGTCAGTTCTGACTATAAGGTGTAATAGTCAGTCTGCCCATTCTGGCCTATGGGGAGCAGGTAGCCTTGCAATAGTGAAGAACGAAAATGGCTGTAATTCACTATTAGGACATGCCACACACACCAGGGCATGTCCTACCTTATACTTACAATGCACCCTGCCCTAGGGCCTACTTTAGGGGTGACCAACATGCAGTAAAGGGAAGATTTAGGGACTGGTAAGTGGGTGTACTCACCAAGTCGACATGGCAGCCCGAGGCTGCACACAGGCTCTGCGATGGCAGGCCTGAGACACATTTTACAAGCCGCTTCTGTGGGTGGCACAACCAGTGCTGCAAGCCCACCAGCGGCATTGGATTTACAAGCCCTGGGCACACTGAGTGCGCTGTACTAGGGACTGACAAGTAAACCAATCATCCAATCATGGAGTCACTAATACATGTATCAATTAACGATAGGGAGCACTTGCACTTTGGCACTGATTAGCAGCGGCAAAGTGCCCATGAGCATCTAGTCCAGCAAAAACATATCGGCAACCGTGGAGGCATTACGAAAAAATGGAAGGGAGACCCACGCCAAGGATGCCAGGTCTAACACTGACTAATTGCTATGCTGACTGTATTTGTGATATGCATTTTTCTGCTTGTTGTGGCAGGTATACTGCATAATAGAGCATGTTAGTTAAAATAAACATTTTAAACTTGTTTGTGTCTCTGTCAGATCTTGTTGTGGACGAATACAAGAGTGGGAGCAAAAGGGAGTGTCTTGCAACCGCGATTCCTGAGAGAGTCTGGAGTATTGTGTTCTGGGGTGCTTCATTGCTTGTGTCTTCGGGGGCGAGTAGGAGGGCAAGTGGGGCACTATAGCTAGTCGGTACTGGGCTTATGGGTGCTAAGGTGAGATGAGGACTCAGTCCCTACCTACCGCGGTCCTATAATCCTACGCATAGTTCTGTGTTTGCGCAGAATCCCTGCAACAACTGGACCTGCTTGAGACCTGATGGTCTCTACTGGAGTGAGATTCTGATTCCCAAGTGGTGCCTCCCCAGACCTGGGCCCTTGGCTGGCCTCAGAGAAAGCCACTCCTGGCCTGACTGAAGGTTCCATCAAATTCAGCATGAAGTGACACAACGCCCCGCAAAACCTTGCCACACAGCTGCAAGCTTCATTTGAACCTACAGCGAGGATGTGAGGCCTGGCAAAGCCTTGCTGCACATCTGCCAGCCTCATGGGAGCCAACGCTGAGCGACGCAAAGCCCCACAAAGCCTCAGCACACAGCTTCTCAGAACCAGTGCAAAACCCAGCAAAACCTTGCTGCACAGCTTCACCGGAACCCATGCTGGGCAACGTAAGACCTCACAAACCAATGCCTCACAGACCACGCACCAAGGACCTAAGCTACAATCCTCAGTGGGCCAATCCAATCTTGGTCCTGTGCCTGGCCTGCACTCCATCAATGTCAGCCTGAACTTGCAACTTTGTCCCAGTCCAATGGGACCAAATACCTTTAGTTGGCGCTTTGTGCCTTTTGGTGCTACTTTTATCTAAATATTTAAATCGCATATCTCTAGCCCTACTAATTGGGTTTTTGTAGTTTTGGTGTCATTTTATTTATTAAATTTCATTCTATTTTTCTAAATGGGTGTGGAATTTTTCTTGTGTCGTGTTTTCACTTTATTGCTGTTCGAGTGCTGCATAAATACTTTACCCATTACCTCTAAGGTAAGCCCTACTGCTTTTGTGCCAAGCTACCAAAGGGTGAGGCACAGGCTAATTTAGTGACTTTTGTGGTTCACCCTACCAATGAGTGTGACTGTTGCTTGAAAAGGGCTCACACTCCCCCTCAACCAACAACCAAATTTCTCACACAATTGTACCCACAATAAACCCAGAGACAGACGTATGGTAGGAAAAAAGCATGGTCCTTCAGCAACCAGGATACACAAGAGTTGTCCTGGCATCCTGTTCTCTTCCTTTCAAGCAGGGGCGGCCTCTAGGCATGCGCCGCCCCCTTTATTTTTTCCCAGGGGCAGTGGTGAAACTAGATTTATATTAGTAGTACACACAAAGTAGTTAGAGAGTGCTGCTTCTTTAAAAAAAAAGCATACACTCACTCGATCGCACTGGCTGTCCTGTGTTGGCTGCTGCACTCTGCCTGCAAGGACTACTATTTGCCGGGCTGATTATCTCACAGCCCCGAGGCCTGTGAGGTCGTCAGCTCGGCAAAGGCATAGCCTCAGGTCTAATCTCCACCCCCTGATGACGTGATGGTAAAGTTAGGCCCGGGTGGATCAGGATAAAGCCCTGTAGTGCCGGGGCTTCACGTCAATCAGGGAGTGGAGAGACCATTGTCACCCCACCCTTTCACAGCTTGTCACAGGGAGAGGTGGGGTCAGTGGTGCACACTGATTGCCCCCACCCTGTGACGAGCTGTGAAAGGGTGGGGTAGATGTTGCAGAAGAGAAGTATAGAAATCGAGTTTGCGCAGTGGATCATCTTGATTTTTCAAGACACTGCGCAGACTCCATTCAAGGTGTCTGCTTCCCGCGCTGATTTCAATCTTCTTCCGGTGACCCTCACACCGATCTCCTCAAGTCTGTTCCCAGTGGCGAGAACTTTCCGGCCGCAGGCCCACACACAGCTTGAATATGGTTGGCAGTGCACTGCAACCCCGCCACACCCTGCTGCTGCTTTCCAGGCCCATCAGGAGAGCGAGATTACGAAAATCAAGAACAACAAGGGCTTTGGGTGATTGACTGCGATGCTGTGCACAGCAAGGAGCAGTCTGAAATCAATGGACGCGTACTAAATAGAAGGGGCATATGATAGTGGTATAGACGGGGCTAAGCAGAGCGGACAGCAAGGAGCTGGAGAAGCAGTGCTTCCAGAGTACAGAGGCCGCACGCTGGGTAAGTGGGAGCCTATCTGTAGGATATTGGGTACCTGGAGACACGTAGAATTTCCAGATGACTGCATTCTATTCATGGAAACACAGGAACCCATTTTGGTTTAAAGTGCACGAAGTCTACAGCCCCCAAAATGCATTATGTTGCTAGAATCGAAGGCCAGCAGTGTAGCATAGCGCCACTGCTGTCATCACATAGCAAGTGAGGCTTGAGTTGTTTTCCAACATGAATGGAAGGGAGCGTATAAGTTTTGCCGCATTGCAGGGTGACGGAAAGGGTGGAGAGTGGTGGGGGAGAGGTGCATTTGTTGTGTATAAAGAGGTGGTAGCAGTTGCGATTTATTGAGCGATGGATAGTCTTAGTGTTGTCAGAAGACTTGCGACTGAGGATTGAGAAGGAGGCGTGGATCATAGTATGTATACTTTCATATTGAAAAAGAAAGTGGCATTGACAGGGGAAGGTAGATTCTGGAAGCGTGTGGTGGTATGTAAGAAAGGGATGTATAATCAAGCACAATACAGAGCGCTTTACTGGCATGAAATGGCAGACCTACAGTGCCAAAGTAAACATACTACCTTATATAAACTACAGTGTATACTTTTGGCTTGTTTTTTGGCTTGCTGTTTGTTGGCAGTATGGTTTTGATGCTCCATTTCTTCCGTTTGAGCCTGGTGATCCTCTGGTCTATGTTGGTGACTGTGGCTGATGTTGTCTGTGAGCAGCACTCGGTACAGGTTGTTTCTTGACACCTCCTATTTTAATTGTTGTTTCTCCTCGGCTTACAACACAGAACTACTATATAATCTTGTAATATCTTTGCTCTGGAGTTTTGCGTGCATTTGTGAGCTTGACCATATTTTTTTCTGTCAGCGGGATGCCTGTTGTTTCTGACCTTCATGTGACTCTGATGTGAGAAGGGTGGGGAAGAGGGAGGGTGTGAACGTGTCTGTCATAAGGGGGCTTATGTGTATTACAGTTTCTAACGTGGCCCAACTCTGTTTTTTTGAGTAACTGCGGTGTTGGATGTGTGCATTTGAGAGACCGAGGTTAAATATTGTATGTTTGTGAGAGGGCTGCTGGTGTGTTTGCTATGACACTTAGCAGGTGTGTTTGTGACCGTGCTGGCTTGAGTGAGCAGGGACACCTCACTCACTGTGTGATTATGATAAAGGAGAACATTTCCCTGTGTTTGTTTTTCATGTGTGGCTGTTATGAGTCATGTCTGTTTAATGTGTGGATAGGGAGGTTTTATATTTAACAGATCTTTGGTTAGTGTGCTTTTGTGAGTTTGTGTGTGGTTGTGTTGATTTGTGTAATGTGTCTGTGCCCCCTACGCTACGACCCCCTGCCTTCCAGCCCCACCACTTTGAAACTTCACCAGCCGCCATTGCTTTCAAGTGCACCAAATTGTTCCATGTGGCTCAGCAGGATTTGATGCTGTGTGGTGTCAACAGAATGCCCACAGCCCCTGCATACCCCGTTGAGCTCAGAGAAGTCAATTCAGCACATTTGGGTAAGTCTGTGGTGTGCTTCTGGGAGGAATTCCTGGGCTTAGCAGAGGTTGGGAGTTGCTGGAGAGTTCATGCAAATTATCCTCCAGGAACTGCAGGCAGGGAAAAGGTAACTTGGACCCTGCACTGCTCACTCTCCCATGAACCCTCTGTAGCATCCTCCCCAGCCTGGGAGCATGCAAATGAAACACGCCACACACGGAGCTCTGTAACAGGTGTCTTTATTCTTCAGCATACGATCACACACTGCATGCATTGCATCATGACTTTAATAACCACAGCCCACCTCCCAGCAGATTGCGTAATTCCTGTTTAAAGCAGGGGTGGCTCCTCCCTTAAGGCGGTGGAGCATCGTCCCACTAAAAATTGCCCCCAGAGATGGAAAAATAAAATTGTAATAAAAGTTCATTTATTACCATTTTATTTTTCCAAACCCCGCCCCGAGCTGAGCATCAGGATGGGGACTGGGCTTTCTGATTTTTGCTGCTGCCAGTCTCCTCTGTTATTAATCTGCAAAAGCAAACAATTATTGCCATTGCCCGTGCACGTTCCCATACGATCATAAATCGTCCACATCTATTTCATTGCTGTATCCCACAACAAAGTCTAGAATTCATGCAATTGGGCGCTAAAGAGTGACCTACCCTTGTCTGATATTACAGAAAAGGGCATTTGTAACTTTAGGTGAATGCTTCCTTTGTGAATGGGATAATTGCATAGCTCCAAACGTCGATCAGTTAGTTGTGCGCTACGAGAATGTACAAGCACGCTCAACTCACTGTTGGTAAGTGTGTTGGCGTTGTCTTCACAGTGCTTGTTTTATGAAAACAGGTACCTTAAATTAGATGTGTAATACAGACACACCTACGCAGCTAACGGAATGAGAGGTACAGAAGCCTGACAGAGGCAGCAGAGCAGGCCTTTGTAATTGCATCGATGTCGCAAGAAAAAGCTGAAAGAGGACAGGCCTTCAACACTTCGCATGAATTGTTTGTCAGTAACATGAAAGTTGACATCAGTTGTCTGCGAAAACATATGTTCATGTCAGAGCAGTGGCACACATACCATGTCTGGCCTTTGACAAATTGTCGTACTTTCTTCTTTATAGCGAAATATAATTAATTCGTACTTTGCCTTTAGGCTATTTTTCTCTAGCTGCTCACGCGATATCTAATGTGAATGAGCACACAGGACGTAGACCGTCATGATTTTTGACCAACAGGAAATACTACTCAAGAACTGAAAAATAAAATCGTATTTCAAGTTCTAATCTAATGAAATAACTTCAAAAGACTATTGAAGTCGACACAAATGAGGAAAGGAAAATCCTATGCGGTAGAACTGTTAACAGTTGCAAGAGTGGACTAATATGCCGATGGTATATGTTTGCTGTGGGATTCTCCTATTGGTCCCTGTAAATGCCATTCAGCATAGTATATGTCCTGTAGCTTCAAATCAGACCAACAGCACCAGACCTCTATCCACCAGCTCCCTGTGGTTACCTTATATAACCTCTATATATATGTATTTATTTATATGAATTTCTTTAGCCCTTTCACCAAAGTGCTAGTAAAATAAAGAATATAGCTATACCAATATTACCAAAACTATTTTGACTTCACAATTCCATGCTAGACAACAGAGAAGAAATACATCAAGGTAAACATTAGCTCAGGCTAAAGAAAGTAATAGGCTGTAAGACTTTTTTTAAATACAAATAATAAAGGTGACAGACAAATTGCTGTGGGTGACTCATTCCTGCATTCTTCATTACCTTCTCCTTGGCCACCTATGTCTCCACATCAAACAAACATGTGTCTTCTCCATGGCTTCTATATGTCCCCATCAGTCCCCTAGGTTTTCTTGACAGCCCTAATGGCTCTCTAGTGGTCCCACTATTTCATGAGGATGAATGGCACAACATAGAGAAAACAAAGAGCAAAACTAAAGAAATTACAACCTATAGCCGCTTCCAAAATTACACTCCAGGGTCAGTGGTGCTTCAATAGACAGTTTTGCTCTGTGTCTCTTTAACACAGGTGCTGTCTTGCACAAGGCTGCAGGCCATGGCCAAAGAGGATTCCACAAGGCTGGATACCCCTTCTGGGGCATCTCACTGAAATGGATTTGCTATTGCGGAAAAGCTCACAGCAGGAGCAACCTGAATCTTTGGCTCAGGGGCAATGCACCTTCATCGAGCTTCTAAGCCACAGGTTCTTCAGCATGTTAGGAGGAGTACACTTTGACAAGCCAGGGGTCCCCCAATCTCAGGAACTGCATTTGGAGGTCATGATTCCCTTCAGCAGAAGGCACCAGTAGGGTCCAGGGAAGGTCCAGATGAAATTGGCCAGCCAGGCCCTTTAGGAAAAGGCTTCTAGCAGCTTGTTGTGCCCCTGTGGCTTAACAGGAGATCAACCAACTGACACTTGGAGTCAACATCTTTGTCCTTGATACAACTGGGAGCAAGTCCAGCCTTTCAGGTCTCCTCATAGGTCTCAACATCAGGTGCAGTCCTTCTCTCTTCCACAGGTCGGTAGTGTTCTGAAGAGGGCACACAGTGCTGCCACATTTATGTCTGGCACTAGCCTGGGGGTGTGGGTGACCCTTGGCTCCTCACTAAACACAATATGGAAAAGGTTCCCAGGGCTAACCCTACCCACATTTACAGCGGTTCCTGTGTGCCCTACTGTGAACAATCCCACAGTCCCTCCTCTGTACCTAAAACCAAGACCTTAGAACCTTTCTTTCCCTGTCCAGAGTTCATGTGTCCACCCTAGAAGTGTGGCCAGGAAAATAATTTGCATGTCCTACTTTTAAATATCATTCACCCTACCTTGTGGGGAGTAAGGCCTATATAGGGGTGACATTAAAATTTAATAGGAGGGTTTAGACCTCTCAAAAAGGGGTTATTTTGGTAGGTCAAGTTTGCAGTTTTACAACTGCACAGTTATGTTTGAACTGTCACTGTAGTAGGTGGCACAATGGGTGCTGTAGTTGACTAGTGACATTTAATTTATAGGCGATGAGTACACTTTGTACCATATAGTAGGGACTTATAGGTAAGTTAAATATGACAATTGGTAGTATAGCCAATGCAACATGTTTTAGGTGCCGGAGCACATGCGCTGAGGCCTGCTTAGCAGAGTCCTAGTGCAGAAAAACAGCAGAATCATCCACAAATGGGGGTGATCATGCAAAAAGAGGCATTTTTCTACATTTATTATTGACACTTTGACATGTTCTCTGCAAAAAGAACAAGTCAAAGAATTAAATGTCTATTAAACTAAATTGAGGAGTACCGAAGGGATTTGCTTTGTCTCAGATTCTCATTTAATTTATAACCGAGCCCTTTTGCAAACCTGTTAAATTGATGCCAGATGGCCACTGGTGTACACAGATGAAACGCAGCTGGTGGTCTTACTGAAAATCAATCAGTTAGCTCTAGACAATGGTTTATCTGGAGCTTTGAAGACAATCATAGGTTGGAGGGGCAAATATTTCCTAAACTTGAATCATTTTACACCCACGATCCTGCCCCCATCTTCAAGAGTCACTATTTCTCTAGGAAGCTTTCCTTTGGCCTTTATTCCCAGACAGCTATGCCCTACCCTCTCCCCCATAATTTCCCCCAGCACAAGTGGTCAGACACTTGGGCATCCTGATGGACTCCAACTTCAATTTCAAAGTGAATGTGGCAACAGTGACAAAATATTGTTTTTACAGGCCCCATATATGAAAACAAATAATGTATTTCCTCTCCTACCTGTAGAGAATGACAGTGGTAAATCCATTTCTCCTGATGAGATTGGATTTTTGCAATTCAATCTACTTAGGACTTCCCAAGAAGAGTAGTTGCAAGCTACTTGGAATTCAGAATGCGTGTGCGAATTTTTTTTTCATCTCTGGAAATGGCCAATGCAAAAACATATTCATTTTAAACCAACATGCAGTGGCGGCTCACATAGGGCGTGCTGCGGGGCGGTGGGGTGAGGCGGGGCAGGGGCAGGGTGGGGGGTAGTAAACTCAGACATACGACGGGACGGAGGAAAGTAATTATTACGTTCCTCCGTTCCGTCGTATGTCTGAGTTTACTACCCCCCCACCCTGCCCCTCCCCCGCCCCACCGCCCCGCAGCACGCCCTATGCGAGCCGCCACTGCCAACATGTAATGCCTACGAGATTTATAATAACCTTGGATCTTACTTTCTGGACAAAAAAAGTTAAGGTGTGTTTCCCCTTACGCCCTAAGAGCTAGAAACCTTGCTCTTTCACCACCTCTAAGAAAAGGAATAAAAAAACAGAACCTCCACAGTTAAAGTGGCTGAGTTATGAAATAACATCTCGGTACAGATTGACTCTGAGCCAAGTTTGCTCAGTAAGCACCAAAGTCCTCGAGAGTCATTGCTGCACTCTACAAATAAACATAAATAAATGAATAATGCTAACTAACCTACCACTTGTGATGCCGTTATCATACATATAGTAAGTGTTCAACCTGGCATCCTTGGTGTGGTTTTCCCCCTAACTTTTTGCCTTCATACTGCCTGTTTGCTGACTTCATTTTTGGTGGCTTTAGGACTCTGCGCACTTTACCACTGCTAACCAGTGTTGAAGTGATTGTGCTCTCTCCTTAAAACATGGTAGAATTGGCTTATACCCAATTGGCATATTTAATTTACTTGTAAGTCCCTAGTAAAGTGGCACTACCTGTGCCCAGGGCCTGTAAATTAAATGCTACTAGGGGGCCTGCAGCACTGATTGTGCCACCCTGTTAAGTAGCACTTTGAATGTGTTTCAGGTCTGCAAGTGCATTCTGTGTGTGCAGTTTTTCAACTGCCATGTCGACCTGGCAAAATACACCTTTTGCCAGGCTCAAACCTTCCTTTTTAATACAGTAGCCCTAGGGTCAGCCTAGGACAGCCCAGAGGACAGGGTAATGCGTATTTAAAAAGTGGGACATAGACCTTTTAATTTTACATGTACTTGTACTGAAAAACTCTTGCATTTGTGTTAGAAATAGGGGTCTCTATTTGGCAGAGGTAGGTAGCTTTGTCCAAATAGGGACCCTTTCTTCTAGTCAGGGTAAGGGGGATACACACTTGAGATAACCCCCTGCTCACCCCCTGGGTAGCTTGGCACGAGCAGACAGACTTATTCCAAAGGCAATATGTAAAGTACTTGTACTCAAAACACACAGTAATACAGTGATAACACCACAAATGGACACCACACCAGTGTAGGAAAATAAAGTATCTTTATCTAAACTCAACAAGATCAAAACAACAAAAATCCAACATACATGTAATAAGAATATGACCTGTAGATGAGTCAAAATTCACAAGGCCTAACAGCCGCAAAGAAGGGAAGCGCTGAGAAACAAAGAAATGCGTCAGTTCTTCAGTCCTCGGGGATGCAATGCAACAGTTTTGCTGCACGCAGGAGAAGTGATGCATCGAATCTGGACTGATGGGGGAAGTGATGCGTCGACTCCAAGACGGTTCTGGTCTGCGGGTGATGCATTAGGAAATCTTGCAACACAGGTGCGATGCGTGGAAATCCAGGATGCGTCGGCGATCAATGAGGCGGTGGCAAGCAGCGCTGCATCGGTTTCTTCAGCCACGATCCCACGATGCATCGGTTCTTGCAGCCGCGACAGGCACTGCATCGTCTCTGCAGTGGTGCAGTGGTGCGTGAAGATTCTTCTCGCACAGCGGTGCTGCGTCAGGAAAAACAGCCGCAAGAAGGGCGATGCCTCGACTTTCTCTGCTCTTCAGGTTTCTTCCAGCTCCCAACAGCAGGGACAACCTCCAGAGGCCCAGAGCCGGAACAGGCACCTCCTGGCAGCTCAGAACTCTCAGCAGCAGAGTTCAGGGGAGCTGGGGGTGAAGTCTTTGTGTCCCTGAGACTTCAGAACAGGAGGCCAGCACACACAGGCCCTTGGAGATTCTTCTTCAAGAAGGTTCAAAGCAACGTTCCAGTCTTTGTCCTTTCCTTGGCAGAAACCACAACTGCATGCCAACCCCACACAGCACACAGCAAAGGGGCACTACTCCTCCTTACAGCTCTTCAGCTCTTCTCCTTGGCAAAGGTTCCTCTTGAGTCCAGAAGTGATCTAAGGTTTGGGGGTTTAAGGTCTACTACTTATGTCCTATTTTGTCTTTGTTCTCTTTGTGCAAGGGTCTCTGAGCCCAGTCCAAACCAGTTCTGTCCTCACTGGTGCAGTATGACCAAAGGGGGTGGAGACCGCATTGTGCAAGGGAGACAGGCCATATTCAGGTGCAAGGAAATCTCCTTCCACTCCTCTAAATGCAGCCAAGCCCAATTCAGCTCAGCTCGGAGTCATCCAGGAAGGGCCAGGCACACCTCAACCCCCTAGTGGCTGTCTACAGTGCATGCACATCCCCAGCCCCTGTCACTCCAAAACCAGACAGCCAATCCACTAACAGGCACAGGCACACAGAAGGGTTAAACAAGAAAATGCCCACTTTCTAAAAGTGCAAAAAGAACAATTGATGGCCAGAATGCAGAGTAATGTCATACATTCACCCCAGTACAGAGATCTGGGCCTAAATCCATCGTTTTTTGGCTCACCATGCCATTCCAGTTTGAACCCAGCAATATTCAAATCAGTCTTGACCCTGCGCCCTATGGGAACAGTCCAGCCCGAACTGCCAGGCCAGGTCCTCCCTGGACTGGAAACAAGCATCCTAGGACCGGTTTCGGGGTTTCACCCCTCATCAGCCAGGATAGCTTGATTCCAGTGGCATGGAGAGCACGGGACCCACGTCAGGGCATACCTGTCCCACTCGGGGTGACAAATGCAAAAAGAAAAATTGATGGAAAGAATGCAGAACAATGTCAAACATTCACCCCAGTTCAGAGATCTGGGCCTCAATCCATCATTTTTTTCCTCACCATGCCATTCCAGTTTGAACCCAGCCATATGCAAATCAGTCTTGACCCTGCGCCCAATGGGAACAGTCAGTCCGAACTGCCAGACAAGGTCCTCCCTGGACTGGAAACAAGCATCCTAGGACCGATTTCAGGGTCTCACCCCTCATCAGCCAGGATAGCTTGATTCCAGTGGCATTGAGAGCACGGGACCCACGTCTGGGCATGCCCGTCCCACTCGGGGTGACAAATGCAAAAAGAACAATTGATGAACAGAATGCAGAACAATGACATACATTCACCCCAGTACAGAGATCTGGGCCTAAATCCATTGTTTTTTTGCTCCCCATGCCATTCCAGTTTGAACCCAGCCATATGCAAATCAGTCTTGACCCTGCGCCCAATGGGAACAGTCCAGCCCGAACTGCCAGGCCAGGTCCTCCCTGGACTGGAAACAAGCATCCTAGTACCGGTTTTGGGGTTTCACCCCCTTATCAGCCAGGATAGCTTAATTCCAGTGGCATGGAGAGCACAAGACCCACGTCTGGGCATACCCGTCCCACTCGGGGTGACAAATGTAAAAAGAACAATTGATGGACAGAATGCAAAACAATATCAAACATTCACCCCAGTACAGAGATCTGGGCCTAAATACATCGTTTTTTTGCTCACCATGCCATTCCAGTTTGAACCCAGCCATATGCAAATCAGTCTTGACCCTGCGCCCAGTGGGAACAGTCCAGCCCGAACTGCCAGGCCAGATCCTCCCTGGACTGCAAACAAGCATTCTAAGACCGGTTTCAGGGTTTCACCCCTCATCAGCAAGGATAGCTTGATTCCAGTGGCATGGAGAGCACGGGACCCACGTCTGGGCATAGCGGTCCCACTCGGGGTGACAAATACTAAAAGAACAATTGATGGACAGAATGCAGAACAATGTCATACATTCACCCCAGTACAGAGATCTGGGCCTAAATCCATCGTTTTTTTGCTCACCATGCCATTCCAGTTTGAACCCAGCCATATGCAAATCAGTCTTGACCCTGCGCCCAATGAGAACAGTCCAGCCCGAACTGCCAGGCCAGGTCCTCCCTGGACTGGAAACAAGCATCCTAGGACCAGTTTTGGGGTTTCACCCTTCATCAGCCAGGATAGCTTGATTCCAGTGGCATGGAGAGCACGGGACCCACGTCTGGGCATACACGTCCCACTCGGGGGTGACAAATGCAAAAAGAACAATTGATGGACAGAATGCAAAACAATGTCATACATTCACCCCAGTACAGAGATCTGGGCCTAAATCCATCGTTTTTTTGCTCACAATGCCATTCCAGTTTGAACCCAGCCATATGCAAATCAGTCTTGATCCTGCACCCAATGGGAACAGTCCAGCCCGAACTGCCAGGCCAGGTCCTCCCTGGACTGGAAACAAGCATCCTAGAACCGGTTTTGGGGTTTCACCCCTCATCAGCCAGGATAGCTTGATTCCAGTGGCATTGAGAGCACGGGACCCACGTCTGGGCATACACGTCCCACTCGGGGGTGACAAATGCAAAAAGAACAATTGATGGACAGAATGCAAAACAATGTCATACATTCACCCCAGTACAGAGATCTGGGCCTA
This sequence comes from Calotriton arnoldi, assembly GCA_963921515.1. Taxonomy (NCBI): domain Eukaryota; kingdom Metazoa; phylum Chordata; class Amphibia; order Caudata; family Salamandridae; genus Calotriton; species Calotriton arnoldi. The sequence continues at coordinate 544,669 of CAWUFW010000576.1, forward strand.
AATCTATTGTTTTTTTGCTCACCATGCCATTCCAGTTTGAACCCAGCCATATGCAAATCAGTCTTGACCCTGCGCCCAGTGGGAACAGTCCAGCCCGAACTGCCAGGCCAGGTCCTCCCTGGACTGCAAACAAGCATCCTAAGACCGGTTTCGGGGTTTCACCCCGCATCAGCCAGGATAGCTTGATTCCAGTGGCATGGAGAGCACGGGACCCACATCTGGGCATAGCGGTCCCACTCGGGGTGACAAATGCTAAAAGAACAATTGATGGACAGAATGCAGAACAATGTCATACATTCACCCCAGTACAGAGATCTGGGCCTAAATCCATCATTTTTTTGCTCACCATGCCATTCCAGTTTGAACCCAGCCATATGCAAATCAGTCTTGACCCTGCGCCCAATGAGAACAGTCCAGCCCGAACTGCCAGGCCAGGTCCTCCCTGGACTGGAAACAAGCATCCTAGGACCAGTTTTGGGGTTTCACCATTCATCAGCCAGGATAGCTTGATTCCAGTGGCATGGAGAGCATGGGACCCACGTCTGGGCATACACGTCCCACTCGGGGGTGACAAATGCAAAAAGAACAATTGATGGACAGAATGCAAAACAATGTCATACATTCACCCCAGTACAGAGATCTGGGCCTAAATCCATCGATTTTTTGCTCACAATGCCATTCCAGTTTGAACCCGGCCATATGCAAATCAGTCTTGATCCTGCAACCAATGGGAACAGTCCAGCCCGAACTGCCAGGCCAGGTCCTCCCTGGACTGGAAACAAGCATCCTAGAACCGGTTTGGGGGTTTCACCCCTCATCAGCCAGGATAGCTTGATTCCAGTGGCATGGAGAGCATGGGACCCACGTCTGGGCATACCCGTCTCACTTGGGGTGACAAATGCAAAAAGAACAATTGAGGGACAGAATGCAGAACAATGTCATACATTCACCCCAGTACAGGGATCTGGGCCTAAATCCATCGTTGTTTTGCTCACCATGCCATTCCAGTTTGAACCCAGGCATATGCAAATCAGTCTTGACCCTGCGCCCAATGGGAACAGTCCAGCCCGAACTGCCAGGCCAGGTCCTCCCTGGACTGGAAACAAGCATCCTAGGACCGGTTTCGGGGTTTCACCCCTCATCCGCCAGGATAGCTTGATTCCAGTTGCATGGAGAGCACGAGACCCACATCTGGGCATACCCGTCCCACTCGGGGTGACAAATGCAAAAAGAACAATTGATGGACAGAATGCAGAACAATGTCATATATTCACCCCAGTACAGAGATCTGGGACTAAATCCATCGTTTTTTTGCTCACCATGCCATTCCAGTTTGAACCCAGCCATATGCAAGTCAGTCTTGACCCTGTGCCCAATGGGAACAGTCCAGCCCAAACTGCCAGGTCAGGTCCTCCCTGGACTGGAAACAAGCATCCTAGGACCAGTTTCGGGGTTTCACCCCTCATCAGCCAGGATAGCTTCATTACAGTGGCATGGAGAGCACGGGACCCACGTCTGGGCATACCCGTCCCACTCGGGGTGACAAATGCAAAAAGGACAATTGATGGACAGAATGCGGAACAGTGTCATACATTCACGCCAGTACAGAGATCTGGGCATAAATCCATCATTTTTTTGCTCACCATGCCATTCCAGTTTGAACCCAGCCATATGCAAATCAGTCTAGACCCTGCGCCCTATGGGAACAGTCCAGCCCGAACTGCCAGGCCAGGTACTCCCTGGACTGGAAACAAGCATCCTAGGACCTGTTTCTGGGTTTCACCCCTCATCAGCCAGAATAGCTTGATTCCAGTGGCATGGAGAGCACGGGACCCACGTCTGGGCATACCCGTCTCACTCGGGGTGACAAATGCAAAAAGAACAATTGATGGACAGAATGCAGAACAATGTCATACATTCACCCCAGTACAGAGATCTGGGCCCAAATCCATAATTTTTTTGCTCACCATGCCATTCCAGTTTGAACCCAGCCATATGCAAATCAGTCTTGACCCTGCGCCCAATGGAAACAGTCCAGCCCGAACTGCCAGGCCAGGTCATCCCAGGACTGGAAACAAGCATCGTAGGACCGGTTTCCGGGTTTCACCCCTCATCATTCAGGATAGCTTGATTCCAGTGGCATGGAGAGCACTGGACCCACGTCTGGGCATACCAGTCCCACTCGGGTGACAAATGCAAAAAGAACAATTGATGGACAGAATGCAAAACAATATCATACATTCACACCAGTACAGAGATCTGTTCCTAATCCCATCGTTTTTTTGCTCACCATGCCATTCCAGTTTGAACCCAGCCATATGCAAATCAGTCTTGACCCTGCGCCCAATGGGAACAGTTCAGCCCGAACTGCCAGGCCAGGTCCTCCCTGGACTGGAAACAAGCATCCTAGGACCGGTTTCGGAGTTTCACCCTTCATCAGCCAGGATAACTTGATTCCAGTGGCATGGCGAGCACATGACCCATGTCTGGGCATACCCGTCCCACTCGGGGTGACAAATGCAAAAAGAACAATTGATGGACAGAATGCAGAACCATGTCATACATTCACCCCAGTACAGAGATCTGGGCCTAAATCCATCGTTTTTTTGCTCACCATGCCATTCCAGTTTGAGCCCAGCCATATGCAAATCAGTCTTGACCCTGCGCCCAATGGGAACAGTCCAGCCCGAACTGCCAAGCCAGGTCCTCCCTGGACTGGAAACAAGCATCCTAGGACCGTATTCGGGGTTTCACCCTTCGTCAGCCAGGATAGCTTGATTCCAGTGGCATGGACAGCACGGGACCCACGTCTGTGCATACCCGTCCCACTCGGGGTGACAAATGCAAAAAGAACAATTGATGGACAGAATGCAAAACAATGTGATACATTCACCCCAGTACAGAGATCTGGGCCTAAATCCATTGTTTACTGGCTCACAATGCCATTCCAGTTTGAACCCAGCCATATGCAAATCAGTCTTGATCCTGCGCCCAATGGGAACAGTCCACCCCGAACTGCCAGGCCAGTCCTCCCTGGACTGGAAACAAGCATCCTAGGACCTGTTTCGGGGTTTTACCCCTCATCAGCCAGGATTGCTTGATTCCAGTGGCATGGAGAGCACGGGACCCACGTCTGGGCATACCCGTCCCACTCGGGGTGACAAATGCAAAAAGAACAATTGATGGACAGAATGCAGAACAGTGTCATACATTCACCCCAGTACAGAGATCTGGGCATAAATCCATCATTTTTTTGCTCACCATGCCATTCCAGTTTGAACCCAGCCATATGCAAATCAGTCTAGACCCTGCGCCCTATGGGAACAGTCCAGCCCGAACTGCCAGGCCAGGTACTCCCTGGACTGGAAACAAGCATCCTAGGACCTGTTTCTGGGTTTCACCCCTCATCAGCCAGAATAGCTTGATTCCAGTGGCATGGAGAGCACGGGACACACGTCTGGGCATACCCGTCCCACTCGGGGTGACAAATGCAAAAAGAACAATTGATGGACAGAATGCAGAACAATGTCATACATTCACCCCAGTACAGAGATCTGGGCCCAAATCCATAATTTTTTTGCTCACCATGCCATTCCAGTTTGAACCCAGCCATATGCAAATCAGTCTTGACCCTGCGCCCAATGGAAACAGTCCAGCCCGAACTGCCAGGCCAGGTCATCCCAGGACTGGAAACAAGCATCGTAGGACCGGTTTCCGGGTTTCACCCCTCATCATTCAGGATAGCTTGATTCCAGTGGCATGGAGAGCACTGGACCCACGTCTGGGCATACCAGTCCCACTCGGGGTGACAAATGCAAAAAGAACAATTGATGGACAGAATGCAAAACAATATCATACATTCACACCAGTACAGAGATCTGTTCCTAATTCCATCGTTTTTTTGCTCACCATGCCATTCCAGTTTGAACCCAGCCATATGCAAATCAGTCTTGACCCTGCGCCCAATGGCAACAGTCCAGCCCGAACTGCCAGGCCAGGTCCTCCCTGGACTGGAAACAAGCATCCTAGGACCGGTTTCGGGGTTTCACCCTTCATCAGCCAGGATAACTTGATTCCAGTGGCATGGCGAGCACATGACCCATGTCTGGGCATACCCGTCCCACTCGGGGTGACAAATGCAAAAAGAACAATTGATGGACAGAATGCAGAACCATGTCATACATTCACACCAGTACAGAGATCTGGGCCTAAATCCATCGTTTTTTTGCTCACCATGCCATTCCAGTTTGAACCCAGCCATATGTAAATCAGTCTTGACCCTGCGCCCAATGGGAACAGTCCAGCCCGAACTGCCAAGCCAGGTCCTCCCTGGACTGGAAACAAGCATCCTAGGACCGTATTCGGGGTTTCACCCTTCGTCAGCCAGGATAGCTTGATTCCAGTGGCATGGACAGCACGGGACCCACGTCTGGGCATACCCGTCCCACTCGGGGTGACAAATGCAAAAAGAACAATTGATGGACAGAATGCAAAACAATGTGATACATTCACCCCAGTACAGAGATCTGGGCCTAAATCCATCGTTTACTGGCTCACAATGCCATTCCAGTTTGAACCCAGCCATATGCAAATCAGTCTTGACCCTGCGCCCAATGGAAACAGTCCAGCCCGAACTGCCAGGCCAGGTCATCCCAGGACTGGAAACAAGCATCGTAGGACCGGTTTCCGGGTTTCACCCCTCATCATTCAGGATAGCTTGATTCCAGTGGCATGGAGAGCACTGGACCCACGTCTGGGCATACCAGTCCCACTCGGGGTGACAAATGCAAAAAGAACAATTGATGGACAGAATGCAAAACAATATCATACATTCACACCAGTACAGAGATCTGTTCCTAATTCCATCGTTTTTTTGCTCACCATGCCATTCCAGTTTGAACCCAGCCATATGCAAATCAGTCTTGACCCTGCGCCCAATGGGAACAGTTCAGCCCGAACTGCCAGGCCAGGTCCTCCCTGGACTGGAAACAAGCATCCTAGGACCGGTTTCAGGGTTTCACCCTTCATCAGCCAGGATAACTTGATTCCAGTGGCATGGCGAGCACATGACCCATGTCTGGGCACACCCGTCCCACTCGGGGTGACAAATGCAAAAAGAACAATTGATGGACAGAATGGAGAACCATGTCATACATCACCCCAGTACAGAGATCTGGGCCTAAATCCATCGTTTTTTTGCTCACCATGCCATTCCAGTTTGAACCCAGCCATATGCAAATCAGTCTTGACCCTGCACCCAATGGGAACAGTCCAGCCCGAACTGCCAAGCCAGGTCCTCCCTGGACTAGAAACAAGCATCCTAGGACCGTATTCGGGGTTTCACCCTTCGTCAGCCAGGATAGCTTGATTCCAGTTGCATGGACAGCACGGGACCCACGTCTGGGCATACCCGTCCCACTCGGGGTGACAAATGCAAAAAGAACAATTGATGGACAGAATGCAAAACAATGTGATACATTCACCCCAGTACAGAGATCTGGGCCTAAATCCATCGTTTACTGGCTCACAATGCCATTCCAGTTTGAACCCAGCCATATGCAAATCAGTCTTGATCCTGTTCCCAATGGGAACAGTCCAGCCCGAACTGCCAGGCCAGTCCTCCCTGGACTGGAAACAAGCATCCTAGGACCTGTTTCGGGGTTTTACCCCTCATCAGCCAGGATTGCTTGATTCCAGTGGCATGGAGAGCACGGACCCACGTCTGGGCATACCCGTCCCACTCGGGGTGACAAATGCAAAAAGAACAATTGATGGACAGAATGCAGAACAATGTCATACATTCACCCCAGTACAGAGATCTGGGCCTAAATCCCTCAGTTCCATCCATCCATCAATTGTTTCTTTTACATATGTCGCCCTAAGTGGGAAGGGTATGCCCAGACATGGGTCACGTGCTCACTACACCACTGGATTCAAGCTAGCCTGGGTGATGCCCTGAAACCGGTCCCAGGATGCTTGTTTCCGGTCCAGGGAGGACCTCACTTGGTAGTTCGGGCTGGACTGTTCCCACAAGGGTCAAGACTGATTTGCATATGGCTGGGTCCAAACTGGGGTGGTATGGTGGGCAAAAGAATGATGGATTTAACTCAGATCTTTGTGACTGGGGGTGAATGTTTGCATTGTCCAGCATTCCGTCCATCAATTGTTTCTTTTGCACTTTCTAAAAGGGGCATTTTCAAACACACAATTTAAAAACCATCTTTACTAAAAGAAGTGTTATTATGGCCCGATTATGATACCGGTGGGACTGACACCATCAGACCATCGGTGGCGGTCCCACCGCCATCAGCCCATGCAGGACTGCTCTCCGCAATAGGATGGTGGGCGGACGATGGACGGGAGGAGAGACCGCCCGCCTCGCATCCGGACCCTCGGACAGACTGCAATCTCTACAATGGTGGCATTGCCTCCTCAGGCCCCACCGTAGTGATTACAATGTCTCTTTCTGCAGGCCGTTTCATGACGGTTAACCCGCCATGAAAAGGCTGGCAGAAAGTGACTTTTGTGGCCCCTAGCCCCCCCAATCCCCTGGCCCTCCGCCATGGGCCCTGAAGGGCACCTATGGTGCCCCCCTAAACATCCCTGTACCATGTGGCAGGCACCACATGGTGCCTGCCACATAGTGCAGTGATGTTTACAAACATGCCTCGTATCATTGAGGCTTATGCTGCAGCCCTTTTTTGGGCCGCAGCACAAGCCTCAATGATATGAGGCATCTTTCCGACTGCCTCCACGGCAGTCGGATCATAATCTGTCTTGCGGGACCAACGACTGACATGATGGCGGTCGGACTCTCGTCCGACCGCCTTCATAATCGTGCTCATAATTCTGAGTTCAGAGAGCTTAAACTTTATGTACCATCTTGTCCCAAAGGGAAGTTATACTTGTAAGATGTTACAACGTATCTCCCATTCTATCCTATGGGGCAGATAGCCTTTCAATAGTGAAAAACGAAATTGGCAGTATTTCACTATCAGGACATGTCACACACACCAGTACATGACCTACCTTTCACATACACTGCACCCTGCCCATGGGGGTACCTTGGGCCTACCATAGGGGTGCCTTACATGTAAGAAAAGGGAAGCTTAGGCCCTGGCAAGAGGGTGCACTTGCCAGGTCAACATGGCAGTTTAAAACTGCCCACAGACACTGCAGTGGCAGGTCTGAGATACCTTTTCAGGGCTACTCATGTGGGTGGCACAATCAGTAAAGAAGGCCGACTAGTAGCATTTGATTTACAGGCCCTGGCACACTCATTGCACTCCACTAAGGACTTACCAGTAAATCAAATATGCCAATCCGGGAGAACCAATTGTAATAACAACTTACACTAGGAGCACTTGCACTTTGACACTGATCAGCAGTGGCAAAGTGCCCAAAGCATCTAAGCCAGCAAAAACGAAATCCAACATAGCATAAAAAAATACAGGAAGTAGAGGCAAAAAGTCATGGGACACCACGCAAAAGATGCAAGTCTAACAATTCGTTTTTCACTAATGCAAGGTCTACCTCTCTCATAGGCTAATTTTGGAGTTACATTATTGTAGTAATGAAGTCCATGGCCAGGATGTAGTTTCAGGTAGATTTATTAAGTTACAGTTACAAGTTATTGAGTTCATGTGATGCAGCCCCACCAGGAGCAGTCTGCCTGCTGCTCAGCCCATACTCCAACTGTCACACTCCAGTATCCAGGGACCCAAACATTCCATTCATGTCAATCACACCAACATTCCATGCATCACATTCACACTGGCTGAGCAGCTAGGGAGAAAGCACAAGATAAATACAATACGGATTACTACATATCCTCCCTCCTTCCACAACACAAAATTGAAAACGCAAAAAAGAAAAAGGTTCAAACAAGAAAAACCAAAGAAAAAGAAATGTGTAACAGTAGAGAAAAAGCAAGAAGAAAATGAACCCAAAAGTGAAAGAGACACAGCATAGATACCAAGAAAATCCACAGTGAGCATAAAAGAAAATAAACAAAAGATATGCAAGAATAAATACAAAAGAAAATGAAATGGATGGTATAGAAGGAAGTAAGAGAAAGAAAATGCAAAGAAAAATATACATGAGATCTACATGAAGAATAGAAAAGCATAGAGGAGATGCTATCCCTTCCTCGTCACCAAAAATCTGTAGTAATGAAGTCCATGGTCAGGATGTAGTTTCAGGTAGATTTATTAAGTTACAGTTCCAAGTTATTGAGTTCATGCGATGCAGCCCCACCAGGAGCAGTCTGCCTGCTGCTCAGCCCATACTCCAACTGTCACACTCCAGTATCCAGGCACCCAAACATTCCATTCATGTCAATCACACCAACATTCCATGCATCACATTCACACTGGCTGAGCAGCTAGGGAGAAAGCACAAGATAAATACAATACAGATTCCTACAATTATTACATGTAATAAGTGATAATTTTCATTTGGGAGCAGGAAACCAGTTAATGTCTGGTGTCTTTCGCATTGTAATGAAAAATCATTTCTCATGGTGATGTCAAATGTAAAATTACAATTTTGAAAATGCTACTTTTAGAAAGTTGGTATTTTCCTGCCTAAGCCATTTAGTGCCTACAGCCTGTCTCTGGGCCACATGACTGGATGTAACTGACAGTTGGGCTTTGTGTATTCCTCCTGGACAGTCATACACAATAGAGCACTTAGGTGTGCCTCGATGGGCCATCACTGGCAGGATGGGAGGGCGGAGCGGGGAACAGCCCGACTTACACTTGAATAAGCTCTGTCCTGCCTCCACACAAAGGGCTTCATACCCCCTGTAGTTAGCCTAGAGCCAGGACAGGTAAGGTAGGATGCCTGTGGACTTCAAATGGATACCTCTAGAAGCTTCAACTACTTCAAAGGAAGGCCCAAGGAAAAATATTGGACCCCAGACACCTGTCAGGGAGAGTACCTTTAAGTTCCCCATCTTCACAGGAGCAAAATGATGCTTTAACCCAATGCCCCTCTCGAAACCCCTCCAATCTCTAATAATGACCTAATGAGATTAAAGGAGGCTCTAGGGGGAAAGGGAATGGGGAGATAAAAGAAGAAACTGCCTTGTCTAATTCTTGGAGCTGCTACGAACCTCCTTGTCAGGCTTCTTGTAGAACTGCCTTTTCGAGGAGAGGAATTTGTGCACTGAAAAACAAGCAAAAACATCATCACACTTCTAACCTTGTTACTTAAAAGCTTCCACCAATTTTAGTACAGTATTTCTTACAATTAAATATTTGCATACCCCTTTTAGACTTGGCCTTTGCTCCTCTTCTGGTATAGAATGTTAGAACGTTATCTATGTACTGAAAGTATATTTTATATCCTTATTCAAATGAATTAATGTACATAGGTTCTTGTGTTTAGATAAAATGACAATTAAAAGTCTCGCTGTTCTTAGTTGTATGAAATTAGAAATGCTTATGTAATTGGAATTCTCTCAAATACTTTTGCATACTACTATAGCACAAGTCTCTATTATTTTCTCTATTTTATTTCAGAATACTTTGTGACTGGGACGACAAGCAGTCACAGGAATTCTCTGGTAAGTATTTTCACTTCTCTCTTCGTTTTGCTTAATAAAACATATTCTCTGGCAGGAGATCGTAATGAGAGCTGAGCGGAATACTGGAGTTGCTGTGAATTCTTCCTCAAAAGAACGCTGCCAACATATGTGTACTTCTGTAGTTTTATCCAGAAAATGACAAACACAACAGAGTATCAAGAAACGAATCCCTAACACTAATCCGCTGGACATGCACAAAGCGGACTAACCCTAAACACAACTCTAGCCGCACCTGCTTTAAGGAAAACCGCTACTCTGTGAAGAAACTTCAGTGAAGTGCACCACTTGTGAGGCTGCGCGCACACTTCACACTGTGCTGCTGCTCTCGAGCTACTGCAATGAACCGCTAGAGCGGTAACCTTCTGTCAACGTTTGTGCAGTCTTAAGAGACCATTTTTTCCAAAAGGATCTCCAAGATAGCGTTTTGTCTCCAGTAACCAGCTGATTAGCTGATTTAACATCTTCCTTTTGTACTGAACACACATCCTGAGTAGTGGAGTCCTGGTTAGTCTCACGATTCCTGACAACATCAACTCTTCAGTACACTTCAGGATCTGTGGATACTCTGCCAGGAAGAAGAACTGTTGTGCTGCTGAAAGGACTGCTACTCTGCTGGACTGCTGCCCTGCTGCCCTGCCTGCTGTGCTGACCTGTTATCATCTGCCCTCTTGCCTGGATGAGAAGGACTGGACTTGGATCTCTTGAATCTAAGACCCCAGAGTAAATCCAAGGGCTAGTTGGCTAGCCTCCTGACTAGAGCCGCAGGGACAGAAAGCTCAAACAACCTTGAACCCAGCAACTGGACTCAGCCATCTGTGATTCCTACCCTTCCAAGTGGTGCCACCCCAGTACTGGACCCTTGAAAGTGAGCATGAATGTGCTCTGCTATCCTGTCTTTGGATCCAGCAGAACCGGCGGACCTACTCTGCTGCGTGGCACAATTTCAAGCAGAACCGACACATCACCTCTGCTGTGAGGGTTCTCCCAGCACAAGGGTTTTGCATCGACATTGCAGCTTGCATCAGAACTAATGCTCTGTGAGTCTTCACCAACGCAGGTCTTTGCATCACAAATCTCTCGCCTATGGCAGCTTCACAGTTACCTGGAACCGATGCATTGTCTCAACTGCAAGACACATCCTCAGCACCGGACTTCTCATCATAAACCCTTGTTGATGGGATCCTCAAAGATGAAGTAGGACCTTGCATTGCAGCTCCGCAGAATGACATATCGCCTCGGCTACGCAATACATTCTCAACGTGGGCCCTCGCACCACTCCACAACCAGGATTTAAAGTACTCTTGTTCAGCAGGCCTAACTACGTCCCTGTAGCCGGCCTGTACTTTTGACTTTGTCCCGGTCCGGCACGACCAGATAACCACAATTGGCGCTTTGTGCTTTATTGGAGCTATTTTCTCAGGAATTTGTTTAATTGTATGTCTCCAATTCTACTGATTAGATTTTTGTCATTTTGGTCGTTTTATTGATTAAAATGTATTCAAATGTTCTAAATTGGTGTGGAATCTTTCTGTGGTGTGTCTTCACTTTATAACTGTTTGATGTGCTGCATAAATACTTTACACTTTGTCTCTAAGTTAAGCCTAACTGCTCTGAGCCAAGCTACCAGAGAGTTGAGCACAGGTTAATTTGGGGTCTGCTTGTGCCTTACAGTGACAAGGATTGTGGTTGCTGCTCCAGTAGTGTTTCGCCCCCTCAACCAGTAACCCAGTTTCTCACAGTAAGTGTGCCAGGACGCCACAGAACTGTGAATAATTAAACTAGGTGTAAAATCTGTAATCTTTAAAAAAATAAGCATATTAACATAGTCATAAACAGTAAGATACTCAGGCTGAAGATTTCATAAATTACAATCTGATGTATGTTCATATTTACATGAACACTGCAGCAAACCTCCAGTCACATTGAAAGTTGAATGTGTGCACTTCGTGTCATATGAATACCCACCACATTTGGCGTTACTCACTTCAGCCCTTTTCCGCTTCAGATGTTATTTCTAGAAGCTTCTGGTCGCAAGAGTCTGGGGCACAGTTTGACAAGAATCCTCACAGTGCCTCCTCCCCCAGCGATGCAAAATGATGGCCTTTACAAATGTGCCATATATGGTCCAAGTCTGTGTTTATTCGTTCACACGACCATGACATAGAGTAAATACCAAAAAGGCCACTTCGGGAGGATTTTTCAATCATCCAAAGCAATCACTGCTCAGAACCTTTCATTTCCCTATTTTTAAATGTGAAAAGTCGAAGAAATCACGGTGGCGTGTCTGTCGTCACCATAAGTAGGACTCTGGGGCTATATTTTTTATCAGCAGTTCAAACAAAAAGGCCATCTCTCCACGGCCTTTGCGCACATGCACGTATGTCTGGCATTTCTGTAGCACACCTAAGGAATGTCTTCGTGGGGATCTGAAATCTGCTAGAACACAACAGGAGAGTCCGATCTTTTGAGACAACAATAAAGTCTTAAGGTATTTAGAAAAAGAAAGCAGACTAGATGCGAGGATATGAGACAGGACTTTAAAAAAGACACACTAGGGCATCAACAGAAACGCCCAGGCTTTCCTGGAGTAAGAACACATTTTTAGATTACGTGTCTTCCTCGTGTTTGTAATGTAAATATGTGCTTTTTAAAGACCCCAATCTTGTCTTTGCTACCTTTAAATATTCAGTGCTAGAAAGAGGCACTGCAACTTTGTTTTGGGGTCTCTCTGCTGATAGTATAGAGTTAATTTTCCTTTCTTTGACATCACTGAAGATCTGTCACTGTACTTCGTTTCTAGCACACGATACTCATGGAGTACACACGAGCACTAAACACTTTTCAAAGACCATGAGCGTAGGATAATAGGTATTTTCTCTGTTAAAACTAAATGTGATGCAACTCCAGTTCTGCAGGGAAAGAATCATACTATAAAGCATTTCAATAGCCTTGTGCCATACAGCTGATCACCCGGCAGAGCAATCTCTGCTTCCCTCTGGAGAAAGTGACTCAGATTAATCATTGTTTATTGAAAAACAGTTAAAGCACATCATGACACTGAAATCAAGGCTGGAGCACCTGGGACGCCACCATTGATTCCCTGCTCATTTAATTTGAGTCTGTTGTAGGAGTGATCAAAACTCCTTCTGAAGCAGAAGACATGTTCACTGCAGTACTTTGGGACACACTCATTCCCGTCTTGGACATTTCTTATTTGAAAATGCCAATAAAGGCCATTTTCCGATCACGTGTGATCTCCGTTACATTTGGACTATTGTGTATTTGTCACTATTGCAAGAGCGCCTCTAAACTAAGCCACCGGATTTCCCTCCATGAAGCTGTATTTAGACGGCAAGCATTGTGCCACTGGTGGATATTATCTGCAGAATGGATAGTGGCAATGGCTGCCTGGTCAGGTTCCTATATCTCAATTTGTTCAGCTTGTAGATGTCCTGGTACTTGACTAGCGCATCTCTTTCAGGGTAGGCCAGGAATTGTTCTCATTTCCCATGGTCTTCAGGCTTTAAATTGAAGAGCTGGTGGGGTTGTGTGCATGAAGGGTTTCTCCATCCAGCAATACCCTCGATTATGATTCTTGTCCTGTGGTAGTGGCGTAGGGTAATTCACCTGATACTGTATCATATAAGAAACCTTTTAAGGTTTAATCCTGGGCAGTGATGTTCTCTCAAACTACCCATTACAAAAAGAGAATGAGTTACAAAATGTTGATCACATTTTTAAAACAAGCATTGGCAAGTCCAATGGGTTTTGTATGTGACATCGGACCACAGACCTCTTTTTTTTGGAATAGTTTTTCATAAAGCCAAACAAAAAGCAAGCAGAGCAAGATGGACACGTTCATGCACATGCATAGTGTACATTTAAAAATGCTTCTTCATGAAGAAAAAGCATTCGAAAATGGTAGGGCAGAAAAGGAGGAAGGAACAAGGAGGAAGAGGAAATAGCCCCTCATGCACTGCATTGCAAGGATCTTACGTCCACACTGGAAAGATACAGCTCATCCATTCAAAACATGGTGAGCCCAAAATGCTCATTAGGAAAACTAACACAACAACAGAGAGGAAGGACATCAGATTGGAGGCAGGCATGAAAACCACTTGATCATGAGCAGGGGTTTGACTCAAAGGCCACTCTAAATGTATATTTGATACAATTGTTCTGTTGCCAGCAGACAGCTAGAGCTTTTCTATAGGTGAGACGTAAAACTAAGATAGCATTTTACTTTAATCTACAGCTCAGGCAAGATGTCATACATATGGGCAGAATGCCCAGATGGTGCAACTACAAAACCCTTTCTTTTTCTTTCCTTAAAAGCTACAAATTATAAAATCCTACTCTTCATTTTCTTGTCCTCACTCACATTTTCTCGCTTATGTTGCACTATTTTCAATAATCTGTTATTAAATAAGCAGACAATATCAAATAAAAAAAAATTGCCCAAGCAATTTCAAGTAAGTGGAAAGTAAACCCACTAATGGTTAATGGTTCAGCAGAAAAATATAATGTTCATAAACGCATTTAGAGTACCTACATCACTCTTCCTGCGACATGGTGTGTTTTTGCAAGAAACTGATTCTGTAGGGTTTATTTCCTTCATTATAGTTGAACTTTATACGATGCTTTGGGTGTTGGGTGCACGTGTGGAAGCTGCAGATAATAAATTCACTTTGGCATACACAGTGAAGTAGCGCACTGCCTTCAGGTTGGCAGGTTTCTACCAGTGAGAATGAAGTGTTCGTGTAATTCTGAGGAACGAGATTTGACATTAAGAAAAGACAAGGTCAGAGTGAGCAAAGAATCCACAAATGAGCCTTCCAGAACCACTGCAAGGAGTAATTTTCTCATTGTAAGGAGTAGCATGCATTAACAGCACGAAGAACGCCTGATCCAAAAATAAGATATGGGTGCTATAGGAGAATGGGCAGTATACACAAGAGCTGCCTAAAGCAGGTACCTAACGCCGAGTTATGCATTAGTTTCCCTCACCGACGTGGGAGAAGGCACAGGGACCTGCTGATATCGCCTCCTAGATGATGGGCCTTGAAGAGTGTCTTTTCTGAATTTGCATTTTTTTTTCATTTACTTCCTCAAAACACGACTTAGCAAGGAAGGAAAGCTTTGTGCTGCTTTTGTTGCTGGGGGCCGATATTGCAGCTACGCTGAAAAACCGGCCCCTAGTAACAAAAAAACGGCACCCACCCTGGCGGCCCACCGGGGAAACGCCCGGTACCCGCTACGGCCAGTCCGGTCCTGGTCTTTTTTGGCGCAGTGAACATGCCAGTGTATCAACCTTACCCGGAGCGGGTATTCTCGTGGTAGAACAAAATAAGTTTAGAACTGTATCTGTGATAACTGCAGCGGTTCCTTTACTGTCGCGCAGGGGCGTTGACTCCCTACTGCTGACTGCTGTGAGCCACTACACCCCAGGATCATTATTTTGACAATCAACTTTAAAAAAAAACGTACTTCCATTCATTTTTCTTCCTTAAGAGGTGGGATTACAGAGCTCTCACAGAGGCCGTAGGCATAGCTGCCAAGGTTTCAGATTGCTATGTGTGACATTTTCATATTTTCATTGTAATTATGAGTGACATTTCAACGACTACGAGTGACACTTTCTCGCTATCAAAATTAAGCAATGAAGACGAGGGAATCATATAATTATCAGAAATTACACCCATTTGAGCATAGCTGCTAATGTTTCAGATTGCTTATGTGTGACATTTTCATAGATTCAGTGGATTTACGAGAGTCAGGCAACGACTAGATGTGTAACACTTAGAGTGGCACTTTCTTGCGACCAAAATCATGGAATGAAGTCAATGGAAATAGACAAATATCAGAAATCACACTCATTTGAGCAATAAGGAAGTCAAACTCTGCAGCAGGTGCTTTTGAAGCTATTATTTAATTTCTAAAAAAATCAGCACCCTCCACCCTAACCTCAGCTTCAGGTGCGGCCAAACCACATGTAACAAAGGGATCTCTGTGATAAAAGCAGCAACTCACTGAGCTATCCACATACAATACAGTACAGTACAATATGCTGGTAGACTTTCTTTGAAGGAGGCATATTAACCCTCTGCGCAACTTAATGGTGAGAGTGAAAACTGCCAGTAGAGAAAACTCCGACCTCTCTCCAGCGGGAACAATAATCCCATGACTTATCTGTGAGTGCAAGTCTAACTGTGCTGAGAAAAGAAAGGGTGCTGCTTCGTGGTGTCACTGTCGAGCAAGGATGTTAAACACTTTGCACTACTAATAAATCAGCAAAACTGCTAGTTTAGACAAAACGTAGCGCACTTTCAGCACAGACAGACAACTCTAGTGTGCCCATTTGCAAGGCCCTATGCTGTGCTGGAGCCCCCTAATCATTTTCGTAACAAACATTTTAAATGTCAGCAGCAGGAGATTATTAAATTAATATCTGACTTACCTGAATCTCTTTACAGCTGTCAGAACGATCCACCTAGAGGAGCTGCTGGCCTGGCACCGCTTGGATCGCTAGCCTGTCTCTTCTTCTTCAGAGAGTCAGACAGCGAGCCCTTCTACAGTGTCTCAGCCTGTGCCATCTGCTCCCATTATGAGACACTCACGCTGGCGTGGTGAGTCTGGGGCAGAAGTTGGGCTCTGCTGGGCTGGGCACAGCAATAGCACATCATGTCGAGGTCAGGAGGAGGGGAGCAGGTGATCGATTGTCGAACACGACTTCCTCCTTTAACTCCATGCAGCAGGGGAATTCCTGGGTGCTCTGGGGCCCGGCTGGCAGGCAGGAAATGCAACATCCTGCCACAGCATGGGCGCCGACTGGACATGGCTCCTCCGCAACAAAGTGTGTCCATGTGGGACCTGACGTGACTAGGCCTGGGCGGTAAATTCCGTTCCGCTCGCGGAATTTGGGTAATTTCGCGTTCCGCGGAGAACGCGGAATTGCCAAAAATTCCGCGATCCGCTGCTTCGCTGAGTTTTTTGCTTGTTCGCGCCTTCAAAATGCGTGTTCGCGAGATATTTCTCCCCGAGCACGCACACAGCGTTCGCGAACAGGAAAAAAGCATCGCGAACGGGCGGAACGAGCAATTCCGCATGTTCGCGGAACTTTTGCGTGCTCGCGGAGATTTTTTACCATTTCGCGGAGCTTTGCGTAGCGCGACTACGCAAATTCCGCCCACCCCTAGACGTGACCCGGGGAACAGTAACAGCAAGCAGGGTTGGCGGCGCTAGTTTTGAGCTTTGGCATAAAAGAAAGCCTTCAATGCACAGACCGGGTAATTGAGGCATTTGGCGTTAGGAAGGAGTTAGATTAGCGATGAAGGCGTCTCTTCGATCGCATTGTCTGGGCATTGACCCTCCGATCGAGAGAAAGCACGGGAAGTGTGTGAATCCGCCGCCCTTGCCCCTGATAAAAAATTTCTATGTTTAAAGTAATACCCTGCACTGACTTTTCACTACCTGAATGCTGCGCTTTGAAAACCACACGCGCACACTAGCAGGTAAAATGAATCTTACCAGAGGAGCAGTATTAAACTCGGTGCTAAGGATCTGTGTCTGTACCGCAGCGTCATCACGTGATGTCCTTAATCATGCTATGGTGCGGCGCAGCGTGGCGCGGCCCGTTGGGTGAATTTCTTTCTTTCACACCTTAGGAACTAATAGCTGCAGACTGGGCCCCCCCCCCCCAAGTCTGTTGGAAGCGGAGTGCACGGCGCGCTGACACTCAAGGCGAAGAAACAAGCTTTAGTTTCAATAGCACTAAGGTGCATCATGATTACAGCGCCGCTGACGAAGCGCTATTTTGCGGGACTTCGCATTTCAGTGCGGTGATGCGGACCACCGAACTGAAATGCGTTAGTCTAACGCCTGATGCGTGATACTTGGCAGGGCTGGCCGTAGGTCGGTGGGATGAGCAACTGAGGCTGGTAACAGACCTGCGAATATCAGACTGGCCAATATTTTTGCTGTGGCCAACCTGACATGCGCAGTTCAGTCTTACACATTTAAGGCTACAGTGGAGCTTGGTGAGCAAAGATGCAGCCCCATTGGTCTTCTATGGAGTGTTGTGTTTGCTTGCCCCAGCCAATCCAAGCTCTGCTATTATGCTGTTTAGTATTAAATGCAGCATAGGAGCAGTGCTTGGATTGGCTGGGGAGCGCTGGTTTATTTTTTTCCCGGCCAGTAAACACATGCTAACATCCAGGTAGCGCGAGGGCGAGAGGAAGTCGGGACTCAGAGACAGCTGAACGTGTGCTGAATCCCAGAATATCGTCAATGTAATGTAAGAATTTATAACCCCACTAATAAGGTGCATAAAAAATAATTACCGAGGTGATGGGCAATGCTCTATTTATAGCTGTAACTCAATATGCATTGGGTTGTCTCAGACACAGTACCGTGTGATTCCGAGAGGGACCGGCAGGATTGTAATGATGCAAACAAGTTCAGCAATCTAGGCAAATACATTTTGCGTGTCAGAGCGCTCCCTTTAACGAATAAGCGATTGTTTATTCACCTTTTTGCCTCACCACTTTCAAAGTTAGCAGCCAACACTTTATGATGGGGGGGGTCTTAGGCAGAGGGAGGAGGGGGGTGGGGATGACAAAGGGAGGAAAATAGTGGTAGGGGGTAATGGAAATGGGAAGGGAGAAAGAGGGAGAGGGAAACGGCATTGGTCAAAAAGGGCAGTTCACCCACTATGTGTACAGAGACTTATGATCAGAGAAGTCTTAATGGCTATGTCATGTAGTCCTTGGCATGGAGTCTTCTGTTCTAGTGTGAAACCATGTAGAGAGAAACCCCTCGCCACAAAGGGACAGGGCTAAATAAGACTATATGTCAAAAAACAATTCCCTGTGGGCATATATCACACAGTCAAATCCATACCTCCATTCATCCAAATGTTTCAAAGTCCAAACCCAAATAGTGTTCACAGTGAAATTACCCAAAAAAATACTTTTTTTCTATTATAAAAACTGATATTTTCTTTTTCCTGAACGGCGTGCTGCATTCAATTGCAGGGGGCGGACAACAAGCTCCAGCATTCCTCCGGCCGCGGACGGCCGTAACGTCACCGGATAGCGCCAGGGGCGCTTTAAAACTGACCGCAGACTCCCGCATCGTGGGTTCCTGAACGGCGTGCTGCATTCAATTGCAGGGGGCGGACAACAAGCTCCAGCATTCCTCCGGCCGCGGACGGCCGTAACGTCACCGGATAGCGCCAGGGGCGCTTTAAAACTGACCGCAGACTCCCGCAACGCGGGACGCGTGCGCGGACCGTGCCCGGTCGAAGCCCGGTCCAAGGGCGGGCCCGTCTGAACCCGTCAGAGGCCGAAGGAGGCCGGGCTGGGCCACCACACTTGGATTATGTTAAATTCATTTACCATGGATATTGGTTATTATTTGTTTTCAGGTCAGTGACTTCTGTACTGGTGTATTCCTTTTTGCATGTTTCGGGCTTTGCTGACAGAGGGATTAAGTCTCTGGGCTGATTGGCTTATTGCTCTGGTTCATTGCCCATGATAGTAAAGATTAAAATTAAGTTACAGGATATGGGAGATTAAATAGATATACAGAAATACATTATACAAAGCCAGTATGGGCAAACGAAATTGCACTGATAAAAAACAACCAGCCCCTGTAGCCCCAAAACCCAAACTCCAACCCACTTCTATTGATAGGATGTTGGAGAGGGCTATAGGGGCGGTGGCTCAGAAATTGAACGAACCGAGAGGCGTCTCTCACTTACACCAGTCATGGCCCCCCTCTGATAGATTGTGAAATATCCCAAGCCTCTGGTTTTACACTTAGCAATACCCCGAGGGCCCTGTCCCCATCCGTTGATGTGCCTAGCAACGAATTAGAAATTGAGGCAGTTCCTCCGCGCCAAGCGAAGAGGGGAAAACCCAAACCACCCACTAAAGTAGGGACAAAAAAGAAGAAAGTACCTGAAGAATTTCTGGCGGGTAAAGATAGCAGGGAAGGGTGTTTTCCTGGTGGATTGGAACGAGTTATGGAACAGCCAACATGGGTTTCAGATCTAGTGGTGGACTTGCACTTTCAGGTAAGGGCCATCGTTAAAGATGAACTCAAGCTGTTGTTAGATAGGATTGATAATTTGGCGACTATGTTGGAGACTAGGTCAAAGGTCTCAAATGGAAGGGAAGAGATTGGTAGTAACCAATTATCACAGGCCATAGCTAATCCAAGTATAGCCGCTTCAATTCCACCCCAAATCATCTCTGTACCCAGTCCTACTAACGCTCAAGTAGGGTTGTGTACTTCAAATCTTAGTAGGGCCGAACCATCGTCAGTTCCCGTACAGACTAATGGCCCCAAGTATTATACCCGAAACGGGGAGAGGCCAGGTCCTACTAAATATGCTGAGAACCCCACTGAAAATAGACCACCTTTATGTATCAACTTACCGCCAGAGTCAACTCCTTATGTCGTCACTCTGGTATGTATACCCGAACTAGGTAGGGGGGAAAAGGAATCTCACCAAGACCTTAAAAATAAATGTTTGTTCTGGTTGGTTAACAATAAGCAATATCGATACGAAGACGCCGACGATATTTTAACAACTCGTCGGGTAGGTTGGGTGGGTTGGAGACCCAAGATTATACGGGGAGACTGTGTAGTTATCAATTTCAAAAACCCTCTAGCTGCTCGGGCAATCCTAACGAGGGGCACCTGGAGACAGGATGGGACTATAAGAGCAGTCCTGTTGGGGTACTTCTACCCCCACAAGGCCTCCAGCATTGTGGATTAGGAGGGAGGGAGGTCCCCAATCTTTAATCATCAAATAGACCCTTTGGGATTCCATCCACCGAGGCAACCATTCTTCTCTATCCCCATATCCAATAGGTTTGGGGTCCTTGAAGAAGTTGATTGACTTGTGTTTAAGGGGCATGGGGTACAGGATTCTGCTTATTTAGCAGAGGTGACTATAGATGAGCGTCCGAGAGTAGAAGAGGGTGGGCTTGGTGGGGTGATGATAACATCTATAGCATGTAATCTATTAGATAGCAGTAGGGTAATACCTAACACCAAACTATACGACTCTGTAGGTGGGTTCCCCAGAAGCCAAATTTGTGTATAGGTGTGACAATGACCCCCGGTCCTCAGACTGTACGATAAATGATAGAGGGGAGGACCAGTCTAGGTTACGAGTTATTTCCTGGAACGTGGCTGGTCTCGCCACCAAATTGGATAATCCAGATTGGGGAGTTTTATCGAACAGCATGAAATATGTATGTTCCAGGAAACCTGGGCAAGGGGGGAGTTATTCAAATCAGGCTATGCTACTTACACAATCCCAGCGATCTCGGGAGGCAAAGGTAGGCCATCGGGGGGACTGAGTACATGGATAAGGACACATTTGGGCTGTACAGCCACTCAGTTGGAAACAGCTTCTAATGATATACTTTGTGTCCTTCTCAATTTCCCCCAGAGGACCACAGTTGCCCTAATAAATGTCTATTCTAGACCGGTTAGCCGCAGCCAAGAGTCGAAGACTCTTGATGAGCTAACGACATTTCTTGCTAATATCCCGGATAATTATCTGATGATTATAGGGGGAGATTTTAATTGTCAGTTTGAGCCACCAGAGGGCATGAACAGGGACGCCCCATGCGAGGAAGATCTATATTGGGCTGTTCCAGATTCCTCCTGCCCACTAGTAAGAGTATGGTCTCCCTTGGTACTCCAGGTTAACGCTATGATTTTGAAGCATGCATTAAGAGCCTGCAATGGAAGAACTAAGGGGCATATCATCAAGGCCATGCGATAATTATCGCTCAGCGCTCTTAGCGCGAGGATAATTATCGCCGGCCAACTCTGAATTTTATCGCGGAGATAGCGTGCTATCAGCAACGCTTATCTCCAAAGCGATAAAATTCAGAGCGCTAAGCTTGCCAATTGTGCGATTATCGCTGGAAATACAGCGATAATCGCACAAGGTTGGCGATAGCTTGCTGATAGGGCAAGACATACTTAGCCATGATATCCACCTTACATAGGATATCATGGCTAAGTCAGTCTTGAAGCAGGCGTAAGGAAAGTAGCGATAACAGAGGTTATCGCTACTTTGCTTGTCGCTCTGCTTGTTTGCGTGCAGCTTGATAATTGGAGAAATGTCGGTTAGCGACATTTCTCCAGTTAGATTAGCACGGAACGCCCACTTTGCATCTCATTAGAGATGCAAAGATGGGCGTTGGGGGAAAGAGCGATAATGCAAGGATTCATGCGATAGCGTGACCTTGCTGATTAGGCGATAAAATTATCGCCGCTTTTCGTCCGAAAACGGACGGTAAAGCGGCGATAATTTTATCTCCGGGGCTTGATGATATGCCCCTAAGTCCGATACCCCCGGCAAGCACACTTTTAATAGATTAGATCAAAGCTCACTAATTGATTATATCTTGATTAGTATAGCCTCTTGGCATAGAGTTGTTGATTTTAGGATTGTGTCGCGACATGACAGTGATCACGACGCGCTAGTCCTCGAATTATCCAGTTTAACCTCTGAGGGTAGTAATATTACAGCTGGTCCCATTGATGACAGATTGACTATTTCAAACTGTAGGAGGAGAGTTCGTTGGACTGATTTGAGTAAGACACAAGAAAAGTTAGGTGATCTATATTCAACTGTTACTCCGTTCCTTACGGACTCTTTCCAATCTGTCTCCCCCGACAACATTCAATTTGATTTTAAAAAGATTTCCTTGAACCATGTACAGTTAACAGCTAGTATGGCTGACTTTTTTTTTCCTATAAAAAAGGTCCGTAGCAAAAGAGTCTTTTGTCATTCATGGTTCAATAGTAATTGCCGAAAGGCAAAAACTGCCTTGGTTTCTGCCATTAAGGACAAAAATAAACCATTAATTAAAAATTGTAGAAAGGTTTATCGTACAAGTATGTTGGAGGCAAAAAAACAGTGGGAAAGCGATAAGTGGGAATCCCTTAGAAGTTAATTAGACTTACATGATATGAAGACTTTCTGGAATGTAGTGAATACGGGCAGTACAGAAGGTAAATCGGCAATTGAGCCAAATTTGGGGGCTGATGTGTGGATGAAACATTTTGAGTCTCTCTATTCAATTCCTAAAGTGGGGGCTTGCAGTGTGAATGAAATACGCCACCAAACGAAGGAAGAATCTTTTAGTTTGGATACAGATACCCAGGGATCGGTAGTTGATACCTTAATGATAACTCTTGCAGAAGTAACTAGAGCTATAGGCTTAATTTCGCCAGGTAAGGCTCCTGGGCTCGACAAGATCCCTGGGGATCTGTTTCGAAGCGAACCAATTATCTGGGCTCCATATCTTTGGGTATTATTTAATGCTGTTATGGTAGGCATGGCTATTCCCACAAGTTGGGCTGGAGCCGAAATAATACCAATTCTCAAAAAGGGTTCCCCCTTGTTACCCACAAACTATAGACCGATAAGTCTTATTGACATCGGCCAAAAAATCTTTGCCCGCGTATTGTTACATCGCTTGCAGAGTTGGATGGAGGATTATAAAGTTCTTACCCCACTTCAAGCTGGGTTTAGAGAAAAAATGTCTACTCTGGACCAAGTCTTCAGGCTACAACTATTGCACTGGAAGACCGTGTGCATAGAGGGTGGCAGCCTCTTTTTGATTTTTGTAGACCTGAAATCAGCATTCGACTTGGTCCAGAGAGAAAAGTTGTGGGCAGTCCTGCTAGAGATGGGGGCTCCACAATACCTCTGCCACATAATGAAACGGCTGCATGAAGGAAACTACGCCCGGATAAGATTTGGTAAATTCGGGGAACTCACTACCCCCATTCCTGTTGACAGGGGTGTGCGCCAGGGGTGCGTCCTAGCCCCAACTCTTTTTAGTTTATTTATTAATGGGCTAGTCGATTTTTTAAATTCTGAGAAAGATTTAGACGCACCAAAGTTGGCAGCACGCAGAATCCCGGCTATGATGTTCGCCGATGACACTCTGTTATTATCTAAAAGCCCGATGGGCATTCAGAGAGTCCTAAATAAATTTAACGATTTCTGTAAAGAAAGGGGCTAGAGATTAATATACAAAAAACCAAATTTATGGCCTTTAATCCTCCCAAAAGCACCCGGCCAAACCCTTGTTTAGAAGGCAGACCATTAGAAAGAGTATCTTCCTTTGACTACCTCGGCATTTCTATTACAGATAAAATGAGTTGGGGGACACAGATTAAAAAATCAAGCCTGAGGTTAACACAAACTGCAGGGGGCTTGTCTAAGGTGTTTCGCAACTCCACCCAGAAACCCGTGGGTCCAGCAGTAGAATTATATAGGGCTCAAGCGAGGGGTGCTGCCTTATATGGAGCCGAAATCTGGGGACATGATCGTATTGACAGTCTAATACAAACAGAAAATTCTTTTATTAGACAACTGTTTGGCCTTCCGTGTAGTACCCCACTCATTCCATTACGGCTGGACCTGGGTGTTAGGCCAATTGCGGATGAAGTAGCATTAAGACCACTTCTATTTTGGAGACGGTTGTGGGCTACCCGGAATTGCTTGTATATAGGGAGGAATTGAGGGAGGTGTTGAACCTACCCGGGGCTAGGCGACTACCGTGGTTCACTTATGTCAGGAACTCCCTTTTATTAATGGGCTTGGGTAACCTGTGGGATAACCCTGAAATTCAATGCCCTATAGTTTCAAGGGAAGTGCTTAAGGTGCGTTACTGGGAGATTAAAATGTCCCAACTCCAGGGGGAATATTGCATGGGGAAGCTTACGGTGACATTTTTGGAATCCAAAGATCAGTACATGTTCTTACCGGCACTTAACGACATTAAGCCGGCCGCTGCACGCTAAACTTTACCTACAATTTAGGTATGGGGTATTGCCATTGCGTGCCTTTACAAATAAATGGGCGGGCCACCAAATGTTGGGCTGTCCGGCATGTAATTGTTGAGAGGAATCTGAAAGCCATGTACTTTTTGTCTGTACTGGTTACACAAAAATAAGAAAAAGATGGCTGGCCCAGATTTGTAGGAACTTAGGAACTAGGCAATGCTCAGATGCCTTTAGGTTACTGAAATACGACACTAGTATACCCATAGTTTATTCAGTGGCAGGGTTTTTGTTCTCTATGTGGTGCACCCGAAGAGCTTTTATAAAAAACACTTTATAATACTGGTAATCAATTTATTGTTCATATTGTTTTGTTTTTAACTAAAAATTATTTTTAGATCAATTTTAGGGTTATTTTAAACTGTATTTGACTACATGTTATTTTAAGGGTATGTGCTACGAACCTAATGGTTATTCCAATACAGGATTGGTCTTTTGACCAATGTTGCACAGAGCACTTTATTGAAATTTTTTTAGGCTGATAGTAATTGTCTTATTGATCAATATAAGGATCGTTTATATAAATAAGCGTTACTAATTGCAAGCTTAATGGAGAGATCAAGTATGGATACTATATCTTGTTACTCTCAAATGCGCTTTTTTTTACTGTGTATATATAGGCCATTATAGCATATGGTATTAAGATTGATCAAATTAGAATGGCTTAGATATAATCATGTAGTACAACTATTGTATCTAGGAAACTGTATATCCAATTCTGGGCAAGTAGCTAACATGCAATTTAGATTTGTATTAAACAAGGAATTGCTTTGTGTGATGGATTATGCTGCTAACCATTATGCCATAGACTGTGTTGTTACGTTTCCTGGTTTTATAGGACTGTTTTTATTATGTTTGTCGTCGTTCTGGACAGTTTGTACTGAATTAGCCTGGATCATTTGAATGAATTCTTAGATTATTTTGCACTTTATGCACTGGCACTTTTAGGGTCCTAAATGTTAATGAGGGTCAGGTAGATTCTCTTACTCAAGGCTACAGCATTTGAATGATTCTCTTTTAATCTGTTAAACAAATGCATTTTTGTGGACTTGCTCTTTCTTCCGGAGCTTTGGAAACCTGGACTCTAAGTTTGAAGTTTTTTATGCTATTTTGGTTTATTTTAATTGATTGTTTGCTATGCTTGTATTGTATTTTATGCTCATGAACTTTTAAGGCCGTAATGGCCGAAATAAAGTTATTGAAATGAAATGGATATTTTCTTTTATTTGCTTGTGTTAAAATATTATGCAAAACATTTTTTACATACATAAAATCAGCCCACATAAACGTTCATAATATCCTGACATGAAATGAAATGAAAAGACCATTTATTAAGCGCAATAGCTACCCTCAGGCGTCCTAGCGCTACGGACAACGCGTACAGGAAAAACAATTGAAGGTTATTCAGGTTTATTAAAAAGCAGGGTTTTTAAGTGTTTACGGAACAGAAGTAAGTTAGGCTCTGATCGCAGATGGAAGGGGAGGAGTTCCAAAGTTTGGCTGAGTTATAGGAGAACGACCGGCCCCCACATCTGGCTCTCTTGATCCTGGGTACTGTCGTGAGGAGAGAGGATGCTGATCTGAGCTGTCTGTTCGGGTGGTAGGGGGTGATCTATGAATGATTGATGACAGCACCTGTTTTCCAGAAGGCTCGGTGGGCGATGCACAGGGTCTTAAATTCGATTCTTTTCCTGACTGGGAGCCAGTGAAGGCTCTTTAGTCCGGGTTTGACTGGAAGTCGACGGGGGATCTGAAGCAGTGTTCGGGCAGCGCAGTTTTGTATGATCTGGAGCTTGCGCAAGGTGGTTTGGGGGCCCCTAAGTAGAGGGCGTTCCCGAAATCAGACGAGACAGAATGAGACCCTGGACCATAATCTGTCTCGCTTGGAAAGGCAGTAAGGGGAGAATCTTCCGCAGAAGCCTGAGTAGACCAAAGCAAGTGGCTGATAGTTTGGCTGCTTGACAATTGAAATTAAGGGACTTATCCAACCAGATGCCCAGGCTCTTGATTGTGTCCTTTGGCGTGGGAGCAGGGCCAAGGCAGGTGGGCCACAATGAGTTGATCGTGAGCGTGGGGGGGTTGCCTAAGAGCATCAGCTCAATTTTGTCTCCATTCAGTTTAAGACATGACAATGTCATCCATTTGGTCACTTCTTCTAAGCAGTCCCTCAGGCTGTTATGCGCGGTGTGTGGCTGATTGAGAGCCACCACTAGCTATTCTAATATTCATCACAATGCCAAATCACAATCAAAGTACATAAAAATTGCTCACTCAATGCCCACAATTGTCACAAAGAGTATGCAGTTCCTCAGGGCGGAAAAAGTGTTAAAGAAGCAGGAGGAGGGGGATCCTCCTTGTCGGAACTAAAGTCCTCACACACCCAGCAAGCTAGGTGTCATGCTTCATCATATGGACTTGCTCCTCGTCGGGTCGGCGCTGCAATACCCGATGGGCACCCTTAAAGGGGCTCTTTGGCAGAGATATTTTGTTCCTTGCCGTATGATGCTTGTGGGTGTGAGGGCTCTAAAATAGTGTAGATGTGGTAGAAGTGTGTGACATTAAAAAAGGTTGGTTAGTCCAAATAAACTTTTATTAGGCTGGCTATCCACCTTATTAAAAGCAAATAGAGTGGCCGCTCTCTGACTTTATGGTCCAGTGGGGCTAGGCTCAACTCTCATGGTCGACATGTTTCATGCGTGGTGGTCAAAAATAATCCGTGGCATTTCATCAGGACCTAGTGTGTGCACTATCTACACGCCGTGGTGGGTGAAAGAACTCCTACCTACCAAGCTTCATGGATGCGAGCATAGAGTCCCGCCAATCCAAGTGGAGACCTATAAGAGAGAAGATAAGAAAACAGTGTGGTGTCAGAAGGTAAACTGTTCCTATAGGCATCACTTAGTGAATAGGTCACGTCGCTCCGACACTTATAACAGTTATCCGCCCATTTACTATGAGGGAGTGGGAAATCTCACTCCTATTCAAAAAGAGTTAAAAAAGACTAGAAGACTGGATTAAAAACGGCTATAAAAAAACAAGGTATAATAGTGCTGGAGTCCCCTGGAGTCCCCTAGGCAGGGCGTTGAATCATTAGTAGTAACTCACCTAACTGTAGGGCGAGATTCACTCCATACGGTGTTCGGCTCCAGACACCAGTAACGTGGTGTCCTAAAAATAGGGGGCAAGGTGCATAATAGTAAGCTCCTGCCGACAAGCCAAACAACACAACCATGATCACGGTAGACAATGGTGTCTAGATACGGGGGAGTGGCAGTATCCACAAGGTGCACCCTTCCCCTGTCACGGTAGTGGCTGGCAAAGCTACCCTCAGCGCACCAAGTGCCGCGTCCGTAGTGGGCAGCACACCCAACCAGGGAAGAAATGCAAACCATCCGGTCACGGACCACCTGTGCGCGCCGGGGGTCACACGTTGCACGACTCGCACATACCGCTCACAATGACAGGTGACCTGGTGCTGTCATGGTTAAAAGACACAGTCCATAGTAGACCCAATCAGCCCACATGTCATACACGCTGTTTTATGCGGCTTCCCCAAGAGCCCCATCACTCACCTATCCTCACGGGATACGCGCTGGTACACCTACCGCGCCGAGCCTGAAAACCGGAAAACACAATAGCTTCCATAGAGGTGGAGCTTAAGTACTCTCCACTTCCTGTGGCCCGCGACGCAGGTGGGTGGCGTCTCGCCGCGTCATGGCACGTGTTCTGTTCGTGTTAAGGATGCCTGGCGAGGGCCGCACACACGGCGGCCATCTTGGAGTGTATAGGGGTTGGGGTTGTGTGTGTGTGCCATTATGGCTGTTTGCCTGTAATTCCGTCTGATAGCGGGTCATAAAGGAGGTATAGCTCCCCTTGTAATGTCCTTTATAAACGGTCGCTTAAGTGATTATGTCGGTAGTAGTGTCATACTTAGTGCTGGGCATGCCTGAACGCCCCGATTATTAATCACGTTGCATTACTCAGGGATGGCAAGGTTCATGACCAAGGAACTGCGTTAGTACTAATTCGTAGTCCGTGGTACAACATAGGGATATGAGGGTGAAAACAAATTACGGAGTATAGGGCTAGTTGAATCAGGTTACTTAGGTCATCGCTGCGCACAACAGAGGATATTTGCCCTAGTGGTCCCGTCCCCATAGTTACTAGTCGCATAGATCTCCGTAAGCATTATTAACATTGGTTGTTACATTGTGGCACGAATACACATGTGCTTTTGTGGTGTAACGTGCATCGAGGTGTTGGGTGTGATCCCCATGCACTGGAAGGAGCCCTCGGATGTTGTTAAAATGTATCCTATTGGGATCTAGTGGTAGTGTAAAATAGTAAAATAGTATTGGTCCCTTGTATATATCCAAATGTATACTCAAAGATTGCTGAATGAGGTCATGACACTGATTCAATTACCTCCCAGCCAGCGATGCCCAAGGTATGTCATCATTGAGGCCGATTAAATTGGTGGACAAGCGGTGTATCCATCTTTGCTCTATTTTAAAGAGGGCCTGATGTGTGATTTTGGGGTGTGCCTCGAGGACCACCCACTGGAGGGACTCTGCAGAGTGATTTAGATCTTTGCAATGTGTGTACATTTTCGTGGTCACTCTCATGCACCTGACATTACTCTTATGTTCAGAGATGCGTAACTTCACAGGCCTCATTGTCATCCCTATGTACTTCTTGTTGCAGGGGCATGTCAACATGTATATACATTTTGATGTGTTGCAATTGGTATGCCGCTTCAACCTCCAAGTGAAGGTATTGGTCAATGCAATTTCTCTGGTGGTACTAGTCTGTTCACATACTGAACATGTCCCGCAAGGATAGTGCCCTGTCACAGGCGGGAGATCCCACAGTGTTCTCTGTACCACTTGTTCCTTGGCCTTAGGTCTAGTGTGGATTAGGAGGTCTTTAAGATTTTGTGTACGTTTGAAAGCAAACCTGGGTTTGGGGAGGTTCAGGTCTCCTGTATTCACTATGCCCCAGTGTTTGTTAATAATACCCTTGATTCGTATGGAGTCAGAGGTGAAGGATGTGACACACGTCAGGACTTCAGTTTGTTCTTTTGTGTTCACATGGAGCAGTGATTCACGGGGGTTATTCATAGCCCTCTTGTAAGAGTTTCTGACCTGGCGTTCAGGGTAGTCCCTCTCTCTGAGATTCTGTTGTAGGAGTTGGGCCTCTGTTTTATAGTCAGGAAGGGTACTACAATTCCTCCTGATGCGGAGGAACTGTCCAAAAGGCAAGTTGTTCCTGAGGGTTCTCGGATGGTGACTATTGTACAGAAGGAGACTGTTCCTATCTGTTGGTTTTCGATACAGTGTCGTACTCAATCCTGCATTGGTAAGTCTTACCCTCAGATCTAAAAAAGGGATACTCGTGTCTGATATGGTATGTGTGAATTTCAGAAATTCATTCTGTGTGTTGATCCATTGGCAGAATTCCTCACATGCAGCAAGGTCAACTCTCCACAGAATGAAGATATCATCTATGAACCTCTTCCATAGGGTCAGGTTATTGCTATAGGGATTGTTGGAGTTCATGATGATATCCTCTTCAAAAGTTGCCATGTACAGGCAAGCCACACTAGGGGCGAAGGTACTCCCCATGGAAGTACCTTGGGACTGGTGGAATAGTTGTTTCTCATACTCAAAGAAATTTTCTGTTAGTGCTAAAGTGGCACACCCTATGATGAAGGTGACAGGGGTGGGTGAGTCCCATTCTTCCTTCAACAGACTGGCCTCGATAGCATCTAGGGTGGCTCGTTGTGGAATGTTGGTGTACAACGCTTCCACGTCGAGTGTCACTAGAAGGTTGATCTCATTTAGGCTCTCGGTGTCATCAATGATACGCAGTATATCTGTGGTATCTCGTACAAAAGAGGGTATTTTCCTCACCAAGGGTTGGAGGAAATGGTCACAGAACCTAGAAAGCGGTTCCAGCAGTGACCCTATCCCTGACACTATGGGCCTCCCTGGGACTGGTGTAATGCCCTTATGGATTTTGGGGAGGGTGTAGAAGTATGGTGTTTTGGGATCTTTTGTTATCAGGAAATCTGCCTCTTTCTTAGTGATCCAGCCATTGTTCTCAGCCTCGAAAACCATTGTCGTTATCTTGGAGGTGAGTCTAGGTGTGGGGTCTTCAGACAAGGGTGTGTAGTATCTGGTGTTCTCCAGTTGGCGTCTACATTCTCTGTCATATTCCATTGTTGACTGGATTACAGTTGCCCCGCCCTTGTCTGCTTGTTTGATTGTGATGCTGTTATCGTTAGCCAATGTCATGGCAGCAGTCCTTTCTGCATTTGAAAGGTTATGGAATGGGTTAGTCATAGGGATAGTGGATAGCTCTTTGAGTACCGCCTTCTTAAAAGTTAAAATCTCTGGTGGGACCATACTATTGTTGGGGGTAAAAGTGGAAGGGTTGCGTAGGCCAGAGTCACCGGTATCGGGTGAAACTTTGTCTTGGAAAAAGGCCTTGAGGCGGACCTTCCTGAAGAATTCCTGTATTTCACAGGTATCCCTAAATTTGTCGGGTTTAGGGGTCGGAACAAAGCCAAGGCCCTTTTCTAGTACTGTCCTCTCTGTGCTGGTCAAGTTCCTATGTGAGAGGTTAACTACTAGTTCCTTTTGCCCCTGCTCCTGGTCTCTACTGCCTGTGGAGTCTGGTCTTGCCACTGTACTCCCTTCTGAGCCCCTCTTCTTTGCCCTCTTCCTCTGCCCCAGCCTCTGCCTAAAAAAGGTGGGTTGCTCATTGGGAAGTATTGTGGTGGGCCTTGAGGGTACATGGGATATTGCCATGGAGGTGGAATCGGTCCTTGAAAGACCGCAGCATTATTGTAGTTGGGGTAGGCCTGATAGTTAGGTCGGCGTTGGTTATGGCTTCCCCAGCTACCAGTGCTAGAGTCACTGTTAGCGGATCCCCTCCTATTGTTATCAGGGCTTTCATCAGAGGAGTAGTTGCTTCTTGAAGCAGCGTAATCGTCCTTGAGATAAGGGTAGACCTTCTCCTTATCGAACTTCACTATATCTTTCTGCAATTTAGCAACTTTCTGTTTGAGGAGGTATTCTCTGCTGTCGGCGATCTCATTATTTCTCTCTGTTAGTTTAGAGGTGAAAGCCGTTTTGGGGATAGAGGATTTCAACGCAGCCTCGGCTACCTGTATTCTCGCAAGTAGTGCATCCGCCAGCCTTTTGGCGGTGTTGATGATGAGGACTAGTAGGTCTTTGGTGCATTTCCAGGACACTTGGCACCAGTCCTTTTTGAAGGGTCCGTCTTCCAGAAATATTCTGGGCAGTATGTTGACTATTAGGCCACTGGGCGCAATATTAGTTCGTAAATACTCAGTCATGAGAGCTCCATGTAGAGTAATTTTCAGCCATTCTCTCTTTATTGCCGTAATGGATGTCCAGTCTTCTGACTGTGACCCAGAGGCCACAGTGCCTCCTGACCAAGCAGGGGAGGGACTCTTAAAATATCAGCTACGGCTTCCTCATTGAAGCTGAGTCCTGGGGTGTCCTCCATCTCTGGTAGGTAACCCAGCTATCCACTCTGTATATTGAGGATGGTATAGCGTACAAAGTAATGGACCAATATGTGTATTTGACACCGTGTGGTAACCTAGATTCTGTTGTCCCACAGGGGTCACCCGTGCATATAATCGTTAGCAAAAAAGAAGGACTAAAGGGCTTATTAACGAGGTCCAGCATACATGCCCAGTCAACAATTGTCACAAAGAGTATGCAGTTCCTCAGGGCGGAAAAAGTGTTAAAGAAGCAGGAGGAGGGGGATCCTCCTTGTCAGAACTAAAGTCCTCACACACCCAGCAAGCTAGGTGTCATGCTTCATCATATGGACTTGCTCCTCGTCGGGTCAGCGCTGAAATACCCGACGGGCACCCTTAAAGGGGCTCTTTGGCGGAGATCTTTTGTTCCTTGCCGTATGATGCTTGTGGGTGTGAGGGCTCTAAAATAGTGTAGATGTGGTAGAAGTGTGTCACTCAATGCCCCCAGCTAGATAAGAAGCAGAACAATATAGGAGTAAAAAGCAGAAAGACAAAAGAGGATGAGAGAATTTATAAAAAGAACAAAGGGCAACCACGACAATTTCTCAATAGTTCGTGTGCAATGACCAATTGATTATCCGGATTACCACTAGCATATATATTCTTTTTAAAATAATTTTTCTTTTCAATATGCTCCTGTATCCATACAGTTTAGTCTATTTCCAGGCGTCAACGCATTTCGGTGGTATAAGCCCTATATTAACCACCTTTTTCAAGACACTAATGAATCCTCACATTCAGTTACGAAAATCAGTCCCCGCTGTGCTTGGTTCCGTGATGTTTAGTACCAAGGACCCCTTAGTTTCTTTATAAAGGGGGGTGGCCCTCTCAATGGGTGATATTCGCCAGAGGTGCAAAATCCTTATGCGGTTTCTTAGGTGAACACCTCCTTGTTTCTACACCGCAACTAAGTAGCCCACTCATTACTAGGACTCCGATATTCTTTAGTATCCTCCCACTGAGTATAAATAACTAAAAGATCTTCACAGAGCTTCCGTATTAGTATTTAAATCTTCTCCTTCGATCGCACGATGTTTTGAGCCTCAACTTTGATTGAAGGCCTTCTCTCCCTCATTCGTTGGACCCACGTACGGCGTCCGATCAGGTAGCAGCGTTAGTATCAATCAGTTAGTATCAATCAGTTCTAGTACAGGGGTTCCTGTGTAGTCTGTGTAGCACTGAGGACCTGGTCTCCCCCAGAGTGCCAACAATGGCAAATATGAGCAGCATCAGGGGTTTTTTAAGGCACCCTCCCCATATTTTCCAGAAAGTTCTCCAAGCTGTCATTCAGCCTTGCAATAATACGTTCATAGGATGACATTTTATACATTTACTGCCAGGAGCCAGGAGTCATAGGATGGACAAACACTAGTGCGCCAAAACCAGAGGATGCATATCTTTGCGTGGCCAGTGCCATGGCATGTGTGGAGTCAAGGAGAAGAATCAGTTGGGCCATGGCAGGTCCTCTAAAAGGAACTGGTTTCGGATCGTTGGTGTCACAGAGGCCCCGTTTATTGGATATTTACTATTTGGTGTAACTTTATTCATTACATTTTTTACTGTTTTGACTTTTGAACTGTTTTGATACTGCTAAATACTTCACCTGGGTTACACCTCTTTGCTATGAGCCCTAGCTACCAGGAGTTTGAGCTCAGGTTTAAGTTATTGAAACTGTGTATTACCTTAACAAGTTTGTGACCTTGTTCCTTGTGGTGCGTGTTAGACCTGGTATCCTTGGTGTGGTTTCGCCTGTTTTTGTGCCTCTACCTCCTGTATGTTTGATGTTATGCTGGACTTCGATTTTGCTGGTTTATGTACTCTGGGCACTTTACCACAGCTGGTCAGTGCTAAAGTGCAAGTGCCCCCTGTGTAAATTGTAATTCTGATTGGTTCTCCATGATTGATTTACTGGCAAGTCCCTAATAAAGTGCATTTGGTGTGCCCAGGACCTGTGAATGAAATGCTACTGGTGGGCCTGCAGCACTGGTTGCGACACCCACATGAGTAACCATGTAAACCTGTCTCAGGCCTGCCATTGCAGTGTTTGTGAGGGCAGTTTTAAATTGCAATGTCGACCTGGAAAGTGCACCCACATGCCAGGCCCTTACCTTCCCTTTTACTACATGTGAGGCACCCCTGAGGTAGGACAATGGTACCCCCATGGGCAGTGTGCAGTGTATGTGAAAAGTAGGATGTGCACTGTTGTGTTTTACATGTCCTGATAGTGAAATACTGAAAATTTCGTTTTTCACTATTGCAAGGACTAGCTCTCCCATAGGCTATCATTGGAGCTGCTTTGTAACATTTTACAAGCGTAACTTTCAATTGGGGACAACTAGAGATTTGTAGTTTGGGCCCTCTGAGTTCAGAATTTAAAAGCACATCTTTTAGTTAAGGTGGTTTTTAAATTGTGTGGTTGAAAATGCCACTTTTAGAAATTGGCCATTTTCTTGTTTAACCATCCTGTGCCTCTGCCTGCCTGTGGAATCAACATCTGGTTTAAATTGATAGGGCCAGAAGGCCTTTTTGCTATGAGCAGGCCTTGTTCGGGAAGTCTTAGAATGCAGTAAAAGCTCTCGCAGGTGCTAAATTAGTATTTGATCTGTTCGATTGGGGTCAGATCTTGTAGTGTTTTCTGGTTAAATTGATAGGGGCCTGTTTGTGCGTTTACTCTAGACAGTCACACAAAGGGAGTTAAGGTGTGTCCTGCATATACCGATGTCCCATCACCAGGCTGATTGGCCTTCCTGAGCTAGAGTGGTGGGAGAAGTTGTCACATACACCTGAATAGCGCTGTGCCTGGTCTCTCACAATGCTGTCTCCACCCCCTGGATTGTGTCTGGAGCCAAGATCAGGCAGGTGTGAACAAGAACTCATTCACTATTAAGACAATCCTTTGAAGAATGCCTACTTCAAAGGCCAAAAGGGGTATAGGTATTGGACCTAAAACCATAGACTTTTAGAACACTTCTGGATCAAGAGCAGACTCTGCCAAGGAGAAGAGCTGAAGAGCTGTAAGGAAGAATACAGCCCCTTTTCTTTGTGTTGCTTTGCTGGGTTGGCTTGTAGTTGCTGCTTCTGCGAGAAAATGGACTGGACTTTGCTGTGTTCCCTGCTTGTGAAGTTTCTCCAAGGGCTTGCGTGTGCTTGCCTCCTGTTAAGAAGTCTCAGGGCCATCAAAGACTTCGCCTGCAGCCAGTGGCGTAACGAAACTTGAGGGGGCCCCCCTGCAAACTACATGGAGGGGGCCCCCCCTCCCATTCTCCGCGCCAGACAATAGCAATCTTGAGGCATTGCATTGCTTCATACACACTTTGACCCCAATTCCATCAGTCTCTCTCTCTCTCTCTCTCTGTCAGTCAGTCAGTCAGTCTCTCTCTCTGTCAGTCAGTCTCTCTCTCTGTCAGTCAGTCTCTCTCAGTCAGTCTCTCTCTCAGTCAGTCTCTCTCTCTGTCAGTCTCTCTCTCTGTCAGTCAGTCAGTGTCTCTCTCTCTCAGTCATTCAGTCTCTCTCAGTCAGTCAGTCTCTCTGTCAGTTTCTCTCTCAGTCAGTCAGTCTCTCTCAGTTAGTCAGTCAATCAGTCTCTCTCTTTCTGTCAGTCTCTCTCAGACACTCTCTCTGTCAGTCTCTCTCTCAGTCAGTCAGTATCTCTCTCTCTGAGTCAGTCTCTCTCTGAGTCAGTCTCTCTCTCAATCAGTCTCTCTCTCTCAGTCAGTCTCTCTCTCTGTCAGTATTTCTCTCTGTCAGTCAGTCTCGCTCTGTCAGTTTCTCTCTCTCTCTTTCTCAGTCAGTCTCTCTCTCTCTGTCAGTCAGTCTCTCTGTCAGTCTCTCAGTCAGTCAGTCTCTCTCTCTCTCTCTGCCAGTCAGTCTCTCTGTCAGTCAGTCTCTCTGTCAGTCAGTCTCTCTCTCAGTCAGTCTCTCTCTCTCTGTCAGTCTCTCTCAATCAGTCAGTCTCTCTGTCAGTCTCTTTCTCTCTGTCTCTCTCTCTGTCAGTCTCTCTCTCTCTCAGTCAGTCTCTCTCTGTCAGTCAGTCAGTCTCTCTGTCAGTCAGTCAGTTTCTGTCAGTCAGTCAGTCTCTCTCTCAGTCAGTCAGTCTCTGTCAGTCAGTCAGTCTCTCTGTCAGTCAGTCTCTCTCTGTCAGTCAGTCTCTCTCTCAGTCAGTCTCTCTCTCTCTGTCAGTCTCTCTCTCTCTGTCAGTCTCGCAGTCAATCAGTCTCTCTCTGACAGTCTCTCTGTCAGTCTCTCTCTGTCAGTCAGTCTTTCTCTACCTCAGTCAGTCAGTCAGTCTCTCTCTCAATGTGTCTTTCTCTCTCTCTGTCATTCTCTTTCTCTCTGTCTCTCTCTGTCAGTCTCTCTCTGTCAGACTCTCTCTGTCAGTCAGTCTCTCTCTGTCAGTCAGTCTCTCTCTCTACCTCAGTCAGTCAGTCTCTCTCTGTCAGTCAGTCAGTCTCTCTCTCAGTCAGTCTCTCTCTCTCTCTGTCAGTCTCTCTCTCTGTCAGTCTCTCAGTCAGTCAGTCTCTCAGTCAGTCAGTCTCTCTCGCAGTCAATCAGTCTCTCTCTAAGTCTCTCTCTCTCAGTCAGTCTCTCTCTCTCTGTCAGTCTCTCTCTCTCAGTCAGTCAGTCTCTCTCTACCTCAGTCAGTCAGTCTCTCTCTCAATCTGTCTCTCTCTCTCTGTCAGTCAGTCAGTCTCTCAGTCAGTCAGTCTCTCTCTCAGTCTCTTAGTCAGTCAGTCTCTTAGTCAGTCAGTATCTCAGTCGCTCAGTCAGTCAGTCTCTCTTTCTACTCTCTCT
This sequence comes from Calotriton arnoldi, assembly GCA_963921515.1. NCBI lineage: Eukaryota > Metazoa > Chordata > Amphibia > Caudata > Salamandridae > Calotriton > Calotriton arnoldi. The sequence continues at coordinate 581,511 of CAWUFW010000576.1, forward strand.
CCACTCGCTCTCTCCTCTCTCTCTCCACTGTCTCTCCACTCTCTCTCTCTACTCTCTCTCTCTGTCTCCACTCTCTTTCTCTCTCCACTCTCTCTCTCTACGCTCTCTCTCTCCACTCTCTCTCTCCACTCTCTCTCTCTCTCTACGCTCTCTCTCTCCACTCTCTCTCTCTCTCTCCACTCTCTTTATTCGCTCTCTCTCTACTCTCTCTCTCTACTCTCTCTCTACTGTCTCTCTCTCTCCACTCTCTCCACTTTCTCTCTCTCTCTACTCTCTTTCTCTCGCCACTCTCTTTACGCTCTCTCTCTCTATGCTCTCTCTCTCTCTCTCCACTCTCTCTCTCTCCACTCTCTCTCTCCACTCTCTCTCCACTCTCTCTCTCCCTCCACTCTCTCTCCACTCTCTCTCACTACGCTCTCTCCACTCTCTCTCTCCACTCTCTCTCCACTGTCTCTCCACTCTCTCTCTCTCTCTCTCTCTCCACTCTTTCTCTCTCCACGGTCTCCCTCTCCACACTCTCTCTCTCTCTCTCTCTCTCTCCACTCTTTCTCTCTATGCTCTCTCTCTCTACGCTCTCTCTCTCTCAAAGCTCTCTCTCTCTACGCTCTCTGTCTCCACGCTCTCCCTCTCACCACTCTCTCTCTCTCCACTCTCTCTCTCTCTCCACTCTCTCTCTACTGTCTCTCTCTCTCTCCACTGTCTCTCTCTCTCCAGTCTCTCTCTCTCTCTCCAGTCTCTCTCTCCCTCCACTCTCTCCACTCTCTATCTCTCCTCCCCACTCTCTCTCCACTCTCTCTCCACTCTCTCTCAACTCTCTCTCCTCTCTCTCTCTCCACTCTCTCTCCACTCTCTCTCTCCACTCGCTTTCTCTCTCCACTCTCTCTCTCTCTCCGCTCTCTCTCTCTCCACTCTCTCTCTCTCTCTCCACTCTCTCCACTGTCTCTCTCTCTACTGTCTCTCTCTCCACTCTCTCTCTCTCTACGCTCTCTCCACTCTCTCTCTCTCCACTATCTCTCTCTCCACTCTCTCTCTCCACTCTCTTTCTCTCTCCACTCTCTCTCTCTCTCTCTACGCTCTCTCTCTCCACACTCTATCTCTCCACTCTCTCTCTCCACTCTCTCTCTCTACGCTCTCTCCACTCTCTCTCTCCACTCTCTCTCTCTCCACTCTCTCCACTGTCTCTCTCTCCACTCTCTCTCTCTCTCTCCACTGTCTCTCTCTCTCCGCTCTCTCTCTCTACGCTCTCTCTCTCCACTCTCTCTCTCTCCACTGTCTCACTCTCCACTGTCTCTCTCTATGCTCTCTCTCTACTCTCTCTCTCTCCACTCTCTCCACTGTCTCTCTCTCTCCACTGTCTCTCTCTCTCCACTGTCTCTCTCTCTCCACTGTCTCTCTCTATGCTCTCTCTCCACTCTCTCTCTACGCTCTCTCTCTCCACTCTCTCTCTCTCTCCACTCTCTCTCTCTATGCTCTCTCTCTCCACTCTCTCTCTCTCCCCACTGTCTCTCTCCACTGTCTCTCTCTCTCCACTGTCTCTCTCTACGCTCTCTCTCTACTCTCTCTCTCTCCACTCTCTCCACTGTCTCTTTCCACTGTCTCTCTCTCTCCACTCTCTCTCTACGCTCTCTTTCTCTCCACTCTCTCTCTCCTCTCTCTCTCCACTGTCTCTCTCTCTCTACTCTCTCTCTCCACTCTCTCCACTGTCTCTCTCCACTCTCTCTCTCTCTCTCCACTCTCTCTCTCTCTCTACGCTCTCTCTCTCTCTCTCCACTCTCTCTCTACGCTCTCTACGCTCTCTCTCCACGCTCTCTCTCTCCACACTCTCTCTCCACTGTCTCTCTCTCTCCACTGTCTCTCTCTACGCTCTCTCTCTACTCTCTCTCTCTCCACTCTCTCCACTGTCTCTCTCCACTGTCTCTCTCCACTGTCTCTCTCCACTCTCTCTCCACTGTCTCTCTCTCTCTACTCTCTCTCTCCACTCTCTCTCTCTACGCTCTCTCTCTCCACTCTCTCCACTGTCTCTCTCTCTCCACTCTCTCTCTCTCTCTACGCTCTCTCTCTCTCCACTGTCTCTCTCTCTCCACTGTCTCTCTCTACGCTCTCTCTCTACTCTCTCTCTCTCTCCACTCTCTCCACTGTCTCTCTCCACTGTCTCTCTCTCTCCACTCTCTCTCTACGCTCTCTCTCTCTCCACTCTCTATCTCCTCTCTCTCCCCACTGTCTCTCTCTCTCTCTCCACTCTCTCTCCACTGTCTCTCTCCTCTATCTCTACGCTCTCTCTCTCTACGCTCTCTCTCTCTACGCTCTCTCTCCACGCTCTCTCTCTCCACTCTCTCTCTCCACTGTCTCTCTCTCTCCACTGTCTCTCTCTACGCTCTCTCTCTACTCTCTCTCTCTCTCTCTCTCTCTCTCCACTCTCTCCACTGTCTCTCTCCACTGTCTCTCTCCACTCTCTCTCCACTGTCTCTCTCTCTCCACTCTCTCTCTCTACTCTCTCTCCACTCTCTCTCCACTCTCTCTACGCTCTCTCTCTCCACTCTCTCCACTGTCTCTCTCCACTCTCTCTCTACGCTCTCTCTCCCCACTGTCTCTCTCTCTCTCCACTCTCTCTCTCTCTCTCTCTCTCCACTCTCTCTCTCTCTCCACTCTCTCTCTCTCTCTCTACGCTCTCTCTCTATCTCCACTCTCTCTACGCTCTCTCGCTCCACTCTCTCTCTCTCCACTGTCTCTCTCGCTCCACTGTCTCTCTCTCTCCACTGTCTCTCTCTACGCTCTCTCTCTCTCTCTCCACTCTCTCCACTGTCTCTCTCTCTCCACTGTCTCTCTCCACTCTCTCTCCACTGTCTCTCTCTCCACTCTCTCTCCACTCTCTCTCTCCACTCTCTCTCTCTCTCCGCTCTCTCTCTACGCTCTCTCTCTCTCTCCACTCTCTCTCTCTCTCCACTCTCTCTCTCTCTGCACTCTCTCTCTACGCTGGATACCTGGACTGCACACCTTGATTATATGTTTTTCGTCTCAATATACAACAACAACAACAAAACAATGAGTTGTTAGCAAAACTGGAGAAACGTCGTTATTCCCCACAAAAATAGATTGGGTTGGCAGGCACCCTTCTCACCTGCTCCTGTCCACTCTTACCTCTTTGCTGCTGGCCCGCACCACCCCTGCCCAGAGCAGCAGCAGGAGGACGGTCCTTTGGCGGGACATCTCTGACAGGCAGGGTCCGGCCCTGCAGTAGGCACAGGATGAATGCACAGCCTGCATGTCCCAGTGTCCCCAGCGACCCTGAGATTCACAATGCTCTCTCTGGGGGCCCCCACCCCCATCCTTTTTCCGGCCTGGCGCGCTCTGACTGAAGAGAAACATTGTAACTTGTTACATTGATTCTCTTCAGCCCTAGGTCACCAGCGCGAGGAGCTCAGAGCAGGCTGCAGCTGCTTTAGAGCAAGAGACAAACAGCTTTCTACCGATGAGCTGAGGGGGCCCCCTTCATGTACTGAAGACTGGGGGCCCCCCGCACCGCGGGGGCTGCGGGGGTTTTTGTTACGCCCCTGCCTGCAGCATCCCTGAACTCCACTGCTGGAAGTTCTGACCTGCCAAGTGGAAGTGATGCCAATTCCAGTTCTGGGCCCTTGGAGGTGTTTCCTGCTCCAAAAAGCTACAAAGACTTCAAAATTGACGCTTCACCCTTCCAGTGCCTGTTTTTCTGATGCAGCACCATCATGCAGGAAAAGTTTCCATACACCGCTGCTGTGTGTCCAAAGAAATTGATGCAGCGCCTGTCTATGGCCGAAACAATGCCGCAGACTGAGTTCAGCGCACCCTGTCTACGAAGTCGAGACCCCTGCACTGATTCGGATGAAGGCCCTGCTCTGCGGCTAAAAGAACTGACGTATCGTAGAACCGCGGCTGAAAAAATCGGCGCAGCGCAAAGTTTTCCACCGCCTCTCCAGAAGATCAGAACTGTCTTGGACTTTGATGCATCGCTTCCCCTTACAGTCCGGATTCCATGCAACACTTCTCCTGCATGCAGCAGAACTGACACATCGCCTCTCCAGGGACTCAGGAATCAATATATCGCTGTTTTTCAATGCTTCTCTCCTCTGCGGTTGTTTTTCCTTGTGGATTTTGACGCATCAAGATACTTTGTGTAAAATCGCCGCATCCATAGACTTTTACGGACAGAATTGCTTGAAACCTTTAAAAAGCCATATTTTGAGTTCTGTATGTTGGATTTTTGTTGTTTTGGTCTTGTTTGGTTTAGATAAAGATACTTTATTTTTCTAAGCTGGTGTGGTGTCCATTTGTAATGTTTTCACTCTGTTACTGTGTGTGTTATGTACAAATACTTTTCTCATTGCCTCTGAGATAAGCCTGACTGCTCGTGACAAGCTACCAAGGGGCTGAGCAGGGGTTATCTTGGGTGTGTAATCCCCTTACCCTGATTAGAAGGAAGGGTCCGTACTTGGACAGGGTGTATACCACTGCCAACTAGAGACCCCCATTTCTAACAATGGACACCCACCTATCCTAATCAATAATGCACTTCCTTACATTGTACAACTCTTCACTTATTCCTGTCCACCGTTTGCCAACCACACATGCAAAAAACAAAGTAAAAAAGCAGCATACATTGGAAGCTAATAACAATCCCACTGTTTACTTTCAGCCTATCTGACACTTCAGTGATACAATTAGCTTAAAGAAAGCGAGGTTCCAGGCTGTAGTTATAACTGAGATATTACATGCAGCCTCAAGAGATGAGAAACAACACTGCTCCTCAATTTGTTAAATCAATAGCAGTCGGTTGCACTTTCTGCATGCCCCTTGTTTAGATTTCTGAGAGCACTACTCGAGAATAGATATCTTGAGTTTGAAGGCTTTTGATTAATAAGGTCATTGTTCAGATTATCTCAGTGCAAAGTGTGTATTCATTTTACCATGGGACAAAATGCAACTGCTTAAACTAATAATATTATTGTATGAAATCCCATTTGCTTGGAATATGTTGTCAGATACATTATAGATTTTGAAATAGAACTGACAAATTTGAAAGCATAACTGGAAATCTTTACTAATAACCATAGCAATGAGTGGTTAAACAATTAAAACTTTATCATTGAACTGAATGAATAAACAAATATAATTCCCATACTGTTGGTGGAGAATCCAATCGTATAATGAACAATTATTTATTTATGTATTTATTTTGTATTTATTTGTTTGGCATTTTCGATAGTGCACCATGTCAAGTGAATGTCAGTGCAGTACAATTGCTTTCATCTGGGAGGTCTCCAACTTCCCGCTCATGGGCCATTTGGCAAGACATAGAGACAATGAGTGGATCAACCATAATTAACCTCTGCCCGGTTTCCAGGCACTCTCCTGTTAGTGTCCAGCTAATGACTGTATGAGGTTTCAGCCTGTTATTCTGTTTGGGAAAAATGAAGGTCTTTGGAGATTTAAAGGCAGGTCATCAACCCAATGAGACATTTTGCTCTCAAGGCGAGACCCCTGCAACCTTGGTTGGGAGTAGAAATGTTTTGTGATGATTCCTTGATCTGACGTCAACTCTCACAGACACTTTATAATATTGTACAGAGTAGCAGCATCAGACACACCAGTAGCAGTTAGACATTGTCTTAAAGATGCTCTTGAATAAAATCTTAGCATAACCAATGAAAATTCCATGTTGGACAGGCTTGCTTGTTCAAAGGAAAATAAGAAATATCAGAGTTAAGAAAGCTGCTATTCTGATTTTCCTCCATACCTAATGGGCAGTCGCGGCTCCTGGAGGGAGTGCTGCAGGCGGTGGGGCAAGGCGGGGGAGGGGTAGGGTGGGAGGTAGTAAACTCCGGCATACAGCCGAAGGGAGTTAAGTACATAAATAAATAAATAAAACGAATTACATTGCGCGCGCCGCATCGCATTTGGCGATGCAGCGCGCGCAATGTAATTCGTTTTATTTATTTATTTATGTACTTAACTCCCTTCGGCCGTATGCCGGAGTTTACTACCTTCCACCCTACCCCTCCCCCGCCCCACTGCCCGCAGCACTCCCTCCAGGAGCCGCGACTGCTAATGGGGTTGTTATTCTTCCACAGATTCTGCAACCTGTAGTTTGGAGCCTGCCTTTCAAGCCTGGATGTGACAAGCAAGAAAAGAGGCCTTTTTGAACCTGACATCCTCGGTGTGGTTTTCCCCAACCTTTTGCCTTCAATCCTCCTGTGTTTGCTGACTTCATTTTTGCTGGCCTTAAGATTCTGCGAACTATACTACAGCAAACCAGTGGTAAAGTGCTTGTGTCCTCCCTTCCAAACATGGTAAAATTGGCTTCCAATTAACTGGCACATTTTATTTACTTGTAAGTCCCTAGTAAAGTGGTACTACTTGTACCCAGGGTCTGTAAATTAAAAGCTACTAGTGGTTCCACAGCACTGATTGTGACACCCACTTAAGTAGCACTTTTAAGCATGACTCAGGCTTGCCATTACAGTCTCCGTGTGCAGTTTTAAATTGCCATTTCAACCAGGCAAATTAAACTTTTTAAAAGAAATGGAGCCTAGTCAGGTCCCCAAGCAAGATTCACAGCCGCAGATATAAATGAATCCAAAGTTTTGATCCATTTTGTCACTTTTAATCTGTAGTTTTTCAGTTTCAATGTGCATCTTTCTGTTAAGCTTATGATTTATTGATTGTGCTGATGGGTTCTTCTGTAATATCTTGTATTGTAGCTACCCCTGAGGAAGGGAATTATCCTGAAACGCATTGGGTAAATTTTAAAGACACTGTGACATTAGGAACTTTGAACCCTATTGAGCTGCCCTGAAGAGCCTAGATAGGTATTGGTGATGAAGAATTGAAGTAACATGAAAATGTTTGGACAAAGAAAAGGAGAAACTTGATAAAAAAGAAGATTAAAAGTGACAAACTGGATCAAAACTGTGGATTCATCTATAAATGTGGTTGTGCATGTTGTTTAGGGACCTAATGAGGCTCCATTTATTTCAATTCAGAAAATGCGCACGGACGGAGCGCGCATCAAGGTTGTACGCCTTAACGCCGTTGAGCATTAATAAAAGTTGGAGTAGCAAAGTGGAGTGCATTCTACCATCTTTGGTGTGCATACGTTTTCTTTTCCGTCCACCGGTCAGATTGCACCAACCCCAAAAATTCATTGTCAGAAAAAGGAATGTTAAAAATATGGTAAAAAAAGGAGTCAGCAGCAATGGACGTCTGTTCCGGTTATGAGTTGAAACATGGAGAACACCATTATGTCACATTCATAGGATTTGAATTTCATATGATTCTGATATTATTTCATGTGTTTGGTAAATTGATGAGGCATTGTTATGTATATTTTTTTCATGATCATTTTCATGATTTTATGTGAGTATGTATCTAAATATTATTGTCATTGCAGATTTATCGTGTTTGTATCATTTATATTTTATGTATAGTATGAGTGTAAGTTTTATTCACTTACTATCTCTTGTAGTGTTCATTTGTACACGTATTATTTACTGGCACTGGTTGGGTGGTTTCTTGCGGTACGTAAGTTTGCATGGGGTTGGTTTTCACTGCACACAGCACGCCTCGCTCTTCATACACATAGGGGGATATTCACAAGGACTTATCTCCGATTTATCTCCACCTTAACTCATCAAAAGTGGAGATAGATTTAACACCCCATTCACAAGCGGGTGCAAACTGCAGACATCGCCAGTATTCCAGAGATAACTGCCCCAAAATGTATCTCCACGGTGGACACCACCAACTAACCCTAATGAGATGCAGAGTAGGCATTCCCGTGCAAAAACACACGAAAAAACCACAGCACCACTTTCACAACGAACTGCCAGATCTGCGATGCGAACCAAAAACAGGCAATAAGCAGCGGTAGCACCGGGGATCTAACACCTGCCTTCTGCTGGTGTTAAGCAGGACGACTACCTGCAGTACGAAAGGGAGCCCAGCACAGAGCCACATCGGAAGACCCACAGATGCCATGGAGACAATGATCATGCAGCTCCGAGACCCATGAGGCACACAACACCCACCGCCACCACCCCCACCCCCAGGCCCGCCACCACCCCCAGGACCTGTCCCGCCCCCCCAGGAACACCACAGAGGCAGCGTACACAAAGACAGCGGACCCACCTGAAACGCACCTGCCGCCCAGACCCAATGCCAGAGGAGGACATTGCCCACTACAGGCCCAAACGGACAACCAACCCCCGCATCCTGACCCACATCCCCCACCTGCTGACGGTACCAACCCAGCGGACAACCAACATCCCTCCGCAGACAAAGCTGCCGGCTGCGCAGCACATGTCGGCCTCTGGTACCATCCAACCCACAACTGCCAGAGTCGGAGGAGTCACACAGCCAGCCCCATCCAAGGTCATCACACCTGTCCTGGATGCCAACATCAGCCTGGTACCACAGCCCCTCCACTTCACCCACACTGCGCAGGAGCAGCTGGAGACCAAGCAAGGCCCCTACGCCATAGCTGGATTCCCTCATGTGTCAGGGCCAACTGCACACATGTACCCCTCGTGCCCCCTGCCGACACTGCACACAACTACCACAACTGAAAGCACACACATCCCATGAATGTGCAGGCAATAGTGGACCGCCCGGGACCCCTCAACAATGTCGTGGTCAACTCCCCAGGCAGAGTGCCTGATTCTCACATCTCCCGACAGTCCATCATCACCCAGCGCTCCCAGGATGGCACCCATGGCAATGCAGTACTCTTTGGTAAGTACCAAATGAACACACCACACACCTCCAGTCCACAGTCATGCAACTCACGACACTGGCAATGGGCACGCAGCACAACTACATTCAACATGCCACACAACATGCCAACCGACCAGACACGACAACACGACTCCATTAGGAACTTGGCCTTGCCATGCCCACAACCCAGTCACAGCATGGCACCATAGACACACAATAGCAGGATGTGAGGAGAGGCATGGAGCAGGCATGTGCGAGAGTGGAAAGTGACTAAGGAATGTGAACCTACCCAATGCCAGATGTGGCGTGAAGATGCCGGACAGACCACAGCGTGCAAAACACGGAAATGGCCATGTGGAGATCAACTGCTGGTGCATGGAGTGTAGTGGCCCCACAGGCTGTGGGGCAGAACGCGGAAATGTTGCACGTTACGTCCCCCCCTGCATGCGCGGGCGGAGTGGGTTGGACCTGCGTACGCCAGGCCTGCGTAGGGGTGTGAACAAAAAGCCCGTCGCACTGGGCGTGGTTCTCATTCGGAATGGACAACGCGTCTGCCAGGGCGTCGCCTCTCAGCCCGCCACGAGTCCGGCACCGAGTGTGGCAGGGCCTGCATCCCTGTGTGTCTGCTGCACCCCGGGTCGCTGGGCCCCCGACTCGTCATGCCTGCCCCAGCGCACCAACGAGGCTCCGCTCACCTGCCGACACCGGCGTGTGTCAAAGAGGGCCCACCACGTGCCGGTGCAAGCTCCAGGCCCCAGGCCCGCGACCTTTGCAGCCTCCGCAGACCCTCGCTGGCCTCCACGGCGCAGGCCCACAGTACTCCTTTTACATTTACATACTCCACCGGTGTCCTCCTCGGCCCAGTGGGTCCCACATGTGGAACTGTGTCCTGAGTCATGAATGGCAGTGACCCCAAGTCTGTGGCAGCGGCCACAGCACCAGACTCTCTTCGATCAGTGAGGCATAATTCCATATCGCAGGCCGGCGACACGTGGTGCCATAACCCTGTTCAACGCAAGCCGGCGACACGTGGTGCCACTAACCCTGTTCAACACAAGCCGGCGACACGTGGTGCCACAAACCCTGTTCAACGCAAGCCGGCGACACGTGGTGCCACAAACCCTGTTCAACGCAAGCCGGCGACACGTGGTGCCACTAACCATGTTCAACGCAAGCCGGCGACACGTGGTGCCACTAACCCTGTTCAACGCAAGCCGGCGACACGTGGTGCCACAAACCCTGTTCAACGCAAGCCGGCGACACGTGGTGCCACTAACCCTGTTCAATGCAAGCCGGCGACACGTGGTGCCACAAACCCTGTTCAACGCAAGCCTGCGACACGTGGTGCCACTAACCCTGTTCAACGCAAGCCGGCGACACATGGTGCCACTAACCCTGTTCAACACAAGCCGGCGACACGTGGTGCCACAAACACTGTTCAACGCAAGCCGGCGACACGTGGTGCCACAAACCCTGTTCAACGCAAGCCGGCGACACGTGGTGCCACTAACCCTGTTCAACGCAAGCCGGCGACACGTGGTGCCACTAACCCTGTTCAACGCAAGCCGGCGACACGTGGTGCCACAAACCCTGTTCAACGCAAGCCGGCAACACGTGGTGCCACTAACCCTGTTCAACGCAAGCCGGTGACACGTGGTGCCACAAACCCTGTTCAACGCAAGCCAGCGCCACGTGGATGAGGGCACAGGCCTACACAGCGGCCCAGTGGGTCCCACATGTGGAACTGTGTCCTGAGTCATGAATGGCAGTGACCAGATGTCTACTGCAGGGGTGATATCACTAAACTCCCTGCTATCAGTGAAGCAAATGAATGCATCACAAGCACACGACACGTGTCTGTGGGCCCGTACTGACCGCTGCCCCCGCCCTACACTGCGGTCCAGTAGGCCCCACATCCAGCACCCAGTCATGATTCATGGATGCAGAGTCCATACCAGTGAACGCACGGAGAGTAGTAAGAGGAAGATGCGGTTCAGTCCGGATGAAAGCCGGATCCTCGTTACGGAGGTGACCAAACACTAGCAACAACTGACCTGGTGCCACTAACCCTGTGCAACGCAAGTCTGCGTCCCGTGGTGCCACTGAACCTGAACTACGCAGGCCGGTGGGACCATCCACCCTAAGCCGGTGACACTCAGTGAATGGCCCCTGCTGGCCGCTGCCTCAGGCCTACACTGCGGTCCAGTAGGCCACACATGTGGAACTGTGTCCTGGGTAAGATATGGAGGAGTCCACACCATTGGACACGCCTCATCGCAGGCGGCATCTCCTATCAGCACTGGTGCCACTAACTCTGTGCGCAATGACTTATGTGCACTCTCTGGTTGAACTTTGGTGGCATCTGAGTCCATGGCCTGGGGGTTGTCTGCATCATCATCTGGCTGGGACGGACTTGGTGTCCGACATGTGTTTGCTCCACTCATCTCCACCATGGTGACTGTTTCAGTGTGGTTCTGCCCTCGGCATCATGCCCTGGAGGTACACCTTCCACTGTCCACCGAGACACTCCGCGACAACCCCCTAGTCATCTGCGGGAACCTGCTCTGCTCTCGTGACCCTGCCCCAGTGCACCGCAAGTCAGCAGCCCGTGGCAGTAGGCCCGTGCAGGACGCTGTGCATCCGGGGCCACTAACTCTGTGCAGCTCAGGTCATGGGTCCTTTACGGTTGAATGGTTGTGTCCTTTACGATGTACACTGTTGTCGATTTCTGACTGCACCAGGCAGCCCTTGCCGGCTGGTGTGCACACACCCCACACACATCCAACACAGGTGTCACTCGATATGTGTGCCTGCTAATAAATGTGGCCGGGCACACGTGTCCGTAGCCATTCACACCATCTGAGCAAGTGTGTCCGTGTGGTCATTGTGTCAGCATGATGGGCACGGCACTGCAACATCACAGTGTGCTATCCTCAGCGGACGATACCATATCACCTCAGCGTTGGCAGTGACCTTGGACATGTAGCTTCGCCCGTCCCCCCCTGCATGCACAAACGGCGTGTGCTGGTCCGGCGTACGTCAGTTCAGCGCAGGGGTGTGCTGCATCGGCAGGGGGATCAGGGCGTGGCTCGGACCTGGCCTTGGGCAGGATGTGCGGTAAGTGTGTCTCTGTGTTGGGGTGTTGTCGCCACCAGGGCCACAGTAGACGATGTTGCAATGTAGCATGCACCAGGAGGGCGGGCCCGCACGGACAGGGAAATGTAGGAGCGCAAGACCGCTCGGGGTCTTGGCACATGCATGCCAAGTGTTATGTGTATCAGTCCTGCGGCTGCATGAGTCAGTTGCCTAGCCTCATTCGCAGCGTGATCACAGCCAGCCATTGACTGTACACTTGTATCCGTCCTGTCCGGACCATTGGCCTACACTCACTTGGCCGCACACCTTCAAAGGCCAGCGTCACGGTGTTGGTGGCATGCCGCTGGACATGCGCGGACAGGCATTACAATGGTGTGCTGTAGGAGTGCACGTGATACAACCGCGCAGGGCACACAAGTGTGGGGGCTCGTGGGAGGGTGGAGCAGCTGTGAGGCAACGTAACACACAGTGAGGCCACACATGTGCCACATGCTGGGCATATCATCCATGATTCCCTGGGTCGCAGACATCCCACCACACCCACGGCAGGCCTCTGTACATCTCCTGAATGCATGCAGATGGTGAAGTTACTGTAGGGATGAATGGTCCTTTGTCTGCACTATCTGGCGGTAGCATATCTGCAGCTCCTAGGTGTGACTTGCATGTGCCCAGCACCCCCTGACAGATAGGATAGCATTTCCAGGCGACTCCCACACTACGCACTACCAGACGTGAGGCCAACGTGTACACATCCCACACGCAGAAGTCCTTGGTCGTAGTTTGCGTACGTGAAATGGCCTTCACTCGTACTCCCTCCACACCCCAGGCCTGCACCCGTTGCACACAGACACTCCTCATTGCTCCAAGCTGTGGCGTTTCATCCACAGGACTGGCGCAGGTCCTCACAGTGCCGCTTCAAGCAGAGCCACTGACGCAATGGCAGACCATCCCAGACACATGCTCTACTCCAGTCACGTGGACCTGTACCGTGCACGTCTGTTGCATGCACTGGGGGCACTGCCATTGGCAGTGCTGCAGATCAGTTACAGGCTGAGCTTCCACATTGCCAATGTCACCTGCGTTCAGCCTGTGTTGCACTGTCGCTCGTGCATATTCGAGTGGTCCATGGATGTCTGCCTCTCCAACATTACGGTAGCTGACCTGGATTTCGACGTGTGTGTGCGCCCCTGTTAGACCACGACCAGGAGTGTCACTGTGATGCCCGTTTATGGCATGCCTGGATGTTTGGCATGCATGCTGGGGACTGGACCTGGGAGACTGCAGGAGTCGTCATGTGCAGTGACCACATTGAGCCGCTCCCTGATTGGGCTTTCATGCATATTGGGGCCAGGGGTTGGAGTGAGCACATCTGTCCGGGACAGCTGATGGGTTACGTCGCCGACATGTCAGATGTGGTGGACAACAATCTCGCATTGGAAATGTTGGCCTACGCTGCTGCACTCGAGTTCATGGACGAGTGACAAGGTACCCGCAGCCAGAACTGCATGTGACCCATTGCACGTGTCCCGACGCCTGGTTGCATGTTGGGGATCTGGTCACATGTCCCTAGGAGACAGTGGACATGGCTGCATTGGCCTGGACTCCTGATCCATGCGCGGACAACATACGCGGGTTGGCAATGACTTGTGTTGGTGATGGACTCCCCCGGGGTGGACATGGGCGCTTTCCAACATTCCTCATTCAGACATGCTGCTGCATTGGTCTGCATGTCGTGGCACTTCCCTTGGCCGTACTGACACACAATTGTTGATAAAGTTTCCGCACGTTCACTTGTCTCTAACTGTGTTGAGTGTTTATTTGTATGCCAATGTGTGTGTCACGGCCTATCTGGGTCCCTGCCTTACATGCATTGCTGCCCCATCAGGGCTGTGGGTTGGTACTTGTGCATTATCATGTCCCTGTTTCGTGCTTTGCCAGATACGTATGGCCATTTACCGATATTCACAAGGACTTATCTCCGATTTATCTCCACCTTAACTCATCAAAAGTGGAGATAGATTTAACACCCCATTCACGAGCGGGTGCAAACTGCAGACATCGCCAGTATTCCCGAGATAACTGCCCCAAAATGTATCTCCACGGTGGACACCACCAACTAACCCTAATGAGATGCAGAGTAGGCATTCCCGTGCAAAAACACACGAAAAAACCACAGCACCACTTTCACAACGAACTGCCAGATCTGCGATGCGAACCAAAAACAGGCAATAAGCAGCGGTAGCACCAGGGATATAACACCTGCCTTCTGCTGGTGTTAAGCAGGACGACTACCTGCAGTACGAAAGGGAGCCCAGCACAGAGCCACATCGGAAGACCCACAGATGCCATGGAGACAATGATCATGCAGCTCCGAGACCCATGAGGCACACAACACCCACCGCCACCACCCCCACCCCCAGGCCCGCCACCACCCCCAGGACCTGTCCCGCCCCCCCCCCCAGGAACACCACAGAGGCAGCGTACACAAAGACAGCGGACCCACCTGAAACGCACCTGCCGCCCAGACCCAACGCCAGAGGAGGACATTGCCCACTACAGGCCCAAACGGACAACCAACCCCCGCATCCTGACCCACATCCCCCACCTGCTGACGGTACCAACCCAGCGGACAACCAACATCCCTCCGCAGACAAAGCTGCCGGCTGCGCGGCACATGTCGGCCTCTGGTACCATCCAACCCACAACTGCCAGAGTCGGAGGAGTCACACAGCCAGCCCCATCCAAGGTCATCACACCTGTCCTGGATGCCAACATCAGCCTGGTACCACAGCCCCTCCACTTCACCCACACTGTGCAGGAGCAGCTGGAGACCAAGCAAGGCCCCTACGCCATAGCTGGATTCCCTCACGTGTCAGGGCCAACTGCACACATGTACCCCTCGTGCCCCCTGCCGACACTGCACACAACTACCACAACTGAAAGCACACACATCCCATGAATGTGCAGGCAATAGTGGACCGCCCGGGACCCCTCAACAATGTCGTGGTCAACTCCCCAGGCAGAGTGCCTGATTCTCACATCTCCCGACAGTCCATCATCACCCAGCGCTCCCAGGATGGCACCCATGGCAATGCAGTACTCTTTGGTAAGTACCAAATGAACACACCACACACCTCCAGTCCACAGTCATGCAACTCACGACACTGGCAATGGGCACGCAGCACAACTACATTCAACATGCCACACAACATGCCAACCGACCAGACACGACAACACGACTCCATTAGGAACTTGGCCTTGCCATGCCCACAACCCA
The DNA here is from genome assembly GCA_963921515.1 of Calotriton arnoldi. Taxonomy (NCBI): domain Eukaryota; kingdom Metazoa; phylum Chordata; class Amphibia; order Caudata; family Salamandridae; genus Calotriton; species Calotriton arnoldi. Next base: position 596,629 of record CAWUFW010000576.1, read on the forward strand.
GTCACAGCATGGCACCACAGACACACAATAGCAGGATGTGAGGAGAGGCATGGAGCAGGCATGTGCGAGAGCGGAAAGTGACTAAGGAATGTGAACCTACCCAATGCCAGATGTGGCGTGAAGATGCCAGACAGACCACAGCGTGCAAAACACGGAAATGGCCATGTGGAGATCAACTGCTGGTGCATGGAGTGTAGTGGCCCCACAGGCTGTGGGGCAGAACGTGGAAATGTTGCACGTTACGTCCCCCCCTGCATGCGCGGGTGGAGTGGGTTGGACCTGCGTACGCCAGGCCTGCGTAGGGGTGTGAACAAAAGCCCGTCGCACTGGGCGTGGTTCTCATTCGGAATGGACAACGCGTCTGCCAGGGCGGCGCCTCTCCAGCCCGCCACGAGTCCGGCACCGAGTGTGGCAGGGCCTGCATCCCTGTGTGTCTGCTGCACCCCGGGTCGCTGGGCCCCCGACTCGTCATGCCTGCCCCAGCGCACCAACGAGGCTCCGCTCACCTGCCGACACCGGCGTGTGTCAAAGAGGGCCCACCACGTGCCGGTGCAAGCTCCAGGCCCCAGGCCCGCGACCTTTGCAGCCTCCGCAGACCCTCGCTGGCCTCCACGGCGCAGGCCCACAGTACTCCTTTTACATTTACATACTCCACCGGTGTCCTCCTCGGCCCAGTGGGTCCCACATGTGGAACTGTGTCCTGAGTCATGAATGGCAGTGACCCCAAGTCTGTGGCAGCGGCCACAGCACCAGACTCTCATCGATCAGTGAGGCATAATTCCATATCGCAGGCCGGCGACACGTGGTGCCATAACCCTGTTCAATGCAAGCCGGTGACACGTGGTGCCACTAACCCTGTTCAACACAAGCCGGCGACACGTGGTGCCACAAACCCTGTTCAACGCAAGCCGGCGACACGTGGTGCCACAAACCCTGTTCAACGCAAGCCGGCGACACGTGGTGCCACTAACCCTGTTCAACGCAAGCCGGCGACACGTGGTGCCACTAACCCTGTTCAACGCAAGCCGGCGACACATGGTGCCACTAACCCTGTTCAACACAAGCCGGCGACACGTGGTGCCACAAACACTGTTCAACGCAAGCCGGCGACACGTGGTGCCACAAACCCTGTTCAACGCAAGCCGGCGACACGTGGTGCCACTAACCCTGTTCAACGCAAGCCGGCGACAAGTGGTGCCACTAACCCTGTTCAACGCAAGCCGGCGACACGTGGTGCCACAAACCCTGTTCAACGCAAGCCGGCAACACGTGGTGCCACTAACCCTGTTCAACGCAAGCCGGTGACACGTGGTGCCACAAACCCTGTTCAACGCAAGCCAGCGCCACGTGGATGAGGGCACAGGCCTACACAGCGGCCCAGTGGGTCCCACATGTGGAACTGTGTCCTGAGTCATGAATGGCAGTGACCAGATGTCTACTGCAGGGGTGATATCACTAAACTCCCTGCTATCAGTGAAGCAAATGAATGCATCACAAGCACACGACACGTGTCTGTGGGCCCGTACTGACCGCTGCCCCCGCCCTACACTGCGGTCCAGTAGGCCCCACATCCAGCACCCAGTCATGATTCATGGATGCAGAGTCCATACCAGTGAACGCACGGAGAGTAGTAAGAGGAAGATGCGGTTCAGTCCGGATGAAAGCCGGATCCTCGTTACGGAGGTGACCAAACACTAGCAACAACTGACCTGGTGCCACTAACCCTGTGCAACGCAAGTCTGCGTCCCGTGGTGCCACTGAACCTGAACTACGCAGGCCGGTGGGACCATCCACCCTAAGCCGGTGACACTCAGTGAATGGCCCCTGCTGGCCGCTGCCTCAGGCCTACACTGCAGTCCAGTAGGCCACACATGTGGAACTGTGTCCTGGGTAAGATATGGAGGAGTCCACACCATTGGACACGCCTCATCGCAGGCGGCATCTCCTATCAGCACTGGTGCCACTAACTCTGTGCGCAATGACTTATGTGCACTCTCTGGTTGAACTTTGGTGGCATCTGAGTCCATGGCCTGGGGGTTGTCTGCATCATCATCTGGCTGGGACGGACTTGGTGTCCGACATGTGTTTGCTCCACTCATCTCCACCATGGTGACTGTTTCAGTGTGGTTCTGCCCTCGGCATCATGCCCTGGAGGTACACCTTCCACTGTCCACCGAGACACTCCGCGACAACCCCCTAGTCATCTGCGGGAACCTGCTCTGCTCTCGTGACCCTGCCCCAGTGCACCGCAAGTCAGCAGCCCGTGGCAGTAGGCCCGTGCAGGACGCTGTGCATCCGGGGCCACTAACTCTGTGCAGCTCAGGTCATGGGTCCTTTACGGTTGAATGGTTGTGTCCTTTACGATGTACACTGTTGTCGATTTCTGACTGCACCAGGCAGCCCTTGCCGGCTGGTGTGCACACACCCCACACACATCCAACACAGGTGTCACTCGATATGTGTGCCTGCTAATAAATGTGGCCGGGCACACGTGTCCGTAGCCATTCACACCATCTGAGCAAGTGTGTCCGTGTGGTCATTGTGTCAGCATGATGGGCACGGCACTGCAACATCACAGTGTGCTATCCTCAGCGGACGATACCATGTCACCTCAGCGTTGGCAGTGACCTTGGACATGTAGCTTCGCCCGTCCCCCTGCATGCACAAACGGCATGTGCTGGTCCGGCGTACGTCAGTTCAGCGCAGGGGTGTGCTGCATCGGCAGGGGATCAGGGCGTGGCTCGGACCTGGCCTTGGGCAGGATGTGCGGTAAGTGTGTCTCTGTGTTGGGGTGTTGTCGCCACCAGGGCCACAGTAGACGATGTTGCAATGTAGCATGCACCAGGAGGGCGGGCCCGCACGGACAGGGAAATGTAGGAGCGCAAGACCGCTCGGGGTCTTGGCACATGCATGCCAAGTGTTATGTGTATCAGTCCTGCGGCTGCATGAGTCAGTTGCCTAGCCTCATTCGCAGCGTGATCACAGCCAGCCATTGACTGTACACTTGTATCCGTCCTGTCCGGACCATTGGCCTACACTCACTTGGCCGCACACCTTCAAAGGCCAGCGTCACGGTGTTGGTGGCATGCCGCTGGACATGCGCGGACAGGCATTACAATGGTGTGCTGTAGGAGTGCACGTGATACAACCGCGCAGGGCACACAAGTGTGGGGGCTCGTGGGAGGGTGGAGCAGCTGTGAGGCAACGTAACACACAGTGAGGCCACACATGTGCCACATGCTGGGCATATCATCCATGATTCCCTGGGTCGCAGACATCCCACCACACCCACGGCAGGCCTCTGTACATCTCCTGAATGCATGCAGATGGTGAAGTTACTGTAGGGATGAATGGTCCTTTGTCTGCACTATCTGGCGGTAGCATATCTGCAGCTCCTAGGTGTGACTTGCATGTGCCCAGCACCCCCTGACAGATAGGATAGCATTTCCAGGCGACTCCCACACTACGCACTACCAGACGTGAGGCCAACGTGTACACATCCCACACGCAGAAGTCCTTGGTCGTAGTTTGCGTACGTGAAATGGCCTTCACTCGTACTCCCTCCACACCCCAGGCCTGCACCCGTTGCACACAGACACTCCTCATTGCTCCAAGCTGTGGCGTTTCATCCACAGGACTGGCGCAGGTCCTCACAGTGCCGCTTCAAGCAGAGCCACTGACGCAATGGCAGACCATCCCAGACACATGCTCTACTCCAGTCACGTGGACCTGTACCGTGCACGTCTGTTGCATGCACTGGGGGCACTGCCATTGGCAGTGCTGCAGATCAGTTACAGGCTGAGCTTCCACATTGCCAATGTCACCTGCGTTCAGCCTGTGTTGCACTGTCGCTCGTGCATATTCGAGTGGTCCATGGATGTCTGCCTCTCCAACATTACGGTAGCTGACCTGGATTTCGACGTGTGTGTGCGCCCCCTGTTAGACCACGACCAGGAGTGTCACTGTGATGCCCGTTTATGGCATGCCTGGATGTTTGGCATGCATGCTGGGGACTGGACCTGGGAGACTGCAGGAGTCGTCATGTGCAGTGACCACATTGAGCCGCTCCCTGATTGGGCTTTCATGCATATTGGGGCCAGGGGTTGGAGTGAGCACATCTGTCCGGGACAGCTGATGGGTTACGTCGCCGACATGTCAGATGTGGTGGACAACAATCTTGCATTGGAAATGTTGGCCTACGCTGCTGCACTCGAGTTCATGGACGAGTGACAAGGTACCCGCAGCCAGAACTGCATGTGACCCATTGCACGTGTCCCGACGCCTGGTTGCATGTTGGGGATCTGGTCACATGTCCCTAGGAGACAGTGGACATGGCTGCATTGGCCTGGACTCCTGATCCATGCGCGGACAACATACGCGGGTTGGCAATGACTTGTGTTGGTGATGGACTCCCCGGGGTGGACATGGGCGCTTTCCAACATTCCTCATTCAGACATGCTGCTGCATTGGTCTGCATGTCGTAGCACTTCCTTGGCCGTACTGACACACAATTGTTGATAAAGTTTCCGCACGTTCACTTGTCTCTAACTGTGTTGAGTGTTTATTTGTATGCCAATGTGTGTGTCACGGCCTATCTGGGTCCCTGCCTTACATGCATTGCTGCCCCATCAGGGCTGTGGGTTGGTACTTGTGCATTATCATGTCCCTGTTTCGTGCTTTGCCAGATACGTATGGCCATTTACCGATATTCACAAGGACTTATCTCCGATTTATCTCCACCTTAACTCATCAAAAGTGGAGATAGATTTAACACCCCATTCACAAGCGGGTGCAAACTGCAGACATCGCCAGTATTCCCGAGATAACTGCCCCAAAATGTATCTCCACGGTGGACACCACCAACTAACCCTAATGAGATGCAGAGTAGGCATTCCCGTGCAAAAACACACGAAAAACCACAGCACCACTTTCACAACGAACTGCCAGATCTGCGATGCGAACCAAAAACAGGCAATAAGCAGCGGTAGCACCAGGGATATAACACCTGCCTTCTGCTGGTGTTAAGCAGGACGACTACCTGCAGTACGAAAGGGAGCCCAGCACAGAGCCACATCGGAAGACCCACAGATGCCATGGAGACAATGATCATGCAGCTCCGAGACCCATGAGGCACACAACACCCACCGCCACCACCCCCACCCCCAGGCCCGCCACCACCCCCAGGACCTGTCCCGCCCCCCCAGGAACACCACAGAGGCAGCGTACACAAAGACAGCGGACCCACCTGAAACGCACCTGCCGCCCAGACCCAACGCCAGAGGAGGACATTGCCCACTACAGGCCCAAACGGACAACCAACCCCCGCATCCTGACCCACATCCCCCACCTGCTGACGGTACCAACCCAGCGGACAACCAACATCCCTCCGCAGACAAAGCTGCCGGCTGCGCGGCACATGTCGGCCTCTGGTACCATCCAACCCACAACTGCCAGAGTCGGAGGAGTCACACAGCCAGCCCCATCCAAGGTCATCACACCTGTCCTGGATGCCAACATCAGCCTGGTACCACAGCCCCTCCACTTCACCCACACTGTGCAGGAGCAGCTGGAGACCAAGCAAGGCCCCTACGCCATAGCTGGATTCCCTCACGTGTCAGGGCCAACTGCACACATGTACCCCTCGTGCCCCCTGCCGACACTGCACACAACTACCACAACTGAAAGCACACACATCCCATGAATGTGCAGGCAATAGTGGACCGCCCGGGACCCCTCAACAATGTCGTGGTCAACTCCCCAGGCAGAGTGCCTGATTCTCACATCTCCCGACAGTCCATCATCACCCAGCGCTCCCAGGATGGCACCCATGGCAATGCAGTACTCTTTGGTAAGTACCAAATGAACACACCACACACCTCCAGTCCACAGTCATGCAACTCACGACACTGGCAATGGGCACGCAGCACAACTACATTCAACATGCCACACAACATGCCAACCGACCAGACACGACAACACGACTCCATTAGGAACTTGGCCTTGCCATGCCCACAACCCAGTCACAGCATGGCACCACAGACACACAATAGCAGGATGTGAGGAGAGGCATGGAGCAGGCATGTGCGAGAGCGGAAAGTGACTAAGGAATGTGAACCTACCCAATGCCAGATGTGGCGTGAAGATGCCGGACAGACCACAGCGTGCAAAACACGGAAATGGCCATGTGGAGATCAACTGCTGGTGCATGGAGTGTAGTGGCCCCACAGGCTGTGGGGCAGAACGTGGAAATGTTGCACGTTACGTCCCCCCCTGCATGCGCGGGTGGAGTGGGTTGGACCTGCGTACGCCAGGCCTGCGTAGGGGTGTGAACAAAAAGCCCGTCGCACTGGGCGTGGTTCTCATTCGGAATGGACAACGCGTCTGCCAGGGCGGCGCCTCTCAGCCCGCCACGAGTCCGGCACCGAGTGTGGCAGGGCCTGCATCCCTGTGTGTCTGCTGCACCCCGGGTCGCTGGGCCCCCGACTCGTCATGCCTGCCCCAGCGCACCAACGAGGCTCCGCTCACCTGCCGACACCGGCGTGTGTCAAAGAGGGCCCACCACGTGCCGGTGCAAGCTCCAGGCCCCAGGCCCGCGACCTTTGCAGCCTCCGCAGACCCTCGCTGGCCTCCACGGCGCAGGCCCACAGTACTCCTTTTACATTTACATACTCCACCGGTGTCCTCCTCGGCCCAGTGGGTCCCACATGTGGAACTGTGTCCTGAGTCATGAATGGCAGTGACCCCAAGTCTGTGGCAGCGGCCACAGCACCAGACTCTCTTCGATCAGTGAGGCATAATTCCATATCGCAGGCCGGCGACACGTGGTGCCATAACCCTGTTCAACGCAAGCCGGTGACACGTGGTGCCACTAACCCTGTTCAACACAAGCCGGCGACACGTGGTGCCACAAACCCTGTTCAACGCAAGCCGGCGACACGTGGTGCCACAAACCCTGTTCAACGCAAGCCGGCGACACGTGGTGCCACTAACCCTGTTCAACGCAAGCCGGCGACACGTGGTGCCACTAACCCTGTTCAACGCAAGCCGGCGACACGTGGTGCCACAAACCCTGTTCAACGCAAGCCGGCGACACGTGGTGCCACTAACCCTGTTCAATGCAAGCCGGCGACACGTGGTGCCACAAACCCTGTTCAACGCAAGCCTGCGACACGTGGTGCCACTAACCCTGTTCAACGCAAGCCGGCGACACATGGTGCCACTAACCCTGTTCAACACAAGCCGGCGATACGTGGTGCCACAAACACTGTTCAACGCAAGCCGGCGACACGTGGTGCCACAAACCCTGTTCAACGCAAGCCGGCGACACGTGGTGCCACTAACCCTGTTCAACGCAAGCCGGCAACACGTGGTGCCACTAACCCTGTTCAACGCAAGCCGGCGACACGTGGTGCCACAAACCCTGTTCAACGCAAGCCGGCAACACGTGGTGCCACTAACCCTGTTCAACGCAAGCCGGTGACACGTGGTGCCACAAACCCTGTTCAACGCAAGCCAGCGCCACGTGGATGAGGGCACAGGCCTACACAGCGGCCCAGTGGGTCCCACATGTGGAACTGTGTCCTGAGTCATGAATGGCAGTGACCAGATGTCTACTGCAGGGGTGATATCACTAAACTCCCTGCTATCAGTGAAGCAAATGAATGCATCACAAGCACACGACACGTGTCTGTGGGCCCGTGCTGACCGCTGCCCCCGCCCTACACTGCGGTCCAGTAGGCCCCACATCCAGCACCCAGTCATGATTCATGGATGCAGAGTCCATACCAGTGAACGCACGGAGAGTAGTAAGAGGAAGATGCGGTTCAGTCCGGATGAAAGCCGGATCCTCGTTACGGAGGTGACCAAACACTAGCAACAACTGACCTGGTGCCACTAACCCTGTGCAACGCAAGTCTGCGTCCCGTGGTGCCACTGAACCTGAACTACGCAGGCCGGTGGGACCATCCACCCTAAGCCGGTGACACTCAGTGAATGGCCCCTGCTGGCCGATGCCTCAGGCCTACACTGCGGTCCAGTAGGCCACACATGTGGATCTGTGTCCTGGGTAAGATATGGAGGAGTCCACACCATTGGACACGCCTCATCGCAGGCGGCATCTCCTATCAGCACTGGTGCCACTAACTCTGTGCGCAATGACTTATGTGCACTCTCTGGTTGAACTTTGGTGGCATCTGAGTCCATGGCCTGGGGGTTGTCTGCATCATCATCTGGCTGGGACGGACTTGGTGTCCGACATGTGTTTGCTCCACTCATCTCCACCATGGTGACTGTTTCAGTGTGGTTCTGCCCTCGGCATCATGCCCTGGAGGTACACCTTCCACTGTCCACCGAGACACTCCGCGACAACCCCCTAGTCATCTGCGGGAACCTGCTCTGCTCTCGTGACCCTGCCCCAGTGCACCGCAAGTCAGCAGCCCGTGGCAGTAGGCCCGTGCAGGACGCTGTGCATCCGGGGCCACTAACTCTGTGCAGCTCAGGTCATGGGTCCTTTACGGTTGAATGGTTGTGTCCTTTACGATGTACACTGTTGTCGATTTCTGACTGCACCAGGCAGCCCTTGCCGGCTGGTGTGCACACACCCCACACACATCCAACACAGGTGTCACTCGATATGTGTGCCTGCTAATAAATGTGGCCGGGCACACGTGTCCGTAGCCATTCACACCATCTGAGCAAGTGTGTCCGTGTGGTCATTGTGTCAGCATGATGGGCACGGCACTGCAACATCACAGTGTGCTATCCTCAGCGGACGATACCATGTCACCTCAGCGTTGGCAGTGACCTTGGACATGTAGCTTCGCCCGTCCCCCCCTGCATGCACAAACGGCGTGTGCTGGTCCGGCGTACGTCAGTTCAGCGCAGGGGTGTGCTGCATCGGCAGGGGAGCAGGGCGTGGCTCGGACCTGGCCTTGGGCAGGATGTGCGGTAAGTGTGTCTCTGTGTTGGGGTGTTGTCGCCACCAGGGCCACAGTAGACGATGTTGCAATGTAGCATGCACCAGGAGGGCGGGCCCGCACGGACAGGGAAATGTAGGAGCGCAAGACCGCTCGGGGTCTTGGCACATGCATGCCAAGTGTTATGTGTATCAGTCCTGCGGCTGCATGAGTCAGTTGCCTAGCCTCATTCGCAGCGTGATCACAGCCAGCCATTGACTGTACACTTGTATCTGTCCTGTCTGGACCATTGGCCTACACTCACTTGGCCGCACACCTTCAAAGGCCAGCGTCACGGTGTTGGTGGCATGCCGCTGGACATGCGCGGACAGGCATTACAATGGTGTGCTGTAGGAGTGCACGTGATACAACCGCGCAGGGCACACAAGTGTGGGGGCTCGTGGGAGGGTGGAGCAGCTGTGAGGCAATGTAACACACAGTGAGGCCACACATGTGCCACATGCTGGGCATATCATCCATGATTCCCTGGGTCGCAGACATCCCACCACACCCACGGCAGGCCTCTGTACATCTCCTGAATGCATGCAGATGGTGAAGTTACTGTAGGGATGAATGGTCCTTTGTCTGCACTATCTGGCGGTAGAATATCTGCAGCTCCTAGGTGTGACTTGCATGTGCCCAGCACCCCCTGACAGATAGGATAGCATTTCCAGGCGACTCCCACACTACGCACTACCAGACGTGAGGCCAACGTGTACACATCCCACACGCAGAAGTCCTTGGTCGTAGTTTGCGTACGTGAAATGGCCTTCACTCGTACTCCCTCCACACCCCAGGCCTGCACCCGTTGCACACAGACACTCCTCATTGCTCCGAGCTGTGGCGTTTCATCCACAGGACTGGCGCAGGTCCTCACAGTGCCGCTTCAAGCAGAGCCACTGACGCAATGGCAGACCATCCCAGACACATGCTCTACTCCAGTCACGTGGACCTGTACCGTGCACGTCTGTTGCATGCACTGGGGGCACTGCCATTGGCAGTGCTGCAGATCAGTTACAGGCTGAGCTTCCACATTGCCAATGTCACCTGCGTTCAGCCTGTGTTGCACTGTCGCTCGTGCATATTCGAGTGGTCCATGGATGTCTGCCTCTCCAACGTTACGGTAGCTGACCTGGATTTCGACGTGTGTGTGCGCCCCTGTTAGACCACGACCAGGAGTGTCACTGTGATGCCCGTTTATGGCATGCCTGGATGTTTGGCATGCATGCTGGGGACTGGACCTGGGAGACTGCAGGAGTCGTCATGTGCAGTGACCACATTGAGCCGCTCCCTGATTGGGCTTTCATGCATATTGGGGCCAGGGGTTGGAGTGAGCACATCTGTCCGGGACAGCTGATGGGTTACGTCGCCGACATGTCAGATGTGGTGGACAACAATCTCGCATTGGAAATGTTGGCCTACGCTGCTGCACTCGAGTTCATGGACGAGTGACAAGGTACCCGCAGCCAGAACTGCATGTGACCCATTGCACGTGTCCCGACGCCTGGTTGCATGTTGGGGATCTGGTCACATGTCCCTAGGAGACAGTGGACATGGCTGCATTGGCCTGGACTCCTGATCCATGCGCGGACAACATACGCGGGTTGGCAATGACTTGTGTTGGTGATGGACTCCCCCGGGGTGGACATGGGCGCTTTCCAACATTCCTCATTCAGACATGCTGCTGCATTGGTCTGCATGTCGTGGCACTTCCCTTGGCCGTACTGACACGCAATTGTTGATAAAGTTTCCGCACGTTCACTTATCTCTAACTGTGTTGAGTGTTTATTTGTATGCCAATGTGTGTGTCACGGCCTATCTGGGTCCCTGCCTTACATGCATTGCTGCCCCATCAGGGCTGTGGGTTGGTACTTGTGCATTATCATGTCCCTGTTTCGTGCTTTGCCAGATGCGTATGGCCATTTACCGGCCACAAGCGGGTGCACTTGTGTCCTGTGTTCGGTTGTGCAGATGTTGGTGTTTGTACCACATTGTGTTGGATGTTGGGGTGCTCTGCTTCCTATGTGTGTGTGCTGCATTGTGTGTGAGATGTCCCTTCAGCTCTGATTTGGCTCACCCTTCTCCCTTTCAGGCAGTGTGGTTTTCACTTCTGTGCTTGTTCAGTGGTGTGATATTGCCGAGTTGTGTGACTTGTGCTCTTGTTGTTCCTCTTGGGCATGGTTTGTCTGCAGTTGTGCTGTGCTTAATTGTGCATGTGTGCCATTGTGCCCATCTCCCCCCGTCCCCCCAGTCCCTGGTTATTCCTCTCCCTGTTGCTGTTGTGTCTGTTGATTTTGAGCAGTTTCCGGTCCCCGACTCCTACCACCATCTCCAGACTGATGTGGTGGACACCATTTCCTCCATGTCATCCAGCTCCTGGTGTGGCGCTGGTCTCCCACCTCCGGTGTGCATTGCTGCCTTGTGGTTGTTGGCGTGTTTGTGCGTTTTGCAACATTCCAGCTGTTCTGGTTTTCTGCCATTGTCCTCCTCCGCTCTCCGGCTGCATTCACCTTGTCCACGATGGCCTGCCATGTCTAATGTTTTGTTGCCAATGGTGCTTGTGGGGTTGTGTGCTAGCTCCAACTGCCTCCATTGTGCTTCGCTGTTTTCTGTTTGGTTTGTCTTTCTTTTTCCTGCTTTTGTTGTGCTTATTCCCGCATGCCGTATATGTGTCGCGGGCCTTGCGCTGCTTATCGCTGCTTTCCTCCTCGCGAATGGGCTCATCGCATGTTTTTTAGTGTTGGGGTTTGTGTTTTTATCTCCGTCGAGGTGGTTGTATCGCGGACATTGGCCGCAATTTCGGGAGACTATCGCATGGTACCGCCGTGTTGTGAATTCCTCGTTAACACGGGTTTATTTTCCCGCAATAGGCTGCGATGTGTGAAGTTGCGTTAACATTTTTTGGAGATGTTTAGCACACGTTCTTGTGAACATACCCCACAGTCTTTTGTTTGTATTCTTTGTGAGAAAGAGTTGGCTGGGGCACCTGAAAGCAATTAAGTGCACCGGAAACTAAAGCAGATGGGTGTGAACTGGGATTTATTTGGTATTAGCTATGAACGGAGCCGCCTTTCCAGTGGTTGATTTAAGGACAGCATTATATATGGCGACTTTAATAGCTAGTTGTGGTCCATAAAAATGGGAATTTGTTGCCCTGGTTCTTCGTTGAGTTACGGATGAGTTGGTAAGCACACCAAGTGACAATTTCACACTAGTGAGTTCACTTTTGGTGAAGGGGTTGCATTTGTAATGATGCAATCCTGTTTTTAGCAATCACGGGTTTCACGTATTTGTTATGTGGTTATCCAGCATGAGGATAAGGTTACACTGTACTTTAATGGATTTCACTCTGGTGTGTGATGTTTATTTTTATGCACATCTTTGGGCTGTTTTAAATGAGGATTTTTTGTTGCGGGTCATGAATACTTGGTTGGGGGTAGTGCTACAAAGTTTGCACGAAGGCCGAAATAGTTATATTGTATTAGGTGCAAGGCTAGTATATAGTTTTTCAGTTTCAATGTAGATCTTTTTGTCAAATTTAGAATTTGATTGTGCTGATGGGTTCTTAGCTACTCCTGTGGAAGGGAATTATCCCGAAATGCATTGGGTAGATTTTAAAGACGCTGTGACATGAGGAACTTTTAACCCTCTTGAGCTGCTGTGAAAAGCCTGCATAGGCATTGTTGAAAATATTGTGATAAAGAATTGAAGTAACATGAAAGCATTTGGACAAAAAAATGGAGAAACGTTTGACAAAAAGAAGATTATAAGTGACAAACTGGCGCAAAACTGTGGATTCATTTATATATGTGGCTGTGCGTTTTGTTTGGGGACCTGAGGAGGCTCTGTTTCTTTCAATTCAGAAAACGTGCACGGACAGAGCGCGCATCTAGGTTGCGTGCCTTAACGCCGTTGAGCATTAGCGTGCCTTAACGCCGTTGAGCATTAATAAAAGTTGGAGTAAAAAAGTGGAGTGCACACTACCATCTTTAGTGTGCAACATAAACTTTTTGCCGGGCCTAAACCTTCCTTTTTAATACATTGAAGTCACCCCTAGGGTATTCCCTAAACAGCACAGAGTGCAGGGTGCAGTGCATTAAAAAAGTTGGACATGTACTTTTAAGTTTTAAATGTCCTGGTAGTAAAAAGCTCTAAAATTTGTTTTTACCTACTGCAAGGCCTAACTTTCCCATAGGATAACATTGGATTACATTAATAAGTGGTATCTTTCAAGTGGGAGCAAGTAGAATTATCGAGTTTGGTCTCTAAAGAATTCTAATTTAAAACCCTTTTTAATGATAAAGTTCGATTTTAAGTCATAATTCTGAAAATTACACTTTTAGAAGGTTGACATTTTCTTGCCCCAACCATTTGGTGCCTCCAGCCTTTATCTTGGGACACATGATTGGACTTAAAATCCAACTTTACCATTGGCCTTTGAGTATTGCTCCCAGACAGTGAGACAAAGGGGGAATAGGTGTTGGCAGGATGGGCCATCCGTGACTTGAAAGTAGGGGGTGGAGCTGTCACCTACCACACTTGCACATGACAAAGACTCTGCCTCGACACACTCACAAAGGGTTTCACTCTAGTCTTTTGTGCACCCAGACACGCTGGGGTCAGAGCAGGGAAGCAGGAAATTCCAGACACTTTTTGGGTGGAAACATTTAGAAACTTCTCCTACTTCAAAGTTGGCACCAAGGATAACTAGTGGACCCTAAGACCCAAATCTTCAGTACACTCCTAGACCTGTGGAAGACTCAGAAGAAGGGCTGCTGTGCTGCTCTGTTGCAAGAAGGACTGCTACTCTGTTGCCTGAGTAAGAAGGACTCGAACTGCATCTTGGCCCTAGGACCACCAGAGTGACTCCAAGGGCTAGTTGGCTGGCCTCCTGATCAGAGCCTCACTGACAGAAGAGTCTCCAACCACCTTCAACCCTGCATATGGACTCTGTCTGTTAGGACTCTTGCCCTAAATTGGTGCCACCCCTGTGTGGACCCTTGGAAGTGGGCCTTAAGGTGCTCTGCCAGCCCAGCAGTGGTCTTTTGAGCTGAACCATTGCAGTGCCACACATCTCCTTGCAGCTCAGCATCAGAACTGCTGCTGCACGTGCATCGACGATGCAGCATCTTGCAGCTCTTTGGAAATGCTGCTGTGCGACATATCCTCAACCCAGGACCTCGCATTGCAGCCCCGCAGCTCCTTGGAACCACTGCTGTGTGATGCATTCTGGATGTAAGACCCTGCATAGCTGCCCCGAGTCAGCATCTCGCACTCGCGGCTGCATAATGCATCCTCAAAACGGAATCTCACAACGCTTTGCAAACAGGATTTAAGTTACTTTTTTCAGCTGACCTAACTTGGTCCATGTATCGGGCCTGCACTTCATTGCAGACTTTGTCCTGGTCCGTCATGACCAGATAACCACATTTTCTGATTTGTGCTTTTAAGCATTATTTTGACCTAAACCTTTAAAATTGCATATCCTGTAGATTCCTGCAACCAGACGGTGTGCTGTTTTAATATAAACCAGCTGGAGAAGAGGGATACCCACAAAATCCAGGAAGACTTAACTGAACGAATTTAGACACCAACAGTGTGTAGCAATCTCATTTTGTGCTTTGTATTTTGTGAGGCACAAACCCCCATTTGTGTTGAGGTATTTTTCCCCAAGAGATCTGGCTCAGTAGATCATGTGCAGTAGAATTTTGGTCAGATAAAGCCTTCCTCATCACACCACTTTACTGATTTTGCTTGCTCTTGAAGAGTAAGTACAAAAGTTAAATATCTGATTGCTCTTAGTCCCTGGACTTATCCATGCACTTGTGGGTCAGACTTACCTGGGCCCTGGGATTGTTAACGTTCCACAGGGGGGATTAATTATTGTTCAGAGAGGTTTACATTCATCAGTAAATCTCTAATACTAAGGTTTTACATTTTTTATAGGAATGCTTTTACGTATTTTTCTTGTTATGCATATTGTCCTTTTTTATTTTTGCTTTACTATTTATATTGAAAAGAGAGGTGAATGTTTACATCTTTTATCTCTTAATTTGTTTTAGGTTGAATTATTGAAACCGCACACATATATGAAGAGTAGTGCCAGGAATCAGCAAGTTAGGAAACAGGCAACACACACAGTGAGATCATGAGGCGGATACACGCATTTGAGGGTAGAACAGACCTAAGAAAACAAACATGATGGTCACTAATACGTTACTTAAGGTGAACTGTCGGGAAGATAATGGGAGTGAGTGAGGGATTGTCGGTTTTGGAGAAGAGACTGGTGGTGTTTGGCGGGAAAGTAGTTCTAAGTAACAGTAGGTTAATGAGGGTGGAAACTTTGACCATGGTATCTGGCAACTATTTGTTTGGGTTTTCGTGGCTCTTGCTAATCGCAGTAGTTCTAGTGTGTTCTTTCACTTTTATTGCTTTGTTCCCTAGCTTTTATCATTTCCCAACCTCCTTCTTGTTCCTATGTCCCTTTTTGTTGGCAAATTATGTTTGTGCTGTGCTTGTTTTAAACCCTGCAGACATGCTTTAGTGGTCCTCGGATTCCAGGAGATGTGTTGGTACTCCAAGGAGTTTTTCACAGTCCAACATTAGTGCATGCTGGTAAGTGAACTTGTAGCATTTATATGGCTGTTACATTATATCGACCTTGTGCGCAAATTACTGAAGTCTGCTTTTCCACTCCTGGGTGCACCTATTACCAGATGAGACAGTAAAGGGCTGTTTTGAGATGAGCACTGAGAACTGAACCAATTGTTGGCAACTTTTGTGTTTCGTAGGTTCTTTTGTTATGTTCCCTTTATTCCCCGGTGGCCTGCGCTAGTTGACCTTCCGGAGCTTCAGGAGCAGTCTATATGAAGGAGGGGGCAGTGCATTGAATCTCCTTGCTAATTTATTGTCATATTCTGACTGGTCTTGATGAGTAGATATTGTGTTTAGTTAAACTACCAGGCAAGGTGACGGTCTTGTTTATACCATTAATGTAAAGTTTAATTTACACTGTGGGGTCCTTTTTTGGTCAAGCCTGCAGGTAGCAAGCGTGTGCTGTCACCATAGCGACGATCTCTTGTGTTTAAAAAAGAAACTCTACTAAAAAGGGGCCTTTAGCCTGCCCATTACTTACCATTTGTTGGCATCATAATCACTCTTCTTTGCTGCCTTCTAGTTCGGCAGCACTTGCGACATGTCACTTCCTGCTCTTTGTGTGGTGCATGGACCAAGTACAGATTGATTAAACTTAATTTGTGTCCTTCTGCTGCTCATGCTATGATTGAGGTACTATTTCTTCTTTTTTTGACATTTTTATTAGTGAAACTCAACCCGACCCAAAGGTATTGGAATGCTAATGCACGTATCAGAAACAGAGGTATTTCATTGCATTCCCCGTGTGATGTTGTATGCAAAGTTATTTTAATTTCAAAAAGCATGTGTGAATTATGTGTTACAAGGGCAGAGAGGTTTATTTTTGTAACCCTAATGTGAATGCACGTAATTTGAATACATTTTTTATGTATATATTGACGTAAATCCCCTAAGGTCCGACTCGTCCAACTCAATTTTAAGTAAGCCCTGGCAACATTTTAGACAATGCAAGGCGCCATTTTAAACAATGGAGGTTGCCATTTTAGACAATGAAAGGTGTCATTTTAGACAATGGAAGGTGTCATTTTAGACAATGGAGGTCATCATCTTTAGACAAAGGAGGTCGCCAACTTTAGACAATGGAGGACGCCATCTTTCTCAATTTATGCAGAATCGTTGTCACGTCTGCTTATCTTTCAAAGAACTGTGAAAGTGTCAGGTCATTCAGTTAATGACACAGATATAACACTTGATGTGACATCAGTCTGGGACAAGTGTCTACTTATCACCATGTGAACAAGTACAGACATGTAGCCAAAATAGTGTAGTCTGAATTGGCATGCTCTCACCTTATTTGTTCATAAGGTGACGTCTGGGATGCACTCCTTGATGCACATAATCTATGCCAGACATTCGAAAAGTTATGTTAGAAATTCCAATCTCTGGTAAGATTTAATATATAAGGGCTGCTATTTGACCACTTGTCAGGAGTGTCCTTTTCCCAGATTATTGCTCAACGTTAGGCCAGAACATGGCCACACCTACTGCCAGCGCACTTTGAAGATGCTACATCTCGCCCAGAGCTGACAAAGCCGAATCCTGGAGGAAGGCTGCTACCGCAGTGTTTGTTTGCCATTTGCAGGTAATACTGCATTCACGCCTCCACTGAAAACGACAGCTCTCGCTGAAATTGGTTTCAAAACCTGTAGTCTCTTAAATAGATTAATACATTATTTTTGATCTTTTTATTCAATTAGTACGTCAAATAAATCCATTTACAGAAATTATCAAAGAAAAATATGGTTTGAGTAATCAATATTACAAATTGACAAGCGTGTCCCATAAAGGAATTAGTCCCTATTTTAACTAATGAAAGAAAGAACTAATGGAACTCATAAAGAGTTCAGGAAAGGAGTGGGATCAAAGGAGCATCAAGTTCGAAATCAAATTAAGTAGTTGAACTCTCCGTAAAGAGTAGTTCATGAAACTCAGCTGAGACTCAATCTCTAAAAAGCATCAGCATACAGTTACAGTAGCAAACTGTACAAAAATAAACTTCAACGCAGCATTAGGGGAAACAGATGCAGCAGTAGTGACATCCATCTAAATAGGAAAGTAGAGGTAGCGTTACCTCCAAAATGGCACGTAACAGTAGTAGCCGTCTGTAGTAGCCCACAGCCGAATAACAGAACGCAAATCGTGGAAAAGAGAGCTCTGAGTGAATGTCTCTGAATCTAACCAGAAACACGCTCTAATATAAAAGTCAAGAACATATGCGGACAAGAATGTTGCAGATCAGGTCACTCCAGTCCAATGAGAAGACATCTTTCAATGGTGAGCAGCTTTGTTCGTCCTAGTACATCTAGAATATGTAGCTTAAGAAAGGAAAAAGTTTATAAACTCAAAACATTCTGCAGCTATGACAAGTAAATCACATAAAGGTCAAGCTATCAAATACATTTGTGCATGGTCAAGCAATTTATAAAGCCCCTGTTTGTTAAAGGAAAAATCCAACAGCAGTCTACCAGTGAATATGGGTGCCTGGTGCATTTTGCACATAGTGACTACGTGCCATTTTTAAAGTGTATTTGCATGTTAATACCTAAGGCAAACTATCATTTTTGTTAATTAATATTTATATATATTTTCGAACTCTATCATCTTAAGCTATATGATATTTTATGATACTTGTTAGGTTATCTGAATTTTTTATACTGATAATAGTGCCTTATGTTATATGTTCACTTATGTATCCCAACTACTTCAGGGACCAAACAGAAAACTGTTAATCATAGTTCTCTCTCCGGTTCACACAATCAAATTCCATTTTGAGATTTTAAGGTATTTCTAAAAGCATACCTCCCAAGCCCTCTGTGTGATTTCAAAGTGTATGAATGTTTCCAATTCAAATGTATTTTTATTGGTTAAGCCAATAAAAAAGTATGTGTTGTATTCAACTCATGCATTTAATGCACTTATTTCATTTCTTTAAAAAATTTAAAATGCAAACTACTGCACCTTCCAAGTGGCTTTTGAATGATCCAATTCAACTGTGATTCTCTATGTAATTTTAAAATGCATTTACATGTAATTACCGGACGCAAATTATCATTTTCATTAATTAATATTTATATACATTTTCTAACTCTATCAATTTCCCCGTCTGATGGTTATCTTAACCATTACACTAATGTCATTTAATATGTGAGTTTGCTCAGAGAGCACTTTCATAATCCGTCGAGTATTACCTTTTTCTTTTCTAACCTCGACATTTTAATGATTTCATGTAATTAGCATTCATGAGATGATTTAATCCCAAATCTTTTTAGTATCTCTTATTCAATTGTTCTCTTCTTTTGCATAGAATAAAGCATAAAGAAAAAGCAAGCAAACCCCTATAATTATTACTGGCATAAAAACAGCTTTTAAAATACCTCCTCCTTCCATTGTAAACCAATTTCCAATCGTTCGAACTCCTTTTCCAACATTTTTAAAGATACTAGGTGTTTCCAACTCTTCTATCTCAGATTTTATATCTGAAATATTCTTTGCAAAGCCTTCAATCGCCTTATTCTCAACAGGTATATAGGAACAACAATGGGCTAATCTGAGCATTTGGCACACCCCGCCCTTTTCTGTGAGTTAAATGTCTAATGCTAAATAGCCGTGCAAACCATTGAACGTATAGCAATTAACTCAGTGTTTACTACTAGTAAAGCTCCAAAAGTACTGGTTGCCATTTTGTCGACAACTGTTGGCAGCTTTCTGATCATTTTGCCATTCAATATGACACCTACAGGTGGAATGATTGCACAAAATATATCTCCTACTAACTCAGCTCCTCTTTCAGTACTTCGTTTGTGTATGTGTACTGGTATCATTGTTAATGCAGCTAAGCTTTGTACATGGTACAAATACCCTCCCCTTCAGCAGGTACCAAGAAATAAGCATTCTGTCCACAAATAAAATACACTCTGGGAATTGCAGATTTTTCTCCTTGTAAAATGTGCCATGCTCCCTCTGTTAATTCAAAAGTGCGATCACAACTAATAATTTCTACATGTCTGGTTCATTTGGGTGTTCTTCTTCTGTAAACACAAATGTTCCCTTTGTGTTGACTATCTCACCTTAATTTGGGACACATCATTTTCTTTATAAATTCACCGTCTTCTTTCTTCCAAACAATTTTCATAACATCACAATGTTTATTCTTAATATGCGTTATATTTATGTATCTCTCTTCTAAAGCCATTATGTAAATCTTCTCTAATGGTTTTGTCAAGCAGGTTAAATTGTTTTTGTGAGCCTTAACACTATCTATCGACCTATGGGGAAAGACGTAATACCAAGCTGTGTTCATCTCTTTTGCTTGCGGGTGTAAATTTGTGATTTCTATTAAAGGTACTCTTGAAAGTATTAAATCATAATTAGAATAGAAATATATTCAAAATGTTCTAGCCTTTATACAAGTGAAAGCAAAATACTACAAGAAATAGCATATGACAATGGCATGTGATAATAAGTGACCTCTTCTGATGCAGATGTGGGTTAATGATTACTAACATATCAACCCTTGGCAACTACAGCATCAGTGTATTCTTGAACTAATCTAGAGTAAACAGTGGAGAGATTATCTTTCTTGTAGCTAAAAAAGAAGCTCTTAGTTGGTCTTCATCATTGAGGTATGTGTGTGGCTTAATTGTATTATTTGATCTATACTTTACTTCAGGGGTTCAATAAAATCCTACTAATAATATAGTAATCAATATTACTGTTATGATGAAGATTGAACCCATAATATAGTTACACGTATTTCTAATGCAACACATTTCTCTTAAATTAGGTTAGGTGCAATAAAGTTCAACAGTCAAACAATTCAGTGTAAAATATTATTAGTAAAACAACTTAGGTTCAGCAGTTCAGATTTCTAATTAGACAATCCTTAACCCTACTCTGTGTTCTTCTACACTGTTATCCCTACTCTTCTACTGCCGACTCAGGCCTAGATTAATCTTCTGGAAAATAGGAAATTAAAATACTAAAGGTCTAACAGGACATTTCTTTTTCATTGATTTGTTATTATTTCTTTCTTTCAGATTTTGATAGTACTCAGTTGTTAGTTTTGACTTTTCCAATTTTTCCTCTTAATGCTTAAACGTCTTGGAGGTTCATACAGTTCAAATCTCACATCACACAGATCATCTAATGTAGCGTTCAGTACTTTGTCCATATAGTATGTCTATTCAGGTGCTGAATACCTCTGACAACGCACCCTTGCTCTTTTTGTTCTTCTGAGGGCTTGTTTGTTTTGCTCTATACTACTTTTCAATCAATCAATCAATCAATCAGGGGAATTGTAAGCACGCTACTCACCCGTGAGGGTCTCAAGGCGCTGAGGGGGGGTGGTCCGCAGATCTGTTTAGCCGAAGAGCCAGGTCTTGAGGTCTTCCTGAAGGTGTTCAGGGAGGGGGCGCGTCTGATGTCTGCCGGTAGCTCGTTCCAGGTCTTGGCTGCAATGTGAGAGAAGGATCTTCCGCCTGCTCTGGCTCTGTGGATGCGCGGGGTTTCGGCCAGTGCGAGGTTGGAAGATCAGAGGTTTCTTTTGGGTACGTGGAAGTTGATTCTGTCGTTGAGGTATTTGGGTCCGTTGTTGTGTAGGCATTTGCAGGCGTGAGTGAGGATTTTGAAAGTGACTCTTTTCTCCGCGGGGAGCCAGTGGAGACTTCGTAGGTGTTGGCTGATGTGTTCGTGTCGGGGGATGCCGAGGACGAGTCTGGCGGCGGTGTTTTGTACTGTCTGGAGTTTGCGGAGTAGGGACTTGTTGATGCCGGTGTAGAGTGCGTTTCCATAGTCCAGTCTGCTGGTGATGAGTGCATGGGTGACTGTCTTCCTTGACTCAGGGGGGATCCACTTGTAGGTCTTGCGGAGGATGTGGAGGGTGTTGAAGCAGCTGGAGGTGACGGCGTTGACCTGTCGGTTCATGGAGAGTGATGAGTCGAGTACGATGCCGAGGTTCTTGGCGTGGTCTGAGGGGGTAGGTGGGCTTCCGAGGGCGGTCGGCCACCAGGTGCTGTCCCATGCAGAAGGGGTGGTACCGAGGACTTCTGTCTTCTCGGCGTTGAGCTTCAGGCAGCTGTTGGTCATCCAGACTGCGACGTCTTGCATTCCTTTCTGGAAGTTGAGTTTGGCAGTGGTGGGGTCTTTGGTGAGGGAGAGGATCAGCTGGGTGTTGTCGGCGTAGGATACGATGTTGAGGCCATGTTGTCGGGCGATGGCTGCGAGGGGGGCCATGTAAATGTTGAAGAGGGTGGGGCTCAGTGATAAACCCTGTGGGACTCCGCAGGTGATTTTTGTGGGGTCGGAGAGGAAGGGTGGGAGTCTGATCCTTTGGCTTCTTCCGGTGAGGAATGATCGGATCCAGTCCAGGGCTGTTCCTTGTATGCCTGCGTCGTGTAGTCTGACGACTAGTGTGCGATGGGAGACAGTGTCGAAGGCCGCTGATAGGTAGAGTAGGATGAGGGCTGCGGAGTGGCCTTGGTCCAGGAGTGTGCGGATGTCGTCTGTGGCGGTGAGTAGGGCGGTCTCTGTGCTGTGGTTGCTTCGGAATCCGGATTGGGACGGGTCGAGGACGGCGTTCTCTTCAATGAATCGTGTCAGTTTCCTGTTGACTGTTTTTTCTGCAACTTTGGCTGTGAAGGGGAGGAGCGAGATGGGCCGATAGTTCTTGAGGTCGGTGGGGTCAGCGGTGGGCTTCTTGAGCAGGGGTCTGACTTCTGTGCGCTTCCAGTCATCTGGGAAGGTGCCTGTTTTGAAGGTGGTGTTGATGGTGCGTTGTAGTTTGGGTGCGATAACGGCCACGGCTCTGTGGTAGATGTGAGGGGGGCAGGGGTTGGTGGGGGCCCCCGAGTGGATGCTTTTCATGGTCGAGGCGGTGTCTTCGGCCGTGATCGGTGTCCAGTTGGAGATGGTGGGCTGGCTGGTGTTTCTGGGGGGCGGGGGGCCATCTGTGGCGCCTGGTGGATGGTCGATTAAGTTGTTGTAGAGGTTTTTGATCTTGAGGTGGAAATAGGTTCCAAGCTTGTCACAGAGGTCTTGGGATGGGGTGATGTCTGTGGCTTTGCTGCGTGGGTTGGTGAATTCTTGAATGACACTGAAAAGTTTCTTGGAGTTGGTGGAGTTGGCCAGGATTTTGTTGTGGATGAAGTTCCTTTTGGTGGCTCTGATCTGGTTGTGGTAGTCCGTCATGGCGTCCTTGTAGGTGGTGTGGTTTTCGGTTGTCTTGGTGTTTCTCCAGTTCTTCTCCAGGCATCTGCAGGTGCGTCTGGCTTCTTGGAGAGCGGTTGTGAACCAGGCGGCTTTCCTGGGGCGTTGTCTGTCGGGGTTGCGTAGCGGGGCGAGCTCATCTGCGCAGTTGGAGATCCAGGTGTGGAGTTCTCTGGCTGCGTCGTTTGCGCTGTTTGCGTCGGGTGCCCAGGTGTGGTTGTCTCGGGTGAGGGTGGAGTTAAGTTGCTCGCCGGTAACCTTGCTCCATTTCCTTCGTGGTGGGCGTGGGGCTGGTTTGGGTGCCTTGGGTTTGTTGATGGCGAAGTGTACGCAGTGGTGGTCAGTCCATGGCGGCTGCGTTGTGTGGCTGAAATGGACGCTGTTTCCTGCCGCGAAGATGGGGTCGAGGGTGTGTCCTGCTCTGTGGGTCGGTGTGTTGACGAGTTGTTTAAGTCCGATGCTGGTGAGGTTGTCACGAAGGATAGTGGAATTGGGGTCGCTGGGGTTGTCGAGGTGGAAGTTCAGGTCTCCAATGAGTATGTAGTTTGTTGAGGCGATCGCGTGGGGTGCGATGAAGTCGGTGATGGTGGTGGCGAAGGGTGTTCGGGGGCCGGGGGGTCTGTAGGCGAGGGTTCCTCGGAGTGTGGCTTTGGGGGTGGTCTGGATCTTGAAGTGCAGGTGTTCGGCGGAGGGGAAGGTTTCGCTGGAGGTGGTGAGGCGGAGGGTGATCTTGTGGGTGATGGCGAGGCCCCCTCCTGGGTGGTTGGGGCGGTCTTTACTCTGGATCTTGTATCCGTCTGGGATGGCGGTGCTGATGTCGGGGGCGGAGGATGCGTTGGTCCAGGTCTCTGTGAAGAAGGTGATGTCGGGCGAAAGAGAGTCGAGTAGGTTCCAGATTTCCATGGCGTGTTTGTGTACGGAGCGTACGTTGAGGAGGATGCATTTTAGAGTGTCGCCAGTGCTGGCGTCGGCGGTGTTGGAGGCCGGGGTGGCGGTGAGGGTCTGGCGACAGTGGAGGCAGGAGAACTGGCCGTGGGTCGTGTTCGGCGAGGCCTGTTGGCATTCTCTAAGTCTTCCAGGGTTGAGTGCGAGGAGGGTGGTGGTGTCGTAGCGATGGGTAGTGGGAGGTCCAGGGTTCCTGGCCGCAGTCGGGTCGTGGACAGGCGCAGAGGGGCTTGCCTTTGGCGCACCTTTGGCGCGCCAGCGGCGCGACCGCGCAGCTGCCGCCATTAAGTAGGGGAGGTTGGAGGGAGGAGAGGCTGGGAGGCGGGAGCAGGGGAATTCCGGGGTGGAATTCCGGGGGGAAATTCCAGGGGGGAATTCCAGGGGGGAATTCCGGGGGGGAGGGGCCGCAGGGGCAGCAGCGGCAAAAGGAACAGGCAGGCACGAGAAAATTAAAACAGTGGTGGAATTAGAGCAAGACACAGATGGGCACAATAACAGAGGCACAACAGGGAAAAAATTAAGAAAAAAAACGGCTTAGAAAGGTTACGGTGGTTGGAGGCAGTCTGGTCCCAGTTGGAGCAGGCAGCAGGCGCAGGAGCGGGCAGCAGCCTCGAACCTCCCAAGAAGGAGGCCGGGGTCTGGAGGCAAGAAACGGCACAGCGGAGCAGTGGGGAGAGAGTGGACCTAGACCGAGGGTCGGAGGTCTTACTTTTGTCACAGGATTTTAGACCACAATCGCCTTCTGGGTTTCTCACTTTCTTGGTGTGAGAAGCATGAATCCAAGCCGGAACTGCAGCACACTTAACAGCAGTATTTGTAACAAGGATTATTTGGAAGGGGCGTCGGTTCCAAACTAATCTTCCAAACGTGCTTCTTGATCACGACCCAATCACCAGGGTTGAGGTCATGGCACTGTTCTTTGTGTGGATCTCTTGTGGCAGCTGTAACCTGGTAAGAGACAGAATGGACCACACCAGCCAACCCTTTGCAGTAATCGAGTATCATATCATCATGGGATGTTCAAAAGTGCATTCACAGGTACAGCAGGCAGTCCCATGCCCTGCCCATCAGGATTTCATGTGGCGATAAACCAGTCTTTCTATCTGGGATACTTTGAATACTCATCAATACCAAAGGCAAAGCATCTGGCCATTTCATTGATGTTGAAGCACAAACTTTTGCTAATCTTGACTTAAGGGTTCCGTTGACCTGTTCAGCTATTCCAGAAGCTTCAGGTCTGTAACTGCAGTGTAATCCTTCTCTGATCTGTAATGCTGTGCAAATCATCTTCAGGACCTCATTATTGAAACGGGTCTCAATCTCTGATTTAAGAGAAACCGGCATGTCATAAAGTGGGATCAATTCTTGGAATAATAGTTTAGCTACAATGAGGCTGTCATTCCTTCTAGTTGGGTAAGCTTACACCCATCTCCTGAAGACACTTACTATGACCAGGAAACACCTCAACCTGTTTTAAGCAGGCATCTTGATAAAATTGATCTGCATTCTGTTGAAGTGACCACCTGATCTCCTTTTGTGACTTAATGTGACATGTTTTCTTTCCTACATTCATTTGTTGGCATATTACACATCTATGACAAGCTTCTTCTGCCTAGCTTCATTTATAGTCACTGTACCAGGCAAGAAGCCTCAACCTGAACCGCTTGGCGGTCTCTCCCAGGAGCATTATTTTGCCCTATAGGTGATTCATTGTGCTGTCACCCCATCAATAATTCATAGCACAAAAGACTTGTCCCTTGAAGAGAGCCCTATCTAGGAGCTCGTTATCCTGCCAAGGGATATACAAGGGGACTACTGCACCTTTCAAGTTCATAATTGATTCATCGACCAAGAAGTCCACAACTGTCCCCACCCTGTGGATCAGTGTTCCTCTTCCTTAGCCAACCCCAGGCATCTCTATTCCTGATGAGACCCTTTCATTCCTTCAAGGGTCGAAACATCATTGACACATATACAAAGACAGATTGTTTTTTCATAAATTTGATACAATAATTAATTCCCTGTGTCTTTAAGTTCACTGAATGTAAAACGGCTGTCTTTGATACAAAGCAACCAATATACCATTTATGCTCACATCGTACTCCTATTTCCCATTGTTTATTCCGGTTTTGGTTTGACTTTTCACCTGGGGTGCACTCACTCTTCCTCTCTCCTTTGAGACACACTGATATATTGCCATTTAAAAGGTTTTGCGTCTAAATAAAACTCGGTTCAGCTGAACCGGAGTTGTTTATAAATACTGGCTGTGCTGGAAATGTTTCTTTTTCCTGTTCAAGACTACTGTTGATTGATTCACACTTGTTGTCATAAAGATTTATTCTACACAGAAAGATCTGTGAACAAAACTTTTTTCTAAAAATGAGTTCCATGTGAACACTTTTCCCAAGGATAACTTGATCGCCATGTTCACATGGACATAAGGGTTGCTCTTGTTTTTGTGTAAATAAGCTTCTTCTGCCAGCATCCTAAATCTGGGATTAAACCAATTCTGGTGAAAAAATCTGCCCATGGCATCCCTACCTAAATGTGTGTATCCATGATAGTACTGTGTCATTGGGAACAACAAACTGTCTGGCAATAGGGGTCTTCCATCAGCTGACATCCAAATATCATTCAAATTTTTCTCACAACCGGTCTTGATCCAACTGTTTTGTTCGCGTCTGAAACATTTTCGTGTACGCTTTTCAATTTGTCCTAAGAATCAGTCACTTTCATCAACAAGGTTACTGGAGTCTCTTTCTTCTGACTCACATGTGAAATTTCCATTAAATTTGCAGGCCAACAAAGCACAATATCATGCTACTTAATCAGAATATATATTTCCCATGGCAATATAGCCATTACCAAATTTTTAACATGCATTCCATTTTTGATTGGAGTACCTGAGGATGTTAAGAACCCTCTCTGTGACCAAAATTGCTCAAAATCAGGGCCAGCACCAAACCCATGCTGACCGTCCATAAATATAGTCACTCTCATGTGAGCAGTTAAACTGCATGCTCTGGTAAGGGCAATCAATTCTGCAACTTGTGCTGAGGTAACTCTTTGAAGCCAAGAAGCTTCCACAACATCATTTATAGTGCACACGGCATATGCTGCTCTCAATGTGTCCTCATTACTTCTGAGACATGAGACATCTACAAAAAGAAGATGGTTGGGCTCAATCAGGGGTTCATCTTCAATATCAGATCTTGGTTTGGTACATAAGTCCATGACATCTAGACAATGATGCTAAATTTAATCACAAATGGCATCATTTATTGGAAAAAGAGTTCATGGGTTAAATATCTGACATCTTTTCAAAACAACATTATCAGAAGACTGTATATTTTGCTAATATTTAGTTAATTGATAGTGTGTCATGTATTGGGTTTTCATTCTTGTCAATAGAAGCTCCACTGAGTGTGGGCCAATAACAGTAAAAGGGCAAACCATCACTATGTTCTCACTCTTTTCCAGACTAGTGCTCACCACGGCAACCGCATTAAGGCAACCGGGAAGACCTGCGGCTACAGGGTCAAGGGTGGTAGAGAAATATGTCACTGGTTTTCGGGCATCACCATGCATCTGAGTCAGCACTGAGACAGCGCAGCCCTCTCAGTGTTTTACAAAAAAAAGTTAACTCTTTTGTATAATCTGGCATTCCTAGTGCCGGGGCGCAACACAATTTTTCTTTCAGCTCTAGGAAGCCTTTCATACAGTCATTGCCCCATGGAACCAGATCAGACAGATCTCTGTGTGCCACTAGGGAAATTCTTTGGTATCCACTGTCTACATTAGCCAACCATTCCCAAAAACATTCTGACTTCTTTTTGAGTTCGAGGTGGATTAATTTGAAGAATGACTTCCACTCTCTCTGGCGACACCTTTCTAGCTCCTTTTTCAATTATGTGTCACAGATATTGAACTTCTTTTTGACAGTACTACAGTTCACCTGGGGACACTTTATGTCAGTTCTCAGCCAGGTGATTCAATAAGGCAATGATATCTTGTTTACAAGCTTCTCATGTTTCTGATGCTACAAGCAGATTGTCGATGTATTGTACAAGTACTGACTTGTAGGACATCTGCAATGACTCCAGATTTCTTTTCGGAATCTGATTGAAAATTGAAAGACTCTCTGTATACCCTTGCGGGATACGACTCCATGCTAATACTCTCTGCTGGAACACGAAGGAAAAGAGCAACTGGCTTTCTTCATGCAATGGTAATGAAAAGAAAGCCTGGCACAAGTCAATCACTGTAAACCACTCTGGATTCAGAACCATGGGACAGCAAGGGACTACTATTTCATTAATTTTTCTAAGGTCCTGCACTGTCCTATATTTTTTATTAGGCTTCTGAAAACCCATATTCGGAGAGTTACATGGACTCCCAATGAATTCCTTCAAGATTCATTTTTGTAACATGTCCTCCATTACAGGCGTTAATCCTGCAATAGTCTCAGGAGTCAAATGGTATGGTGGTGTTCTGGGATACACTGCATTTGCTTTTGCTGTACTCCGGAGTGGTTATGCCTGAGATCATACAGTTTTGTTCCGGTATAGAAACTTGAACCAAA
This sequence comes from Calotriton arnoldi, assembly GCA_963921515.1. Taxonomy (NCBI): domain Eukaryota; kingdom Metazoa; phylum Chordata; class Amphibia; order Caudata; family Salamandridae; genus Calotriton; species Calotriton arnoldi. Next base: position 624,967 of record CAWUFW010000576.1, read on the forward strand.
AAACAGACCTTCTTCTTTCAAAGTCTTACGTTTAGCTACTAGACAACATTGCCTCAATTTCACCCCTCTCCAGTCCCTTGGTTACAGTATAGATTGCTACAATGAATAGTATTCTACAAGCCAGCAAATAGTTGCCTGAAAACAACAAGGGGAGGAGAGCCGTGTCTTGCTGACTCACACCGCTGGGGAGGAACTACATCTCCCATCACTCCCTGCTGCTGGATTTGCGCATAAAATCGCGCTGCGATTCCCAGGAGACTGTACAGCCTGAAAACAACACAGGGAGGAGAGCTTTGACTTGCTGACTCGCACCGCTGGGGAGGAACTAAATCTCCCATCACCCCCTGCTGCCGGAATTGTGCATAAAAGCAGGCCGCGATTTCCAGGAGACTGTAGTGCCGGAAAACAACACGGGGAAGAGAGCCGTGCCTTGCTGACTCGCACTGCTGGGGAGAAACTACATCTCCCATCACCCCCTGCTGCCGGATTTGCGTGGCCTGACGAAACCCGGACCAAGGGCGGGCCCGTCCATGCCCATCGGAGCCCGGAAGAGGCTGGGCTGGGCCCCCCCTCTAACGCCTGGACTTTCAATTGTAATCCAACTTTGGCCTGAAGATGGGAAAGAAGAAGACAAACCCGCCAGCCTCGGAGGGGGTAACTATAACAGCCTTAGACTCATTCTTAGTAAAAGCGACAACAGCCATTGCAAAGGAAATTGCTCTGACTGAAAAAAAGACTCTCATTGGGTGGCGGGTCCGGTGAGAACGTGCCCCTTGTAATATCTGATTCTGAGCCACAGGCAGCGTTTATATCAGAGGAGGTTTTAAAAGTTTGTATTCTCGAGCCATCCATTTCTACACAGCCTAGCGCTGGTCCCACAATCTCTGCAGCCATTGACTCTACAGCTAAATGGAAAAGAGTGCCAACTAAAGATCCCCCTCCCATTTCTTCAAAAAGAGCTCAAAAGACTCAATCAACACTTTCTAAGTCCAACTCTCAAGAGCAACCTCAAGATCAACACAATGGTTCATCACTCTCGAGCTTGAATTGGGTAGAAATATGTGACATTTGTGATAATTTTGCTCAGCTATTACAACCTATTTTGCGCTTGGCAAGTATTCACCCTATTTCCATATACTAGTCGTAAAAGGACACAAAAGTAGTGACTTGCTATTAACCCCTTCAGTGCTCATGACGGAATGGTTCCGTCATGAGCACAAGTTCTAGTGTGCTCATGACGGAACCATTCCGTCATGAGCACATGCTCAGGAAATCCCTGTGCTGCAGACAGCAGAGGGATTTCCGATTTTTAGGTCTCGCCTGAGCCAGCGCGCATGCGCTGCACTGCGAGACATTTAGTAAGCGGGTTTTGAAAGTGCTCCCAAAGGCTTTTGCCGGCCACCAGTTTGCGGTTACGCGCACAAGCGCGCGCGCTTCGCCTCTCCAATCAGTGCTGCGCGCGCATCCCTCGCGTGCTTAGCACAGAGCACGTCATCGCGATCACTTTCGCTTTCACCGCGATCGCGATCACTTTCGTGTCTTTTTGTTGCTTGTTTTTTCTAGCTGTGTGGCTTCTTCTGACCAGCGCTCCTCACCCCACCCCCACCCCATGAGCCATAACGAGAGGAAAGACAGATGCGATTGCGATCGCGATCACTTTCACAGCCAATGCTTGTTTCTTCTACTCTCTTCATCGTTACTTCCGCTTCTGCCTTAACCCTCTTCACTATCCCAACCTCTTTTCTCCCTCTTACAACCTCTTTCCTTCTCCCCTTCGTTCCCCGGGCCCCCTCCCCTTCTTCCTTGAGGCTCCCAGGAAGATTTCTCCTGCCTATGCTAATTAAATGCAAATCGCTTGGGCCAGTGTCCGCGAGCGCCTGAGCGCTTTGTGCGCGTCCCCCTATTTATCTTTAGAAAGCTGTGGGGAGAACATGGCCGGGAGAACATGGCCTTCAGAAACCGTTATGTTTCGGATTAGAAAGCCCCAAGTCATTGGCAAATATTTTTACCGCCTGGGCGGCAAACCTGCCGCTACCACAGAAGCCCGAGGATGCGCCAGCATACTCCGACTTTCACCATTTGCACATGACGCGCGGAACGAAAGTGAGCACTTTAATACAACTAGAAAATTCAAAACGCAATAAAACGGCATCGGCATGAACTGGTGTTTTGAGCATGCTATTAAAGAATGTGCAGTGGAATACTTAGTCGATTCATTCATTGCATCCTGGAAGGTGGTGAACCATTTTAACACTGTCTGCTCCTATTTCTCAGGGAATGCTGAAAGCTGATAGATATTAAAGCTGTTGGAATACCTCTTGCTGCTTTTCCGCGGGGGAGAACGAGATAGCTCCATCTCCATTTCCTTTTGTTCTTCCTGGTTCTTGGTGTGCTCCGATTCTCTCCCACTGTTTGCAGACAGACACCTTTTGGTGTTCTCCAATATATTGCCTTTACCTGCATCTCTTGTTGCGATAGAGTCTGGCTCTCTGGTGTGTGCCTGCGTGCGTACTTCCTTTACCATCGATTCCATGTTGAGACACTCAGCATGTGTCCGTGTATACTACCTTTAATCACCTCGGTACCATCAAAAACATTCTCACTTGAGCATTGATGTCTGCATGTTCGGGGTTGAGTGTTTAGAAAAGATTACAAAGGCAATACTTGGGCACTTCCCTGAGCCGTGCTTTCTTCTCTTAATTATCATTACAAAGTGTGGGAGCTCCCTCGAGACAGACAAAGCCAGGAATACGTTTCCTACCCCTGCTGCACCAACTCACGGGACCCCCCCGTTGTGGACCAAGTCCCCAGAGAATCTATATCCAGTTATAACTTTGGCATGAATGTTTTTGTTCTGTAACTACCCCCAGCATTGTATCCATGTTTTAGTCTTAGTTTATGCTCTTTATTTACTTCTAAGACGCTACTGCATTTTAGTTCATTTTAGTGGCCCTAATGTGCACTGTATTTGTTTTTGTGATGGTGCATTTTTATTCCGTTAACAGCTCTCTGGTTCCTGCTCTTCACCCTTTTTTCCAGGTCTATTTTTTTTTACTGTAAATTACAATTTGTGCTCTTAATGTTTTTACTTAAAGGTTTTTTTCGTGTTTGTGGATTTGTGTTTGTGATTTTTGTGATCATATTTTGCTGTAATTTACATAATTTGGCCTGACACCACTAATCATTAAACATAAAGCTGGGGTTTTAACACTGCTACTCCTACAGAAACCCCAACACATCAAATTAACACTCTCATGTCCATGTTTTTTTAAACCTTTTAGCGTGAGGCGCGCGCGCTTGTTTCTTTCATGTCTTCAGACCTCGCGACCCTCAGCTAACACCAAGCCCTATATAAAACTATACTATATAAAACTTCTTTTCAACAGCACAACTCTAAAAGAGCGCTAATTAAAGCGCTTTAGCTTTGTCAGGGGTTTAAAGCGCTATACAAATTCTGCTACAACATACAATACAATGGAGATTACAACATCAATTAAAGCCTGCACACAATACTTCTCAGCTGTCTCCCTCCTCCACCCCGCACGCCTTTCCCTACCCTGCTCCACTCACTTCCCCGGACAGTTGGCTTAAACATTTCTACTCCACTCCGCTCCTTCAAGTGCTTCTCCGTTTACACTACAAACAGAGCGCCCTCTTGGGCCGGCAGACACACCCTGCTCATCAGCCCGCACCGTGCCCAGCCCAGATTCTTGGCCTCAGAGGGCACCTGGGTGTAACGCTGAATGGGTGAATGGTCGCCAGGGTTGGAGGGCGGACACAAAACAACAGTTTCACAAGCAGCTGATGTGTGCACTTGTGACACCCAGAGGGTGTTTACAGGGGAGTGTGAGAAAGTGCTTGGTTTTATAAATAAATAATGTATGTAATAAACAAGCCCTGGCCATGCCAATGGGCCTGGCTCATAAGTGAAATGCCTTTCCAGTCACTTGGACTTTAGGCGCTCAGTATTTTGGCATGTATGCACTGTATCATTCATCCTTGCACTTGTACATCCGTCTACCGACTCACTGACTTTTTTTGCAATAATCCACTCACATATCCACAATAAAAAGCACAGTCTCGGCATCGGCTAAACAACCTGTGATTCTGGGCAATCACTTGGGGCATATTAGCAAGACCCACGTTAAAATTATCGCCGTTTTAGCGGCAGGAAACTGCCGCTAAAACGGCGATAATGGGCTTGCTAATAAGCGTTATAGAATTCCAATAGAAGCCCAGGTTAGATGTCCTGCACATCTAACCTGGGCTTCTATTGGAATTCCATAACGCATATTAGCAAGCCCATTATCACCGTTTTAGCGACAGTTTCCTGCCGCTAAAACGGCGATAATTTTAACGTGGGTCTTGCTAATATGCCCCTTAATCTCCCTGTGCCTACCAAAAATGAATGTATCCTTCTGTAACCTAACTGGTGCTCATGTAAAGTGCTCCAATACCTTTGACTCGAGTTAGCGCTATATAAATCTGCTAAAAATCAAAAAATAAAAATGCAGCATGGGGTAAGCCCGTTTTCACCAAAACATGGATCTATTTGTAAAATGTATCTTATTCAAGGGAGTCAGTAAACAAACAATCTTCCCATCTGCCCAACCGAGGCGGTAATACACATACCCAACCATTGGATTTCATACAATCTTATATTGTCTCAAAGTAGTTAATTTCACTTGAGAAAAACCTAACATGAAAAAGGTGCTCCGTGCGCCATGTGCAAAGGTGCTCGTGCAATAAAGTGCGCGTGAAATATAAATGCAAACAGTGACCAGCTTCTGATGACATATCTTGAGTCTGTTCGCTGAATGCTTCAGTCACATGCACAGTCTTTCAATGCTGGCCCATGCACATGGTACAGACAATTAAGACTGTCACAGTTTTTCAGCAATAAAATAGTGTGACAATTATTTATCAACAAGCATTGGCATAGCCAATAGGTCTCGCCTTTGGGACCTTATAAGTGTTTAGTTATCCAGCACAATATCCTTGGTGCAACAACATCAAGTGTTGCATGGCTGAACACTTATAAGGTCCCAAAAGCGAGACCTATTGGCTATGCCAATGCTTGTTTTTTTTTGCCTGGGGAGGTGGGGAAGAGCTTCCCCAACCTCCCCAGGCCAATTTTTGCATTTCATTAAAATGACGATCGCGCGCATGGCGCGCCATTGTCATTACAATGAAATCGAAACTGAAACTTAGTTTCAGTCTCTCAGTTTTGGTGCTTGTGGGGCTATCTCAGCCCCCCGAGCACCGAAAAAGATGGGAGATGTATCGTTGGAAAGGGGAGAATCTCCCCTTTCCAATGGTACCCTTCCCTAGTGGATCCCTGCTTGGGGATCACCCCAGGAGGGTGATCCCCGAGCAGGGATCCACCCACTAGCACCAGGGAGGGGGGAGCGGCCCCTTGGGCAAGGGCCTTTGCTCCCCCCATTTTATTTTGGGCACAACAGTCTTTCTGCCCCCCCTGGGGGGCATATGGGGGCAGTAGCCCCCAATCTGCCCCCCCGGGGGGGCAGAAAGCCCACTAGACACCAGGGATTTTTTTTTAATTGACGTTGGGGTGGGAGCTGCCCAAAAAGGGCAGGACAATGCCCCCAACCCCCCCCCCACATAAATGTCAGTCTTTCTGCCCCCCCTGGGAGGCAGATGGGGGCAGTAGCCCCCAATCTGCCCCCCCCGGGGGGGCAGAAAGCCCACTAAAAACCAGGGATTTTTTTTTATTGACGTTTGGGTGGGGGCTGCCCAAAAAGGGCATGCCAATGCCCCCACACCCCCCCCCAGAGAAATGTCAGTCTTTCTGCCCCCCCAGGGGTCAGATGGGGGCTGTAGCCCCCAATCTGCTCCCCGGGGGGGGCAGAAAGCCCACTAAAAACCAGGGATTTTTTTTATTGACGTTGTGGTGGGGGCTGCCCAAAAAGGGCATGCCAATGTCCCCCCCACCAGAGAAATGTCAGTCTTTCTGCCCCCCCAGGGGGCATACGGGGGCAGTAGCCCCCAATCTGCCCCCCGGGGGGGCAGAAAGCCCACTAGAAACCAGGGATTTTTTTTTTTTTATTATAATGTAGGGGTGGGGGCTGCCCAGAATGGGCATGATAATGCCCCCACCCCAAAAACAATTACCACAGTCTTTCTGGTCCTCCCCGGAGGCATATTGGGGCAATAGCCCCTTATCTGCCCCCGGGGGAGGCAGAAAGCCCAATAGGCGCCAGCGATTACGCTGGCTTTTTTAATCCGTGGGGGCTGCCCAGAATGGGCATACCAATGTCCCCACCACCAAAAAAATAGCCACAGTCATTCTGCCCCCCTTGGGGGCATATCGGGGCAACACTCCCCCCCTCCCCCGATTTCCCCCCAGGGCGGCAGAAAGCCCACTAGGCACAGACTTGTTTTTAGCAATGTGCCTACCTGTGGATTTTGGGCCCTAGCCCAGCCGGCACATAGGGAAACCTAGCAAACCTGTACATTTTTGAAAACTAGACACTAAGAGGAATCCAGGATGGGGTGACTTGTGTGCCTCTCACCAGGTTAGGTTACCCAGGATCCCTTGCAAACCTCAAACTTAGTTAAAAAAACACTTTTTCCTCACAATTCTGTGATGGAAAGTTCTGGGATCTGTGTGGATCCACAAAATTCCACCCACCCTGCATTACCCAAAGTCTTTCGAGAAAAAATGGTACCTCACTTGTGTGGGTAGGCCTTGTGCCGGCGACAGGAAATGGCCCAAAACACAACGTGGACACACCACATTTTCATAGTGAAAACTGACCCTTTTTTTGCAAAGTGCCTAGCTGTCGATTTTGTACCCTAGGTCTGCCGGCACCTAGGGAAACCTAGCAGACCTATACATTTTTGAAAACTAGACACCCAGGGAAATTAAGGATGGCGTGACTTGTCTGGCTCTCACCAGGTTTTGTTACCCAGAATCCCTTGCAAACCTCAAAATTTGTCCAAAAAAACAAATTTTCCTAAAATTTCTCTGGTGGAAAGTTCTGGAATCTGCATGGATCCACATAAGTCCACCCAACCCGCATTCCCCAAAGTCTTCAGAGAAAAATGGTACCTCACATGTGTGGGTAGGCCTAGTGCCCATGACAGGAAACGGCCCAAAACGCAACGTGGACACAACACATTTTACAGTGAAAACTGACACTATTTTGCAAAGTGCCTAGCTGTAGATTTTGAACCCTAGCTCTGCCGGCACCTAGGGAAACCTAGCAAACCTATACATTTTTTAAAACTAGACACCCAGGGGAATCCAGGATGGGGTGACTTGACTGCCTCTCACCAGGTTCTGTTACCCAGAATCCCTTGTAAACCTCAAAATTTATCAAAAAACCCCACATTTTCCTCACATTTCTGTGGTGGAAAGTTCTGGAATCTGCGTGGATCCACAAAACTCCACCCACCCCGCATTCCCCAAAGTCTCCCGAGAAAAATGGTACCTCACTTGTGTGGGTAGGCCTAGTGCCCGTGACAGGAAACGGCCCAAAACACAACGTGGACACAACACATTTTCACAGTGAAAATGGACCCTTTTTTTGCAAAGTGCCTAGCGGTAGATTTTGAACCCTAGCTCTGCCGGCACCTAGGGAAACCTAGCAAACCTATACATTTATGAAAACTAGACACCCAGGGGAATCCAGGATGGGGTGACTTGTCTGGCTCTCAACAGGTTCTGTTACCCAGAATCCCTTGCAAACCTCAAAATTTGTCAAAAAAAACAAATTTTCCTCATATTTCTGTGGTGGAAAGTTCTGCAATCTGTGTGGATCCACAAAATTCCACCAAGCCCGCATTCCCCAAAGTCTTCCAAGAAAAATGGTACCTCACCTGTGTGGGTGGGTCAAGTACCCGCGACAGGCAAGGGCCCAAAACCTATTGAGGCGACATCAAAATTACCTATCACAAAACAACCTGGTTTTGAAAGGGGGGGTCCCATGAGTTTTTGGCCCCAAGCTCGGCGGCCATCTAGGGAAACCTACCGAACCCACACATTTCTGAAAACTAGACACCCTAGGCAGTCCAGCAAGGTATGGCTTGCGTGGGTCCCCCAACATTTCCCTACCGAGAATCCCCTGCAAACCTCAAATTTAGATGAAAAAATCACTTTTTTCTCAAATTTCGGTGTGGGAAAGTTTTGGAATTTGCGCGGATCCACAAATTTACTTCTACACAGCATTCCCCCAGGTCTCCCGATAAAAATGGTACCTCACACGCATGGGTGGGTTAAGTACCCGCGACAGGCAAGGGCCCAAAACCTATTGAGGCGACATCAGAATTACCTATCACAAAACAACCTGGTTTTGCAAGGGGGTCACATGAGTTTTTAGCCCCAGGCTCGGCGGCCACCTAAGGAAACCTACCAAACCCACACATTTCTGAAAACTACACACCCGGGGGAGTCTAGCAAGGTATGGCTTGCGTGGGTCCCCCAACATTTCCCTACCCAGAATCCTCTGCAATCCTCAAATTTTATTGAAAAAATCAAGTTTTTCTCACATTTCTGTATGGGAAAGTTGTAGGTTCACCGGGCTGACACAAATTTCTTACCACCCGGCATTCCCCCAGGTCTCCCGATAAAAATGGTACCTCACTTGTGTGGGTAGGCATAGTGGCTGCAACAGGAAATGGCCCAAATCGTACTGTGGAGACTTCAAAATTACCTATAACAAAACTACCTGGTTTTGGGGGGGGCACCTGGGGTTTTGGCCCCACGCTCACCACCATCTAGGGAAACCTACCAAACCCACACATTTCTGAAAACTAGATACCCTGGGGAGTCCAATGAGGTATGGCTTGCGTGGATCCCCCAACGTTTTCCTACCTAGAATGCCCTGCAAACCTCAAATTTAGCATAAAAAAACCCATTTTCCACATATTTTTGTGTGGAATCACCGTGGCGGCACAAATGTCCTACCCCACAGCGTTCTCCTTAGTGTCCCGAGTAAAATGATACCTCACTTGTGTGGGTGTCAAATGCAGAATTGGCTAAAAACGTATTTTAAAAAAAAATGTAGCACTTAGAATTCTCGGTGCTATACCCTTATTCCCTATGTTTTGGGCTCTTCCCAGTCACAGGCCGTTGCCCCACCTACACAAGTGAGGTATAATTTTACTCGGGAGACTGGGGGGAACGCTGTGGGGTAGGACATGTGTGCCGGCACGGTGATTCCACCCAAAAATATGTGGAAAATGTGTTTTTTTTCAGCTAAATTTTAGGTTTGCAGGGCATTCTGGATAGGAAAACGTTGGGGGATCCATGCAAGCCATACCTCGCTGGACTCCCCCGGGTGTCTAGTTTTCAGAAATGTGTGGGTTTGGTAGTTTTCCAAGATGGCCGCCGAGCCCGGGGCCAAAAACCCAGGTGACACCTCTTGCAAAACCAGGTTGTTTTGTGATAGGCCATTTTGATGTCTCCTCAATACGTTTTGGGCCCTTGCCTGTCGCGGGTACTTGACCCACCCATGCGAGTGAGGTATCATTTTTATCGGGAGACCTGGGGAAACGCTGGGTGGTAGGACATTTGTGGATCCACATGGATTCCAGAACTTTCCCACACAGAAATTTGAGAAAAAAGTGATTTATTCAGCTAAATTTGAGGTTTGCAGGGCATTCTGGGTAGGAAAACGTTGGAGGATCCACGCAATCCGTACCTCGCTGGACTCCCCCGGGTGTCTAGTTTTCAGAAATGTGTGGGTTTGGTAGTTTGTCAAGATGGCCGCCGAGCCCGGGGCCAAAAACCCAGGTGACCCCCCTTGCAAAACCAGGTTGTTTTGTGATACGTCATTTTGATGTCTCCTCAATATGTTTTGGGCCCTTGCCTGTCGCCTGTACTTGACCCACCCACGCGAGTGAGGTATCATTTTTATCGAGAGACATGGGGGAACAATGGGTGGTAGGAAATTTGCGGATCCACATAGATTCCAGAACTTTCCCACACATAAATGTGAGAAAAAAGTGATTTTTCCAGCTAAATCTGAGGTTTGCAAGGCATTCTGGGTAGGAAAACGTTGGGGGACCCACGCAAGCCATACCTCACTGGACTCCCCTGGCTGTCTAGTTTTCAGAAATGTGTGGGTTTGGTAGGTTTCCCAAGAAGGCCAACGAGCCCGGGGCCAAAAACCCAGGTGACTCCCCTTGCAAAACCAGGTTGTTTTGTGATTGGTCATTTTGATGTCTCCTCAATACGTTTTGGGCCCTTGCCTGTCGAAGGTACTTGACCCACCCACGCAATTGAGGTAGCAATTTTATTGGGAGACCTGAGGGAACACTGGGTGGTAGGAAATTTATGGATCCACGTTTATTCCAGACCTTTCCCACACAGAAATTTGAGAAAAAAGTGATTTTTTTCAGCTAAATTTGAGGTTTGCAGGGCATTCTAGGTAGGAAAACGTTGGGGGATCCACGCAAGCCATACCTCGCTGGACTCCCCCGGGTGTCTAGTTTTCAGAAATATGTGGGCTTGGTAGTTTTCCAAGATGGCCGTCGAGCCCGGGGCCAAAAACCCAGGTGACCCCCTTGCAAAACCAGGTTCTTTTGTGATAGGTCATTTTGATGTCTCCTCAATACGTTTTGGGCCCTTGCCTGTCACGGGTACTTGACCCACCCACGCGAGTGAGGTATAATTTTTATCGGGAGACCTGAGGGAACGCTGGATGGTAGGAAATTTGTGGATCCACATGGATTCCAGAACTTTCTCACACAGAAATTTGAGAAAAAAGTGATTTCTTTCAGCTAAATTTGAGGTTTGCAGGGGATTCTGGGTAGAAAAACGTTGGGGGACCCACGCAAGCCATACCTCGCTGGACTCCCCCGGGTGTCTAGTTTTCAGAAATGTGTGGGTTTGGTAGTTTTACAAGATGGCCGCCGAGCCCAGGGCCAAAAACCCAGGTAACCCCTCTTGCAAAACCAGGTTGTTTTGTGATAGGTCATTTTGAAGTCTCCTCAATACGTTTTGGGCCCTTGCCTGTCACGGGTACTTGACCCACCCACGCGAGTGAGGTATCCTTTTTATCGGGAGACCTGGGGGAACGCTGGGTGGTAGGAAATTTGTGGATCCACGTAGATTCCAGAACTTTCCCACACAGAAATTTGAGAAAAAAGTGATTTTTTCCAGCTACATTTGAGGTTTGCAGGGGATTCTGGGTAGGAAAACGATGGGGGACCCACGCAAGCCATACCTCCCTGGACTCCCCTGGGTTTCTAGTTTTCAGAAATGTGTGGGTTTGGGAGGTTTCACTGGATGGCTGCCAACTCGGGATCACCGTGCCGGCACAAATGTCCTACCCCACAGCGTTCCCCTCAGTCTCCCCAGTAAAATGATACCTCACTTGTGTGGGTGGGGCAAGGGCCTGTGACTGGGAAGAGCCCAAAACATAGGGAATAAGGGTATAGCACCGAGAATTCTAAGCGCTACATTTTGCTTAAAATACGTTTTTAGCCAATTCTGCATTGGACACCCCCCCCCATTGTGGTATCATTTTACTCGGGACACTAAGGAGAACGCTGTGGGGTAGGACATTTGTGCCGCCACGGTGATTCCACACAAACATATGTGGAAAATGTGATTTTTTCAGCTAAATTTGAGGTTTGCAGGGAATTCTGGGTAGGGAAACGTTGGGGGATCCACGCAAGCCATACCTCTTTGGACTACCCAGGGAGTCTAGTTTTCAGAAATGTGTGGGTTTGGTAGGTTTCCCTAGATGGCGGCGAGCCCGGGGCCAAAACCCCAGGTGCCCCCCCCCAAAACCAGGTAGTTTTGTTATAGGTAATTTTGAAGTCTCAACAGTACGATTTGGGCTATTTCCTGTTGCAGCCACTATACCTACCCACACAAGTGAGGTACCATTTTTCTCTGAAGACTTTGGGGAATGCGGGGTGGGTGGAATTTTGTGGATCCACGCAGATTCCAGAACTTTCCACCACATAAATGTGAGGAAAATGTGGGTTATTTTATAATTTTTTAGGTTTGCAAGGGATTCTGGGTAACAGAACCTGGTGAGAGCCAGTCAAGTCACCCCAGCCTGGATTCCCCTGGGTGTCTAGTTTTCAAAAATCTATAGGTTTGCTAGGTTTCCCTAGGTGCTGGCAGAGCTAGGGTTCAAAAACTACAGCTAGGCACTTTGCAAATAAAGGGTCATTTTTCAGTGTGAAAATGTGGTGTGTCCACGTTGTGTTTTGGGCCGTTCCCTGTCGCGGGCACTAGGCCTACCCACACAAATGCAGTATAATTTTTCTCGGAAGACTTTGGGGAACGCGGGGTGGGTGGAATTGTGTTGATCCACGCAGATTCCAGAACTTTCCACCACAGAAATGTGAGAAAAATGTGTTTTTTGGACAATTTTTTAGGTTTGCAAGGGATTCTGGGTAACAGAACCTGGTGAGAGCCAGACAAGTCACCCCATCCTGGATTCCCCTGGGTGTCTACTTTTCAAAAATGTATAGGTTTGCTAGGATTCCCTAGGTGCCGGCAGAGCTAGGGTTCAAAAACTACAGCTAGGCACTTTGCAAAAAAAGGGTCATTTTTCACTGTGAAAATGTGGTGTGTCCACGTTGCGTTTTGCGCCATTTCCTGTCACGGGCACTAGGCCTACCCACACAAGTGAGGTACCATTTTTCTTGGAAGACTTTGGGGAATGCGGGGTGGGTGGAATTTTGTGGATCCACTCAGATTCCAGAACTTTCCACCACATAAATGTGAGGAAAATGTGTTTTTTTTACACTTTTTTAGGTTTGCAAGGGATTCTGGGTAACAGAACCTGGTGAGAGCCAGTCCAGTCACCCCATCCTGGATTCCACTGGGTGTCTAGTATTAAAAAATTTATAGGTTTGCTAGGTTTCCCTAGGTGCCGGCAGAGCTAGGGTTAAAAAACTACAGCTAGGCACTTTGCAAAAAAAGGGTAATTTTTCATTGTGAAAATGTTTTGTGTCCACGTTGCGTTTTGAGCCGTTTCCTGTCGTGGGCACTAGGCCTACCCACACAAGTGAGGTACCATTTTTATCGGGAGACTTAGGGTAACACAGAATTGTAGAGGAACTGTTATTACCTATTGACATTTGATGCATTTCTGCCTTCCAAATGAAAGACAATGTGTAAAAAATAAGTCATGTTGAAAAATGACCTATAATTCTCATGCTAGTATGGGTATTCCCAATTTTGGAAATGTGCAAATATCTACTGTTTCTAAACTCTATATTTTGTTCTCATTTCAGAAATACATAGGTGTCTTTCATACCGATTTTTCCATGTATACATTTTCCCAGAATAATTGCTATATACCCGGTACATAATAAAAAACCATTGTAAGTCGCTGCTCAGGTATTGGCTCTGGGTTCGTTGGGTTCTTGGTGAACCTACAAGTCCTATATATCCCCACAACCAGAAAGGTCCAGCGGATGTAACGGTATATTGCTTTCAAACAGCTGTCATAATTAGAAGAAGTTACAGGTAAAAATGTTGACACAAATGGCTGTTTTTTTCGACTAATTTTCAATTTTTCCTATATTCAACGGTTAGTTTCTATGAAGAAACCTTGAAGGATCTACACAAATGACCCCTTGCTGAATTCAGAATTTTGTCTACTTTTCTAAAATGTATAGCTTTCCAGGATCCATTATTGCTTTCATACCCATTTCTACCATTAACTGAATAGAGGTTGAAAGCACAAAAAATAGCAAAAATAGGCTATGTCCCAGAAAAATGCCAAAACTGTGTAAAATATTTTGGTTTTCTGACAAAAGTCTGCTTGTCCCTGAAAGCTGGGAAGATGGTGATTTCAGCACCACAACCCATTTTTTGATACCATTTGCAGGGAAAAAACCAGACGCTTTCATCTGTAGCCCTTTTTTCCCATTTTTCCCCAAAAAATATTTAGCTGTATTTTGGCTAATTTCTGGGTCCCCTCCAGGGGAATCCACAATCCCTGGGTACCTTTAGAATCCCCATGATGTTGGAAAAAAAAGGTATCCACGCAAATTTGGCGTGGATACCTTATGTGGTCAAAAAGTTACATGGGCCTAAGCGCGAACTACCCCAAATAGCCAAAAAAAAGGCTTAGCACGGGGGGGGGGGGGAAAGGCCTGGCAGCGAAGGGGTTAATAAATTACTACAATAATAATTTTATGAACCCAGCCTCAGTGGCTGAGTCTTTAGGAAGAACTATGGAGGATCTGTTTTACCACCATCCTAAACCCTTTCAAATTATATGGGTGGGTGATTTTAATGTAAATAGGTGCCCTAGAGTGGAGCCTTGATTATGCGGGGTTACGGATCACACTGGGGAGGCAATTAGTCATTTTAATCACGTAAGCTGTGGTAATGCCCTAAACAACTTACAACATCAGAACCGGAACCATCATTTTCAAAAAAGGGATACTGCTGTTATGCATTTTGATTTGAATTAGGAAGTTGTTGCATTGCATTTTGAAACGTATCAGTATTCATTTTTAGCATTTGATTTAAATTAGCCTTGGATTTTCTCCGTTTTGTGAAATCATTTGTGCTAGTGGGACTGGTATCCCTGAAACCTGTCCCTGCATAGGCATTTGCATTTGTTGTGTGGGCATGTTTTGCATATGCACTCCTCTTTGTATTTGTACATATCCATTACCATTATCAGGATTATATCTACACAATCTCTTCCAATGTCTGACCCTGTGATAGATGTGACAAGGTGTAACTTTCTTCATGGCAACAACATCTGCTCCTAAACCTGCATTACCAGGAACACTTCTATCTCTACCCTGAGGCACAATGAGCCCTCCTGGGTTACCTTGGAAACCAACTTGTGGAAAGACAACACCTTGCATGTTTCTTTGATTCCCTGTAAATGAAGGATTCTGAAAACCTTTCTGAGCCAATCTCGTCTGTGCCAACATAAATTTCTCTTTCATCTTTTTCTGCTTCATCTCATCACTGTAATACTTTGCATACCTCAGAACTTCATCAAGCGATTTGTTCTGACAGCAGATCATGCTTTGAGTTATATGCAAACATCTCTGGTTTCAGCCGTAAGTCAAACTTAGCCTCAGAAATACCCGTATCCTTTTTTCCAGGATATTCTCGTCCACTATGCTGTTGAAACACCTATAACAGTCTTTCATAAAACTCCTGAACTGATTCCTTTGGTTCTTGGGTCGTTCGATTAATCTTATCTCAGTCCAAATCTTTTGGAAAATTGTTTGTAAATGCTGCAAGATCGCCCCTGCTCCATGGCACATGTATATACATCCCTCCTGCTATTTCCTTTAAGGGATATGCTGTAGTCTCTCCCTCATTTTCCTTATCTTTCTTCCCTGTCGCTTAGTTTCCCTCTTTTTCTTTGCCCATTTAATTTCCAATTTTTCAGTCTCACCCCATTTGCGAATGCATGTGACCTACTCCATAATATGCAACTGCATTCCTGTTGCACGCATATTTTCAATTGCTACATCATTCAATTGAACCCTATAACTTTTCTGCAAATGTTAATTTTTAGAAAGAACAATCTCATATTTCTGGGCTAATTCTGTTAATGTATCATGTATAACAGCTGCTCGTCTGGTAATCTCATTACACAAGTAAATACATTCCTTCTTCTGATATTGTTCTAAATGATCTAATTCTAAACATGCTCTTATTATTTCCTCCAATTCCACCTTTAGTTTGATAATGTTGAAGGGTCTTTCCTTTTCAGAATCTAAAATAGCTTGCGACTCTGCATTTTCTGTCTTTCTAATCCCTGCTGCTTCCTCCAACCAAGTTGGAATATCTCCCTCTTCAATAGAGTTTTTTTCCCTAGGGGTCATAGGTACTGTAAAAACCATTGTCCCTCCTTCTATGAGTGCTTGCACTGTCGTCTGTGGTGGTCTCCACACAACAATCTGTGAATTTTGTGAAGTTGGGATAGACCCTGTTGCAATTCTTGTTTGCTCTACTAAAGGAAGAAAAGTATTACAATCATACAAGAAATCCACCAATGCAAATGAAATCTCGAACAGCAGGAAATCACTCTAATCAATGCTGCATCACTATTTTGTGCAATAAGGTTCTTGTAAAATCAATCAATGTTAAACAATCACAACAATATTTTTAGTATCTCTAGCTTATTGGTAGAAGGGATGGTACTTCACATTCTACACCTTAAAACTGCAAATAAGAATACCATGCGACGATGGCTCTTCCAAGTGTCTTCTACACTTGTCTCAATCTATCCTGGGATCTTAGACTATGACTAGTGTGAAACTCTTCAACCTCTGTACATAAAAACAAATAACATCTTCATACATCTAACCATTCACTCCAAATCACAATTCATCACCTCGCTAAAGACAAAAATAAAATAACAATAAAGAATATGTGATGTTACAACGCATGCGATACATAGCAGGTCGTTACAACAACCGCATAGTTACATCGCATACCATTACAATGCAAGTCATTACAACGACTTGCTGTAGGGGGCGCTGGATGTTAGAATAGTATAATTTACTATTCCAACTCCAGTCTGTGCAACAGTAGGGAAGGTGTTGGATTTTAAATCCAGCACCTTCTGCCCCCTACAGCAAGTCGTTGTAACGACTTGCGTTGTAATGGTTTGCGATGTAACAACGTGGTCGCTGTAACGACCGCGTTGTAATGGCATGCGATGTATCGCATGCGATGTAAACGATGTCTCCCACAATAAACAACACATATCCCTATTAAAATTGACACCCCTAAACAGCAACCGCCTACGAATATCGCCTTGTCAGATCTTCAAGTTCTGGACATTGGATTTCAGGATTCGGGTAATTTAGTCTAACTTGGGAAATTATTTTATAGCTCCATTCAAGGCGTGAACAGTACTCTGCTCCCAGAAAACTGATAGCGTGGAAAGAGTCCAATATTTACTCTCCAGGACCAGTTGACATGTGACTTACAAGATTGGGCTCCAATTCCACACTAAATCTTCTTCTTCTTGGGAACAGATCTTTGCCACCGTTTTTTTTAATGGACGCTAAATCAAATCAGGTCAATCAACATCATAATTAACAGGTTTTAAGTTCAGTAAATGATAAGAGTTTTAAATTGGTTTCAAAACCTTAATTCTCTTAAAGAGATTAGTAAATTGTTTTTGGTCTTTTTGTTCAATTAGCACGTCACAGAAATTATCAAAGAAAAATATGGTTAGAGTCATCAATATTACAAATGGACAAGCATTTTCCAATGAAGGAATTAATCCCAATTCTAACTAATGGAGGCAAAGTTAATGGAACTCATAAAGAGTTCAGGAAAGGAATGAGATCAAAGGAGCATCAACTTCTAAATCAAATTAAGTAGTTGAACTCCCCATAAAGAGTAGTTCATGAAACTCAGCTGAGACTCAATCTCTAAATGCATCAGCATACAGTTGCAGTAGCAAACTGTACAAAAATAAACTTCAACGCAGCATTAGGGGAAACAGATGCAGCAGTCCATCATAATAGGATAGTAGAAGGTAGCGTCACCTCCAAAGTGGCAAGCAACAGTAGGATCTGTCAGCAGTAACCCACAACCAAATAACAGATCGCAAATCCTAGAAAGGAGTGCTATGAGTAAATGTCTCTGAATCTAACTAGAAACACGCACTAATATAAAAGACAAGAAAACATGCGGACAACAATGTTGCAGATCAGGTCACTCCAGTCCAATGAGAAGACATCTTTCAATGGTGAGCAGCTTTGTTCGTCCTAGTACATCTAGAATATGTAGCTTAAGAAAGGAAAAAGTTTATAAACTCAAAACATTCTGCACCTATGACAAAATAAATCACATAAAGGTCAAGCTATCAAATACATTTGTGCATGGTTAAGCAATTTATAAAGCCCCTGTTTGTTAAAGGAAAAATCCAACAGCAGTCTACCAGTGAATATGGGTGCCTGTTGCATTTTGCACATAGTGACTACGTGCCATTTTTAAAGTGCATTTGCATGTTAATACCTAAGGCAAACTATCATTTTTGTTAATTAATATTTATATATATTTTCGAACTCTATCATCTTAAGCTATATGATATTTTATGATACTTGTTAGGTTATCTGAATTTTTTATGCTGATAATAGTGCCTTATGTTGTATGTTCACTTATGTATCCCAACTACTTCAGGGACCAAACAGAAAACTGTTAATCATAGTTCTCTCTCCGGTTCACACAATCAAATTCCATTTTGAGATTTTAAGGTATTTCTAAAAGCATACCTTCCAAGCCCTCTGTGTGATTTCAAAGTGTATGAATGTTTCCAATTCAAATTTATTTTTATTGGTTAAGCCAATAAAAAGTATGGGGCATATTCTCAAGGACTTATCGCCGAGTTAGCGGCACTTTATCGCAGCCAAAGTGGATATAGATATATCACACCATTTACAAGCTGGTGCTACCAGCCGACATCGCCAGTTTTCCTGCGATAGCAGCCACAAAAAACATCGCCACGGATGACACCGGCAACTAACGCTAATGATATGCAGAGTAGGCGTTCCCGTGCAAAAAGCCGCAAAAACAACACTTCGCAATATTCCCTACGACCAGCCAGATCGGCGATAAGATCCCAAAACAGGCGATAAGGCGCGTTAGCAGCAGGGAATTAACACCTGCTCTTACCTGGTGTTAAGTCGGACGACAACCTGCACCACAAAAGGGAGCCCATACCAGAGCCACACCTGAAGAACAACAGATGCAATGGAGCCACTGATCATGCAGCTCGGAGCCCCAAGAGGGCCACAACACCCACTGCCACCACACCCAGGCCCGCCACCCCCCCCCGGGGCCCTACCCTGCACAAAGATATATCACATCAACCTTACGAAATCATGAACAAAACAATCCGCCTGATGTCGCACGAGTACAACAATTAACATACGTGTGGTCAGAAAAAGGAGAATCATTCATTCATCTTTGAATTTCTAAATAAATTATTTTATTCAAATTTAACTCAAAACAACTATTCGGAAGAGTCATGGCGGGTCTTCACTGGACAATCTGTAAGACACAGCCTGCAAGACAAAATTCAAGATAAGAAGGTGTGTCATGCGCTCATAAAAGGACAGAGAGAGAGAGAGAGAAAGAGAGAGAGAAAGAATGGGAGGGAGAGAGAGAGTGAAAGAGAGGGAGAGAGAGAAAGAGAGAAAGGGGGAGAGAGGGAGAAGGAGAGAGAGAGTGAAAGAGAGGGAGAGAGAGAAAGAGAGAGAAAGGGGGAGAGAGAGAGAGTGAAAGAGAGGGAGAGAGAAAAAGAGAGAGAAAGGGGGAGAGAGGGAGGAGAGAGAGAGTGAAAGAGAGGGAGAGAGAGAAAGAGAGAGAAAGGGGGAGAGAGGGAGAAGGAGAGAGAGAGTAACAGAGGAAGAGAGAGAGACAGTGAAAGGAAGAGAGGGAGAGGGAGAGAGAGTGCCGACACTGTGGACACAGGCCTCACTGCTCACCTGCTGCCACCGGTGTGTCTCCAACCACGTGCCGGTATGCACTGCAGTCCACCAGGTCCCTAATTTGAAACAGAGTCCAGATCCATGAATGGCAGAGTCCATATCATTGCACACGCCACCATTGCCTGGCCGCCCCTGCGCACACAGGCTGCTGCACCCCAGCCCCTCCCACCGCCGAGCGGTGTTTGCCCGCCCCTGCGCACCCAGGCCTCACTACTCACCTTCCGCCACCAGCGTGTCTCCAAGAGGGCCCACCACGTGCCGGTGCAAGCTCCAAGCCCGGGGCCCACGACCTTGGCAGCCTCCACACCATGCAGCCCCGCCCCGCGGGCCACCAGGTCACACACGTGAATCTGGGTCTTGATTTCGCGTTGGCAGAGATCATATCAGTGCACACGGCAACATCGCAGGCTGCACACCCACTCAGCCCTATAGGTGCCACTAACCCTGTGAACCACGAGGCAACGCCACGTGGCGGTAGGCCCGCGCTGCCCGCTGGCTCAGGCCCACACTGCGGTCCAGCAGGGCTCACACAAACCCTTACCAGTCCGGACCGCCAGGACGGTGCATCATCGCAGGCTGCACACCCGCTCAGCACCTAAGGTGCCCCCACCTCAGTGCACCGAAAGTCACCGTCCCGTGGCGGTAGGCCCGTGCCGGCCGCAGTGTTTCCGGTGCCACCAACTCTGTGCAACGCAAGTCATGGACCCTTTCTGATTGAGTCTCGTGATATGACAGGCGTACGCAGCCATGTCACCTCCGGCAGTGGGGAAGAACTGGGACACGTAGCGTCGTCGTTCCCCCCTTTATACGTACGCCGAGTGGGCTGGGTCGGCGTACACCAGGCCAGCGTAGGGGTGTGAATAATTATCCCTGGGCTCTGGGCGTGGTTCATTTCTGGGCTGGACAGGAAACCAACTGATGCGTGTGTCTCTGTTGCAGTGTCTGCGCCACACAGCCCGCAATCGACAATGTTGCAATGTTGCATGCACCCGGAGGGCAGCCGCGCACGAAGGGATTGTACAAGGAGCGCAAGGCCCCTCGGGCTCTTGGCTCATGCATGCCAACTGTTGTGTGTGTATCGCTATTGGTGCACCATAAGCCTAAGGCCTAGCCTCAATTGCAGCGCGAAACCCACATCACATTTCCAGAATGCAATCAGACTAAAATTAGGGATGAAAGCTCCTTTGTCTCAATACAGAAGGCGGAAGGACATCTGCTCCTCCGACCTTGGTCTTGCATGCGGCAGGCACCCCCTGAGAGAGATACCATAGCAGATGACAACGACTCCCACACTACGCACAGCGCTAATGAAGGACTGACGTATCCACACCCCACACACAGAAGTTCTTGCTCGAGGTACTCTTGCATGGCATGCCCTTGACACTTACGTACACAACAACCCATACGTCCAAACGTTGCACACACATACGACTCATTGCTCCGAGCTGTGGCATATCATCCACATAACTGCCGCAGGTCAGAAGAGTGCCGGTTCTACGAGAGCCACCAACGCAATGGCAGAACATCCCGGGCGCATGCACAACGCCTGTCACGTGGAACTGTACCATGACCGAATGCTGCCTGTTAGTGTCTGATGCATTGGTCTGCATGTTGTGGTCCTTGTCTTGCCCGTACTCACACCCACATGGTAATGAAGTCCACGCAACTTCACTAGTGTTCAACTGTGATGAGTGTTAATTAGAATGACAAATCGTGTGCCTCAATGAGCATTGTCCGTACACAGGGAGGGACTGACTGACACATTTCACTTAGGGGTGAGTCCCTATTGCCAGCTCCACCTCTGTGAGCCAGACATAGTGGTTGGGATAGTTGCTGATAGACCTGTGCTCTTACGTGTCTTCAGCAATGTGAGTATGGTGTCCATATTCCTGCCATGTGGATCAATGTGACCCACCACTACAGGCTGTGTCCACCCAGTTCAGTGTGAGTAGGTATGCGAAGAGATGTTCTGTTGTCAAATGTGATGGGGGACACTACTTTAGGCCTGCCAACGACTTTGACATTTCATACCCAGCCCTATTTCTAACATTGCGTGGGGCAAACTTGAGGAATTGCGCGATTGTTGTTTCAGAGCAATGAGGCCACAGCTAGTGCACACATTCCCAGTCATCCCAATTCCCATGTGTGTCATGGTCAAACATGCGCATTGCTTTCATTTCCCAGGGTGTACCTTTTTGGGCAATCAATGTCCTTACATTCATCCATACTTTCATACTTGATCGATTATGGACATGACACATCTGTGTGTATTTGAATGATTTATACACATTCGGTGGAGTCTCGGAGCTGGAGCAGTACATGGCCATGCAAACCCCACATTACATTGTAGCCCAGTGGAGGGCCAGCCAAAGTCATTTAGGGATTGACAAGTACATCGGAAGAGGAAGAGTACAGTCCGCAGTCTGATTGCTGTGTCATTGATAAGCAAACAAAATATGGCAGTCCATGTCGAGGTCCAAGGTGAGTGTCGCAGAGTGTTTCGGGGGACAGTGGGAGGTGTTGTTACAGGGCATGATGCAGAGGGCAGAACCAAGCTGAAACAGGGCATATGGCGGAGAAGAATGCTACTGGCTCCTTCTTACTACAAAGGTGGAATCACCCGCATCTTCGTCCCCTATGTCATCTGTCTGACATGTGGGTGCTGATGTTTGGTCTGCAGCACTGTGTGCCACTGACACATCAGGGGCCGGAGATGTGTGTGTAGAAGTACCAGCAGCATTCATTAGCAACTGCCTTAGTGGCAGCAATGCGATGATGAGGATCTGCAGGGCATGGAAGATCCCAACAACTTGTCGCTGGTGTGCATCCGTGGCAGCCATTCTTTCCGCATGCATCTGCTCCATGTTCTGCATTATCCTCAGCATCTGTGCCATCTCTCGGCTGACATCGCTGAGGCCACTCTGACTAGACAGTTGTTCTCCTCTCAGAGTCATGACTCCAGCGATGTCGGGCATGGATTGTTGGACATCATGGAGCGAACTGTGGGTGTCTGTTAGGGAGTGTAAGTGGTCCCTGATGGGACTTAGGCACCCACGTATGTCATCTAGTTTGGCTGCCATGAGGTCGAACCCCACCCGCACCTGTTCAGCCACCTCCTTCTGGCAGTCTAACACCTGGCCTTGGAATGTCATGTGTTGGTCGTGGGGGTTCTGGGAGACAGCCGTGGTGGTGGGTGCTTCCTGCTGTGTGGTCTGTGCAGTGGGTGGGGTCTCCTCGATGCAGCTGGGCTGCCCTGCTCCTGGAGGTGGGTTGCCGTAGCTGTCCATGAGCTGTTGTAGGGCGTCGGTGTCGAAGGTGTGGAGGTCCTCTCCATCATCACTGATGAGTTGTCTGGTCTGCTCTGCAGGAGGTGTTGATTGTCCCTCTGCAATGTGAAGGGGAGATGCATTTTAACATTGTGTTGACATGTATGTTGACGCATTGTTCAAGTTTACATACAGACTGCATGACAATGTACATTGTGTCTGTTTGGGAGGAGCTGACTATTTGATGTGGGACAGTGGACATTTGAACTACATCACGGATGTGAGGTTGTACACGTACATTATCATCTCACAGTTTCTTGCTATGCCAGATGTGATTGGCCAGTTTCTACGCACAAGCGGAACCAGTTGTGTCCTCTGTTCTGTAGTGAGAGTGTTGCATTTTGTACCACATTGTCATCAGTGATGTTGTGCTGTTATTGCTATGTGTGTGCTGCATTGTGGCAGAGTCGCCCCTGCAGCTGTGATTTTGCTGCCCCTTATCCCTTTGAGGTGGTATGCCTTTGACTTCTGTGCTTCTACAGTGCTGAGATGTTGCAGACTTGGCTAATTTTGGTTCGATTTCGGATTTTGGACTCTTGGGCATGGTTTATCCGCAGATGTGTTGTTGACGTCAGGGGTTGTTTGTGCATGTGGATGTGTCAGAGTGTGACCTGCTCCTTTCCGGATGTGTTCCACACGCAGCCACCTCAGTGTCGTGGCGTGCACCATGTCATGATAATTGGACTGCAGCCTTGCTGTTCGTCATGCAGTGTCACTTGCATTGTCAGTGTGGCTCACAGACATGCAGCTTTGCTGGTTTTAACACGTGTGCATGGGTTGGTTGTGAGATTGGTGCTGTGTGGGGAGGGACCCCTTAGTGCCCATAGTGGACGGGGGCCTACTTGCTGTTTGTATGTGTGCTGCAGTGTGCCAAGGGGATCAGGGACATGATCCAGAGTCATTGTGGGTGTGCAGTGTGCTGTACTTAATTGTGCATGTGTGCCATTGTGCCCATCTCCCCCCGTCCCCCCAGTCCCTGTTCAGTACTCACCCTGGTGCTGTTGTGTCAGGTCATGTCGTGTAGTGTCCGGACCCCCAACTCCTGCCACCGTCTCCCCACTGATGACTTTGGCCACCATTTGCTCCATCTCATCCAGCTCCTGGTGTTCCGCTGGACTGCCACCTCCAGTCTGCATTGCTGCCTGATGGTTGTCAGCGAGTTTTCTTGGTTTTGCGCTTCGCATCATTCCAGCGCCTCTTGACCTCTCCAATTGTCCTCCTCCTCACTCCGACTGCATTCACCTTGTCCAGGATGGACTGCCATGTTGCAACTGCCATGTGCATTTTTATTTGCCAATGACACGTTGGAGGTGACGAACAGTTGTTGGTGGTGTTCTATCACCTCCGTGATGATGATCCTGTTTTCCTGCGGACTGAACCTCGTCTTCTTCTCCTTGCCCTTCCGTGACCCCGAGGTACCAGGCTGTTCCTCCTTGGGGCTTGTGGGGTTCTGCTTGTCCTCTGTACTTGCTCCGGCTTCCTCCATGGTGCTACGCAGTTTTGATTATTTTGTTTGTGTTTTTCGGTGCTTTTATAGTGCATTTTCCCACATGACGCGTGGGAATTGCAGGCCTGTCGCTGGTTATCGCAGATTTTTTTATCGCGGTTGGCCACATCGCAACTTTTTTCGCGTTTGTGTTTCGCGTTTTTTGGGCGTCACGGTAATTTTATCGCGGTCATTTGACACGTTGGCGTGAGACTATAGCATGGTACCGCCGTGTTGAGAATTCAACGTTAACACAGCGTTATTTTCCCGCGATAGACTGCGATGTGCAAAGTTGCGTTAAGCTAATTTTGCGATAATTATCACACATTCTTGAGAATATCTCCCTATGTGTTGTATTCAACTCATGCATTTAATGCACTTATTTCATTTCTTTAAAAAATGTAAAGTGCAAACTACTGCACCTTCCAAGTGGCGTTTGAATGATCCAATTCAACTGTGATTCTCTATGTAATTTTAAAATGCATTTACATGTAATTACCGGACGCAAATTATCATTTTCATTAATTAATTTTTATATACATTTTCTAACTTTATCAATTTCCCCGTCTGATGGTTATCTTAACCATTACACTTGTTAGGAGTTAAACCTCTTACCCTCGTTTCTTGTCCCGTTTTTGTCTGCCCTGCGTGCTTCATTGGGCGTGCACTTGGGGATGGGCGGGGTATCTGTGTATATAACGCTCTCCACACCCCTGAGTCAGCGCTTGGTTTCTTTCCCGGTCTTGAGACCCGGAAGGTCTGTGCTGGTAACCTTGGGGCCTCGGGACTTCCTGTATTGCCTGGATTGCCTGACTTCCTGTTTCCTGGACGGACAGACGGATTGCTGAACGCCGGTAGCTCGTGAACTGCCTACGCTCGCAGGTTATTTTTGATTCAGAGAACTTCTGTTCTTGCTCTGTCGAGGTCGGGGTCGATTGCAGGTAGTTTTGCCTATCGATTTTTGCTCTCGTTTAGGCTATTATCTGTTCGATCTCCAGCTGCAACATATGGGATCATATGTTGCAGAGAAAACAAAAACGCGGCTGCGTTTTTCCACTGTTTTCCTCATTTTCTACCGATTCCTCGTTTTCCACCCGACCCTAGATACTGGGAGATTCCCTTACTGAGGTCTCCAGTTGGTCATTGTCATTACGGGTGCACCCATTAAGAGGAAGGGCATTAACCAAATCCTCTTCTCTTAGTTTGTAGAGGGGTTTTTTGCCGTGTTTTGGCTTTTTCCCCTGTCCTTTTTATTTAGATACGTGGAAGGTGTTTTTTGGGGTCTTCTTGGTTGTGGACATTGGAAACCTGCATTAACTCAGGATCAGCGTATAGTGTGGCCCTAAGTAATCCTGTTGGAAGACACCGTAACAATACTTACGGAATTATACATCATCCTCGAAACCTCTGCAAGGGGTAAGAGTGTTGTCCTGTTGTCCAAGTGCAGGTTCCATCATGTGCGTGTGTGTGATTATGTGGTGTTAACCTGTCCTGTGTTGATTTTTTGTAGGTTATCCTGGGTTCCCGGTAGAATACAGAATACGCCACCTGTGCTGGTCTACGACCTGATCCCCTTGTTTTGTTTTTTCCCCCCACCTTCTTCCGTGGTTCTTGTTTGCCATCGCCGGTGTATAAAGATAGGCGGTGGCGAAGGGAGCTTAGGAGGAGGACTGGGAATATTCTTCGCTCCCGCAGTATTGGGTGGTTTTGTGGTGGTGGCAGGACAACACTAATGTCATTTCATATGTGAGTTTGCTCAGAGAGCACTTTCATAATCCGTCGCGTATTACCTTCTTCTTTTCTAACCTCGACATTTTAATGATTTCATGTAATTAGCATTCATGAGATGATTTAACACATTTCTCTTAAATTAGGCTAGGTGCAATAAAGTTCAACAGTCAAACAATTCAGTGTAAAATATTATTAGTAAAACAACTTAGGTTCAGCAGTTCAGATTTCTAATTAGACAATCCTTAACCCTACTCCGTGTTCTTCTACACTGTTATCCCTACTCTTCTACTGCAGACTCAGGCCTAGATTAATCTTCTGGAAAATAGGAAATTAAAATACTAAAGGTCTAACAGGACAGTTCTTTTTCATGGATTTGTTATTATTTCTTTCTTTCAGATTTTGATAGTTCTCAGTTGTTAGTTTTGACTTTTCCAATTTTTCCTCTTAATGCTTAAACGTCTTGGAGGTTCATACAGTTCAAATCTCACATCACACAGATCATCTAATGTAGCGTTCAGTACTTTGTCCATATAGTATGTCTATTCAGGTGCTGAATACCTCTGACAACGCACCCTTGCTCTTTTTGTTCTTCTGAGGGCTTATTTCTTTTGCTCTATACTACTTTTGTCACTTGACTCAGTTTCTTCAGGTATAGTTGCTGATATTCGATCAACTGATGTACTCCTTCTCAGTCTTTCTTGTTCATATGTTTGTAGCCATTCAGCTTTATGGGTGTTTCTCTAAAATCTAAATCTAAATCTAAAATCCGTATTTGTAAAGCGCGAACTACTCACCCTTACGGGTCTCAAGGCGCTGGGGGCCGTAGTGGAAATTAAGTGAGCTATTGCCCAGAGTCACATGGTGCTGAGCTGAGCTGCCGCCGGAGCCGGGGATCGAACCGTGAACCCTGTTGCTCCGAAGTCAGCTGCCCTGGCCGCTGCACCACACCTCTCCACTCCTTATCCCAGTGCTTGTTTCTTCACCAGGATCTTCTAGTAGTACTGATGGATTATTAGTAATGTTTCCGCTTTGGAAACAGTATCTGCTTCTATTTCATTAGAGACTCTGATCCTATTTTGTGTAACTTCAGGCACTTGAATTTGTTTTTCAATTTGCAAATCTTCACCCCTTTCTTCTTGCTGTGTTTGTTTGGCTGTGGAACTGGTCTAGGTGGTCTTTCAGCTAGTGGTACAGGCACCAATGCTCATCATTCAGGATTTTAGACCACAATCGCCTTCTGGGTTTCTCACTTTCTTGGTGTGAGAAGCATGAATCCAAGCCGGAACTGCAGCGCACTTAACAGCAGTATTTGTAACAAGAATTATTTGGAAGGGGCGTCGGTTCCAAACTAATCTTCCAAACGTGCTTCTTGATCACGACCCAATCACCAGGGTTGAGGTCATGGCACTGTTCTTTGTGTGGATCTCTTGTGGCAGCTGTAACCTGGTAAGAGACAGAATGGACCACACCAGCCAACCCTTTGCAGTAATCGAGTATCATATCATCATGGGATGTTCAAAAGTGCATTCACAGGTACAGCAGGCAGTCCCATTGCCCTGCCCATCAGGATTTCATGTGTCGATAAACCAGTCTTTCTATCTGGGATACTTTGAATACTCATCAATACCAAAGGCAAAGCATCTGGCCATTTCATTGATGTTGAAGCACAAACTTTTGCTAATCTTGACTTAAGGGTTCCGTTGACCTGTTCAGCTATTCCAGAAGCTTCAGGTCTGTAACTGCAGTGTAATCCTTCTCTGATCTGTAATGCTGTGCAAATCATCTTCAGGACCTCATTATTGAAACGGGTCTCCATCTCTGATTTAAGAGAAACAGGCATGTCATAAAGTGGGATCAATTCTTGGAATAATAGTTCAGCTACAATGAGGCTGTCATTCCTTCTCATTGGGTAAGCTTTCACCCATCTCCTGAAGACACATACTATGACCAGGAAACACCTCAACCTGTTTTAAGCAGGCATCTTGATAAAATTGATCTGCATTCTGTTGAAGTGACCACCTGATCTCCTTTTGTGACTTAATGTGACATGTTTTCTTTCCTACATTCATTTGTTGGCATATTACACATCTATGACAAGCTTCTTCTGCCTAGCTTCATTTATAGTCACTGTACCAGACAAGAAGCCCAACCTGAACTGCTTGGCTTTCTCTCCCAGGAGCATTATTTTGCCCTATGGGTGATTCATTGTGCTGTCACCCCATCAATAAGTCATAGTACAAAAGACTTGTCCCTTGAAGAGAGCCCTATCTAGGAGCTCGTTATCCTGCCAAGGGATATACAAGGGGACTACTGCACCTTTCAAGTTCATAATTGATTCATCGACCAAGAAGTCCACAACTGTCCCCACCCTGTGGATCAGTGTTCCACTTCCTTAGCCAACCCCAGGCATCTCTATTCCTGATGAGACCCTTTCATTCCTTCAAGGGTTGAAACAACATTGACACATATACAAAGACAGATTGTTTTTTCATAAATTTGATACAATGATTAATTTCCTGTGTCTTTAAGTTCACTGAATGTAAAACTGCTGTCTTTGATACAAAGCAACCAATATACCATGTATGCTCACATCGTACTCCTATTTCCCATTGTTTATTCCGGTTTTGGTTTGTCTTTTCACCTGGGGTGCACTCACTCTTCCTCTCTCCTTTGAGACACACTGATATATTGCCATTTAAAATGTTTTGCGTCTAAATAAAACTCGGTTCAGCTGAACCGGAGTTGTTTATAAATACTGGCTGTGCTGGAAATGTTTCTTTTTCCTGTTCAAGACTACTGTTGATTGATTCACACTTGTTGTCATAAAGATTTATTCTACACAGAAAGATCTGTGAACAAAACTTTTTTCTAAAAATGAGTTCCATGTGAACACTTTTCCCAAGGATAACTTGATCGCCATGTTCACATGGACATAAAGGTTGCTCTTGTTTTTGTGTAAATAAGCTTCTTCTGCCAGCATCCTAAATCTGGGATTAAACCAATTCTGGTGAAAAAATCTGCCCATGGCATCCCTACCTAAATGTGTGTATCCATGATAGTACTGTGTCATTGGGAACAACAAACTGTCTGGCAATAGGGGTCTTCCATCAGCTGACATCCAAATATCATTCAAATTTTTCTCACAACCCGACTTGATCCAACTATTTTGCTCGCGTGTGAAACATTTTCGTGTACGCTTTTCAATTTGTCCTAAGAATCAGTCACTTTCATTAACAAGGTTACTGGAGTCTCTTTCTTCTGACTCACATGTGAAATTTCCATTAAATGTGCAGGCCAACAAAGCACAATATCATGCTACTTAATCAGAATATATATTTCCCATGGCAATATATCCATTACCAAATTTTTAACATGCATTCCATTTTTGATTGAAGTACCTGAGGATGTTAAGAACCCTCTCTGTGACCAAAATTGCTCAAAATCAGGGCCAGCACCAAGCCCATGCTGACCATCCATAAATATAGTCACTCTCATGTGAGCAGTTAAACTGCATACTCTGGTAAGGGCGACCAATTCTGCAACTTGTGCTGAGGTAACTCTTTGAAGCCAAGAAGCTTCCACAACATCATTTATAGTGCACACAGCATATGCTGCTCTCAATGTGTCCTCATTACTTCTGAGACATGAGACATCTACAAAAAGACGATGGTTGGGCTCAATCAGGGGTTCATCTTCAATATCAGATCTTGGTTTGGTACATAAGTCCATGACATCTAGACAATCATGCTAAATTTAATCACAAATGGCATCATTTATTGGAAAAAGAGTTCATGGGTTTAATAGCTGACATCTTTTCAAAACAACATTATCAGAAGACTGTATATTTTGCTAATATTTAGTTAATTGATAGTGTGTCATGTATTGGGTTTTCATTCTTGTCAATAGAAGCTCCACTGAGTGTGGGCCAATAACAGTAAAAGGGCAAACCATCACTATGTTCTCACTCTTTTCCAGACTAGTGCTCACCACAGCAACCGCATTAAGGCAACCGGGAAGACCTGCGGCTACAGGGTCAAGGGTGGTAGAGAAATATGCCACTGGTTTTCGGGCATCACCATGCATCTGAGTCAACACTGAGACAGCGCAGCCCTCTCAGTGTTTTACAAAACAAAGTTAACTTTTTTGTATAATCTGGCATTCCTAGTGCTGGGGCGCAACAAATTTTTTCTTTCAGCTCTAGGAAGCCTTTCATACAGTAATTGCCCCATGGAACCAGATCAGACAGATCTCTGTGTGCCACCAGGGAAATGCTTTGGTATCCACTGTCTACATTAGCCAACCATTCCCAAAAACATTCTGACTTCTTTTTGAGTTCGAGGTGGATTAATTTGAAGAATGGCTTCCACTCTCTCTGGCGACACCTTTCTAGCTCCTTTTTCAATTATGTGTCACAGATATTGAACTTCTTTTTGACAGTATTACAGTTCACCTGGGGACACTTTATGTCAGTTCTCAGCCAGGTGATTCAATAAGGCAATGGTATCTTGTTTACAAGCTTCTCATGTTTCTGATGCTACAAGCAGATTGTCGATGTATTGTACAAGCACTGACTTGTAGGACATCTGCAATGACTCCAGATTTCTTTTCGGAATCTGATTGAAAATAGAAAGACTCTCTGTATACCCTTGTGGGATACGACTCCAAGCTAATACTCTCTGCTGGAACACGAAGGAAAAGAGCAACTGGCTTTCTTCATGCAATGGTAATGAAAAGAAAGCCTGGCACAAGTCAATCACTGTAAACCACTCTGCAATCTGAAACAGTATTGTGGCTGGATTCAGAACCATGGGACAGCAAGGGACTACTATTTCATTAATTTTTCTAAGGTCCTGCACTGTCCTATATTTTTTATTAGGCTTCTGAAAACCCATATTCGGAGAGTTACATGGACTCCCAATGAATTCCTTCAAGATTCATTTTTGTAACATGTCCTCCATTACAGGCGTTATTCCTGCAATAGTCTCAGGAGTCAAATGGTATGGTGGTGTTCTGGGATATACTGCATTTGCTTTTGCTGTACTCCGGAGTGGTTATGCCTAAGATCATACAGTTTTGTTCCGGTATAGAAACTTGAACCAAAAAACAGACCTTCTTCTTTCAAAGTCTTACGTTTAGCTACTAGACAACATTGCCTCATTTTCACCCCTCTCCAGTCCCTTGGTTACAGTATAGATTGCTACAATGAATAGTAATCTACAAGCCAGCAAATAGTTGCCTGAAAACAACACGGGGAGGAGAGCTTTGACTTGCTGACTCGCACCGCTGGGGAGTAACTACATCTCCCATAACCCCCTGCTGCCGGAATTGTGCATAAAAGCACGCCGCGATTTCCAGGAGACTGTAGTGCCGGAAAACAACACGGGGAGGAGAGCCGTGCCTTGCTGACTCGCACTGCTGGGGAGGAACTACATCTCCCATCACCCCCTGCTGGCGGATTTGCACGTCCTGACTAAACCCGGGCCAAGGGCGGGCCCGTCCATGCCCGTCAGAGCCCAGAAGAGGCAGGGCTGGGCCCCCCCTCTAACACCTGGACTTTCAATTGTAATCCAACTTTGGCCTGAAGATGGGAAAGAAGAAGACAAACCCGCCAGCCTCGGAGGGGGTAACTATAACAGCCTTAGACTCATTCTTAGTAAAAGCGACAACAGCCATTGCAAAGGAAATTGCTCTGACTGAAAAAAGACTCTCATTGGGTGGCGGGTCCGGTGAGAACGTGCCCCTTGTAATATCTGATTCTGAGCCCCAGGCAGCGTTTATATCAGAGGAGGTTTTAAAAGTTTGTATTCTTGAGCCATCCATTTCTACACAGCCTAGCGCTGGTCCCACAATCTCTGCAGCCATTGACTCTACCGCTAAATGGAAAAGAGGGCCCACTAAAGATCCCCCTCCCATTTCTTCAAAAAGAGCTCAAAAGACTCAATCAACACTTTCTAAGTCCAACTCTCAAGAGCAACCTCAAGATCACCACAATGGTTCATCACTCTCGAGCTTGAATTGGGTAGAAATATGTGACATTTGTGATAATTTTGCTCAGCTATTACAACCTATTTTGCGCTTGGCAAGTATTCACCCTATTTCCATATACTAGTCGTAAAAGGACACAAAAGTAGTGACTTGCTATTAATACATTTCTACAATAATAATTTTATGAACCCAGCCTCAGTGGCTGAGGCTTTAGGAAGAACTATGGAGGATCTGTTTTACCACCATCCTAAACCCTTTCAAATTATATGGGTGGGTGATTTTAATGTAAATAGGTGCCCTAGAGTGGAGCCTTGATTATGCAGGGTTACGGATCACACTGGGCAGGTAATTAGTCATTTTAATCACGTAAGCTGTGGTAATGGCCTAAACAACTTACAACATCAGAACCAGAACCATCATTTTCAAAAAAGGGATACTGCTGTTATGCATTTTGATTTGAATTAGGAAGTTGTTGCATTGCATTTTGAAACGTATCAGTATTCATTTTTGGCATTTGATTTAAATTAAACCTTGGATTTTCTCCGTTTTGTGAAATCATTTGTGCTAGTGGGACTGGTATCACTGAAACCTGTCCCTGCATAGGTATTTGCATTTGTTGTGTGGGCATGTTTTGCATATGCACTCCTCTTTGTATTTGTACATATCCATTACCATTATCAGGATTATATCTACACAATCTCTTCCTATGTCTGACCCTGTGATAGATGTGGCAAATTGTAACTTTCTTCATGGCAACAACATCTGCTCCTGAACCTGTATTACCAGGAACACCTCTATCTCTACCCTGAGGCACAATGAGTCCTCCTGGGTTACCTTGGAAACCAACTTGTGGAAAGACAACACCTTGCATGTTTCCTTGATTCCCTGTAAATGAAGGATTCTGAAAACCTTTCTGAGCCAATCTCGTCTGTGCCAACATAAATTTCTCTTTCATCTTTTTCTGCTTCATCTCATCACTGTAATACTTTGCATACCT
Organism: Calotriton arnoldi; assembly: GCA_963921515.1. NCBI lineage: Eukaryota > Metazoa > Chordata > Amphibia > Caudata > Salamandridae > Calotriton > Calotriton arnoldi. Next base: position 657,917 of record CAWUFW010000576.1, read on the forward strand.
CAGAACTTCATCAAGCGATTTGTTCTGACAGCAGATCATGCTTTGAGTTATATGCAAACATCTCTGGTTTCAGCCCTAAGTCAAACTTAGCCACAGAAATACCCATATCCTTTTTCCAGGATATTCTCGTCCACTATGCTGTTGAAATACCTATAACAGTCTTTCATAAAACTCCTGAACTGATTCCTTTGGTTCTTGGGTCGTTCGAGTAATCTTATCTCAGTCCAAATCTTTTGGAAAATTGTTTGTAAATGCTGCAAGATCGCCCCTGCTCCATGGCACATGTATATACATCCCTCCTGCTATTTCCTTTAAGGGATATGCTGTAGTCTCTCCCTCATTTTCCTTATCTTTCTTCCCTGTCGCTTAGTTTCCCTCTTTTTCTTTGCCCATTTAATTTCCAATTTTTCAGTCTCACCCCATTTGCGAATGCATGTGACCTACTCCATAACATGCAACCGCATTCCTGTTGCACGCATATTTTCAATTGCTACATCATTCAATTGAACCCTATAACTTTTCTGCAAATGTTAATTTTTAGAAAGAACAATCTCATATTTCTGGGCTAATTCTGTTAATGTATCATGTATAACAGCTGCTCGTCTGGTAATCTCATTACACAGGTAAATTAATTCCTTCTTCTGATATTGTTCTAAATGATCTAATTCTAAACATGCTCTTAATATTTCCTCCAATTCCACCTTTAGTTTGATAATGTTGAAAGGTCTTTCCTTTTCAGAATCTAAATTAGCTTGCGACTCTGCATTTTCTGTCTTTCTAATCCTTGCTGCTTCCTCCAACCAAGTTGGAATATCTCCCTCCTCAATAGAGTTGTTTTCTCTAGGGGTCATAGGTACTGTAAAAACCATTGTCCCTACATCTATGAGTGCTTGCACTGTTGTCTGTGGCGGTCTCCACACAACAATCTGTGAATTTTGTGAAGTTGGGATAAACCCTGTTGCAATTCTTGTTTGCTCTACTAAAGGAATAAAAGTATTACAATCATACAAGAAATCCACCAATGCAAATGAAATCTCGAACAGCAGGAAATCACTCTAATCAATGCTGCATCACTGTTTTGTGCAATTAGGTTCTTGTAAAATCAATCAATGTTAAACAATCACAACAATAGTTTTAGTATCTCTAGCTTATTGGTAGAAGGGATGGTACCTCACATTCTACACCTTAAAACTGCAAATAAGAATACCATGCGACGATGGCTCTTCCAAGTGTCTTCTACATTTGTCTCAATCTATCCTGGGATCTTAGACTATGACTAGTGTGAAACTCTTCAACCTCTGTACATAAAAACAAATAACATCTTCATACATCTAACCATTCACTCCAAATCACAATTCATCACCTCGCTAAAGACAAAAATACAATAACAATAAAGAATATGTGATGTTACAACGCATGCGATACATCGCAGGTCGTTACAACAACCGCATAGTTACATCGCATACCATTACAACGCAAGCCATTACAACGACTTGCTGTAGGGGGCGCTGGATGTTGGAATAGTATAATTTACTATTCCAACTCCAGTCTGTGCAACAGTAGGGAAGGTGTTGGATTTTAAATCCAACACCTTCTGCCCCCTACAGCAAGTCGTTGTAACGACTTGTGTTGTAATGGTTTGCGATGTAACAACGTGGTCGCTGTAACGACCGCGTTGTAATGGCATGCGATGTATCGCATGCGATGTAAACGATGTCTCCCACAATAAACAACACATAACCCTATTAAAATTGACACCCCCAAACAGCAACCGCCTACGAATACCGCCTTGTCAGATCTTCAAGTTCTGGACATCGGATTTCAGGATTCGGGTAATTTAGTCTAATCATTTTATAGCTCCATTCAAGGCGTGAACAGTACTCTGCTCCCAGAAAACTGATAGCGTGGAAAGAGTCCAATATTTACTCTCCAGAACCAGTTCACATGTGACTTACAGGAATGGGCTCCAATTCCACACTAAATCTTCTTCTTCTGGGGAACAGATCTTTGCCACCGTTTTTTTAATGGACGCTAAATCAAATCAGGTCAATCAACATCATAATTAACAAGTTTTAAGTTCAGTAAATGATAAGAGTTTTACATTGGTTTCAAAACCTAAAGACAAAAATACAATAAAAATAAAGAATATGTGATGTTACAACGCATGCGATACATCGCAGGTCGTTACAACAACCGCATAGTTACATCGCATACCATTACAACGCAAGCCATTACAACGACTTGCTGTAGGGGGCGCTGTATGTTGGAATAGTATAATTTACTATTCCAACTCCAGTCTGTGCAACAGTAGGGAAGGTGTTGGATTTTAAATCCAACACCTTCTGCCCCCTACAGCAAGTCGTTGTAACGACTTGTGTTGTAATGGTTTGCGATGTAACAACGTGGTCGCTGTAACGACCGCGTTGTAATGGCATGCGATGTATCGCATGCGATGTAAACGATGTCTCCCACAATAAACAACACATAACCCTATTAAAATTGACACCCCCAAACAGCAACCGCCTACGAATACCGCCTTGTCAGATCTTCAAGTTCTGGACATCGGATTTCAGGATTCGGGTAATTTAGTCTAATCATTTTATAGCTCCATTCAAGGCGTGAACAGTACTCTGCTCCCAGAAAACTGATAGCGTGGAAAGAGTCCAATATATACTCTCCAGGACCAGTTCACATTTGACTTACAGGAATGGGCTCCAATTCCACACTAAATCTTCTTCTTCTGGGGAACAGATCTTTGCCACCGTTTTTTTAATGGACGCTAAATCAAATCAGGTCAATCAACATCATAATTAACAGGTTTTAAGTTCAGTAAATGATAAGAGTTTTACATTGGTTTCAAAACCTTAATTCTCTTAAAGAGATTAGTAAATTGTTTTTGGTCTTTTTGTTCAATTAGCACGTCACAGAAATTATCAAAGAAAAATATGGTTAGAGTCATCAATATTACAAATGGACAAGCATTTTCCAATAAAGGAATTAATCCCAATTCTAACTAATGGAAGCAAAAGTTAATGGAACTCATAAAGAGTTCAGGAAAGGAATGAGATCAAAGGAGCACCAACTTCTAAATCAAATTAAGTAGTTGAACTCCCCATAAAGAGTAGTTCATGAAACTCAACAGAGACTCAATCTCTAAAAGCATCAGCATACAGTTGCAGTTGCAAACTGTACAAAAATAAACTTCAACGCGGCATTAGGGGAAACAGATGCAGCAGTCCATCAGAATAGGATAGTAGAAGGGAGTGTCACCTCCAAAGTGGCAGGCAACAGTAGGATCCGTCAGCAGTAACCCACAACCAAATAACAGATCGCAAATCCTAGAAAGGAATGCTACGAGTAAATGTCTCTGAATCCAACTAGAAACACGCACTAATATAAAAGACACGAAAGCATGCGGACAACAATGTTGCAGATCAGTTCCCTCCAGTCCAATGAGAAGACATCTTTAGATGTGAGCAGATTCGTTCTTCCTTTCCCACGGAAAACGCATGAAGTCCACAGTTTACTATCAAATATGTAACAGGCGTCACTAAACATTTGCGTAGCTGGAAACGTCTAACCGTGGGTCCCAAGGAAGTTTATTGCAGTTTATGTTCTATCATTTTGTTTCACTGAGTAACAATTAACTACACTAGAGACAGAAACATTTGCTTGCAGATTTTTCTATTTAAGTATTGCCTTTCATATAAGTAAGCATCTCTGTTAAAATGTGTGATTCTCTATTCAGTATTATGAGAACATGAGATAGATAGGAAGTTCAAGCTCAGTACATCTAGAATATGTAGCTTAAGAAAGGAATACATTTTCTAAACTAGAAACATTGTGCAGCTATGACAAATACATTTGTGCATGGATCAGCAATTTCTAAAGCCTCTGTTTATTAAAGAAAAAATCTAACAGCAGTCTACCAGTGAATATGGGTGCCTGGTCCATGTTGCACATATTGACTGCGTGCCATTATTAAAGGGCATTTACATATTAATACCTAAGGCAAATTATCATTTTTGTTAATTAATTTTTATATATATTTTCTAACTCTATATTTAATTTGAGATTTTAAGGTATTTCTAAAAGCATACCACCCAAGCTCTCTGTGTGATTGCAAAGTATTTGAATGCTTCCATTTCAAATTTCTTTTATTGGTTAATCCAATAAAAAAAGTATGTGTTGTATTTAACTCTTGCTTTTAATGCACTTATTCCATTTCTTTAAAAAATGTTAAATGGTAAGCTCTGCACCTTACAACTGGCGTTTGAATAAACCAATTCAACAGCGATTCTCTATATAATGTTTTCCAACCACTCCAGCTTGAAGGCAGCTTCATGCTTTTATTGTAATTTAACCATAAGAATTGTGTCAATGAAAAGGCTTAAACAGGAATGGTCACTCTGCTAGCGTTGACATAAACCCGAGCATTAAAGTGGTATGTTTAAAAGAAATTAGGCGTGTTCACATTTGTAACGTCCAATTGGGAGATGTAACACATGCAAGCTTGAGGTTATGAGATTGCTACATGTTACCAGATCCCACAGTTTTCCCTTCTCTATTCCATTTTAACCTAAAACTTCAGTGCAGTTTCTTCAACGGCGGTGAATAAGCATTTCAGCTCCTAGATGCTTCGCTGCCTTATCAACTGAACTTTAACATATATCTCAATATATTGCATAGGGAGGAGCTCCATTTGCTTGTAAAAGGGCCGGTCAGCCAATTTTTCTCAGAGAGAAACTTGAAAGCCTTTTACTGAGAACTAAACTCAGTTTAATGTCTGCCTGAAAAGCTAAAACTTTGTGTGAACACAGGCTAAGGCCAGGGTCGTGGCTACCATTTTGGTGCAGGGGGTGTCCAGAGCTAAGGAGGGTACCTTGAACCTACAATGCTGTATTTTACTACTGCAACAGCAGTCAAAGGGACCACTTTCCTTGCTCTCACGGGTGTCCACACCATCCTTGCTTCACTACTGGGTAGAGCAAGTGGCTCTTGCCTGATGAGAAGATAGCACAGTCACACCAGTGAAGTGTGTGTGCGTCAGGGTATTTGCTGTAGGATTAGGATACATCGGTCGTCAACATGACGACCGACTTTCCCCTGTTACTCATTGCATACCTGCTTTTTAGGTCGAGCATTCGAGACCTGTTATAATTTCTCTTGTGGGCTTAAAGCCATCCCCCTGCTTTTGATTTGTTTGTTTCAGTGTTCATTACAAATCCTTTATTGCTAGTGGTCAACCTTGCCTCTTTGTCCCTCCCTTTTCCCTTCTGTTCCTCAGACGCAGCAGGGACTAAATACTGTCTCATTCCGCTATGGTTATTTATGTGTTCTTTGGGGGACTATTTTTTTCTTGGATTCCTGGTCTGTTACTGTTTGCCTGTGTTCAGCTTCGGCGCCATAGCTGCTTACATGTAAATATAGAATTCCTCCCTCCCACCTCCTCTTAATACCACAGTTGTGTTAGTGCTGCCTCCCTCATTGTGTCTCCGCTCTGTTGATTGTATTTATTTAGCCTTTTTGCACTTTTCATGTCCACCTTCAGTTGGGCTTCTTTTTGGTAGGATATTCGTTTTGTTTTGGGCTTTCTTTCAAAGGGGATTGGGCTTGTTGAAGTCTTGTCTCCCACTCCTCCTTGTGCCCGGTGCTCCCGTCCCATCCCCAGTGTTGCCAGATTGGGCTATTTCTCGCACAATTGGGCGATATTTTGCCCGATTGTGCGAGAAAAAATCGTGTTGGGCGGGTTACCTAAATTTGGGCTAGAAGCCGCCCAGTGTGCGGCGGATTCCAGGCTTTGTGCGGCACCGCCGCGCTGCAGCCCATGGTTGCCCTGCTGCCACACCCCTTCTCTAATTTTCGGTGCGTCTGTGGCTCTGTGCCCTGCAGCCCCTGCCCACAAGTAACACCAGCAGGGCCATAAATCTTTGCGGGCGGGAAGCTTCATCCAATTAGGGTCCTGCAAGACCTGCAGTGACCTCTGACCTGCCCCCAGTAATGTTCCGACCTGCCTTGGAGTTCGTTTGACACAAATCCTGGCTGGGTCAGATCAGTTCGTCAGGCACATTAACGGCCCGTGCAGCAGGTATGGTGACGTCGGAGGTTCCAGCTGTAGGGTTTAGTGTAGTTGGGAAAGAGCCGGGGCAGAGGGGTGATGGAAACACTGGGCAATAAGAGGGATGACTGGGGCGTCAGATGAGCACACGGAGTGGAATACGGGGGCAGGAAGGGGTGATGAAAATACATGGCAAGGAGAGGGGTGAAAACAGGGGTGCAGGGGGCCGCGAGGAGTGGTAGACAAGCGCGCATAGTGGAAACGGACAGGAAAGGGTGAGAAAAACACAGGACAAGGAGAGGGGTGAGAACAGAGGGGTGCAGGGGGCAGCGAGGAGTGGCAGATGAGCGCAGAGTGGAAAACGGGACAGGAAGGAGTGATGAAAACAGGACAAGGAGAGAGATGAGAACACAGGGGTGCAGGGGGCAGCGAGGAGTGGCAGATGAGCGCAGAGTGGAAAACGGGACAGGAAGGAGTGATGAAAACAGGACAAGGAGAGAGATGAGAACACAAGGGTGCCGGGGGTAGCGAGGAGTGGCAGATGAGCGCAGAGTGGAAAACAGGGGACAGGAAGGATTGATGAAAACAGGACAAGGAGAGAGATGAGAACACAAGGGTGCAGGGGGCAGCGAGGAGTGGCAGATGAGCGCAGAGTGGAAAACGGGACAGGAAGGAGTCATGAAAACACAGGACAAGGAGAGAGATGAGAACACAGGGGTGCAGGGGGCAGCGAGGAGTGGCAGATGAGCGCAGAGTGGAAAACGGGACAGGAAGGAGTCATGAAAACACAGGACAAGGAGAGAGATGAAAACAGAGGGGTGCAGGGGGCAGCGAGGAGTGGCAGATGAGCGCAGAGTGGAAAACGGGACAGGAAGGAGTCATGAAAACAGGACAAGGAGAGAGATGAGAACACAGGGGTGCAGGGGGCAGCGAGGAGTGGCAGATGAGCGCAGAGTGGAAAACGGACAGGAAGGAGTCATGAAAACACAGGACAAGGAGAGAGATGAGAACAGAGGGGGGCAGGGGGCAGCGAGGAGTGGCAGATGAGCGCAGAGTGGAAAACGGGACAGGAAGGAGTCATGAAAAGACAGGACAAGGAGAGAGATGAGAACAGAGGGGTGCAGGGGGCAGCGAGGAGTGGCAGATGAGCGCAGAGTGGAAAACGGGACAGGAAGGGGTGTTGAAAACACAGGAAAGGCCGAGAACAGAGGGTGGCAGATGTGTGCACTGAGAAGTGGAGCACAGGGGGCAAAAAAGGGCGAGATAACACCAGGCAAGGAAAAGGATGAGAACAGAGGGTAATAGGGGAGGCGAGGAGTGGCAGATGAGCACACAGAGTGCAACACTGGGGGCAGGAAGGGGTGACGAAATCACAGGGCAAAAAGAGGGATGACTAGAGGGGTGAGGGGGCAGATGAGCACACAGAATTGAACACAGGGAACAAGAAGGGGCAGGGCTTTAAGTGGGCCGGGTCCTGCCGGTGCTCAGCACAGGCTGTTCTTAACAGCAGGCGCTGGGACGGGTCCCTATCGGGCTCTCCATTTTTGCCCTCACCCTCGGAGGAAAACAATATCTTAACTCTGTAGCAGTACCACTCTTCACTGCCTTTGATGTAACTTCAAAGAGACTCCTTATAGTTATTTCACAGTCTCGTCGTTTCAGAACTGAAGCATTTTCAATATTATACACAACAAAGCCATAGTTGTTACTTACTCATCTTATGGAGATAACAACCATCGACAAAGTCAATAGTACTGGCTTGTTTTAGGTGTGATGTGAGTTGCTGTATTATATATCTGGCTGCAATGACAGAAAGAAGCAGCAAAATACCAGTGGGGCGGCACACTAGGCTAACCACAGATTTTTAGCTTATGTGTTTTAAAGCCACACCCTTAATTACATAGGCCACGCCCCGTGAGAGACCCCACAGTTTTTTTTATCCCAATTGAAGCCCTGGGAAGGGGTTACACAGGACAATGAAAGGGATTGGAACAGAGGGATGCTGGGGCAGCGAGGGGTGATAAAAACACAGGGCAATGAGAGGGATGCCGGGGCGGCAGATGAGCACACAGAGGGGTGGGATACTGGGGGTCAGGAAGGGGTGAGGGAAACACACACAGGGACGGAGACGCAGAGCAGCACTGGGAGGGGAACAGAAGGCACAGAGAGTAAGTGGGGGCAGAAGAGAAAAGAGTAGGTGGAGTGAGGTGTTTTCTATTTGCATTATACCAGCGTGCATATTCACCTGACGCCATTCCTCAGTCACACTCAACAATAACATTGATGATTATGAAAAATAGGCTTAGGCACCTCACACGGTATGAAATACTTGTTTATTGGCAGGGCAGGCTCCTTTTAATGCACTCATGCCACAGCAGCCTGCCTGGCTCCGTCACTGGTCAGCGTGTGACTAGCACCAGACAGGATCAGGTGTTTTTTAGGTCGAGCCTCGAGTAGCGCGCAAGCGCTGCTCTGCGAGACTTATAGTTAGGGAGTTTGAAAAGCTGACCAGACGCTCGTGCGTCATGGCCTTTTCCCTGCGGTTACGCGCGCGGCAGACATGTGTTTCCAATTATCGTGCCCAGACGCGGGCGCGATAATTGGAAACACATGCTGGCCGTGCGGGGAAAAAGGCCATGATGCACGAGCGTCTGGTCAGCTTTCAAAAGCCCAGGCTGCCGCGCTTGCTCGCCCCCGCTCCTCTCTTGTTTAGTCCGTTATTATAAGTCCCTTTCTCATTTCCTCAGAAAGCAAAATGCGTGCGGCCGGTTGAGTCGGCAGGAATATTGGAAGGTAACAAGCTGTTTCGGGCGTGGCCGAACCTCCTCCAGGGTTTCTGTGTGCCTGCAGTCAGAAACCCACACGCAGCACAATAATAAAGGAGTTTGCTGTGATTTTGGTAATCACTACTATGAGTAACTTGAACTCTGTACTACAAACATTCCCTTCACAAATGCGTAGGCGCGCGTTTCTTATCTGAGTTTTCGTTAATGCATTCTTTCTGAGAGCAGTTGTTCCCTGAGGGCCTTGTTTTCGCGTTTGCGGTAGACATTTTGTTAATGGTTTTCTTTCGCATAATGGTTCCTGCTTGTGTGTTCGCCTTCGTAGTTCCTATCCTCCCCCACCCTTACTCACCAGTGGAGTCATTGTGTTTGTGTCCGGTAAGCAGGCCTGTCTGGGTTTTTCGCTATGACTCTAGGAAGAGAATGATAATTCGGATTGCAGCAAGGGGTAAATGTTAGGTCGTCCTCGGGAATGTCATGGGGGACAGAGCCTTCAGGGCTGGCGGGTGGAACTCGCATGCTTTGTCATAATGCATGTCTCCTTCAGTTGTTAACTTGTAGGGTTGCGGCAGTGGTTGTTTCAGGGAATGTGTAAATGCATCGTGCTACCTACCGTCCCCTCCCTGCCTTTCCCTAATTTAAAGCAGAGTTCTTGCGCACTATCTATGCAGAATAGCTGAGAGCAGGTGGAGGGCATGGTTGAGACACGTCTATTTGCAGCAGGTGATGGTGAAGCTGAAGCTGTGGCGCGTGCTCCCCTGTCTTCAGTCAGTCAGAAGTTGCATAGAATTCCAGAGATGAGTCAGTTTCCACCACGAACCTCTCCCCCCACCTTGTCCCAGTGCTTCGTGGCCAGACGCCATTCGTTCTCCCTTTGCAGAGGGCATCTCGATCATGTGTTCAGAGTTTGTTTTCAGGGAAGTTGGCCGCCCTCGAAGCGAGCTCTGTGGTGCTTGTATTGCAACTGTACGATGGTTGAAACTCCAGATGGTGCTGCCACGGCTGGAGAGGGCGACATCCGCAGAAAGAAAGATGTGATATTTCTTAAAGTTTTAAAGATGCAAGTGAGAGGCGGGATCTGAAGACCTTTGTTTAACGAAGAGAGTTTGCAAAGGAGGCAGGGCGCATTACCTTCCAAATGCTAATGTGGGCGGCTACGGTACAAGGCTTTCTCGCGCACAGGCGGGGGAGACATTTAATTGGCACTCTAAAAGTAGTGTACAGCAGAAGTCCTCGCAATGCAGACTCTGATTAGAGACAACCGGTGGAACACAGGCAGCATACTCCTTTCTTTCATACAGCCAGTATTGTACATCAAGGACAACAGCTGTGCTAGCTTCCATCACACATACAACAGGTTCAGTGCAGTCAGCAAGTAAAGCTTCCCTGGTTTCTCTCTCACGCAGGAGTACATAGTATTAGCATCATCAGTGCAAGCGTGCCATTCCGGAGTAGCGTGCTACTCCCCGAAAAAAGTGCTTCGACGCCTTGTCGGGGGTAGTAAGCGCTATATAAATGCCAATACAATACAAAAGCACACTCATCAGATAAAAATCGGGCATCAATGACAGCGCAAACTTAAAACTGGTGCAACGCAGGTAGCGCGGAAAGTTGCTTGCACACATACAACCGGTAAAGCACAGCCGGTAGCTGTAGAAGCTTTCTTCATGCATTGAATAGATAAACCAGTGGCAGCAAACAGTACAAGCTTCATTCACACACAGAATAGGAACCTAGGAGATTGCAGGCGTACAAGCTTCCCCACAGAATCACACTCGGTATTAGTATCGGCAGTGTTTCACTTCCCTCGTACATTAAAGCGGTACAACTCTGACATCAGTAACTGCGAACACACATCAGGGCAGGGTAAACACATACACACGCCTACACCTCACTGCATGTGCGGGACAGCCAACAGTAGTTGCTGCTTCCCCCATCGTCTTGGTAGCAGTGCTGGGTCCCTTCATGAACAACAAGCATTGGCATAGCCAATAGGTCTCGCCTTTGGGACCTTATAAGTGTTTAGCCATGCAACAGTTGATGTTGTTGCACCAAAGATATTGTGCTGGATAACTAAACACTTATAAGGTACCAAAGGCGAGACCTATTGGCTATGCCAATGCTTATTTAACAAATCCTGCTGGGCTCCCAGGAAGACATTGTTGCCACTCTGGCAGGGCCCAGGCAAAATCATATGAAATACTCGACTAGCTTCCTGTCACGGTGTTCGTGCAATTTGTCTGTGGTTTCGCAAGCAGTAGTAGTGATCACAAAAGTAAACTCATGTAGAATGTGAGTAGATTGTGTGCATACGATCATTTTACAGTAGGATCAGGTGCTCTGCAGCAGTTCTTTTTATAGTTTGTCCTTGCTCAAATCAGTGTAATTTATTTTGTTTTATCTGTTTCCATGTACTTCATTTCTTGATTTTGCTCTAAGTGTCACTCTTAGTGTCATATCATTAGTAGTTGTATGTCATTCATAAGTACTCTGAAACCTTGAAAATGGCTCACCTAAGCACTCTTAAAACGTGGCAACTATGCAGTCTATTTTCCATATCGGATAGTGTCCTTCCATTTCTGGTGCTTTGAAATAGTTTTAAGATCTTCATAGAGTTTCTTGTTGCTGGAATGGCTGTAATTTCGATGTTTATATGTTTCCCTCATCTTCTTTACTTGATTTTTGTTCGTGAGAAAGTGTCACTCGTAGTCGTTGAATGTCACTCATAATTACACAAAAAATTTGAAAATGTCACACTTAAGCAATCTGAAACCTTGGCAGCTATGAATCGCCTGCAGGCACCTTCATACCATTTTTCTTTGCCTTCGTGCCATTTTTCTTTGATCAGGCCACAAGACTTCATGTTACCTCGCCGCGCACACAGAACCGTGTTAGCTGTGTGAAACAAGCATTGGAATTCAATTGTTCTCACATTTGTTGGATGTGGGGCTATTGGCAATGTGAATGTCCAAGTGTAATTCGTCCATACTTCGTTGTTAGTGTCTTTGTAGTTCCTAGCTTATTTGGCAGGTTTGTAATGCACGCAGACCTTCATTTGAGGTTTATGTTTTGTATTAAGCTTGGCACACTTTAAAAATTGTGTTCCTTTCACATTGTGCTGAAGAGCACCTTTCCCAAGAACAACGTTTCCGCAGTTGCAGTCCTCAAAATTGGACCCAGAAAATTTTTGGGCAGCTTGCTCCACACCATGCGCATAGCTGCCATGTTGCCCAGGTCCATGCGTGATGCGCAGCGCCAGGCCAGGTTTTTTCTTTGAATTCTGGGACTTGTAGTCCAGTTTCATAATGGAGTAAACAAGTCTACAAGTCCCAGAATTCAAAGAAAAACCTGGTCTGGCGCAGCGCATCACGCATGGACCTGGGCAACTTGGCAGCTATGCATGCGATATCAAGTGAGTGACAGTTTTCATGACAGACCAACTTTGATTTTAGTGTACAAAATATAGGTAATCTGATTAATGTGAGTACTAAACATATAATCCTTGAAATAGAAGTATATTTTTAGGTCGAGCCTCGAGTAGCGCGCAAGCGCTGCTCTGGCAAGACTTTATGTAGGGGTTTCAGAAAGCTGACCAGACGCTCGTGCGTCATGGCCTTTTCCCTGCGGTTACCCGCACGGGCGCCATCTGTTTGCAATTATCGTGCCCAGACGCGGGTGCGATAATTGAAAACAGATCGCTCGCTGTGGGGTGCGCGCACCACTCGCGTCCTTTGCCCCGTTTCTGCTCGGGCCTCCTGTGGGCGCAGCTCTGCCCCCACCCCTGCATGTCTCATGCTTTCAGCCGGCACTGCCGTGCGTGGCTTCCTTGTTTCTCATACTGTCTGCCACGTTTTGCCTCGCTCTCTGACTTTTTTTGCCATGCTATGCACCATGGTTTCACCATGCTATATACCAAACTTTCTGCCACGCTATTGATGTGCTTTGGAAGCTTTGTTCCTCTGCAGGGCTTTAAAGATATTTTAGTTCTGCCTTTTAGGCAGTGCTTTCCCAGAATTCTCTTTGTGCCAGCACCAGAAAACTTTATTTAGTAACATTACATTATCAGCATGCTCGCTGCCATGTTCTTCCACAATTCTCTGCCATGTTATCTATTTGCTTCCAATTAGCTTACATCTGACCTCATTTTCACCTGGCTTATCATCAAAATGGAAGTTGCTCTTTGTACTACATTCTCCCTGCCACATTGGCCTCCATCGACAGCACTACATTACCTCTGTGCTCACTGGCACATATACCCCCTGCTCCCTCCCAGATTACTCCCATCCCCCCTGGAAGGTAATGCCCATGCTCTGTGCTGTGGTGTCCCTGTGTACCTGCTTATGTTGTATTATGTTGCCTGCAGTTGTACACCTGTGCTGTTCGCCAAGTAGCTCAGATGCTCACTGACGCATACTACCTGTGCTTGCCTCTACTTATGTGTGTCACTGTGCTTAAATTGTTAATTTTTTGTCTGTGCTCTCTAGCCAGGCTATCTGTGTCCCCTTGCAGTCCTGTCAATCTTGTTGGTGATGCATGTAGCAAAAACATAATGCGGGCCCTCTTTGCACTTTTTCCGTTTTTGCCGGGTGCTTTAAGCACCCATTTCTAAGTATTAAAATAAACGTCGTCCAGGGAAAGAGTGAACATGGCCCTTGGCGCCATCCAGTGTAATGGCCAATTAAGCTTCCTAATGAATAAAGACAATGCAAGGAAAGGTTCTCCCTTCCCCTGTGGGACTCTCTTTCACCTTGTACTGTGCTCTTAATTACACTGTCCCTGCGATTTGTTTCAAGTTATCATTTTATTCCCTTATTTTATGCTTGTCCTCAATCTAACAATTCAATCAAGCATCCAGAAATGTTTTATAGTAAGCTCGTGCACAGCCATCTCTCAACGTGTTAGCCTTGTAGTCTATTTAGTCTCTGCAGCATCTTAAGACTGTGCCCGTGCATTACATCGTTTCCATGCTTGGCACAAGATCTATGGCCCTAGTGTTGTCCTGATAGATCGGTGCTGCCTGCCTTGATTAACCCATGGGTGATAGCTGGCCATTTGCCTGCCACTGCTCTTTGCAGGCCTGGGCTGTTTATGTGCCTGCAGAGGGCTGGTGATGGTGGTTGTTACCCGCAGGTATTGCACACACTTGGGTCTCTCTCTCTCTCCCTTGCTCTCTCTTTCCCTTTCTCTAGCTGTGTCTCTTTTTCTCTCTTTCCCTTTCTCTCTCTCGCTCTCTTTCCCTTTCTCTTTCTCTCGCTGTTTCTCTTTTTCTCTCTTTCCCTTTCTCTTTATCTCTCTCTCTCTCGCTCTCTTTCCCTTTCTCGCGCTGTCTCTCTTTTTCTCTTTCCCTTTCTCTCGCTGTCTCTCTTTTTCTCTTTCCCCTTCTCTTTCTCTGTCTCTCGCTCTCTCTTTCCCTTTCTCTCGCTGTCTCTCTTTTTCTCTTTCCCTTTCTCCTTCTCTCCCTGTCTCTTTTTCTCTTTCTTTCTCTCATTTACATTCTTTCCTTCTCCCTCTCTTTTTTTCTCTCTTTACATTCAGTGGTCATGCAGACTATGCAACAGGGCTAGCACTCTGTGCATCAGGAGGCATGCAGTCCAACTTCAGGCATACCACTGTGTAAAGGATGTTTCACTAGAGTATCATTGTAGGGCCAGTGTTACTGTTTAGAGGTTTGGGTATGTGTAAATATCTGTGCAGTTGAAGGAAAGTGCTGAAGGTTTGATAAAATTTGTAAAGCCTAGTAATGAGGCGGGAGCACTGGGGATTTACCCTAGTTCACCCCAACTGTTATAACAAGCATTGGCATAGCCAATAGGTCTCGCCTTTGGGACCTATAAGTATTTAGTTATGCAGCACAATATCCTTACTGCAACAGCATTAACTGTTGCATGGCTAAACACTTATAAGGTCCCAAAGGCGAGACCTATTGGCTATGCCAGTGCTTGTTGAATGTTGTAGTCAGGCTACATGTAAGTTAATGGAGTGGCAACATTGGGCTATTTTGGGCTACTTTTCCGTTGCTTTTGGGCTTGAAAGTTGTGAAAAAATCTGGCAACACTGCCCATCCCTCATCCTGCCATTTTGCAACAGCTGCAGCCTCGTAGGAGCCACCGTTGTATGTAGTTTCAGGTAACTTGAAGTGAAAGCATGAAGTGGTGCTTTTACTTAAAAATGCTGGTTTCCCACATCGTTTGTTTTTTAGAATGGCGCATGCCAAAAAGGTTGAGTGCCGTAATTGGTGGTCATATTAGGGTCAGGCAAACAGACACTGCCACTTGTTAGTTTCAAGAGACTAACATATTTTTACTCAGCCCTGCACCAGTTTCACGAGCGCTGAGCTTTTTCTACTTGTTCTATGGGTACAATAGGATGGTACATGTTAAGCTGTTTCGATATTTTGAATCCATATCAGTTTACATATTTGCGTATTATGCTCTGCCTTCTGGAATGCTTCCTTTTGCCCATCACAGTAATGTCCTTCTTGTTACCCCCATCACCTGGGATGTGTTTTAGATGATTTCCTAAAAGCTTTGTCACCCTTGTTAGCTCTTCACGGAGTCATTAGTGCCCACAAAACAACCATAAGATTGCATCGTACCCTGAAAACATAACGTGAAACCGATGAGATGGTCTGAAAACAACAGTGCTACCACACAATGATGCTTTATTACATAAAACAATCGTCCACCTCATATCCATTAAAGCTAGGTGGGGCACAGAAGTTTGGCGTACTAAAAAGTGGGTATAAAAAGTTTGGGCAGCACTGCTATAAGGTGATATTTGCATACTCTAATGACTGTCAAACCCTCGCTAAGACCTGCTGATGGCGAATTAGTATTTCAGTAAGTAGGGTCTCATGTTCTGAGCATGCGCAGCGCATTATTAAAACAAGCATTGGCATAGCCAATAGGTCTCGCCTTTGGGACCTTATAAGTGTTTAGTTATCCAGCACAATATCCTTGGTGCAACAACATCAACTGTTGCATGGCGAAACACTTATAAGGTCCCAAAGGCGAGACCTATTGGCTATGCCAATGCTTGTTCAAACATACTCTAGTCAGATATGTTGTTATGACACCTAAGGATCCAGATTCGTACATGATGGAGAAGGAAGGTAACCCCTTGTCTGTGAATCTAAGGAGCTATCATTTTCGACAACAGAAGCAGAAAATGAGACAAGTAAACAAGCTTCTAGGTGATCAACTATTAGAGACAAACCAACTCCATAAAACTGTCAGTTAATATGTAAACCTTAACGATGTGCAACAAAGCCGCTCTATTCTCTATCATGGCATCTTCAATAATATTCATACACATTCGAATATCTCTGCACACACGTGGGATCGCAGAATACCTTAATAGAGGAAAACACGTCTTTCAAGCAATGCGTATTGTCAGCGATGTGTTATTAATTTGGGATGGGGTGCATCTACCAACTTACTAAACAGAATCTAGTTGAAAGTAAATCTCTGCTTACAGCTATGGCAAAAGCAGCAGGCATGTGTGCTAAGACCAGGAAGAATCAAACAGTATTAAAGTTAACACAAAACAAAATTGTCAAACCAGTAAAATAAAAAGAGTTAACAAATGGATAAGGACATGGGTAAAAACCACTATGAAAACAAGGTCTAGAGAGAAATAAGATAGGAAGAGAGGCGAGTTATATAATGAGATAGCACAAATAGAAAGGTGAAGCACAGAATGACAGGTCAGGTAAACAAAGTAGCGAGGCAGAGAGGCAGGTAGAGCCGGTGGGATGAAAAATAGAAAGATATGAGAAGTAGAGAGAAAAGAGGTGCAGATGAGGTAGAGAGATGAGGCTAATACAGAGGAAGGGCGAGGGAGAAGTAGAGAATGGTGAAATAGGGAGAGAGAGACAGAGGTAAGACAGATGTATTAAACAAGCGAGACATTGGAAGCAGAGAGAGTGAACGGAAACAGTGAAGGAGATAGAAAGAGAGATGAAAGCAAAGGGAGTGATAGATGGAGTGGAAGAGGTAGAGAGAGCATTGTAGAGAAAAAGAAATAAAATTATGGGAAAGAGGACATCAATAAAAAGAGAGATATAGAAGGCCAATAGGTGAGGTAAATTGAGAGGCTAGATAGTGTATGAGAAGTGGGGAAGAGAGAGATGAGGCAGTGAGTTGTGAGGCAGAGAGAGAAATGAAAGAGAGAATGGTGAGGTAGAAAGAGGCATGCGAGAGGTAGAGAAAGGTAAGGTATAGATGGCAAAAATGATAGAAAGGGTAAGATAAAGAGATGAAATTAAGAGGGAGGTGAAGTAAATGGAAGAGAAATGAAGGGGGATGAGATGCAAACAGAGCAGCAAGATGCAGAAAGAAGAGAAAGAAGAGACAGTAGAGAGAGGGGCACTTGAGGAGAAGAGAGGGGCAGAGAGCTAGAGATCTAGAGGTAGGATCGGAGAGAGGTGGCAAGTTGAGGTCATGAGAGGTAAGTGCTGTGGGGCACTGAGTTTTATTGAAAGAGAGGTGTGACGTACAGAGCGAGTTTAAAGGTAGAGCAATAGTGTGGTAGGTACGTAGCCATGTATAAATAGACAGGTAAAAAGAGAGTGTTTCGGAAAAGGAATGAGACATGGGACAGAAAGGTGCGACAGAGAAAGAAATGTATTGGGTGGTATAGAGAAGTGACAGCTAGTCACAGAGTGTGGTATGTAGAGAAGTAAGTTAGAGAGAAGGGCAGGGATTTAGTCTCTGGTCAGGTAAAGAGAGTTAACTTGCAACAAGAGAGGGAGAGATGAAGGATGGAAATGTGAGTAGAGGTGGGAGGTAGAGAGGCGTGTCGTTGGTGTAATGTATGCATTTGCCTCAGAAGAGGGTGTTTAACTTGTCACGCTGCTAAAGTACAGTGCTATTGAATCAGCTAAATAGAGATTAAAATTGATAAGAGAACTGGAGGAGCATTATAAGAGAATGAACTGAAGGGCACCTTGTAAAGACGAGCCACCGAATAAACAGCAGCACGGGGAGGAGGGGGGGGGCGGAGAAACGATGGGGTGAGAGAAGCAGGAGAAAAGGAGGAAGGACAGGGACGCGCATGGACTTAGAAGGAGGGTGAGCGAGTGAGGGAAAAACAGAAAAAGACAGAGAAAGGGAGGAAGCTCACCAAAAGGGTGAGAGAGTCGGTTAGAGGAAGGTAGAGAGGGAAGACAGGCAGGAGGGCAAGAGGGAAAGAGAATGGGGGGGGCAAGAACAGGAGAGGCAGAAAGATGGAGTACAGTGAAGGAGTGAGGGAGACAGGGGCACAAGGTTGGAGGAATGAGAACAGAGAGCCGGGAGAGATAAAGATAGGCTGATACTCTGCTAGTCAGTCCCAGATAGCGCTGGTGGTGGAGGTGGGGTCTCCAGTGTCCGAAGAGCTTGAGGGGGCAACAGGCTATCATGGATGTTAGCATGGGGCTGTGAAACCGAAGGTTCCCAGAGACAGATGCTCCTTACCTCTGGCATATGCCCAAGATTCATTGTGCCTTCTAAAGCCCCGCCCCCACAGGCCACCACTGTGGGAGGAGCATGGAGAGTCGAAGGCCTTAAAGCACTGAGGGCCCTCTGCTATCATTCCTCTGCTCCCGCTGTGTCATTAAATGTCGGGTAGAGTACACCAAGCCTCGAGGGTTTACTGGAGTCTCCTGAAGTAGCATGCACCGAGCAGGGTGTACAGCACCCGCGGAATCTGAGACGGGATGACCCAGAGCAAACCAGTTCCTCCAAAAGCAGATTGGGAGAATAGAAAAAGGAAGCCCTGCATGCCGCCATGCTATGATGACGAGAAGCGCTAGGGCTGCATGTCTAGGCAAGCAGCAGTTGATTAAATGTATTTTTGAAATTCGGAAACCAAAAATAATTTGGGGATGTCTGACATATTGCCGGTTAAAATATCTTGATAACGCTCGTCGCCTTCTGCTATGAAGTGCCGGAGCCTTTTCAGTGCACTGATCAGAAACAATACATGACGGACCTATGATAAACTCTGCGCCGGACTTTTAATCTCTGCATGCCTCCGCTCCCTGTAAATGCGAGAGCAGTGTACGTGCTGGGCAGCACTGCGGGTGATGATTAAAGCGCCAAATGCTCCGCGCCAGCAACAATAATAAATAAGAACAAGCGCGTGCGCCTCGCGCAAGTAGGAGGTGGGGGGGGGTAGTGCGGCCGAGAGCAGGCAGCGTTTCCCTTGCGGGAGCAAGCGGAGCCAGGAGAGATAATTGCTAACACATGGCGCCAAAGCTCGCTCCCGCAAGGGAATCGCCAAACGTGCACGCGTTGCCATTGAAAGCAATGCAACGCGTCCACGTTTTTGCCTGCGAAGCTGTGTCGATTACAAAAGGTCTTTTTTCCTAAGCAGCGCATGCGCGCTGCGTAGGCGAAACCTAAAAAAGCTGGTCACTATGCCTGCTTGTCAGTCCTGATCGTGGGAGAGAGGTAAGCTTGATTACTTGGGACTGGTCGAGATTGTTTAAGAACAACTCAGCCATCTGTCATCCAGAAAATACGACCGCATTTAATAGAGAAATATCTCAGCGCCATTCAGAAGAGGTAAGCGATTTTCTTTCAGAACGTTTAACCTGCGTTTGAAATTAGTCTAAATTTCAAATGCAGGTTAAATGTTCTGAAAGAGAATCTAACGTAAACCAAAAAAGTAAACATGAACCCAAACACAAATTCACTCACCGTATCTGAATGCAGCTGAGATATTTCTCTACTAAATGCGATCTGGTTGTCTCTTTTGTAAGAGAAAGATAGTGCCAGTTCAAAAGTTGTTTTTTGGACTACATTGAGCACAAGCTCCCTCCATGCGAGGAGTATTCGCAGGGGGTATACCTGCCGCCGGTTGGTTACTACTAAGAACGGGAGTCTGTGTACAAGCCCCTGGCCGAGGCGCTGTACCCGCAGCAGCACTCCTAGTTTATAAAATGTGTACCGCAGCTGTGTGTCCAGGGATATGGCCTTTTTAAACCATACTGCTTACGTTTCTGTGAGGATATAAACAATGGACATTGAAATGGGTCCCTTCGGGGCTCTGTAGTCATGTCCTTAACTATTCAGGCAAAAACACTCATTAATGTCTGAATAATAAGTGTAAGAGTGTTAAGGCTTTACTTAATCTTGCATTTCATATGAGTGTGTGCTTTTTCCAGGATGTTGTTACTTTTTTTTCCAGGCAATATATTATTCTTGTCTCCCATCCCTCATAACCTATTTCCCATTTTCTGGTTCTCCAGTGCTGCCAGATCATAAGATTGGCAATAGCACTAGGCAAATATAATCACTCCACTGCAAATAAAAAAACAAAAGTAAAAATAAATTGCCATTTTCAGTGCCGAGAGCCCTAATCGGCTCAAATGCGAGACCGATTGCATTGAAGATGCTTGTGAGGCCTAGCAAGTGAAATGAACAGGCAGTCCTATATAAATAACCATGCAGTATACTACCTGGAATTCTGCCCCTCCCCAATTACACGAATTAGGCAAAAACATTTTTTTTTTAAATTTCACATTTCACATTTTTTCTCTGAATCACAGCAGATGCAGTGAGAGAAAAGAACGCAGAGAGAGATAAAAACAAGGTTTAACTTATTTTTCCTTGAAATGCATCAGTTTCTTCTTCGTGTTTTTTCTCCTGGTGATTGTGTTCTGTCCACTATCTTCGGTCAGTGTTAACCTTGAGCATGAGGGCCAAATATAGTTCATCAGGCAAGTGCCAGTTTATCATCATCCAAAAAATAAAAAATAGCACAGCTGGGACCAGGGCCGGCTTTAGCGCTGGTGGCGCCCTGTGCGACAATGTTTGTTGACGCCCCCCAATGACCACCTCCATCAGGGATTCCCTCACTACCACTCTTCAACAGTGCCCCTCACGTCTCCATAACTATTCTCTCACAGATGCATTAAATTAGTTTTTCTTTTAAAAAAATATATTTTTATTGCAGTTTTTCATGTATAAACAGCACCAATTATGTACATACATTTCGTTAACGTATGAGGATTAATCATTCCATCTTTTATATATGACATTTTCAAAATAAACACTTTCTTTTACACACTTTTTAAATTAGCTCTAATTGGGAAGAGAAAAAAATAAGTAAGCTGAGAGTTGTCCACTGCTGAAAGGAAGCTCTAACAGTTATTCTATAGTATAAAATTCCTGCAAAAATAAAAAATAAACAGAGGGGAAATATCACGGCGATGGTAACATACCAGTCTTATTCAAATATCTAGGGCCCATTATAAAACTGCGATTCCTTCCAGCTATAAATAGGTGCCCATATACGTCTGCCTAGAGTTTTCCCTCTCTTGCCCTTCCTTTCGTAAATTCCCCTCTCCAGATTAAATACAGCGAGTAGCCTGGCAAGCCAATGCTGAAAGGTTGGAGCTGCTTGATCAAGCCAGGCTGAAGCAACACAGATTCGCAAAACTGCCATAGCAAGAAAAAGAAAAAACGGTGAGACATAACTTACCCCTGGCTGTTATCAACCCCAAGGAGCATTAAGGCTGGGGTTAACTTAACTTTAAGGTCCAGAGTATGTTCACAAAATGTCCTAATTGAGCATATCAAGACGCGGACAAGTGGAGAACATATGAACTAAATCTGCGCTTGGAAAATCACACCGGGAACACTTGGTTCCCTCCTGCCCGCCCCACTATGCTATCCTAGCCGGGGTGTAGTAAAGCGAGAACATTGTCTTGTAGTGCTGAGCCTGAAGCCCAGCAGAGCATAAAACGGTCTGCCCCAGCTCTAAAGACTCAAGAAAGTTATCCGAATCGATGCCCAGCCTATCTTTCCATTTTTCGCCGTGCTTTTCTAGATCGTCCTGCTTGAGTGATGTAAGTTCAAAATAAATTCTTTTAATGGTGCAGCCCTCACTGCTTCTTATAGCATCTATGGTTTTAACTTTACCAAAGCCATTAAGCCCGCCCATCTTTTTGCTCAAGAAACTTCTAAACTGGAGATATTTAAAGAAGTTCCTAGTACCAATACCAAACTTATCCTGAATATCCTTAAATTGATAGATTCCCTCAGAACCCATTAAGTCCCCGACTTTCAGAAGACCCCGCCCCGCCCACTCCGCCATGATTTGATCAGAGAAGATTTCTGGCAGCGTGAGGTTTCCAAACAACTGGGTATAAAAGTTCACTCTGCCAAGTCCCGTCTTCTTCTTAAGGGCAGCCCAGATTTTAAAGGCTGCCTGCATAGTTTTGAACCTTGTTCTTGTAAAATAGCTAGGCTCACTGAATTTCATAAAGCAGTTCACTGCGTCCTCCCCCACCAGTAACCTATATACATCTGGCAATCGATCTTCAGCGCTTGGATCTTCAGATCGCCCACCCAACAACACACACATATATTGAAGAGCCGCAGCCCAATAATAGAGTTTAAAATCCGGAACAGCCCAACCACCTCTTTCCTGGGGCAGTGTCATATACCGTAAGGCCCTCCTAGTTTTTACCGTGTGCCCAGATAAACCGGTTTACCAGGTTCTCCAGTGCAGTAAACCATTGCTTCCCATATCCTAGGGTATTGCCCTAAACAAGTAGAGTATTTTTGGTAAGAATACCATTTTAACCACATTGCAGCGGCCCACCAGTGACAGATGCAAATTGTGAAATTTATCAGTCTTTTTTAGCCTTCCGGATTACAGGATCAATATTTATAGCCACCAGATCACTCAATTCAGAGGTTATATCAATACCCAAGTAAACCGCTGAATCTGTCACCCGCGGGTCAGAGAGGCTGATCCCCCTGTTCATAACTATCTGGGTCTTCTGCCTGTTTAGGGCATATCCGGAAATCCCACCAAATGCTTGAGCTGTCTCCTCGACTGCAGCTAGTGCTGCTAGTGGGTTGGGGGTGACTAAAGCGACATCGTCCGCATACGCAAGGACTTTTGTTGCTAACCCATGGTAAATAATAGGCTCAATATCCCGGGAGGTATCCAACCGCCGGATTAAAGGATCTATATATATAGCAAATAAAAGGGGTGAACACGGGCAACCCTGCCTGGTGCCCCGCTTGATCACAAAAGGCACAGTGTATTTCCCATTTATTCTCAACCGAGCAGTTGGTGCTCTATACATAGCGCGAATGGCTTTAATAAACACCTGCCCGATACCAAACTGTTAGAACTGGGGGTCTCTAGTTGGCAGAGGTAGGTACCTTTGTCCAAATAGGGACCCTTGCTTCTAGTTAGGGTAAGGGGGTACACTCCTGAAATAACCCCTGCTCACCCCCTTGGTAGCTTGGCACGAGCAGACAGGCTTAGTTCAGAGGCAGTGTGTAAAGCATTTGTGAACACATACAGTAATCCAGTGACAACACTACAAATGGACACCACACAGGTTGTATTATAAAAATAAGTATCTTTTATATAGATTTACCACAAGACCATAAACGACAAAAATAATCCACAATACTGTACTTTAAAGATGGTAGAATTAGCTTGAGTCTCTTAAAATGGAAATACGACACTTTGCGTTCAATGTACATGAGATGCGTAACGCGATACAACAAAAGTGGTGCAGGGAAAGTGATGCGTCAGTTCCTTACACGCAAGAACGGTGATGTGTCGGTTCCCTACTTATGCGCAGGGGACGGTGATGCGTCGGTTCTTCTCGGCGTGGGAGGTGATGTGTCGTTTTCTTACTGCGCTTCTGTGGCGATGCGACAAGCAGCGCCGTGATGCGATGAAGATCTGGTGCAAAGAAACAAAATGGCGTCTTCTTGATGTTGCGACAACAAAGGGGTGATGCGTGCATGCCCGACGGCCGTGCGGCGATTTCGATTAATCTTTGGAGCCGCGACAGGCCCTGCGACACGCTTCCCTGGCGATGCGACGGCGTCTGATGCGAGGTCGACGATCTTCTCCTGGGATGCGGGGCGCCTCGTGTTGCGATGCGTCGGCGTCTGATGCGAGGTCGATGCTCTGCCCCGGGGATGCGACGGCGTCTGATGCGACATCGACACTCTTCTCCGGTGCTGCGAGGCGCTTCGAAGGATGCGAGGGTGTCAGCAGCGCGCTTCTTCGGGGATGCGCCGGCGTCTGATGCGACGTCGACACTCTTCTCCGGCGATGCGAGAAGCAACGGCTGCGGCGAGACGCTTCTTCGCCTTGAGTCGCGCTTCCAGCTCCCAGCGACACGCAAGTGTATCAGAAGGTCCAAACTCCCAGCAAGGGAATACAGGAGAGCTGGTGGGTGAAGTCAGTTGTCCCTGAGACTTCAGCAGGAGGCAAGCTCTGAAATCAAGCCCTTGGAGATCCTTCACAAGTTGATGAAAGTACACACAAAGTTCCCTTCTCCTTTCTTTGGCAGTCAGGCAACCACTGCAGGCAGATCCCTCTGGCTTAGGGATAGTCTTCTCCTCAGTTTCTTCTTGGTTCCGCTCCTCAGCAAAGGTTTTTTCTTGTTTCCCAAAAGTGATCTAATTTCCTAGGGGTCTGGGTCCCCTTTTTATACACCTTTTCTCTTTGTTCTCTGAAGGCAGAGAGGCCTTTGCCTAGTCCAAATCCAGTTCTGGTCAGTCCTGGAGCACTTTGTTTACAGGACTCCTTCTTTCCTTTCAGAATGTTGGGCAGGGTGCTCAGCCGCCCAGCAGGAGGTGGAGCCAGCATTGTGGAAGGCAGGCACAGCCCTATTCAGACCCAGGTGCAACTCCTCCCTCCACTCTGGATGCAGATCTCTCTATTCAGCCCTGTGCTGACTCACCCTGTCTCCTGGAGCCACCTCCAGCCCCTGTCACTCAAACTCCAGACAAGGAATACACAACCCAGCAGAGGCAGGCTTGGAAGGTTAGGCAAGAAAATACCTACTTTCTAAAAGTGGTATTTTCAAACACAGAATGTTAAAATCAACTTCACTAAAAGATGTATTTTATCATTCTGAGTTCAGGCATACTAAATTCGTTTCTCTACCATATTCCCTGGGTCAGTTAGGATTATAAGGTGTAATAATCAAAACTGCCCATTCTGGCCTATGGGGAACAGGTAGCCTTGCAATAGTGAAAAACGAAAATGGCTGTAATTCACTATTAGGACATGCCACACACACCAGGGCATGTCCTACCTTATACTTACAATGCACCCTGCCCTAGGGCCTACTTTAGGGGTGACCAACATGCAGTAAAGGGAAGGTTTAGGGACTGGTAAGTGGGTGCACCCACCAAGTCGACATGGCAGCCCTAGGCTGCACACAGGCTCTGAAATGGCAGGCCTGAGACACACTTTACAAGCTGCTTCTGTGGGTGGCACAACCAGTGCTGCAAGCCCACCAGCAGCATTGGATTTACCAGCCCTGGGCACACTCAGTGCACTTTACTAGGGACTGACAAGTAAACCAATCATCCAATCATGGAGTCACTAATACATACATCAATTTGCAATAGGGAGAGCATATGCACTTTAGCACTGATCAGCAGTGGTGAAGTGCCCAGAGTCATAAAACAGCCAACAACAGGTCAGAAAAAATATAGGAGGAAGGCAAAAAGTTTAGGGATGACCCTGCAAAAAGGGCCAAGTCCAACACAAACCATTTCATTGCCTCCCATAGATAATCCCAGGAGACCCTATCAAAGGCTTTCTCTGCATCCAAAAGCAGCAGAGCCATAGGGTCCCCTGAGACTTCAGCTGCATCGAACAGGGTTATTACCCGACGTATATGCTGGGTAGTCCCCCTCCCTGGTATAAACCCATGCTTGCATGGGTGGATTGCTTTCCCTATGATGGTGTGTAATCTGGTCGCGAGAGCTTTGGACAGAATCTTAGCGTCAGAGTTTATGAGCGTAATTGGCCGATATGATCCAGGTTCCCTAGGCGGCTTGCCCTTTTTTAGAAATATTATAATATCGGCTCCTGCCCAAGAATCGGGAATCGAGCTCCCGGTTTGTGCGCGACAGATCGTATCAACCAGGCCGGGTCCAATTACATCCAGGAAGGTTTTATAAAACTCCAGGGGAATCTGGTCAGGTCCAGCAGCCTTGCCTGAGGGAAGATTCCTCAATGCACCATAAATCTCATCCTGTGTCAATATAGCCTCCAGCATCTCACTATCCTCAGAATCAATACTCTGCAATGGAGTGCTATTAAGATACCCCTGAATTAAGTTCTGCCGCACCTGATGTTCCTCGCCATATAGTCGTTGGTAAAATTGTCGAAACACTTCCTGAATCCCAGGTGGATATTTAACTAGGTTTCCACGGTCATCTGTGATCTCATTTATCTCACTCGCAGCACTCCTTTGTCTGAGTCTAACTGCCAACGTGTGCCCAACCCGCTCACTAAATTCGTGGCAATGCTCTCTTTTAGCTAAGAAACATTCCGCTGCCTTAGCGGCGGCCCGATCTCCGATTTCTGCCTTGGCCCAGGCTAGCCGAAGCAGAGTATCATCAATTAATAGACCTGCGTTCACCGCAGTTGCCAGCTCCTCTTCAATCCTAGCTAGGTTTTTATAGAGCGTTTCCTCACGTTGCGCCTCCCTCTTCTGCCGATGTAGGCTAAAACTGAGTGTCTCCCCTCTGACCACCGCCTTAAAAGCGTCCCACACTACACCAGCACTAGCACTGTGTCTATTTATATCCCAGAACGCCTTAATCCACCCCTTCATATGGAGAACATATTCAGAGTCTATTAGGAGCCCCCTTTCAAAAGTCCATATCCGCTCACCTTTCTCCCCATTTGAGAAAGCCACTGTAAGGACTAGAGGATTATGATCCGATAATATCCTAGGGTGTTTCTCTATACTAACCCGATGCACTAAAGATTGTGAGACAAAGAAATAATCAAGTCTATAAACCGCCTTGTGAGGGGCAGAAAAAAACATACTACCGGGATCTTTTATGTTTCGATGATGCCACAGGTCTATAAGTCCGTGATTGCTTACCATATTAGTAAGTGCCTTAAAGACTTTTCTCTTACGCCCAGAATATATATCACCAGCATTTCCCCAAAGTCCTCCAAGCCCATTAATGTTGAAATTACCACATATTATTAGTGGGGTAGGCCATTTGGCTAACTCATCATCCAAGAACTCCAATACCTCTGGGTCATCTGCGGTTGAGCCATACACCGAACACAAAGTGAATGGCTCCCCAGCAAACACACATTCCACTAATACCCACCGTCCCCACCTATCTGAAAGTTTCCTTTGAACAATTATATCTTTCCTTCGGGTAAGAATAGGGACCCCTCTGGTTTTAGTACCTTGCTTAGCAGCCATCAATAGCCTAAACCCAAGTTGTTCAAGAATTCCTCCTCTGGTACCCTCTATGTGGGTCTCTTGAACACATAGGATATCAGCTCGCATTGTCTTCAAAATAATTGCCGCCCTTAGCCGCTTGGCTTGATTGTTAAGCCCACAAATATTGATTGTACGACTCTAAGATTCATAAAGCAATTTTGGGTAGCTTTCCTTCAGCGTAGAAATATATATATATTTCCCCCCCTTCCCTTTAATACCACCGT
Source organism: Calotriton arnoldi (assembly GCA_963921515.1). Taxonomy (NCBI): domain Eukaryota; kingdom Metazoa; phylum Chordata; class Amphibia; order Caudata; family Salamandridae; genus Calotriton; species Calotriton arnoldi. The sequence continues at coordinate 685,220 of CAWUFW010000576.1, forward strand.
ATCCTCCACTCCCCTTTCAAAAGAAAACCATTCTCTACACTTTCTGCGACCTTTAACCCCGTGTTTCCTCATACGTTGTGCTGTGAAGTGCTGTGACCTACCCCCCCCCCCGGATCCCCAAGCCCCCCCCTGAACCAGACTACCCTCCTCCCCCACTTCCCCCTACAACCCATACAGGCAAATAGGTCAATCATGACCTATGTGTGGCAACCAATATCTTATTTTGAGTTACCGCTGTTGCTTCTCCCCCTCTGCCCCTAAATAACGCTATCCCCCCACCCACACCGCGTGATAGCCATTGATAAGCATTTTAAAACGAGTAAGAGCTGTATCAGCCCTTTTTTTTTTTTCCCTCTTTTTTTTTTTTAAAGAAATCCCCCAAACAGGTACCACCACTGAAAAGGAACCCCCAAGAAGTTTAACAGATGAAATACAAAAGCAATGATCAAAGATCAGTCATTCAGCCATCAAGCCCCCTTACGGCTAGCGGGCTGCTTCTCCCCTCCCTTTTGCCTCCTTCAACTCTGTTATAAATTCTTGTGCTTTAACTTCAGAGGAAAACATTCGAATCCGCCCATTATCAATAACCTTAAGGCGAGCAGGAAATAACAAGTACGCCTCACAACCCAGCCCCTGAAACGCAGTTATCAGCTGGCGGAGTCTCCATCTGCGCTCCACCGTGGTGTGACAAAAGTCTGGGCGCGCGAAAAAGGTGTGTCCGTCATAGGTCTGCTTGGCGTCTGGTCTTGCCTTATCAATTATGGCTTGTCGAAGCAGAAAGTTCCCGATATAAATCAGGATAGCTCTAAGGCGCTCCTCTTGCCTGGCTGGGTTACTCCTCCGCTGCACCATTGGGAAGCGATGGACCCACTGAACCTCCATATCCCAATTCCATTGGGCAAGATCCGGAAAGGCTCCTTTTAGCAAGGATACAACAAAGGGCATTATATTTCTCCCTTCAGCATTTTCGGCAATCCCTAATAATCGGACATTGTTTCTCCATTGCCGATTCTCGAAATCCTCGAGTTTGAGTTTCCAGCATATGTCCATTGCTTGCTTTTCCTGCTGCTCCTTAAATCCCTGTAATTTATCGACCTCTTCCTCTAAAGCAACTGTTCTGTCCGCCACATGGGTGACCCTTTTGGCCATTTCAGTGCATAATTTATTTACTTTGCGGATGGAGGCCTGCAATTTTTTAGTTGCTTGAAGCGACCTCCTACTTTCCAATCTGGCCTCCCCCTGCATTTGTTTTAGGGTAGAGTACACTAAGTCCAGTGAGGGCAGAACAGAGGGACCAGGAGGCATAGCTGGACCAGCAGATCCCGCTTGCCCATCATTCTCATAAATCATGCTAGTAGCCGAGTAATCCCACTCCAATTTACGTGCCGTTGCCAAGTCAGTTTTACCAGGACTTGCTCTAGCCCTTACTCTGCGCTTCTGCAGCATTGACTTGCTACGGCACCCTTTTTGCACGGTGGAGGATTCCCCTGAGTCGGTTTCTTCAGAGGTATTGAAGTCACTAAGTGCCGGGGACTCAGAGTCATCATTGAGCGAGTAGAACTTGTCCCCGTCGGGAGATCCATGCGTCATCTCGTGGCGCTGTGGGGTTTGTTTTGAATTATGATCTGCAGCATTATCAGCGAGTACAGTGAGGCATACCCCTTCCTTTACAGCAGTGCTGATAGTGCAGATAATGCCCTTGCAACTTACTTTTTCAGTCTCACCCCCGTTCTTAGCACCAATCCCCCATGAACCCACAGATTCCGTTGAGTTTCCACCCTCTATTGCAGTCTCAGCATTGTCAGCCCGCTCACCCGTAGTCTCTAAGAGAAGTGATGGTGAAGGTTCTGTGTGTTCTGTGTGTTCCGCTTGCTGAGCCAAATCCCCCTCTAAGCCCTGTTCCGGTCCGGGTTGTTCATGCAGCACAGTTCCCACGTAGGGCTGAATGGCTTCCCCTGTCTCTGCTGGTCCTGTCTCGGTCAAGCGGGGAGCGCTCTCCTTTGCGTTTTTAGCCGGGGCGTCGGGGGCCGAAGGCGAGGACATGGAGAAGGCTTGAACCACCGTCGGCTGTCGCAGTGTTCCCTCCGCGGTGGCTGCCGCACGTAGTCGGGTCCCACCAGCAGCACCGACGTCCTTCCCACTGCAATCAGCCTTTTTCGCCAGACCACCTCGCCGCGCTGGGTTCGGCCCCCGCGAGGACACAGGAGCTTTGGAATTGGGGGCACCAGGAGCTCCGACGGCCCCCCCGTGCCGACGGATGCGTTCAAAGAGTCTTTGTTTGCGGCTTTAGCCGCCTTTTCCAGCTTCTCCATTTTCGGGGCCATAATCCGCTCGGAGTACCAGCAACACTCCCAGAGCACGCCAGGAAAGCGCCGGGAATTTCGAGGCAGCAAATAGAAAATATTGGCAAACGACCTGGCTTTCAGATGGCACCCGATACCCAACAGCCTCATATCATTGCAAAGGTAGGTGCAACAAAGACGGGGTGATTTTAGCGTCCTCTTATCGCAGCACCCTAAGAAAACGCAGAGGGAGAGAAGCCGCAGTAACTCTCATCAAGGTCAGTCGGCAGCCATCTTGCCGCATTAAATTAGTTTTATAGCGCCACTCATACTAGTGTAGGGGTCAGACCCTTTTACATCACACGTATTACACAATCAATCCAGTGGCGTAGCTAGCCCTTTGGCTGCCCGTGGTGGTCACTGCATTTGCCGACCTGCGGCGGCCAATTGAAGAGTGGGGGGGGATTTCCGCCCCGAAACAGCAGGTAAGAGCGGGGGAGGCCGCCGCCGTCAAAACTCGTGCCGCCTGGTGCTCAATGCCCCCACCTCCTCCCCCTTGCTACGCCACTGAATCAATTATACGTGTGTCAATCAGTTTATGGGAAACGTTATATAAGACAGAGGACTACAAAAGGAGTCATGTCATCCATACTGGTAGGCAGTATAATTTAAGAGTGCTTGGTCTGGAGAAGCACAAACTTAGAATATAAAACTTAACACCGTGGTTGCGGTTTCTCTTTAATAATAAGAATTGATTTCTGCCCAAATGAACCCATTTTGCAACATTAGGTTAATGAAAGACTAGGGAAAAATCATAATGCTCTAACCTATACCATGCAGTTCTTTCATGACAGTTAATTGCTCACTGTTCTACATTAGGATTTTAACTTATAAACTGCAAGTAACAATAGGATCTCTCTGACACAAGCAGTAACCTACTGACTTATTTACATTATATGCTCTTTGTGATGTGCATAGTGCACCTTCTCTGCAGCAGGCATATTAACCCTCTGTGCTACCTTACGATGAATCAAAACTTCCACTAAACAAAGCACCTATCTCTCTCTCCAGAAAAAACATTAATCACTGGAGTTATCATGACATGTTTATTGTTGCCTGAAAATTGCTGGAAGAAAAGAATGCAGCAGCAGGTGCTTTTAAAACCATAACATTTGTTGCAGCGCAACAGAGCCTGCCCTGCCTACAACTTACTTATTTTCAATTAACAAACTGAAAGTGAATTACTCAAAATTGAGCTGGTGTAGAATGTCTCTAGCAATCAAGGCGGTAAGAAGACATACTGATAGTGCAAGTAGAGAGCGGAGCTTGGCTCTATGTGCCTAGATCAATTAAATAAAATCCACAAACGTTCACGCGAAACCTTTTATTTTATTTTCTGACTCCTAAGCAAATAAATATTTTACTGCAGCGTATGAGTAAAAGCATGCCTCCTGATCTGTTTAACACTGTTTTCTCTCGACGGAGGCGTGACGCGCACGCAGACAAGATGGCCGCATCTGTTTAAGCTCCGGAGAGCCTCCGTGAGGCCGTCCGGTTTTCCAGTGAACGGAGTCCTGGAAGGTCGGTTTCAACGATGGGTATCTGCAGCGGAAGGTAGCGAGGGCACCCAGGAGAATTTGCGGCGCATTTGGAGCGCTTTTGGTGCCTTTTCCAGCAGCATCTGTGTTCTCCTCAGGGTGGCGCCTAAGATGGCGGCGGCGCGAGGAACACGGGCGCATTAACCCTCACAACTTGGAGATTCCAGGGTATAGCGGTTGATAAAGTAAGAGCGCTTCGCCTGAATCACATACCACGCTGCTGCTGAAGGATAATATATGCTCTGAGGCATTTGAAGTTAAAGTTCATTCAGATGAAGTTTCTTTTAAGCAGCGCTGAGACGCTGTATGTGTAAACTGACAGTGGCTGCTTATGGGAAGTTCTGCTTGCCCTGAGGGGAACTCCAGGGGTCAAAAGAATGTGAATATTTGCAGCGTTGTTTCACCTATAAATAAAGCGCTGTTCTTTTCCGAGGCGATATGTTTCTCCTGAGGGGCAACACATTTAATATGAAGGCTCCTTGAATGTGCGCTGATGTGCGATGTTGTTGTCTTCACCAGCTATGTCGAGCATTGTTTAACACAGGATCATCAACAACCTTTTTGCGCTTAAAATCTGACTGAAAGTTCATAATGTGTACTGCGATGATAACCTTGTCTACCAGTTTTGGAGTGGCAGAAGATTAATACCTACTCCTTAATGAGCTGGTTTTGCTACGGTGATTTTCTGCATCTGCACCTGTTCCTCTACCACTATCGCGGATTGGACACTAGTCTCTCAGTGGCGCACACTTATTTAAGTGCTCTTTAACCACGAGGTAGAGGTTGCTATCTGTCTGGACAGTGACATTTTGTAGGGCACAGTTTATGTGTTTGGTCATTGTTCTTTGTCCTCTGAGGGACTTGCTCCGCCATATTTCCAGGTAACGCTCTGGTGGTCTGGAACAGGGAGTGGTTGGTAGTGCTGTTTTTCTTTTCACCTACATTTGTCTTTTCCAATGGCAGATAATATGGGCCTCCCTGTTAAAGATAAGGATGCAAAAGGTGCTCTTAAGAGATCTAAACAAACGTCTCCCACGCCAGAGGTAACATCTAAAGAATCTACTACTACTTTAGATACAATACTTCTACGTCTAAATACGGTTCATGATATTGCGCAGAGTACTAAAACAAATACAGATCTACTTCAGGTTGAAGTTGCGGCGATTAGAAGTGACTTCAAAAGTTTGTCATTACGTGTCTCAAATGCAGAATCTCGCATAAGCGCAGTTGAGGACACATCTCATCAGCAGACCAGGCAGGTACAGAATTTGGAGCGCTCTATGGCTTCTTTGCGGAGGGACCTTACAGAACAGGAAGATAGGAATCGTAGGAGTAACTTACGTATTTTTGGTCTACCAGAAGATGCAGAGAAAGGTGCTCCTTCAATGCTTGAGTTTCTGCTGGACTGGATCCCTACGGTTCTCCATATCTCTTTTCAGAAAGACTTTGAAATAGAACGTGCTCATAGAGTTCCCTCTTTTCGCCCTAAGTGCTTGCCGCATCCTAGGCCTATAGTGTTCAAGCCTTTACGACATCAACACTCAGAACTTATTTTGTCTCAGATGAGGAAGATCAGATCGATTACATGGGAAGGCCACAGGATTGCTATATCTCAGCATTTTGCTAGAGATACTGTCATCAGGAGAAAAGGTTTTTTAAACCTTCGGCGGAGACTTTCGGACATGAACATTCCTTTTTCCTTCGCTGGTCCCTCACAATTCAGATTAACTATTAAAGGTCGCTCTCAAATTTTTTATGAACCATCAGAGTTAACAACTTTTTTGGATAATCAATCTGAATCGCGAATGGAATCTGACTCTCCCTCAGTCTCCTCTGGTTCTTGAAAGGATCATTGCTTTTATGGCTGGACTCTAGTATTTTCTGTGCCTATTTTTCCTCTTACAGGTTTTGAGGCTTCTTTTTCCTGTGGGAAGTTGGAGGTTCCCTTACTTCATCCACGGTTATGGGCCTTTCAAGTTTATCTTTATCTTTTTTGTGTATTAACCTTTCCTTTGCAGGTTCATCTTTCCGCTTATAACTTATAACAATATCTTTTTTAAGGGAAGGTTGATGTCAAATAAGATTAGGCCCTTCTCTTAGTGTTCTTCACTCAGGATATATTAATTTTTTCCAATAACTCCGTTTTTTTATCGCATATATGCACCCCTCATGTTATTTATATATATATATTTTTTTCCCTCGTATTAATCCTTCCTTTGCAGGTTTTTCTCTCCACTTATAGCTTGTAATGCTGTTTCTCTTTAAAGGAAGGTTAGAGTTCGAGTAACATGAGGCCCTTTGTTTAGTGTATTTTATTCACCTATCTAATTATTGCCCCTTATATAGGTATGTTCCATTAACTCCTTTTCCTTTGCAGGTTTTTAACTGAAACAGTTATAGTAATTTCTATTTCCTCATTTCATTGTGTATTGATAGCTGGTGTGACGCTCTTACAGTTCTCACTATCTAGTTTCATAGCGTAATTTATTTCCTAGGTATGGCTGAGGATTACTATGTGGCTGCTTATCTAAACATTAACTGTTTTTAGGTGATATGTTTATTGTGACAGTTGGATGCCCTTGTAGAATCCTTTTTTCCGCAGGCGTTAAGAATGTATCTATTTAACTCTTTCTTAGATATGTATTTTATAGTTTTTGTATGATACGTAAAATGTGACTCGCTATTCAGGTTTTTATCAAATGGTAATGTTGTGAGTATACTCATTAATTCTTTCTAGTCGTCTTCCCCTTTTTTATCAATCATAAGGGTGTTCACTCATATCCTGGATTAATTTCTTATTGTAGGAATAATATAGTACATGTTAGCTAATTTGTATTTTGTCTGATGTTTATTTACACAAACATTGTGTAACCTATAATAATGAATGGATTATGTTATATACTGTTTATACCCTATCCCTTCTATGGCTAGTGGTAAACAATGGCCTCTTTGGCTGCTATTTCATGTTCCCCCCATATATGGTTCTGGTCTCTTATAGACTTCCCCTGGTGGGGTTATTCTTTTTATTTTTGCAGTTTGTATTTTTCTCCTCACCTTTTCTTTCTCTCTTCCATTTCTGTTTCTTTCTTGCTGTACTGAGTTCTTTCTTCCTACGGACTTCAGCCTTACTCTCTTACTTTTATGTGTATAAGTTTTCTTCCCGTGTCGTCCATCTCATGCAATATACATCCCTTAGTGTTTTTCATTTACTGACTTTTCTTATCTTTACTGATCTCCCTTATTCATGGCTGGCTTAAATGTGATGTCACTTAATGTGCGTGGTCTGAACCACCCAGTAAAGAGATCAAAAATTTTGGATTACTGCAAAGGCCTTTCTACTGATATTGTGTTATTGCAAGAAACTAAGATAGCGTATAAGGAGGCTTTATTCTTGCGTAAGCAATGGGTTTCTGATGTGTCGTGCTCAGAGGCTTTTGGGAAGAGGAACGGGGTGGTTACTCTTATTTCTAAAATTCGGGATTGTCCATTGTCTCGGCTGAACATGATCTTGAAGGTAGGTGGCTGCTTACGCAACTGTCTAATGGGTCATCTGATCTCTATATTATGAATATATATGCTCCCAATAGTGATGACCCTTCTTTCTGGCGAACAATAACCAAGAAGCTTTCCGAAATACCTATTAGTGATAAATTGATTGTCGGGGGAGATTTCAATCTGCCAATGGATCCTATCTTGGATAGATATTCTGCATTCCGATTCCGTCCTCCCAGGGCGCACAAACAAATGCTTAACATGTGTTCTTCCCAACGACTTATTGATGTGTGGAGAATGCATAATCCCACTGGCAGTGACTTTACCTTTTTCTCTTCTCCTCACTCTAGCTTCTCTCGCATTGATTATCTCTTGGTTCAAGCTAATATGTTGACACATACTACAAATGTGATAATCCACCCTATAGTTGTCTCTGATCATGCCGCAGTCTCTTTCACTCTTCTTAATCTCACAGATAGTCGCGGACCGCGTACTTGGCGTCTCAATACAGAAATCTTACAGGACGACAAAGAGGTTGAATTGCTTGATGCAGCTATACATAATTTTTTCCGAGAGATTGAATCATCCGTGACATCTCCTGTAGTATTATGGGACGCTTTCAAATGTACCCTTAGAGGCAACATTATTCAAACTATGGCACGAAGAAACAGTATTATTAAAAAGAGCTTCTCTCGATTACAGACAATATTAAACAAAAAGAATCATTGTATAGAGGTTCTAAAGATAAAGTGATACTGCAAGAAATCAAAAATCTTAAATATAAGTATAATTCTATCTTGACCAAGAGGGCACACATTGGGGTACAGTTACAAAAATCAAAACGCTTGTTACTAAAAAACCGAGCAGGTAAAGTTCTGGCAGCTACTTTAAAATATCAGGACACTAGTGTTCGATCAACTCAGATTACCTGTATCACAGACACTGCGGGAACGCGGAAATTCTTGACTAAAGATATTTTGGAGGTATTTCGTGACTTTTACTCTAATTTATACACCCCTGAACACCAATCTTCTTTAGCGCAGTGCCAACAATTTCTGACTTCTACTCCTACTAGTACCATTGCCGACACAGATATTGTTTCTCTAAGTAAACCGATTGAGTCCGAGGAAATTGTTCAAGCCATTAAGGCAACTAGATCAGGGAAAGCGCCAGGACCGGATGGTTTTTCTATTGTGTTTTTTAAAAACTTTAGTTCCTCTCTAGTACCACGTCTGCAACAGGTTTTTGATGCCTTTGTTTCTTCTGGGAAGGTTTCGGGTTCGGCAACGGAGGCTACTATAGTGGTTATTCCCAAAGAAGGTAAGGATCATTCGGACCCCAAGAATTTCCGCCCAATCTCTTTGCTAAACATGGAAGCAAAAATGTTTGCAAAACTTTTGGCAAAACGATTAGAGTCTCATATTCCTACTCTCATTCATCCCTCCCAGACGGGTTTTGTCAAGGGAAGATTAGCTAGGGATAATATCCGTACTTTCTGCCATATCTTAGAGAAAGCTAAGAGTTCTAGTTCGCCGGCGGCAGCTATTGCGCTTGACGCCGAGAAAGCTTTCGATAAGGTCTCGTGGCCTTTTCTGCAGGCGGTACTTCAATCCCATAACCTGGGGGATGCATTTATTGGTATGGTTATGTCCTTGTATACTCAACCTAAGGCTAATATTAGAATTAATGGAATTACCTCAACTTCTTTGATCTAGGCCAGGGTACTCGACAAGGTTGTCCATTGTCACCACTTCTTTTTTTACTGTCTATTGACCCGTTACTTCGCCTACTTAATCTTAATCAGGACATTCGGGGGTTTCAATTTGGTTCACAGCGCATTAAAACAGCTGCGGATGATGTTTTTGTCTTCTCTGAAGATATAGAAAGAGCAATTCCTGCTATTTCCACTATTATCAAACAATTTTCTCTTGTCTCAGGATATACTTTAAATAGAGACAAAACCGAAATGTTTCCTCTTAATCGGCTGTGCTTTTCTTCTCACATGGGAGATGCAGGATTTAAATGGCAGTCTGAGCGGCTTAAATACTTGGGAATTTGGTTTTCTGTGAATTTATCGGATACTATCTCTTACAATGAATCTCAAGTACTGGATAAAGTTAAAAAATTATTGGAGGCTTGGTCGCCTAAGTTCATCTCATGGTGGGGACGGCTCCAGTCATTAAAAATGATAACTCCTATTGTCAATTTTGTGTCATCCATGCTTCCTGTAAATCTCTCCTCTTCCTTCTTTCATGAGATAGATGTGATCACTTCTAAATTTCTCTGGAGCGACAAACGTGCTAGGATTGCATACAAACAATTAAGGAAATCTTATGATATGGGTGGTTGTAATTTCCATCAGTCGGCGTTTTTAGCCTCTCAGGGGGCCTTATGGTTTCCTTCTGATACTAGACACATTCCACCATGGTTATGTATTGAACAACATTTGTGCTCTCCCTTACCCACCTCAGCTTTGATGACTGCGTCTACATTGACTTTTCCTTTCTCTGGACGTATCATAGCAGACACGATTTTAGCATTGAAAAAGATTGATAAGAGAGTTTCTTTACACATTCAAAATTCTAGGTGGTCTTCCTTGTGGCACAATCCCAAGATTAAGATTCAGTTGGAAGCGGAGACAAGGTCATATTGGGCCAATAAAGGTGTTACATTGGTCAAGCATCTTTATAATGCTAACAATGATCCTTTGCCTTTCTCCTCGTTGGCCTCAGCTTATTGTCTTAATTCTATTGATTTCTACTCATTCCTTAAAATTAAAGTAGCTTTGTCCAAGAGTACCTTTCATCCAGATTCGCATATGGTCTCTCTCCTACAGCTTTGGGGTAAGGTAGGACATATGGCTTCTAGGATATATAAATTTTTGTTCACTTCTCCGTCATCACCCTCTACGGTCACACAGCTCAAATGGATGCAACATTTTGACGCTGAAGTAGTCAAACATATTACATCGGATACTTGGAAAACTATTGGGAAACTTTCCCTACGGAATAAAGTTGCACCTTCTCTGATTCAATCAAAGTTTTTTACTATCAACCTTCTACATTGGTCCCCAGCTCGTCTATATACACTCAAACTTAAAGATGATGATTTTTGCTGGAATTGTAAAAGTGCTGCTGGTACTCCTCAACATATGTTTTTGGAGTGCTCCCTTCTCCATGCATTCTGGGAACTCATCCATAAGCATTTATTATTAATTTTTGATATTCAATTTGAGCTTTCCTTTCCTTTAGTCTTGTTGGGTCCTTGGGCAGCTCCATCTCCACTTCCTTTAGATGAGTTAGATTTTCAACTCTTGGATTTACTGATATCCATAGCTGTTAAAATTATTTTGTCAGAATGGAAATCATTTAATGCCTTATCGTATCATACATGGTGGGCATGGGTATCATTTCTCCGTGGTGCTCACACTTCGGTGGAGGAGAAACATCATACTCCCTCCATTTCCTCTGGTGTCTGGAGATCGCTTGATAAATATATCCATTTAGCCTCTCAGGGCCTAATCGCTCAGTACCCCTTTTCTACCGCTGGTTGATTTCCCCTCTTTATTTTACTAAGGCTGGAGTCCCTTTCTCTCTTTTTTTCTTTTCTCTTCTCTCTTTCTTTCTTTCTCTCCCTTTCTCTCTCTTTTTCCATCTGTCTCTTTTCCTCTTTTCCTTTTTCCGCTTACGTTCTCTTTCTTTATTTTCTTTTGTGTGTTCGTCCCTTGCTAGTTAATGTAATACAAATGAATTCACATGAATAGGTTCTTATATTCCTGTTGGTTTTAGATTTTACCCACTATTTATCATATTGCTCATATTTATGTGTTTGTTAACTATTTATTGGTCAAGATGACTTTTATGTATTACATGCTGTAGTACCTTAATTATTTATACTCTCTCTCTAAATTAATAAAAATTGTTGAACAAAAAACACTGTTTTCTCTCTTCTATTTCTACGAAGATTAACATCGTGGAAAAGAAAGAGGGACAACAGCGTTGAACGGTGCAGGCTTTTGAGCAATGCCACTGGCGCTGATTTTAGAGCACTAATGGCGCCCCCTGACCTTGGCACCCGGTGCGGTGGCACCGCTCGCACCGCCCAAAAGCCAGCACTGGCTGGAACTCCGACTTCTATTTATTCACAAAAAAAATAATTAGAATGTAATGATATATGATATATCACTTAAAAAAATTCTTTTATTTTACCCCCCGACCCCCCTCCCCCCTTAACTAATTGATTGGTGTTCCCTTTATCGATCCTGGGACAATGAAAGCCGACAATGCCTTTTCGGGATTCGAACTTGACGCTCATATCATACCATAAAAATGGCAACAAACGTTTAATTCATAGACTCCCCCAATATACCAGTAAATAGAGCGGTATGCAAGAATTACATAGACTGTAGCAGTAGTTCCTGATTATTTTTTAATCTCTATGGTCTTCTTCTAGCAAATGCAAAAATTACAAGAGACGAAGATGTGGGAGAGGATATTGCCGAAAGGTAAGAGGAGCCGACTTTGGAACTGAGGAACCAGGTTCGAATTCCGGCATCTGCTCAAAATCCTGTGATTCTGGGCAAATCACTTATTCTCACTGGGCCTACAAAAAAATGAATTTTATCTTGTTTAATGTAATCTGGTGCTCACCTAGAGCACTGGAATGCAGAGTTCGCGCCATATAAAACTGAAAATAATTGCATGTTCATTTCCTGGAAAGTAACATCAACGGTTTTCGTTGGTGCAAAATTAAACTGATACCTGTATGATCTATGTAGTCCAGAGAAGATTATTCGAAATCCAGTTCAGGCCATATGTACTAGGGAAATGGAATAGAGGCCTATTGGCTTTGCCACTGCTTGTTTATTCATGTGCTTCTTTTTCCGCCCTTCATGTTGCCTGAGCTCTAGCCTCCGTGTTGCCCTGGCCCCCACTGCCCTCTGTTGTGCTTTCACTATGTTCTCTGTAACTTTTTTTAGTATGCCCTTTTCCACCACACAATCCATTGTCTTTGTCAATGTTTTTTTAGCCATGTTGTACAGCAACAAAACAAACAAAAAACACCATGACATGGTTAATGCTGGCTGTTGAACAACATGCCTAAAAAATACATTGACATAGCCAACAGATCTTGCATAGGCGCGACATACTTACTTTGGCAAAGCTTGTTCAGTTGGATAGCCTCCTGTCTTTGGTGTCTAGAGGCTGGGCAATTTCAACCAGGGGAATTTATGTAAAATACCAAATTAGCATTTTAAGGCTAATTTGAATATGATGAGATTAATGTTTGGACATGAACAATACAAAGTTATCTTTTTGCAGAATATGTTGTCACCCAAGTGGGTATTGTGCCAGTTTGGGGCGCACATCACTTTTATAAGCAATACAAGATATATCTGCATTAGAGCTATGTTGTTAAACCATCCATAATCACTTAAGAAACGTATGTCTGTTTATAAAACACGTGTGTCTAGACACAGGGGCAACCTGCCCCCACAAAGACTAGTGAATATAAGATTCATGGAGCAGTTGTTATTTCAATGATGAGGTCATTGTTTCTTTCAAACAAGTCGTTGACTGAGGCAAAATTCACAAATCAATTATTCAGGTCTCTGGAGGTTAACATGACTTCACCTCCAAATTCAATGCACCTCAAAATTCATGGATGGGACATTACATTAGCCGATGTTTAACTTAAAATATAAAAACAACTACTATAAATTCTTCACACAGAATATATCACTGATAATAGCTTCAAAATTGATTATAAATTATAATGAAATTTAGAAAGCTTTGAGATGACCTTGTAAGTACATTCCTAGATATGGACTGGTTTCTTCATGAAGGATTGAAAATAAGGAGAAAAGTGAACTACGGCAGAGACAAATGCCAAAAAACCCTCTATTATATTACTCCAGCACTTGAAAAGACATACATTGTGGATATGTTAATTAAGTGCAGATTATTCCATGTGCATCTGGAGGTTTAAGTCCATGATGGGCACATAGCAGCATCAAAACAAGTACACGTCTAAGAACATATTGTTTCTATTTCCAATTTGGCCACTGTATTATCTGTACTTGCATAGGAGCTGGAACAAAGGACACTTGCTGACTGGTAATCTAGCTTTAAGGAATCAGCTGAAAAAGATGACTGCAGGATGCCCAACAGGGCATTTGCATAAGATGGACTGGATCTGAGGAGTACTAATGTGACACCTACGCGTCAATGTCTACTGGATCATGAGTTCAGTTAGTGATCATGGACAGTATATGGTGGCTATCTCATGGGCCCTTCTTTTTATCACTGTAAAGAAATCACATTACAATTTCATTGAGTATTTTGAATTGTGTACTTTTTACTATTTGACTTTTGTCAAAAATATTATCAAAGTGATGTCAAAAGTGCAGATCGTGGCAGGACATTTAGATCTTGATTACAGCTGAGATAATTGTGTTGTATTGTACCTAGACTAGGGGTGGGCGGAATTTGCGGAGTCGCGCTACGCAAAGCTCCGCGAAATGGTAAAAAATCTCCGCGAGCACGCAACAGTTCCGCGAACACGCGGAATTGCTTGTTCCGCCCGTTCGCGATGCTTTTTTCCTGTTCGCGAACGCTGTTTGCATGCTCGGGGAGAAATATCTCGCGAACACGCAGTTTGAAAGCGCGAACAAGCAAAAAATTCCGCGAATCGCGGAATTTTTGGTAATTCCGCGTTCTCTGCAGAATGCGAAATTACCCAAATTCCGCGAGCGGAACGGAATTTATCGCCCAGGCCTAACCTAGACACCACCTTCTCTGAGCTGAGACTTTACTACTCATGGTTACCTGCAGTCTAGAAGGCTTGGAAGGCCAACATTCCTTTACAAAGTAAAGTGTCTCAGTTCACAGGGAACATCAGCACTCTGACCCATGATAGAACTTGGTTTCACATCAGACTACAAGGCTCAGGGCAAAAGTCTAACAATAAGATTACATTTGGTGCTAGCAATCCACCATACCAGTATATTCTTCACAGCTGCTGCATCCTAGCTGTGGAAAATACTCCAAGCTGGTGAGCCCCAATGGAACATTGAACAAATGCTTAAAGTCTTGTCTTTTCAATCGTTTATCCCCACGACTCACCAGGCTAATGAATGATATTTCATTGGAGGATGCAACATGCCACTCTTGTAACAACAAAGCTGTGTCTCAATTCCATGCTCAATAACAATGCTAACCTTCATGGATGTCACACTAAGTGCCATAAAGAAAAGCTATGTCACTTGCTGTATAGGCCATTATTCATGGTCTACTGAACGCTTACTAATAGAGTCCACAACATAAATAGATATAGACCTGTTAGAAATGGGGGTCTCTAGTTGGCAGAGTTAGGTACCTTTGTCCAAGTAGGGACCCTTGTTTCCAGTCAGGAAAAGGGGGATACACACTTTAGATAACCCCTGCTCACCCCCTGAGTAGCTTGGCACAAGCAGACAGGCTTATCCCAAAGGCAATGTGTAAAGTATTTGTACTCAAAACACAAAGTACTACCGTGATAACACCACAAATTGACACAACTCCAGTTTAGAAAAATAAAGTACCTTTATCTAAACTCAACAAGACCAAAAACAACAAAAATCCAACATACAGGTAATAAGATATGACTTTAGAACAGTTCTTGCAAAAATAAAGCTTGTAGAAAACAAATAGCTCCACCTGGTGCTATTACAACGACGTTGTGACAGCAATAAATCCAAAGTACAGTGCTGACCGTGAGGAGCGCAGCATCGGGCACGGAGTCACATGGACCCCCAAACAAATTGTACCTTGGAAATTAAGTCTATGACGATGCATGGCTTCGTGGAGGTGAGGCATCGGTGCCGAGGTCGAGGTCGACTCCCTGGCTGTCACAGGGGAGGCGAGTCATCGTGTCTGCAAGGAGATGACGTGTCATGTCCAGGACAGGGGAAGATGGTTGTGTCTGAGGTGAGGCGTCGGTTCCGTTGACGATGCAAAGTCGGCGAGTTTGTGGAGTCACCCTCTGCAGTTATCGGTGCTGCGATAACAGGATGCAGGTGCTGGCGATGACGGAGTCGGTGCGAGTGCTGGCATCGGGAACTGCTGATAACTGCAGGCATCGGCAGGCATTGAATGGTGTCGGAGCTGCAGTGCAGGCCGTGCTGTGCATTGTTCACTTCACGAGCGGTGCCCCAGGCCTCGGTGCAGGTCGCAACATCACAGCGGCATCGCTGACGGCGTCGGAGACAGGTTTTCTTACTTCCTTCAAGTTGCTTCCAGCTCCCAACAGCAGGAGCAATCTCCAGAGGCCCAAAACTGGAATAGGCCCCGCCTGACAGGTCAGACCTCTCAGCAATAGAGTTCAGGGAAGCTGGGGGTGAAGTCTGTGTCCCTGAGACTTCAGTACAGGAGGCCAGCACACTCATACCCTTCGAGATTCTTCTTCAAGCAGGTTCACAGCAAATTTTCAGTCTTTGTCCTTTCCTTGGCAGAAACAGCAACTGCAGACCAACCCCACACAGCAAAGGGGCAGTACTCCTCATTACAGCTCTTCAGCTCTTCTCCTTGGCAAAGGTTCCTCTTGATTCCAGAAGTGATCTAAAGTTCTGGGGTTTAAGGTCTACTACTTAGACCTCATTTTGTCTTTGTTCTCTTTGTGCAAGCGTCTCTGAGCCCAGTCCTACCCAGTTCTGTCCTCAGTGGTGCAGTATGACCACAGGGGCTGGAGAGAGCATTGTGCAAGGAAGGCAGGCCCTATTCAGGTGCAAGGAAATCTTCTCCCACTACTCTAAATGCAGCCAAGCCCCATTCAGCTCAGCTCTGAGACATCCAGGAAGGGCCAGGCACACCTCAACCCCTCCAGTAGATGTCTACAGTGAATGTACATCCCCAGCCCCTGTCACTCCAAAACCAGACAGTCAATCCACAAACAGGAAGAGGCACACAGAATGGTTAAACAAGAAAATTCCTACTTTCTAAAAGTGGCATTTTCAAACACATAATTTAAAAAACATCTTTACTAAAAGATGTGTTTTTAAATTCTGAGTTCAGAGAGTCCAAATTGTATTTCTCTATCTTGTCCCAATGGAAAGTTATACTTGTAAGATGTTACAAAGTATCTCCCATTCTATCCTATGGGGCAGATAGCCTTTCAATAGTGAAAAACGAAATTGGCAGTATTTCACTATCAGGACATGTCACATGCATCAGTACATGTCCTACCTTTCACATACACTGCACCTTGCCCAGGGGGGTACCTTGGACCTACCATAGGGATGCCTTACATGTAAGAAAAGGGAAGGTTAGGGCCTGGCAAGTGGGTGCACTTGCCAGGTCGACATGGCAGTTTCAACTGCGCACAGACACTGCAGTGGCAGGTCTGAGATACCTTTTCAGGGCTACTCGTGTGGGTGGCACAATCAATGCTGCAGGCCCACTAGTACCATTTGATTTACAGGCCCTGGCACACTCAGTAAATCAAATATGCCAATCAGTGAGAACCAATTGTAATAATAATTTACACAGGGAGCACTTGCACTTTGACACTGATCAGCAGTGGCAAAGGGCCCAAAGCATCTAAGCCAGCAAAAACAAAATTCAGCACAGCATCAAAATTACAGGAGGTAGAGGCAAAAGGTCAGGGGAAACCTCACCAAAGATGCCAAGTCTGACAAGAGCTTTGTCAACTGTACTTATGATACCATCTATTCACGTAGGATGGAATCACTGCCAGGAAACAATTGTTCTAGTTGTTTTTGTTACTGAGTTTCTCTATCAGACTATGGAAACACCAAGGCAGAGGCAGTATCTGCAGGAAGAAGGCTGGTTTCTTACCATTGGAATGGCCAACATAAATAAAGAGCAGAACAAAGAAGCAAAGTTTAATTTAAGTTAAGCTTCCAGTTGGTGTTCCCTGGTCATCTTCCAGAGAGAGAGGAGGATGAGATCTTAGCCTTTATGATGTATTTCAACACCTTGCGCCGCCAGTGCATCACTTTTAATATGGGGAAAAAGTGACCTACTGGTGGCCCAAGGGGCTTGTATATAAGCACCTGCATATGTAGGTTGGAACTTTTTGGCTGGTGAGAACTGGGAAGGCTTACTGGGTGTATCTCCTGGTAGGGAAGACGCCAATTGCGCATTATCATGGCCCTTGTGGGGCTCTGACGCTAACAACTGTTTTTCACCTTCCTAATACGAGTACACTAGGGTGTTAATGACGGGCTCTCTTTCAGCTGTTCATCGAAGGTGTTTTTGCATCTGGAGAAGCACTACCGAATTCCTAGTATTTTTGGCACTGGGAGATTTGCATATCACCAGGATTATCCAGGCAATCCGAGGCCTTTGTACCTTTTCTTTTGCATTCACGTGCAACATTCTTTAAGTACAATTATATTATATTTAATCGTGTGTTTTATGCGAAGGGAAAGGCTGGTGTCCAAAAGGTAATATGGGTCCATATGGCCCAGTAAAATAAAATAAGCGAGGAATGCAGGCCTGTAGAACAAGCAAGGTCTCCCTATGGTTTCTGGCTACTTTAGGAAGTAGTGGTCTTTTCTGTCACTTTGACAGTAGGAAAAGTTTGACTTATATGGTGCATTCTGCTATTACTTGTTTGTGTTGCATACACGTTTTCTCTAAATAATAATTTTTTAATCTATGCAAAAGCTTTATAATTATAATATGTTTAGATACATTTATTTCAACGAATTTGTATGTGGACGTTTCATCTGCAATTAATTTTTACCATAAATGGGTAAAAACACTCCATGGCCATTTTACGTTATGTTTTGCACCAAGTCAAAATATACGGGGGGAAATCTATTTGGAATATATTTATTGCACAGTAGGGATCCGAGCAAACAGGCTTTGAGCTTTCCTAGAATAAAAAAACGAGCATTTTCATCCACTTCACGCCAGAAACAAGGTACTACGTTAGAGACCACTTTCAAAGAAAGTTTTCCTGAAAAAGGCTTCCTCATTTAAAAAAAGAAAAAATCTACTTCGTAAATCAAAGGATACCTAAGGTATAGATGTTTTATGTTGGTAATGTTTCCACATCTGTTGCATTCAGTGTTTTCTTGCTGCAAAACTTTCTGGGATTGATCTAAAGAAGTTTGTTCCGTTCTGAATTACGCAAGAAGGAAACATGGTGCTAAAGTGATTTGACCACGTGCAAAACCAGAGTAATACATTGGGAGAACTTTAGAATATTGTTTAGAAACTGAGCCTATTACTTGCCACGTTGTCTCTGAAAGTAATGTACCGTGAGTGTGTGCATAGAATATTCTCGACAAAAGGGACTAACTGAGAGGCACACGGAAGAAGGTCCACTGGAGATGTGGCCTAGCGGTTAGAGCTGCCTACCTTGGAACAGGGGAACCAGATTCCAATCTCGGCTTTGGCTCAATATCCTGTCATTATGTGACTTGCCATAAAAAAAATAATTAAAAAAATGTGTAATGTCTGGTTGTTAGGCAAAGCGATCTAAGGCCCTTGAGTCAAGTTCGAGCTCTATAAAACTGCAACAACAAAAAACAAAAAAAACTTACGAACAGATGCAGATTTTCACGTATCTCGAATTTCCTAGTTGTGGTCCAGGAGCCTGGCCTAATACTATAGTTATTCTACGGAAGAGAAACAGGCCCACATAGGTGTGACGTCCCCTCAGGATATGTTATGCAAAGCGCATGTGCTTGGATGGGTTATCAAGAGCCTGTCACAGCTCCTTTTCTTACTCCAAAATCCCTTTTTTATTGGCGGTTCAATCATGTCAGGTTTGTAGCCGTGGAAGCACTGATTTGATCAGCCATCATTGGATTTACAATATATAAATGACACCGCTACCTCTGAGCCGCATCTAAAGCAGCTGCCTTGTATCGATTTATATTCCACAGCAGAGGAGAAAGATTGAAGCGCGGTGTAGTGGTCTAGTCCAAGATCAATACCAATTTTTTTCTAAATGGCACGAAGGCCAAGATAAGGACAGCATAAGTCAAAGCTAGACAGATCAAATTTACTCGATATCCCTTTCAATTACTGCGGTGCACGCACGGAGATATGTAACATTAAAGCAGATAGGAGCATCATCCGTGTGCTTTAAATTTACAGCAGGTGTAAAGCATGCCGGAAGCTGGCCTTAGGTGCACATTATGTAGCGGGGAGCTGGGAAGAAGTCAATATCTCGATTCTAGCTCTTTATTCATTTAAGACTGTCAATACTTTATGCACATACATCTAGGCTTTTCCATACAGCCGTGAGTTGTTACTATCGTTTTCCAATTTTGTAGTGCTATAAATGATCCGTTTCTGTGGAACTATATTTTTCATTCTCCAACAGGATGTAAATTCTGATAGAATTCAGACCTGTGGCCATCAGATCTCATCAGCGAGTGCTTAACTCAAGGCGCTAGCTTGCCAACTTATGCGGCTAATCAAACGTAAACATTTGAAAGAGCATTTCCTTTAACTAAAGGAATACAGAGACAACTACATGTAAGTTTAGGAGGGAGTCAGTCACACGGCAAGATATATATATATATGTATATGGTCAACGCACGTATATGTAGAGTTAAGTATAGTAAAATTTTGCTCACCCATAGAAACTTTCACGATTTTTTTGTCCTCGATATTTCTGCCACAATATTTGTCAAACAATAATTTTCCTTCAATATTCAGATCAAACACCGAATCGAATAACCGATTGACATACTGACCCTAGTGCACAGCTCACTTCCCAGGGTTTCTCTAGCTCAATTAAAAATTGGTGCAAAATGGAGAACATTCATATTGTAATTGCAAGTGCCCAGACCCGAGTTAGCTGCTAACAGGGACTAATTTATCATCAATAATAAAACCAATAACATTTGTTTAATAAATAAAGCATGCAGAGGTACAGGTAAAGAGTTCCAGATTTTAGCTCTTCCAGATCTGCCCTCTTTAGGACAGCAAGCACAGAAGAAGAACATAGGATTGCGCTGCTTGGTAGGGGTTCACTCAGTTGCGTATCAACGGAGGACTTTGGCCACATTTGGATTTTTAGCGAATGCAGACTCTTGAATATCTTCTTTCACAATAGGAAGTCAGGATAGGCATTTAAGATGCTGGGAAGCGGGAGCACTGCAAGGAAGGTCTATCAGGCGTCTTGCTGCCATATTTCCAACTCATACTTAGGAAGCATCAGACAATGTATCGTGGAAATCCAGTCGAGAGCCAACTGAGAAAAACATGAAGCAGGTGAATGGAGGCAGCAGTGGAAAAATTTGATTGGCAATGCCAGATGGAAACAAGCATTGGCAATGCAATCGGTCTCACATTGTTTTGTGTTAGAGCTATTGGCATTGTAAATGGCAATGTCTTTTACCTCTGTGTTATTGAGTATATGTATGTGGTGTGTAGTGGAATTATGAGGGTGGGATTGGATTAGTTAGTTTTGTGGCATGGATTTGTGTTTTATGAATCATGTGGCATGGTGTGATGTGGTATTGAGTGTTTTGGAATTATGTCGAGTGGGATTGTGTGTTATGGAGTGCAATTATGTGGAATGGTATTTTGTGATGTGGAGTGTTATGTAGTGGAGTTTAATTATGTCGTGTGCTGTTGAATTTTGTGGTACGATTTGGAATTGTGTAGTGTGTATTGGATGTATGTGGTGTGTATTTGTATTTTTGAGTTGTATTATGTGGTTTGGTGTTAAATTATGTGGTGTGGATTGGAAATGTGTGGAGTTGAATTGTATGGCGTGGAAATTTGTGGATAGCTTTGCGTTTAGTGGAGTGGATGTATGTGGTGTGGATTGGAATTATGTGGGTTGGATTGGAATTGTTTGTTGTGGAATTGTGTGGCGTGGATTGTGTGGTGTTGAGTGGAGTTATGTGTAGTGAAATTATGTGGTATGGCCTGCAGTGGTATTATGTGGATAGTAATTATGTGGCATCGATTGTACAGGGATTATGTGGAGTGGGATTGTGTGTTTTGGAGTAATAATGTGGCATCAAGTGTACTGGTATTATGTGTTGAGTGATTGTGTGTTATGGAGTGTAACATTCCATTCTGCTTGATCTTGGAGGGGTGAAGTGAGGATAAAAGGCCAGACAGAGGCCAAAGAAAACAACGACAGCCCTTGAAACAGGCAAGAAAAGCAGGAAAACTATATATGTCAGTGCCACTGTAAATATACCTCAAGTTTACTGCTTGAGTTAAATATAAGAGTAAAGAGAGTTCCAAAAGTACCCAAAACTGAGAACGCATGCAGGAGCCTGGCAGGCAAGTTTAGAGGCCACTGCCATCACTTACATGTACATTACCAGAAGTCCTTTGTCGCAGCAGTTTTCGGAGTGTAGTGAGGGTAAAGTTGCATGCCTGCACCTGATGTCCTACTAACTTTTACAACTGTGCACCTCCACCTGATGTCCAGCCAACTGCTGCAGATCTGTGCAGGCGCCAGGACTACTGCATGCTATCGCTTTGTGTTTGCACCGGATGTCCTGCTGAAGCTGTGCCCCCATCTGATATACCATGCTTGACCTAGGCAGTCCTGTAAATTCAATAGCTTTCTAGCTGCAGGAGATGAGGATCTGCCCGTATATCCCTTCTCCCACTAGGGGCAGCGCAGTGTTCACCAGCCCTCATCTCCCACACAGCATAGAGAAAGCATATGGTGGTGGTGTACTCAAGTATTGCAGATCCTCATTATTATTGATGGATTAGACTCGCGATCTGTGAGTCAGATAAGCACAGGCCCCTTCTTACTGAGGCTTGCACAACTGCAGATGTGAATGGGATTAGCAGAGCGCTAGCCTACACGCAACGGAATGCCTCAAAGGTAACAGGAAAGGTACAGACAAGAGTTATTTAAGAGAGGAAAAAGGAGTGGAGGAAGAACACTATTAGACATCAAGGTAGACTCTGAACACCTGTGTTTTAAGCCTTTCTGAAGGATGGCAAGTTGAGGTCGAGAGGGTCTTAGTTCACAAGAGTCCATGCATGGCAAGAGAAGGACTAATTAATTTTACTGCTTATTTTAGTTTTCAGAATTTTGAGGAGTGATTAAGCTTTACTTCTCATGTCTCTTAATACTTTGAAATATAGTTTGTCTGGTAAACAGCTAGGGGCGACTGTGACCGATGCATGCCACTTAGAAGTGGAACTTGGGTTCAATGGTGGGGGGAGCAGTGGAAGTCTTTCAGAGTAAGTGTAATATGATCATGGTGCTGGGTAAGGTTTATGACATAATTAAAAAGCATCGTCACAAGCTGGTGGTATAAATAAGCCCTAAGGTGCTGATACTCTAAGGTGCTGATACTCTAAGGTAGGGCAGCCTATATTTATGTGCCATGTTTGAATATCAACAACCATAATCAGAGATTTGCATAGATTCACCATAAATGGCACTTTTAAGCGTGCAACTCTGTGATTCCTTGATGTGTTACGTCATACTTCAAAAGACTAACATATTGACGTGCATTTCATCAAAGAGCATAGTGGCGTCATGCACATCACACAATTTTACCACAGACTTTGTGGCTCTCTCCAACAATTTCACTTGCTGTGTGGTCATTTAGTGGAAGAAAATTAGCACAGAGGGATACATCTTCACATTAAGAGAAGATGTTTTATTTTACACAAACAGATCTGTTTGCACCTTATATATATATATGTTAGATTTGGGGGTCTCTAGTTGGCAGAGATAGGTACCTTTGACCAAATAGGGACCCTTGCGTCTAGTCAGGGTAAGGGGGTACACTCCTAAAATAACCCCTGCTCACCCCCTTGGTAGCTTGGCACGAGCAGACAGGCTTATCTCAGAGGCAGTGTGTAAAGCATTTGTGAACACATACAGTAACCCAGTGACAACACTACAGATGGACACCACACAGGTTGTATATCAAAAATAAGTATTCTTTATATAGACTTAACACAAGACCACAAACGACAAAAATCCACAATACTGTACTTAAAAATGGTAGAATTAGATCAGTTCTCTTAAGATGGTAAATGCAACACTTTGAGTTCAATGTACCTTTGAATGCGTAACACTACACAACGAAAGTGTTGCAGGGAAGGTGATGCGTCGGTTCCTTACACGCAAGAACGGTGATGCGTCGGGTCCCTACTGATGCGTAGGGGATGCGTCGGTTCTTCTCGGCGTGGGGAGGTGATGCGTCGGTTTCTTACTGCGCTTCCGTGGCGATGCGACCAGCAACGCCGTGATGCGATGAAGATCCGGTGCAATGAAACAAAGATGGGGTCTTCTTCTTGATGCGACAGGATGCGTGCATGCCCGACGGCCGTGCGGCGACTCAACGATTCTTCTGAGCCGCGACAGGCCCTGCGACACGCTTCCCGGTGATGCGGTGGCGTCTGATGCGACGTCGATCCTCTTTTCCGGCGATGCGAGGCGCTTCGGCGATATGATGCGACAGCTGCAGCGGCGACACCCTTCTTCAGCGATGCAACGACAGCGGCTGCGGCGGCGACACGCTTCTCCGATGATGCGGCGGAGTCTGATGCGACGTCGATCCTCTTCTCCGGCGATGCGAGGCGCTTCTGCGTTGCGAAGCGACAGCGGCGACACCCTTCTTCAGTGATGCGACGACAGCGGCTGCGGCGGCGACTCGCTTCTTCTTCGTGCGTCGTGCTTCCAGCTCCTTGCGACACGCAGTCCCTCAGAAGGCCCAACACAACAGCAGGCACTTCAAAAGAACTCTTGGGGAGCTGGTGGGTGAAGTCTGTTGTCCCTGAGACTTCAGCAGGAGGCAAGCTCTCTCTCAAGCTCTTGGAGATCCTTTACAAGTTGAATTGAAAGTAGCACAAAGTCCTTTCTCCTTTCTTTGGCAGTCAGGCAACCACTGCAGGCCAATCCCCCAAACAGCACTCAGCATAGGGATAGTGTCCTTCTGCAGTCTCTCTCTCTCTCTGGTTCCTCTCCTCAGCAAAGGTTCTTCTTGTTTCCCAAAGTGATCTAAAGTTCTGGGGTTTGGGTCCCCTCTTTTATACTCATTTTCCTTTTGTTCTCTGAAGGCAGAGAGGCCTTTGCCTAGTCCAAACCAGTTCTGGTCAGTCCTGGAGCACTTTGTTGGCAAGACCCCTTCTTTCCTTTCATAGTGTAGGCTAGGAACATCAGACGCACCACAGGAGGTGGAGCCAGCATTGTGGAGGGAAGGCACAGCCCTATTCAGGTCCCAGGTGCAACTCCTCCCACCCATCTACATGCAGATCTCTCTATTCAGCCCTGTGCTGACTCACCCTGTCTCCTGGAAGTCCCCAGCCCCTGTCACTCAAACTCCAGACAAGGAATACACAACCTAGCAGAGGCAGGCTTGGATAGTTAGGCAAGAAAACACCTACTTTCTAAAAGTGGTATTTTCAAACACAGAATGTTAAAACCAACTTCACTAAAAGATGTATTTTATCATTCTGATTTCAGGCATACTAAACTCGAATTTCTACCTAGTTCCCTGGGTCAGTTAGGATTATAAGGTGTAATAATCAAACTGCCCATTCTGGCCTATGGGTAACAGGTAGCCTTGCAATAGTGAAAAACGAAAATGGCTGTAATTCACTATCAGGACATGCCACACACACCAGGGCATGCCCTACCTTTTACCTACAATGCACCCTGCCCTTGGGCCTACCATAGGGGTGACTAATATGCAGAAAAGGGAAGGTTTAGGGACTGGCAAGTGGGTGCACTTGCCCAGTCAACATGGCAGTACCAGACTGCACACAGGTTCTGCAATGGCAGACCTGAGACACACTTTTACAGGCTGCTTCTGTGGGTGGCACAACCAGTGCTGCAAGCCCACCAGCAGCATTTGAGTCACAATTCCTGGGCACAACCAGTGCACTGCAACTAGGGTCTGACAGTGAATCAAATAGGCCAAACATAGAGTCACTAATCCATACATCAATTTATAACAGAGCATATGCACTTTAGCACTGATCAGCAGTGGTAAAGTGCCCAGAGTCATAAAACAGCCAACAACAGGTCAGAAAAAATACAGGAGGAAGGCAAAAAGTTCAGGGATGACCCTGCAAAAAGAGTCAAGTCTAACAATATATATATATATTAATATATATATATATATAGATATAGATATATATTATCTACTGGCGGTCGCCAGTAGATAGTTATAGTTAGGACCTATTATCCATAGGAAATTCGTAACATTCTATTCCCAATAACTTTGGCGTCGTTTCACGAATCATCGCGAAATTTTCAAAACTTATGGCCCGCTCCGGTCCGCTCCTATCTTGAAAGTTTCGGGGTGATTCATCAAGCGGGGGCCGAGAAAAAAGGGGGGTCCCAAAACGTGTTTTCTCCATGTTAATTCCCATAGGAAATTTTAGACACGGCTACAGCCCGAACTGCTGAACGGAATTACACCAAATTTTGCAAAACGGTAGCGCTTGGTTCAGAAAGCGACCTTTTTTTTAAATGGTGTAAATCCGTTCAGTAGTTGCTGAGAAATTCAAAAAATAAGAGTCAAAAAATCAATTTCCCATAGGAAACTTTATGCAAGGCTTCAGCCAAAACTGCTGAACGGAATTACACCAAATTTGGCAAAAAGGTAGTGCTTGGTTCAGAAAGCACCCTTTTTAAAAATGGTGTAAATCCGTTCAGTAGTTGCTGAGAAAATCAAAAATAAAAGTTTCGATATTTATGGCCGCGGTGGATCCGCGCACCCTCCCGACCACGAGCTGCATGCTAATTGGCTGTCAACACTCCAAACCAGG
The DNA here is from genome assembly GCA_963921515.1 of Calotriton arnoldi. NCBI lineage: Eukaryota > Metazoa > Chordata > Amphibia > Caudata > Salamandridae > Calotriton > Calotriton arnoldi. The sequence continues at coordinate 711,329 of CAWUFW010000576.1, forward strand.
AAGTGTTGGCAGCCATCTTGTGCCTCGGTAGAACCGAGGCACAAGAAATCAGTAAAACAACTGGGCAAAATGCAAAAAAAGGGCAGGGTAGAAACACCCTGACCCCCTAGGCCTGCTCAGGGCCCCCAAAAAATCAGCGGGATGCGCGTAGAATGCGCGGATCCCGCTGTGAAAAAAAAAAACGAAGCACGGGCTCCCGCGCTTCATTGTGATTTGGCCCCCGGGTGGGCCAAGTCCCGGGGGCATGCAGAGGGTTAATAAAAATGTGTGGGGGGCCTCTAAGGCCCCCCCTAAGACCCGGGGCTTTGAAATAAAAATGGTGCGGGAGGGCACTCGGCCCTCCCGCAGCCCCGGGGACCACCACCCCCTGGGGCTTCTTTTAAAAAAAATTAAATTACCTGTGTGGGGGGCTTGAGCCCCCCCACACGCCCCGGGGACCGCCACCTCCCCGGGTCACTAAGAATTGGAATGTGGGGGTCCGTTTCGGACCACTGAGCCCCGGGGACCACCACCTCCTTGGGGCTGTGCACGTGTTGGGAGGGGGGCCGCACGGCCCTCCTCCTGGAGCCAGTGATGGCCCTGGGGACCGCCACCCCCCAGGGCCGGCTCCTGCAGTGTCCCGGGGTGCCCACCCCGGGACACTGTAGTTTGCTATGGCAGGGCGGGAGCCTCGCGGCTCCCGCCCTGCCATAGCAAACTGCTTTGGTTTTGGAAGAGAGACAGGAAACCTGCTCTCTCTTCCAAAAACCAAAGCAGATTGCTTTCCACACGGGGAGCTGCATGTCAGCAGCTCCCCATGTGGAAAAGCAATGCCAGCTCCCGCAGGACGCGGGGAGCCGGCGGGACCGTGGGGGATTGGGGACCCCCACGGTCCCCAACAGAGGGCCAGCCCCGGGGATGTGTCCCCGGGGCTACAAGTGGCCCGGGAGGGGGGCCACGCGGCCCCCTTCCCCAAAATTTAAAAAAGAAAAAGGCCGGCCCCGGGGGATGGGGTCCCCGGGGCCATAAGTGGCCTGAAGAGGGGGGCAACGCAGCCCCCCTCCAAAACATTTTTTTTTTTAAATAAGGCCATGCCCCGGGGGATGGGGTCCCCGGGGACGATTAAGGCCTCGGGAGGGGGGCCACGCGGCCCCCTTCCAAATTTAAAAAAAAAAAAAAAATATTAAGGGGCAGGCCCTGGGGTTGGGGTCCCCAGGACCAATAAATTTGAAAAAGAAGGGGGGGGAGCCACACAGCCCCCCTTAGTAAAAAAAAACAAAAAAACACTGGCATCGCGCCAGAGGCCACGCCCCCTCCTTGGCAGCATTCTGCAAACGCGCCCTGGCGCGTTTGCAGATGAGAACGAATTCCCCTTGAATACTGGGGTCCCTGGGAGCCAACTAGCCCACCAGGAACCTCCAGTATGCGCCAGGGGCTGCGTTGCAGAGAGGTGTTCTGAGGCCACGCCCCTTTTACACCTCTCTGCAACGCAGCTCTGTGGCGCTTAATGGAGGTAGCTGGTGGGCTAGTTGCACCCCAGGGACCCTCAGGATTCAAGGGGACTTAATTCCCCAACTTAAAACGCGCCACGGGGCACGTTTGCACAGTGGTGAAGGGAGGGGGGTGGCCTGAGGTGACATGTGTGCAAGCACGCCCTGTGGCGCGTTTTAAGTTGGGGGATTAACTTATCCCCCAACTTAAAACGGCCAGAGGGCGTGTTTGCACACATGTAACCTCAGGCCCCCCCCTCCCTACACCAGTGTGCAAACGTGCCCCATGGCGCGTTTTAAGAGGTAGTTTTAATCCCCCTGCCCTATTATGTACTAGGGAGTTACAGAGGAGGTCATGCTAATCACAGGGGTACCTCAACGCATAGTGTTCCCTTGTGTATGTAGGTGTTTTAACTGTATTCTAAGTGTCTTTTACCATAGCACTGGCTCTAGGCCTGGTTAGTCAGAGTCAGTTACCACCAGTACACGTCTGGAAAAGGTGTGGGCACAGGATTATTTTGCAACAAGGCCTCTTTCTGCTCCTCTGTTGGTTCTTTCTGCACATGTCTTGCTTCTTCCTGGATTTTTCTTTGTCTTTGTGCACTTCTGTTTCTTTTGACATTTCTTTTGCTTCTTTCTGTGCGTTTTTTCTTCTTTCTTCACATGTCCTACTTCTGTAGGCATAGTTACAAACTAGCATTTGAAAAACCTTTGAAATTCACTGAAAAAACCATAGGTTTCAGGCACGTTATAGTTAGAAATTAGCATTTAAAAAACCTTAGAAATTCACTGAAAAAACCATAGGTTTTGGGGAAAGTTATAGTTAGTTGGACATTGCACTCGTACAAAACCCGTGAAATTCCCCGTTATAGTTAGTTCAGCTAACTATAACTCGCGCTCCATAATGCACTGCTGATGACGTCACATATTACATCACTCATGACATGATCAGTGACATCACTGATGACATCACTGATGACATCTCAAATGACATCACTGATGACATCACTGATGACATCATCCACGTGAAAATCTGATGCACCTCCTCACACTCTATTATAACTTTTGATACACCCACTGTAAAATACAGACTACCATTTTCGAAACCATCGACACACCAATACCAGTTACTACATGCGCACTCACTGATTCCTAGGTCTACACACACATCCACTCATTCACCCATACATGCAGTCACTCATCAATACAACACTATCATATGCACTCATACACCTATACAGACACTCACACACCGCCACTCATCCATGGAGTTACTCACACACCTAGTCAGTCATGCAAATAATCAATCACACTCCCATTTACTCACCTATACAGATACTAACGCATACTTACTCTCTTTTATAATCACTGATACAAGTACACACTCATCCATACAGCCACTCTCACAATCACTGACTCTCACGTATAGTCATTTATACTCCAACTCTCACATACACTGCCTTTTCCCTATGTAGTTACTTGGACATGTACCTCTGAGACATCCATTCACTCACCAACACACCCATACACACACTCACCCACCCATACAGCTGTTTTCACATGCACTCTTGAACCCATGCACCCAGTGAATCAACCACTCGCACATCCATGCACAGAGTCACACACCTCACACCCACCTACACACACACTCAGTCTCCCATACAAATTCTCAAGCAACCAATCAATAACACACTCATGTAGCTACTCACCAACCCATGCATTCAGTAAGACACATTTAATCACTCACTTATACAGTCAGTCACGCACCTACTAAATCATCCATCCAGACACTTATACACCCACTCATTCTTCAATACACCTTGGCATATATATAAAACATATTTAAACTTTACAGAAACACACAGTGACTGAATGATGTCATCAGTGATGTCATGAGTGATGTCATTTGAGATGTCATCAGTGATGTCACTGACCATGTCATGAGTGATGTAATATGTGACGTCATCAGCAGTGCATTGCGGGGGCGCGAGTTATAGTTAGCTGAACTAACTATAACGGGGGAATTTCACGGGTTTTGTACGAGTGCAATGTCCAACTAACTATAACTTTCCCTAAAACCTATGGTTTTTTCAGTGAATATATATATATATCTATATATATATATATATATATATATATCCCAAGTAATCCTCTTGACACGCATAGATTACACGCGCGCTCAAAATAAAGTTTGCAAATGTTTATTAAGCGATTTCCAGCATCAGCTATGCATTTCGGCTATTCATCCTTGTTCACGCATGGGGTGGCTGTGCTACCATACACCATATGTGCTTCTGAATAGGGGTGGGCGAAGATTTCTGCTCCGCCGGCGGAGTTTGCAGAGTTTTGCCCACTCCGCACGGAGTGCAGAGTTCCCAAAAACTCTGCGAAGTGACGCAGAGCTGAGTTTTTTCTCAAAGTCCATCTTGAGAAAAAACTGGCCGATAGTCCTTACAGATGGGGTTTTGGGAACTAGACTTCCAGACTCACCTATAATCACCTTCAGAAGATCAAAATCCATGAGGAGCCAACTTGTTATAAATAGCCCAGAAATAGGCACAACAGGCACGTGGCTGAAACCAAGGCAGGGTTTCTACAAATGCTCTTCATGTCGTGCCTGCAAGTTTGGTACCAATACTACACATTATGTCTCTCCTTTTTCAGAAGACAAGGTGGCTATCAAGGGTAGTTACAGCTGCAGGACAGATTTTGTTGTGTACGTCCTGGCCTGCACCTGCGGCTTGCGTTACGTTGGGAGTACCAAGCTGCAGGTGCATGTCAGGATTTTGCAGCATCTCAGGGCGATTGTGAATAATGACAACACCTACCCTGTTGCGAGACATTTTAAAGTCACACATGATAATGATTTAAGTTGCCTAACATATTATGTGATAAATGCCATTGCACCCCTCAGAAGAGGAGGAAACAGGGAAAAACTGTTAAGGCAGCTTGAGACACGTACCATTCTAGAATTAGACAGCAAGGCACCAAATGGACTCAACACAACTGAGTATATGCATAACTTTCTATAATAAGTAAACATATAGAGAGGGGGGGAGAGAAAAAAAGATGAGAATGAGTCCAGGGAAAGTAATGAAATGAGTTTCTACTGTATAGTTGTGTTTTAACATTATTTCTATTTAGCTGGAAATTATGATATTCATCAAACTCTTTTTAGATTTTTTGTAGATTTTTCTAGGTCTTTTACCATCATATTCATACATTTTTCTTATATATTACATTTTCCCAAGCACTTTCATATTGACTGAAGTTACTGCCATTGGCCGCCATCACTTTAGATATTAGGTGTCACATAGGAATTTTTTATCTGAGTTTTAGGTTCATTTTTAGATACATGCACTTGCACGGTTTTTAGATAGATATTTTAGCCGCACTTAGCACCTTATTAATAACACATGGCAATGAGTATTAAGGCACGGAAGCACTTTTGTAAATCATGGCATATGCAATAGGTACAATTGGTTCGTTTAAGCATTTATGCTGACAGAATGTTACAAGATCAATTATGTGGTCTTTGTATTTTCAAATAATTAATGAGGTTTTAATATTTATAGATTGGGAGTTCTGCAACATCTATTTATTTATTTATTGTATTTATTTGTGCACAATTGTACTTTATCATGTATACTTTAGAATTTCCATATTGTACAGCCAGAATACATTGCTGATATACAATGTATTTTCATGTGACTACAAACATGTACAATGCCACAAATTTTTCCTTGCAATAAGGAAAAAGTCTGCAATGTATTGCACAATGCGCCAAGTGCTGACAATATAGTGTTTCTTCCATTGTATTGATCATGTGACTCACAGGGGGTGGACACCCAGCAGTCAAAAAGATCATGGCGGATAGTGTTCTCTATGTGAGAACAAGGGCACAGGGTGCTCGAAACGCGTCACAAAGTGAGAGGAGAATAAAACAACTTGCCTGCCACCATTTTCCGGGTCTGTGTCTCTCTGTTCGCCAGTGTGGAGGTTCGGAGAGTGCTTTTTGGAGGATATATATATATATATATATATATATATATATATATATATATATATATTTGCAAACAAAGATCCTCAATTTGGTGATGCACTCCAAGCCGGATTCATTAAAGGCAAACAAGCATTTCTGTTCATGGATATTTCTCTCTGCCTTAGGCAAGAGGCAAGAATGTATTTCCGAGGGATGCAATGTTTTATTAGGCAAGAGGCAAGAATGTATTTCCGAGGGATGCAATGTTTTATTTGCCCACATTTATCCGGCTTCGAGTGCGCTTCCGAATTGAGGATCTTTGGTGTACAAAAATATATATATATATATATATATATATATATATATATATATATATATATTATCTACTGGCGGTCGCCAGTAGATAGTTATAGTTAGGACCTATTTTCCATAGGAAATCCGCAACATTCTATTTGAAATAACCTTGGCGCCGGTTGACGAATCTTCGTGAAATTTTCAAACTTTGTGGCCCGCTCCGGTCCGCGCCTATCTTGAAAGTCTCGGGGTGATTCGTCAAGCGGGGGCCGAGAAAAAAGGGGGGTCCCAAAACGTGTTTTCCCCATGCAATTTTCCATAGGAACCTTTCATCGCAGCTACAGCCCGAACTGCTGAACGGAATTACACCAAATTTGGCAAAAAGGTAGCCCTTGGCAGAGTCGTGCCTTTTGCTTAAATGGTGTAAATCCGTTCAGTAGTTCCTGAGAAAATCAAAAGTAAAATCACATATATATCTATGGCCGCGTAGGGTCCGCGTACCCTCCCGATCACGAGCTGCATGCTAATTGGCTGTCAACACTCCAAACCAGGAAGTGTTGGCAGCCATCTTGTGCCTCGGTAGAACTGAGGCACAAGAAATCAGAGAAACTAACGCGCAAAACGCAAAAAGGGGGCAGGGTAGAAACACTCTGACCCCCTAGGCCTGCTCAGGGGGTCCCACAAGGACCCCCAGGGCCAAAAATCTTTTTTTATTTTTTTTTAAAAATCGTCGGGATGCGCTTAGGGTGCGCGGAACCCGCCGTGATAAAAAAAAATCAAAGGCACAGAAACCAGTCGCAAAACTCATAAAGTGGGCAGGGTAGAAACACCCTGACCCCCTAGGTCTGCTCAGGGGGTCCCACAAGGACCCCCTGGGCAGAAAAAAGCATTAAAAAAAAAAAAATTAGGCGGGATGCGCTTAGGGTGCGCGGATCCCGCGTACCCTCCCGATCACGAGCTGCATGCTAATTGGCTGTCAACACTCCAAACCAGGAAGTGTTGGCAGCCATCTTGTGCCTCGGTAGAACTGAGGCACAAGAAATCAGAGAAACTAACGCGCAAAACGCAAAAAGGGGGCAGGGTAGAAACACTCTGACCCCCTAGGCCTGCTCAGGGGTCCCACAAGGACCCCCAGGGCCAAAAATCTTTTTTATTTTTTTAAAAATCGTCGGGATGCGCTTAGGGTGCGCGGAACCCGCCGTGATAAAAAAAAATCAAAGGCACAGAAACCAGTCGCAAAACTCATAAAGTGGGCAGGGTAGAAACACCCTGACCCCCTAGGTCTGCTCAGGGGGTCCCACAAGGACCCCCTGGGCAGAAAAAAGCATTAAAAAAAAAAAAATTAGGCGGGATGCGCTTAGGGTGCGCGGATCCCGCCGAGAAAAAAAAAAAAAGCGCGGTCTCCCGCGCTTCGTTGTTAATTGGGCCCCGGGTGGGCCAAGTCCCAGGGGCATGCGGGGTTTATTAAATTAATGTATGGGGGGCCTCTAAGGCCCCCCCAAGCCCCGGGGACCGCCACCCCCCGGGGCTTTAATAAAAAATGGTGCGGGAGGGCTCTCGGCCCTCCCGCAGCCCCGGGGACCGCCACCCCCCAGGGCTTCTTTTTTCAAATTAAAATTACCGATTTGGGGGGGCTCAAGCCCCCCCACATGCCCCAGGGACCACCACCTCCCCGGGGCTTTCAAGATGTTTGGAGGGGGGCCGCGCGGCCCCCCTCCTGGAACCAGTGATGGCCCTGGGGACCGCCACCCCCCAGGGCCAGCTCCTGCAGTGTCCCGGGGTGCCTACCCCGGGACACTGTAGTTTGCTATGGCAGGGCGGGAGCCTCGCGGCTCCCGTCCTGCCATAGCAAGCTGCTTTGGTTTTGGAAGAGAGCAGGGAAACCTGCTCTCTCTTCCAAAAACCAAAGACGATTGCTTTCCACACGGGGAGCTGCATCTTAGCAGCTCCCCATGTGGAAAGCAATGCCGGCTCCCGAGGGACGCGGGGAGCCGGCGGGACCGTGGGGGCATTGGGGACCCCCCCACGGTCCCCAACGGAGAGGGCCAGCCCCGGGGGATAGGTTCTCCGGGGCTACAAGTGGCCCGGGAGGGGGGCCACGCAGCCCCCCTCCCCAAAATGTAATAAAAAAAACAAAGGCCGGCCCCGGGGGATGGGGTCCCCGGGGCCATAAGTGGCCTGAGGAGGGGGGCAACGCAGCCCCCCTCCATAAGTTATTTAACAAATAAATCAAAGGCCATGCCCCGGGGGATGGGGTCCCCGGGGCCGATTAAGGCCTCTGGAGGGGGGTCACGTGGCCCCCTCCCAAATAAAAAATAAATAAAAAATAGGGGGCAGGCCCTGGGGGATGGGGTCCCCAGGGCCAATAATTTAGGAAAAGAAGGGGGCCACACAGCCCCCCTTCTTAAAAAAAAAAAGAAAAAAGACCGGCATCGCGCCACGCCCCCTCCTTGCAGCACTCTTCAAACGCGCCCCCTGGCGCGTTTGCAGATGGGGAACGAATTCCCCTTGAATACTGGGGTCCCTGGGGGCCAACTAGCCCACCAGGAACCTCCAGTATGCGCCAGGGGGCTGGGTTGCAGAGAGGTGGACAGAGGCCACGCCCCTTTTTACACCTCTCTGCAACGCAGCTCTGTGGCGCTTTTGGAGGTACATGGTGGGCTAGTTGGACTCCAGGGACCCTCAGGACTCAAGGGGACTTAATCCCCCAACTTAAAACGCACCACGGGGCGCGTTTGCACAGTGGTGAAGGGAGGGGGCGGGGCTTCAGGTGACATGTGTGCAAACAGGCCCCGTGGCGCGTTTTAAGATGGGGAATTAAATCCCCTTCAATCCTGAGGGTCCCTGGAGTCCAACTAGCCCACCAGGTACCTTCAGTAAGCACAACAGAGTTGCGTTGCAGAGAGGTGAAAAAAGGTGCGTGGCCTCGGAACGCCTCTCTGCAACTCAGCTCTGTGGTCCTAACTGTAGGTACCTAGGGGGCTAGCTGGGTCCCAGGGACACTAAGGATTCAAGGGGACTTAATCCCGCAACTTAAAACGCGCCACGGGGCGCGTTTGCACACATGTCACCTCAGGCAACCCCTCCCTTCACCACTGTGCAAACGCGCCCTGTAGCGCGTTTTAAGAGGTAGTTTTAATCCCCCTGCCCTATTATGTACTAGGGACTTACAGAGGAGGTCATGCTAATCACAGGGGTACGCCAACGCATAGTGTTCCCTAGTGTATGTAGGTGTTTTCACTGTATTCTAAGTGTGTTTTTGCATAGCACTGGCTCTGGTTAGTCAGAGTCAGTTACCACCAGTACACGTCGGAAAAAGTTGTGGGCACAGGATGATTTTGGAACAAGGCCTCTTTCTGCTCCTCTGTTGGTTATTTCTGCACATCTTTTGCTTCTTCCTGCACTTTTCTTCGTCTTTGTGGACTTCTGTTGCTTCTTTCTGCATTTCTTTTGCTTCTTTCTGTGCGTTTTTTCTTCTTTCTTCACATGTCCTACCTCTGTAGGCATAGTTAGAAACTAGCATTTGAAAAACCTTTGAAATTCACTGAAAAAACCATAGGTTTCAGGTACGTTATAGTTAGAAATTAGCATTTAAAAAACCTTTGAAATTCACTGAAAAAACCATAGGTTTCAGACACGTTATAGTTAGAAATTAGCATTTAAAAAACCTTAGAAATTCACTGAAAAAACCATAGGTTTTAGGGACAGTTATAGTTAGTTGGACATTGCACTCGTACAAAACCCGTGAAATTCCCCGTTATAGTTAGTTCAGCTAACTATAACTCACGCCCCGCAATGCACTGCTGATGACGTCACATATTACATCACTCATGACATGGTCAGTGACATCACTGATGACATCACTGATGACATCTCAAATGACATCACTGATGACATCATCCATGTGATAATTTCATGCATCTTCTCACACCCTAATATAACCTTTGATACACCCACTCTAAATTACAGACTGCCATTCGCAAAACCATAGACACTCCAACACCAATAACTACATACCCACTCACTGATTCTTAGGTCTACACACACATCCACTCACTCACCCGTACAGTCACTCATACTTATGGTCACTCAGTACAGGACTATCATATGCACTCATACACCTACATAGACACTCACACACCTAGTCAGTCATGCAAATAATTAATCACACTGCCATTTACTCACCTATACAGTGATACACACACCAGCTCACTTACTCATACAAATACTAGCATATTCTTACGCTCTTATACAATCACTGATACAAGCACACACGCATCCATACAGCCACTCTCACAATCACACACTCTCACTTATAGCCTTTTAAATACTCTAACACACATATATACTGCCTTTTACATATGTTGTTACTCACACATGTACCACTGAGATATACATTCACTCACTAACACACCAATACACACACTCACCCACCCAAGCAGTCCATCACAGATGCACTCTTCAAATCATGCACCCAGTGAATCACCCACTCACACATCTATGTACAGAGTCACACACACCCCACCCACACAAACACTCAGGCACCCATACAGATACTCAGACAACCAATCAATAACCCATATAGACACTCATGTAGCTATTCGCACACCAACAGACAAATGGATACAGACATTCACACAGTTTAGTCAGTAACCCATGCATTCAGTAAGATACGTTTAATCACTCACTTGGAGGTCAGTCACGCACCTACTCAATCATCCATTGAGACACTTATACACCCAGTCATTCTTCAATACGCCTTTGCCTATATATATTAAACATATTTAAACTCTACAGAAACACACAGTCACTGCATGATGTCATCAGTGATGTCATTTGAGATGTCATCAGTGATGTCATCAGTGATGTCACTGACCATGTCATGAGTGATGTAATATGTGACGTCATCAGCAGTGCATTGCGGGGGCGCGAGTTATAGTTAGCTGAACTAACTATAACGGGGGAATTTCACGGGTTTTGTACGAGTGCAATGTCCAACTAACTATAACTGTCCCTAAAACCTATGGTTTTTTCAGTGAATATATATATATATATATCAATTCCAAACATTCCTTAACCTCCGGTTACGGCGAAAAAGAATGAGCGAACTCCTCTTCGTGGTATTGAGATATCGTTTTTATTTCTCTCTTCTGCCTGCCATGACGCGTTTCGGCCGGTACAATATATATATATATATATATATATATATATATATGTATGTATATAAAACCTAGTGGCAGTCGTAACTTAGTTATAGTTTGGTCTTCTTTTTCATAGACAGAGCGTTTTTATGGTTTGCTAATTACTTTAAACCATTTGACAAATCTTCACGAAACTTTCCAAACAAAAGTTCATTCTCCTCGGCGCCTTCCTGGAAAGTTTTGAGGTGATCCATCAAGCTGGGGCTGAGAAAAAAGGGGTGTCCTAAAGCACAAAATCCCCATGCATTTTTCATAGACTTCTTCAGACAAGGCTACAGCAAAAACTGCTGAACGGAATGACACCAAATTAGTCAGGAAGCTAACAGGCACATGCATCAAGAAAAGCTTTTGCGAGTCCTTAATTGCGATTATTAAGGAATCGCAATTAAGGACTCTCAAAAGCCTATGCATGTAGGAATCGCTATTAAAATAGCGATTCCTAAACATTCCTTAATTGCTACTCGCAAATTGCGAGTCGCAATTAAGGAATGGCCTCCCATTCATTCCTATGAGCCTACAAGCCCATAGGAATGAATGGGAAATTGCATGCGCAATTTGCGAGTACCAATAGGTACTTGCAAATTGCGAATGCTATTTCAAGGGTGCAAAGGTGTCAAAATGACACCCTGTTGCACCCCTGTAATTGTGATGTGCACCCATGTTGCGCACACACATGCCTCAAGGCCATGTGTGTGTAACCTGAAACCTTGAGAAATGCACTTTAGTGCATTTTTCAAGGTTTTTGCAAAATACAGACCAGAGTAATTTCTCTGTATTTTGCGGCCCCAAATAGCGAAATCGCTATTTCTAAATGCTTCTAGCATTGCATTTAAGGAATCGCAAATTGCAATTCCTTAAATGCAATCGCAATTTAAGAAATCGCAATAAATTGCGATTTCGTAAATTGCGAGTACCTAACACTTTGATTTTGATGCATCGCAAAAGGCCTTTTTGCGGGTGCAAACGGCTGATTCTTGCGAATCGCATCATTTGCGCTCGCAAAAAACGTTGATGCATGACCCCTAAATCTCTTTCCACGGATTGTGCTTTTTGTGATTTGGTGTAAATCCGTTCTTTGAGATATTAATTGTCAAAAATAATTGTGTATTTTGGCAGTTGGGTTTGCAAGAGTCCCGTGGGCGTCTTACGGGCAACCCACGAGAGCACAAAATCAAAAATGGAGCCCTGTGATTTGAAAAAAGGCCTTTTTTTCCCATGAGCCTTCAGACTCTCGAGGGAGCAAAAGGCTTCTACGAGTCCTGAGAGTGCTCTGATTGGCTGGCTGTTAGAATTTTTTTAATGAAATGGCTGCCACTATTGTTTACTGTGAAAAATTAGAGGTGTTGTGGAAATGAAGCAAAAAAAAAAACTATAGAGGCCCACCTGGATGAGATTCTTTTTTTATGCAGATGACTTGAGATCATTGGAGACTTTTAGCGCCCTGCACGCAAAGTACTTTGAACAGTTAGCCTTAAACTTTGTACTCCCACCACTCAAGTCCCAAACAGAGGGAAACAAAAAAAACGAACCTCTGGTTCACACTTGAATGTAGGACATTGAGGAGACGATTGGCCAAAGACATTAGAATTAAGAACCTGCTCGTGGTGCATGATTTAAGGAGGTTATATAAACTGTCTATAGCTAAGGCCAAGCGAGACTGGGATGAGAAGAAGTGGAGGCAACACGGGGAGGCCTACTCCCATACAGACCTCAGGAAATTCTGGACCCTTGTTCAGAGGGGAAATCTAGAAAACCAACCCCCGCTAGCCAATAACATTGCGGCCAATGTCTGGAAAGAGCAATTTGGTGCTCTATATACTAACACTACTTGCACCTTCATAGGGGAACATTCCTCCGATTTATCTCCACCTGCAGCCAGGATGTATTTCTCTAAGGAGGAAATCTTGGCTTCTATTGAGGCCATTGTACTAGCCAAAGCCCCCGGACTTGATGGGATTCCAGGAGACCTATTTCATTTTGATAAAGACAACTGGTCAGTGTACATAACGGCACTCTCTAATGCCATTGCTGGGGGAGCCCCAATTCCTGACTCATGGAAGGCAGCCAAAGTCATTCCCATTTTTAAAAAGGGTGACTAATTCTAGGCCTATTAGCCTAATTAATTGCATCCAGAAAGTATTTTGCCGTTCCCTCCTAGTGAGGATACAGGATTGGATGGCCAAAACCAACATACTGTCCCTACTGCAAGCAGGTTTCTGACAAACAATAGGAGCAATCAATCAGGTTTTCCACTTTTTCCTTCTTTACTGGAAGGTGGTGGTATTGGGCAAGGGGAGCCTATATGTAGCTTTTATAGACCTGAAGTCAGAATTTGACCTTGTGCCTCGGAACAAGCTTTGGCTGGTGTTGAAGGACATGGGGATGCCCCTAGAAATCTTGTCACTAGTTGTACGCCTTCATGTAGACAATCACGCTAGGTTAAGATGGAGTGGACAGGGCCAAGTCACTGATCCCATTACAATCAACAGGGGAGTCCGGCAGGGCTGTGTCGTGGCCCCAACGTTATTTTCTCTATATATCAAGCAAGTGGTTGACTCCCTAGCTAAAACACCAGCAAATGTGCCATTCCTAGGGAACGTGAAAATCGCAACACTCCTCTTCGCAGATGACACCCTCCTTGTTTCTATAACACCTAGGGGGCTACAAACATTACTAAATCAATTCAAGGGCTTCTGTGATGAGAGAGGCCTTGAAATAAACACTTCAAAAACAAAACTCATGATGTTGAACCCCCACAAATCATTTAAAGGGCGCCTAGCTCTAAATAACCTCCCATTAGATAGAGGGAGTTGTTTTGAATACCTGCGCATTACATTATCAGAAGTATGTCCTGGAAACAACACCTAATTAAGGCAAACCTAAAGTTCTCACAGGTAATCGGGGCCTTAAGGAAGGAACATTGTTGTTCTTACACAAAACCGGTCGCATTAGCCCTAGAGATATACAAAAGCAAGACCGTAAGCAGTGCCCTCTATGGTGCTGAGCTGTTGGGTTTTGCAAAAGTGAACGACCTAACAGCGACAGAGATACGTTCCTTAGAAACGTAGTGTCACTTCCTTAAAGCCCACCACTTTGCCCTCTCAAATTGGATATGGGCATTAGAACTGGTAAAGACCTAGTAAAACTCTGCCTGCTCCAATTATGGCAGAGATTAGCCTCTACCCCTGATCTGTCCCCATATGCCCTAGCTTTTGAAGAAGTTTGTTCTTAAGACACATCTAAGAAAATAGGCTAGATCAGGAATATTAGAATCCTACTTAATAATATAGGAGTAAAGGGGGGTAGCACCAATTGCCCAGAATTGCCCACAAAGAAACAAATAAAAGCAATGTATTGGGACTGGGATTATCATGTACCTTGGAAGGCTAACTTGATATTCTTTTGTTGCCAGCTGATAGAAAACTTTATATACATTTCAGGCACGGCTCCCTACCCCTGAACTCATTTACAAACTTATGGTCATGCAATGCTGCCCAGAACGAAGGCTGTCCCTGTTGCTCTGCGCCAATTGAATCGATTAGTCACGTTCTCTTCAGTTGCCATGCATACTCTGGGGCCTAGAAAAAAGTGGCTAATCCTTATTTTAAACAGCTCGGAACCCGAGATTATGGTGCAGCATTGCACATATTAAAATCAGATACAAGACCTCCGTTTGTATGCGCATTAGCAAAGTTCCTGGGCCATATGTGGGGAATCAGAAGGAACACCCAAAAGTTCAATCTATTATCCCCTCAATAGGCCCATAGTATACTTATTTTAGGCACTGCTAGCGGGAGAATCAACCTTAACCTTCACGAAGTGCAGTCAACCAAGCAACCCCTTTTGATCAGATTGCCACAATCACAATGGCAGCGGAAGTTCTATCTTAATAATCTAATGCGTACCAATTCAGTGTTATAGTCTATAGAAAAGTTTGTATTTTTATATATTAGGCTATATGAATTGTTCAGCTAATAGCTTTTTAAAGGTAAATAATGTACAGTTTTTCTTTTAAGAATAGGCGCACATTTTAAACGTTAAGCTATATGATCTGTTTACCGTTATTGTTGAAGTGTAACCAATGGTTTTTAGTATATGTAAACTTTTTTGGGTTGTATATATGCATTTTGTACTTTTATGGTCTGATGACCGAAATAAAGTTTATTGAATTGAATTGAATTGAGTAGAGTTAAGGCTCTTCCCACACCCTGCTGTGCACACCCATCATCAAAGAGAGGGCTGGTAGTGGGGAGGACAGTCCCTGGATGCAGCATACTATGCACACCCATCATCCAAGAGATAGGTCTCAGCGGGAAGGCCAGTCTCTCTCCACACACCCAAGTAGACACACCTGTCAATTGAGAGATAGGTCTCAAATGAGATGTAAGTCCATCCACACACCCTACTACACACACCTGTCATCTGAGAGAGAGGTTTGGAAGGAGAAGCCAGTCCATCTACACACCCTAGTATGCACATTCGTCATCTGAGAGAGAGGTCTGAAAGGAGAGGGCATTCCATGCACACACCCTACTATGTGCATTCTTCATCTGAGAGAGAGGTCTCAGTGGAAAGGCAGGTCCCTCCCCACTCACTACTATGCACACCTGTCATCTGAGAGAGAGGTCTCAAAGGAGAGGCCAGTCACTCCCCATACACCCTACTACGCACACCCATCATCTGAAAGAGAGGTCTGAAAGGAAAAGCCAGTTCATCTACACACCCTAACACAAACACCTGTGATCTGAGAAAGAGGTGTGAAAGGAGAAGCCAGGCCCTCTCCACTCACTATTACGCACACCCGTCATGTGAGAGAGATCTCAAAGGAAAGACCAGTCCATCCACACACCCTACTATGCACACCCTTCATCTGAGAGAGAGGGCTGACAGGAGAGGCCAGTCCATGTACACACCCTAATACGCACACCTGTCATCTGAGAGAGAGGTCTGACAGGAAAGGGCAGTACCTTCCTGTTGGACCTGGCCCCTTTTGCAGGGTTATCCCCAAACATTTTTTTCTTCTTGCTCCTATTTTTCTGACCCTCTTTTTGTTGGCTTTAGAACTCTGGGCACTTTACCACTACTAACCAGTCCTAAAGTGCATGTGCTCTCTCCTAAATCATTGTATGATTGGTTTACACCTATTTGGCATCTTTAATTTAATTGAAGTCCCTTGTACAGTGGTATAACATATATAATCAAACTATAATAACTAGCGGGCCTGCAGCACTGCTTGTGTCACACACAGACTTAGCCTTTCAAACCTATCTCAGCCCTGCCACTGCAGGGCCTGCATGTGCAGTTTACTGCCACTTTGACTTGGCATTCAAAACTATTTGCCAAGCCCTAAATTCCCCTTTTATTACATATAGGTCACCCCTAAGGTAGGCCCTCGGTAGCCCTGTGGGCAAGGTGTAAGTAAAAAAAATAGGACATGTGCCTT
Source organism: Calotriton arnoldi (assembly GCA_963921515.1). Taxonomy (NCBI): domain Eukaryota; kingdom Metazoa; phylum Chordata; class Amphibia; order Caudata; family Salamandridae; genus Calotriton; species Calotriton arnoldi. Next base: position 727,718 of record CAWUFW010000576.1, read on the forward strand.
TACTGTGTAGCATGACCCAGAAGTGACAAACAGCTATTTTGTTTCTCACTACTGTGAGGCCTACTCCTCTCATAGGCTAGCATTAGGCATCCGCTTATATGTGTTTAAGTGGTAATTCCTCATCTGCCATGGTTGGTATGTTTAGAATGGTATCCTGTTTACTGGTGTGGTTGGATTTTACATTCCTACTTTAGAAATGCCACTTTTAAAAAGTGGCCATTTCTCTGTGCTTATGACTCTTTGTGCTTTGCAGCCTGACTCCAATCCATGTCTAGGCCTGGGAGACGTCTACACTTTGTGCATACTTTCCACACAGCCATCACACAGGAAAGGTTGGGTGTGCGAGGGTTACATCTAGATTTAAATGAATACTGATGGTCTTCCTGGGCTGGAAGAGCGAGGGGTGTTCACACAGTACATTTGTATAGGCTGTGTCCTGCCCTAACACAAAGGGTTGATTAACCCCCTACTGATGTCTGGAGGCAGGCCTGAGGTTGAAAGGGAGTGTTGTGCACTTCTAAGGTTTCCTGTGAAGTTCCGCTTGAACAAAGACAATTTTGAGTATAAGTACAGGGGCTCTGACCCAATGTTTTCAGAGCACTTTGGATGAACTGATTATCTGTCAGAAGGATTGCTGTGCTGCTTAAAAGACTGATCTGGACAGCTTTTCTGTTGTTGCCCTTGCCTGCTAACTGCTGTGCTGCTCGAAGGACTTAACTGGACTGCTTTTCTGCTTGTTGCCCTGCTGCCTGCTGCTCCCTGATGCTGGCTCTAATAATTGAACATTGTCAGAGGAATGCTGGGCCTTCAGGAGAAACCGCCATTAAGCTATCTGCCCTCTGTGCTGGCCTGCTAACCTCCCTTGTGCCCAAGTGTTCTCTCAGGAGCCCAGCGCGTTGGGAATGCTGTGTACTACTCCTGGCTTCCATGGCTTAACAAGAACTGCACATGTGGAGCACTTTATAAATGCCCAGTGTGTTTGCCTGGGGACCTGCGTGTCTGTCTCCTGCCTCATTCACTACCCCGACTCCCGCTGCATGGGCAGTGTGAGGATTCAGGTTGCAGCAGAGTGTGGCAAGAAATTCCCACCAAGCGAGAGAGCTGCCCCTTTTACGACGCATTGACTGGGCAACAACAGTAGACAGGAGGGACCCCTAATGAAGAATAGAGGTGGGTAATATAGGGGATCAGTTAGACAGTACAAAAACAGAGAAGTACCCACCCTTTTGAAGATAATAAAGGCCCGCAAAGGGTCCTATGATGATAATAAAATACACAAAGCAATCTCATGCCTGCAAGGAGAAAACAACCATGGAAACAATAAATCGTTTTGTCTTTTTTATTAACAAAGTATCAAAAGATTATCACAAAATATGTCTTATATTGCAAAAAATGATGCATATAGATGAAAATATACTAAAAACACAATGAATGCATTGCCCCACAAAACACTCGTCATTCATACAAACCCACTCATATCATTCATATGAGCTCAAAACATCCAACAGACATGCTCAAGAATCATCCAACATTAACAAACAAATATCCAACATAAAAAAGAAAACCAACAGAATGAATAAATATTCTATATACAAATCCAAAATTGGAGGATAAAGAATAAATAAAGATATTGAAAGGACAAGCGCCGACGCGCGTTTCGGTGGAAACCCTATTCACGGGCCACACCTTCCTCAGGGCGAGTCATCACTGACAAGGATGACGTGGGGCACTCAATAGACCTAAAATAATATATATGTATATATAAACATATGATTTATAATATTCTACAACAAGCATAACTTCATGTTCAGTGCATGCATGAGAAGCTAAAAAAATATGATGTAAAGGGATAAATGAATAAAAATCCAGCAACAGAAGCCAGAAAAACGAGAAAGGAAATGTGCATCCTCAAGAAATGAAATAAGCAAACAACCACACCCAGAACAATCGAGTGCCATTTAACAGAAACAATACGTCATGAAAACAATAAGTGACAGTGGTACTGAGGACCACCAATAGAATACACACCAACCACCAAACAGAAATGGTTCATCATAGTTCCAAAAAAAATATATAATAAGATAAAAACCACGTGAGGGTACTCCGATTGAATACCCAATGTTCTTTAGGTGAAGACCCAATACAGTAGTGATGACAATAAATTAATGAACATACCAATAGTGGTATTCTGTACAAATCAAGGTCCAACAACGACAGACTAAGAGGATAATTCGGTCGATCTATGTGGGATCAGAGAGAGCAACCTTCATCTCTGTAAAACAAATGAGCAGACCCAAGTTGAAAATGGACCGTGCCACGCTGTAAATAGAAACTCGATAATATAGAACAAACAATGACAACGTACCCAATAGGATAGATCCAACGGCCCATTTAGCCAAGAATCACGTATTATGCTTGCTTATTTCATTTCTTGAGGATGCACATTTCCTTTCTCGTTTTTCTGGCTTCTGTTGCTGGATTTTTATTCATTTATCCCTTTACATCATATTTTTTTTAGCTTCTCATGCATGCACTGAACATGAAGTTATGCTTGTTGTAGAATATTATAAATCATATGTTTATATATACATATATATTATTTTAGGTCTATTGAGTGCCCCACGTCATCCTTGTCAGTGATGACTCGCCCTGAGGAAGGTGTGGCCCGTGAATAGGGTTTCCACCGAAACGCGCGTCGGCGCTTGTCCTTTCAATATCTTTATTTATTCTTTATCCTCCAATTTTGGATTTGTATATAGAATATTTATTCATTCTGTTGGTTTTCTTTTTATGTTGGATATTTGTTTGTTAATGTTGGATGATTCTTGAGCATGTCTGTTGGATGTTTTGAGCTCATATGAATGATATGAGTGGGTTTGTATGAATGACGAGTGTTTTGTGGGGCAATGAATTCATTGTGTTTTTAGTATATTTTCATCTATATGCATCATTTTTTGCAATATAAGACATATTTTGTGATAATCTTTTGATACTTTGTTAATAAAATAGACAAAACGATTTATTGTTTCCATGGTTGTTTTCTCCTTGCATGCATGAGATTGCTTTGTGTATTTTATTATCATCATAGGACCCTTTGCGGGCCTTTATTATCTTCAAAAGGGTGGGTACTTCTCTGTGTTTGCATTGACTGGGCAACACCAGGATTTATGCTTGGAGTCCACACTAAGCCCCGCCTCCCTGTGAGGTTCGACGTCAGCCGGGGCTTCGCTAGAGACACCGGCACTGCTTGCTCTGAGTTTGAAAGGCTGGATCAGAGGATCGCCACAGTGGGAGCCCTGTTTTGAAGGCAAGCACTGCGGGTGACTTGCCCAGACCGTTGTCTCATTCAAGGTACTTGCTGGCAGCTTGCCTCAGCCTATGGATATGTGCGAGCAGGCAGCTGCATTTCGCTACTAGCAAACACAGTAAGATGATGGACGTGGTGCTGAAACTTTTCAACCGCTCACCCCCTGTCACAGATCTGGGTTAAATCAATCGTTCTACTGCTCACTCTGCCACTCCAGTTTGGACCCAGTCATATGCAAATCAGTCTTGACCCTGTTCCTCATGGAAACAGTTCATCCCGAACTGCCAGGCGAGGGAAGACCTGGCTTGGCACTTTGGGCTGGACTGTTCCCATGAGGAACCGGGTCAAGACAGATTTGCATATGGCTGCGTCTGAACTGGGGTGGCGAAGTGAGCAAAAGAACGATGATGGATTCAACCCAGATCTAATAGTGACTGGGGTTGAGTGTCTGAAAAGTTTCAGTGCTCTGTCCATCATTTTATTGTGTTTGCTTGTTCGCCCTAAGTTGGCAGGGTATGCCCAGACGTGGGTCCCTTGCTCACTTTGCCACTGGATTCAAGCCAGCCTGGGTGATGAGGGGTGTTACCCCAAAACCGGTCCCAGGATGCTTGTTTCCGGTCCAGGGAAGATCTGGCTTGGCAGTTCGGACTGGACTGTTCCCATGAGTAACAGTGTCAAGGCTGATTTGCATATGGCTGGGTCTGAACTGGGGTGGTGAAGTGAGCAAAAGAAGGATGATGGTTTCAACACAGATCTAATAGTGACTTGGGATGAGTGTCTGAAAAGTTTCAGCGCTCCATCCATCATCTTATTGAATTTGCATTTCACTACTAGACGTGCGAGGGTCCAGCGAGGTCTCCACACCAACATCTGTCTTAGGGGCTTGTCAGCAGCACCGAACAATCGGGGGCGGCTCGGTCTTTAGGCTTTTTTAGCAGCAGTCCGCGAGGCCCAGGAGGGCTCAAGCTGTGCCAGATTGTTGGAGCGGCTTTAGGATTTCATGGAGCTGCATCAGCCAGCAGCTGCACCGCACGTTCGTGGGCAGCTGTCTGGCTTACTTTACACTCGGGGGACCCAGCGAGGGTTCCCCGCAGAATTCAGCAGTGTGTGCCCCCCTGTAATGACACAATCTTAGGGGCACTTGGATGTCAGATAAAAGGACGGGGAGAAACCTTGATGTAGGTCCCGATCTTGCTTTCCCCAACACTTTCAATTACCATATTCCCTGTAGTAGGCGCGCAGATGCTGCTGCACCCTACACTTTGTTTTGGAGTTGAATTACCATATGATTAATAATAGGAGCACTGGTGCACTGTGCCATATACTTCCAGGGTGATTTATGTGCTTTGTTCATTATCTGCTGTGTTTTATGCCCTCAGTGTTCACTGTTCAGAATAACGAGCACTGTGTAATGTGACTGCATAGTATGCACAGTAATGGTGTTTCATGATGTTTGCAACATACAAATATTTCACTTATTGCACTCATTGTGATGTTTGACAAATGCCTAGTTGGCAAAGTAATTAATGATTAATATCATTTTGGACTATCTTTCATGTACAATATATGCTATATTTTTATATAATCCTGTGTGGCGTCTCGTTTATGGTGTATTCTTTCTGTTACTGCTGTGAGTGTGTTGTACAAACGCTTTACACATTGCCTCTAATGATAAGCCTGCCTTCTCTGTGCCAAGCTACCAGAGGGTGAGCACAAGTTATCTTTGATGTGTAACTTACTTGCCCTGACTAGAGTGGTGGGTTCTGCCTGGCTTGGGTGCATACCCTAGCCAGCCAGAAACCCCATTCCTAACACTCCCCACACACTATTATGCATACATGTAATTCAAGAGAAAGCTTTAAAAGGAGAGGGTAGTGCCTTCCCACTCCCTGGTATGCACAACTATCATCCAAGAGAGAGTTCTTAGTAGAGAGGTTAGTCCCTCCCATATACTACTATTGTACTACAATTGTGTTGCAATCCTGCAAGAAACTTGTGAGAGTAGCATGAAAGCTTCAGGGATTGAAGCTTGCTGCATGGGATTCAATCCCGTGAGCATCTCACGAGACTCACATGGAAAATTACTGGGCCCGCCATGAGGTGTTTTACGATTCCTTGAGAGTCTCACTAGATTGTATGGGGAGAAGTAAAATGAAAGGCCCAAGGCTCAACCAATAGTTACCATTCTTATTACATGGTTAAAGAAATGCTGTGATATGATTGGGTGCAGAATCACAGCTAACTCAGTTTGTTCTTGCTGCTTTAGAGACGAAGGAAGTCTTTTTGAGTAATGCTCAGCAGAAGTGAATTTATTTGGAGTTGAAAGAGACTGCTATCTTCAGCTGCAGTTAAGAAAGAGCTCAAAGTTCAGGTAATTAATAATAAGTGTTATAAACGTTGTTGTGAAGTGTCAGTAAGTGTAATAATGTTGGTAAATGTTTCTACAGCATGTTTACAGAGTGCAAAGCTGTTTGGGGAAGTGTAGATCTCTTATTGTAGCTTTTGAGAGGTAGACATTAGAATGTAGAGAGACATCAGCAAGTATTGCAGATTTTGTTGAAAAATGAAGTGTTCCAACTGGGTATACTTGTAAGTAAAGGAGGCAGTGTTTCTCAAATTCTTCCACATTCTCAAAGAATGTGGAATGTGGTAATACAAGCCCCAGTGTTTTCATGAGCCCCACTGTACATATACTTTAGCCCCATGGGATGTTTGAGTGGTGATATTGCTATTTCTAGAGTGAAACACAGTGCTCAGTGTTAACAAAGATGCTTCAAGAGGAATGTGTTACTTTATAAACTTGTATGAAATCACGTTTGATGGCACGTTACAATTTATTTGTGAAAAAAATACAGTGGGTGAGGGTGTGGAATTTTTCTGGAGGAAGTAATAACAACGTAATGTAGAAAATGTTAAAAAATATAGTGAAGAATGACTGTTGTGATTTATTGACTAGTATGTAATTTTTAAACTTTATGGTTATTTTCTCCTTTAGTAGGAGGAAAATGGAAAACAGAAATTGTGAACAAGAAAACTATCATGTGAGAAAATATTTGGAGGAGATAAAAAGTTTTGTTCACTTTTGAAAAAGCAGGATATAATCACTCTGTGGAAATTGAGGGAAAAACCTATTAATTGGAGAAGTGATAATGTTTGTATTACATAGGGGGACATTTTTGATCTTCCACAAGCCTCTGCTGTGTAGGTCTACTTGTTTTGGAGTAAATAATTATCTGCTTACATAAGTAGGAAAAAAGAACCTTGTTAAGACAAGCAGGATTGTTGTCTTGCTCAGCAGTGAGTACCTGACCAGACACACTGTATCTAGGTTGAAAAGATGTGGAAACACTCTGCAGTTCAGCATCATGAGCTAACTGTGCCCGAGCTAGCCTTTCAGAACTCCTTTTCAAAAACCGAATGCTTGGAAACTTAATTGAAACATTTTTGGTAGCTGGTCTCAAAACAGAAAACTGCCACACCAAAGACTCTTTGCATAGCTGAGGGGGTGCAACAACACCAGACTGCTGTTCATAATGTGATGAAGACATAAATTAGTGAAGTTGGTAGTTTTGTGTGTTTTGCAGTTGTTGATATAATTTGTTAATGTAGTTGTTGTAGTTTTGTAATGTAGTTAAATTGTTTTCTGTAATAAAAATGTTTAAAGTTACTACTGATTTGTTTGCTTAATAGTTGTTATAGATTTGAATACTTTTACAGTATTGTAATGTTGACTAGAACTGGCATATCCATCTTTAGGGAGTGCAGAAGTGCGCCTGCATATATGTGTGTATGTATGTATATATATATATATATAATATTATCTACTGGCGGTCGCCAGTAGATAGTTATAGTTAGGACCTATTTTCCATAGGAAATCCGCGACATTCTATTTGAAATAACTCTCTTGCCGGTTGACGAATCTTCGCGAAATTTTCAAACTTTATGGCCCGCTCCGGTCCGCTCCTACCCTGAAAGGCTCGGGGTGATTCGTCAAGCGGGGGCCGAGAAAAAAGGGGGGTCCCAAAACGTGTTTTCCCCATTCATTTTCCCATAGGAAACTTTAGACACGGCTACAGCCCGAACTGCTGAACGGAATTACACCAAATTTGGCAAAGAGGTAGTTCTTGGTTCAGAAAGAACCCTTTTTGTTAAATGGTGTAAATCCGTTCAGTAGTTCCTGAGAAAATCAAAAGGAAAATCACATATATATCTATGGCCGCGTTGGATTCGCGCACCCTCCCGATCACGAGCTGTCTGCTAATTGGCTGTCAACACTCCAAACCAGGAAGTGTTGGCAGCCATCTTGTTCCTCGGTAGAACCGAGGAACAAGAAAGCAGTAAAAAAAGTGCGCAAAACGCACAAAGGGGGCAGGGTAGAAACACCCTGACCCCCTAGGTCTGCTCAGGGGGTCCCACAAGGACCCCCTGGGTAGAAAAAAGCATTTTTTTTTTAAATCGGCAGGATGCGCTCAGGGAGCGCGGATCCTGCCGGAAAAAAAAAAAATCGAAGCGCGGTCTCCCGCGCTTCGATGTTAATTTGCCCCCGGGTGGGCCAAGTCCCGGGGGCATGGTGGGGGGGGTTTAAATTTAATGTGGGGGGCTCTAAGGCCCCCCAAGCCGCGGGGACCGCCACCCCCCGGGGCTTAAGAAAATAATGGTGCGGGAGGGCTCTTTGCCCTCCCGCAGCCCCGGGGACCGCCACCCCCCGGGGCTTCTTTTTAAAAAAAATGTTTGACCTGTGTGGGGGGGCACCAGCCCCCCCACACACCCCGGGGACCGCCACCTCCCTGGGGCACTAAACATTTGAATATGGGGGTCAGTTACAGACCCCCAAAGCCCCGGGGACCACCACCTCCCCGGGGCTGTAAAATAGTTGGGAGGGGGGCCGCGCGGCCCCCCTCCCAGAGCCCTTGACGGCCCTGGGGACCGCCACCCCCCAGGGCCGGCTCCTGCAGTGTCCCGGGGTGCCTACCCCCGGGACACTGCTGTTTGCAATGACAGGACGGGAGCCTCGCGGCTCCCGTCCTGTCATTGCAAACTTGCTTTGGATATTGGAAGAGAGAGCAGGAAACCTGCTCTCGCTTCCAATATCCAAAGCTGATTGCTTTTCCACACGGGGAGCAGCATGTTAGCTGCTCCCCATGTGGAAAAGCAATGCCGGCTCCCAAGGGACGCGGGGAGCCGGCGGGACTGTGGGGGGATTGGGGACCCCCCCACAGTCCCCAACCAGAGGCCAGGCCCCGGGGGATGGGGTCCCCAGGGCCATAAGTGGCCAGGGAGGGGGGCCACGCAGCCCCCCTCCCCAAATTATAAAAAATAAAAAAAATAAAAAAAGGGCAAGGCCGGCCCCGGGGGATGGGGTCCCCGGGGCCTTAAATGGCCTGAGGAGGGGGGGTCACGCAGCCCCCCTCCAAATAAAAAAATTGAGGGCATGCCCGGGGGATGGGGTCCCCGGGGCCAATACAGGCCCAGGGAAGGGGGGCCACGCGGCCCCCTTCCCGTTTTTTGTTTTTTTATTTAAAAAAAAAAAAAATGCTCAGGCCCCGGGGGATGGGGTCCCCGGGGCCAAAAGTGGGCAAGGGATGGGGGGCCACGCAGCCCCCCTCCCATTAAAAAAAAAACAAGAAAAAAAAAACGACCGGCATTGTGCCGGAGGCCCCGCCCCCCTCCCTGCAGTACTCTGCAAACGCGCCCCCTGGCGCGTTTTAAGAAGGGGAAGTAATTCCCCTTGAATACTGGGGGTCCCTGGGGCCAACTAGCCCACCAGGAACCTCCAGTATGCACCAGGGGGCTGCGTTGCAGAGAGGTGTACAGAGGCCACGCCCCTTTTTACACCTCTCTGCAACGCAGCTCTGTGGCGCTTTTTAGAAGTACATGGTGGGGGGCGCGTTTGCACAGTGGTGAAGGGAGGGGGCGGGGCTTCAGGTGACATGTGTGCAAACAGGCCCCGTGGTGCGTTTTAAGATGGGGAATTAAATCCCCTTCAATCCTGAGGGTCCCTGGGGGCCAACTAGCCCACCATGTACTTCTAAAAGCGCCACAGAGCTGCGTTGCAGAGAGGTGTAAAAGGGGCGTGGCCTCTGTACACGTCTCTGCAACGCAGCCCCTGGCGCATACTGGAGGTTCCTGGTGGGCTAGTTGGCCCCCAGGACCCTCATGATTCAAGGGAACTTAATCCCCCAACTTAAAACGCGCCACGGGGCGCGTTTGCACAGATGTCACCTCAGGCCCCGCCCCTCCCTTCACCATTGTGCAAATATTCCTCTAAAATCAGCCGAAATACGCATTCTGATTTACTCACCTGTTATCAGGAGAGACCTCAGTGCTGCATCTTTCAGCCCAGTACTGATCCTGAAAAGTAATTTTAACCGTACTTACCAGTAACTTGAATTTCCTTCCATAGGATATCATTGCCTGCTTTTTGCTGAAAAAGTTTCTGTGTCGATTTTTGAAACATACAAATATTCATCTAAAATCAGCCGAAATGCGAATTCCGATTTACTCACCTGTTATCAGGAGAGACCTCAGTGCTGCATCTTTCAGCCCAGTACTGATCCTGAAAAGTAATTTTAACCGTACTTACCAGTAACTTGAATTTCCTTCCATAGGATATCATTGCCTGCTTTTTGCTGAAAAAGTTTCTAAGTGTCGATTTTTGAAACATACAAATATTCCTCTAAAATCGGCCAAAATACGAATTCCGATTTACTCACCTGTTATCAGGAGAGACCTCAGTGCTGCATCTTTCAGCCCAGTACTGATCCTGAAAAGTAATTTTAACCGTACTTACCAGTAACTTATATTTCCTTCCATAGGAATCCATTGTCTGGTTTTCAGCAGAAAAGTTTCAAAGTGTCGATTTTCACAAATTACAAATATTCCTTAAAAATCGCCTGTATGACTTAAACGCATTCTTTCAACAGTTTACAGGAGATGCACCAGTGCTGGATCCAGGATCCAACACTGAGTAAGAAAAAGTAACGATAACACTACTTACCTGCTAAGTGAATTTCCTCCCATAGGATAACATTGGTGATTCTATGGGAAAAAGTTTCTAAGTGTCAACTTCTAAAATACAATAATATTCCTTAAAAATCACTACTGTAACCAAAACGCTTTTACTCAACTGTTTACAGGAGATGTCCCAGGACTGAATCTAGGATCCAGTCCTGTGGTTAGAAAAGTAATCCATAAAGTAACTAATTGCATTTAACTAGAAATTCACATTGAGTTCAATGTTGCATTGTGTTTGAAATTGTGTTGCCCATTGCAACAACTGTAACTACTGTACTTAAAACTCTATTGCCTATTTGCAAACTATTTAAACTAAAGTAATTCATTCTGAGAAAGTATATTTTGTAATGTAATGTATAATGTAATTACAATGTAATTTAATAAATAAAATATATAAAAATAAATAGTTTTAAAAAATGTAGTAAATCAGTATCAAAAAAATAAATATAACAATTAATACATTTAAAAATTGCCATTTACAAAACCTTTGAAATTCACTGAAAAAACCATAGGTTTTAGGGGCGTTATAGTTAGAAATTAGCATTTAAAAACCTTTGAAATTCACTGAAAAAACCATAGGTTTCAGGTACGTTATAGTTAGAAATCAGCATTTAAAAACCTTTGAAATTCACTGAAAAAACCATAGGTTTCAGACACGTTATAGTTAGAAATTAGCATTTAAAAAACCTTTGAAATTCACTGAAAAAACCATAGGTTTTAGGGACAGTTATAGTTAGTTGGACATTGCACTCGTACAAAACCCGTGAAATTCCCCTGTTATAGTTAGTTCAGCTAACTATAACTCGCGCCCCGCAATGCACTGCTGATGACGTCACATATTACATCACTCATGACATGGTCAGTGACATCACTGATGACATCACTGATGACATCTCAAATGACATCACTGATGACATCATCCACGTGATAATCTGATGCACCTCCTCGCACCCTAATATAACCTTTGATACACCCAATCTAAATTACAGACTGCCATTCGCAAAACCATAGACACTCCAACACCAATAACTACATACCCACTCACTGATTCTTAGGTCTACACACACACATCCTCTCACTCACCCGTACAGTCACTCATACTTATGGTCACTCAGTACAGGACTATCATATGCACTCTTACTCCTATATAGACACTCAAACACCGCCACTCATCCATAGAGGTACTCACACACCTAGTCAGTCATGCAAATAATTAAACACACTGCCATTTACTCACCTATACAGTTATACACACACCAGCTCACTTAATCATACAAATACTACCACATTGTTACGCTCTTATACAATCACTGATACAAGAACACACTCATCCATACAGCCACTATCACAATCACTCACTCTCGCTTATAGCTATTTATATACTCCAACACACATATATACTGCCTTTCATATATGTAGTTACTCACACATGTACCACTGGGACATACATTCACTCACCAACACACTCTTACACACACTTACCCACCCATACAGTCTATCACAGATGCACTCTTGAAACCATCCACCCAGTGAATCACCCACTCACACATCTATGCACAGAGTCGCACACACCCCTCCCACACAAACACTCAGGCACCCATACAGATACTCAGACAACCATTCAATAACTCATATAGACACTCATGTAGCTATTCACAAACACATGCAGCCACTTACACAGCAACAGACAGACGGATACAGACATTCACCCAGTTTAGTCACTAACCCATGCATTCAGTAAGATACGTTAAATCACTCACTTATAGAGTCAGTCACGCACCTACTAAATCATCCATACAGACACTTATACACCCACTCATTCTTCAATACGTCTTTTCCTATATATATTAAAAATATTTAAACTTTACAGAAACACACAGTCACTGCATGATGTCATCAGTGATGTCATTTGAGATGTCATCAGTGATGTCACTGACCATGTCATGAGTGATGTAATATGTGACGTCATCAGCAGTGCATTGCGGGGCGCGAGTTATAGTTAGCTGAACTAACTATAACAGGGGAATTTCACGGGTTTTGTACGAGTGAAATGTCCAACTAACTATAACTGTCCCTAAAACCTATGGTTTTTTCAGTGAATATATATATATATATATATATATATATATATATATATATATATATATATATTCAATAATTGGCTTCTCCATTAACAATTCTCTGTAGCATACAAGACGTTCATAGTACTGTGTGCATATATATATATATACGCATGTAATTAAGACAACTGTAAATCATGTAAGCTGACTATATGCACTATGCAACTGATATATCACTAAATGCTTCATCCGTAACATCGTTGGTATTCATGTATAGAGAACATGTATATATTATATAGGGTTTACATTGTTGTTTTGTGCTTGATAGTATGCTCTTTATGTCTATCAATGCCTTAAGTGGGATGGACTATATAAACTGCTGTTGCAATGGCGCCAATCAGATTGATAAAGGCTTCTAGTAAGCTGAAACGCGCTTCTCTTATCTCGGGGTCGAGGATGACCTGAGAAAATAAAACATCCTGTATCCTGACAGCCTTGAGTCTGTGCCTTCTTCTGTGGAAGCTGGATGGTGTGTCTATCTATATATATATATATATATATATATATATATATATATATATATATGAACACCACATCCGATTTCTCACAATTAAACCGGACACCGACACAGGGGGATTTAGGAATTTGAAAGTCTTTATTCCTCCATTACGCTGCGACGCGTTTCAGCATTCACTGCCTTGATCACACAAATATATATATATTCCAAGCACACAGTAAAACGATCATTCAGAGGTTTGCTGCAAAAACACCAGTAGTTGGTCTTTAATCCAGGTAACGCGTTTCGCTTGCACAGCAAGCTTGGTCACACAATTTGCTATGGGAAAGGGGCTGGCAATACATAGGGGGTAAGAAAATCAAAGAGGGACCACAGGATACATGTATTACTATAGCAAATTGGCATCCATTTTGAAGTGTCCATTTATCCATGTGAATGTATTTAATTCATACAAAACGACAGTTATAACGAAAGCTTGTACGAAATATTATATTCAAGTCATATAATATTATCCAAAGTGGATCACATGTCCCTACTACCAAAGTTAAAGTTATACATGACTAGGGTTCAGTGTATCATCTGGATGTAGTGACGTGCAAGTTGTCATGTGGTCATACATAACACTACATAGGCAGGTCTGGGAATCAGGGAAGGACCACCGATTATACGTGCTATTGCAGCCAATTGGCATCCATTTTGTAGTGTCCTGTTGTACACATGAATGTATTTGGTTTTACATACATGAAATTATACTATAATCAGACAGAAACCAGAGCCAAAGATACAACCCTACAGGACAAACTAAGAAGACTAGAAAAGATAAAGAAGTCAGAAACGTCAAAATGGTGGGAAGCCATCTCGCTACAAGATTACATGGAAAAAGATATGGTGCCAAGAGGGCTACGTATCTACATCACTCCATCTTCTGAATCCCCGAATCCCAGGATGTTGGAAGAATGGGCGGACAATTCTGCCAAAAGCTCCAAACAAATGTTAACTATCCTAGTGAAGTACGCCTGGGAGGATAGGGAGGCACTTTTACAAGAACTTAAAGTGTTGGAAGATGAACTTAGAAGCCATAAAGAACAAGATGTCATTAAGAAATAATTGGATGACTTGAAATTGAGACTGAAAACTTATGAAGAGGATATTAAAGCCCGGAAACAGCGCAAATTACATCGCGACTGTATAGACTATGAGAGTGGGAGAATACTAACCTACTCTCGTAAATATGATCACCTATACGAAAAGCTATCACTAGTGGAACCCCTAGAAAGTGAAACCGAGAATGCCAGCGGAACAGACTCAGTAACAAGTAGTGACGCGGAAGTGGAGGAACGTCATACTCCTAAAACATCAATGGCAAAAGATCCAGGACACAGAACACAGCTGAATTTTTTAGACGAATTCCGTGTCCTAAGGACCCGGAGGGAGACACCACAAACCGTACAACCGTTGAAGACACGAGGGAGAGGACGAGGCCGGGGCCGAGGACGAGGAAGAAACCAGGAAGGAACTGGAGAAGAAGGAAGCGACAACGACAGAGAGAGCAAAAGAGGTAGAGGAAGAGGAAAATGGCCTATGGGAACAAGACAAATGGGCCAGAAGAATCAGAAATGATGGATGACAACACGGTAAATAAAACCATTGTAAACCTATCATATAGACCTCTATCCATGTTTGAAAAACGAACTCTCTGCCTAGGCCTTTCCTTTTGCCCTACAAACTCTTTCAATTACCCTGAGACAAGAGTTGATATGTTCAAATTTGTGAGAAAGGTTAAATTAAAAAAATGGCATAATATGAAAGGTACACCTGATTACTCTGAGGAAATTCCTACAACTGAGCAAAATAATACTTTTCTTAACATAAAAGACAGAGATACACTAGTGGCCATGCAGGACCTCTACCTAGAATCAGGCCTAGATCAGCATGAAGAACAACCTATTCCCAGAACTGATCTTCCGGCAAACACTAAATTCAAACCTAAATCCATCTTCCTTCCACTTATGCCGCACGATAATATCGATGCTTTTCATGAGACCACAACTAAAGACTTGATCAAATTCCGAAAACAAAAACGGAATAAAAACAACATCCCTACCAACTTTACAAAAACAAAATGGCAAGTTATCAACTCTCTTAATGAGGATGAAAATATCATTATTCGTCCTGCCGACAAAGGAGGCAATATTGTACTGTGGGACAGATCGGCTTACATTATAGAAGCCAGAAAACAACTAGAAAACACTAGATTTTATGTCACCACCAATGTACAAGAGTACAACGCAAGCATAATTAACATTTGGGATATGCTCATTAAATATAAAGATAAAGGTATCCTCCAATGGGAAGAATATTGCTATCTTAAATGTGATTACCCTAGAACACCCATTTTTTACCTTCTTCCAAAGGTACATAAGAACCCAGAGGTACCGCCTGGTAGACCTATTGTATCCTCAATAGGTTGTGTCTCAGAAAATATTTCCAAGTACATTGATCACTTCTACGAGAATATGTAAGACCCTTCCATCATATATAAGGGATACCAAAGACTTCCTGGGCAAAATTAATGACATCGCTTGGGAAGAAGATTATTTGATGATGACCATGGATGTAAATTCACTGTACTCAATTATTGACCATTCGCTGGGTATCCAATGCTGTCAACATTTCCTTAATACCCGCAAAATTTGTTACCTTGAGCACACGGAAATGTTATTGACACTTATGAAATTTTGTCTCTTGAATAACATGTTTTTATTTAATGGCACCATGTACAAACAAGTCCTCGGTACCGCGATGGGGACTTGTTTTGCCCCCAGTTTTGCTAACCTATTCCTGGGGGTATGGGAAGATGAAGTCCTCAGGAAACTAAAATCAGATCCCATAAACAACAAGGTGATCAGATGGTACAGATATATCGACGACATGTTTGTGGTGTGGAAAGGGAGTGAGGAAAGTGCTATAGACATGATCAGGGAACTCAATAACAACACTTTCAACCTTAACCTCACATATAATATAATCAAAGAACAGATTGAATTCCTTGATGTAGTGGTAGGAATAGAGAACAACAGAATGACCACCAAACTCCATAGGAAAGCAACAGCAGCCACCCTTAACCACTTAAATGGAGTATCACGTTTGGCGAACTGCTTCGAGCAAGGAGAAACTGCAGCACACAAGAAAGTTTCCTTATTGAACAAGAAAACATAATAACTAGGTTCAGGGAAAGAGGGTACCCCAATTGGGTTTTGGCCAGAGCGAAAAGTAAAGTAAAGTAGAGAAAATCAAAAGAGAAGATACTCTAAGAGATACTCTAAGAGACAAACCACAAACTGAGGAAGACGCAACAACTAGGGTGATCCTCACTTACAACACGGAGTCCAAACAAATAGCTAAAATTCTGACACGTAATTGGAACATCCTGACGAGTGACGCTATCATAGGCCATATGATACAAGAGAGACCCCAGATAACGTACAGGAAGGGTAGAAACCTCAGAGATTTTCTGGTGAAAGGGGACATTACCAATAGACACCTGACACACAGATTAACCTTAAAGGCTTCTATCCCTGTGGTCACTGTAAGGCCTGTAAGATCAGCTCTATGAAGAAATCATACCAGACACCAACAGGAGAAAAAATGATAAAACAATTCCTCACCTGTGGGACAATATTTACCATCTATATTCTCGAATGCCCATGTAAGAAAAAATACATAGGCAGCATCACACCAGCCACCAAGAAAAGAGTGTTGGAACATAAGAGGGCTATCACTAACAAAGACCCCAGTTATCCGGTGGCAAGACATTTTGCAGAATTTCACCTCTCGAACAGTTCCCTACTAACCTTCTTCTTAATAGAACAGATTGAGTACACACATAGAGGGGGGAATAGAGTTCTACAGTTGCACAAAAAAGAATCCTGGCACATAATTAATCTCGAAACCAAAAACCCGGAAGGGCTTAACCAAGACGAAGAAATGAGCATTCATTTACATGAATAGTGGGTTTACTGAAACGATTAGAGGTTGATCTTCTATCTGTACATTAGTATTAGGACATGCATGCTATTTACTATAGCAATTTTAGTTTTATGACATAAGATTTTAATCTATACTGCGAGTATTCTCATAGATTTTTGTATTTTCTCTTTTTATACAGGAGGAAAGGAAGGGGCAGACTTTGTGAATCTACTCCAGTGGACCCCCCTAACCTTTTCTTCGGTCATCATGGTGGAAGGCTTGACCAGACAGATAAGAGATGTGGTTTCATTATTTACCTTTTTCTCTTCTTGTCTTATGTCATCAGTTAATTTGTAGATTTTTCTCATTGATCACTTTACACTTGTTTCTTTTGTGGACTACTGGGTTGGGTGTTGGTTTTATGGGTTAGGGCTTGCAGCAATACCACATTTGGGGACAGATTGTGCCTGAAGGAACGTTCAGACACACCAATCAGTAACTTGCCACATTCAGGTTGGGGTACTTCAGTGAACTGTACACACATGGTTATTCTATAGGCCATTTACAGGCACTATGCCGAGTATAGCCTTTTTGCAGATGGACTTTGAACCCCAGTCTGGTCTGATTTTACCGTGTAAGAAGGGACATTAGATCCACTTTGGATAGGATTATTGATTATAGTATAATTTCATGTATGTAAAACCAAATACATTCATGTGTACAACAGGACACTACAAAATGGATGCCAATTGGCTGCAATAGCACGTATAATCGGTGGTCCTTCCCTGATTCCCAGACCTGCCTATGTAGTGTTATGTATGACCACATGACAACTTGCACGTCACTACATCCAGATGATACACTGAACCCTAGTCATGTATAACTTTAACCTTGGTAGTAGGAACATGTGATCCACTTTAGATAATATTATATGACTTGAATATAATATTTCGTACAAGCTTTCGTTATAACTGTCGTTTTGTATGAATTAAATACATTCACATGGATAAATGGACACTTCAAAATGGATGCCAATTTGCTATAGTAATACATGTATCCTGTGGTCCCTGTTTGATTTTCATACCCCCTATGTATTGCCAGCCCCTTTCCCATAGCAAATTGTGTGACCAAGCTTGCTGTGCAAGCGAAACGCGTTACCTGGATTAAAGACCAACTACTGGTGTTTTTGCAGCAAACCTCTGAATGATCGTTTTATTGTGTGCTTGGAATTTCCATGTTTCGCGCGCTCCGCCAACTACCAGCGATCTACTGCAAAGGGCGGGGGAAGGCAGAAGGAGCAAAAACTAAGATATATATATATATATATATATATATCAATCACCCCGCAGTTTCTTCTCCAAGAATAACGAGCGTGGACCCAAATTCGTGCTGCAGTGCAATTTTATTATCAGCAAACACAGATGTCAACCATGACGCGTTTCTGCCGTCCAAGCGGCCTTGATTACATATATATATATATTCAATAATTGGCTTCTCCATTAACAATTCTCTGTAGCATACAAGATGTTCTTAGTACTGTGTGTAAAAAAAAAAAAAAAAAAATATATATATATATATATATATATATATATTTACACAGTACTATGAACATCTTGTATGCTACAGAGAATTGTTAATGGAGAAGCCAATTATTTGAATACCCAACTAGGGTGACTTGTCACACAACAGTGAGGTTTCAGTAGAGAGATCAGTCCTTGTCCACGCTGTAGCATACAGACCTCTCATACAATAGTGAGGTTTTGCCACAGAAACCAGTACATCCTCATATTCTACTACACACTGCTATCAGCTGGTGGAGATGTGATAGTGGCGATAGCGCGTTCTTTTTCACATGTTACTAAATATGCTTGTGACTCTGAAGAGGCGTTTCAGCAGAGAAGTCTGTCCCTGTGCACACCCTACTATGCCTCATTGTGCCCATGAGAGGAGGTTTGAGGAAGAGGTGAGTGTGTCACCACATTCAGCTATCCCCACCAATTAACCAAGACACAGTTCTCAGCAGAGAGGATACTCCATTTATGTACCTTACTACTCAGAGCCTATTTTGCACATATATTACTCCGGGGAGAATTCTCAGCTAACAGGGTAGTGTGTTTACACATCATAGTCTCTATAGTTGTTATGCAAGACAGATTTCTCAGTATAGAGGTAATTTCATCCCCACACCTTACATTTATATCTATCATGCTGGGGAGAGCTGTGACCAGAGAGGTAAGCTCATTTTCACAGCCTAATTTGCACACCCATCATCCAAGACACAGGTCACGGTAGAGGGGCCAGTCTCTCCCCACACTGTACTATGAAGACTTATCATGCAAGAGAGATGTGCCAGCAAACAGGGCACTTCCTCGTCACAATCTACTGTGCATACCTGTCAGCATGGGAAGAGGTATGAGCAGACAGATACATTTTTCTCAAACCCTACTACAGACAACTCTCACCTTGGTAAGATGTGTTAGTGGTCAGCTCACTCTGTTTCCAGACACCACTGCATATTGCTGTTGCTATAGGGAGAGGTGTCAGCACAGAGGCCATTGCTTGCCCACATCGTACTGCACATCCATGTTTTCCTGGAGATAGGTGTTAGTGGAGAAGACAATGTTTCCCTAAACACTAATGCACATGTCTGTCATGCTATGGAGAGCTGTGACTCCTGGTCAAATCCATCCCCACACCCTAACATATATGGTTAGTTCCCTGGGGAGAGGTCTCAGTGGAGAGGCCAGTACATGTTACACTTACTATGGAATAGTGAGGTCTCATATGTGAGGTGAATACCTTCTCCACCCTACTATGCATACTTCTGAGCCTGGGGAAAAGTGTGAGTAGAGAGGCAGTGTCTCTTTACATCCTACTCTACACACTGGTTACCTTCATGCAAGGTCTCACTGGAGAGGCCAGCCTCTCCCCATAGTCTACTATATACAGTTGTTAGACTGTGGAGAGGTGTCAGTGAAATGCCAGTGTCTTTTTACACCCTACTGTGCACTGTTGTTATACTGTGAAAAGGTCAATGATGTCATCAGTTATGTCATTTGAGATGTCATCTGTGATTTCATAGAACATGTCATGAGTGATGTCATATGTGAGATCATAAGCAGTGCATGGCGGGGGCACAAGGTATAGTTAGTGCTGCTAACTATAACTGCTGAATTTTGTGTTTTTTAGTTCAAAACGATAATGTTGGTTGTCACTGAGAAATTCACCTAACTATAACGTTGCTTTAACCTTTGTTTTTGTCAGTGAATTCCTAAGGTTTGTTTTTTAAAGAAAACAGATATTTTTATTATACCGAACTATAACGTACTTTAACATTTGTTTTCTTCAGTATGTATATATATATATATATATATTCACTGAAAAAACCATAGGTTTCAGGGACGTTATAGTTAGTTGGACATTTGTCTCGTACAAAACCATAGAAATTCCCCCGTTATAGTTAGTTCAGCTAACTATAACTCACGCACCCGCAATGCACTGCTGATGACGTCACATATTACATCATTCATGACATGGTCAGTGACATCACTGATGACATCACTGATGACATCTCAAATGACATCACTGATGACATCATCCAGTGACTGTGTTTTTCTTTAAAGTTTAAATATGTATTATATATATGCCAAGGTGTATTGAAGAATGAATGGGTGTATAAGTGTCTGGATGGAGGATTTAGTAGGTGCGTGACTGACTGTTTAAGTGCGTGATTAAACGTGTCTTACTGAATGCATGGGTTAGTGACTAAACTGTGTGAATGATTGTATCAGTCTGTCTGTTTTTGTATAAGCTGCTGCATGGGTTGGTCAGTAGCTACATGAGTGTCTATATGGGTTATCGATTGGTTGCCTGAGTATTTGTATGGGTGCCTGAGTGTGTGTGTGGGTGGGTGGGAGGTGTGTGACTCTGTGCATAGATGTTTGAGTGGTTGATTCACTGTGTGTATGGGCTCAAGAGTGCATGTGGAAACAGCTGTATGGGTGGGTGAGTGTGTGTATGGGTGTGTTGATGAGTGAATGGATGTCTCAATGGTACATGTCCAAGTAACTACATATGTAAAAGGCAGTGTATGTGAGAGTTGAAGTATATAAATGACTATACGTGAGAGTCAGTGATTGTGAGAGTGGCTGTATGGATGAGTGTGTACTTGTATCAGTGATTGAATAAGAGAGTAAGTACGAGAGAAATGTCCAACTAACTATAACGTCCCTGAAACCTATGGTTTTTTCAGTGAATTTCTAAGGTTTTTTAAAGGCTCATTTCTAACTATAACGTGCCTGAAACCTATGGTTTTTTCAGTGAATTTCAAAGGTTTTTTAAATGCTAATTTCTAACTATAACATACCCGTCGCGTTTCCAGAGTGGTGGAGAAAGGTGAGCGTGGCCTCCGAAACACCTCTTAGCAATCCCACTGTGTGGGATTTACTGGAGGTAACAGGAGGAGTAGTTAGCCCCCAACGTCAACCTTGGGGGCCAACTATCCCTTTTATTACCACCATTAAGTCCCACACAGCAGGATTGCTAACTTCTTATATCAGGCCCGCCCCCTCCCTCCACCACTGTGCAAACGTGCCCCCTAGCACGTTGTAAGTTGGGGGATTAAATCCCCTTGATTCCTGAGGGTCCCTGGGGGCCAACTAGCCCACCAGGTACCTCCAGTAAGCGCCACAGAGCTGCTTTGCAGAGAGGTTGTCCAAGGCCACGCCCCTTTTTACACCTCTCTGCAACACAGCTCTGTGGCGCTTACTGGAGGTACCTGGTGGGCTAGTTGAACCCAAGGGACGCTCAGGATTCAAGGGGACTTAATCCCCCAATTTACAACGCACCAGAGGGCCTGTTTGCACAGTGGTTAAGGGAGGGGGTGGGGCCTGATGTCACAAGTGTGCAAACGCGCCCCGTGTCGCGTTTTAACTTGGGGGATTAAGTCCCCTTGAATCCTGAGGGTCCCTGGGGGCCAACTAGCCCACCAGGTACCTCCAGTAAGCGCCACAGAGCTGCAATGCAGAGAGGTGGTCTGAGGCCACGCCCCTTTTTACACCTCTCTGCAACGCAGCTCTGTGGCGCTTACTGGAGGTACCTGGTGGGCTAGTTGGCCCCCAGGGACCCTCAGGATTCAAGGGGACTTAATCCCCCAACTTAAAACACGCCACAGGACGTGTTTGCACACATGTCACATCAGGCCCCGCCCCCTCCCTTCACCACTGTGCAAATGCGCCCCATGGCGCGTTGTAAGTTGGGGGATTAAGTCCCTTTGAATCCTGAGGGTCCCTGGGGTCCAACTAGCCCACCAGGTACCTCCAGTAAGCGCCACAGAGCTGCGTTGCAGAGAGGTGTAAAAAGGGGCGTGGCCTCGGACCACCTCTCTGCAACGCAGCTCTGTGGCGCATACTGGAGGTACCTGGTGGGCTAGTTGGCCCCCAGGGACCCCCAGTATTCAAGGGGAATTAATTCCCCAACTTACAACGCGCCACCAGGCGCGTTTGCAGAGTGATGCACTGAGGGGGCAGGGACTCCGGCGCAATGCCGGTTTTTTATTTTATTTTTTAGAAGGGGGGCTGTGTGGCCCCCCTTCTTTTCCTATTTTTCGGGTCCTGGGGACCCCATCCCCCAGGGCCTGACCCCTATTTTGTTTAATTTTTTTAAAAATACGGGATTGGGGCCGCGTGGCCCCCCTCCCGAGGCCATTTTCGGCCCCGGGGACCCCATCCCCCGGGGCATGGCCAGTATTTAAATTTTTGTTTTAAACATTTGGAGGGGGGCCGCGTGGCCCCCCTCCTCAGGCCATTTATGGCCCCGGGGACCCCACCCCCTGGGGCCGGCCTTTCCTTTTTTTAAAATTTAATTTTTTGGGGAGGGGAGAGGGGCCGCGTGGCTCCCCTCCCGGGCAACTTTTAGCCCCGGGGACCCCATCCCATGGGGCCTGGCCACTCCGTTGGGGACCGTGGGGGGAGCCCTAATGCCCCCATGGTCCCGCCGGCTCCCCGCCTCCTGCGGGAGCCGGCATTGCTTTTCCACAATGGGAGCTGCTGACATGCAACTCTCCTTGTGGAAAAGTAATCTGCTTTGGATTTTGGAAGCGAGAGCAGGAAACCTGCTCTCGCTTCCAAAATCCAAACCAGTGTTTGCTATGACAGGGCGGGAGCAGCACGGCTCCCGCCCTGCCATAGCAACCAGCAGTGTCCCGGGGGTGGGCACCCCGGGACACTGCAGGAGCCGGCCCTGGGGGGTGGCGGTCCCCAGGGCCATCGAGGGCTCCTGGAGGGGGGCCGCGCGGTCCCCCTCCCTTCATTTAGAAAGCCCCTGGGAGGTGGTGGTCCCCGGGGCTGGGGGTCCGTGAAGAACCCCCGAAATTGAAAAAAGAGTGCCTCGGGGAGGTGGTGGTCCCCGGGGCGTGTGGAGAGGCTCTTGCCCCCTCCCTCCCGCCCCCCCCACACTTTTTTTTTTTTTTTAAACAGAGCCCCGGGAAGGTGGCGGTCCCCGGGGCTGTGGGGGGGGCCGCATGCCCCCGCATACAATTAAAAAAAGTCCCGGGGAGGTGGCGGTCCCCATGGCAGTGTGGGGGGGGTGGGACCCACCACGCATTTTTCTTTCAAAAGCCCAGGGGAGGTGGCGTTCCCCAGGGCTGTGGGGGGGCCGCGTGAACCCCGCAAATAATCAGCATTGCCCCGGGGAGGTGGCGGTCCCCGGGGCTGCGAGGGCCCCCACTATTATTATTTGGGCAATGCCCCCGGGACCTGGCCCACCCAGGGGCCTCATTTAAATGAAGCGCGGGAGCCCGCGCTTCATTTCTTTTTATAATTTCGGTGGGATTCGCGACCCCAACGCGAATTCTGCCGAAACAATTTTAAAAAATGCTTTTTTTGGCCCTGGGGGTCCTTGTGGGACCCCCTGAGCAGGCCTAGGGGGTCAGGGTGTTTCTACCCTGCCCCCTTTTCTTGTTTTTTAACCTTTTTTTACTGTTTTCTTGTGACTCGCCGAGTCACAAGATTGCTGCCAACACTTCCTGGTTTGGAGTGTTGGCAGCCAATCAGAGTGAAGCTCGTGCTCGGGAGGGTTTGCGAATCCACCGCGGCCATAGATATCGAAACTTTTTCTTTTTCTACTTTCTTAGGAACTACTGAACGGATTTACACCATTTAACAAAAAGGGATCTTTCTGAACCAAGACCTACCTTTTTGCCAAATTTGGTGTAATTCCGTTCAGCAGTTCGGGCTGTAGCTTTGTCTAAAGTTTCCTATGGAAAATAAGATGGGGAAAATGCATTTTGGGACCCCCCTTTTTTCTCGGCCCCCGCTTGACGAATCACCCCAAAACTTTCAAGACAGGAGCTGACCGGAGCGCCCCACTAGTTTTGAAAATTTCGCAAAGATTCGTCAAACGACGCCAAAGTTATTGGGAAAACAAAAAACGCTTTTCCTATGGAAACTAGGTCCTAACTATAACTACCTACTGGCGACCGCCAGTAGGTAATATATATATATATATATATATATATATAACTCATGTGTCTTTTTATTATCTATATATGTGAATGGACTACACAGCATGCATCTAATACGGCCTAATTCACATGTTTGGTCATAAAAGTACGCTTATTATTGAAAAACCTGAATTTACGACTGCTGTTTATAAAAATGTTTACAAAATGTGACTTAACAGCTTTAAATCCATAGGACAGTATAATACTAGATGGTAATAAATTCCACACAAAAGGATGTTGAGCAGGTGCTTCAAGGCGTGCTACTCCTTGAAAGTATGTGAATGCCCACACACTTTCCAATGGCCCTATTCTACCCCAGAAATGGTTGGAGATGTGCTCTTGCCAAAGGCTGTCATAACTCCATTTCCATGGTGGGAAGGTTAACGAAACCCCCATAACTTTGTGCAGTGCTTGGGAAGGGTTTTAGCACAGGGAAAACTATTGTCTCCATGGAGAAACACAAAAATGTGCAATTGCACAATAACTCTCCATTCTATAATGCGGAATTAGACTGGGAATGCAATTCCACATTGGGAGAATGCTACCCCACAACATAGTCACATGACATTTCAAGGAGAACAGCGATGTACTGGGGGTAATCTTGTCAATGGGCAAAAATCATAAATCTACACCTGTGCGTAGGAGTACGTGTGAAGGTATTTATTTACAACGTTTCGTTGTGAAACAGGCACATTGTGTTTCAGTGTTTAGCAAATTAAGATATGAGACTTGTACAATGTGTACATGAAAAGAAGTCTGCCTTTTCTTAATCCCTGTTACTCAGAAAACCTTGCCAGGAATCAGAGGTCTGATGTAAATGAACTTTTCTAATGAGGACAGTGTTCAATAGGTATTGACTAAGTGCCTGAAATCATGTTGTCGAGTGAATCCCTGTATGTTTTGTAGCCAGGAGTTTAAAGGATTTGTGAAAGTGAAGCAGAAGAAAACGGAAAAAGGATAATTGAGATCACCTATTTCCCTGATTGCATTATGGAGTTTCTGAGAAATCTACTTGGGAATCATTATAAAATGAAGACAAACAATCAATATTTATGTAGTCGAAACAAGCTAAGACATACAATGAGCTAATGAATAAAACAAAGTACAGGCCTGTGGTTCAGACACTGTGAATTTTAATGTTATACTTGCCCTTTTTCTGTTACTCCAAAGAAACATCAAAACTAAAAGAGGTCACTTTACAAAGACAGGACACGAAGTGTTTTATAAAAGTGATATTCAATGCATTTCTCTGTTTCCTATGTCTCTATTCATTAGTAGCATACTAGTTTAGGACTTTTGGTATCAGATGGTTAAGAGCAATATGGTCTCCTTAATTCGCAGTCACCAATGGGAGCCACAAACTTTCAAGGGAAGGTGTGTTGATGTGAAAAAGAGACTATGAAACTTTGGTGTCTTCTAGTTGTTCAACCAGGGGGAGGTGGTACAATCCTTTTCTGAGGCATAAGGTAGCCAGGAGGACAAGATAGATCTACTCGGTGTTAGAACTTTTTTATGAATGTTAAGTTATAGCAGTCATTTGCTCTGGAAACAATATGACTGACGTCTTGGCACTGAACTGTGTGTTCATACCAAGTTCAGGTCACAAATTATTTAGAAACGAAACAGAGAGAGACGCTTATGTAGAGGTATGGGTCAATAGCCACTTGTGCTTCTCTGTGGAATTTGAAGTCCTCATCCTAAAATTAATCTATCACCAGCAGTGTGTCCTTTTGTGGTTATTATGATTGGAGTACTCCCTTTGCGTACTGGGCAGACTGAGTCAAACGAGGAGCTAAGTAACAAAGTTCTGAACTGGTTAGCACGCCATAGGGGGTTCTCTTTTTCATTTGCAAACAATATCTTGTTGACCCGCAGAGTAGAATGGCTAGCGCCTGGACCGGTTGTCTCGGGGGGATTTTGTTATTGTTAATTTTAGATCCCCTTTTTTAATATAAAGTATTTTGTTTGATACTCTTAGTGGAAAAGGGGAGAGGGGAATATAACCTTGGTTCCACTTGGCTTTTTCTACAGACCACATAATGTGTCTCCGCAGCCAAGTAGTTATCATTCAGCCTCAACATCCTTGAATATATATGAAACACTCACCAATGCCCCCCTTTCAGATGAGCCGCAGCCTGCTCATAGTACCAATCAGGGGATTTACGCGTCCATGTTCTCTCTAGTGTGTCCTGTCTTATTGGTGGAATTGTAGAGTGCAATTCTGTTGTTTCCCCCACTCAGTCTGAGACTGGTGATAGTGTCGTTGGCAGGGCTGGCATGAAGGGCTTTGCAAACAGCAACTTGGTTGGTTCCTTCACCTTATTAGTTGGAATATTGCTGGTTTAAAAGATAAGGTTATTAATCCTGATTGGCTAAATTTTATTGCAAAATATGATATTGTGGCTCAACAAGAAACATGGGATACCACTTGTTTTTCCTTCCCCAGTTTTGCATGCCATTCTTGCCCGGCTGTCTCTTTACATGGTAGGCCGAAGGGGGGTCTCTCGGTTTGGATGAACTTAAACTTGAAAGTGGAAGTTTCGGTCCTGGAAACAAAAAGCTCAGCGTTAATGGATTTGTTTATAAAGGAGAGCTTTAGTGCTTTTAGTTTTTATTTCATTAATTTTTATAACTGATATTTTAAATTCTGTATGTATTCATTACGAGTATTTATTTTCTTTGCTTGCAACTTTGAGACCTGTAGGAGCCAAGTCCATGTCACAACCTAATTATCTTCTTTGTAGGGACTTTAACATCAACTTAGGGGTTAATTTTAAGGCACAGTGCACTGATAGTTTTGTACTCCCTTGGAAGTAATCTTATAATAGGTGGAAGGAGTTAAGCAGGTCCTAGCTGAGCATGATTTAGTTGACCTTGTTGAATTCTTTAATATAGACGGGGTAATGTTGGCCTCCTATAGACGGAATGGTAGGGCCTCGATAATTAATTATATAGGTGCAACAAGAAATGTTTCTTCATGGTTTTCACACGGTGCCACATTTGCGACTGAATGGGGTGATCATACTGCCTTGTACGCAGTAGGTCATTTTCCAGTGCTTAAAACTACCCCCCTAGGGCCACTATCCTTATCTTACAGTACACCGGTGACAGATTAAGACCTATATGGCATTTGAAAGACCCAGGGTGTCATCCTTGCCAGGCTGCTAAAAACCCACCTTATGATTTTCTTGAATTGTTTGTCTGACGTGTGGGGAGACGAAATATTAGCTTATTTTAATTCCATTAATCTGAGTATCAGGCAACTACTTTTGCAGCCGATCAGGAGTAGGCAGGCAAACCCACGTTTGGTTCGATACCCACTGTTCTGCAGCCAATCATAAACTAAGGAAGGTTCTTTCTGACACCTCAAAAGATCCTGTTGTGATGCGTGAGGCCCGCAAGATTGATAAAAACACTCTGAAGTCTAGGAAGAAAGAGCTCTTGGAAAGTGCGTCGATCTCCAACAATAGTATGCTCTTCCGGGACACTGTCAATAAGCTTTAACAAACGAATCCCCACCTAACCCCCTTTCGAAACGCAGTGTTCCAGGCACAGCCTGGCTCATGCACTTTAGTGCAGTCTATCATTTGGTGGAAGATGGGTGCTTGAGGAATGAGCGGAGGGGAAAATTATTCCATTCACCAGCTTTGTCTGTCACTTTGCAGGAGGTTATAACAGCTATTAGGCAAGGTCCGAATGGTAAAGCCCCAGGGCCGGACTGCATACCCTAGGATCTAATTAAGTGCAACACAGATCTTTGGAGGCCCTTGATACCAAATGTGTTTAATAATTCCTTAAGCAGTAAGATCCTTGCTTCCTGGCCCCTCTTCACAATAGTTCCTGTTTTCAAAATGGGAGATCATAGGTCTCCGAAATGTTATCGACCGATCTCCCTCATTGATAGTACGGTCTGGGTCATTGGGCAGGTAATATTCAATTGTTTGAAGTTGTGGGCAAATTCTAATTTCATCCTGTATCCCTTTCAAGTTAGCTTCCGACAGTGGCTGGGTACAGTGAAACAGTGCTTAAATCTGCACCTGATTATCAGCAAATATATGATAGCTAAGCACTGTCTGCTGTTCCTGGCCTTCATGGATTTGTCAACAGCCTTTGATTGCGTTAAAAGATCCAAATTATGGCTGTTGTTGCTGGATCTAGGTGTGGAGTTGACATTAGTTAACTTTCCGCACACACTACGTGAGAACCTGGAAGTGAAGGTCCGGTTTGGCCTGTAAGGTGAATTGTCGGATTCCTTTACCTTAGCCCATGGGGTGTGCCAACGGTGAATTTTGGCACCCTTGTTCTTCATTATTTACATTATTAAGTTGTGTCCCACCTTGGTTAAGGTCACCAGTGACATCCCCAGGAATTCCCAAGTTCCTGTCCTGGTGCTGCTTTACGCAGACGTTGCAGTACTCATAGCATGAACACCAAGGGCTCTTTGTCTTTTATATCTTTTATGAGTGATCTAGATCTGTCTACAAACTATGGGAAATTGCATGCAATGCCAAGTGTATCAGGGAAGAAAAGCATATCCTCCTTAAAGTTGAAGGGGCAACCACTGGGTTCTGTGAATGATTTTAATTATCTGGGAGTTGTCTTTATTCATTCTGGCTCCCGGCAACCGCTGATGAATCATTCACGACTTAACACCTGCCGCCCTAGCGACCTTTTGTTTAACCTGCCTCAGGCAGGTGGTAGGGGAACAGGCAGGTGGTAGGGGAACAGTTTCCCCCTTTCTGAACATTTACTACTCCCAGTGTGCATCAGCGGCATTTTAAGGAGCTGGAATATGAGGCTATCAGGATGTCACCACCTTACAGACAGAGGAAAATCCCATTTCTAGGCAGCTTTTGTGTCTGCCCCCCCACAAGTTCTCATTTCATTATGCATTCAGAGCTTAACCTCCAGTATATTTCCAACAAAGTTAAGTTAGTGCCACTTTTACTATGGGGCAGTGTGTGGGCCAACACTGAGGCTAGTCTGAACCGAGAGATAATCTCATACTGCCCAAAAATGGACATAGGACTATCAAGCCCTTGGTTGGCTTATGGGCAAAATAACTTCCACGCACTAAACCTGCAGGCTTTTTTTATGCACCTCTCACTTTTAAAAAAGGTGATAAGTTGATGGTAAAGCACCATTTGTTAGAGTTTAGTTACTCCCTGAGGCTACAAATTGAATCTAGTAAAAGTACTGTCAGGGAGTCTCTCACTTTTTTTTAACCTGGGGAGTCAGTGCATTATTTCACAGTTCCTCTCTCTTATTGGGAGAGATCTTTATTGTTTTGTTTTAGGGCCGGCATGGTGATGCGGCTTCCGAACTTCCCAGGCATCGATGGCTCTTCGGGGTCACTGATATCAGTTTGTCCCCGTTACAGACCATCTGACCAGACCATAACTCACTATATGTTTTTTTCCAATTTAAAAAAATGTATTTTATCCTATTAAGCCAATTTTTAAATCCTTAGCGTTAAGCAAGTGCAGGGATGGTTCGAATTTGCTTCAATTATTAAATGGTCTTGATGTCTGTTACAGTGTTAGCGCATTAGTGTTAGTGGTCGCGAGCCGTACGCGACCAGCGCCAGCCATGCTGCCGGTTGGGAATGCCGGGAGAGGGTTATACGGTGGTCTCGAGACGAGCTGTTGTCTCGTAATTGGGCTGCTTGTCCCGAGCCACATAAGTTTGATCTCGCGGTGACTAGTCTGCCAGACAGCTGTAATTCTTGTGGTCAGGGGTTGTATTATGCGGGAGGGTTGCAAAATAAGAGCAACTCTGGGATAATAACCCCTTTGGACATGGCACCAAAGCATATGGATACAATTAGAGTGTGCCTAGTCAATTGTAGGTCTCTTGCGAAACATGCTGATGATATCTGGCTGGCCCTAGCTGATCTTTCATGGGATGCCATGTTTTTAACAGAAACCTGGCTTAATATGGACACTGTGGCAGCAATAACTCTGGCCATCCCGCCAGGTTTCAAAATGTGTTATGCAAATAGAGAGGGAAATAAAAAAGGGGGCGGGGTGGCCATTATATTTAAAGATTCTTGGGAGTTAGTTTCCTCTGCCCCTCTCAACATACAGGGTATTGAAGGCCTCAATTTTTGCCTCCAAATCAATCCCTCTTAATCCCTCGCTGGTATACTCATCTATAGACCACCCGACTGTGTAGCCAATATATGTCAGGATCTTTGCAATTATATTGCTCAAAAGTCACTAGATTATGCAAATTTTATGGCCCTTGGCGATTTTAATCTACATGTGAATGATCCTCACTGCTCACAGGCAGTTCAGCTGGTCTCCTCTTTGGCAGGCGCCAATCTATTGCAAATGGTAGCCGCTCCTACCCATAGAGCAGGTCATACCTTGGATTTAGTCTTTTCAAATATCTCTTCTATGGTTATGGAGCCCCCCTGTCCCCTGGTCTGGTCGGATCATTATCTGATTCCTTTTTCGGTTAGGCTGACTAATACCGGCCAGGCCAGAGGCAAGCGTTTTCTTTAAAAAGAAACTGGAAAAATCTGACTGCGGCAGCACTCGGTCCTATCCTTCAGAACAACCTTCCTCTTTTATCTTTAGACCCCAATGTAGATGCTCTTGCAATAAATCAATGGATCTCCACGGCTGTGGAGGCCGTTGCTCCAGCTAGAATGGTGAAGTCTTGTAGACTGTCTCCTTCGGCGCCTTGGTTCTCTGATTTACTTAGAGTTGA
This sequence comes from Calotriton arnoldi, assembly GCA_963921515.1. Lineage (NCBI taxonomy): Eukaryota > Metazoa > Chordata > Amphibia > Caudata > Salamandridae > Calotriton > Calotriton arnoldi. Next base: position 758,800 of record CAWUFW010000576.1, read on the forward strand.
AAAGAGGAGGTGCAAAAGACTTGAACGCTTGTGGAGAATAAATTATTGCGACTTAGCTAAAGCAATCTACAAAAATGCGCTGAAAGACTTTCATAAATCGCAAAAAATAGCCAGAAGAAATTTTATTGTTTCAAGTATCCACAAGGCAGATAATTCCAGCAAAGAGGTGTTTAAGGTAGTACAGACCTTCTTTAAGCCAAAAGCAATAGAGACTGAAGTGCAACCATCTTTAGCCTTGTGTGAAGATATCTCTAGCTTCTTTGATAATAAAATTTTAAAGGTCTACGACTCCTTTTCAGCACCCATGGTAACAGAGAAACTGGACACACCTCTGGAAGCAGTGGAGGTTCCTCTGTTTACAAATTTTCTACCCATTTCTCATCAGGATGCACTGGCTGAAATCCAAAAGTGTAGATCTGGTGCCCCAGATGATCCTTGCCCTCCTAAACTTTGGAAAATATTGTCTCTTTCTCTCTCTGGTGTGCTTGTTCATATCTGGAACGTATCTCTTGGAACTGGCATTTTTCCCGACAAATGGAAACACGCTACCCTTCTCCCTCTGAGAAAGAAACCTAATGGTGACCCAGGAGATCTTAACAATCTTAGGCCAATCTCCTTACTACCTGCTCCAGGTAAAATGTTAGAGAAGTTGGTCCAGCGGCAACTGACCCATTTTGTCGAGAGTAATGCCGCCCTGCATGATACACAATCTGGCTTTCGGGCAGGCTACAGCACGGAGACTGCTCTCCTGGAGGTGGCCGAGTCGGTGAGATGGTCGTTAGATTCAGGGGCTTCAGTGGTACTGGTGCTCCTGGATCTGTCTGCAGCTTTCGACACCGTCGACCACACCATGTTGGTGCAGAGACTGCAAGACATAGGTTTTGGGGGAAGGTCTTATCCTGGTTGAAATCATACTTAAGCGGCCGTACTCAAAGAGTCGCTTTACAACCATTTGAATCAAAACCTAAAGCCCTATGGTGTGGCGTCCCTCAAGGCTCCGCATTGAGTCCTTTACTCTTTAATTTGTACCTAGCCCCTCTTTTCTCTCTGATTGCCAACTGGGGGGTGAAGGCAATCTCCTATGCTGACGACACCCAGCTGGTTTTCCCTTTTCAGGAGCAAACGACAGAGGCTTTTATGAATTTTAAATGCTGCTTGAGAGACATTGCCATTTGGATGAATACTAACAAACTAAAACTCAACGCGGGAAAAACAGAGGTGCTGTTTTTCGGCAACGGCCCTGTGCCTGCTTCAGATCTGTGGTGGCCAGTAGAAATGGGCCCTCCGCCTTCGCCTAGTACAAGTATTAAAAATCTAGGGGTGAGATGGGAGGTGGATCTCTCTTTCTTGGCCCAAATCCAACAGGTCACCGCTTCATGTTTTAGTAAAATGAGAAATCTTCGTAAATTTCTACATTTTATGCCAGAAGATTGCCGTAAGGCCGTAGTCCATGCCACAGTGACATCTAGGCTGGACTACGCAAACGGCCTATATCTCGGTCTGCCTAAATATTCGATTAGACGTTTGCAGATGGTGCAGAATGCGGCTGCGAGACTAATTAGACGCATTCCATTTCGACATCATGTCTCTCCGCATTTACAGGAACTACACTGGCTTCCGGTAGCCAAAAGAATTGAATTTAAGGCCTTGACGCTGGCCTATCGGGCTCTTCAGGGAAGATGTCCTAGTTATCTTAGACAAAGACTTGGCCGGTATAAGCAAGATCGCTCCCTGCGGTCAAATTCTCAGAACTTGCTCATCGCTCCTCGCTTTGTGAAAGCTCGTCTGGGCGGTAGGGCGCTCTCAGTTAGAACGGCTAAATTGTGGAATGCCCTACCAGGGTTTCTCCGCCAAGCTGACACTGAGACTAGTTTTAGAAAAGCGCTGAAGACATGGCTTTTCAGCAATTAATTAGGCCTGACTTCTGAGCCTAAACTTTGTGCATGCGTTGCTTGCTGCTTGCTGCTTAGCGCCGGGACACCTCTGTTTGAGGTAGCTGTTCGCGCTATATAAATCTCAGTATTATTATTATTATTATTATTCCTCAAAGCAGCAGTGAGGTGTAAAACGTCGATGGATGGCTAGGTGCAATAAGACTCTTTCTTCCTTTTCTTTGTCCTTTATGACATTAATAGTGGGAGGTGCTTTGAGATGGCTTTGATTTTTTGTGGGGAATTGGGATCGGAGAAGTAATTTGTCATTGCATTTGCTGGATTTTTACTGTTGTCTTTTAAATGCTGATTGGTTATTTTAAATATGATCTCATGTGAATGTATTATATGAATGTATTTATTTATAGATCTTTTATGACACTCTGGGGCCCCCACGGACCCCTGCCCCCACCACATTTTCAACAGAGCCGCTGACACCATCGCACCCATGCTCCGCCACACCATCAACCGCTCCCTGGCAACCGCATCGTTCCCCGACGACTGGAAACACGCCGAGATCAACCCCCTCCTCAAGAAACCCTCGGCGGACCCCACCGACCTCAAAAACTACAGACCCATCTCCCTGCTCCCCTTCCCAGCGAAAGTCATCGAGAAAACCATCAACAGCCAACTCGCCACATTCATTGAAGAGCACAACATCCTCGACTCCTCCCAATCCGGCTTCAGAAAAAACAACAGCACGGAAACCGCCCTCCTCGCCGCAACAGACGACATCTGCACCCTACTGGACAAAGGAGAAACAGCAGCCCTCATCCTCCTCGACCTCTCAGCGGCGTTCGACACAGTCTCTCACCGCACCCTAATAGGCAGACTCCACAACGCAGGGATTCAAGACAAGGCCCTCGACTGGATCCACTCCGTCCTCTCCGGCAGAACGCAGCGGGTCAGACTCCCCCCTTTCCTCTCGGACCCTACACCAACCACCTGCGGAGTCCCCCAGGGGTCATCCCTCAGCCCTACGCTCTTCAACGTCTACATGGCTCCGCTCGCCCCCATCGTCAGAACCTACGGACTCAACATTGTGTCATACGCAGACGACACCCAACTCATCCTCTCCCTATCCAACGAACCCAACACCGCCAGACACAATTTTCAAGAAGGCATGGAAGCTGTCGCAAAATGGATGAAAAACAGCTGCCTTCAACTAAACACCAACAAAACAGAAGTACTCATCATGGGCCCACACCCCGATGCCTGGAACGACACCTGGTGGCCCCCTGCCCTCGGAAGTCCGCCCACCCCCACGGACCACGCACGCAACCTGGGAATCATCCTGGACTCCGAACTCAAAATGGACCGCCAGATCAACGCCGTCTTGTCCTCCTGCTTCCACACCCTCCGCCTCCTACGCAAGACCTTCAAATGGATCCCCCTCGAACACAGAAAGACTGTCACTCACGCCCTGGTCACCAGCAGACTCGACTACGGCAACGCACTCTACACCGGAATAAACAAAAACCTCACACGCAAGCTACAGAACATCCAGAACGCCGCCGCAAGACTGGTCCTCAACCTGCCAAGACACTGCCACATCTCCCAGCACCTGTGCACACTCCACTGGCTCCCCATCGAAGCTAGAGTCACCTTCAAGATGCTCACCCACGCTCACAAGGCCCTCCACGACACCGGACCAGCATACCTGAAGAGCCGACTCAAATTCCACGCACCCCAAAGGACCCTACGATCAGCCCAGCTCTCCTACGCCGTGGTCCCCCGCACCAGAAAGACCAGATCAGGCGGCCGCTCCTTCTCCTTCCTCGCAGCCAGAGCCTGGAATGCCCTCCCTCTCCACCTCAGACAGACATCTCTCCCCATCTTCACAAGAAACCTCAAAACCTGGCTCTTCGACAGACCCCCTCCTTGATGGACTGGAACCTGCGAAACCCCCCTCCCCCAGCACCTTGAGACCCACACGGGTGAGTAGTAGCGCTTAACAAACACGTGATTTATTGACCATTGTTTTGTGCTGAATAATGAAATTTGACTTGAGACTTGAACTAACATGAAGGGACAGTAGGAACTTATAAAGATGACAGAGAGAAGCATCCACAACCCCGGCTTCTTTCTCTGTTCTGGCAAATTGGTTTGCTTCATTTGGCAAGGCAGAGGGAGACACGTGCACTACAGAGAACTTCCTCATCTGAATAAGGGAGGAGAGAGGGGAAAAGGCTCACTGTTGTTTTTGCCTAGAGCATCTGCCTCTCTCATTCCCCTGAGCAACCCATATACCACGAGGAAAGGGAGAATCAGAGGCCGTAGATCAGAACATTGTACTACTGCCAGAAGAAGGCCTATACTAGAGTTAACAGGCTGCTGTATTCAAAGGAGCTTTCAACAAACCAAAGTTCTAATATTTTTTTTTTGTTTAAATTTCTTTTAGTTTCAGATTAAACATGTAACATACAGAATTGCAATTAACTCTTTGAGTACTGCTGAGTGCCCCTGCAAGCGGGCTGGCTCAAATAAGAAAAGAATATAAAACATGAAACAAACCCCCCCCTCCCGATCCCTCCCTACCCTTCCCCCCTCCTCCGTGTGAGGCTAGGAGCTGTACAAGAAGAGCTCTCTGGCACACTCCCTGTTCTAGGGTTTCTGTCTCTAGGTAGCCTGCGCATGGTGGTGCATTGTATCATCTGGTGGTGCATTTTGTGGTGGATCAGCTAAGTGCAACAGTTTCAGATATCTTGGGCAAGTCAATTCTTTGAACTCCAAGGTTAATAGTGCCAAGAAGGGTTTCCAAAGACTCTGGAAAGAGGCCACTGGGTGGGAAAGTGAAAAGGAGATTTTCTCCATCCCGAGAATACGCCACAACCTATGAAGCCATCCGAGATAGGTGGGCGGAGTGGTCGTTCCCCAGTGGGATACGATATTTTGTAGGGCCGCCCGAGTGCTAATGCTATCTGTTTACCCCTCCTTGTTCTGAGTGGAAAGGTAAGAGGGATTAGGGAGACCCAGAAGTGTGTAGGCTGGAAAGTGGGGTATCTGAGTGTCGAAGTGGGTATCAATATCATCTAGTACCTGCTTCCAATAGTTCGAGATTTGAGGGCATTCCCACAGCAGGTGGGTCAGGGTACCCAGCGAGCCACAGGCTCTCCAGCATTGGGGGCTTTGTGTCGGATTGCCTCTGTGGAGACAGGGAGGTGTGAGATACCAATATGTTGCTATTTTTGTTGCAGTCTCTATGTTAGCAATGCTGCGTGCCGGGCCCTATAATAGATATCCGTCCATTCTTTCTGTGATAGTGTCCTGCCCAGTTTCCCTTCCCATCTCAGCTGTCCGGGGGATTTGTCTGTCCCAGGGTTGCGCCCAATGAACCTATAAAATTCTGTCGTCAAGCGCAAGTCTGTGTGCTTCGTCACTAGCCACTTTTCTAATGGCGGAAGGTTGCTCTCTGCTTCCCCACGTACCTCCGGTTGCATAACCTAGTGTCGGATCTGATGGTATCGGAAGCACTCAGTCTCTGGAAGGTTCTGCTGTGTACGAAAGTCAGAAAGACAGGGGCCCCTCCGCGTCAAAGAAGTGACCTATGGACCGGCATCCCTCTTTCGTCCATTGTGCAAATGCCCTGATATCGAGTCCCGCAGTGAAATCAGAATTTTGGACTATAGGTGTGATTGGAGACGGGATGGAGTGAGTGCTTGAGAAGTGGCAACCCTTTCCCAAGCTGATAGTGTTGCATGCGTGACTCTTTAAGTATGGGTTGCGAGGCCTGGCTGCTTTTTCGAGAAAAGGAATGCCCCATAGGGGTTGTCTAGCTAATGCTCTGTCCATGAGCAGCCAGTGCTTCTCAGATTCTGAACGTGACCACTCCACAAGGGGTCTCAGCTGCACCACCCAGTAATAATCTTGCAAATTTGGGATTGCCAAGCCTCCTGCAATAGGGGCCCCATAGCATAGGTCTCTACGTCGTCTGGGGCGCTGGTCTCGCCAAATAAAGCGCTCCAGATCCCGCTGCAACGAGTGCAGCTCTCCTGCAGGGGGAGCCAATGGAAGGGTCTGGAATAGGAATATTATCTTAGGTAGTATTGTCATTTTTATCGCCGCTATACAGCCCAGCCAAGACAGCGAGTGTGGTCTCCATCTACGGAGGCATTCGCTTATGTGTCGCAAAAGCGCCGTGTAGTTCAGTGAAGTGGTGTGTTGTATGCTGGCTGTAAGTTGTAGTACTAAATAGGGGATGGTTTCTCGAGCCCATTGAAGGGGTGTTCAAGCCTAAGTGCCTCTATTGTTCCCGGTGTAAGGGTTAGATTGAGCGCTTGTGACTTATGGGCATTGACTTTGAATCCCGATGCTTGTGTAAAGGGTTCTGGTTCCGTCATCAGGGCCGGCAGGGAATCTCCAGGCTTTTCCAAGGTGGTGACCACGTCATCAACATATAGGCTAATTTTGTGTTCATCCCCCCCGAACCTCACCCCAGATATTAAAGGATCATCTCGCACTCTTTGGGCCATAGGCTCCATATAAAGGGCGAACAAGAGTGGTGAGAGTGGGCAGCCCTGCCTCGTTCCTTGCTGGCTAGGGAAGGGTTGCGAGATAAGGCCATTCACCCGGACAGAGGCAGTAGGATTAGTGTAACTCCCTAGTACCCAGTTTATAAATCTCTCCGGCAAGCCAAAATGCCCCATGGTTGCTTTTAAGGTAGGGCCAGTGCATCCTATCGAACGTCTTCTCGGCATCTATTGAGAGAATCATGCATTCGACCTCAAAGCGCTCGGATTTATCTATAATGTGTAGGAGGCGCCTGGTATTTTCGGAGCACTGGCAGCCTGGAACAAAACCCGACTGATCCAAGTCTATCAACCCCGGAAGACAAGGGGAGAGTCTCTGTGCAAGGATCCCAGTAAATATTTTAAGATCCACATTAAGGAGGGAGATAGGACGGTAGGACGCACAATGTCGTTTGTCCTTCCCCGGCTTGGGAATGACAGTAACCAGTGCCTCCAACATTATGGATGGGATAGGGGAGGACAACCCGATCGGTTTGAATACCCTCACCAATAGCGGGGCCAGAGTGGCACAGAAGGTTTTATAGAAAATGGATGAAAACCCATCCGGGCCTGGAGACTTGAGCAGTTTTTGCTTAGAAATGGCTGAAATTACTTCTTCCTACCTGTTCGGGGCTTTAAGGTCTTCTATTTGGCTCAGCACTAATTTAGCAGTCTTCACACCACTCAAGTATTGGGCGGGACTGTCGTTGGGGAGTTTCTGTGCCTCATATAGGGACGCATAAAATTGTAGAAATGTTTCTGCGATATCTTGGTCAGTAGTCTGCTCTTGCCCAGAGTGATCGGTAACCATGGAAATGTTCGATGCCTGCAGCTGTGCCCTTAATCTATTGGCCAGGAGTCTCCCACTCCTATCCCCCCCAGAGTAAAAGGAGTGTCTAAGCCTCAGTGCTGCGTACTCCGCCCTGTCAATGTCAAGGCCTGCCAGTTGAGTTTGCGCCGCCTTAAGCTGTTTCCAAACCCTGGGCGCCCCTGTTCTCTGGTGTATGCGCTCTAACTCCTTCACCTCACTAGAAAGTTGTTCCCTTTTTTCCCGCCGGATTTTGTTGTCATACACAGTGATAGCTACAAACTCTCCCCTGACTACTGCCTTCAGGGCGTCCCATAATGTGGCTATAGGGGTGTCTGGTGTGTCGTTTATATCCAGATAATCCACTATGGCCTTAGTGATCCGCTGGACTACTGTGGGATGCTGGAGCATCGTTTCTTTAAGCCGCCAAAGACGGCGAGCAGATCGAGGCCCAGAAAGGCCCAGGGACATACATACTGCCGAATGATCTGTCAAGGTGCAGGGGAGTATCTCGACCTGTTGCATCTGCCGAGTCACAGTACTGGTAGTTAGTATGTAGTCGATTTTGGCATAGGTCTTGTGGGGGTGCGAATTAAAAGTATATTCCCTAGCCGTCGTGTGGTGGGACCTCCATATGTCCGGCAGTCCTGCCTCGGTCAGGAGCAGTTTTCCCTTCGTAGTGAAAGCCCCAGTCTGCCCATGCCGTTGACATGATCTGTCCAAGTCATTATCGAACGCTAAATTAAGATCCCCCTATGACCAGTGATCTGACTGGGGATTTGGATATTTCCATTACAGCCTCCTGGAGGAAGCCCTCTTGTCCATCGTTCGGGGCGTATACTGTACTAACGGTGAAAGTGTGCAGGCCTAATGTGAATGTATGCACCAATAACCTACCCCTAATTTCAGCTCTTTTAGGGCCAACTTTACCTTCAAACTTGGATGGCCACCCCAGCTGTTTTAGAGGCATGGGACGAAAAGAATTGTTGGGGGGATGCCCTGGTTCATAATCTATGGGTGTCCACGGACAGTAGATGTGTCTCTTGGAGGAGGCAGATGTGAGCATCTGTGTTTTCCAAAAATGACAGGACAGCCTTCTTTTTAATTGGGCTGTTAAGGCCTTTTACATTAAGAGAGATAATCTTTAGGGCTACATTCATGGGGATAGTTTTGTGAGTTTGACGTACCTACCAGAAGGAGTATAGTGCCGGCAGGGGTTTCCTCCAATTATGAATGTACAGGTGCTTTGTGAGAGAAACCTAACCCTGACAGAGCCTCTTAGGGCTGGCAAGTGTATATGTGAGGAGGGAGGAGAACTTATGGACCCCATAACATTGTAATTAAAATTCAACATGAACTGGCGAACAATATTGTAGTCCTGGGTAGTTAACCCAATAGATAGGTGTGAGATGTCAGCAAGACCCATTCCGCCTCCCCGTCCCACCTGAGCCCCATTTTCAAGAACCGGAAAGTTGCATTGTGTGGGCCATCAAAGCGCCTGTTCCCCCCCACCCCCACTAACAGGATCAGGCAGTACTCAATCTGCGTTGGCAGAGTCATCTTCCAAGGAGGCAATGATCGCTTGTCTCACCTTGGCAATAGGTTCTGGGTCCGGGTGTAGGCGAGTCAGATTCTGGCCAGCCCTTCTCCATGGCTCTGAGCCCGAGAACCTCCTCTTGGTTTCCTCCTGCGTTGAAGTGCTTGAACCATCATCGGCCAAGCTCAACAGACTCCTGGCCTCCTGCAGTGAGTGGATTTGGCGTGTTTTATCGTCCCATTTAAAAACTATTCGGAAGGGATGGCCCCAGGAGTAGGGAATCTCTTTGGCACGCAGGTGAGCCGTGATTGGTCGAAACTCCCTCCTCTTTTGTAGTGTGGAGGCTGCCAAGTCCTGATACAGGAGAGGTCTGGTGGTCCGGTACTCGACAGGGTGTTTATCTCGGAATCTCGGAGGATCCGCTCCTTGAGCTGAAAGTCCTGGACACACGTGAGGATGTCTGGTGGGGGAGCCGTCGCCGCTCTCTTCGGGCCTACCCTGTGTGTTCTGTCCAGTTTAATCCGTTGTTCGGGTGGGGTCCCCAGAATGAAGCAAAAGAGTTCCTCCACATAGGCTTCAATGTCCGACCCCTCTGCTCCCTGAGGAACCGCTCGAATTCGAATGTTGTTATGTCTGGAGTGGTTTTCGAGGTCCTCCGCGTGCACCTGGAGATCCAGTTGCTGGTCTTGTAGGGGGGAGGACCTCTTGTTGGAGCTGATTGATCTCCTGATCCCGTGTTGTAGTTTGTGTTTCCAGAGTATCAACCCTGTCACCCAATGAGTCTGGATCTCTTCTAACCTCCCGAATCTCCTGGGCCAGCTCCTTCTTCATGGTATGGAGATCGTCTTTCAGGGAGGCGAATAAGGTTTCCAGGAAGGCGTGTGTAACTGGGGCTTCTGCACCCCCCATCTCTAAGTCTGCGGGACCTCCGGACGCAGGTGGGACCGCTTCCGTGCCTCCGGCGCTGGATTTAATAAGAAGGTCCTTAACGGAGCGTTCTTTCTTAGTTTTGGTGGACGTCATCTCAGTTGGATCGTACCGTATGCTTACACGACGTAGACACTGTCTCCACAGATTCTTCCTCAGGGCCTGTCGGCTTTGGTGAAGAGTTCGCCGTCCCTGTATCTTCGGGAGCTGCTCGCGTCCCGAGCCCCCTCTACTGACTCCTGCTCCTCTCGAGCTGCCCTCTAGTTGCTGTCCATTTCGCTGAAGTGGTCGTCCTACGTGACCAGGGCTCTCGCGCCAAGGCCTCCCTCCTGTGAATTCAATCCAGTCCACCAACCAGGGGCCCAAGCCCATGCCAGCCCCTTCACAGCCCGCATTGCAGGCCTCTTAACTCAATCTGTCCAGTGCGCGGTGCAAATGCTGTCTTCAGAAGGTGATTCGCCTGCTGCTCGGGTCTAGGGTCCCCAAGTGAAAGAGGGGGGGGCGATATCCCTTCCTCTGCGCCCCCTATTGATTTCTAGGCCTTAGATTATGGGCCTGGTCTTGAAGGCCCATAATTGACGCCAACTGCAGTCAAAGGCCAGGAAATCCGGCTATTCCGCTCTCTTCCCCCTCTCCCTCGGCGGCACCAACCTTCCTGCCCTTAGGGCACTCCGGGATCTCTCCTCCGGGACTGTTCTGCGGCTTGGGTTGGTTCAGGCCTTCTGCCATCCCTAGGCCTCTCTCCACTCCAGGAGGGGCTTCAACTTCAGCTGGGTGGTGTCTGGAGCTACACCACCGGTACTCAACCTTGCGCCTGCACTGCTCTGTAAAATCTGCTGTCGCGCTATTGCTGCAGGCCTCAATGTGGGGGACTACGCCCTGGGCCGCGATCAGGGGGAGGGGGGGGACTCCGCTTACCTCCCCCGGGGGCCAAAGATAGTCAAGTAGTCTCCCTCACTGGAGATGCGGCTCTCGTGCGCGAGAGGCACCAAGCCCCCAGGGCTGGAGCAGCCCACTCCACCCCTCCACGGAGCTCTCTGTATCCGCTTTTGGGCCTTTGTCGCTGGGGAGAGTGGGATCCGCCCTCTCCAGGCCCGCTGCCTCCGTGCACCTCAGCAGCCCGTCTCGGATCTCTGCTGCGACTCCTCGGTGCTACGTTTTGGGATCTTCCGGCTATCCTTTTGTGTTGGCCGTGACTCCTCCTGGCAGTCGCGGCACCCAGGGACAGTTGTCAGCCCACGTGGGTGCCCACTACAGGCTTCTCCAACAGCGGACGCGACCCGGCCCTGCTCGACCTCATCAGACGTCCTTGGGCAGGAACTTGTCTCGGCACCCCCGCTGCTCTTTTCAGCCAAGACCGGCACCCGGGCACCTTCGGAGGAAGGGGGCAGCGTCTAAGCCCTTCCCGGTCCACTATCCGTAGCTGTGTCAGCGGGACCCAGACTTGGGAATGGAGCGGCGAGCAGGCACGTCCTACTCAGCCGCTATCTTGGCCACGCCCCTCGTGCTAATATTTGTTAACAACTTCACTGCAAAGTATTTTCCTTTTTCATTGCTGAGTCCCTTTTGTGACATTTGGAGTAGTTCACATTTAAGCCTCCTTAACCTTTTTTCACAAGAAATGTCCAGTCGAAATTTACATACTTCCCCCCCATGTTAGGAATTATTTGCAATTTACCCAGGAGCGACCTGAAAAAATAGCCAAAATATGGCAAGATTTAGATTTTTTTTCAGAAAGTGCAACAAAAGTGATGTGCAAATATGTTTGTATGTTTTTCTAAAAATATAATTAGCACAAAGTTTGCTGTGACAAGATAACGCTGGCAGAGTGGGGAAAAACATTTTCTTCCACTCAATTTTTTCGATTTTGTAAGTAGTGGTCAATTTTTATAATTTCTATTTCCTGGTCATATGTGGAGAAAAGAGGCATTAAATCTATGAGTGAACTGAAACAAGTGTACATTTCTAATAACTAGACAACATTCTGAATTTAGTAATGGGTCACTTATTTAGCTCGTTTAAGGTTTTCCCAAAGACACTAGTCACTGAAATAAAAAAAATAGTGAGTTTTAGTGGCAAAATAAAGAGAAATATTAATCATGGTTTTCATCTGTAAGTTTTTGCACTCAAGGCTGATTTATGATAGCAATGTACACTTACGCCCATCAGACTCTTACGTTGCAGAGATATACTGTTTTGATGGGCGTTCAAAAACGTATACACAGAGCCATCAACCAAGTTACAATAATTTTTCAATGTGTACCAGCCTTGCATCATTTCATAGAGAAAAATCTAATTAATTCAAAATGAATGGTCATGAAGATAAGCTATGCATTTTTTAAATGTGAACTGAGTCTAAGTTTAAGGATATGGGTTGTTTGTACCACTCCACATTTGGATTACGCTAATACCAGATTATTTTTGTGCATTGTGACTTACCATTAACAGACAAAAATATAGAGACATTTGTTAGAAATGGGGGTCTCTAGTTGGCAGAGGTAGGTACCTTTGTCCAAATAGGGACCCTTGCTTTTAGTCAGGGTAAGGGGGATACACTTCTAAAATAACCCCTGCTCACCCCCTTGGTAGCTTGGCAGGAGCAGACAGGCTTATCTCAGAGGCAGTGTGTAAAGCATTTGTAAACACATACAGTAATACAGTGAAAACACTACAAATGAACACCACATCAGTTTAGAAAAATAAGTAATCTTTATCTAAACCAAAACAAGACCAAACGACAAAAACCCACAATACAGTAATAAAAATATGACTTTCAGATGGTAGAAATAGTTCAGTTCAAAGCAAATTACAGATGCGACACTTTTCACACAAAGTACCTTGGATGCGTCACGCAAACAAACAAAACGGGCCACAGGGAAGGTGATGCGTTGTTCCTTACACTCAGGGAAGGTGATGCCTCGGTTCCTTGCTCCAAGGGAGGTGATGTGTCGGTTACTTACTGCTGCGCAGGGGAGGAGATGCGTCGGTTCCTTACCGGAAAGGAGGTGATGCGTCGGTTTCTTACTGCGTGGGGAGGTGATGCATTGGTTTCTTACTGCGTCCCCCAACAATGCGACAGACTTGGCGCCTCGATGCGATGATCCAGGACAATGTGTGTATTCTTGCAGCCGCACAGCAGGCCTTGCATCGAAATCGATGCGGTGATCTCGGACTTTGGGGATCGATGCACTCGATGCGGCGTGCGGTGATTTCTCGAGCCGCGCAGGCGCTGCCACGGTTTCTTCAGTGATGCGTCGGAAACAGGTACGGATGCGTTACGCTTCTCGGTGTTGCGTTAATTTTCCAGCTCCCAGCGGCAAACAGTCTCTAGAGGTCCAAAACAACAGCAGGCACCTCTTTGCAGGTCAGAACTCCCAGCAAGGAAGTTCAGGGGACCTGGTGGTGAAGTCTTTGTGCCCTTGAGACTTCAGAACAGGAGGCAAGCTCAGTTTCAAGCCCTTGGAGATCTTCCTCAAGCAGGGCACACAGCAAACAGCAAAGTTCTTTCTCCTTTCCTTGGCAGCAAGTAGCCACTGCAGGCCAATCCCAAACAGCACAGGGGCAGTATTCCTCCTCAGCTTCTCCGGCTCTTCTCCTTGGCAAAGGTTCCTCTTGATTCCCAGAAGTGATCTAAAAGTCTGGGGTCTGGGCCCCTCTTTTTATACAAAAAAATCCTTTGTTCTCTGAAGGCAGAGAGTGTCTGTACCCAGCTAAAACCAGTTCTGTCCTCACTGGTGCAGCTTCCTGGCAGGGGGTGGAGACAGCATTGTGGAAGGCAGACCAGGCCCATTCAGATGAAAGGAAATCTCTTCCCCCCTACTCTAAATGCAGCCCAGGTCTATTCAGCCCAGCCCTGACTCATCAGGCTCTCTGGAGCCACTGCTCCTCCCCAGCCCCTGTCATCCAAACCCAGACATGCAATACACAAACCTAGCAGAGGCACACTGGATGGCTTAGCAAGAAAATACCTACTTTCTAAAAGTGGTATTTTCAAACACAGAATAAAAAAATCACCCTCACTAAAAGATGTATTTTAACGTTCTGAGTTCAGGCATATCAAACTTTATTTTCCTACCTTGTTCCCAGGAGTGGTTATGTTTATAAGATGTTATAAGCAAACGCCCCATTCTATCCTATGGGAGCAGGTAGCCTTGCAATAGGGAAAAACGAAATTGGCAGTAATTCACTTTCAGGACATGCCACACACACTAGGGCATATCCTACCTTTCACATACAATGCACCCTGCCCACAGGGGTACCTTGGGCCTACCTTAGGGGTGACTAATATGTAAGAAAAGGGAAGGTTAGGGACTGGCAAGTGTGTGCACTTGCCAAGTCGACATGGCAGTACCAGTCTGCACACAGGCTCTGCAATGGCAGGCCAGAGTTACATTTACAGGCTGCTTCTGTGGGTGGCACAATCAGTGCTGCAGCCCACTAGCAGCATTTGATTTACAGGCCCTGGGCACACACAGTGCACTGTACTAGGGTCCGACTAGTAAATCAAATATGCCAATCATGGAATCACTAATCCATAACAGCAATTTACAAAGGGAGCACTTGCCCTTTGGCACTGAACAGCAGTGGCAAAGTGCCCAAAGCATCTAGACCAGCAAAACAGATTCCAACACACAGGCAAAAACACAGGAGGCAAAGGCAAAAATACAGTGGAGACCCACGCCAATGGTGCCAGGTCTAACACGTGTCCCCTCCAGCTGAAATGTGGGGAGAAATACCCACCCTCTTAGGAGTTCTCTTCACTAAGGCTGAAAAATCTGGACAGACCATTAGCATTGGCGTGTTCTGTACCAGGGCGGTGTTCCACCGTGAAGTCCATCCCCTGTAGGGAAATGGACCACCTCAACAACTTTGGATTCTCACCCCTCATTTGCATCAACCATCTGAGGGGCCTGTGGTCTGTCTGAACCCAGAAGTGGGTCCCAAACAAGTAGGTCCTCAGCTTCTTCAGTGCCCAGACCACAGCAAATGCCTCCTGCTCAATCGCACTCCACCTCTGTTCCCGTGGAAGTATTCTCCTACTAATGAAGGCTGCAGGTTGGTCTAGGCCCTCCTCATTTAGCTGTGAGAGCACCACTCTCACACCATGCTCTGAAGCATCTGTCTGCACAATAAATTCCATTGAGAAGTTGGGCACCTGAAGCACGGGCGCCGTGCACATGGCAGATTTCAGGGCATCAAAAGCCTTCTGGCAGGCGTCAGTCCAGTTCACCTTCCTGGGCTGCTTCCTGGAAGTCAGCTCTGTCAAGGGGTCAAGGGGGCAACAATGGTGCCATACCCCTTGGCAAATCTCCTGTAATACCCGGTGAGTCCTAAGAAGGCTATCACCTCTGTCTGGGTCTTGGGGGGGGGGGAGGGTCCCAATTCAGAATGGTATCAATCTTGGGTTGTAGGGGTGCCACCTGGCCACTCCCCACCTGGTGTCCCAAGTACACCACAGAACCCTGCCCGATCTGGCACTTACTTGCCTTGATCGTGAGGCCTGTCCTTTGCAGAGCCTTCAACACTTCCCAGAGGTGGTGCAGATGTTCCTCCCAAGTGGCACTGAACACTGCGATGTCATCCAGGTAGGAGGCACTGAAATCTTCCAGTCCAGCCAACACCTGGTTGACCAACCTCCGAAAGGTGGCAGGGGTATTCTTCAACCCAAAGGGCATCACCCAGATTTGGTAGTGCCACTCTGGGGTTGAGGATGCTGACCTCTCCTTTGCCCCATCAGTTAAGGTAATCTGCCAGTACCCAGACGTTAAGTCAAACATACTGAGGTACCGGGCAGCTCCTTACCGATCTATGAGCTCATCAGCTCTGGGGATGGGGTGCGCATCAGTCCTGGTCACCGAATTGAGCCCTCGGTAGTCCACACAGAACCGGAGCTCTGGCATGCCACCGGGTGCGGCAGCCTTTGGGACCAAGACCACTGGGCTGGCTCAAGGACTGTTTGAGGGCTCAATCACCCCTAGCACTAACATCTTGGAGACCTCCTCCTTGATGCAAGCCTTGACCCTGTCAGTCACTCTGCAACTTTTTTGTTTCACAGGAGGACTGTCCCCAGTGTCAACATCATGGACACACCACTGAGTGACACCAGGGGTCAGGGAGAACAGAGCAGCAAACTGTCCCAACAGTTGGCGACAGTCACTCTGCTGTTCAGGAGTCAGGGCGGGGGAGAGTGTTACACCGTCCACTGACCCATCGTGCTCCTTCACAGACAAGAGGTCAGGAAGAGGCTCAGTCTCCTCCTCCATTCCAGCATCTGTTGCTAGGAGCATGCCCACTTTGGACCTCTCCATGTGGGGCTTAAGGTGGCTCACATGCAGGACCCGCAAAGGGTTCCTTGGAGACTGCAAGTCCACCAAGTAGGTGACGTTACTCTTGCGCCCCACCACCTCAAATGGTCCGGTCCACTTATCCATGAGCACACAAGGTTCCACTGGGACCATGACCCGCACTTTCTGTCCAGGCTGAAACTCGATCAGAGTGGCATTCTGATCATATCAACATTTCATCTCCTCCTGGCTTGCTTCCAGATTCGCCTGAGCGACTTGTCTGAAGCACTTAGTCTGGTTCCTGGAGGCCAGCATGTAGCTGTATACATCCTGGGGAGGTTTACTGGGAGCTTTCTCCCAGCCTTATTTGACCAGACTTAGAGGTCCTCTTACAGGATGCCCATACAGGAGCTCAAAGGGACTGAACCCTAAGGACTTCTGCGGTACGTCTCTGTAAGCAAACAAAAGGCATGGTAAGAGGAAGTCCCACTTTCGCCTCATGGGTTCACCAAGACCCATAATCATGCCCTTCAGGGTCCGGTTGAATCTCTCAACCAGCCCATTACCTTGGGGGTGGTAAGGAGTGGTGAACTTGTAGGTAACACCGCACTCCTGCCACAGGGACTTCATATACTTAGATATGAGGTTGGTACCACGGTCGGATACCACCTCTCTGGGGAACCCCACACAGGAGAAAATCTCCATCAACGCACGTCCCACCATGGAGGCCGTCACAGGCCAGAGAGGGATGGCTTCGGGGTACCGGGTGGCATGGTCCACCAAGACCAGGATGAACCTGTTCCCCATGGCTGTCTTGGGATCCAGAGGCCCCACAATGTCAATACCCACCCTCTCAAATAGGGTGCTGACCACAGGGAAAGGTTGGTGAGGAGTCTTACACTTCCTCCCACTCTTACCACTTGCCTGGCAAGTCTGGCAAGACCTACAATGAATATCAGAACTCTTACCCATTTGGGGCCAGTAAAAGTGGGTGACAAGCCTTTAAAAGGCCTTGTCATGCCCCAAATGTCTTGCCAAAGGCACATCATGAGCCAGACCCAGTAGGAAGGCTCTGAAGCGCTGGGGTACCACCAGCACACGGACTGACCCAGGCTCAGCATCCTTAGGCTAGCTATATAGGAGACCATTCTCCCAGTAAATCAAATGTGATCCAGACTAATCACCTGCTGCCTAGTTTGCAGCCTGTTGCCGCAAACCAACAAGAGAAGGGCATTTGTGCTGCTCCTGGCAGAATTCCTCCCTGGAGGGGCCTCCATCCTGCTGCCAATGGGTCAGCTCAGGCAGGTCCCCTAGTTCAGCCACTTGTTCCCCTGTAGGCTCCAGTGCATCCCCCTCAAGGTTTGCCTCCTCCTGGACCGTGGGAACTTCGGGGGCTGTTTCCCACGCCCCCTGCCTCTTCTCTTTGTGGCAGGCACCTGGGCCACTCTTTCAGGCTCCAGGTCCTCTTGAATGCCCTTACCGGCTGCCATTGACCGAGTGGTCACACACGCCCACTCATGCAAATCCAACATCTCTAAATGAGACTTCCGCTCCACCTTCGCACAAGGGGAGCTCTCCAAATCATTGCCTAGCAGACAGTCAACAGGCATGGCTGGCCTCACAGCTACTTTCAAGGTACCTGAGACCCCCCCCCCCACTCAAAGGGAACCTGTGTCACTTTGCAGAGGCACTCTGAATTTTCAGCGGCAACTACTGGGTAGAATGCATTCGGGGCCACCTGCTCCTCAGACACCAGCCGACAACTTACAGCTGTCACACTGGCTCTGGTGTCTCTCAGAGGCTCCACACTATGGCCATTGATGGTCACCCACTGCCTGTACTTTAGTGTTATCAGGCAGATGAGCTCTTGGGACCATCTCACTGTCTCCTAAAGAGACCAGGGACATTTCTGCGGGACCCCACCCCTCTAGGGCACCCGGCTCCTCCCCCAAGGCTACACTAGCCATTTGCTGGGGCGGTGCACCAGTGGGTGCAGTGGTAACCTTGTTGGGACACCTAGGATCCCCTTGGAAGTGGCCCACCTGACCACAACCATAACATGCCCCGGAACCCCTCTGAACAGGCTTACCTGTCGGGACCCATGGCTTCTTTTCAGTGGGAGGCTGGGAACCCTTACCTTGGTTCCCTTGGGGATTACTTTGGGGCCCTTTATGGAACTACTTCTGTTTACCCTTGTCCCCCCCACTCTTCTGCTGGGGACCCTGCCCACCTTTTGCGGAGTCTCCCACATAACCTTTGTGGTACCTGGTACTGACCCAATGGTCCGCCTCCACAGCAAGCTTCCTGGGGTTAGTCAACTTACTGTCAATCAAATGCTGGCGTAGCTCTGGAAAACTACTAGACAAGTGCTCCAATGCAACCAAATCATAGAGCCCTTGCAAGTCATTCACCTTGTTACCCTTCACCCAACCATCCAATGCTCTGCAAAAGTAGGACACATACTCCACCCAAGTACTTGACTACAGCTTCTTGCAGTTTCTAAATTTTTGTCTGTACAGCTCTGGGGTCAACCCATACCTTGCTACTAAGGCTTCCTTCATGGGGGCATAGGACATCTGATCATCAGTGGGCAATGCTAGCAATGTCTCCCTGCCTTCACTGATAAAGCGGCCCCACAACCCCGCTCCCCAATCGGTCCCAGGGACTCTGTAGGACCTCATTGCTACCTCATAGGCCTTGAACCACTGATCAATGTCCTCATGCTTTGTGAAATCCTTAATAACCTCCTTGGGGATGTATACCTTCCCTTCTCCAGGCACTGATGGTGCGCTGCCACCATGGGGATTGGACTCTAAACTTTTTACCTTTAGATCCAACTCCCTCAGCCCTCTTTCATGCTCTAAGAGCATCTTTTTCTCTTCCAGGGCTAATTTCTCCCTCTGAAATGCCAATTACTTATCTTCCTTCCCCAGCCTGAGCTTCGTGAGCTCCAACTCATGCATCCTGTTTTTCTCCCTGTCCTCCAACTCCTCTGGAGACAGACCTTTTGACGACACACTGCTGCCTCCCCCCCTGGAAGGCAACTTCCCTCCAGTCAGGGGCAATAGCCCATCCTGCTGCCCATCTAAATTCTCTCCCTCCACCATAGGCTCCTCAATATGCTCACTGGCAATCCTAGATTCCAACCAGGGCCAGAGCACCTTTTGGTATTCCTCCTTTCTGGTGAGGCTTCTCACAGAAATTTGAAATTTTCTGCAGACAGCTTTAAGTTGTGGCACAGTGTAGGTATCAACCCTTTCCTCTTCAAATTAAATATCCACAGATGCAAGTGATGCTGGTTTACTCATGGTGAAAATTGGCAGTTCTCAAGATGCAAAAAAATTCCCAGGAAAAGAAAACTCTACCAAATGTATGTGGTCGCATAATGGTCTGCACTCTACTAGTAGTGTACACCAATCACTGTATGTAAGACACAAATGCAAGTCCAGATCCTCACCACTGACCACCAATGTTAGAAATGGGGGCCTCTAGTTGGCAGAGGTAGGTGCCTTAGTCCAATAGGGACCCTTGCTTCTAGTCAGGGTAAGGGGGATATACTTCTAAAATAACCCCTTGGTAGCTTGACATGAGCAGACAGGCTTATCTCAGAGGCAGTGTGTAAAGCATTTGTGAACACATACAGTAATACAGTAAAAATACTACAAATGGACACCACACCAGTTTAGAAAAATAAGTAATCTTTATCTAAACCAAAACAAGACCAAACGACAAAAACCCACAATACAGTAATAAAAATATGACTTTCAGATGGTAGAAATAGTTCAGTTCAAAGCAAATTACAGATGCAACACTTTTCACACAAAGTACCTTGGATGCGTCACGCAAACAAACAAAATGGGCCGCAGGGAAGGTGATGCGTCAGACACGAGGCAATTATCAGAATTCATACCATCAGCAGAACAATCACCAATTACTAGAGACTCGCAACGGGCAATATTGGAGGAGAGGAACTTAATCCCTATCTTCAATTTGTCCTCATTCCCTTTAGACACCGGGAGTACTAGTCTTTTATCTAAAGGGTTATCTTTTGTGCCACACACTACTACAAACATCTTTGAACTTTATCAAGACATTATCACCTTTTTCCGTAAGGTTAGACTTAAAAAATTCTTCTTACACAAGGAATCCAGTCTCAATCACACCATGAATTTGTCAGGAATGTCTAATCCCTCCACTTTCACCCCTACTCTGGATCAGCTGGGACCGGAAGTCACAGTGTTTGAACACACCGTTCTCAATTGTTTAGATAAAGCTACTAAATTTGTCTCTAAACCTCTATACAATCTAAATAAAGAGGAATTTCATTCACTCCGTACTTTATCTAATACTCAAATTTTAACCATCAAAAGCTGTGACAAAGGAGGTGGTATAGTGGTTATGGATACTTCTACCTATGAACATAAAATGAAAACGCTTCTTAGCGATTCTCATTTCTATACTCCCATAAATAAAGACCCCACACCGAGACTAACCTCTAAGATACTTAACTTAACCAAACGTGCCCTGGAGATTGGACTTATATGCAAGAAGGAATTTGAATATTTAAATCAATCGGACACCAAAATGCCTTGCATATACGGCATCCCCAAGATCCATAAAAATTCAACAGATCCCCCTTTTCGTCCTATAGTTTCTACCATTGGTTCTCTCTCGGAACCCCTCTCTAAATATGTAGACAAACTATTGAGACCATACATACCAGAGATTCCGTCATATATTAGGGACACCACAGCTATTATCAATAAAGTAGAACAGTTCCCATTCAACCCAACCTTTCATACGCTGGTCACGCTAGATATCGAAGCTTTATATAACAATATACCACAAGAGAAAGCTATGCTAGCGACCTCCTGGTTTATTGATCAATACCATGTAACATGTCCCAAAACATTTTTACTTCAATGTCTGGAAATTGTACTCACCGAGAACACCTTTACGTTTGGTAACCATTTGTTCAAGCAAACCAAAGGAGTAAGCATGGGAGCTTCGGTAGCACCATCTATAGCCAATATTTATATGGCCTTCTTTGAATTGACACACATACACAACGAAATAGCTCTGTTTTTTGAAAATGTTTTGAGTTGGTCACGTTATATTGATGACATTTTCTTTATTTGGATGGATACAGAAGACAAATTGTTGGAATTTTTAAATTGGCTTAATGCCTGTGACATTAATCTTCGATTCACGTCACATACTAGTAAAACCCAGGTGGAATTTTTGGATATATTGATCAGACATAATAATGGGGCACTAGAAGTTGACCTATTTGTCAAACCGACCGCACGTAATACGCTGTTACATTTTGACAGTTACCACCCTCGTGTGCAGAAACAAAGTATTCCATTCAGTCAATTTCTCCGCCTCCGGAGGAATTGTTCTAACATTCATGACTTTGACATTCAAGCAGATATTTTAAAAACCAAATTTCTTGCTCGAGGATATCCTCGCAGATTAATTCGGGAATCATATAAACGTGCTCGTTTCTATGACCGTGATTGCCTCTTGCAACCCAAAACATCTGTAACTAACAACCAACTAGTGTGCATCACTAAACATTCCACCATGAACAATAAAGTTCGCCATATGATTTGTTCCAATTGGCACATTCTCAATAGCAACCAGGCAGACAAAGAAAAAATTCCTAAACCTATGTTTGCCCATCGAAGAAATAAGAATATTAAAGATTTAGTTACTAAGTCTAAATTTACAGAGGGAACTTCACTGGTACAAAAGACCATCAATGGTATGTCACCGGTCACTGGCACTTATAAATGTTCCACCTGCAAAGCTTGTGACACTGTAATCGAAGGGACCAGTTTTACCTATCAGCAACATACCATCCGTCTGCGGAAATTTTAAAATTGTAAAACTCAAAATGTCATCTACCTCCTCGTATGTCCTTGTGGACTGGGATACGTGGGAGAGACCTCTAGACAGTTTCGTACTCGATTGACTGAACACCGCTCGGCTATTCACACATCCAAAATGAATGCCCCTTTGGTAAAGCATTACCATGAGCTGCAACACAAACCTAGTGACATTCGTTGGTTCATTATTGAAAATCTTGGCCCTGGCAGTAACACCTATACAGAAGCAACACGCATGAAACGGGAGGTGTTCTGGATTTTCACTCTAGCCACCCATAAACAGGGCCTCAATCTAGATATTCCGTGGGAAAATGCCATTAAGTATAACTGTGCTTAATTAAGACTTTGATCTAGGCTGTAGTATTCTTGGTCCGCTCCACACATTGAGTGGATCTAGGTCATCGGTTGTATGTTCTGTAGTATTTATTTTCCTTGACTTTAGGTCACTTATTTTATTTCTTATTTTGTATTGTGTTTCATATGATTTTTATATTCGTAATTTTTATTTTTTATTATTTTTTATTTTTTTAGTACCTATCTTCAACGTGAGTTGTTTTAGTATTTTTTATGCAATGAGGTATTTATTTTTTCTCCCCCTTTTTCTATTTGTGCATTCATCGTTTTCAGGAGTGTTTCACTTCTCACTCCCACCTCTAGTTACCGCACTAGAAAGTTTTCAGTCCAGTGTTCGGTTTAATTCCTCAGCATTTGGTGACCATAGAGTTTTCCTTGGTCCTGACGCATAGTACTCGGTGGTTACGTGACCTACGTCTCTACGCTATCTCATTACAGCCGGGCGGGTGCCGCTTACATATTTAAACGCTTTTCACCGCATTTGAGTTCCCTCGAGGTTTGCCAGATGCGAGACGCCGGTTCATCGACTTCTCGGCATGTAAGTACTTGCCACAAGAGACTTTTTTGTTTTACCCTTCCTTTTAGACATGTAGCCATATACATACATCAGGTGGGACCCGTCATGTTTACTTTATACGTATCGCTATTTTTAGCAGGTTAATCGTGTAAGCACATATTCATATGCTCACACGTTTCCTTATAATTTTATTTAGTATTCAGTATCCGAGATGCTTGATCGTATTTTGTTACAAGTTTTCTATAACCCATAGGCACATTGCTATTGGGTCACATTTATTAGTCTGAGTCCTATGTCTCGTATGCATCGTACAGTTTGCGCTACAATATCTTACCATGTCGTTGTTTATTTTAAATTATAATAATTTGTATATATATTAGCGTCATAGATTTAAGTTTTTTACCTTCATTGATGCGCTCCAGGACTCACCCTGTTGTATTCTTTTTTTCTTGATCATCTAGGACGGATCTTTATTATACTTTTCCATTCATTGGATAAAATTTTCTGGTTCATTTTGTATCTTGTTGGATAATTATACCTCTTCATTAAGAACGCAACCTTCGTTATTATACCTTAAGGTACAACATTATTTATATAGGTTTATTTGGATTTTTTTCTCTGACCCACTGCACGTAGTTTTAACATATTTATTACATTTCTATGTTGCAGATATTTCCATTTTGAGATTGTCATTCTCCATCTCTTTTCCAAAACCTCTAAACCACCTACATTGAAGATTGTTATTCAGCTTAATCTCTGTGGATATTTCGTTATTATGGTAATTAGTTTTCACTTGGCATCCACTATCCCTTGGTAGATGTCTTTCGTCTATGTAGTCTCTTTTTTACAGTAATCTATTCCTTTGCTTCCAGACATCTGGTGTAAAGTTCTGTTGAATGAGTATTTCTGTCTAAGCGATTGTGGGCGCTGGTCAGGTAATTTTTGTTACTTTTTGCATTTCTTTACTTAATTCTTGGGCATTAGGTGTTTCACTTTCCATACAATCTACCTAGCTCGAGTTATATTATTACATCCTTTTCTCTCTTTTATTCACAGATTTATTTGTCGCTCGTTTTCCTTTAACACTAAATACACTCTGTATTTTTCATTCATATTCACTTGGTCGTGGGACTTTTCTTCACCCTCTCTTGTCCCTTTTCTTCACTGGAGATTGTGGCTCACTTGCTAGTTTTTGAACCCTATCTAGGCAAGTCCAATGTACGGCCTGTTAAATACATGTATTGTTTTTTTAATGTTTTTTTAATGTTTTTTTACAGAGGATAAAGTGGTTTCTCCTGAAGAAGGCGTAGGTTACGCCGAAACGCGCGTAGAGTACACTACCCACTTTTTCAATAGCCCAGTTATTGCTTTTTAAATATAAATACGATTTTTTTATGATTATCAAATATACCCATATTGTGTGGCTTGTTGGGACCACACTATTATTAATGTTTGATTAAATCCTGATATCATTTGTATTTTGTGTTATGTATATGTTTCGTGATTGTATGCAGAGATATTTTTATGACATATTGTACATTGTATTTTTGTATGTCTGTGCTTAAAAATAAGTTTGTTTTTATGTTTGATAATAAAATGCACTTATTTTAAACAATATGGCTGTACACTGATCTTGCACTTATTAATTGATATTATGTAGACTTGATTTTCGACAAGTTTTAAGTTGCCTAGGATTGTTTACATTATATTTGATGCGTCAGTTCCTTACATTCAGGGAAGGTGATGCATCGGTTCCTTGTTCCGGGGGAGGTGATGTGTCGGTTCCTTACTGCTGCGCATGGGAGGTAATGCGTCGGTTCCTTACCGGAGAGGAGGTGATGCGTTGGTTTCTTACTGCGTGGGGAGGTGATGCGTCGGTTTCTTACTGCGTCCCCCAACGATGCGACAGACTTGGTGCCTCAATGCGATGCGACGATCCGGGACGATGAGTGGATTCTTGCAGCCGTACAGCAGGCCTTGCGTCGAAATCGGTGCGGTGATCTCGGACTTCGGGGAACGATGCACTCGAAGCGGTGTGCAGCAATTTCTCGAGCCGCGGCAGGCGCTGCAACGGTTTCTTAGGCGATGCGTTGGAAACAGGTACAGATGCATCACGCTTCTCGGTGTTGCGTTGATTTTCCAGCTCCCAGCGGCAAACAGTCTCTAGAGGTCCAAAACAACATCAGGCACCTCTTTGCAGGTCAGAACGCCAATCAAGGAAGTTCAGGGGAGCTGGTGGTAAAGTCTTTGAGTCCCGGAGACTTCAGAACAGGAGGCAAGCTCAGTTTCAAGCCCTTGGAGATCTTCCTCAGGCAGGGGACACAGCAAACAGCTAAGTCCTTTCTCCTTTCCTTGGCAGCAAGTAGCCACTGCAGGCCAACCCCAGACAGCAAACAGTACAGGGGCAGTATTCCTCCTCAGCTTCTCCGGCTCTTCTCCTTGGCAAAGGTTCCTCTTGATTCCCAGAAGTGATCTAAAAGCAGTGCTTAATTTGTGCCGGTGCTTTCCGGTGCTTAGCACCGGCACTTGATTATCAGGGCCGGGTCTACATGCATTGAGTGCACGTAATTGATTTGATAGTAATTAGTGGCACAGAGTGAGTGCTGCTCTACTGTAAGTGCTGCTGTTACTGTTACAGAGTGTTACGTACTGTGTATGCTTGTTGTTGATGTTGAACTTGTTTCTGAGCGACTCCGATTCTGTTCTTCACGTCTTCAAGACAGTTCTCAACTTCTCAATCTAAATGTTGTTGATGCAGTGGGCGGCACTGGCGGCCCAGTGGCCGCGGCTCAGTGTTGCCGGCCCAGTGGGTGGGACACTGAGTTGGGCAGGGCTGGATTTTGGTCTTTTGCGGGGGTTGGAGCTGTGCGCGGCAGCAGGCAGCGTGCGCAGATTTTTTCAGATTGCGCGCGCATTTGCTGCTTTGCCACGCCCCAGCATACCCGCACCGCTCGGCCGGACCTCACTACCGGCATCGTGGTTGTGGTTCTCAACTGCCGCCGCCGCCGTTCAAAGTCAGTCACTCTGAGACTGAGTCTCTGAGAGCGCGACCTGGACGACGTTGGCGTTGAGGCGAGCCTTGAGGAGTAACCAGTTACAACAGCTTGAACAGCACCAGGTGAGGCAGGGCCTGGTGGTAGGCCTAATCATCAGTTAAAATAATAAAGCTGCGCAGCAGCCTAAGGCAATGCAGTGCACTGCAACAACAGCATCAGGTGAGGCAGGGCCTGGCAGGCGCCGTGGCCTAATCAGTTAATGAAGCTGCGCAGCAGCCTAAGGCAGAGTCCCGAGTGAGTCAGTCAGTCCCAGACTCCCACAGTCTGTTCCACTCAACTTACTGGTCCGGGTCCCACAGTCAAGACAGTGTGTTGCGGGCACGCCTGTGAGCCAAGAGCAGTATGGAGATTAATTCATGAATGAATGAATGAATCTCAATATCTCTGACTGTCTGACTGTTTGATTCGAATTTCATTCGACTGATATGTTGATGATGGCGTGGCGGGCCCGCAGCCCCTTAGTTTGATGTTGCGGCGGGCCGGCCCGGGCAGGATTTTGGTTCTAAAAATCTGCGGGGGTTGGGGCTGTGCGCGGCAGGCAGCGCGCGCAGATCTTTTCACATTGCAATGCGTGCGCATTCGCTGCATTGCCAGTGCCACACCCCAGCATACCCGAACCGCGGCCTCACCCCACCACCAAGTCTTCATCGTGGTTCAACGGCCGTTCAGTGGTTCAAGAACCGTTCAGCTGGCAGCGTTCACTTTTCACTAAGTGAAAGTCTGAGAGCCACCAGCAAGCGCGACCCGTCAGGCCGGGCGACGTTGTGGCGGTGCGACTATTGGTGACTTGGCGTTGAGGAGAAGTAGCCGCTGCCAGCAGTGAGTACTACTACTGGCCAGTGCCGCCAGTAACAGCACCAGCCACCAGGTGAGGCAGGGTCTGGCAGCGGCAGGCCTAATCAGTTAAAATAAAGCTGCGCAGCAGCCTAAGTAAGGCTGCAGGCTGTGAACTGCAGTCAGTGTGCCGGCCCGAACCGGTAACTTAAGTTTTACTTGACAGTGACACACACTGTGACTGCACTGTCTGTTACTGTAACAGTAGCAACTGTACGGAAGAAGTTAAATTAGGTACCGTACGGACGATAAAGGTAACTACTACTACTAGTAGCGTATAAGCCACCATGTGATGCCACCATGATCACGAATATGCCGCCCGTGGGTGGCGTGGCCCATGCCAATTGCCAAACCAACCAACGCTGCTTTTTGTTTGGGTGCCGCTGCGCACCGTGCGTGCCTCCTCCACCCTCGGATTGGAATCCATCATCAGACAAAACACACAGACTGAGAGGACAGTGAAGGGCAAATGAAGCTGTCACCAGCGTCCAGTCACCATTATTACTGCGTGCATTATTTTAACGCGGCGACCTTGGTGGGGCTTGGACTTACTTGTGACTGGGCCCAGTACCAAAGGTAAGCAGAGAGGGTTAACCCAGCACTTGAGTGGAAGTGAGTTGACGTTGACACGACCCAACTCTCTATTCTCAGACAATCCGAGGGAAGAATGAGAAGCATTGCAATGAACCCAGAACCTCCAATGCTTAACACTGAGCGCTTTCTCATTCTGTACGTGCCAATATTCTCAGAGTCATAGTGTACCAAGTATTTATTCATGAATCTGTACAATGTAGCACCTCTGACCCTTTGCAGTGATTGCCGGATTACTTGTTCTGTCCATGAATGAGACACCAGTGCTTCCATTCATAAATCAATGTTCCAGGTTCAACAAGGGCACACTCTGCCATCACTGCTTCAGGGCCACCAAGGGCACACAACTTCTTTTTTACTACTGATGGCGATGGCGTCATCATACAATGTGTGTCCAGGACCCCCAAGTCCTCGCCTTTGTTTTTGCACCATTATGTATTTCCAAAAGCCTTTACTCCTGAGCCATGCTTTTTTCTCTATTAAATTATTTACAAATCTGTCAACTTTGCTTTACTCCATGTAACACAGATCTCTCACCCAATCTCTCTTCACTCTTCCATGTAAGATAAATCCCTCACCCAAGTTCTGTTTCAGTCTTCCTTGTAACAAAGATCCCATGCTTAACCTTTGTTTCACTCTTCCTTGTAACACAGATCCCTCACCTTAGCTCTCTTTAACTTGTCCTTGTAACATGGATCCCTCACCCAAGCTCTGTTTCACTCTTCCAATCTCTGTTTCATTCTTCCATGTAACACAGATCCCTCAGCGAAGCTCTGTTTCATTCTTTCATGTAACACTGTGGGGGCGTCAGTTTGCCAGTATATTCTTGTTTTAAAAGCACCTGCTGCCGAGTTCCTGGCCTCCAGTAATATTCAGGCATCAATTAAAATGTCAAGATAACTGGTGATTAATCGTCTTCCTGGAGAGAAATAGTAGTTTTGTCTAGGGGAAGTTTTGACTGCTTGTAAGGTAGTACAGAGGGTTGATATGCCTGCTGCAAAGAACGTTTACCATGCAGATCAAAAAGTGCATATAATGTAAAATTGGTCAGTGTGTTACTGCTTCTGTCAGAGAGATCCTTTTGTTACTTGCAGTTTGTAAGTTAAAATCCTAACATAGAACAGCAAGCTATTAACTGTCATCAAAGAGCTGCATGCAAACTGCAAGTTATATATTAGGGCTATATGTTTTTTTTGCCCAATCTTTCATTATCCTAATCTTGCAAAAAGGGTTCATTTGGGTAGAAATCAATTCTTATTGGAGAGAGCCCCTAACAATGCTATTATGTTTTAAATTCTGAATTTGCGCTTTTCCAGACTTAGAACTCTTAAACTATATTGCCTACAATAATGGATGACATGTGACTCCTATACCTTGTAGTCCTGTCTGATGTAACATTCCCTATATACTGATTTACACACGTATGATTGTATCTGTGCAATGTGTGTATGATGCAAAGTGCACTGACACCTTACACTGGTATACTGAATAACCCCATACCCCCTTCGGCCACTGGAAGTGACAGTGACTGACTCATTCAAGTGTATTGTATGATTTTATTCAGTTTATCTGTTTAGAGTGTTTTCACACAATTTTGGTTTATTTTGCCACATAAGCTCTGTAAAAGTTGTATCTTTGAACTCATGGACTCTGTTAAAAATGGCATACCCTACCCCAGTATTGTCCTTTCCCCAAATCAGCACATACAGCACTGAAATTGTCCCTTTTCAATGCATTAGTGATTTTAGCTAATTTATTCCAAAATTGTGCTTTAAAAGATCAGGTATATATTACATCTGACTTTTAGCAGTGCCAGTTGAAGATGGGAGTGGAGCTAATGTAAGTGGGTGGAGCCAGTGGAGGAAGTGGGTGGAGCCAGAGAAAAGTAGGTGTGGCCTCCGACAAACATTTGAGCACCTGCACTTCATATTTTACAAATTAAGCACTGTCTAAAAGTCTGGGGTCTGGGCCCCTGTTTTTATACACAAAAATCCTTTGTTCTCTGAAGGCAGAGAATGTGTGTACCCAGCCAAAACCAGTTCTGTTCTCACTGGTGCAGCTTCCTGGCAGGGGGTGGAGACAGCATTGTAGAAGGCAGACCAGGCCGATTTAGGTGAAAGGAAATCTCCTCCCCTTAGGCCAGAGTTACATTTACAGGCTGCTTATGTGGGTGGCACACTCAGTGCTGCAGCCCACTAGCAGCATTTGATTTACAGGCCCTGGGCACACACAGTGCACTGTACTAGGGTCTGATTAGTAAATCAAATACGCCAATCATGGAATCACCAATCCATGAGAACAATTTACAAAGGGAGCACTTGCACTTTGGTACTGAACAGCAGTGGCAAAGTGCCCAAAGCATCTACACCAACAAAACGGAGTCCAACACACAGGCAGAAACACAGGGAGCAAAGGCAAATGGTGCCGGGTCTAACACAATTCAATATAGAATAACAAATGTCCCACCACAGTACCCACATGTGTAGGTGGACCTATTGCAAGGGACAGGAAAGTCTGAAATACACGACCAAGTGAAGACAGGACATTATTTATGGAAAATAGAGTTGTGTGACAGTAGTTGCCTGCCATAAGAAAAACTAGAGACTGAGTCCATGACTCACATATTATTAAAAAAAAAAAACACGGAGTAAACAATACACATTTGACCTTGGTAGGAGATAAAAGTTGAGATGTCTTAAAGAGCAGATATCATATTTCTTGTATATATGAGCTGAGTCAGACTAAGAAGGAAATCATGGGTAAATACAATGGGTAAATGGAAATGGTAGCTTGGATGAATTAGGGGGACAGCAAATAAGCAGACCAGGCCCAGCAGAGTTCAAATTATAGGAAAATACAGTTTTAATGAAAATTTAAAGGACAAAGAATGCCACTGTTAAATGAGTAACCAAGACCCAAGATGGCTAACTTGACAAGTGGAATCCTGAACAAATCAGAAAAGAATCAACCGGTTCCAAGTTACCCAGTTAGGTGATATATAAAATCATCTAATCAAGATATTAGTAAAATCCTGACCAGTGTTTCAAAGGTCTGTGTCTCAGAATCGTTTGAGAAGGACATTTAATAAGGTGATTTTTTTCCCCAAACAATTAAGCTAGCCATGCTAACCAAGACAGATTTTAATAGACTATCTCAAGTTTGGAAATAAAAAAAACATTAGTCTTCTTAGGGAGCTGGTTGTTTTCCCACAAATTCTAAAATACATTTGAAAATTAGCGCTTCCCATTTATTTGCCAGGATCTGGGTGAAATGTAAAAGTTTTTCGTAGCTGGAGTATATAAAGAATCATTGTTTTTTTTAAAGAATATAAAACTTACTTTACTTTCCTTTCTCTCTATCTTTTCCTCTTCCTTTCTATTCTTTTTATTATACATTCTGGTTCGAGCAATACGACTGGGCTTTGTTATAAAGTAACATGAGGTACTGATATTTTGTGATCCTTCTACCTGAAGTTTTGTAATATATTTCAAAGTTTACTTTTTCATATAATATATTTTTATATTCCTCTTTCTTGGAAATGTAATAGTCCCTGATATGAACTCTTTGCTCAATCTTATATCTATTAGTACTTAAATTATTATATGTCTCAGAAGGTTAAGTGGTTGCATTGCATTACATTATGAATGTATTAACTCTTTTTAAAATATAATAAAGTTATTGGAACAAAAAAAAATAATATAAAACATAAAATTATGAGAATCTTATACTCCAATATCTCTCTCTTGTACACATATTCTAATATATTCACTAAGTTATGCGTTAGCTAGTTTAACATTATCTTAGAGAAAAATTCTGGCAGAGATATATAGAGTTGGTTTTGTCACCAGACTCGGATGCTATGCTCATTGGCCTTTGCAGGCACTCAGAAAAACAAACTACTCCCTGATAATCAGTTTAGAGACAAAAGTAACTTTGATAGAGTCAAGTAGGCTTTTCTTGAGAGGCAGTTGGTATGATGGAGATAGGCCAAAATATGTTTGCAAGAATTAAGAGGTTTTATTTTCATGCATGGTCATTGATTGGTATAAAGCAAACAAAATCAGAACCATAAAAGATAAGTCGACTATATCAAGGCTGCTCCCTGTGCTGTATTTTATGTTCACGCTTCAAGGAGATCCAGAGATAAGCCCTTAGGCAGACAACATAACTTCAAGGTACAGCTTTGTTCATTATTGAATTGAGTTTAGCGTAAGCAATTATTAATAGTTTCAGGAAAATAAAATGATATGGTCAAAAATGACAGTTTAGCAAAAATGAATGAACCCAGGATGCTGACCTTAATTTAAACACTGACATCTGCTACTTATTGCCAACATTGTCTCACGTTCCAATTAACATCTAAATAGAAAATTACAATAATAATTTGCAAAGATGACCACGACTTAATATAGTAGGATAACTTTGATGAGACGATTAAGCTAACAATTATGGAAATATAGTTAATATTTGTTGAAAAATATAAAGTTGCAAAGTGATATTGAGGCCCTACTAACAGATATAGGAATATTCTCAATTTCCATAGGCACCTGAAGATAGAATAAGTGGCAAAATGTATTAAAGCAACATAGCCAGTTGTTGGCCAGTTGGGTAATAGGTTATTTATTTTCTTTAAAAAACATTATTTCAGTATCCACAATTAACTGTGTTGTAAACATTGTTAACTAAGCAATTTCACATACTGTTTTGTAGATCTTTCTTTTAACATCTTTATTTGTGAATTGAAGTTACAACAAGTAATCACCTTAGATAGGCACATTTTGCAGGAGAAGCCTCTTAAGTGATACAGTACAAGGTTGTGGACATCATGGACACAACTTCCAATGCATAGGTATGAAAGGAGCAGAGCCACCACTCTACTCAGTTGGGGTTCCTCCCACCTCTCTCTCAACTCGTCTCAGTGTTAGGATGTGCTTTCTACTGTGTGCTCTGGGGCCGGTTCTGACTGTATGGCTTGTGTGTTCCAGTTCTCCTCAGCCTGTGTTAGCACTTCCAACATCTCAGCCCACATCTGGCAATTCTCTTTCACCTTTTCATCCTTTCTTAGCTGCTGCATACATCATTCCTCCACTAGTGCCCATTTGTCTACATCTCTCATCCATTGTCTCAGGGTGGGGCCACCTGGAGAGAACCATGCTATACCCCCCTCCTCTTCGCAATCACCAATCCCTGTAGGGTCATCCTATGTTTCATTAGTCTATTTTTGGGACATGCAAAAAGGTTCAGGTGACCGTGTCTCAGGTTGTGTTCAAGTGCTATATGAGTTGCTCTCCAGAATGTGTGCACCTGCTCTCCAGTATGTGTGTAGGTGCGAGCAATTCATATCATGTGTATAAAATCTGTCCCCCTGGTATCACAATTTGGCCATTTGTCTGTTCTGTCTGGATATATTCCTTTCAATCTTGCTGGGGAGAGGTATTCCCTGTGCAAGACATAGAAATATGCTAGCTTGAAGCAAGCATTGCTGGATACTCCCTGAACCATTTCACATGCTCTCTCCCATTCCTTGTCTATTATGGGTTCTGTTATGTTGTCCTCCCAACAACGATGCACTGGGAGGTCTAGTCTTTGCTTGTCCAGTTAGAGGGCTGCATACAGTGGGGATACCAAGTGTATATAGAGAACCCATATCCAGAATTACTTTGATTGTGTGGGACACTTTTGGTCTGTTCGGGAAATCCGTCCACATTTCTCTGCCTGTTTTCATTAATTTGGCAAATATTATGAACTGCCCCGGGCCTATTGCAAGATTTTTGTGAGCGTGCTTCCTGGAATGTAATGCACTGATTCCCTGGCTGCAGATCTCCGAGAGTATTGCACACTCCCTCTCTCCACAGCGCCATGGTTATGTGCCTGTCGATGACTATGAAGGGTCTCAGCCACCATATCAGCAGCTGCAGAGAGAAAGGATGTCTGAGCAGCACCACCTTAATCATCCTCTCCCATGCCCTCCCTAACAATTGAACCATGTGTGGGCTCTGTTTGTCCAGTTGTGAGCCTGCCATTAAACATTTCGGTAAATTTTCCGCTCCTGGAGCGCCAACCAGCAGGCACTTTTCCCAATTAGCACGCTCTGCGCACCAGCTGGCCTCATACTTCTGTTTCTCTGACAGATAATATAGTTCTAGGCCTGGAAGCGCCAACACTCCATCATCCAGGTCCCTCTTCAAGACATGGAGTCCCGCCTTACATCTCTTGCCTGCCCTTATCAGAGAAATCAAGAGACTATTTAGCTGTGAAAATGTGTTCCGTGGTATCTTGCATTGTGCATTTTGCAATGCGTACAGGCATCGGGGCAAGACTACCATTTTTGCAACTAATATTCTGTCTGCAGCTGACAGCTGGAGCTTGTTCCAAAAAGCCAACCGAACTCCGCAGTCCTGAGACCACCCGCCCTATGTTGAAGTCGTATTGCTTTTCTGTCGTGTTGGCAACTTATGTGCCCAGAGAGCGTAACCTGTCCATTTCCAATCTCAGCCCCATTGCCATTAGTGTCTCTCGCGACTTCTCAGCCAAACCGGCTAGTGGGAATGCCAATGATTTGTCTGGGTTCACCTTTAAGTTTAAGCCAGCAATTCTTCCAAATTTCCCCAGCTCGTGCAGCATACACGGCACCACCATCTTTGGTCACTGCTGATACAGGAGCACATCATCACTGTAGAGTGAGACTGTATGCACCTTGTCTCCAATCTGGACCCCCCATTCTCTCAGAGTAGTGCATAAATGCTCTGCCAAAGGCTCAATGGCCAATTCAAACAGGAGAGGTGAGAGGGGGCTTCCATGTCTAGTGCCTCTACCAATGTCCCATTTCTGCAAGATAAATACGCCTGATCAAACCCAAGCCACCGGCCTAGTGTATAACAGCTTTACCTACTCTAAGAACTTTGGTTCAACTACTAGCATGATGAGAACTGCCTACGTGTAGTCACAGCTCACCATATCAAATGCCTTTTCTATGTCCAAGGATATCAATGCCACATCCGCCACAGTACCCTCAACTGAGATCATAATAAGCGTAAGTCTTTGGATGTTCATAAGGGTACTTCTGGAGGGGATAACGCCACATTGATCCTCGTGCACCAAGGAGTCAATCACTCCTTTTAGACTGTTTGCAAGGAGCTTCGCTAACACTTTCACGTCTGTGTTCATCATAGGCAGCAGAAGATATGATCCCAGCTGTGCGGGATCCCGATCTGATTTTGGATTCATTACTATGGTCGCTTCACACTTGGGCTGCGGGTGTTCCCCCCTTATATTTAGCCTCTTCAAATACCTCCAACAGTTGTCGCGGGAGTGTGGAATTTATCACTGCCTGAGTCACTACTTGCTCCCCCCTCCCAATGTCTGCATCCTCGCCCTTTCTCCACTCCCATTATCTAAGAAACTACCTTACAGTACCACTGTATATATTAACAGTGGTACTGTAAGGTAGTGTCTTATCACACGCAATGCCTCACCCTGGTCTGACTGTTTGTATTGAACTGTTAGAGTACAATCGGTCCCATAATTTCTGAAGAAAGAAAGAAATTCTGCCCACTCTTTTGTGTCATGCTTCGTCATGGGTAACCTTTCTCCATTCTGGTAAGTGTGTACTACCAGGACAAACTCAACCTCTAAAATGGAGGAGTTCATATTAAATATTAAGTGCAGGGATTCAGAAGAATAAAATTACCTTAGGGTAAAACTCAAAGACTTTCTTTACTAAATGAGTATCCTGGGTAAGTTTAAAAATTAGGAGTGGGGGATGCTTTGAGTTCAATGACTTATACATCCACTACTTTGTGCCAACATGTTTCAGCCACCTGGAATGCCCATACAAGTCAAAGGCCTTTATTAGAGTGGTATTGCTACCTGGTCAACATTTGCATTCATGCATACCAGGCTGTAATAGAGAATCTCTCTCATACCTCAATCGGTTGAAGATAGTAACTCACACAACATATGGATAAAAAGAATATAAGAACACAACTAAATAGATCACATTCTGATTCGATGTGCACCATTAAAGTGAGCAAGAAAAAGCAGGCACTGATGCCTCTTAAGTAATAAATATTGATGTCACTGCAAATCCACACAACACATGTTGGGGAAGTGACTGTTAGACCTGTCAGCCTTAGGGTGATCTTCCCCCAAAATGTTGCCTGCTTGCCTCAAATTTTGCTGAATTCTGTTAGTTGGCCTTAGGACTCTGAACACTTTACCATTACCACCCAGTGATAAGGT
This sequence comes from Calotriton arnoldi, assembly GCA_963921515.1. Classification (NCBI taxonomy): domain Eukaryota; kingdom Metazoa; phylum Chordata; class Amphibia; order Caudata; family Salamandridae; genus Calotriton; species Calotriton arnoldi. Next base: position 794,279 of record CAWUFW010000576.1, read on the forward strand.
GCATGTGCTTTCTCCCCTGAACATGGTTTGATTGACTTATCCACAATTGGCATACTTAATTGACTTATACGTCCCTAGTAGTGTGCACTACATGTAGCCAGGGACAGTAATGTAATGCTACTAGTGGGCCTGTAGCACTGATTGTGTCACCCACGCAAGTAGCCTTTTAGACATGCCTCAGGCCTGCCACTGCAGAGATTTTGTATGCAGTTTACACTGCCATGTCGACTTGGCATTTAAAACACCTTGCCAACTACCCTTTTATTACATACAAGTTACCCCTAAGGTAGGACCTAGGTAGCCCATAGGGCAGGGATCTGTGTAAACAAAAGGTATGTCCCGCAGATCCTGATAGTGTCCTGATAGTGAAAAACACCGACATTTATTTTTCACTACTGTGAGGCCTATCCCTCTCATAGGTTAACATTGGGAATTGCTTATTACAGCTATAATTCCTGATTGAGAAGGAGTAGATCTGTCAAGTTTCATATCACTGGAATGATAATGATACATTTTATTTACTGGTAAAGTCGGATTGATCATTACCCTTTTAAAAATGCTTCTCTTAGAAAGAAGGCATTTTTTCTGCTTTTAGCCTTGTGTGCCTGCAGCCTGTCTCCAATACACGTCTGGGGTGAGTGACAACTGGACTTTGTGCATTCCCTGTAGACAGCCACGGACAAAGGTAGCTTACTTAGGTGTGACTGAGTGGCCATCCACATCCTGATGGGTCATCCTGGACAGAATGGGAGGGAGGAGCTGACACTTACACCTGAATAGGCTGTGTCCGGTTCCCACACAAAGAGCTGGATGCTCTCCTGGAGTGAGTCTGGAGCTAGAACTGGGATGGAGGACCTATGTGCACTTTAAAGCCCTTCTTGGAAGTCACCCTCATTTCAAAGGCACAACTGGGGATACGTACTGGGTCTCTGACCCCACCAAAGTAGTACACTACTGGACCTGTGAAGAACTCTGCCAGGAGGAAAGACTGCTATGCTGCTACAAGGACTGCCACTCTGCTGGACTGCTGCTCTGGAAGAGCTGCTTTTCTGCTGTGCTGCCCTGCAACCCTCTGCTCTTCTGAGGAAGGACTAGACCCATCTTACTTGAACCCAGAGTAACTCCAAGGGCACGCTGGCTTGCCCCCTGTTCTAAGTCTCAGGGATATCAAAGACTTCCCATCAACCTGCAACACCACCTGGACTTTGCTTGCTGCAATTCTTGTCCTGCCACATGGTGCCAACCCAGTTCTGGGACCCTAAAAGTGGGGATAAAGTGCTCCTACAACCCAGAACACACGCAGCAACGCCATGGCGGCGATAGGAATCGGGGCATCTCCCACGATGCTGACACATCGCCGCTGCTTCAAGGACCGCAAACACCACATCGCCTCTAGTTTCGTACGCATCTCTGACTTCGCGCGGATCGGTATCGACACATTGCCTTCAATCCTGTGCTTTGATGACGACACAACACATGTTTCTTCCTGCATCTCGGCTCCGTCGACTACGCGCCTAAGGTACTTCTCAGTGGGCCAAGGCAGGTGCTTGCATCTGACTTGCGCTCCATGGCGGTCAGCCTGAACTTTTGGATTTACCCCAGTCTAGCATGACTTGATAGCTCCAGTTGGCGATTTATGTTTCTAAGCATTAACATTTTATTTATTATTTAAAAATTCATAACTCTGGTTATAATTATTGGTTTTTTGACGTTTTGGTCTTGTTTTATTCATAAAAATATAAGTTATTTTTATAACATGGTGTGGAGTCTTTTTGTGGTCTTCTCTGTGTTACTGTTTGAAGAGTTGCACAAATACTTTACACACTGCTTAATTTAAGCCTGCCTGCTCTGTGCCAAGCTACTAGAGTGTGAGTACAGGTTAATTTATGGCGTGTATCTGACTTATCCTGACTAGGATTGTGGTTCCTGCTTGGACTGGGTGCATACCTCTTCCAACCAGAAACTCAATTTCTAACAGTCAAAATAAATGTTTTCTAGCACTCAACATACTCTCTCTATGGGTCAAAATAACTTCATGGTCATAAAGAGAAAGGCACTCTCTGTAGTCGCCCTCTTGTGTGTGAAAGATAATGTTTAGACATTCATTTTAACAAGACCGGTTGTACCCTTTCCCATCATTGATCATTCTTCAATAAAGCAAGAAAATAATGTTAAATGTTTCAACTTTGGGCCATAACATAATAAAAAGATACTACAAGTCAATAAATACAAAAGAAAAATAACACAAATACAGATATGATTAAAAAGCTTAGGCTTGCAACCTTAGAGCCGAAGACAGTGTTCAATAAAAACAACAATAGACCATATAACATTGTCATACAACATCTGAATAAAGTCCTATTGATACTTCCTTCAGAAAAATATGGCCTGTTTCATCTTCAGCCCACTATTTATTATATATTTATTTTTTTATAAAGCTACAGTGGGTTCTGTTGGGTGATGCAATTGCTTTTCGTAGAAGATGGTGTTTAAGTAATACACCTACACAAAAGGATCACTGAATGATCTGTGGGTTATGCAAACTATGGGTTTGTGTCAAACAACATTGGGCACACCCAGAATCACTTAATGAATTGAACACACAACAGCACTTGTAATTACTTGGTATATTCAAATCATCACCAAAGTTATACAAATATTATTCTGTTTCATATATGGCTGTACACATACAATATACAATACAAAAAGTGACTTTGAGACATCAAGTGAACAAATAGATCTGACAATACAAAATACAAAGAAAGGTGGTCTAAAGCCTAGAACAGAGGAATAATTCATTATATAAAAGTGTGTTCTGTTTTTCGTAGACAGTTTAATCTGAAACCTATATTATCACTGGCACTTTTAAAGGCCGGTTGACAGAAAACATGGATCAATAATCTTGTCATCGACATTTTGACCCTGTAAGTGTGTACTATTGGATAGACATCACACAGGGTTTTCCACAGGACTAAATAAAGGTGAACAGCCTGTGTGGGGGAGACAAATGCTCACATCAGAATTATATGTGTTGTGTGTAAGTAATGGAAACCAAGGAGGACGCCCTAAGCGACTCACCTAGATGCAAGATGGCCTTTGAGAAAAGAGAAACTCCTCCAACTCAGGATGGAGCCCACAATCTGGATCAAAAAGTATCCATAGATGTATGCCCAGTATCCTAACGTGGGTGGGGGGCACCAAAGGCCAAAGGGATTCCATGAATTAAAAGGGTACTCACCTATACCTAAGCGCTGTCTGCATACATGTACATTAGGCAGAGGCCACACGGGGCATCAATAGCTCATCTGTTTTCTAGTTTGATTTAATTGCTATGTTTCCAGCAAGTGCAGTGTTAGAAATGTAGAATGCGGTGAGTGCAGAACATCTTTCCGATCCACATTGGATTCAGGAAAGCACAAGAATAGGATGTATGTAGTCTAAAAGCAGTTGTACGAAAAAAGCATCTGAACGTGTACATAAGAAAGTCAAAGTGGGCCTCACCAGCTCACCGGTTCTGTGTTGCCAGGAAGATTAAATGTGCAGTCTGTGGTAAGTGCAACGTTGAATGCCCGCACTGCGGCAATTGTAGAATCACTTTCCAATCCCCTTTGGATTCTGGAAAGTATAAAAAAGTAATATATTTAAAAAAAGATTGTTTTGACACTAAGGGGCATATTCTCAAGGACTTATCGCCGATTTATCGGTACTTTAGCGCTGCAAAAGTGGCGATAGATTTATCGCCCTATTCTCAAGCTGGTGCAAACTGCCGACATCGCCAGTTTTCCTGCGATAGCTACCGCAAAAAACATTGCCGCGGATGAGTGCGACAACTAACGCTAATGATATGCAGAGTAGGCGTTCCCGTGCAAAAACACACAAAAACACCACTTCGCGAGATTCTCAACGACCAGTGAGATCTGCGATGCAACCCAAGAACAGGCGATAAGGAGCGTTAGCTGCAGGGATTTAACACCTGCCTTTTACTGGTGCTAAGGAGGACGACTACCTGCAGTATGAAAGGGAGCCCAGCCCAGAGCCACATCTGAAGACCCACAGATGCCATGGAGACAATGAACATGCAGCTCGGAGACCCAAGAGGGCCACAACACCCACTGCCACCACCACCAGGATCCCCCCCTCTGGATTCCCCCCCTCCGGACTACCACCGAGGCAGCGCAGGACAAGACAGTGGACCTTCCGAAAACGGCATGGCCCCTCAGCCACACAAGTGCAGAATGTGGGGAGAGGTGGGAACCAAGTATGTGTGAAGGAGGCAACTCACCCATGAAGAAGAATGTACACAATGCCAAACTGTGGCGGTGATGTGCTGGACAGACCACAGAATGCAGAGCACAGACATGTCCATGTGGACATATACTGCTGGGGTATGTAGTGTTGTGGACAGTGGACGCAAACATGTTACCTCAGGCAGTGGGGAATACCTTGGACATGTAGCTGTGCCGTCCCCCCCTGTAAGTGTAAGCGCAGTGGGCTGGGCCGGCGTACGCCACTCTAGCGTAGGAGTGTGGATAAAAAGGCTGGGGCCCTGGGCGTGGTTCTCTTCCGTGATGGGCAACGCGTCTGCCAGGGTGGCGCACCTCACCCTGCCACGAGTCCACCGCCGTGACCTCCAGACTCCACAACACAGGCCCCCAGCGCATCCAGCGGCACAGCAACACGGAGTCATGTATGTGCCGGATACTGCCTTAGTCCTACACTGCGGTCAGCAGGTCCCACAATTCAAATCGTGCCACATTTCTGTTAATGGAGGAAACCACGAGTCAACAGACATTGCCCCCAGTGCGGCCCGCCCGGACGACGCATTATCGTTGGCTGTGCACCTGCTGAGCGCTCCAGGTGCCACTGACCCTGTGCAATACAAGTCGACGCCACGTGGCAAGATTGAGGCAGAATTCATTAGGCAAAAAAACATTGCTCCCAGTGCGGCCCGCCCGGACGACGCATCAGAGCAGGCCGCGCAACTGCTGAGCGCTTCAGGTGCCACTAACTCTATGCAGCTCAAGTCATCGTCACGTGGCTGTGTGCCCTTGCTGACTGCTGCCTCCGGCCTACACTGCGGTCAGCAGGGCTCGCAAATCAAATTGAGTCTTGATTCATTTATGGCAGAGTCCAGTAGGAAACAGACATTGCTCCCAGGGCGGCCCCCCGGACGACGCATCAGCGCAGGCCGCGCACCCGTTGATCACTTCAGGTGCCTCTAACTCTGTGCAGCTCAAGTCATCGTCACGTGGCTGTGTGCCCTTTCTGACCGCTGCCTCAGGCCTACACTGCGGTCAGCAGGGCTCGCAAATCAAATCCAATCCTGACCTGCAAGGACACGCCATCATCGCTGGCTGCACACCCACCACCACCGCCAGAACCACCTCCATCCAACAACTGCCAGAGTCGGAGGAGTCTCACAGCCAGCCTATCTAAGTTGCTCACACCTGTCTTGGATGCCATCATCAGCTTGATACCCTGCTCAGCTCTTCAGGTGCCACTAACTCAGTGCACCACAACTCATGGACCCTTTATGATTGAACCTGTGTGTGTGATCCGGTGATCACTGTTCTAGTTGTTGCCAGCACCAACCACTCCCTGAGGGCTGGCTTACACTCACCCCACACCCATCCAGCACAGGCGTCTTCGGACATGTGACCCTGGTAATAAAAAGGGGCCGGGTGCACGTGCCCGTAGCCAGTTCCACTATCTATCTAAGTGTGTCCGTGTGGTCATTATGTATGCATGATGGGCCAGGGCCCTGCCACATTACATTGTGCTGTGGACAGCGGACGCAACCATGTCACCTCAGGCAGTGGGTAAGACCTTGGACACGTAGCTTTGTCGTCCCCCCTGTATGCGTAAGCGGAGTGGGCTGGGCCGGCGTATGCCAAGCCAGCGTAGGGGTGTGAAGGATTTGTCCGGGGCTCTGGGCGTGGTTCAGTTCTGGCCTGGACAAGGAAGTAACTAATGAGTGTGTCACTGTTGTAGTGTCGGCGCCACCCAGTCCGCAATCGACAATGTTGCAATGTAGCATGCACCCGGAGGGCGGGCTCGCATGAACGGGGAAATGAAGGAGCGCAAAACCGCTGGGGGTCTTGACTCATACATGCCAAGTGTTGTGTGTATCTGTATTGCCGCAGCATGAGCCAAATGCCTAGCCTTAATCGCAGCGCGAGTTCAGCCAGGCATGAACCCTACATCTGTGTCCGCCCTATCCTTCCCACAGGCCTACACTCACGTGGCCGCCCACCTTCAACGGCCAACATCACAGTGTCGTTGTCAGGCTTGTGGACATGCGCAGACAGGCATGACAATGGTGTACCGTAGGAGTCCAAGTGATGCAACCGCGCAGCGCACACAAGTAAATAGGCTCAGGGGAGGGAGGAGCAGCTGTGAGGCAACGTAACACAGTGATGCCGCTCATTTGCCACATGCAAGACATGTCAAACATGAATCCCAAAGTCGGACACATCCCACCCCACCCCCAACGCGCCACTTCACATTTCCTGAATGCAAGCAGATGACAAACTAACATTAGGGATGAAAGCTCCTTTGTCTGAACTATGAGACGGAAGCACATCTGCACCTCCGACCTCGGAATTGCTTGTGCCCGGCACCCCCTGACAGATACTATAGCAGCTGATGATGACTCCCACACTATGCACAGCCTGACGAAAGACCAATGTATACACACCCCACACACAGAAGTCCTTGCTCGAAGTTATCTTGCATGGAATGGCCTTCACACTTACTCCCACACCATCCCAGGCGTACAACCGTTGCACACTTCCAACAACTCATTGATCCGAGCTGTGGCATTTCATCCACAGAACTGGCGCAGGTCAGAACAGTGCCACTTTAACCAGGGCCACTAACGCAATGGCAGACCATCCCGGACACATGCACAACCCCTGTCAGGTGGAACTGTTCTGTGCATGTATGCTGCATTTACTGGGGGCACTGCCATTGGTGGTGCTGCCGATCAGTTAACGGCTAAGCTTCCGCCTTACCAACGTCACCTGCGTGCAGCCTGTGTTTCATTGTCGCTCATGCATATTCGAGTGGTCCATGGATGTCTGCCTATCCAACAGGACGGTAGCCGAACTGGATTTTGACATGTGTGTGTGCCCCCTGTTGGCCCACGACCATTAGTGTCACCGTGACACCCATCTATGGGATGCCTGGATACTTGGCATACATGCTGGCAGTTGGACCTGGGAGATTGCAGAACTCCTAGTGTACAGTGACCAAATTGAGCCGCTCCCCTATTGGGCTGTAGTGCTAATTGGTGAAAGGGGGTGGACGCAGCACATCTGTCCGGACCTGCTAATGGTTAGCCTCGCCGTCCTGTTCGATGAAGTCGACAACGACCTCATGTTGGAAATGATTGCCTACGAAGCTGCACTAGCTTTCATGGATGTGTAACTACGTACCTGCAGACACAACAGTTTGGAACACATTGCACATGTCCCGACACCTTGTTGGAACTTGGGGTTCTGGTCACATCTCCCACGACGACAGTGGACATGGCTGCATTCGCCTGGACTCCGAATACATGAGCTGACAACAACGCGGGTAAACACACCTGTGAATGGTGCGGCACTCCCCGGAGTGGACAGCGGCGCTTGGCAACGTTCCACATTCTGACATACTGCTGCATTGGTCTGCATGTTGTGGCACTTTTCTTGGTCGTACTGACACGCATAAGCTAATAAAGTCTACGCACCTTCACTTGTATTCAACTGTGATGAGTGTTGATTTGTATGACAATGTGTGTCTCACTGCCTATCTGGGTCACGTCCATACATGCATTACTACACCATTAGGGATGTGGGGTTGTACTAGTACATTATCATCTCAAAGTTTCCTGCTATGCCACATGCGAATGGCCATTTTCCACACACAAGCTCCAGCAGTTGTGTCCTCTGTTCTGTTGTGCTGGTGTTGCTGTTTGTTCAACATTGTTGTAAATGTTGCGGTGCTCTGGATCTTATGTGTGTGTGCTGCATTGTAGGTGAGTTGCCCCTTCAGCTCTGATTTGGCTGGCCCTTCTCCCTTTCAGGCGGTGTGGCTTTCACTTCTGTGCTTATGCAGTGCTGTGATGTTGCAGACTTAGGTAAATTGGGCTCTTGGTTGGTGTTGTGACTCTTGGCCATGGTTTGTCCGCAGATGTGCTCTACTTAATTGTGCATGTGTGCCATTGTGCCCATCTCCCCCGTCCCCCAGTCCCTGGTGGTTACTCACCCTGTTGCTGTTGTGTCGGGTCATGTTGAGCAGTGTCCGGTCCCCCAACTCCTGCCACCGTCTCCACACTGATGACTGTGGTCACCATTTCCTCCATCTCATCCAGCTCCTCCTGTGGCGCTGGACTCCCACCTCCAGTCTGCATTGCTGCCTTCTGGTTGTCTGCGAGTTTCTGCTTGGTCTTGCGCTTCACATTATTCCAGCGCCTCTTGAGCTTTTCCATTGTCCTCCTCAGCACTCCGACTGCATTCGCCTTGTCCAGAATGGACTGCCATATTCCATTTTTTGTTGCCAATGACACAGTGGAGGTGACGTACAGGATCCTGTTTTCCTGCAGACTGAACCGCGTCTTCCTCTTCTTCTTCTCCTTGCCCTTACCTGATCCCGAGGTCCCAGGCTGGTCCTCCGTGGGGCTTGTAGGATTCTGGTTGTCCTCTGTGCTTGCTCCGGCTACCTCCATGGTGCTTCGCAGTTGTTTGTGTTTTGTTTGTGTTTTGTGTTGCCGCTTTTATTGTGCTTTTTGCAGCCTGACTTGTGGGACTTGCAGGCCTGGCGCTGCTTATCGCTGGATATTTTGTCACGGTTGGGCACATCGCAACTTTTTTCACGTTCGGGTTGAGATTTTTATCGCCGTCCCGGTAGTGTTATTGCGGACATTTGCCGCGTTATCGGGGTACTATCGCATGTTACCGCCGTGTTGAGAATGCCACGTTAACACAGAGTTATTTTCCCGCAATAGACGGCGATATGAAAACTTGCGTTCTTGAGAATATCCCCCTAAACCTGCGAGAAAGCCAGTCAAAAGGGGCGGCCCGGTACTCACCCAGATCAGCTTAAACTTTGGCGTTGTATTCCGGCGGTGCGTGGAGAGTAAATGCGGCCGGGGAAACACTTATAATATACTGAAAAAAAAGTGGATGACGGCCGCTGAGTAAGCGCGCACGTCTGCTCACCAGGTTGCATAGATAACCTCATCATATGTATGCACTGAGGAATCCAAGGAATGCAGTGTCATCCAGCTAGTGGATGCTCAAGGTATTGTGATGACGCTGTCATGCACGTTTATTGAGAGGCAATTACTGTATAAGTGTGCACGCCTACTCCCCGGCTGATGGTGCAACGAGCCTCATTTGACGGTCCGGGTGGGTACACTGAGGTCACCTGGTGTTCGTATGAAAAAGCAGCTTGAGTCCTAAGCAGATTGCGGCCACCGTACTTGACCTAATAAAAACCCTGCATCTGCAAAATGATAGGATCGACATTACTAAGTGGTGGGATGAGCAGACTGGCACTGTGAGACACCAGCAATGCCTTTAGGCCCGGTGCCAACGCTCTCAATCGTGGCTTGTTGTAAACAGTGTTTATAATGAGCCATGACTGAGATCTCTGGAGTTGAGGCTAAAGGCAGTGCGAGTTTCTCACAGTGCCTATCAGTGGGTCAAAGAGGTGCTGCTTCTGACTCGAACAAAATTAGATTACCTGAAAAGAAATTCTGAAAAATCTACTACCTTTGACTAAAAGCAAATACATGAGTAGAGGAGCACACTGAAAACCATAAAAGGCTCCCGCCCTATGAACTGAACTTACTGCAGGCCCGACAGGAGTGGTTATACGCATACAACAACAAAGAAATCCTGGGGTCTAGAGTATGAGACAGATGTGCAGAGATACTGAAAAATATAGACAAAAAAAGGTTAAGGGATGATCCCTTTAAGGACGTAATCCCTCACCCACCATAGGTGGCATGCTTCATCATATGGGATTCTCCTCTTGGCGGGAAGGCCTAGTCCCACCAAGGGCTACAACCCCCTCTCTATGAGGGAGGAGCTCAGGGATGTTTTAAATCTACTCTGTAAAGGATGTACTAAATCCACCAAATGAGAGCGATATGTACTGGGGAAGGGTGCAGCGCAAAAGAAAATACAGTGTGGGAAGTGATGTTAAAACTAACTAATGAGAACAAATTGCTTATTTTATTAGTATGTTCCCAATGTCAGGGTTAAAAACAGTGCACTTGCAGTATGGATATAAACTGCATGTGTCAGACGAAACAAAAGGTCAACATGTTTCAGCCGTGATGACCCACTAGGTGTCAGGGCTTTCGTCAGAACCTAGTTAGATGCTGCTGCGAACAAACACGTGAATAGTGAACACATATTAAAGAAAAAATGATACTGAAATACAAAACCCATTGTCTTGCTGTTTTCAGTTCAGAACATAGTGAGCGGACCGAATGGGACCAGATACAAAAAAGCACATCAATACCTCTGAACAAGTATTGGCAAAGCTTAATCAGTCAGTCAGTCAAAAAACTTTATTTCGGCTATACAGCCATAAAAGCACAAATGATTGTAACAATACATGATTTACAAAAAAATTATAATACCCAACGATTGAATGTTAAGAAGATAATACAAAGAACCCTTAGATCCATGGGGAATAATATGCTACAATATTATAAAATGTTTTCTGTCCCCACTATTACTCCACACCCTGTGGTTAACCACCATATGTATCAGCTGATGCCAAATTATCTTGAAAACAGAAGTTTAAAGGACATTTAAGACAATAAAAATATAGACGTTTAAAAAAATAATTTAAAAATAGAACATTAAAATTGCTTAACAAAAAGAAAAATATCAAAACAATTTCCCTAGTTGGAGATGTGTGCAAATTTGGATCAATAGCATCTAATGAGAGAACACAATTAAATATTACCCGGCTCTTTTCCCTTTATAATGCCTCTACGTATACACCACATCGCGAATAAAAATCTCGAGGTGGCGACTACGAATAATGGGTGTGTCTCATATTTTAGTAACCTAAAAACCTCGATATAATTTCTAAGCCCCAAATTTCTACGGAGTTGGAGGACCCACTTGGACCTGGACCTTTTATAGGCAGGACAGAAAAGTATAACATGGAGTTCTGTTTCTTCTGTCAAAGTGCAACCAGGACAATCTAGTTGAGTTGCTCCCTTCCATTTGTTTGTAAATGAACGGAGCGGGAGCGTCCCGTGTCTGAATTGTAAAAACAATTTCTTTGCCATGGAAGGTTGGATATTGTCCAGGGCCAACTCCAACTTGTATTGCTGTTTGACATCCAGAAACCTGGAGGTCAAGCAGCATGAATTCATGCTCTGGGACAATTGAACAAACTTGTATTCTTTAAAAGAGAGGGATAGAGACTTTTTAGGGATGGAGGGGCAGGTCTCTTCTGGTGTTAGCCACATATTTGCCCTCCGCAGTGCGTGGCATGTGCTCCTAATGTAAGACTGCCATGGTAAGTTCCCTGCTCCCAGTATGGACAAGACGTCCTTCAGTTCCACCCTGTACGTTTCTAACTCGGGCGTACTCCATAAGCGACGCCAGAATAAAAGTGGACGAGTGGCAATTAAGTCGGCAATAGGGCCAATGCCCAAATCCATCCTTAGTGGGGGTAGGTGGGTGCTTTTTGGGAGACACAACAGCTGCCTGATAAAAGTGTTCTCTGTTACAGATAGAATGTTAGAAGAGCAATGTCCCCAGAGTTCAGCTCCATATATTGAAGCATAAATTTCTGCTGGTGGGCCCACCACTTTGTGGGTACAATTTTTGTGTACTTTTAAAATACCCCCTAGAGACTGTGTTAATTTTAGGTTGGCTTTCTTTACTTTGGTCCCCCAATCCATCTTGTCATTCAGTGTAAGGCCCAGATAATCAAAAATGGACACCCTCTCTAAGGGCCTGCCTTCCATTTGGGGGTGTGGGCAGTTACTAGTATTGGCATGGAAGACCATATATTTTGTTTTCTGGAGATTTATCTCCAAATCCCTCTTCCTACAGAATTGGCTGAACTCTTCCAGTACCCGCTGCATACCCATGGGTGATTTAGACAGGAGCAGCGTATCGTCCGCAAACATTAAAGCTGGTATTTTGCGGTTCGCTAGCCTTGGTGAATCTATGTCCTTCAGTGCCAGGAGAGTTTCAATTAGACCATTTAGAAAGAGGGAGAACAGAGTCGGCGCTAAGACGCATCCCTGTCTCACCCCTTTCTCTACAGGGAAGGGAGCTGTCAGTTCCCCTTTCTTACCATGTCTTATCCTCGCATAGGTGCCTTCGTGTAGGCGCTTCAGCTGCTGACAAAGATATTCTGGTGCTCCCATGTCATGGAGTAAGCCCCATAGCTGATCGCACTGCACCATGTCAAATGCGGATTTGAGATCCACAAAGGTTAGGTAAAGACTACCACCCTCCAAAACTACAGTTTTCCAATGGATCAATTGCAATCTGAAAATCTGGTTGATGGTCGAAGTTTTTGACCTAAAACCAGCTTGTAAAGGAGTTAATACATTCATCTCATCCATCCATGATTGCAATTGGCCCAGGAGAACACGGGCAAATATCTTTTGGGTAACATCAATAAGGCTTATTGGCCGGTAATTTGCCGGATTGAGAGGGGAACCTTTTTTATAGATAGGAATAATTTCTGCGCCAGCCCAAGTCGGAGGGAGCGCCATACCTTGAAGGATGGCGTTGAATAAGGTCTGTAGATAGGGTGCCCATACTACTTGTTCATTTCTAAACAGGTCACCAGGGATTCTATCCAGCCCTGGTGCCTTGTTTGGTAGCAATTTAGCCAACGCCAAAGAAACCTCTGCCAATGTACAGAGTGGTGGACCAATGTTTGGGGAAATTTGATCAGTAACTGGTGCCCTATCAGCTACATCTCCATCTAGGGGCCTTGAATATAAAACTTCAAAATGGGATCTCCAAGCTTCTTCCCCCAAATTTGGTTCAATTGCTGAGTTGCCTTCGGATTTACCAGTTTTTACTAGATTCCAAAAGCCTCTCATATCTCTATCATCTAAAGCTTTCTTAATTGCTTCCCATTTTTCAATCTCCCACGCTGCTTTGGCTTCAGCTAGGGTTTTTTTATAATGTGCCCTGGTATCTTTGATACATAGGTTATCCTTTTCCTTAATCCCAAGTAAGCGTGTTCAGCTTCCCTACACGCTTTGTTATACCAGGGGTGTTTCGGTTTGGGGTCAGGACTATTATTATTTTCGCCATTGTAAAAAAACTCAGCTAAGTTTAAAAAACATATCCTGGTGGTTCTTAACTAACACCAACAGAGCTTCATGGCCTCGACTATTTTCTGAAACGGCAAATGCGATTTCTAAAAAAGGAATAATTTGTTGATAGAGGGAGACCATTTTTTCAGTTGATTGTACAAATGTTCCCCATTGTACTCTTCTACCTCCTTCAGTTGAAATTAAATTTGGGACAGATTGTATTGGCATACCCTGGTCATCCTTTGGCTGGGAACAGGCTATATCTAGCACCAATGGATTATGGTCACTTTCACATCGGGATTGGACCGAAAAGTCCATAATTCTGTGCCATATCTCAACGTCTACTAGGATATAATCAATTGTAGATGCCTGTCCCGGTTTATTGAAAGTAGGATTACCCGGACTGTCAGAGGGGAAACGACCATTACATGCCCTAAGCGAATGGCTAAATGTAAGTGAGTTCATTTGAAGAACAAGGGGGGGTCCACCCCCTTATTGGGTAGATGTCACAATCTGGAATTGCCCAGACTGAATCTTCCTCTCTTGTAATGGTGGTGGTATCGCCATTAAGGGGTCGAAATGGCAATTAAAATCCCCTCCAATAATTACATGTGCAGACTCAGGTAGAGTGAGGAGAAAGGAGGCCAAGCAGTCTAAGGTCTGTGAGGTTTGCCCCTGCCTCACTGGGCGGGAATAAATATTAATGATGGCCATCTTTAGAGAGTTGTCAAAAGAGAGGAGGATACACAAAGTATCCGGGGAAAAAGTATCTACCATCTTAATAGTGCAACCCAGGTGTATACCGGCCCAGATGCAAAGGCCCCCTGAAGGTCTCCCCCTGGGCCCCTGGACAGCTGGAATACAGTATGCAACATATCCTACTCTATACAATGCTATCGTTGACCATGTTTCCTGGAAAAGACATAGCTCGTGTGTATCTATATAATCTCCCCAGTCAGGGAGATCCATTTTAGAGGTAAGACCTGCTATGTTCCAGGATAAGATCTTAGTGTTCTGTGATTCTTCTACTATTACAGACTGTGTATGCAAGGAGCCCCCCTCCTGTTGTAGTACTTGGTGCAAAATCCCCACCCGTCCCTGTGTGGTACGATGGAGATCCCCAGGTGTTTTAGTCGGGGCACCAAAAGTGCTAACTGTAGATGTAGCCTCATAAGTTCTCAGAAGGTTGATCAAGGAGCACGTATCTTTCATAATTTTGGGTCTCAGCTAGCTGATTATCCGTACGTTCCAGGTATTTAACAGTAGGATTTAGTCAATCGACCAGGTCTAGGGGGCTAAATCTATTACTGACAGGAATGTTAAATGGCGCGATAGTTTCAAAACCCCGACCCATATTTAACAAGTTCCCAGTCTGGGATCTCTTTTACCACTTTTTATACACACTTTCCATTCTCTCTAACAAGGGACTAGGAGGATAAAAATAGCCTAAGGGGAGTGTATAAATACTACTAGTCTCCCTGGGCAATCCCCATTCAAGAATGTGTTGGACCACCCTGGTGTCTCTGAAGTTAATCAGAACACAGTCCCCCGGAATTTCTTTCCGCCTCTGTCCCAACCAACTAACCCTACGTGCAAATAGAAATTCGCTATGTATTAGGTGGGGGAGAGGTCTGTGTTTGTTTAACCAAAAGATGATTTTGTTTTTTAAAACAGGATAAGACTCCCCACGACCTATTTCCAACTCTGGTACTACAGCTAGTATGACCACATAGGGAGTAGAGGCTGGGGGGAGATCTATACATGGCAAAGTGGAAATCGTTTCCCTTGAGTTAGGTTGAGATGTATTCTTATTATCTGCTTTGTGATTACTAAGTGGCAGGCGTCACGCTGGCAGACCTGGAGTTGTTGCCATATCCCTAGGGCCATGGGCGATATCTACAACGTGAGTCGCCCTGTTTTGGAGAGTAACTAGGGCCTGGTTTTGTTGGGTTAGGGGGATAGTCCCAATTGGGGCATTCGTTTGCGCTAATAGTTTTTGCCCTTCAGGGACAGATAGCACAGTGGAGACAGGTGGAGTCACGAAGTTTCGTTGGGGAACAGTGGCCTGGTCCAAAGATTTAATAGATTCAGTAGTGTGCAAAATTATGTCAATTTTACTCCCCCAAGAATCCACCAATGAGGTCAGCTTTTCAATTCGTCTCATTGCAACTTCTAACTCAGATTTTATAAGATGTTCAAGGTAAATGTTAAACTCTTTTACCAGGTATGTTGCTCATATCAGTGGCTCCATTGATTCTGTGCTACTTTCACCGGCTACATGTCCCTCTGGCAATTGATTTGGTGCCACCACAGGGATGCGAGTCACATGTTTGCCTCCCTTGTGATCTTTTTGTTTCCGATGTGCTCCTTTCCTTTTTGCCCCTCCCCCCCCCCCCATACCAGTTTTACTCGGATTTTCGAGAACTATGTTTTCTTGTACAGACAATGAGTCTGGGGTGGTCGGGAGATCTAATGTTTGGGAAGAGTGGAGTACTCCTGACTCCATAATTGGTGAGGATCTTGGAATCGTTGGTGTTATGGAAAGGCGTCTCTCAGTGCGTTCTATTTCACTGGAGACGGCTCCTATTGCCTGCTGTATCATTTTGTTAATAGCTGTAGGTTTGGCAGTAGGGGTTCGCACAGGGGCCTTTTGCCTAGTGTTTAGCCTTGTAGGCGGGGGAGTACTCTTCCCCATACTTATTTGGTGAGTAGGCCTCCCCAGACCAGAATACGGCTAGCAAATGCTATTCAATTGGATTGAACGAGCGTGCTCCCCACTATGCCTCAAGTGCTTCAATCCTTAGACTTTACTCTTTGAAGCCCCCACAGACTTTCCCTAGTTTGACAGCACACTAAGTTAACTAATGCACAGTCGTTAAACATAACCACTCACGTAAATCAAATTAACAGGGGGGTGGCCCAGCCCAGCCTCAATCAGTCTCGGACGGGCTCAGACGGGCCCGCCCTTGGCCCGGGCTTCGCCCGGCACGTCCCGCGCACGTCCCGCGCTGCGGGGGTAGAGGCTGCGCTTTATGCGCGAAGATGGTCCGGTGCCTCCCCCTCGTCAGCAAGACCCGAAACACCTGGGTGGGCTCGCGTTGCACCCTGGGTGATGTAGTCCTCCAGAGGGTGATAGAGCGGGATGCGGCGTCCAGAACAGGCGTTAGCAAAGATCAGCGCCCACAGCAAGGATCACCAGTGTCACCAGAAAAGGACGTTGAAACAACAACGGGACCCTACAATTAAAGGAACCTCAGTCTCCCCACGAATCAAAAATGCAATTATAGCTTCTTTTGTTGGAGAAAAAGTTTTTTGTATGCTTACCCGTATCGTGCGGGTAAGTTACCTCACCTCTACCTGGCGACAGCTCAGGGAAGGGAGGCACCGCTCTAAAGAGATGTGAATACACAAATATTATGATCACACCTCGCCCAGTCACATGAGAAAAATACTGAACTGGTACATTAACAGTTAATGAAAGACTTGCTCAAAACAACAAACCTATCTGCCTAAAAACATGAATTGGATGCTGCTGACATGTCCACGTAATTCTTCGGGCACTCAGAAAAGCACTGATGGTGTCACGAGTCCACCCTATTTCATAGGATCTGAAATTATGACCCGCCTACGTAGTACCCATATCTGAATGCACCTACAAACTTATTCCTGACTCATCCGGAACAGGACCATAGGCTGTATCCATGTCCTTGCTCCGAAAATCAGCCTTAGTAGTAGACAAAGTGCACAAAAAAGTCCCTTAGTGGGACCCCAAATCGTTATTTAATGTTATAGGGGTATGACAAATAAATCTACCGTCAAGCACTATCACCCGGTCTAGGACCGGAGTGAGCGGAGACAAAGAGAGCGTCTCATCACATGCTGTGCTCACTACCCACATAAACGGGGGTCACTATTCCCACAGGGGGCTGCTCATTACAGACTGTGCCCGTTGTCCCGATGCAAACATGAAACGTAGCATACATGTCTAATCTGTTGTTAAAAGAGATTGCTTCCCGATCTACATCCCCAACCCAAGAAAAACATATTTAATCAAAGGTGGAAACGGCTTTCTTATGAAAGTAAGCTGCAAAACGACACACTCACTCACCTCTCCGTCGGTACCCCAGGCCGTGTTGAGCCGTAACCGGAGGTGGAATATGAGGTGTAGTCGAGTGCCTTAAATACACTTTGCTGAGTCTCAAGTGAGTACAGGTGCGGAGTTCCCCGTGCATGCCGGGAAATGTAGTTAATCTACTGTAAATACGCGTGAGACTGCACATCTACCTCATTCAATCCCTACTTCTATTAACTTCAAAGCTGTTGAGAAAAATAATGCCTCGGGAGCTTGATGCTAAAATGATCATAAAAATAGCGTGTGATACACCACACCGAAAACCGATAGGGAGAGACACGAGGTTATGTGAAAAGCATGTGCACTCCCGCATGCTCAAAGGTTTTCACACTGATTATATTTCATATTTCGTAAAGCTTAAAGTCAAAACAAGATATATTTCATTCGTTCAATCAGTCTGTAAGGGTAAAAGAACTACAGACCTACAAACAAAATGAAAATAAGAAAAATAAAACATAACGCTGTACCTCAAGTGTCGGAGGTGAGAATCGAACCCTCCAGATAGAGGTGAAAGTTGTACCGTGGGCACTCAACACTACCTCTGCGCCATAGAATCTCACTGAGTAGTGGTGTCTCAGCAGTGTGTAGATCCTTACTTATAGTCTGTATTTTAGTATATATACAAGGCAGACAGAAAGTTTGGGAAGTGCCAAATGGTTACAGTCAATTAATACAGTATGCAACGGACTGGCTAGAATTCATAACATGTTCACATCCCAAACCCATTGTTATACTTTTATTGGGGACCTTTGTCAGTTCTAATTTATCCACCCTCACTAGAAAAGAACATCCGACTGAGTTATTGAGTGTAATCTAAAATGTGATGCGATGTGTGGTTCAGGGGATACATGAGTACGTCAAGAGAATCATCAACTAAAAGGCGAGGGCCTCGTCGTCTGGTGAGGTCTGTAGTCTCACCTAATATCTAGTGCCAATACCTAAGTATGTTGGAGACCCACAGCTAACTGACAGATCACAAGGCAACCCATGGAATATCGTCATTTAAACCCTTGGTGTCACTCTGTAATCTATGCACCCACCTCTGCTCACGTCTGAATAGATAGGTCAATATATCTGTCCCATGGGCAGGGATGTAAGGTTGTTCAAGTACCGTCCACCTGAGATCGTCTGGTGCATGATTCTTCTCTAAGAAGTGTTTTGTAAGTTTAGTTGCAGATTTGTTGCATCGAATGGTACTCTTGTGCTCAAGAATACGTGTCTTAACCTTGCGCATGGTCATACCCACATAGCGCATCTCGCAAGGACAAGTGATCAAGTATATTAGTTTGTCACTGTTGCAATTAGTGTGGTGAGAAAGTATCCATGGTTTGTTAGTACCAATCTCGATCGAGAGTGTGTGTCGTCTGTGGACATACAGCACAAGAGCCGCATGGGAAATGCCCTTTCACCGCTGGTTATCCCCATAGAGTGGCTTGATCTTGGGGTCTCTTGGATTTAGGCCGTGTGTGGACCAGCTGATCTTTCATATTCGTATTTCTCATAAATGCAAACAAAGGTCGTGGAATAGGGTCGTTCCCAATGTTCAAAATGTTCCAATTGCGAAGAATACTTTTCTTGATTTTATTAGAAAAACTACAGAAAGTATTCACACACGTAATTCGTGTGGTCGCTTCTTTCGGTGTTGCTAGTTCTAACAGAGCCTCTCTATTGTTTTTGGCCGCCCTCTTTCTTGATCTTCGTATCAATTTCACAGGGTAGTCTCTGTCCTGTAACTGGGAGGTCAAATTTTTTGCATGTTCCTCATATTTTGATCTTGAGGAACAATTCCTCTTGATGCGTAAAAATTGCCCGTAGTGCAAATTGTCTCGAAGGAACTGCGGGTGATAGCTATTATATGATAATAGCGAATTTCTGGCCATCGGTTTCCTGAAGAGTTCAGTGCCTAAACCGTCACCCTCGGGGAAAATCCGGATGTCAAGGAATGGTAGGCTGATGTTGCTATATTCACATGTAAAGTTCAAAAATTAATTCCTGGTATTCAACTATTGGTGGAAGTCACAGATAGTACTGGGTGTCCCATGCCATACGACATACACGTCGTCAATATAGCGTTTCCATACCCGGATGTGGGCTCTGTATGGATTAACCGCTGATAGAATATGCTCCTGTTCAAAAAGATGTACATAGAGGTTCACCAAGCTTGGGGCGAAAACGATGTCCATAGATGTTCCAGATATTTGCAGATATAATCTGTCCTCAAATTTGAAGAAATTCTCTTTCATAGCGAGACGGGCACATGTCATGTGGTAATACGCATGCCAATATCTACTTTGAAGTTGGTCCAGTACCATCTTTCTGATATTTGGACGCCCAGTTCTTTTTTCGGAGGCAGCGGTGGGGGCAGGACTACAGGCCCCAGCGTTACTCGCGGCAGGATACTGCCAGAACGTCCAGCAGAGCCCGGAGGCGCCTACATTAGCCAGCAGGAGTTCCCGCTGCGCGGGACGCCCAGTTCTTTTTGCAGCAGTAGGGACAGGACAACAGGCCCCAGCGTTACTTGTGGCAGGAAGCTGCCAGTACTTCCAGCAGCCTACATTAGCCAGCCGGGGTTCCTGCTGTGCAGGTCGCGCCCAAGCATGGCCCGGGAGTAGACCGGGCCAAGAGCGGGCCCATCTGCGCCCGTCCACGGCTGTAGGAGGCTGGGCTGAGCCACCCCTCTTTGCTGCTGCATTAAATAAGGATACCCTCATTCTACAAGGGTGAGTCCCAATGTTTTATTCTCTTGAGAAGCTTGCCAAGTCCTAACCATGGGAAAACATAAATGCACTGGTGGCGTTTCTGTTGCGGAGCCACCAGCCAAGGTAACCACTATTGACAAAATGCTCCAGAGGGCCATTGGAGCTATAGCCACAGAAATAGAGCTCACTGAGAGAAGGCTCTCTCTTGGAGGCGGTGGAGAGTCCCCACCCAGTAGGTCAAGAACAATACCTCCCACATCCATACTTATGCCCTCAGAGGTCCCTGTAGAATCGGGAGCAGCCACTATATCTACGTCCTCCGGTACCCAAGTCTTTGGGTCTACCAGGTCCCCCTTAACCGCTTCTTCAGTAAAGGGGAAGAAACCACAGGAAATCCTGGGGTCCAAATCTAAATGGGCTGATTCTAATAAGTCATCTATGACAAGCAATTCAACCCCTGCTCTGCCCGTAAAATCCAAAGCCAAATCCCGGAGAACCCACCAACAGAAAGGGGGGAATGTCCTGACATAACCAAACCGGAATGGATAGACACCATTGTGGATGATGTGATGGACCAACTTAAGGGGCTGATTCGTTTAGAACTTACTCCACTCCTGGAAAAATTGACTGTTATTGAATCCACTGTACTTTCTCTGACCAAAGTCAACCCGCCGATTGAATGTCCTCAGCCAGAAGTCTCTCTCCCTCACAGAGAAAAGCTTGCAGGAGCTCGCCCCCACAGACCCTCAAATCACTTGTTCCAAGGCCTGCCCAAGAGTCTGGAGAAGGTTGGGGGTGCTTGCCCAAAAGTCATTCATCATACGTCTGATACTACCCTCCATAATCACAGAGGCACCCTGGGTAGGAAGAGAATGGTGGACTCACCTTCCTGTGACACCAAGGACCTTGCGACTATTGATCTTCCTCGGGAAGCATGTCCCTATGTGGTTGTGATGACTGGGGTCCTTGGACTTAGGGATGGGCTAAGGGAAACCTATATACAATTAAGAAGCAAGTGCCTTAACTGGCTGGGGAAGTATAAGGACTTTCCTATCGAGAAGGCTAACGACATTCTGTTTACACAGCATGTGGGTTGGCTTGGGAAGGGGGCCAAGGATTGCCCGGAGACTGCATGATCATCAGTTTAGGGACCCTGCTGCAGTCCATAGGTTGCTATTTAAAGATGGCTTCGAACCCATGAGGGTTTCTGGGGTGAGATTATTTCCCTAGGGTTATTTTTACAGGCCCCACCTAAAAAAATAACTTCTAGGTCACTGGAAGCCACCTCTAGCCTCCAATCTTTGTGCCCCATGTACTTGAACCCCAACCAGCCATAGTTAGGGGAACTGTACAATATCCCAGTGCACAATAGGTATGGTTCGCTGGAACATGTTGATTGACTTAATGAAGGAAGCAGTCCTATTCATGTCTTGAGTGTTAAACCTTTTAGTAAGGTAAATAGTGGGAAGAAGATCTATGCTTGTTCTTACGGTCATAGTCAGGGTGGTAATTCAAGCTTGGGACCTTTAGTACCATTACAGCACTGCGAGTGGCCTACAGTGAAAGGAGCTTCTCAAGAAATAGATCGTGAGGCTGACCTCTGCGGGAGTACTGAACCCGTCCCTACTTGCATTCAACCAGATCCTAAAGTGTTAAACCCCCCATTAGTTGGCAAGCCATCAGACCCAGTGGGCGGCAGTCATATGGTATACACCGGGGGCCCCCAGCAGACTAGGCACCCTCTAGGGATGCATAAAAAACTAAGGATACTTTCCTGGAATGTTGCGGGTCTGGGCACTAAACTGGATGATCCTGATTGGACTAACTATATTAGCACATTTGTCTTTTCCAAGAAACTTGGCTAACAGCCATTCGAACTTCGCTATATTCTGTGCTAATGCCAGGTCGATTGGCAAGGGAAGACCTTTTGGGGGACTCTCGGCCTGGATTAGGGTGCATGTGGGATGTAAGGTGCTGGGGTAAGAAATAGTTGCAGAGAACATTCTCTATCTATCTATTAAACTACCTAATGGATGTTTAGTCAACATCTACAACATTTATTTAAGACCTTTCGCAAAGCGTCAGGAATCCCTAACCATAGAAGTATTAATCTCACACATAACTGGCCTTCACCCTTTTGTGTAAAAAATAGTGGGGGGCGATTTTAATTGTCAGTTTGAACCCCTGGATTTGGTTAATCTTTACTCCCTGTCGGAAGAGGACAGAACTTGTTCAATTCCTGCACTTATTGTTCCCCCTATTAAAAAGTTGTCCCCCTTGGCGATACAACTAAATGCCCTAACCTTTAATTGCATGATTCGAGCATGCAACGTAAGGCCCAAATCTGACAGAAAAGGCAGCCACACCTTTAATAGAATTGGTAGTACCAGCCTCATTGACTATATCCTCTTAGATGTCAAATTCTGTCCGTCCTTAGAGGACATGATGGTGGCGCAGAGGCATGATAATGTCCATAATGCCCTTGAAGTGGAGCTGGAACTTCCATCAATACAAACCCAGCTATCTCACTCACAACCACTTGACGAGAGGTGTAAACTAATGTATAATAAATGAAGAATCCAGTGGGCAGCTGTCACTAGGTCTGAGTGGGCCCTGAGATGAATAAATAACAAGGTGGGCCAACCTCTGGAGATTTTTAGCACTCTGAAGCCTGGGCCTTTTGAGGAATCAAACACAAGGAAATGATGGATGAAGCGCTGAAATTTTTCAGGCACTCACCTCCAGTCACAGATCTGGGTTGAATCCATCATCATTCTTTAGCTCACTTCGCCACCCCAGTTCAGACCCAGCTATATGCAAATCAGTCTCGATCCTATGCATCATGGGAACAGTGCAGCCCGAACTGCCAAGCCAGGTCTTCCCTGGACCGGAAACAAGCATCCTGGGACCGGTTTCAGGGTAACACCCCTCATCTACTGACCCGCTGGACCCCGCGGACCGTTCACCAACTCCATCACGGACATCATCTGCCCGCATGCCATCGCATCCACCAACTACACCCTGCTGGGAGACCTCAACTTCCACATCGACAACCAACTGGACCCCAACACCACATCCCTCCTGGACAACCTCCACAACATTGGACTCCGCCAAATCGTGACCGAACCCACGCACTCAGCAGGACACACCCTCGACCCCCTCTTCACGACAGGAAACTCCATCACCTTCAGCCACACCACCGAACTCCCATGGACTGACCACCGATGCGTCCACTTCACCTTCAGAACACCCACCATCCACAGACACCGGCACCTGCTCCCACGAAGAAACTGGACCAGAATCACCGACGACCAGCTCACCTCCTAACTCAGCAACTCCACCCCAACCATCACTCAAAATGACGACCCCAACACAGCAGCCCGAACCCTGCACAGATGGATCTCCGACAGCGCCAACACCATAGCCCCCCTCAAGAATATCAACAACACCCACGCCAAGAAAGCCAGATGGTTCACCACCGAACTTCGAGAGTCCAGACGCACCTGCTGCCGCCTCGAAAAAGCCTGGAGGAACACCAAATCCACTGAATCTCACAACAACTTCAGAGCCGCTACCACACCCACCACCAACTAATCAGAAAAACGAGGAAAAAAGCGATTGAAGACAGAATCTCCACACACGCACACAACAGCAAAGAACTCTTCAACATCATCAAGGAGTTCGCCCAACCCACCAGCGAGTCGACTGACAACCCTCCCTCACAAGACCTCTGCGACAAACTCAGCACCTTCTTTTACCACAAAATCAAGAGCATCTACGACAACTTCGACGAAGACAACCAATACACGGAACCCCCACCAACCACCCCCGACACCCTGAAGCAACGATTGACAGCTGGCCAGCCCTCACCACCGAAGACACACTAAAGACAATGAAGTCAATCCACTCCGGGGCCCCCACGGACCCCTGCCCCCACCACATCTTCAACAGAGCAGCCAACACCATCGCACCCATGCTCCGCCACACCATCACCGCTCCCTGGCGACCGCCTCGTTCCCCGACGACTTGAAACACGCCGAGGTCAACCCCCTCCTGAAGAAACCCTCGGCGGACCCCACCGACCTCAAAAACTACAGACCCATCTCCCTGCTCCCGTTCCCTGCGAAAGTTATAGAGAAAGCCATCAACAGCCAATTCGCCACATTCATCGAAGAGCACAACATCCTCGACTCCTCTCAATACGGCTTCAGGAAAAACCACAGTACGGAAACCGCCCTCCTCGCCGCAACAGACGACATCTGCACCCTACTGGACAGAGGAGAAACAGTAGCCCTCATCCTCCTTGACCTCTCAGCGGCGTTCAACACAGTCTCCCACCGCACCCTAATACGCAGACTTCACGACACAGGGATCCAGGACAAGGCCCTCGACTGGATCAGCTCCTTCCTCTCCAGCAGAACGCAGCGGTCAGACTCCCCCCATTCCTCTCGGACCCTACACCAACCACCTGCGGAGTCCCTCAGGGGTCCTCCCTCAGCCCGACGCTCTTCAACGTCTACATGGCGCCGCTCGCCCCCATCGTCAAAACCTATGGACTCAACATTGTGTCATACGCAGACGACACCCAACTCATCCTCTCCCTAGCCAACGAACCCGACACCGCCAGACACAACTTTCGAGAAGGCATGGAAGCCGTCGCCAAATGGATGAAGAACAGCTGCCTACAACTAAACACCAGCAAGATGGAAGTACTCATCATGGGCCCAAACCCCAATGCCTGGAATGACACCTGGTGGCCCCCCGCCCTCGGAAACACGCCCACCCCCACGGACTACGCACCCAACCTGGGAATCATCCTGGACTCCGAGCTCAAAATGGACCGCCAGATCAACTCAGTCTCGTCCTCCTGCTTCTACACCCTCTGCCTCCTACGTAAGACCTTCAAATGGATCCCCGTTGAACACAGAAAGACCGTCACTCACGCCCTGGTCACCAGCAGACTAGACTACGGCAACGCACTCTACGCCGGAATAAACAAAAATCTCACCCGCAAGCTACAGAACATCCAGAACGCCGCCGCAAGACTGGTCCTCAACCTGCCAAAACACTGCCACATCTCCCAGCACCTGCGCACACTGCACTGGCTCCCCATCGAGGTAAAAGTCACCTTCAAGATGCTCACCCACGCACACAAGGCCCTCCATGACACCGGACCAGCATACCTGAACAGGCAACTCAAATTCCACGCACCCCAAATGACCCTACGATCAGCCCAGCTCTCTTATGCCGTGGTCCCACGCACCAGAAAAACCAGATCGGGAGGCCGCTCCTTCTCCTTCCTCGCAGCCAAAACCTGTAACGCCCTTCCTCTCCACCTCAGACAGACAGCATCGCTTCCCATCTTCGTAAGAAACCTCAAAACCTGGCTCTTCGACGGATCCCCTCCTTGATGGACTGGAGCCTGCAACCCTCCACCCCCAGCGCCTTGAGACCCTTACGGGTGAGTAGTCACGCTTAATAAACGCCTGATTGATTGATTGATCAGCCAGGCTAGCTTGAAAACAGTGGCAAAGTGAGCAAGGGACCCACGTCTGGGCATACCTTGCCAACTTAGGGCCACACCAGAGGTTGAAGCCGTACATAATTCCTTCTTCATTAGTCTAAAGGTGGACTTTTTCAGAGAAGCCAAAAGCCATTGGCCAAGGAGTAGCGCACCATCCGGGTTCAACAAAGAATGTGCTATGGCCAAGAGTGCTCTGATCATTGCAATTAAGTCCTTTGGCAGGGAAGTCATCCAGGAAAAGAGAGCTGTGTACAAAACCACCCTTGTAAGGACAAAGAGGGAATGGGATATGCAAAACTGGGGACTCCTCTTAGCAGCAGCAAAGGATAACAATCAAACCTTATTTTGGAACTTAATTGCCATGGGGAACAGGGAAGGAAGATCCAAAATTGATAATAATGTGGCAGCAGAGGCATGGATAGCCCATTTTATCAATCTATACGAAGCTAAACCTGTTGAGGTCCCAGTTCCTGAACATTCAATTATCCCTCTGCATCCAGGGATGGTTAAAGACGGCTTTCCCCTGATAGAGTGTATGGAGGTAGAAGAGGCCATCAGAATGATAGCACCATGTAAAGTGCCTGGCATTGACAAGATCCCTGGTGACTTATTTTTATCAGAAAAAGACATTTGGGTACCCTATTTTACTGTGGCTTTTAATGCTATTCTAAATGGGGCCAGTATTCCCAAAATGTGGGCGGGGGCAGATATTTTCCCCGTATACAAGAAAGGTTGCCCTATGGATCCTGACAACTATAGGCCAATTAGCCTTCTAGACACCACACAAAAGTTTTTAGTAGGGTCATATTAGGCAGGCTTCAGCAGTGGCTTGAGACTAGCAACTCACTTTGTCCCCTCCAAGCGGGCTTTCGAGCCAATACCTCCACGGTTGACCAGGTCTTTAGACTGCAGTTGATTTACTAGAAGATCGTAAGCTTTGAGAAAGGGAGGCTCTATGCAGTCTTTGTTGATCTTAGATCTGCGTTTAATCTGGTCCCCAGAACTCGGTAATGGAATTGCCTTGCTGAACTTGGTATCCCAGTTTACCTGTGTAAAAAAATAGAGAGGTTGCACCAGAATAACTACACGCAAATCAGATGTGGCAAGCTTGGCGAAGTTACAGAGCCCATTCCTGTTTTGTGTGGTGTTAGACAGGGTTGTGTTCTGGCACCTACCCTTTTTACTTTTCTTTTTTTAAATTATCTAGTGGGTTTTTAAATAGATGTGACAATGATGCCCCACGTCTAGCAGGCCTGATGGTACCGGCCCTCATGTTTGCTGACAATACACTTTTATTATCAAAGACACCAATGGGGCTCCAGAAATTGCTTGATGGTTTTAGCAGATTCTGTGAGATGAGGAGGTTGGAAATTAATATCAGTAAAGCCAAATTTATAATTTTTAATCCCTGTCCCTCCACACGGTCTAATCCCATTATGGATGGTGTTCCCCTAGAGCAGGTAAACTGATTTGACTATCCGAGGATCACACTAGATGAGAAGCTAGACTGGCCATCGCAAGTTGATAAAAGAATATTGAAACTGGAGCAGCAAAGTGGGGGGCTGCTGAACCTATATAAGGGGTCTCATTGTAAGTTTGTTTCGCCTGTTATACAACTATACACACACCAGGCCCTTGTGGGAGCCCTTTACGGGGCTGAGATTTGGGGTCACAAAAACAAAAAATCTGTGATAATGGCTGAAAATAGATTTATAAGGCAGTTTTTGTGTCTACCAGTCAGCACTCCCCTATTCCCTTTGAGGCTTGACTTGGGATTTAGGCCGATTACTGACAAGACAGAACTCCTCCCGCTTATTTACTTGAGACGCATCTGGTTTACCCCTGAACTCTCGTTATACCGAAATGGGTTGGAGGAAATTCTTAGCCATCGGAATGCAATTAAACTCCCCTGGATGAAATTTGTTAAAGACTCTTTTAAGGAGATTGGCTTGTCCAAACTTTGGCATGATCCAGTGGGCTGCTGCCCAACAATCACAATGAATAAGTTGAAAACTCAATTTAAAAATAACAAATGCAATAATCTTTTAATACATGCACAAGGCACTTTATCTACCTCATTTCTAATGTTTAAGGATAACTTCCTCTTGGAAAATTTCTGTGATAGCATAGAGCCAAATTTAGCTAAAAAACTTTATGTGCAATTCAGACATGGAAATCTCCCCCTCAATAGTTTTCAGTCAAATGGTCAGGGATACTGAATACTATACACAAGGAGTACCAATTGTGTGGCTATAAGAGGGAGGATCCACCCCATCTGTTATTCTTTTGCCCAGCCTACAAAGGCCCACGTGTAAAATGGTTGATACCCATTTGAGGGAATTAGGCACTTTAAGGAATGAGGAAGCTTTTAGAATCCTTCAAGCCGACATGACCTCACATCTGGTATGTGCACTGTCCAGGTTCTTGTTTTATGCATGGTTGATAAGAAACAGGGGAAATGCTGCTTCGAATTAAATTGGCACTTTTATGGTATTGTATAACTAGAGAATTTATTATTTATACTAATATGTATTTTTATCTTGGATCTATGATTTTATGTACTTGCGGTGCCCATGCATGAATTCTAATTGTATTTTTATAACTTGGTGGTTTATTTTATCCTTTTTAACTCATTGATGCTGATTTTAACTTTCTGTGGCTCTTGCATTTGTATCTTTAATGTGTATCTCTTTTATGGCATATTGCCAAAATAAAGATTATTGGATTAGATTGGAAAATTAGATTAAATGCTCAGCTCGTACGCTATAAGCAGTAACTAAATCAGTGACATGCATTATGTTAACATTGTAAAGTTAAACTTTAAAGTTATCTTTAAAACGTTAATGTAATGCATGCAAGAGATTTAGTTATTGTTTATGTTGTTCAAATATGTCAAAAAAATGCAATACTTACCTGAAGACTGCATGTCCTCTGGTGTTCTTCTCCAGTCATCCAGGGCCCTTGAGCCAACTCCAACTCCCCTAACCAATCCAGATGCTGCTCTCATGCAGTTAATTAGCATGAGAGAAGTGCCAGGATTGGTTGGAGCAGGCTGGTTCAGTGCTCTTTCAGGCACTGTGTTACTGTGTATTCTCTCCACCCTGCTGGTTAAGACAGCTCGGGTTGGAAAGCCTTAAAGTGCGCATGTCAGGCTGGCCGTCGCAAGACAGCCTGCCAAATTGGCATGCACACTTTTATCTGCTGTAGCCAGTCACCACTCCTCCCTGCTGCCAATCTGCAGCAATGGCCCCGCCCTGCCCTCACATCTCGGGCTGGCAGAAGAAAAAATAAAATGGTAATAAACTTAGTTTAAAACCATTTTATTTTTCACTTTTGTTGCGCCTGCAGTGGAGGCAGGGCAATGCTCCCCCACCCATATGGAGAAGTTGCAGCTGCAAATACCATCAATACTGTTATGTGTCTTTGAGTGAGTACTGTACTAACTCATCAGAAGACACACTTTTTCTACAAAGCATGAATTGCATTTCAAGAAAAATAGGCTTGCTTGATATGCCTGAAATAAATAATGACCAAATATGGGCAAGTGTAGAACCTTTGTCTTGTTAAATGTATGTCAAATTAGGGCCTTGTATGCCTGAATGAAAATGCTGACCAAGTAGGGATCTAATACAGCCCTAATGAAAGCCTTTGACCAGTATGGGCATGCAAGATGGCTGGTATATGGTGGCACAAGATAGTGGATGTATGAGTCATTGAATGCAAGGACATGCCACCCTCCTAATTTTTAATCTTACATAGAGAACCCACTTAGTAAAAAAAATGTCTTTTGGTTTAACCCCAACATAATTTTGTTCGTTCTGGATCCCTGCACTTCTTCTGTAAACATGTATTTAGAACTCCCTCATATTGGAGGTCGAGTCCATCCTGGTAATACTCACTTACAAGGACCCGTCAAGGTTACCCACTATGTTATACCACAAAATAGTATGTGAGATTTCCTTATCCAGAAATTCTGAGACCAATGGGTCTCTCACAATTCAATACAAACAGTTAGATCGAGGACGTTGCATTACATGTGATAAGTAATATTGCTAAAGAGGTTGTACAACAACTATTTCCTCTCACTCTCCCTTTGATGAATAAGCTGTAAGGTAGTTTACCACTGTCTTGGTTGCTTCCAACTGCCTTCTAATATCACAAAAGTAACTGGAAAAAGTTACAAAACTAGTGAGCATCATTTTTTGGATGATGGAATGTGCAATATTTCACAAATTGGTCAGTCTTTCAAATAGTGACTTTCGAGAAGCTTTAAGGTACATCTACCGAAAGCATTCTTTGAGGTACACCATCTGCCTTCACATCATTCACACTTTTTGGGGTCATTTCTCTGATTTGTTTTCCTTGCAATCTGGACTCAATATATAGGCATTGCAGGACGTTGATATTGGTGCCAGCTTAAGTTTTTCTTATTGCTGATCAAGCACAATTGAACGTGGTCCAACATAAAAAGAAGATACAATTATAAATAATATTTATGAAATCCTGTACATTACTTTGTTGCATTACATCATAAAAGGCGCAGAATTCATCATTGAGGGTACAATTAAATACCTAAGTTACTACTATATGCAGGCTTTAAAACATTTGATTGTCACCCAATGAACTCGCCTACGTTTTCCTTCATTAAAAATAATAAGGGAAGAATAATATTTTTTCATTTGTCTGTTTTTCTCACCTTTTCACCTTTCACCTTCTTATATTTCTTTGATCTCTTTTCCCATGAGCACCAAATAAATGCGGCCTTGTGTCGAAGACCAAAGTGTTTATAACTTAAGTCCTCACTCAACATAGTAGATGGTGACAGCCATTATAAATATAGTGTTTTTCGACTTCAACTACTTTGTAGTCAGAGATCTGGGCACTGCAGTGCCCACTGGCAATAAAGTTGAATATCTAAATGAATTATTTAATGATGGACATGATAGGCCTTCCTTCACCATTCTGGAGACAAGGTATAGTTGCCGCAACACCAGGACTCTTCTAAGGGCTCAGATGTTAGACCATTAATCCTTTATCCTCTGCTAGTCAAAGAACTTTTGTTCTCTAATCTCCTGTTGGAGACTTACAGCGGAAAGAAGTTGCTATCTTCATGGAAAATACTTTGAGTGGTACATAGTCCAAAATATATAGTACATCTCAAAATATTGTATGCAATGCACATTTGAACTTTATATGCTTTGCTCAGAAATATTAATTTCACAGGTAGGTAGTGTATTATGGTAGAGATCTTAGGCAAGATTAGAGGGAGTGGAGAGATTTTCCCGCTCAAAACCCAATATTGAAGTTTCTTCCTATTGCATTGTGGCCAACACAGTCTTTAAAAGGTCTAAAGAAGGATCTGAAAGCCCAGCTAATCCATGTAACAGTTCTTTTAAGGCCCAAAGAAGAGACCTCTCGAGGTAACTGCACGTGACAAATACAGTCAGCCAGTAATCAGGTCCTTAAATAAAGAAACAAACATTCAGGAGAAAACACACAACTCACAGCAGAACACTGTAGATTACTCATTTTAGTTCTGACTAACTGTGTTTAGAGAGAAGCGTGGTGCGGGAATTGATGATTGAGTGATGTGTATACTAGTGTACACAGTTCTAGAGGAGCATGGTAGCAGGGGTGTAACATGAGCCCATGCAGCCTCTGCGGAGCAGAGGGCCCCACCCCACGAGCAGGGCCAGACTGGGAACCCAAAGCAGCCCTGGCAATTGTTTCGGACAAGCCCCCGAGGAGGAGTGGGGTTTTGTGCAAGTTTGAAGCACTGCTGCTTTTGTTACTGGGGCCGATATTGCAGCACCGCTCCAAAACCGGCCCCCGGTAACAAGAGCGGCCCCCACTGCTGCAAAACCGGCCCCACCCTTCCAGCTTTCCCAGGAAAATGCCAGATGCCCACTATAGCCAGTCCAGCACTGCCCACGAGGGGGGCCCCATTCAGCCGATGGCCAATTAATATCTGTTAGATATAGGAGATTCCGGGGCCCCTCATCCCATTCTGCAGGGGTGGCCCGTCACACACTACTTTGTGGTAGAAATGGTTTACGGTTCACCAATATTTTTTTTGTAGCATTACACAGCCTGGAGCTCACAATCAATTGATAATCTGAAGGAAATTGTTTGCTAAAAGTACACATCATAGGTCAGTGTTCTCAGCCTTCTGGGGCAAAGTTCAAGATCAGCATAACTTCAATGCAAATAGCTTTGAGAAACAACACTCATGGCAATGTTCCTAGCGATAGGTCTAAAGTGTGTAACCAACCCGCATATATTAATATCATTAACTGCTCAAACTTGTACACCTGTTTAAATTGGACACCCCTAAACTGGACTAATATGAATAACCCCATCTCTTCATGTGAATAACAGCTAGCACTGAGTACTCATGAGTAGCGTGCTACTCTTTCGGAAAGGGGCATCGATGAAAATGCCGCAACCACTGGTATACATCTGTCTGTACACATAACCACTCTCCAGATAAAATGACATTAATTGCACAAAGTTGCATGAAAAACCTGTTCAAATTTCATACCTCTAAACTGAAATAACAGGAATATCCGCATCACCGGATGTGACTAATAACTAACACTGGGCACCCATGAGTAGCGTGTCACTCGTCCGGAAAAATACTTTAGTTCCTCGTCAGGAGGAGTAGGCACTATATAATATATGGATGACGCGGCCGCGCAGCGAGGCAGAGCATTTACCGCCTGTGAATGGTTCGGTTCATGTTAGGAGGATCGTAGACTTTAATAGAGAGCAGTATCTTGCTTTTTAAAATACTTTTACTGTTTTGCACATCTTTTTAAAAAAATGTCTGTTTGAATTGACTGTCACCTGTGCACGCTGTTATTGCTGCTTGGGGGCGGAGCTGTGTTTAATGCTCCGGGAGGGAACACCATAGAGCGGGCACGATCTTTACAGGTTAGCGGGCTAGCGCGACCGCATCCGCATTACCCAGAGTTCTTATGGTGAATGACGCGGTCGCGCGCTGGCGCGCCGAAGGCGCGCCAAGGCAAGCCCGTCTGCGCCCGTCCGCGCCCAACCGGCCCAGGGGCCAGACCCCTGGATCCCCGTGGAGAGGCAAGCTCCAATATACTTCAGAGGAGCTGTACGACCTCAGAGAATTGGTGTCACATAAATGTAGGCATTCCATTGAGCTCTATAGATATGAGGAATAAATGTCCTCATTGCCCTTTGAGCTAGGCTCCTGACCACGTTCCCAATTATTAACATTTGTCCGTCACAAACGATTTTTAAAATGTGTTTACTGAATTGCCGGTCGATGCCTAAACATGCTATTGAACTTCGGCTTTTACTGGTCGAACAAGATCCAGATGCCCTGTTTCTCACCGAAACATGGCTTACAAAATCTTCAGATCCGGTGCTAGTCCAAGCACTCCTCCCGGATATTTGATTCAGAGGCAGGATCGTGAATCAACGCGAGGAGGGGGCTTGGCCATTATATATAAAGACATATTTAATTGTCGTGTGGTAGCAAGTGTGATCCCTGACTGTGAAAGTCTTTCCTTTTCACTTGGTCTTTCTCATACCTGTACCTTCTCGGGTGTTTTAATATATCGGCCCCCAGGAACCATTGGCCATTTTGCAGTGATCTCTCAGAAGTTATCGCTAAATCAGTGAGCTCCTCCCAACTTCTCTGTACTGGGTGATTTTAACATCCATTTTGATGAAATGGATAAACCCGCTGCAGAAGAAGTAATTGATAGTTTGGGTGCGTTATCACTAAGTTTGAAAGTGACTGGCCCCACTCATCAGAAAGGACATCTTCTCGACCTGGTTTTCTCCAACATCGACAAACTCGAAGTTGGAAAACCCCTCCCTATACCGTGGTCAGACCATCACCTGATCTCCTTCACATGGACCTCTCCAGTCAGCAGTCAGCCATCGGAAACGATAAAAAACTGGAGTCGGAACTGGTCCAAACTCTCCTTGGAGTCTTGGGCATCAATCCTTGATAACACTAGACCTGTGTTGGAGGGTGACCCGGAAACTGCAAACAGCAAGTTCAACAACTGGATTGACTCCTCCTTAGATCAGCTGATCCCAAAAAAGTGGATGACAAAAAAAAAGGGCCTTAAAAGTATCGCATGGTACTCCCCCAACTTAGAGAGCTGAAGCAAAAATGCAAACGTCTGGAAAGAAGCTGGAGGAAGACTTCTCTCATGCTAAGAAAAATTAATTATAGAGAGGCCATCAAAGCTTATAAACTAGAAATTAGAACTGCACAATCATTGTACTATGAAAAAAGATTACTTTAGCATCCAACTCCTCGCGAAATCTTTCAGATTGCGAAATCTCTCGTCAATCCCCCGTTCCCCTTTGCCATCTGATGATACTCTGGGACGATGTAATAATTTGGCAAAGTACTTTTTAAAAAAATTGAGGATATCTACTCCACTTTTCCCCCTATTTCAGCATCTTTACACATTCCGCATTTGGACGATCAAATACTAATCACAGTTCCCCGCCTTGAAATAATTCCTCGCTTGGATCTAAAATCCCTAAAAAACTATTTGATCCAACTGAAATCTGGTTCTCCCAGTGATGTGGTTCCCCCACTATCCTCTGTCAGGTCACTGACTCGGTGGCTATAACCATATTGGACCTTGTTAATTTATCACTCTCCTCTGGATCTGTTCCTCTCTTTGGAAACGGGCTAGGGTTAAAGCCCTTTTAAAAACCGAGTCTGGACCCAGAAGTATTTGTAAATTATCGACCAATTCTCACTTCTGCCAGGGATCTCAAAAATAGGTGAAAAATATGTTAATTGCGTACTCTCCGCCTTTCTTGAGAAGAATGAATGCCTCCACGCCTCTCAAACTGGTTTCAGACCTAAACAAGGCACGGAAACTGCCCTGCTGGCGGTGGTTGAAGAAACCAGAAAAATTCTAGACGTTGGTGGTTCCGTGGCGATTGTTCTGCTTGATCTTAGCGCAGCCTTCGACACGGTTAACCATCAACTATTGATTGTGAGACTCAGAGAGGTTGGAGTGACTGGAACTGCACTAAAGTGGCTTGAGTCCTTCTTGGACAATAGATCTTTTCAAGTATTCGAGGATAACTCTATTTCTGAAAGTATGCCTCTGAGATGCGGGGTGCCTCAGGGGCTCCTCCCTGAGCCCCACGCTTTTTAATGTCTACATGAGCCCCCTTGCCAAGATTGTAGAACCTTTTGGTATCCAGATTGTCACTTACGCAGACGACACCCAGCTGATTGTGTCATTGAACCAATCTGATAATGTGAAAATTAATCTGGCCAACTGTTTGGAGAAGGTCTCCGCATGGATGGATGGCTCTTTTTAAAACTTAATGGGGCAAAAACGGAGTGGATGTTTTTGGGTAATACTTCACCCAAAGATGGCAACCTATTCTGGCCGAGATGCTTAGGTCCAATGCCACCTCCTAAGGATCAGATTAAAAGTCTTGGTGTATGGCTGGACCATAATCTTAATTTCAAGGAGCAGGCGCGGAAGGTGGCAGGTACCTGTTATGGGATCCTGAGGATGATTAGAAAAATTCTCCCTCTGCTGCCTTTCATTGCAAGAAAACTGCTGGTACAAGCACTGATCCTCTCCAGACTGGATTATGCTAATGTGCTGTACTTAGGCTCTCCATGCTCAACCATTAAAATTTTACAAACGGTACAAAACTGTGCAGCCCGCCTACTTATGCGGGTACCTAACTGGGTATCCGCAAGACCACACATTGCCTCTCTTCACTGGCTCCCAGTTGCGGAACGAATTCAGTTCAAGGCACTATGCATTGTCCATAGAACTTTCTCGACTGAGGGCCCACCGATCCTTCGATCCATCATATCCCCTTACCTTCCTAAGAGATCTCTCCGCTCTGAGAATAAACATCTAGCAGTAGCTCCCAGGATATATAGATCACGGAGCGGTGGACGTATGTTTGCATACACCGCGGCAAAGTGCTGGAACCAACTTCCTAATTACATACGCCTGGAGGATAACTATTTGGCTTTTCGTAAATTTCTGAAAACTTTTCTGTTTTCATGATTCCTGACCATTGCACGGTGATGTTACTGCCTTTTTAGCGCTGGGAGGCCTTATGGTAGCCATGCGCTCTAGAAATGCATATTCATTCATAAGTGATGGAGCAAGGTTTCAAAAATGAAACTTGCTTGTATGCAATCCTCCTCATAGTATTAATTTATTAAACTTGTACTGTCAATACTAATCTTTGCATTCACAAACACAAAAGGGATAGACGCTTGCCTATGTGTTTTACTAATGAATAACGCTTGTCCATAATCCAAAATGTCCGCTAAAGTGCGGGAACTTCATTGCGCATGTCGCAACCTGATCACATGGTGTGACGTCTTTCTTTGCTTGGTGGGAAACTTATGCTTCTGCGCAGTGTGCATTAAAATGGCCGCTAAATGTTTTCACATGCTTAAGCTTGCTCTCATGTCATTATTAAATTGTCGTTTTCTTAACGCTACTAATGCAGGATAGCATTATGATTAAATGGGAATAGAGTAGGGAAAGTGGGTATACAGTGAAACTTTTATTTGTGATTTTAATATTTTCTTCTTACACTTTTAGTAATTCGTAAACTTGGGCCTGGGTTGGTGTCTTGAAACTCGAGAGACAGAGGGTTCTGCGCATGTGTACTGTATGCCTGCCAAGTGAAGTCAACTTGGACGTCTCCCAAGGCCACGACCTATTGGCCGAAGATGATGTACTCAATGTTTCCGGCGGACAAATTGTTACTTTTCTCCTGTAAAATGTATAACATTTGTCGTGAGACGGGTGGGAAATAAAGTGAATGTATTAATTTGAAGGGGCGGGAAGCTAAAAACAATAGGCTTCACAATTTAGGCCAAAATTGATATGGTGCGAGAATCCACCCCCTGTCCCTGTCCAATCAGAAGTAGTGGTCCCATAATGTTAGCAACATTAAGGGGAGGTACATGGGCGTAGAAGGGTATAATAGAATATAGAATTAGTAAATTAGTCAGAGCATGCGTACACGAAGAACAGGCGTCCATACTGCCAGAGCGCTCTCAACTCCAGACTGCCCAGCTGATCGGTTGCTGACTGAATTCCTGTCCGGAAGAGGTCCTGAGGAGGGGGCGGCGGAGTCCATTAGACGGGAGAATCGAGAGAAGTCGAGTATCAGAGAGGGGAACGGCGCAGGCGTCGTTGTAGAGAGGTCACCGGTCCTGTCCTGATCCTGGAAGACGTCTTTGCTCTTCATCCTTCCTGGGTCCTATCTTTTCCAACTCCTTGGCCAAGGGGCTTGGTTCTCGCATTTAGGTAATTATACTGCAACCTTTAGTTGCGCTGCTGTCTCTATCTTCTCCTCTTCCTTAAACACCGTCATTTATTAGCAAAATCATTTCTATGCTTTTTCTTGGGTATTTCAATCAAGTACCGTGTTTTCTGTATTTTCACTCTGCTAAAACTTTAGATAAACATTTTAAAACTTCCTGACTCAGTGGTTATTTCAGGATTATGTACTATAATGAATGTCACTCATTTTAAACTTCCCAATTAGCAAAGGATCCATTGGTAAGTTATTACTCTTCAATCAGAAGGTAATTGGTAGCAGGGACTTTGATAAAAGAGTACATCTGACACCCAGCGTAAGTATTAGTGTAGTGTGAATGTATGGGCCCAAGTGAGTATATGGTGTATGAATGTTGTTGGCTAATATTGCGCTGGATCAGTTTTCTGGTAAGCAGAGGACGGTTTTTGTTACTCTTTGTTAATTGGGTAATGAGAATTTTATTTGTATTTTTTATGAACTAACATCCGCTTATTTTTGAGTTTTTGTTACATGTTGTCCAGAATACCCCGGGGTAGGTAGGTAAAAAGAATAGTGGGTGGCAAGTGGAAGCCATACTGCAGTGAGGTTATCTGTCAGGCAGAAATAGTACTGAGAAGTTAAGCAGGACTTCAAGTACTCGTTAGGGACTCTATGCGTGTGAGTAATAGCAAAAAGGGTACGCTGA
The DNA here is from genome assembly GCA_963921515.1 of Calotriton arnoldi. Classification (NCBI taxonomy): domain Eukaryota; kingdom Metazoa; phylum Chordata; class Amphibia; order Caudata; family Salamandridae; genus Calotriton; species Calotriton arnoldi. The sequence goes on from CAWUFW010000576.1 coordinate 831,944, forward strand.
TAAAAATTTGATGTTATATCACCTAGTAAGGGTAACATTAGAGAAGTAACAGGTACTTCTGGAGCTTGTGTGAAGAGTAGACGGAAGTGTTTTACTAAAGTGTGGAAGAAACTATCCTTTTCAAAATTAGTGGAAACTGGCACGATAGCGATATGTTTTATGTTGTTACTGAAATTTAATTAAGATTTATAGAGAAAATAAGTTTGCGTAAAGTTTTGTAAAGGGAGGGTCAGTTGCCGGAGAAGGAGCTGACGTCACAAAACGCCGCGCTGTGGTAGGTTGAAACAGCGGGTGTGGAGAGACACTTGAAAAGGAGGGGTCAGTAGTCAGGAGTAGTACTGACGTCACAGGTGCCGCGCTTGGATTGGCTAAACCAGCGAGGACAGAAAAGAGCAGATTGTAAAGGAGGGGTTGACAGAGAAACGTCACCAAAAGGCCGCACAAGGATTGGCTCGGAAATAAAAGATAGCAGACATTTGATTGGTCGAAAGTATAAAAGAAAAATTCTTAGTGGATAAGGATTGCATGTTAAAAAGTGATCCGACTTTAATAGGAACTCGTCCGGATAGGAGATTCCTAGGTTTTGCAGAATATAATTTTGTACACAGAAGATTAGATAGAATGTACGGAGAAAGAAGAAAAATGTCATTTTTACAAAAGATTAAGAATTATTTTAAAAAGGACAAACCAATCAAAACTAGAGACAGAATTATTATTCCACCAGCTAAAACGCCAGCATCATTTATGATGATGGAGAGAGGTTATCATACTTGTGTATGGATGGAGAATTGGATAGAATACACCAAAAATGATGGAGTATTAGCATTTCCCGAGAATGGAACGTTCAATGGGCGAATTCTTCAGAACTTGAGATTGAGGATGAATGACTTAGAACCCAGACCTAGATTAACCCAGTACGAAGCTCTAGAAGAATGGGAAACCGAGGCATTTGAGCGGGATAGATCTAGAAGTAATAGGAGTCATCCAGGATTTTACCCCAGATATTTACGTGAGTCAAGAGAGGGTCAGATGAAACAATGGAGAAGGGCAATGATTACAGAGGGACTGTATCCATTATTCACAGAAGGAGAGAAATCAGGAGGCAAATGTACAAAAAAGACAAAACATTTAATGAGAAATGAGGAATCAGAAGACGAATTTATGGAAGAAATGTTAAGAAATCCCCCACCATATCAGGAAGGGACCAGTGGATGCACCCCAAGTGCACCACCAAAAACTCCATTAGTGCCACAGGTAATGCATGAGTTCACCCCGACTAGAATACTTCATGACAAAGAAAAAGAAGCCATAGAAAAGACCAGAACAGAATTAATACAGAAAATAACTCAGATAAAAGTACATCCTGATTCGTTGACCATACCTGTAACAATTGGTTCAGTAGTTCCATTATATGGTACTCAGGGAAATTGTCCTCAACCGATACTTACACCTACTCCTGTGAGTAACTCCAAACCTGAAGCTCCAGTTATAATTGAGGATCAATTTAGTGACTGTGAATCCACAATATCACTCATGGATTTACCTATTCGAGGTTCTGTAAATAGTACTCCCAGAAAAGAGGTACCTGGAGGTTCAAAAGATGTAAGTTTAGTAACTTCATCAGGAACAAAAAGTGCTACCATAGTAGCACCTGAAGATCTAGAAAGATGGGTACAAGGGTCAGTTAAACAGTGTACACCTCCAAAAGTACTGGATATCCATAAATTAAAAGTCGAATTAGAAGAAATAATAGCAGGAAATGTAGGACTAGAACGCTTGAATACCTATGATGAAGAAGAATTATTATTCTTGTGCAGGAGTATCACTAGAAATGTAAAGATATTCCATGAAAATTTGTCCAATTTAGCACTACAGATGGGCATAGAAATAGGGAGATCAAAGGTATTACAGAAACCCTATAGAGCAGAATTTTCAGACAAAGATTTGGAAAATATGAATGCATCTGGAAGAAGACTGCAAATAAGAGAATTAATGTTAGTTTTACAAAAATGGGGAGATCTAGATAAATGGAGATCTAGGTGGGCTAAGAAAAAGGAAGAAGCACGAACAAATAGAACAGCATCTGAATATGTGATGAAGGAAGCAGGAAAAGCAGACCAGATGTATCCAATGCGAGAAGTTGCGGGAGGAGGATATGTACATGTCTCATGGAGCAGACAGGATATTTTATCATTTACGAATGATTTTCCAAAATTGAGAGAAAAACCAATTGAATGGTACAAGCAGGTTGAAAGGTTTGTGAAGGTGTCAAAGGTATTGTTGAAGGATTTAGATGGTTTGTTTGACATAGTGGTACCTGCCGATTTATGGACAGATTGTAAGATCACAGTGGATTGGCCTAGTGATGAATATCCTAGAGATCCGAAAACAGGTGCCCCGTCAAATGATGTGATGAAAAAGTATCAGCAGGTGATAACATACCTGAAAGGGAAAATACCCCCGAAAGAAACAGATTGGGTGAAAATAGATCGAACAACCCAAGAAGCCAGTGAAACAGTACATTCCTATTATGAGCGTTTATTGCAGGTGTTTAAACAGTATAGTGGATTTGAGGACATTGGAGACAAGAACATGAGTCAGTTTGTGTATCGGTTTGTTTACGGTCTGAAGCCAGAGATTTGCCAGATGATTAAACAACACATGCTGTGTTGGCAGGGAAAGCCCATAGATGAGATTCTGAAGTATGCAAAATATTGTGGAGACGATATTGAGGATAGACACAAGATCTTACAAGAAAAGGTGATGTGGGCTCAGGTGAAAATGGCAGAAAAGCAGGGAATTAATTTGGAAAATCCGAGTGAAAATCAAGGAAAAGATTCTGGAACGAGTGGTGATACGGGAAATGGTGGAAAATTTAGAGGACGAATGAGTAGAGAAGAAGCTAAAAAGAAATTTCCTTGTCATGGATGCGGAAAATTGGGGCATTGGATGGATGAATGTAAAAAGATTCGGAATAATAATGGCCCAAATCAAAACTTAAATCCACAGACGCAGAATGACTCACAGCAGGGTGTAATCTCCCAGAGTCAATTACCACCTCCACCTGTTCAGGGTAATGTAAGCAGAGCAAAGCATGGTACAGACATTGGATACCCAGGAGGGAGTGGTAAGAATGATTATATGACATCACAATTTCTTTTGCAGGACAATTACTGTGAATTCAACTCATGACGGTGCCTAGGAGAGGGGAAGAAGGAGTGCGTACTTGGCGCATCCTTACAGGTAGATCAGTCTGGTCCATATGTTGAAGGAAATGTGAAAGGTAATGATATTACTTTCCTTTTGGACACTGGTGCTACCAGGTCTACTGTGAGATCAGCAGACATCCCAGACCTTCCTCTCTCTGGTGAAGATATCCAAGTAGTAGGGGTAGCTAATCAAAGAATTAGAACACCTCTTACAGAACCAATGGAAGTCAAAATAGGAAACTTCAGAGAAATGCACCAATTTGTAGTGTGCGATTCTAGCCCAGTGAATTTATTAGGTAGAGATTTATTGTGCAAAATGAACTGTACAATTTTCTGCACGCCAGATGGTGTGGCAGTTCAGACACCAGATGAGGACCATGTATATAAAATTATGGTTGCAAAACAAGGTACAGAAATAGACGAAATGTTTTCGTTAATAACAAGAGATGAGTTACCAGAAGAATTAAAAGGTACAGTAAACCCAATAGTATGGGATTTCACAGGAAAAGAAGTAGGACTTATGGCAAAAATAGATCCAGTTCAAATTACGGTAAAAGAAGGTGCAATTTTCCCAAATACCAGACAGTACAAAATGAGTGCAGAAGTAAAGGCAGGAGTCATTGAAGAAATAAAACGAATGGTAGAACAAAACATCCTAAAAGAAGTAATGAGTAGCCCATGTAATTCACCAATCATGGGACTAAAGAAACCTAGTGGAAAATATAGGATTGTTCAGGACCTGCGTAAAATAAACAAGATTGTGGAACCATGTTGTCCCATAGTACCAAATCCTGCAGTAATTCTATACCAGATCCCTTGGAATGCAGGATGGTTCACAGTAATTGATTTGTGTCAAGCATTCTTTTCAATACCATTGCATCCAGACAGCCAGTATCTTTTCTCATTTAAATTTGAGAACAAGGTCTATGTGTGGAATCGTGTTCCTCAGGGGTACACAGAAAGTCCTTCCATCTTCAACCAGATACTGAAAAAGTGCCTGGAAAAACTAGTGATGCCAGGAAGCTCAGTCTTAGTCCAATATATCGACGACTTATTGGTGGCGTCGACCACCAGAGAAGACTGTGTTGTTGACTCCATAGCATTATTAAATCTTTTGGCTGAGGAAGGGCATAAAGTCTCACCTGAAAAGTTACAGTTTTGCAGGACAGCTGTTAAATATCTGGGACATCAAATTGAGAGGGGAAAAAGAAGAGTAACCTCTGAAAGAGTAGAATTAATAAAGAGAATGCAAATGCCTGTAACCCAAAGACAAGTGAGAATGTTCCTAGGAATAGTAGGCTACTGTCGACAATGGATACCAAATTTTTCCATGTTAGCTAAGCCCTTAATTAACATGACGAAAAAGAAAGCAAAGGACCCTGTTGAGTGGGAGGATGAAAGTGTAGAAGCTTTTGTAAAATTGAGAAACGCACTTTGTTCAGCACCTGCCTTAGGCATGCCTGATTATAAAAGAGAATTCGCATTATTCTGTCAAGAGAGAGAAAATTGTGCACTTTCTGTCCTAACTCAGAGACATGGACTAGACAGACGTCCTATAGCGTACTTTTCTGCTACATTGGACCCAGTAGCAGCCGCGTTGCCAGGATGCTTAAAAGCAGTGGCAGCAACTTGTTTGAGCATTGAACAAAGCGAGTCAATTGTGATGGGACATCCTGTAAAAGTGTATGTTCCACATGCAGTTGTGATTCTGTTGACAAGAACCCGAACTCAGCATCTTACTCCTAGTCGGCTGACTAAATATGAGAGGATAATAATGGGTGCTGAAAATGTGACCATGGTAAGGTGTACAATAATAAATCCTGCAACTTTATTGCCAGACCCATATCATGAAACAAATAAAGATGACGAAGAAGATGAACATGATTGTGTACAAATTACAGAATTATGTACAAAACCACGCCCAGACATAGAGGAACAGCCTCTTAAAAAGCCAGACAGGGAGCTATTTGTTGATGGTTCATGTCAAAAACATGAAGATGGTAAACTAACTGCTGCCTATGCGGTATGTGAATTAACTGGAATAGTCGAAGCATCCTATTTACCAGGAGTAAAATCTGCACAAGTAGCTGAATTGATTGCTTTGATAAAAGCTTGCAAAATTGGGAGGAATCAGAGAGTGACCATATTTACAGATAGTCAATATGGTTACGGGGTCGTGCATGATTTTGGCCAACTGTGGATGCAGAGGGATTTCATGACTTCTTCAGGATCCCCCATTAAAAATGGACAATTTGTAAGGGAATTGCTAGAAGCAATACAATCACCAAAAGAATTGGCTGTGGTGAAATGTGCCGCACACCAGTCAGGAGATGACTGGGTGGTAGTCGGCAACAGATATGCGGATCTGGTGGCTCAACATTGTGCCAAAACCAGAACGTCAGTCAATAAGAGGGTGGAAAGAATGGGAATCAGCTGTCAACTTATGCTGTATATGCCACCTGAAACTTGGAATGAGGTGAAGAAATTGCAAGATGAGGTTGCTGAAAGTGAGAAAAATTTGTGGATCAAAGTGGGTTGCTCCCAAAGAGGAGAAGATGAAGTGTGGATCAGTGCAGATGGCAGACCAGTCACGCCAGACTGTTTACTCTCACAAATGGCTAGAATGCATCATGGAGACACACATATAGGGAGAGATGCAATGATTAGGCTGTTCAGACAAAATTGGTACAATCCCAAATTCAGGGCTGTTGCAGAGAGTCTTTGCCAGAGATGTCTAACTTGCCAAATGCATAATCCAGGCAGGAAAACGATAATTGGGTTTGGAAAGATTGGAAAGGCAGAAGGCCCATTTATAAGACTCCAGTTTGACTTCATACAGTTACCACCATGTAGAGGGCTGAAATACGTACTAGTCATAGTGTGCCTGTTTTCAAAGTGGGTGGAGGCTTACCCTACTAGGAGAAATGACAGCATTACAGTTGCAAAACTGTTGTTACGTGAGCTCATACCTAGGTTTGGTTTCCCAGTATCTTTGGAATCAGATAGAGGAAAACACTTTAATAGTGAAGTGATCCAGACTAATCTGTGAAGCATTTCAAATAAAACAGAAATTGCACTGTGCATATCGCCCAGAGGCTTCTGGAGTGGTTGAACAATTGAATGGCACTATAAAGTCAAGATTGGGAAAATGTGTGCATCAACATCATTAGAGTGGCCAGACGCATTGCCACTTGTCTTGATGGGAATCAGAAGCATACCTGACAGAACAACAGGATTGAGCCCCCATGAAATAATGATAGGAAGAGCAATGAGACAAACACATGTTCCCACAAACAAATTAGTAAATATATCTGATGATATGGTTCTGGATTATTGCAAAGGATTGGCTGACCTAGTGCGTTCTGTCTCTCATCAGGTTGGAGAAGACGCAGTTTCCAGGCAGCCTGAACTAGAACATGATCTGAATCCTGGTGATTGGGTGGTAGTGAAGAATCACACCAGAGAAACGTGTCTATCACCCAGGTGGAGCAGACCTTGTCAAGTTATATTGACCACCAATACAGCAGTGAAGTGTGCAAAATTTCCTAATTGGATTCATGTAAGCCACACAAAGAGAGTACCAGAACCTGAAGAAGAGAATCCACAGACAACGCCAATCACTGAAGAAGCTGAAGGTTGCCCAGCTGAGGAATCTCAGGCTAGAGGTTTGAGAGAAGCTGACGGAGAACAACCGAGCACAAGTCAGGATTGGATACCAGTGGTAGAAGTTCCTGAAGTATATTACAGAACGAGAAATCAAACAAAATTGGAGGAAATTGAAGAAGATCAGATAGGTGAAGAAGAAACAGTTCGGGATCAAGAAAACAAGACAGTAAAAGATCCTGAACTAAATCAGATAGGGAAAGAAAATTGGACTAAAAACAGTGAAGATTTAATAAACTTTGAAGAGGGACAGACAGGTTTAGAAGAATCAGGTCAGGCTGCAGAAGTTCACAGTGCAATAAGCCCTGATCAGAAGCAGTTAGATCAAGAAGAATTCACTAAAGAAAAAGGGGTAAATACAAATGAACATAAAGAAATAAAAAAGGAACAAAGCCAACATCTTGAAAGTCATTGTGGAGCTACTGAAAAGAAACCAATCAGACCTGAAAAAGAACAAACAAAAGAGGCAGTAATCAAAGAAAACAAAACAGTATTGAGCAGTGAAAATAACGAGATCTTTGAAGACGTAAACAGAGAAACAGTGCCAACAAAGAAAACAAGAAAAGGAGATCATTGGCCAAGTGTCATTAAAAGAGTAAAATACCACATAACAACCAGAAGTGAAGATCCAGAACAAGTACCTGAAGTGACAAGTCAAACTGAACAAGAGAAAAAGTCAGGAAAAAGAAAAAGTAAAAGACTGAGACTTGTGAATAACAAATTCAAGGGACCTGACTGGACTTATATAATTCTTGAAGATTTTGAAAGCTCAGAGTCAAGTGACAGTGGTGGCGCAGAAACAAGTGCAGAACTAACATACGAAGAAGAAACAAGACCACCCTGACTAAACAAAAGAATCCTCTAAAGAAAAGAAGAAGAGATAAGAAGAGCAATCTTCCTTGTCGAAAAATGCCTGATGATAGAGTTACTGGGAGACCAAAACGAAAATGTTGTAGGAGATGCTGTGCAATCTGCATATGTAGTCTAGTATTGGTGCTTATAGTATGGTTAGTCCTGATTGTAGCAGTTCCTTACCTTATGATAATAGATAAGAAGATAAATAATGAAACTAAAGGGAGGACAGCAAACATGAAGGGCAGTAGAGTAGAATTAATGGCAGAAGATGAGGCAGAAATTCATCATGAAATAGCTGATAACGACACTAGTTTAAATGTTTTCACAAAGTTATTGTTTCAGTATGTAGACACAATGGAAGTTAGTAATTGTTATGTCTGTATGAAGTTACCTGAATCAGTAGCGGAAGGATTAACATACCATCATTTACCACTGACATATGGCATCTCATGTAGTGTATTAACAAGTTTATTTTATAGAACAGGTAGGCTACAGTATTATTATTCAAACTTAGATGTGATATTTTCTGAGGTTCCGATTCGCAAGAGTATGAACCCAGTGCTTAGTAGTCAAGACGCACATTTTATGGGAGAGTTTTTCTTAACAATGAAATCGATAGACATAACACATGCACATAGACACAATATAACATGTTCTTTACTAGAAGAAGAAAAGATATTTTTGAATTTAGTAGAAGATAGAAGACATGATTTTCAAAAGAAAGCTTCAGAGCATAAAGCTCAGTTGCCACCTTGGGCGGAGAAGGAAGGGAGTTATACACCTGGTAAAGCTCAAGCTGCAATGGCTCTGGATTTCGTAAAGAAAGGGAAAATTTGTCTTCATAGGTTAAAGACTGATTATAACAATGTTTTCATCGGTACCAGTGAATGTGAACACAATTTTTTAATTCTTGGAGGTTGGAGACTCAAAGGAGGAACAGATTCAGTTTTTCCTGGAATCTATTATGTATGTGGGAATAAGGCTTATTTTAGGCTTCCTGCACGGTGGTATGGAAGTTGTTATTTTGGAATAGTTTTTCCAAAGATATACCACGTAAAAAGAAACACTGGAAGCAATGAAAACAATAATGAATTAATACGTAGTAAAAGAGCTAGTTTATCAGAAATTGTAGGTGATATATTTGGTGCATTGATACCTTCAGTGGGAATAATTCTGAACTCAAGGAAAATATGCAAATTGTCTACAGTGGTTGATCGTTTATCAACGGATACGGCTGGAGGTTTTCTAATGATTAATACGGAGATGGTTGCGATTAGATCTATGGTGATGCAAAATCGACTTGCTCTTGACATTCTATTGGCAAAAGAGGGAGGAGTCTGTAAATTATTGAAGACGAAACATTGTTGCACTTATATTCCTGATAAGAGTGCAGAAATTGGAACGTATATTCAGAACATAACTAAACTTGAGAAAGAACTAAAACCACTGGAAGTTGATAGTGTATGGGAAAGATTGACAAATAGTATTGCGTCAATTGGAACCTGGTTTGCTAATGTAGGAAAGGACTTATAGGTCAAATATTAGTACCCTTAGCAGGGATAGCAATAATAATATTAGCAATAACAATATGGTGCAAATGCTGTAGAAAGAATGGAACATATAAAGTGACAGGAAAAGGAAAGAAGAGAAAACTAGATGAAATAGAACTTGAAGAATGGAGAAGTGATTTATACAAGAAATTAAAAGGAGACTGTAAGAATAGAAAAAGTAAAAATGAGAATGAAACGATTTGCTAGAAGTTGGCATCTGATTGAGGGTAGTATTTTGATGGCTCAGAAACGCCATCAGAGAGGGGATTGATGGAGCAAGGTTTCAAAAATGAAACTTGCTTGTATGCAATCCTCTTCATAGTATTAATTTATTAAACTTGTACTGTCAATACTAATCTTTGCATTCACAAACACAAAAGGGATAGACGCTTGCCTATGTGTTTTACTAATGAATAACGCTTGTCTATAATCCAAAATGTCCGCTAAAGCGCGGGAACTTCATTGCGCATGTCGCAACCTGATCACATGGTGTGACGTCTTTCTTTGCTTGGTGGGAAACTTCTGCTTCTGCGCAGTGTGCATTAAAATGGCCGCTAAATGTTTTCACATGCTTAAGCTTGCTCTCATGTCATTATTAAATTGTCGTTTTCTTAACGCTACTAATGCAGGATAGTATTATGATTAAATGGGAATAGAGTAGGGAAAGTGGGTATACAGTGAAACTTTTTATTTGTGATTTTAATATTTTCTTCTTACACTTTTAGTAATTCGTAAACTTGGGCCTGGGTTGGTGTCTTGAAACTCGAGAGACAGAGGGTTCTGCGCATGTGTCCTGTATGCCTGCCAAGTGAAGTCAACTTGGACGTCTCCCAAGGCCACGACCTATTGGCCGAAGATGATGTACTCAATGTTTCCGGCGGACAAATTGTTACTTTTCTCCTGTAAAATGTATAACATTTGTCGTGAGACGGGTGGGAAATAAAGTGAATGTATTAATTTGAAGGGGCGGGAAGCTAAAAACAATAGGCTTCACAATTTAGGCCAAAATTGATATGGTACGAGAATCCACCCCCTGTCCCTGTCCAATCAGAAGTAGTGGTCCCATAATGTTAGCAACATTAAGGGGAGGTACATGGGCGTAGAAGGGTATAATAGAATATAGCATTAGTAAATTAGTCAGAGCATGCGTTCACGAAGAACAGGCGTCCATACTGCCAGAGCGCTCTCAACTCCAGACTGCCCAGCTGATCGGTTGCTGACTGAATTCCTGTCCGGAAGAGGTCCTGAGGAGGGGGCGGCGGAGTCCATTAGACGGGAGAAGCGAGAGAAGTCGAGTATCAGAGAGGGGAACGGCGCAGGTGTCGTTGTAGAGAGGTCACCGGTCCTGTCCTGATCCTGGAAGAAGTCTTTGCTCTTCATCCTTCCTGGGTCCTATCTTTTCCAACTCCTTGGCCAAGGGGCTTGGTTTTCGCATTTAGGTAACTATACTGCAACCTTTAGTTGCGCGGCTGTCTCTATCTTCTCCTCTTCCTTAAACACCGTCATTTATTAGCAAAATCATTTCTATGCTTTTTCTTGGGTATTTCAATCAAGTACCGTGTTTTCTGTATTTTACTCTGCTAAAACTTTAGATAAACATTTTAAAACTTCCTGACTCAGTGGTTATTTCAGGATTATGTACTATAATGAATGTCACTCATTTTAAACTTCCCAATTAGCAAATTATCCATTGGTAAGTTATTACTCTTCAATCAGAAAGTAATTGGTAGCAGGGACTTTGATAAAAGAGTACATCTGACACCCAGCGTAAGTATTAGTGTAGTGTGAATGTATGGGCCCAAGTAAGTATATGGTGTATGAATGTTGTTGGCTAATATTGCGCTGGATCATAAGTACCAGTATAATACAATACTTAATAAAAAATAAAAAAATTTAATGAACATACGCACATAATCAATACAGGAGCATTCAAATGGCTGAAACAGGGAGACGGATCTCTGAGTGAAAAGGGCCCCAGACTGTGGAATGCAGTGAACATCAAACCTAGACCCAAATCAAATTTTATGTGCGGTGGCGCTACACATGCAGTGCCGACAGCACACAATGGGGATGCGAAACACTAATAACACAGTTTCAACAGATTCGCAAAATATGTCTCAAGGCAGAAAGCGGCCTGAAAATGCAGAAGCAGAGACTATTTATACAATCTGCTCAGTTAATTGATTTGTAGATTGCATCCTTGCTCTTGTGTTTCTACCCTAAGGCGGTATCAGCCTTTAAAGTGGTGGTTAATTTATTTATCCGCAATAAAATAAAGAATGCAGACATCACGGAGACAGTAGCATGATAAACAAAACACTACATTGATCGCCAGGAGGAGCTTCCACACAGGAATGAGCAGAGGAATTATCCTCTCGAGCAAGGACTGGGAACTGCATGAGATATGATTAGCTGTTTTTTAATCAAATTGATGTCTACAGTGGTAGCACCTGTTGTGCTCATGCCTAGAGAAGGAGCACTGAAACATTTGTAAACATAGATGCAACATAAAATGGAGATAACTCAGAATGACTGAATTAATGAACGGACTTATAAAGTGCAACTATCACCTTTAGGCATTTTGGCGCTAAACTGAGACTATCGCGGTGCACTTGCGCTAGGGAAAAGAGTACATTTTTAAGGCCCTCTGAAAACTGGAGGGATCTTAAATAGCACAAAGTTTGGGAAGGAGAGTATTCTGTGGAGGAGGAGCGAGGACAAAAATGAGCGCTCTTCTCTGGATTTCTAAAAATGTTGAACTAGTAATAAAGACAGAGACTCAGATTAAAGTGACTGATGAGGCAGATATTGTGGCAAGAGAGTTTGTAAAAAGAGAGTTTCACGTTTCATACTAACCCTTGTGACAAAACCAGAAAGCCTTGAATTGAATCTATTTGGAGAATGGAAGATAGTGCAGCTTATGATGGGCCTCCAAAATCCTGTCAAATTTTCTGAGGTTGTTAGTGAGGAGCAGAGTTGTATTCTGCACCGCCTGTAGGTCCTGAATAATGAAGCAGGAGGGCGACGGTAACAAGCATGTCCTTAGTCTAACCTGGAGATACCTACAACACTAACTCCAGTAGGTCTCAGATATTCTGGGATGAAGAGCAGAATTTTCCTCACGATCCTCATTTGAAAATAACATGGAGAAACAACCAAAAGAATCTGATGGAGCAACCTAAAATCCTTATCAATCCAAAAGCCAAGGTTTTTAAGTAAATTATCTTTGGATTGTATATCTACGTGTCCGACCTTCATGTACTGCATTTGGCGACGGTTTGAACCTAGAATCTGTCTCAGCCTAAGCTACAGATTTTCCTTGGCCACAGCTTTTTCATCAGAATGCAAGAAGGTTAGTCTGTATCTTCTGATAATTTGGTGTTTTAAGGAACGAGCTCAAGCAACAGTAAGAAAGTTTGTAAGCACGAAAACGTCCCAAGACCACAGATAAGGTACTGTGTTTACACTTATATTAATCGACGTTAACCCCTGTAATGTATTTTTTAAGTACGCGACCTGTAGTTGTGCCCGCATGCCTTGATCATTGTATTCTGAAAGTGACATACCTGAATGAGATAGGTGCGTGTCTTTGTGGCCTCCTCGTGCAGCGACTTTCTTCACCCGCTGTATAGGCGTGCACCAAGAAAGGCACTGTCGGGGCGTGGCCAACTGCAGAGGGATATGGCAGCACGGTAGCTTAGCTCCGTCGCACCACTCCCGCAAAATCTGCATAAATCAGCTTTGTCCCGGATAAAAATATCTGTAATGTAGCTCACTTAATCCCCGCAGCGTGTACTATCGCTGCACTGATGGCCGCCCTGATTTATCGAATGCTGGTGGAGCTCTCTGGCCAGACCCGGACTGCCGACGTGGACGACGTGAGGCGTGCCCCGTGGGCCTCCGGCAGCCAGCCTACTGCTACACCGCGGCCGCGGTACACACCCTGGGCCTCCATCCTCGCTGTAGAGGCTGCGCACCACAGACGCGTCGGCTGCCTACAGTCTGGTGAGTCCTCTGCCCCTGCGACTCCTAGAGAGTGCAGGCTGGACGAAGAGCGCGTCCCGAGGGCCGTTGACCACCTGCAACAACATTTACAGCGGCGGAGGGGAACTCTGCCCGCCAGTCCCCGCCGGGAGGGATTCCCATTGCCGCCAACTGCCCTATTCACTCAAGTAGATTTTCAGCACATCCATTGGGCATCCTGCAGGCCTCTAGGCCGTATTCCTCTGCATCTACCGCAGTAGCGGTAAAAAGGCCTACCTCTGTGCATCTAAGGGGTGTTCCAAGCCACCGCGCAGGACAGGGCTCGGCGCACCGGCCTCCTCACTATCAGCGGCAACACTCGTGCGTCTTTGGCCTCAGGACGCCGCACTGTGGCGCAGCTGGGGTGCTTTCATCCCCTGGCTGCTCCCCCGGACGCGAAAATTGTGGGTGTTCACCGGCCACCTCCTTCTTATTGCGGTGAGGCGTGAGGAGAGCTGGGATCTTGGTGATTCCCTGTGTAACGTCCACGGGGCGGCAGACATTGGGACCGCTTGTAGAGGGTTAGAGCTGCGCTTTCCCATCCACGCTGACCTCAGCCACATCATTCATGCAACTTGGGCTAGTTGGAGGGCGACATCTGTGGTGGCCAGGAGAGACATTTACACCACGTCTGTGCTCCACTCCTACCTCCTCTTTTCGTGGGGTGTGCATCTCCTGAAGTGTGTCTTCCCTTGGCGTGGGCCTCACCGGCGAAACCTGACAGGCCGGATAGAGCTTGTCCCTTACGCAGGCGGCGCCGAGTAGCTAGTGCGGCCCGATCCTTCATCTAGCACACCCTACGCACCGGCTACATCATGGCGAACGGCCGCAGTGGTCGCGTCACGCTCCAGGCGAAGTTGGATAAGTATGCATGGCAAAAAGGCCAAGATGAGACACAAACGAACTTAAAATCTGTGGGAGATCAGCCAGACCCCACACTACAAGACATCCTAACAGCCATCACGACTGTATTCACCTCTCTGGAAGGTCGCATTGACACCGTTGCCTCTGAGGTCTCCCTGATCAGGGCAGACATGCGAAATATGGCGGAGCGCATCAAAGAGGTTGAAACCACAACTAAGGACTTAACATTTGACACTGACCTCCTTAAACGTCACGTAGCTGCACTTCAAGTCAATCAAGATGTGCTCGAACGGCAACTCGACGACTACGAAGGGCGAATTCGCCGCAATAACATCCGAATACGCGGAGTGCCGGAACGTGTGGAGGGGCAAGCGGCGGACCTATTTGTTGAAAACCTAATACTGCAGCATCTCCAGCCAAAGGGTCTTTCCAAATACTTCTCCATTGAAAGGGCACACAGGGTGCCGGGCGGAAGATCCAAGCTTGGTGCACCGCCTCGGCCGATCCTGGCAAGGGTGTTTAACTTCCGAGACAGGGACGTAATACTCCAAACGGCAAGAGCGGCCCCACCGATCACCATTGATAACTGCAAAGTCACCTTCTTCCCAGATTTCACGTTGTGAGTGCAGAAACAATGCCGTGGCTTCCTGGAGGTGAAACGCGCATTGCGCGACCAAGAACTCAAACATGCTATGCTGTTTCCGGCAAAACTGCACGTTTAATCCGAAGGGAAAGCATGGTTCTTCACCAGGCCTGAGGATGCATGGGACTGGCTCGACGGCTGGCGCACAGTCGGCAAGCGGAACCGTAAAACAACCTGTGACACTGGGAATAAAGATAGGCCGGGCCGCCAGCCAGCGTCCTCACCGGACGGCAAAGCTACGACGAGGGGTCCAGCGGAAAAGACACAGGCAGATTGAAGGTGTGAGATGGCGGTTTCCAGTTGATATGGCCAAAACATTTAGACCCCTGCGGGCGCAAGCCTACCCACTGCAGAACTGTTTATATCAGAACTTTGTGGTTACTTGGCGCTATTGCCAACAGACCTAGGCCGTGACTGCTACTTGCTGTGGGGTATCGTCGTTTTCTTACTTGTCATTGTCTGTTATGCTTCCGTCTAACGTTTAATGGGCTAATGATTGGGGTAAATGCACTAAAGCGAATTGATGCCCCAGGGAGTGGGGTTGGATCACGTTCCCGATTATTTTGAGGGTGGGCGATAGGCACTCTGCAAGTTTGGGTTGGCGGGAGGTTCAGTGCCCGTCATTCAGGGAGGGGGAGGGGGAGAGTGCAGGACAGTTTCGGGGTGGGGGGACTTGTTTAATTAGTTTTCTTTGTTGTTTCAATGTGATGGAAGTGGTGCAAGACCTATCATCCATGCAGACACACTCAGGGTTGATGGAATTGACGAAACGATATTTGCTATTTACACTCTGGATATGGCCGGATAGCGCCCCAATTCACCTAGATGCATCATGTCGGATCGTAAGGTGAAGGGAACACTTCGCATTATTACATGGAACGTCAATAGGTTGGGGGACAAACAAAAGAGAGGGGTTGTGCTCCAATATCTCAAGAGGCAGGCCCCAGACATTGCTTTACTGCAAGAGACGCACCTAATCGGTAACACCTGCAAGGCACTTGATCGATGGGGCTACAGGTTGGTGGCACACGCGGGTTTTACGTCTAGTTCCAGAGGAACTGGCATTCTAATTCGCAAGCACTGCCCATTTATAATAAACAACACTTGGACTGATGGCCAGGGCAGATATACTGCGATAGCTGGGACATGGGAGGGGAAGCCCCTCAACGTACTCTTGGTCTACATTCCCCCGGCGCTTAAAACAACCACACTGGCTGATCTGGGTAAACTCCTGCTTGATCTCCCAGTCGGCATCCTAGTGTTGGGCAGTGATTTTAACCTCGCGGTGGACGGCCGGGTTGACTGGCGTCCCCCTAGACAGGATCCTCATGATACCTCCCCCTTGATGGACTTTCTCCTGGCTTTCGGCTTGGTGGATCTCTGGCGCCATTTTAATCCCTTGGCGCGGAATTTTACATTCCATTCCGGCGCACATGGCAGTCAGTCCAGAATTGACCATTTGCTCACACACGCCGAGGATCTCTCCTATTTTACTGAATCCAAGTTCCTGGCACGTGGTATCTCGGATCACTCCCCTGTTCTGACTCAGTTGACTTTGCCCCATAGTTATCACCGCCTCACCCATAAATCCATGGAGTCTGAAGATCCCACAGGTTAGGACCACCCTGCTCAAGGGAGTAGATCACTATTTTATTGAGAACACACATACAGTCCAATCCCACCAAATCTTATGGGGAGCCTTCGTGGCAGTAATCAAAGGTCAGGCACTTTCATTGATGGTGGGACATAAAAAGGAACGGAAGGCAAGATTAGGAACCCTAGAGCGGGAGATTAAGGAGTTGGAGGACGGGGTGGCAATTAGCGGCGACGAGCAGCTTACCCACACTTTAAGGACTACCTTCAGTTAGCGACGGAGACGGCTAGGATGAAACAAAGAGCGTCTATTCATAAAATATATGAGTTAGGTGATACCACCGGGAAAATGCTTGCATGGCTAGAGAGGCGAGAGACTGCACAGAGATGGGTACCCCTTATTGAGACGGAAGAGGGAGAACTAGTGACAGACCCCCGACATATTGCCGAGGCCTTTGCCTCCCACTTCACCTCCACATACTCCTCCACCACACGTACCACCCTACAAGACTCAAGAGACCTCCTGGCCACTATCCCGGTCACCACCCTCGTCCCGCATGACAGGGACTCGTTGGAGGGGGACCTCACCGAGGATGAACTTGTGACTGCCTTCAGCGGTATCAAGTCGGGTAAAGCCATGGGCCCCAATGGGCTCCCAATAGAACTGTTGAAATTGGCGGCCTCCAAGATTACGCCAGCTCTTCGTGCAATGTACTTGGAGAGTTTCCAAATAGGGTCCCTGCCCCAAGACTTGATGTTTGCCTCAATAGCCGTCAAACATAAACAAGGCAAACCAGTGACGAGATGTGAGTCCTATCGTCCAATCTCATTGTTAACCGCCAAAGTTAAAATATTGGCCAAAGTACTGGCCAATCGCTTAATCCCTGTCATATGTAAGCTTGTACACCCTGACCAATCGGGTTTCATGCCCAGCCGTAACACGGCTCTTAATCTCCGAAGGTTGCATGGAGTGATGGGGAGAACTCACACTATTCTCGAAGATGCAGCATTACTGTCACTGGATGCAAAAATGGCGTTCGATACTATCGAGTGGCCTTACCTATTTGCCCTCCTCGAACGTCTGGGATTCGGCCCACACTTCATAAAATGGGTCAAACTATTATACACAGGCCCAATGGCCCAGGTAGTCGTCAACCAACATACTTCCCGTCGCTTCCGTCTAGAGAGGGGGGCAGGGCAGGGCAGGGCAGGGTTGCCTCCTGTCACCCCTCAAATTTGCCTTACTGCTGGAGCCTCTGGCGACCTGGGTCAGGGGTGACCCCATGATCAGGGTGCTGAAATGGACAGATCAACACGAAGACAGAATCTCCCTCTACGCTGACGATGTCCTGTTGTACGTGGCAGCTCCATCGGCTTCGATTCCCAGGATTCTGCATATTTTTGCAATCTTCAGCGCCCACTCGGGTTATAAAATTAATTGGACAAAGTCTGTCCTGTTCATGTTGCGGGGTTCCGTTCCCTGGATGCCTAAGGGCACCAATATTGTAGTGGCTACTGAGGGATTCCGCTATGTTGGCATTTATGTCACTAAACACCCGGCCCAATTCTATGACGTTAATCTTAAGACCCCACTGACCAGACTGCGCAAGGATGTGCTCCACTGGCAGTCGCTGCCCCTCACTCTGCTTGGTAGAGCAGCATTGTTTAAAATGCTGGCCCTGCCTCGATTTTTGTACGTTCTGCAGAGCACCCCCCACAGAGTCCCGGATGCCTATTTTATCAGTGTGGAGAGCGAGGTTAGGACTCTCTTATGGGACGGGAAAAATCTGCGCATTGCGCCACACAAACTGACCAGGGGGTGGTACGACGGAGGAATTGCGTTGCCTGACCTGAAACAATACTACTGGGCTTCCCAGCTCACGGTGGTCAATCAGTGGGTCTTTGCCCCACCGTCCGAGCCGGCTTACCGCACAGACAGATGGGTACTGGCTCAGGGGGGATATCAGCGTGCACTTTATTCAAATCCCAAACGACAACACCTCACCGGCCCCACAGCCCACACAGTCGCACTCTGGCACCACGTGACAAAAAAACTGGGGTGGCACAAGAAATTGACACTGGTCACTCCCCTGTGGGAATCTGAGCAACTCGGTACACTGAGTAGATGCCCGGGCTTTGATAAATGGGACTTAATTGGTATCTCCGCAGTGGGTGATCTGTGGAAGCGAAACAAGATGATTTCATTCAAAAATCTGCAAACCGAATACCAACTGGCGGGGTCCGAGGCATTCCGCTACCTACAAATCCGCCATGCACTCACCACTGTTGTTGCTAGCGGTGAGGCTTTACCCGAGGCCTCCCCGCTGGAAGATCGGCTTCTGACAGACCCCCTGACACGCAAAGCGATTTCACTCACCTACCGTAAATTAATAAACAACATACCAGACCCCTTAATACGTCTTCGACAGCTATGGGAATCAGACCTGGGATACTTGGAGGATGATGACTGGCAGGAGGCCCTCTCCTCCCCCAAGGAAGTGGCCATCCCAATGAGGCTACGACTCATTCAGCTTAAAATCCTGCATAGATCCTACCTGTCCGCACACACACTGGTCAAGATGGGTCGTCGATTGGATCCTGGGTGTCTTAGAGGTGCACAGCAGAGGGTACCTTTTTTCACATGATCTGGGAGTGCCCAAATATCGAGCCATACTGGGTGAAAATTAATTCTAAATTAGCGAGGGTAAGCGGGAAAACCATCACTCACTCCCCGCGACTGTGCTTACTAAATGTGTGGGAGGCCACGGATCTGACTCAAACTGAGCGCACATGGGCTTCCCTGGGCTTTGCCCTTGCCAAGAGGAATATAACGCAAGTATGGGGGACCGGAGACTTGCCTTAATTCCCAAAATGGGCCAATGACATGGATAACGTGATGATTGCTGAAAAAGATGTATTTAAACACAGGGGTTGCCCCGCGAAATGGGACTACAAATGGGCTAAATGGAATACATCACGAGGTGAACTATGTGTATCTCCTTCAGTTGAACTGCAGAGGGCTGAATTGGACTTTGACCTGCCTACTGTTTAATGCTGTATTAAGATGGGGCTTATTTTGGGAGCATGCTTATGAACCTTTACCACTGTTTGTTCTTGCTTTGTGGCCGTGTGGCCTACCACTGTTTCATCACCACTGTTTAATAAAAAGAGAATTTAAAAAAAAAAAGAAAGGCACTGTCATTGTGTGAAAAGACGCAGGAACGAAAAGCCCAAGTTCCTATTGAAACAGACACAACTTGATGCTCCGGCAGCTATTTTAATTAATTAGGCTGCTTTCAATAAAGCCTAATGGTATGTGAGTTATCGGCTTCACAGTGATAGGCACACCTGGTTGTAATGTGGCTATGATTGCTCACGCTTACACCAGCGTCACCATCGCAACTACTAAGGAGAGCAGCTCAGTGATGGGCACACCTTATGACACAGTACTTAATGATATGCAGTAAGTGGCAGCAATCTAAAACAAAAAGAGAGCATGTGGCCTAATATCAAAGTTAGCTTCACGGTGATAGACGCACCAAATTTTAAAGTTCCTATCTCTGCACAGTCTCATCACTTTGTGGTGTGTGGGCTATTTACATCGTCAGCTTCATAGTGATAGACACGTAATTTTTACATGTCTATCACTGCACGGACTTTCATCAGTGTGTCGCTCATAGTGACTGAGGAAGGCAGTACGATGATGCACACACCTTCCATTATGGTTTGCAGTCAATTCCGAGGTGATAGACACGCCTTATCTATCTGTGACTTCTTGCTGTGTACTTTACATTGATATCTGACACTTTAGAAATGTGGTTACGTGATTAATGCATTTCAGAGGTTATAGACTTGTATTCTTCACAAAGGTTATCTTATTTAAATGTACTATATATGTATTAAATGCATACACTTTCTTAATTTAATTTAGTTGACAGTATGCAAAACATTGCTCTGCCTCTCTTCTTCTTAAATTCGCTAGGGAAACCCACTATTAGGTGGTCGAAATAGAAAAAACAGTTTTTTTTATTATTTCCTAGTTTGTGGTACTTTAAGTGCAGATAGGAAAGCTGCTCTACTTTTACACTGTTTTGCCTAGAGGAGCATGAAGCTATTAGCTCTCTGAAATTCAATTGGATCAAAAAAGTCCACCCCTAACAGTTAGGGTAAATCGTTTGACAGAAAAGATAGTAAATTGTCTCCTCTTCCGATTCAGACAAACCATATAGGCAGACGTTATCTCATCTACCCCTATCTTTAAGCTTGATTACCTCCTGCTCGAGATGCCAAATCTTTGCTCCTCAATCTGTGGCCTCTTGTACCTTTCTTTGCAAGTCAGTGAGCCGAACAACTATGGAAGCAAGTTGGTACTGAAATATGGACCTTTCTGCTCACATGGATTTCAGTTCTTTCATAACATCTGCTGGTGTTGATACAACAGTTGCAATTGATGTTTTGATGCTTGATGGTGGTTAGCTCTTCCAATTTTTTTTTTAAAAAAGCTATTGTCTGGAATCTTTCGTTTCAGACATGTCTGTAAAGTAGGATGGGGGTTAGTCTGTGAATTCTATGGCAGCACAACAGTAAGGGGTCTTAATGGACCAATATAATGATCATGTCTATAACAGTTGCACTACAATAAAAGAAAACCAGATATCCCTAAAAGGGCACTCACATTAAATCAACCAGTCATACCAAAAGTAGATGAGGATGGCCCAATAAGGTAGTCACACATAACTGGAGAATCCAGAAAAACGACCTGTTTGTGGAAAAAGTCAATAAGATGGATACTGAGCCCTGTACAGAGTCACAGAATACAACAAATATGACCAACAGCGATATGGAGGGTTCCATTCCAAGACGCTGAAAAAGAGAAGTCCCCAATCCAATATGGCTGCCTCAGTCAAGTATGTGAGAAGAAAATCAAAAGCCAAGTGCAGGCCACACTGTCCTCTCTTGCATTGTAAATAATACACAGCAAGGATCCCTGAAGTGGAGAATCTGTTGTTCAAGATTCCCCAGTGTCACTCTCAACCAACAGTAATGTGGGGGGCTCCATTCCAAGAGGTCAGAAAAATGAAGCCCCTATCCAAAACGGCCACCACAGTCAAACGCGTAATGAGAAAATCAGAGACCGATTGCAGGCGACTCTATGTTCCAATACAAGGGTAAGTAATGAGTAGGGAAGATTCCCCAAATGGTGATGTTTTTGTCCAAACTTCTCCGGAGTCACTCCCAGTCAGGTTTTGCTTTTAGAGGCAGGGCAGCCCCAAATAATTGCTGTGGTGGCTTATCAGTGATGCAAGCATCCAACAGCACCAGCACCCCTGCAAATGCCAATAACAGGTAGGTAATAAATTGTGCAATCTATAAAAGAGGCACAGTTTTCTACAGTAATCGATAGCTAATATAATAATTAAAGGTGTGATCTATCTCGCATCCTGGGTTGAGGATTTCTCCTTTTGTTTCCGGACATCCGGTCTGAATAAAGGTACTGTAGGGATGGCTTGTCGGTATAGTGGATATCCGACAGCATCGGCAGCCCTAATGGCACAACAATACGAAGGTACGACTAGGAAAGGCAACAGCCACATTACCGCCACCAGGTTTTCTCCAAAGTCGGGCGAGTGATAGTGAATACAGCCAATCCCGCAATCTAGGCCACTGCGTGTCACTAATTATTATCGAGATCAAAATTCACCAAAGGCATATCAAGAAGATCTTGGAGTCTTCCAGAGTTGTTGCACACCCTGTAAGGTAGAAACGGGTCCAAATTGAGGATAATATTGCACCAAATGGGAGCTTCCCTAGCTGGAGTAATCTAGGAAGGGGCCATCTTTCTCGGAGGCCAAGCTCCACCCCGTAAACTTGCAATTTGAAGTAAAAACCATCTTTCTGGATAATGCAGTGACATGGAGTTAACTATTTTTCCCGGGTGATATTACTAGCTGACTCTCCAGCAGGACGTTGAATGAGATAGCCATTGTGTATGTTGAGGTAAGCTAGAGGTGGACTTCACAATGGCCGGCTTTCCCTTTGTTGCAGCTTATTTCCGTTACCGGGCCCACAGTCTATCATTAATCCTTTTATCTCTTATCTCGGCTACCTTTGTTTAGTGTCTCTATTTCTCCTTCATTTGGTCCTCCAATGGATCATGCCCCTCGCCTTGAGAAGTGAAGGAAACTAGGGTGTCGACGTTGGCTACCCAATGAAGACCAGGAATTGGCAACCAACTTATGCATTTGTAATCAAATTCAGATATATTACTATCAGAATCAAAGGTACAGGATGGCAGCAAAAAGTTCAAATTTCCTGAAGAATTTCAAGCGGGCTAGAATCACACAGACTAACAACTTTGCTGCTGCTATACAAAACAGCAACAACAGAACTTGCTGTTCTGTGGGCAAGTTATGACTATTTCTGCTATACATTAGAATTTAAATATCCCAGGTGCAGTCCCTGTGGAAAGAATCGTTATGTAATTTAAAGACTCAGACATTTCAAGAGTTTCAATTAAAGTTTATAATAATTAGTAATAATAATCAATGCATTAAACATCATTTAGAAAGCCCATTTATGAGTCTCAAATAAGGCAATACAGGTGTAGTATAATACTACACATTAAAAAAGAGTCTAATGGTAACATTCTCAAAGTCCATAGTGAAGGATAGATCATGAAAGGGGTCTCAAATTAGCAAGTTCAAAAGAAATCTTGACAGGACATTACGAGATATGGTTCGCCCAGGAGTCCAAGGAAGGTCCACTAAGCAAAAGGTTCCTGCCATTTGCAAAAGCAAGAAGGAGTCCGCAAAGTTCTCGGCATAAGCAAGGGGTCTGGTCAGAAAGCTGTCTATCTGACTGTATGGAAAATGAGAAGAAGTTGCATCAAGAACTCCAACAACTCTCCTTCCTCTTGGGAGCATTCAATACTATAGTTCATCAGTCTGGATGTAACACCCACTGTGTTACACCGTCACCGTCAGACATCCATGAGGTAATCTTCTGCTCACAAGGTGCAAACGTGGTAACAGTAAGGAATTATCCCATCACAGGTATGGGAAATGACTGTCCATCTCAGACATACAGGTTAAATCACAAAAGGCCATTTGTTGGACTTGGCCCTTTCTGCAGGGTCGTCCCTGAACTTCTTTGCCTTCCTCCTGGTATTTTTTCTGACCTGGTGTTGGTGGTTTTAGGACTCTGAGCACTTTATCACTGCTGTCCAGTGTAAAGTGCATGTGCTCTCTATGGTAAACATGGTAAGATTGGTCTACACCTGTTTGGCGTATTTAATTTACCTATCATTCCCTTGTAAAGTGGTATCTCAGATACCCAGGGCCAGTAAATTAAATGCTACTGGTGGGCTTGCAGCGCTGCTTGCGCCACCCACCAAAGTAGCCTTTCAAACCTGTCTCAGGCCTCTGCCATTGCAGGGCCTGCGCGCGCAGTTTACTGCCGCTTTGAAGTGGCACATAAAGTGGTTGCCACGTCTGTAACTCCACTTTTTCTACATATCAGTCACCCCTATGTTAGGCCTAGCTAGCCCTATGGGCAGGGTGCGCTGTAGGTAAATGGTAGGACATGTGCCTTAACTGTGTGGCATGTCCTGGTAGTGACAAACAGCCATTTTGGTTTCTCACTACTGTGAGGCTGCCCTCTCATAGGAATGCATTGGGGATTCCCTGATAAGTGTTTCAGTGGTAATTCCTGATCTGAGAGGAGTAGCGTGATCTAGTTTGGTATGTTTGGAATAGTGGTAATAAATGCTGCATAATGGTGTGCGCAGATGGGGGGGCGTGGCCAGCCGTGAGCGATGGCGGATGCCTAAAACTGGAGCTCCCGGGCCGGGGCCACTAAATCCCATAATACTCTAATAAATGGGGAGCAGCGGCGCCGTTTCACTAGCGGATACAATACTGAAGGCTCCAGCTACGTGTGGAGACCGCGAGGCAGCAAGATAGCCTGGTCGCGCTTCTGCACGGGGATCTGGACGGCGACCGGCTGCGGGATCACGCGAGGCTGCGGTCTGCGGCCTACGCGCCGGTGAGGAGGTGCAGCATTGCAGAAGAGGCCGGAATTGGAGGCAAGACAAAGGGACGCTGGAATTACAGCACAACCACCAACGTCGCGGGGGCGGCAATATCGATGAAGGCAAGGATGGCAAAATTTGACCCCTCTCCCCAGGCCTCACACGAGCATCTGCAGAAGCCATTAGCCGGGGCCTGACTTGCAGTGTAGTGTACGGATGGGAGACATGGCTGGTAAAGTCCCCGGGACTTGCTTGGCGCTGGACTAGTTGACTTCTATGGGTATTACAGAATATAGGTCCATCTCCCACCCCCTTCTGCTGGTGATTAGCGGAGGGCTCCGTTACAACATGGGGGCCTAGTTGCTGCGCAGCCTGCTCTGTGGACAGGTGACGCAGTTGAAAAACAGACCCTTAGTACTATTGAGGCCACAGACTAAGAGCTGCTGCGGTTTGTGGTCTGTGGAGGCGGCGTACCCCTAGGGTGCTGGACCCTATAAGAAAGTGACTGGGCTGTAAGGAGATTACTGGCGACAATTGAATTGAGGAGAGTGCCCGAATTTATATAGGTGGTCTCCTAGTACTGTGAAGCAAGGAAGTATTGCTGGGACGCCCTGCGGGGAGAAGCAGGTGACTCGGCCGTGCCGGTGTGGAGCCCAGATTACCTGCAGCGGCGTGATTCTGGCAGGGAGTCTGGTGCAGTGGGCCAAGGTGCAACGTGACTGCCTGAGACCCACCAGGTACGAGCAGGTGTATATACTAGCCTGGTAATAGTGTATACTGAATGCATGTGAACTGGTGGTTGCATTTCCAAGTGAACAATTGAAACAAACGCGGACACTGAGGGACGCAGCACTGTAGACACTAGAGTTCCTACATTGTGACGCGGATTTCGCTCATAAGGATACCAGATGACGCCCTCACCAGATTGCAACACTAGTGCGAAGTGAAGAGGCAAGTACTATAGGTACAGGGTGTGGCGAACTTTCTGTGGACAGTAGCAAAACTGTGTTGGGCCACAATTTTGTGGATTGTATACCCGAAAGTATGGGAAGGCCAAAGGTTAAACAGGTGGACCAAGGCCCTCCAAGTGATTCTAGTTCTAATCCCTTACATGACTCTCAACCCATTCAGGAAGAAATTCCAGACACTCCAAAGCAGGCGGAGCAACCACCAGATAAACTTGATATTATCCTACGAGAGATACGCGAATCGAGAACAGTGCTGGAACAGCAGTTGGGCACACTCACTACGGATGTGAGTCTACTTCGGGCGGACCATAAGAATCTAGTGGAAAGGGTTAAGACCCACGCGACAACCCTATCAGATATTGCGCCGTGGCGCAAGGCCCAGACTGAAGCGGTCTCACAGTTGCAGCGGCAGGTCAGGGAACTACAGGAAAAGGTGGATGGTGCAGAAGGGCGGGCACGCAGAAGAAATATCCATATAGTTGGAATGCCCAAAAAAAGCGAAGGCAGAGACCCCACAAACTTTATTGAAAACTGGCTGCGCACAGAGGTGGCGCCTGAAGGTCTGACGGAAATGTTTAGTGTGGAGAGAGCTCATAGGGTGCCTGCAAGAACGAGAGCCCCGGGTCTGCCACCACGGCCCATAGTGGCGAAAATCCTGAACTATAAGGATAGGGACACTCTTCTCCACAAAGCAAGGGAAAAGGCACCGCTCCTCTATGAAAACTCAAAGGTTTCACTGTTCCCGGATTATACAGTGCAGGTGCAAAGACAGCGAGAGGCCTTTTATGGAGTAAAGCAACATCTCCAACAGCTTAACCTATGTTATGCACTCCTCTTCCCGGCCAAATTGAAAGTAATACACGATAATGCTAGCCATTTCTTTGAGGATGCCGAGAAGGCATGGATGTGGATAGAAGTGAACTTCCCGAACCTGGCAATACTAGAGGAGCATCGGCAGCCTAGGAGGTTAAGTCAACGACGTAGACGCATGGGACTACGGACTACAGGACAAGCTTTAAACTTTCTATCATTACTGTATGACTACTGTGATGCTGCCATTAAGGGCGGCACGAGCAACTTGGCATGGGGCAAAATGGTCCGCGGCTGGCATATCTCCCCCCCTTGCGAAAGCAAAATGTAAGTTAAAGCTGTTAATGTTTGTAGCAGCAGTATGGTCGAGCACAGTTTTGGGGATGGACCTTCGAATTGGGGTAGTTCAGGGTTTTAAAGATGCAGTTACAAGGGTACACTTTGGACCACAAGATAGAGTACACTCGGTGTTGGGCACGAGAAACACATGTGAGTTACACATAGCATATGCTATGTAGATGGCGTCAAGAGCATCATATAAATTTCTAACATGGAATGTGCGGGGCATGGGTTCATTACATAAACGGTACCGCATTCATGCACAGCTGAATAGACGGAAAATACACATTGTTCTCCTACAGGAGACGCACTTGAATACTGGTGAGGTGGGTAAGCTACAGAAGCGATGGAGAGGGCAGCTGTATGGTACAACTTACTCGGCATTCGCAAGAGGCGCGGCGGTGTGGATACGGGCGGGGGTTCCTTTCAGACTACTAGAGCAGAGGATAGATTGTGAGGGCAGATATGTACTACTGAAGGGAGAGCTCGATGGGACAGGCAATGGTGATAGGGAGGATATATGCACCAAATACGGAACAAGAAGGGTTTCTGCACAGGCTAAACACTGCACTAGCGGACTGGGCAAACTACCCCTGGATACTGGGAGGGGAATATAATACAGTATTGGACACATCTTTGGATAGGTCGCATCCCCCCCTCCGAGTGGCTTTGGCCGTAAGACAGGCTAGGACACTGGCAGCATGGATGGGCGGATGGGAACTTCTAGACACGTGGCGCAGTAAAAATGCGTTGACGCGTGAATAATCTTTTTATTTGCCAGTACATGCGGTGCACACTAGAATAGACCATATTCTCTGTTCCCCCGTCCTTCTCCCAAAGGTCTTAGATTTGGCATATTTAGGAAAAACACTGTCTGATCATAGCCCGTTGGAGATGATGCTGGAATGGGGTCATGTCCCTACCCCGGTGCCCACATGGAGGTTTAATCCCCAACTGCTTGACGACGGGGCCTTTAAAGCACAATTGTCGACTACTGTTGCTAATTACTTTTCCCAGAATGCCGGCACTGCCTCTTCTCCACTAATCGAATGGGAAGCGTTCAAGGTGGTTGTGAGAGGTACCTCCATTGGGGCAATGGTGGGAGCTAGACAAGAAATAGTACGTAGCTTAATGGAAGTGGAGGGACAGTTAGGACCCTTGGAGAGAAGCAGCCACATCCTTGGATAAGGCGGATAAATTACAACAGGCACGGATAGAGCATGCCGACCTCCTAGAGTGGTTAAGGGTAATAGACTATAGAGCGTATGTGCAGAGAACGCATGTGGAGGCGGATAAACCTGGTACTCTACTAGCGCGCATCATACGGAATCAGTCTCAAGCAGCCCCTACAACTAAGATATGCTCCCCCCGTGGGGAGGTGGCTGATACCCAGCTAAAGATCAATGAAGCATTCCAAAAATATTACAAGCAATTGTATAGTGCTCCTGGGCGCTCTTGTATACAAGAAATTATGGAATTCCTGAATGAAGTGAATCTACCAAAGCTGGATGCAGCGGGCAGTGATAACTTAAAGTTACCGATCACAGCGGAGGAGATTCGAGCGGCTATCCGGGACCTGCCGCGGAATAAGACCCCTGGTCTGGATGGCCTCCCTACTGAATTTTATGCGGCATATGCCAAAGACCTAGCGCCGCAATTAAGTAAGTTATATGCAGCGGCATTGGAGGAAGGTGCGCTTCCCCCAACCACAAGTCAGGCATTGGTGGTATCATTACCGAAGCCTGGTAGGGATAACACTGACATAACAGCGTACAGGCCCCTGTCGCTTTTAAATACCGAGTATAAAATACTGAGCAAGATTTTAGCATCTTGATTATTACCCTGCCTTAACAAATTAATACATGCAGACCAATGTGGGTTTTTGCCCTGCAGGAGCACAGCGCATAATGTGAGGAGGCTGTACCAAGTAATGTGGGCCCTTGTAGATCATTTTCCAACGGCGGGATGTCTCTCTCTAGACCTGAGACAGGCTTTTGATACGCTAAGTTGGGAGTATATGTTGGTGGCTTTGGAGCAGTACAATATACCTGTCGAATACCTGAACTGGTTGAGGTTGTTATATGCTGTGCCAACTGCTCACGTGAGGTCGGGCAGATATATCTCTAGTGCATATAAGATTTATAGAGGTACAAGACAGGGATGCCCGCTATCTCCAATGCTTTTTATACTAGCATTGGAACCGCTTGCACACAAGTTGCGGAGATCAGCCCAGAGTTGGGGTATACCTGTTGGCCCGACTATGCATGCCACGTCACTGTATGCAGACGACATAATACTGTATGTACGGGACTTATATAGCGGGCTTCCTGAAGCAGCAATGCTTTTCGCGGAATTTGGCAGAGTATCAGGGCTCCAGGTAAATTTTGATAAATCAGTAGCTTTCTCCTTTAAGCAGCCCGACGCGCCGCAAATGGTAGCGTTTGGGGATAGTGAGATACAGTCTGCTCTAACAACATTTAAGTATTTGGGTGTGCACATCTATAGGACACAACAAGACACACTAGACGGCATCGTTGTTTTCAGACTGCGGAGCCCGAGCAAACATGGCCGATGCCCGGTGGAGCTGCCAGACAGCTGTAGGGGAGATTGGCTCCGGTTTCACCGCCGCGGCCGTCACCTACCCAGCCGGACATCGGGCACAGTTCTCCTCGCCTCTCCGACGTGTCTCCCTCTTCCCCCGTCTTCCGGATGATACTCTGATGAAAATTTCTTTCTTCCTGGGCGGCTGTTGGGGAATTGGCGGAGATCCTCTCCTCCGGCCGTCGCCTGCCTTCCGGATCGAAGACATGGTTGCCTGGCATCCCGCTGCGTTGGAACGAGAATCAATGCTAATGCAGAAATGAAAACCTCGCGGCACTGTTGCCCTGCACCTCTGAGCTTGCTTCCTTTTTTCCTGAGTTGCTCGCCCTCCTTAGTGGCAGCTGCCTTTCTTCTTCCTGGGACTGCTGCCTGGGCGCCCGCGCTGACTTCCCCTGCCGTTGATGACCCAGGAGAGAGCGGCGATTTTCATCATTACCTCCCTCCAGTACAAAGCTGCTGCCTTCCCCATTCAGCTCTGCTATTGGGGTAGGTTTTAATTCTGTTTTTTTTAAATCGGTTTTTTATCTTCCCGCAATCCCGCCATCTTGTTTTTGTAACTCTTGTGGTCCGTGTCCTTGGTTCCTCCATCTTGCGGCTTTGACTGTGCCCGACTGTTCCTTACCACTGGCCAGCTCCCTCTGGAATGATCTGTGCCCCTCTTAATCAATTTCTCCCAGCTCTTCGTGTTCGGCTTGGTGAGGCACCCCTTCCACTTCGAACTCTCTACCCGACCCAGTAATGAAGTCCGGCACTAGTTCTTTGTGGATCCCTGGACCCTCTCCGGTTTTTGTTCAACTTGCCTTCTGACTTTTGGTATCCACGGAAGTTCTCTTCTCCATGACCGGTCGTCCTGACTTGTTATGTACTCTTAACCCTTTACTTTTCCCGCTCTACCATCTTTGCTCCTTGGACTCGTTTTCTATGTTATTCTTATGCTCTTCTAACGAATGTATTTTTGTAATAATTGTCTTTCTCCATGCTATGTTTTTGCTCTGGAAAATAATGTAACTATGTAACACCATTCTTGTTGTAACCACTTCCTTATGTAAAGTGCTCTGATACCTCCGGGTCTAGCCAGCGCTATATAAAACTCTTCAAATAAATAAAT
This sequence comes from Calotriton arnoldi, assembly GCA_963921515.1. Taxonomy (NCBI): domain Eukaryota; kingdom Metazoa; phylum Chordata; class Amphibia; order Caudata; family Salamandridae; genus Calotriton; species Calotriton arnoldi. Next base: position 862,199 of record CAWUFW010000576.1, read on the forward strand.
AAATAAAATAAATAAATAGACGGCAATGTGCAGAGTACAGTAGCGGCATTGCCATCGCAAATAGCGTTCTGGATTGCGTTGCCACTGTCCGCCACGGGCCGGCTGGCCATTGCAAAGATGGTAATGTTACCTAGGGTGTTGTACTATTTTACGACGCTCCCTATACTAATCCCCTTGAGGGTGTTCCAGGTGCTAGATTTACTGTTGACAGAGCTAATATGGGGCGTAGGTCGACGCAGGGTGGCACTAAAGAAGTTACAACTCCCGACAATGGCTGGAGGTATGGGCGCTCCGGATTTTAGGGCCTACTGTATGGCGAGTCAGATTCAATGGCTCTAATACTGGTTAGCGGGCCATAATTTGCAGGAAATTGGTTATACACGTAGACTGCTATCACAGGGTAAACTGCATGCAAAATTACATAGAGTGCACCCAATCAATAGCCCGGACTCTCCACTATTGCAAATAGCACTGAAGTATTGGAAATACGCTCTAAGGTACACACAGCCGTGCCTATCCTATGCACCGAATACTCCTTTTTTGGGATTGCCTATACCAACTGGAACAGTCACACAAGGTCAGCTGGTCAGATGGGAAGATGGAGGGATAACGACAGAGGGGGCAATGTTTCAAGAAGGTGTCATGATGACGCATACAGATTTTGTTAGTGCTAACGGCTTGCCAGATACTCTGTTTCTCCTGCATGCAGGATTGTCACGCTGCATAAGAGGGATGTGGGTCCCGGATGGGCAAGAGCCACCTACAAACGAACTAGTTCATATGCTACATTTAATGGGCAATGGCAGGCATTTGACAAAATGGCTATACACGGGCATCAGAGAAATACGAGCTTCCCCACTAGGGGATTTGCGGGCTAAGTGGGAGGCCGACATGGAAACGGAGCTGACTGATAGAGATTGGAAGACGCTTCTTGCTTATCCAAAAGCAGTGTCACGTAATGCGCGATTTAAAATGTATACAATACTTGATCATGCAGAGGGCATATCTAACACCACATAGACTGCACAAGATGTACCCCACAGCAACATCGAATTGCCCGAGATGCGCGGAGGCAGACGCAGGGTTAGTTCACATGTTATGGGCATGTCCGGCACTCACACACTACTGGGCACAGATAGCACAAATCCTAACATATGTGGTTGGAGGACAGTTCTGGAACTAGGCGAAATGCTGCATACTGGGAATATATCCACAACCAAAGGGATACAAGGTGCAGGCGCGATTTGGTAACTTGGCGCTAATACTAGCAAAGAGGCATATAACTAGGAGATGGAAGGCAGCCAGGCCACCACGTATAGAGACGTGGAGGGAGGAAGTTATGAAGTGGAGTTTAGCAGAAAGTGGTGCAATACGTAAGGAAGAACAGCGAGGACAGCGAAAGATACCCATAGCAATGGTATGGGATATGCTGTGTGAAACCTTTAAAGTCTGGGAAGAACCCACCCAGGTGTCAGCTGACCAGATTTCTGATGTGACATAGGTACCGACACTGAGTACTCACGCTGTTTAAGCATATTGGTAGATAGATCCTGTATGACGCAAGGCCAGTGGTGTTTGGGTAATGGATACTGTGTATGTGTGGACCTAGAATGTGACATGACACTGTCAAGTGTTGCCTACTCATGTTTATGTTATGAAGGCTATAATTGAGTATTACTCTATATGTGGAACGAGTACCAGGTGTGAAGCCCAGTTAGTTAACTGCGGGGTGGGAGAGGGGAGGGAACCAGGGTAGTTGACTTGAGTAATAAGAGATAGGTGATACTCACTTAATTTACTGTATGTAACATATGCAGGTAATATGAATATACTAAATGGAGAGATCCTGCTAAACAATTACATGCACTGTTAAATACGACTGACAATTGTATGTAAAACAAACAACTGTAATCCTGGCAAATGTGACCTGCATTGGCATATATATGTATTGATGTGGTTACAATCTGGTTGAATGTACTTCGGACAAATAGGTAAAAAACTCAATAAAGTTTGTGTTAAAAAAAAATGGTGTGCACAGATTTATCACTATTTTAGAAATGCCATTTTTAGAAGTGGGCATTTCTGTGTGCTATGTGTCTTTGTGCCTGCCTGATGTGTATTGCATGTCTGGCTCTGGAGTGACAGGGGCTGGGGAGGTGCAGTGGCTCCAGAGGGGCTGGGTAAGACAGCGCTAGGCTGAATAGGCCCATCTGCATTTGGAGTGGTGGGAGGAGTAGCACCTGGGCCTGAATAGGACAGGGCCTGCCTCACACAATGCTGGCTCCGCCCCCTGTGGTATGTCTGGGGCCAGGACCTACACTGACAAAGGAGGGTGTTGTGCACATGTGTAGGTGCCCCCAGAACTGGTTTGGACCGGGCGCAGAGCCCTGTGCTGGGGGAGAACAAAGACCTTTTCCATATAAATATTGGGGCTGTGACCCCATGTAAGATGTTGTGCTGTTGAGTGCTTACTGGAGCGGAAGGACTGCTGGGCGCCAGAAGGAATCGCTGTGGGACCCAGCTGCTGCCTCCTGTGGGTCCCTATGTGCTGGCCTGCCTGTGACCAGCTCTGCCAAAGGGACTGTGGACTTAGCGCCTCGTGAGCGCTAGATCATCATTGCCCCTTTTGAGCCCTAGAAGGGGGCTTCCCAGCGCCCCGTGAGTGCTTTTTATTTTCATTTGCCTAAGCCCGAGGATGGGGGCTCCAGCGTTGCACCCCAGAGGTGCATGGTGGGCACTTTGGGAGTTCGTCTCGGAGCCCAGGAGGTGGGCTCAGCCTGCAACGATACAGCGGGCATAGGGTTTGCTCGTGCCGTGACCTTCCATGAAGGGATCGCGCCTGCATCTTCGGAAGCTGCTGGGGGAACCGAGGAGTTGCTGAGACTTCGCTCAGCAGTCCTCAAAACCGGAAGCCAGGCCAGGGGGAAAGGAAGTGTGGCCGCGCCTGGTTTTAGGCGGGGCCATGTGCCAGGAAGTGAGACGGGGAGGAGAATACTAGGCTCCTTCCCGGTGCGTCGGAAATTGAAGCCGCAGCAGGAAAGCCTGGGAGCACCCGCGTTGTCTAATAACATCCCGAGGCAGAGAAGGGACGCAGCTACTCGCCGCAGCCTCGCCCAGCAGTACACCGCGTCGACTGCAGAGAACGGCCTGGCTCTGCAGCGACCAAGGCTGGGGAGACACTGCGGGCATTCATGGTGTTTAGCTCCCCCCCTTTTCAAGCCTGCATAGCGGTCCGCGAGGCCCCGGTGGGTGAGGGGCCCCGGACACGCTCGAACTTGGCTATTTGAATTGCGGCAAGGCCACCTTGTCAGGAGGTGGCCTGATTGTGGGCAGCTGCAGGCTTGTCTGCTGTTCGGAGGGCCTATGGTCACGGGCAGCGTTGTGTTTCCGGCCTGAAGGGCCATTGGCAGACCTCTCTTGGGTGCTGAAGAAGCACCAAGGATATTCTGGCATTTGCCCCCCCCCTTCCACCCCTCCCCAAAGTGCAGCTGTGCCACATGGTCGCGAGCAGCTGCGCGCTCCTTTGATCTCAGGGGCAATCTTGTGTGGAGGCGGCATTGTGGGGCGAGCCCAGGATATGGCCTCCGCTGGAGAACAGTGACTTGGGGACAATACCCCTGTGACAGGTGTACGACAGGTCCCTACTGCTGAGGAGGGGTAGGCCTAAGGTGGCCCTGACGCACTGCGCTACTGCTGATTATGTTATGCATAATGTGCCATGCCAAGTACTGTCCTGATGTTCATGCCTCATGAGATGTTCACCGTGGCAGGTGTTACTGTGGTGCACGGGTGCTCAGTTAGGATGTTTGCCTAATATGCTTATGCCTAAGGTGTGGTGCTAAGAGCACCTTTACCAGTAGTTACTTGTTGCTTCTATTTTTCACTACTAGTGATATCTAATGGATGACAGTGGCCCGATTGGCCCTGTAATGTATATAATCCCCTGTAAAGTGATACCTAGTGACAGGTAGCACAGTGTATATATGTGATTACATTCTAATGTGTTTAGGAGTAATACAAAGGCTATTTTTTATATAACCTTGTGTGGAGTTTCTTTTGTGGTGTGCCTAGTGTGTCGCTGCTGTGTGAGTGTGTTGCGCAAACGCTTTACACATTGCCTCTGGGATAAGCCTGACTGCTCGTGCCAAGCTACCAAGGGGGTGAGCAAGGGTTATCTTCAGTGTGTAACTCCCTTGCCCTGACTAGAGTGGTGGTTTCTGCCTGGATTAGGCGCTTGCCCTAGCCAATCAGAAATCCCATTTCTAACACCATTCATTTGTGGACTTTCTTGTGTACTACTCGCAAATGTCCGGTTCTCATGGGAGTATGTATCAATTCTCCTTGCATCTCAAAGGAATGTACAAGAATGTTACATGAGTGAGGGCTGAAATGAAATACCTTCTCACATACATCATGAAAAAGTGCAGTTCTAAAGAATGAAGTCAAGTTAATGTACTAAGAAAGCAATATAGCATAATTAATGTGCAAATATAACTTAAACAAAAACATGTGTAAATTAATAAATGCATTTGTCAAAGCAGTCTATTGTCACAGATTGCCTCATGAAACTGAAACTGTTCAATAGCAAGTATAGCCTATTACTACGTTGCAAAACATATACATGTACCATATGTGCATACATTTAAGGATCGTTTTAGGAAACTTTAGACTCTACATGTATAAAGATCACATCAGGAAAGTTTAAGCTCTCTGTCTACTTGGATGGCAGTTTTGCAACCACTTTTAATAATTCAATAGTGCATTTTAGAGAGAATAAAAGAATGGCTTTGAGAGCATTTCACATTTAAATTCACCATGTAAATCATTATAGCTATAAGACATCCTAATAATGTTTCATAACTATATTTTCTATACAATTCTTATTAATTAATTAATTTCGAAAAGTTCAGTTTGATAAGTAAATGCATAACTACTTTAGAGTGTTCAACATAATTCAGACTTACATGAGAATCAACTGTTAGACATATTAGACACACATCATTTATTTTTCCACTATTTCTATAATCTGAGCACTCTTTTACAGTGCATGTACTACATTTTCTCATAATCATTGTCATTTTGTAAGAGGTGTGCAAGTGCACATTCAGTTTATATGTCAGTTGTTGTTCTCATAGTAAGCATATGTGTCGTGTATAGAATGAGCAGCCTCTAAGCTGCAGCACCTTTGAAGGGTGAGAGGCCGCACTTTACTGGAACCTAATCACATAATGTAAGGATGCTGCAGGAGAATAGCGAGTGGCTGGTATGCCTGAACTCCTCCGCCCCCTAAATATGCAAGCATCCGAAGTGGGCTGAGGGTGCCATCAGCTACTAGTCTCAGGGAGACCCTGAGGCACATTGGTCAGGGGCACCCTTCCCTAGAGCATTTGCAAGCCACGCAGTCGAGCAGTGTAAGAGAATACAAACCTGAAAGAGGCACTTTTGTCGCTTCCTATTTTTCTTCAAAATAAAAACAAATACGGTTGTTTGCCAGAGATAATGAAGAGCGTTGTGCGATGGAACACGTAAGGAGAGAGAGTTGTGTTGTGGTTTGCCACTCTGATATAAAATAAAAAGAGGCCCTTTTTTCGGGAAAGAAATTTGAGGAATGAAAGCGAAAAATACATTTAAGCTTTGCCCATGAACTACTTTCATTTCTAAAGACCACCTATTATCCCTGCTCTCGGTGTTCTGTTGGATGGGTGAGGGCAAACAATTCTATTTTTTAGCTATATTTTTATAGAGGAAAAACCTGACTGTTACAGCTGAAATGCCAAATTGAAGTCTGTGCCGATGTAATTGGATTTAATGTTGATGTTTTAGTTTATCTTGTCAGTTGATTTTTGTAGTGCCCCACACCAGTTTTAATAGCATTCAAGGAAAACAAATCAAATTGAGAATTCACTGTGCACGTCTGGCGTAATTCGTTCAATGGCAAACGTCGGCCAAAGAGGACATTTAGTGATGAACTCCAGTGCTTCATTCGAGATGAATCCAGAAGGGCACGTGCATGTGGTAAATCCTCAAAACGACATGCTGGCTGCACTGTCTAAGCGTGCCTGGAAGTCGGTACTCGACACACAATTCCAGTTCACAAACACAAGAATACACAAAAAGATAAAACTTATCTCGTTAGACATGTAACAGTGCTAAACAGTGGCATAACACAAAATGATGGGGCCCCTTGGCAAAATGATGGGGCCCCTTGCAGAATGTGAATAGGGCCCCCTGATTCTCCCATATCTCACAAATATCCATGGGCCTTGGGCTGAATGGGCCCCCCGAAGGGTGGGAGGGCTACAAGCAGGCCTGCAGCACTGATGTTATAAAGTCCTGATAAATTGCCATAGATCATTTTTGACACCTTTAAGGCAAGAAACATGTTGACCCATAATTACTTCCATCTTTGAGAAAAACAAAAAGGAATATTATTTCCTGTCTAGTTCCACATTGTTTTTAATCTTGACAAGGGCCACCATTACAACAAAATAGTGCCAGGGAGGCACTTAGCCAATTTACATTTTTTCATTTCACTCACTTGCATGCCAGTCTACACTTTTTTAGCACCCTCACTATAGGCTTAATCTGGCGAAACAAAGCAAAGCATCTCCGGCAAAGAGCCCCTCAAGGGACCCATTTGGCATTGCATCACTGGCCCAAGGAGGAGCTGCCCAATAATGAAGCATGCCACCAATTTGGGCGGGTGAGGCTTCTTGCTTCTAAATATACATATTCCACCGACCACCTCTTCATGGAACAGCACGAGTGGTGCCCCTCCATGAAATAACCTGAGGAACTGCATACTCCTTGGACATTGATATTATATAAGGGGGAGAGTATATGCTGGGCCTCAATTGCTCTCAATCCCACTCTTGTTAATGTGGTAGTCCAATTACATTTTGTCTTGATGAAATCAAGATAAAAATATGAGTTCTAAAGGACTGGAATCGGGAAGAGAGTAATGGACTTGGTAATTTAAAGTCCACCATGTTATTACCCATTCTGGCCCCAGCAACCCATAATAGCAGTCGAATCAGTATCTCCAGCCTCAGTACCTCCTCGAGTTATCAGCAATCTCAGACTGGGCCCTGCAGTGTTAATCGAAATGCAGTGATATTAACTAGCATAGCGGTCAATAGAACAGCTTTTATCATCTTTTTTTCCGGGCAGGATATACAAAAGGTTTTGAATTAACATCTCTATCAATGACATTTCAAAGTTTCTGCCATGATAAAGACCATGAAATTGGATTGAGATATTGCATGGTAAATCATGCGTTTGCATACCTTCGCTTCTTACTTTTGCTGGTTGTCAATCTCCTGCAACAATCTCAAAAATGGGCTGTTAATACTGTCACAAAAGTAAATTGGATGGACTGAATGATTTGCATTTGCACCAGATGCATTATTCAAATATATATATTTTTTAAATGAAACGCATATTTGTGTTAATATGTCCAGTGTCTGAAATATCTGATGCCGTGTAATTGCCATTCTTTTTGTCTGTGCTTTACATATGTCACAGCTCCCTGGGAAGAGGAATCGTGATGAGTATGGAGGAATAGAACAATCCACTGCAGAACAATTTTAAACGATTTATAAACAGCACCAAGTTCTTAGGCGAGCAGATTATATAGTCTAGTTTATTAGGCAGCATAAGTGAGGAGTGTGATGCACTGTCTGATCTTCGACAAGCTAATTTTCTACTCACCGAAAACTAGGATCACAATGGAATGCATTTTTTCCCTGCAGGAAACATCGTTGACATATTGACGCTATAGTATGCTTCTGCAATTTCCTGATTTAATCCACTTTTTATGCAACTGATTTTAGGAAAAGTGCAAAAATACGGCCTCAGTTCTTTATATTTTATCACAGACAAAAGTTATCCACCTTCATGCTGCTTCTTAGTGATCAGGAGGTATGAAAATGTAATGCCAAAGTATGCCAGTGTTTATTTGCGGGTTATTTAACCAGATATCCACCTTCCTCTGTCGGATCTCATAATTCCCATGGGGCCAATAAGTGCTGTTAAAGACCCCTATCTGATCTAGGAGGCCATACATCACTACTGTAACTAGGCTACTGGTACTTGTGTCATCGAAAGTACAAGGTCTATAGACCCCTTGTTTCTTTCCAGAGATTGCACCTCCTCGAATCAGGTTATATGTCCAGGATAACTGAGGAAAAATGAGGAATTACCAGGGAAATCATATGTAGAATCCCCTGCTCCATGGCCTCCCAGACTCCACAATTGCACCCCTTAAGAGCATCCTATATGCCACAGCATGTCTCATTCAGGGCCTGAAGAAATATGATCTCATCATCCCCATCCTGATAAAACTCTGTTGGCTATCTTTGCTGGTTCGCACCATCTTCAGAACCAGTGGCATCATTCACAAAGCCATCACAACCAGCATCCACACTTATCTTTCAGACAAGCTCGCCAACTCTGGGGTTTCTGGGCACACCCGCAGCTAAGACACCTTCAGACGGCAGACTAGACAGCCAGAGTACTTTATTGTCTGATTAATTAAAATCTTTACAATTTTAAAAACTTGGTAAGCTTTAGACCGCTAAAACACATTATACATAAAACCAATAATGACATGATTCATTTGAGATTAAAATTGTGTTGCCAAAGCTTTTTAGGGGAGAATTAAGATGGAAGACCTGAAGAAGTGAGAAAGATGAAAATAGCTTTAAATAAGAGAAGAGGAAGAAGAAAAGGTGCAAACTAAGCAATAAAGTGCATTATCACCAGTGGGTATAGACTGAAGTGGCCCAGTCCTCGCAGGGCAGTGCTAGTATAGAAAGTTCTTTTGGGCCGACACAGTGGGAGTTGACTCCCAAGTAGCATTTGGAGGATGCCAGCATGGGGTGTTCTGCTGCCCTACTCCACTGGATATTCTACAGCCGGACTCAACGGGGCTTGAAGTGCTCATGCTTACACTGTGGCTGAATACTCAGCTGCACCAACCTACTGTAATTACAGCTTGTACATGCACAGCTGTAATCAACCATTTTCCGAGTAGTGTGAACCCTTAAGCGCTTCTTTTTGGTGTCATTGTGTGAGGCTGATATATTTGCCAAATTTCACCAGTTCCATCGGCTCCGTTAAAGTGAACACAAGGCTTGTGGCCTCATTGCATGTTCTTAGTCCATAAGCAAAGAAGAGTGGTTTTAGTAGTGTGCGGTGTGAATTCAGTAGTGCCGGGCAGTAACATAATAGGTGGTTAAAAGATTCATACTTGTAGGCACAAAGTCTGCAGTTGGAAGTTTGAATGAGTGACTGCCACTTAGTTTATTTTGTCTAGATTGCAAACCCATTAGACTTTCAAACATTATTTGTTTCTGACAAGCTTTCCAAATGGCACAACTGAAGTAGGACTGAGGTCTGAGGCAGTCTGATTGAGCGTTGGCGTATGATTGCCCCATTGCTAACAATAGTTTGGATTTACTGAGATTATCCATGTCACTTGCCTTGGACAGGGTTTTCAGTTGTTTTTTCAATGTTGCTTGGATAGCGGCACACAAGAGCTGCAGACCGTCCAGAACCACAGTACTAGTCAATTTGAAGGGTGGTAATAGATCTGTGAAGATATAGCGACCATGAGTTCCCTTCTTGTGAGAAGATGTTCTGGAGAACGGCTTTCATGGTATTGTGTGGGATCTTCTTGATCCTATGGTAGTAATTTACAAAGGACGTCATACTTGCCCATGTTTGGCCCTCCAGGCCGAATTCCAGCCCTACTAAGCAACTCCAGAGATATGTGGAAAGTCTAAAGACTATTTTATATGCCTTGAGCTGATACTTATTCATGATGTTGGCTAGTTGGCCTGGATAGGCTTCATAGCCATACTTGATCGTTGGTAGGAGGGTTGCTGCTATTTCTCGTCTTATTGGGAAAATGGAAGGGCTTTACAGAGCATTGCTTAGTTTGCACATTCCGGTTATAATTGATTCTGCCTTTGTTACAGTATATGTAAGGTGCTTTTTGGCTCCTCCTTTGGTTGATACCAAAACACCTAGGTAGTTGTAACTAGCAGCGGTTTCAATTTTTAGTGAGCCCAGGCTCAAGGTTAGATTTGTTTTTTTGGTTGAATTACCAAATACTAATATTTTGGTCTTCGAACCATTAGCTACCATTTTGTTGTCCTGATTGTACTTATGCAACGCATTAAGGGCCCTCTGTAGGCCAACTCTAGAGTGGTCCAGGAGGATGATATCGTCATCACATTTTAGTAGTGAGACCTTCAGTGGCGTAGCTAGACGTTTTGACGCCCGTGGCAGTCGGGCCGTTTGCCGCCCTGCGATGGCCACAGGTAAGAGCGGGGAGGTGGCAACGGTCCCTGCGTTTGCCACCCCACGATGGCCGCAGGTAAGAGCGGGGCGGGGGTCCACCACGGGAGACCTTAGTGCTTCCAATTGTGGGCAAGATTAGATTTGCTTGTTTCAAAGTTGTGTCCATCTCTGCAGTGTAGAGGTTAAATAGCATGGGTGTTAACACGCACATTTGCGTGAGGCCATTGTCTGTCTGGATTTTCCTGCTAACCGCTGTCGGTGTTAAGTTGACCCACACCCAGGTAGAGGTGTACAGGGATATGATGGCCTGGAGCAGGTTGTTAGGTATGCCCCAATCTCTGAGCTTTCTCCATAGACTGTTCCTGTTAACCAGAGTGGGAGTTGTTTCTTACGTGTTGCCCGGTGGATTAAATAAGACAGGGCCACTACATTATCCAGTGTGGAGGAATTAGCTCTAAATCCTGTTTGACTAAATGGTATTATGTCGTAAAGCAGGCGTTTTCCAGAGCTGGAACAACTTCCCCAAATCCATCAGGACCACACCAACCCTACTTCAATTTAGGAAAGAATTGAAGATTCACCTCTGGAAAGAACACTATATCACAATGCATTAACTGTTCACAATCCAGCTACCTATCCAATCATTCATACACTTCATGCCCGGTCTTTGACCCTGTACAACTCTCTGATGCCTTTTGGCTAAGTGCTTGCTATTGAAATACCATATACATACATAATCATCATCAAAATACTTTATTTAACTTGAGGAAATAAAAGCACAATACCAATACATTCAATCAATAAAATATAATAAAACAGGAATACAATTACAAAAATTTAGAAGTTCCATAGCGCTTCCTTATGAGGAGTGCAGCTTTGATAAAAAACAGCATAGCATATGTTTGTTTCTGTAAATATAATAAACCAGCATGATGTTGTCGAATGTTAACTGCGTGGAGATGAGGTACCAAAAAACACCTGGGTTTAACACTGTAATTTGTGCAAAATAACATAAAGTTGCTTGTGCTTTGGGGTTGGGGTAAATTACAATAACATATAGGAGTAAATCAAACCATTTGCTCTGTATCGGGAAAGCAATATAGATGCATACAGGTACTAATCACCTGGTAATTCATCAATTCTTAGTGGAACCCAAAAGGTTTCACTAGCAATCTGCTGTAAACTCCAGCCCTTCGGAGTTATTAGCAGTCACGGTACCATGCTACCAACATATAGTTGTCAGAATATTGACTGACATAAATACTGTGCTATAAATATAAACTATTGAGTTAATAATAGAAATCTACATAATGAGACAATATTTTAGTAAACTATTTGTAGGATACAATACTTATATGAGATGGTACTTCAGCATAGAGTATTCCTTGATATAACCAACCACAGTAGCAGTAAACCTGAGGGTGGGGGCGAGGCGGAGTTAACGTCAAGTGTCTTGTTGTGAAGGCTGCTATTCCCTTTGTGTGGAGTTCTCTGTAGCAGAGAAATCTGTAAAGGTGGAAAGAAGCCTCATGTGAAAATGCATTTTTTTCTCCCATTCCCAGAAATTTGATGGTGATCCATTCCACTTCACTGGAGCAAATCGCAAACCATTTCCAGGATGGGAAAAGATGAAGGAGTAGTTTGGCAATTCCCACAAATTTAAAGGTTTGTGGTCATTCTCAAACTTTCAAGGCAAAGCATGCCTTGTGACATCCACTTCCCACTGCTTTAGTGGAATTCAGTAAATGCACCATGTCTACCAGGAATCCATTTGTAAATTCACGGTAGGCATAAAAAAGTAAATACTGACATTAACATATGTTTAATAACCAAACTTACATTTGTGAATAAGACCCAATGTGTTTTACAAGTAAGCAGCTGTACGATTCAACTAGCCATGCCTGAATTCAACATTTTAAATCAACTGAGATTATAGCCTTATTTTTCAGTTGCAATAGGTCCTTTGATTATTATTCAGAGTTATGGTAAATATGCACTGGGAACAAATTTGCAAGAGTTAATTCGGTATATTTAATAAGTAAAATAGTTGCAGATATTGTTCCCATTGAGATTAAAAAAGTAATGTTGGATTCCAGAGTTTAAAGGTATACATTTGTGGTTTCCTGCAGACTTCCAGTTTTGTAACAAAACTATTTTGCCACCCCAAATGAATGGAAAATCCACGTTGCCTCCTTTTTCCCAGATGTGACAATATTTAATGTATTTAAAACAATTGTATTTGATGGATAGGTTTACATGTTTATGCTTATGACATTTATTTCCATTCTAAATGTTTAACACAACTAAAGAACACATGAAAAATAATATCTCTATTAAACCTCTTCTTCTAGTAATTCATATATTTCCACAGTAAAAAGAGTCCTACATAACCTTTAAAGTATGTTTGTTGTACTGTTATTATCTGTGTTAGACCTGTCAGCCTTAGGGTGGTCATCCCCCAAAATCTTTTGCCTTCCTCCTTCATTTTTTGCTACTCTTGTTTTTGCTGGCCTTAGGACTCTAACCAGTGCTAAGGTGCCTGTGATCACTCCGTAAAACATGGTAAGATAGGCTGATCTTCAATTGGGATATTTAATTTACTTATAAGTCCCTAGTGTACATTAACTGGTGGGCCTGAGCACTTATTGTGCCACCCACTTGAGTACCCTTTAAACATGCTTCAGGACTGTCATTGCAGCCTGTGTGTGCAGTTTTAAACTGCCATCTTAACCTGCCAAATAAACCTTTTGCCAGGCCCAAATCTTCCATTTTAATACACATATCACATCTAGGGTAGGTCTTGGACAGTCCAGATGGCAGGGTGCAGTCTATTTAGAAGGTTTGACATGTACGTTTTCAGTTTACGTGTCCTGGTAGTGAAAAACTCTTAAATTAAATGTTCACTGCTACAAGGCCTACCTCTCCCATAGGATAACATTGGAGTTACCTTATTACATCTAATACGCTCTAACTTTCAAATGGGAACAGGTAACCAGTTCATGTTTGATGTTTTTGAAATTGTAATGAAAAATACTCTCCTATGGTAAAGTTGGATTTTAAATTACAATTCTGAAAAATGCCACTTTTAAGAAAGTTGGAATTTTCCTGCCATAGCCATTTAGTGCCTGCAGCCTGTCACTGGGTCACATGACTGGGTATAGTTGGATGTTCGGCTTTGTGTATTCCTCCTAGACAGTCACACACAATAGAAGGCTTTGGTGTACCCGGATGGGCCATCACTGGCAGGTTGGGAGGGCAGAGCTGGGCACAGCCCTACCTACACTTGAATAGGCTGTGTCCTGCCACCACACAAAGTGCTGCATACACCCTGTAGTCTGGAGCCAGGGCAGGCAAGAAACCTGCACACTTCAAAGGAAAACCTCTAGAAGCTTCTCCCACTTCAAAGGAGGCACCTGGTATAAATATTGGACCTCACTCTTCAGCACACTTTGGTCCAACGTTTTGCTATGACAAAAGGATCTTCCCAAAACAGAGATGACCGTCTGCAATGCCAAGGACTGCTCTTCGCGCAACATCGATGGCTGTCCGCAGCACTCTCCCTGTTCTTCGCGGCCCCCCTCCACCAAAAATTGAACTTTTTGCACTAGTCTGAGGTGGCAACTTTTCAGCGGGACTAACCTAGTCTTTGTATCCGACCCATGCTCCATTGCGGTCGGCCTGAACTTGTGACTTTCTCCAAGTCTTGCACAACGAGATAACTGCGAGTGTCAATTTTTTACTTTTTGGTGCTATTTCCCCTTATTTTCCCTTTCGGTTCTACTGATTGTTTTTTTTGTGTAAAATTATTTATTAAATTAATTTTGCTCTGTTTCTAAATTGGTGTGGGATTTTTCTTGCACTGTGTTTTCATGTTATTACTGTTTGAAGAGCTGCATAAATACTTTGCACAATGCCTCTAAGTTAAGCCTCACTGCTCTGTGCCAAGATACCAGAGTGTTGAGAACAGGTTAATTTGGGGTTTGCTTGTGCCTCACCCTGACAAGAATTGTGGTTGCTGCTTGAGTAGGGTTTCATCCCACTCAATCACTAACCCATTTTCTTACAATCTGTAAATTGAAAATACTGAAAATATCTAGACCAGTGTTTTTTCTGATATCACAATCCATGTCAATTCCCTAATCATCTTCATATTCAGAGAGAAAATGAAGGTTGTCTTTAATCAAAAGTGTATACATTTTTTAACTAGGGATCACTTTGGATATGCTAATTGTGTTTCATGCCAGTGCCTATAGATCTACATTATCATTGATTTTATGTAGGTGCCTGTTGCTTCCCAAACATTTGGGGATTTTATGTAGGTAGTTCAATAATTCTCGTGAGGTAGACCATAGATAGCGTTCAGGTTTGAATATTAGAGAATTTTCTATTTTTTTGGCATTGTACCCTGTATTGAGAATACATCATGTTTTATATAGGTTTCCCTGAAAAGAGGTACATTTTGAAGGGGATTGACCCAGATAGGAGCCTCATGTTCAGAGAAGCAATTAATTCATAGTTGTTGCATATAATTTCTATCAGTAATTCTGATGAAGCTCGTGTGGTCTATGTGCAAAATGTGAGACCTTAGTATAGTCCAAAAAAGGAACATTTTAATTGGTCCAACTTGAATAGTTTATTTTTCTCTCTCTATTCATTTTGAACTCTATAAAAAAGAAGGCTTATATCAGTGACACACAGGAAAAAATGTTAAAGCATAATGGAATTCTCTTAAATTAGGGGAACAATGGCACCTTTCATAAATGGAACTTTTAGTTTACCAATATAGTAGTAAAGTATTAAGGAATATTTAGTCTGGTTCCAGAGCATGTTTATCGTTAGGTTTTTAGTACGCATGTAAAGATAGTTTTTACCTGATGCACGCACGTCTTGAAAGACATACAGTATCAACAGTAGAATATTAATTTCTATAATGTTGATTTTGTTCCACAAGTCCACATTTAATTAATGCCAGGGCTCAAGATCTGAATTAAATGTTTTTACAAGTGTTTTGGGCTTATTTTTATTGTGGACTCCATCACCTCGGTTATCCCTAAACCAAAATATGTTACTAGTTTTGATTCTCATTTTTATCATTTATGTGACATAATCTTTTGTTTTACCATCATTGATATTGGATGGATTTGTTCCACACAATGTTGTAACATGAAAAAGATCCAAACATGTTTAATAAATTAAGTCATACTGGAATAGATTTTATGGTAATTTTAATGTTGGTAAAATGTTGTCTGTGAATAATAGATAATTATACCCATTCTAGTTTGCTTCTAGAAGTAAAGCACTGGTCTTATAGTGATAGCTTTAGGTTACTAGGTGCAAAATATACATAGTGAAAGGAAGACAAGGACAACCGTGCCTGGTTATTTTGTGTAGGTTGACCACTCCAGAAAATAAGTCATCTGTGCTACAGCAAACTGTAGAGGAATTACACACTGATTTAACACTGTTAGTGTGTACATAGCCAAAGTTCATCTTGTGTATGTTTCAAACAAGTGCAATCAAACTACTTTATCAAATGCATTTACATCTAAACCAAATAATAGATTATATAATAGTTTGGACTTGATGAAGTAAAGCATACCTCTAATTTGTCTTCTATTGTTGCTAACAGACTTTCCCTTAACAAAACCCACTACATATTGATGCAGCCTAAAAGCTGATCATGCTTTATCATGCTTTACACGACACGTAAAGCGATCTTGAAAATGAAAACACAAATGTGCACTTTGCACACATCTAGAAAAATGACACTGAAACTGAGAAAAGTTGAAGCACCATCACCGTTAAAGTGTGCTCGACTAGGTAGAAACAGTAGGATTAATCAAATAGTGAATTTGAAATGTTTAGTACCAGATTACCTTATATTCTTAACCAAGATGTCATGAAAATGAATGATGAAACTTAGCATGTCTATTGATTTCATTGTAGAGCGCCATAACAAACTAGACAATGGTGTAATTCATGCGTGTAATATGCTATATGATTGAATCTTTCAGTAAAAGTGCCTTACATTATAAAGATCTTTTACTCATGGAAACAATTTTATTTTAAGGATTTTTAGAAATAGTTTCCATGTTGCCACTTTTTGAAATTGTGACGGTAGGCCACAATTAGAGTTGAACATTTCAGTGTAACAATCACTGACAACTTTATAAAATGCTCATAAATGATATGTTTTATTTCGTTATGCTTATACTTAATTAGGAGTTATTTTATTAAATAAGACATGTTAATTTTACAAAACATTTGAATTGATTTTCTCCTTAGGCTGCATTATTAAATAGCCTGATGTGAAATGGACTTTGCATCGTTTCCTCATATGCTGCTTTATTTGTTCTTGTTCATGTGACATTCTTTAAGCAACAAGAGATTTTCTTACAGCATGTCTTCGTGTATGAATAGTGGGAAATTGACCTTTGGACTATATCCATGGAGAGTAACAATGTAAACAAACTCTTTGTCAATTAACCTGTGAGGACAGAATGGGCAGTCGTTTTTCATGATGAGCATGGGAAAGTGTGCTGGAGTATCAATGTGTACCTGGAAAATGGAAGAATGATCACATGATGATCAGACCATTGTAGGGTGACTACTGATGGCACCGTGGACAATTTGGACTAAAAAAAGTGACTTTCCTAAGAGGAGGGAGGCCTGACTACCCCCTTTCATTTACCTTGCCGGCTACCTGCCTGCCGGACTTTCTCTTTTATGCCCTAAGCCTTTTTGCCCTTGCTGATAAATTTGCCTGTCAGCCGATTTGGAGCAGGTTGGTGAGAGACCAGACTTGAGCTTTCCTGATTTATGCTCCATTCCTCTTGCCCATACCCATGGACTGTTCCCTAGTGTACTATAACGTGATTCCCCTTGCCCATGCTAAGAAAACCCTTGTAAAACCATTCTCCTGCCTTTGTTGATTGTAGGAATCTCTAACAATTGGAACCATCTTCTTATAGATGCTGGTATTTAGCAGTAGATTTACTTTGACTAGATGTGTGATTTTATATTTCGAGCTGTAAGGCTCATGACTGAGCTTCTTAAAATGTTACTTATGTGCATTGATTTTGGATCTTTAAAATAATAACCACATTATCTAAATTTGTCTAAGTCTTTTATTGTGTCTTGATGTTCTTTCCACAGAAACTGTGCCTACAATTATCTGATTTTCAAATGCCTAATAGAGAGAGTAATAGAATATTTTCAAAACATCAGGTTCTTTTGCACTTGTTCTGTGTAGCCACAGCAGAGCTCTTGGATGAGTAACAACTGCCTAAAATTGAACTCTGAAAAAACAGAGGTCATTCTCTTTGGCAACAATACCTCCTTCTGGTCTCCCTCTTGGCCGGAGGAATTAGGCATGTTATCGACCCCTTTCAGGAAAGCCAAAAACCTGCGCATCCTAATGGACAAGAAACTCACCTTTGGTGACCAGGTTAACTCGGTTACGGCCTCTACCTTATCCATTTGGAGGGTGATTAAGACAATTCTGCACCTTATCCCAGCTAAATCTCAAAAAACGTTTGTGGCCTCGCTTGTTTTGTTAAGGTTAGATTACTGTAATGGAATATTTCTTAACATGCAGCAGCAACATCTCAATAAATTGAAAGTACTTCAAAATGCTGCTGCTAGACTGTTGTCAGGTACTCCTAAATTTAGTTCAATTAGGTCAGTTATCCAAAAATGTCACTGGCTGCCTGTCAGGAACAGGATCAAATTCAAGACTCTGTGTACTGCCTTCAAGGCATTACACAATACTGGTCCCGCTCACCTTAGACAAAAGTTCACTTGGTATGTCCCCAACAGAATACTTAGTTCTTTGGGTGCCAAAACACTGGTCGTCCCCAAATTCATGAAATCTAACTGGGGTGGAAGAAGCTTTATCACCTGTATGGCCAAGGCTTGGAACGAGCTGCCTTACTTCCTACGCTCTGCCCCCAATTTAATCAGTTTCAGGAAAGAGCCAAAAACCTGGCTGTTTAATATCTAGGCCTCGTATTCAGTTTCAGGAAATAGCCGATGACTGGGCTTTTTCACATCTAGGCCCCTATTTTCTTCTCAGTTGTCCCCTGTCATCTGATGAGAGCGAACACCAGGACACCTCCTGGTAGCTGTGCGCTTTACAAAACCACATAACATTAACATTAAAATTGGTTTGTATGATTCTTGTCAGACTAAAGTTCTTTAGGAGGTTGGGTCTTCCAATTGTAATACAGCATGGTTCTAATTGTAAAGTATTAGAACCTAATCACCAATTTGTGAGTTGGCTACCAATTAATGGTCCTCATAGGTGACCGACAGTGGGACATCCTGATCTCTCACCCCTCACTTTCAATGAAGAAGGATCCATCAGTGGACCATCGCCTCTGAGGTGAAGTATAGAATCTGAGTAAAACAGTTACTCATATGGGCCCACTACTGGTGAAAAATCAGCTTATTGCTTCTGATGCAACAATATGTTTCAACTAGATCTGCCATTGGTTTATTTATTCTAGTTGCACAGCGTTATAGATTTCAGTGTGTATATGCTTATTAAAGATATTGGTCTTCAGTTGGCACATTTTTCGGGGGGAGATGTTAATCTGGTTTCAGTATTAGTGTCACATATGACATTTATATGTTCCAGGATCCTGTTTGCTTTTTCACGAGGGGCGGGAGGAGAAGCCCCGTGGACACAGCGTCATTCCTGTAGCACTATATAGAGCATTTAAAACTTCTGCTGTGTAGGACACCAGAGGCAGCATAAGGGGGACTACTTGTTTCAGAATCCTGTTTGCTTTTTCACGAGGGGTAGAAGGAGAAGCCCTGGGAACATAGCATGATTCCTGGAGCAATATATATACTGCATTTCATACTCCCGCTGCGTGGAACACCAGAGATAGCATAAAGTGGACTACCTGTTCCAGGATCCTGTTTGCTTTTGCACGAGGGATGGGAGGAGAAGTCCTGTGACTACAGCTTGATTCCTGGAGCGCTATATAGCACATTTCATACTCCTGCTGTGTGGGACGCAAGAGGCAGCATAAGGGTGACTACATGTACCAGGATCTCGTTTGCTTTTTCACGAGGGGCAGGAGGAGAAGCCCTGTGATCACAGCGGGATATCTAGAGTGCTATATGGCACATTTCATACTCCTGCTGTGCCAAGACGCTCGAGTGATCTAACGTGCCTCCATGCGTCCGCAGTAATCCCTTCCTGGCATTATCGCAACCGCCTTATTGCTTGCCCCCTGCTATTACGCTTGGCCAAAATTCCCTCAGGCATGTAATTTTTACGTCCTGATGATGATCCCAATATTGTTTCTACGGGATCGAAACGTCGTCGACCTTATATGCACCGTGAACGCAATTGAATTAATTACTGATGTGTAACGGTGTCACTACATATTGTTTGCTTGTTGCAATTCTTTATACAATTTACAAGCATTTCTTGCCCTGCCTGAGCCTTTTTCTGAATTTATGAATTTCTGTTCATTTGTGTCGTTTGTTATATATGTTGCGTTGGACGCAGGATTGTGTCCCACTTTATTCTTGTGTTCTATGTGATTTGATACATTATTAAATATTTCTGTCCGGCTAGACAGCTTTAATATAGCACTGATCTCAGGCCTATATTCATTGTTTTCTGTTTGACTCTCCCCTGTCAGGGACTACTTTGTATTTGTAACGTGCAGGATGCCAGAGGCAGCAGAAGGGGGACTACTTGTCCCAGAATCCTGTTTGCTTTTTCACAAGGGGTGGAAGGAGAAGCCCTGTGACCAAAGCGTGATTCCTGGAGTGCTATATGGTGCATTTCATACTCCTGCTGTGTGGGACGCCAGAGGCAGCATAAGGGGGACTACCTGTCCCAGGATCTTGTTTGCTTTTTCACGAGGCGTAGGAGGAGAAGCCCCATGACCAAAGCGTGATTCCTGGAGCGCTACATAGTGCATTTCATGCTCCTGCTTTGTGGGGCGCCAGAGGCAGCATAAGGGGGACTTTCTGTCCCAGGATCCTGTTTGCTTTTTCATGAAGGGCAGGAGGAGAGGCCCCATGACCACAGTGTAATTTCTGGAACGCTATATAGAGCATTTCAAGCTCCTGCTGCGTGCGACGTGCCTAGTGGAAGCCCAGGCCAAGAGTGGGCATGTCTTGCTCCAGTAATCAACTGGAGGAGGCTGGGCTGGTCCCCCTGACATCTGCAAGGCCATAAGGTATGAACATTATCTTTGCTGTGTATCTCAGGCTGGTTAGAGAAAGCTCTATCACAGTAGTGCTCTGGTTTTGGCTGTGGAGCAAGCGTACAGTAATATGGGGTAAAGGAATCTGTTGGAAATGTCTATAAAGGCATCCACCTCAAAGAAAAGGACCAGCTTGGCTGCTAGTAGAAACAACCTAATGGAGATTGATATTCTGACTGAGGAAATGGGAACAATGCTGAAATCCAAATCTCCGTCCAAATCCTCGTCTGATCCTCGCCCTCCCTCACCCCATGGTGCTAAGGGGTCTGAGAAACCTATGGTGGAAATATTTACTAAAAGTGTAGGGAAAAGGGATAAAACCACTCTAACGCAGTCCTGAAAGTCCCTGGGATCAAGAAACAGCTGCACTGTGACGGAACCCTTAACCATTTCATTTGCTCCAGAGTCCTCACTGTCTCATCCCCCGATATGTCTAGTATTCCATGCAGCAATCGATATGCCCCGATGACAGCCTGATGACAATTGTCAGTCGGCCCCCGTGAATGGCCCTGGGGTTACAGAAAATCAAAATGGATTCTTACTAGATTTGATTCATGGTTTGATAAACTCAAAGACAACGTAAAAGATCTGAGAGTGCGGATCAATTCCCTAATGGAGGTACATAGAGTTATAACTCCCCCACCCCGACATTTGCCACAGGGAAATCTGCAACAGTGGGCGCGGATCATCAGGCTTCCCACTCTGCTAAAATGTACTCTCAGCCTTATCCTGGGCCATTCACTTTTATAACCCAGGATCCTAGTCTGTCTAGAAATTTCCTGAGGCCTGGGCAGAGGATGGAAGATCCTGACATGGTGGACAGGCCTTACAATAACATCCCTCCTGCCCCCCAACAGCATGTGAGTTCTGAGCCAGCTTGTATAGGGCCTGGAGATCCAACGCATGGCCCGTGCATTGGGCCAAGGATAGTGAAGCTGGCATCTGCTCGCTTCTATTGTACTACAACTGATAGCCTAATGCCTTTTTTCCCATGGGACGGAAAACTCAAGAGTGGCAGTACCATCTTTATGCATAACATGCCAAGGTTGCCAGAAAGACTTAAGAGTCACTGACCAATAAAGTGATCCATTGGATACGCAATGTGCATAAATGCCCGTCAATGATCCGCCAGGACACTGTTGGGGTGAAATGCTGTTCTTTACAGTGGGGCGATTAAGATTATGTTGAGATAAAGCTAGTTACAAATGTTATGGCTGATAACATTATTGCTGTGGAGGTGTCTTTTTCCTGCCCCTTATCAACAAAGATCTGTCTATAGCTTAATGCACACAGGGTTGTGAATGAAGCTGACTTGAACGCTCGTCAGCATTGGGGCACTGAATCAACTGAGATTGGACTACCAACATCAATAGCGGACCATCTTTAATGCCTGCCCACCAAAAGGATGCATACCGGAGTCTGGAACCTACTCTCCTGGAACATTGCCAGCCTAAAATCTAAAATCGATGATCTGGACTGGGGGGCTTTCATTGATTCATTTGATTTGTGTCTCCTACAAGGAACATGGTGTACAGAGCCCGTACATAGAATACATAGAATAGGGTTCACAATCTGTTATTTTTCAGATATTGTGCAGGGTAGAGACCGCACTGCTGGTGGGGTAATCACCTGGTTAAAGAATACCCTAGGCTGTACTATTAGGAGGCTTAAGTTAAACACCCAGGATATTCTGGGTCTGTCTCTTGGCAGGGGAAGGTCTCCTTATTACATCTACAATGTTTATAATAGGACAAGTGGGGTAAATAGGCCGTCCAGTACCTTTACCATCCTTGAGGAGGCTATCAATGATTTAGCCTCCAATGATCTGGTGGTTGTAGGGGACGACTTTAATGTAACCTTTGAACCCTCTGCCCCCTTGTCACTCAATTTAACAGAAGAGGAAGATGCATCTTGGGGTGCTCCACAGCTAGACCTGAAACCAGTTAAAAGATGGACAATGGTTGCTAATCAGTTGATGAGTTTATCCCTTCGCTTGGGTCTAAGAGCATGCAGCAGCAGGTATATAGCTGGTTGTAGAGGTGCCCATACTTTTAAGAGGCTCATGCAAATGAGCCGCTTAGATTATATATTTATACCCCTACAAATGTGGCCCTCCCTTGTGGACATGGTGGTTGTCGATTGTCATGACTTTGACCATAACACGCCTAAAACGGGCCTCATTCTGGAGGGATACAAATACACTGGAAAAGATCTATGGGCAGGTCGCCGACACTTTGGAGGCGATGAAACCTAGAGGGCCCTCAGACATAGACCATGTGCCCATACTCACATTTCAGCTTCATGATGCTTGTGGTTTAATAGCCACTGCAGATTGGCCAAGCCAACCTTATTAGGTCAATCAAAGTGGGAAATTGAACTGAGATGTCGTGGGCCAGAAAAAGTTATAAAGACACCCTGACACAGGCCAAAACCACCTGGAAATGAGGATCGGGTAGAAGCAGTCAGGGCAGGAGGTGAATCATTTTGGGGTATAGTAGCTCATGGTAGTCGTCATGCTGTTCATGTATTGATTATCACTTACAACCAGAGATATGGGTGGGACATTTTAAGAGGGTATCTGCATCTAAGACTGTTTCCTCACCCAGAGTGATAACAGCAGGGTCCACTCCCCCTGAACAGAAAGCCACTCTGTTGGTCTTTTCACTTAAAGATATTCCAAAGGCAATAATGGTAATTCCTTCCCACAAAGCACCTGGTCCTGACTCTGACCCTGGGGACCTTTTTCTTTGGAACTCTTTGAGGCTCCTATTTTTACCTGGTATTTCAGTCTATCCTGGAAGGAGGCCCGTTAACATGTTGACAGGAAGCCAAGATTGTGCTAACATTTAAAAGTGGCCGCTAATTATAGACCAATCATCCTAATTGACGCTTCACAGAAAGTATTTTGTAGTCTTATTTTGAGGGAACTGTCGGACTAGGCCCATGCGAATTCCATACTCTCAGAAAAGCAGGCGGGCTTTAGGAACAGCTCAAATGTTATCCTTTTGTAGCATTTATTGGAAAACCCTAACGCTAGACAGGAGCTATTTTTATGTGTTTTGTTGAGTTAAGATCAGTATTTGATTCATTTTCCAGGGCAAAGTTATGGGAAGTCCTGAAGCAGATGGGAGTACCTGACAATCTCCTGACCGTTCTAACTAAACTTCAAACCTCCAATAATGCTTGAGTAAGATATAGAAGCTAAGGCGAGATTACTGACCCCTTTAGTATTGAGACAGGTATTTGCCAGGGGAATGCCTTGACACTGACCTTGTTTACGCTTTATATTAATGATTTAGTAAAGGCATCAGATTTCCCCAGCAATGATGCCCCAAAATTGGGTCCTTAGAAAATTTCTACCTTGCTCTTTGCGGATGACACGCTTTTAATATAAAAATTCCATGTGGTCTGCAGGCGATAGTAGATCGCTTCTTAAGTTTTTGCAAAGTCAGAGGGCTTGAACTAAACATTAACAAAACCATGTTCATGGTCTAAACCCCTACAAATCAGTGAGGATGAACATTCTGGTACAGGGGGTCTCTCTGGAACAAGAGCAGGAGTTTGTATATTTAGGGGTCTTTCTGACGAACAAGCTGAATAGGTCCGCGCACGTTGGTAAAAGCACCCTGAAACGTCTGCAGGAAGGCTTGGGCTATGATTACAATTAAGGCTCCCGGTTTTCCGTTTAAACGGATTTTTACAGATAAATACAGACGGAAATCTTTTATTCCTTTGTCTGTATTTATAAATAGAAACGGAAAAATACTTACCAACCGGCTTTATGGTGTCTATGTGCTCCCCAGGAAAATCAGTGTCTGAGGCGCACAGGGGCCAAGGAAAGAAATCTGAAACTGCTACTGCGATGTCCTGCAGATTATTCTCCCCTCTAAATCACCCCACCCTCCCGAGTCTGAACTAAGCACTCTGCTGCCAAGTGAGACTGATCTGTTAATGAGCGAGCCTCTCTACCTCCCATACAGCAGCAGGCCGAGAGCGCTTATCGGCCTTTATCAATATATCACACACTATTGACCATGCCACAGGGTTAATTGCCCCCCCAGACATCCTGTCAACACCATAACGTTCGTCATCTGTTGTCTCACCATCAGCTCGTAGGAACTGCCTGACCGGTGGCACAGTTTAAAGTGCAAAGAAATGGGCAAGCAGCGGGACAGTGATGTTCTCCTTGTCTTCGAATTAGTGGTAAAACTGCACGATGTGGTGGTGGAGTCGGTGCAGCTCAATTTCTTTGTCCATGTACAAGAAAAATGAAAGGCCCATTAAGAGAGCTCGTTTAAACTAGGGCCTGGCACCACAGCGAAGTTATAGCTTCATTTACCCCCACAAAGTCTGGGGAGCAAAATCTTTGAATATTTCACTGGAAGGGGCCTAGCTGTCAACGGCAGCAGAAGCAGCGGCCATCCCAAAATGAGTACGAAACCAGTGTATTGGGGGTCGGTGTGAGGGGGGGGTGGCACATTTGCTACGCCATTCTCCACTTCTAAGCAGCTTGAGTAAAGAAAGATATATCGGGCGGTGTCCGCCACTTGAACTTGGAGCGCTGTGGATCTGAACTCCGAGGACGGCAGCGACGCATCTTAAAAAAAAGTGCACGTGAACATCTGGGCATCTGAGGTACAACAGCACCTGGTTCACAGCTACAGCCCAGAGCCAGTGAACCACCCGACTTGCCTGGTCATCACTGCTGTGGGAGAAATAGGAAGAAATCAGGAATCTAAGAGCCCTGTTTGCGTTCCTTGATTTTCACTCAGCTTTATTTTCTTAGCCGCACAGCAGGAATTAAGTGACTTCTGTGGGGCTAAGAGTGGGTGTAACCCTGTGATGGCAAAAGGATTGTGATGTCACCTTCACTACCCATAGCACTGGGGTGAATTAACAACCATGGATGTGAACATAGAGGCTCAAGTCTTGGGTTTGGCTCACCATCCCATGATTCTGGCCAAATCCCTTAATTTCCCAGTGTCTGTAAAAATTAAAATAACCTTGTGTAATCAAACTGTTGCTCATGTAAAGCACTTTAGTACCTTTGGTGCAAAGTCACACTATAAAAAAACGGCAAAAAGTGTGCATTGTCTATTAAAATAAATGTGAAAAAATACTAGCTGCAGCGTCTTCTTTTGCTTGCCACAAAAATAAATGCGGATAAATACAGATAAAATGATAAAAAATAAATATGGATAAATACAGACGGAAATGTGAAAAAAAAAATACCATAAAACCGGGAGCCCTAATTACAATGCAAAAGAAAACCCAAGCCTGTCCACTAGCAACTGCAGTGGCAATCTACAATGTAAAAGCAAACAGAGCCATGGGGATATGTGAGGGTTGATAAACTTATCAGGATTGTAAGCAGGTTCATCAGGAGCATTCTAAATCTCCCACCCAGGGTGCTCTCCGCCTCCCTCAATTCCTAGATGTTGGTATTTACCCAATTAATTTTAGCTTGATGCTTAGACCCATTTTGGCATACTGGCATAGGCTCTGGTCTACTGATGAGCTGGAATCGTACAGACTACCTTTAATGGTACTTCTTAGATCCAATGGCTCCAAGAGGATTCCCTGGCTTGCCTTCATTAAATCTATGACCTACAAGATTGGCTTGCCGTCTTTGTGGGAGACTCCAGATGAAGTGAGGTCAGTCCCAAATCCTTGATCAATGAACACTATAAGGAGTATCTATGGGTGTGAGAATAAAAAAAAGTCAAGGTAGGAAATCTGACAGACACCTTTCTAGACCATAAGTTTATTCCTGCTTGTGAATTGCTACTCAACATTGTTCCTGGGTGCTTAGCAAAGTAACTTTATTTAAATTGGAGGTATGGAGTTTTACCTGTAAATAGCGTCTGTATAAATGTGGGGAGAGGTACTGTAGTTCTAGCAGGGGCCCCTCTTGCAAATTAGAAGAGGAATCCCTCCACCATTTTAGTTTGTTTTGCAGTGCCTATGCGTGCCTACGTGGAAAATGGCTCAAGCCTGTATACAGGCTTCTGGGTTTAAGCCAATATGCAGTTGCATTAAGAGTTTTACGATCAGACACCAGAGAAGTTGTTGTTATTGCAGTGGCCAAATATCTTAATGCGGCCTAGCTCATTCGTACTCATAATGGTTGCTTACTGAATAAGCACCTGGATCCCGCTAGCACTCCATGACCGTGTTATGATCTACTCCACCATTGTAATTCCGTAGCTCAAACATATATCAACTCAACAGATGTGGGGCAGATGGCTAGAGGTTTAGCAGGGTCTAGTTAACTTCTAGAAGCACTTTACTGTTTTGGAAACTTTCTGAGAAGCACCCTACTGTTTTGGAAATGTCATGTGCAATAATGACTGTTCTATCGTCTCTTTTTATTGAGCATCTGTATTTTACATGTTTGATCAGTGGCATTATTGTGCAAATATGTTTTTAAAGCTTTTTAGTTATACAGAAATGGGACAGGTAATCAGAGATCCAGTGAGGTTTAGACTCCTTATAGAAGCACTTTACTGATTTGGAAACAATTTGTGTAATAACGATTGTTGTATCTCTCCCTTTTACTGAGCATTTGCACTTTACAATGTGATTGATGGCATCTCAGTGTGAATATGTTTCATTTACCATATTTCTTTTAATTATTGGTGTTATTTCAGCCAGGCTGGCTAATGTTTGGATTGTTTTTATGTGGTTTTATGGATTTTATACCCAAAATAAACTGATTGACTGACTGACATTTGTATGGAATCCAGAAATTCTTTTTTTTTCTACACAGCTATTACTTAATTTGGAGAGGACAAAGCCAAATTGCATATTAAAAAGTTTGTAAAATGTTATTGTCAATTCTTCTGCACCAGGATATTTTTTCAATGGCTTTGAAATGGTTGAAGTTAATGCATTCGCTACAGTTATTTTTCTGTTCCACAGAACGTTTATCTTTGTGTGCCAGCTGGGGATCAGTTATGGTCTTAAACCATTTTTAGGTTGAGCCTGGGCAGCGCATGCGCAGCTCTGCGAGGCATGCTGTATTCGGTATATGGGCTATCGGCGACTTTGGACACGCCTGCTGCTTTTGGTTGGTTAGTTGGGCTGCTTTTTAAAATTCCTTTTCTCTGATTGGTTAATATTGTGCATCTGTCCCGCCTTTCGGTGCTTGGTTCCTGCCCAGCGGACATCACCAAATGATTCTTTTGGTTGGTCAGCTCTGGCCATCTCTTGACTCCTCGCTCGCACAGCCACCCTCCCCGCCTCCCATTCGCGCAAGTGCAGCGTCCATCCATGTCATTATCTGGAGGGGGAACATTTAGGCTTTTCTACAGGCCACTGGCCTGATGAAGAACGTCATGCGATCCCAGAGGTAAGATCAAGATTAAACAAGCATTTGAAATGCATAGGTCTTGCATTAATGAAAGTTTGACCAACTGGTGTTGCAAATAATAATGCAACGCCAATAGCTCAAAATGTAAGTAATGCGAGACCTATTGCATTGCAAATGCTTGTGGTATATTCTCACTGCCAGTCTCTGGACATATGTGTATGTTTTTACTGTTTGACCTAGGGGCTGAAACCTCTGGTTGGCCTGTGACTTCAACTGATAGTACTTTGTAATTGTGCATACAGGGAGGTTTTATTTTTAGCAGACAGGCCCATAAAAGCAAGTGCTTACATTCACTACCCATCTCATATTTCGAGTACATTCTAATAGAAGCTGGCTGTCTGCCCACTCACTCCATCAGTATATCCAGGATGCTCTATTTCTGGTGAGTCAAGCCAGTCTGACTATGTCCCTAAGCGCTCATTTCTGTGATTTCTGCCCCTGTAATTTTATCTAATATTGCAGCTAGAAGAGATTAAACCAGCCTAGCTTTAGTTTGCTTTTAGGTTGTCGAGATTCCACTGTGTTCTAGATAAATACACAAACAGGGAAGCTCAAGAAAGCCCTTTAAAGAAAAACTATTTCTAATGACTCCACCAAGCACTCCTTTTTCACCGCCAAGTGTACACTGATTTACCTAAACATGTAAGTGCTTTACTTAATAAAATGTTTATTCGAGGTCATAGAAAAGAATACTATAGCAATGCAATTCCTTATATCATCTGGATATTTTGCAGTTTACTTAGATGGTGGGGATGAGGTTTCAGACCACACAAAACCTACATATTCTACATCATCTGAGTATTAAAACAAAATGAATATGATGTGACATTCCAATGAAATATAAATCCTTAATTTAGGTTTATTAGTCCACTTGTTTCTTTTCATTTGAGGCATTGCTGTTATATCTACTTCAAAAATTACATTTCTAATTCCATTTTCAGTGTGTTTTGTAACTGACTTAGTAGAGCTATTGATATTATGGGAATCAACCATGGAAGTTGAATCAAGAGAATAGTGTATTGCAAAAAACTAAATAGATCTCTAAGCACCAACAAAATACATTAAATGAAAACTCCCATAAAATACATTTTAGTACAGCACATTTGAAGAATATATATCATTACTTTACCTTGTATTTCTTTCCTTCATCCAGAAACATGTTTGGCACTTGTTTTGCAGTGCCCAGAAGATAGTGTTAGAAACCTGTTTGGTGCAATTTAAATATTTTAAGCAATATATTTTGATCATGGTTTTCCTAGTTTTGGAAGTTTGTCAAAAGAAATCAGCAACCATTTTGTTAAACTGCATTATTGATTTTACAGTGCGAAGGGATAACATTTGTCTAGGTGATTATCATAAAGAGGTTTTCATGCTTTGAATCCAAAGCAACAAGGTTTTGGTAGGCATGGGAGGCAACATTCAGAATGAAGAAGGAAAGGAGATAGATATTTGAGAACAAACCGCTGCCTCTGTTAAAGAGCTATGAAATTCGCCAGTCTACTGACCTATCACAATTGGGAATACATGCTTTGCGTTCCTTATTTGTGATTAAAAATGTCATATTGTTGACCACTCAGATATTGAAGTGCAGATTTCAAAGCACCTTATATGTGAATATGGGATTTATATTCCTCGTGATCCGTGTGTTTTTAATAGATATATGCCTTTCCTTGAGGAATTCAGTATTCCAGCTCCCTAAATATAAAAGCTTTCCAAAACAATCAACTGTTGACCAAGTAAGATTCCAAATCTTACAGTGGCCACCTTTATGAAACTGATAGCTGAAGTCCAGTTGCTAGAACGCTTGTTCCATTTCTTCGGTTCTCTCATTGCTAATGCACAGCAGTGCATTACTCTGAAATTTTACAATTTCAATGCACTTGCTGTGTGTGAATGTTGTGAAATATAATAATTATTTACCATGATCTAGAATGTTTCTAAGTTTCACAGAGTTCTATTTAAATTTGTTTTCATGCACTATAAAGGCATTGCTTATCAAAACCCATAGTACAACTTAACCAAAGCCTACGAAGGAAAGAAAAAGAAAAAAAATGCAGACTGTGAATGAGAATTCAAGGCCTGTATTTTTCTTATACATAGAACAATTTACTCTAACTAATTGATATACTATTACAGCCAGATTTATTGCCTTCAATTAAATATTGATAAACAAGAAAGTAATAATTACCTCACTCCCAAACATTCTGAAGTTTATATTTAAAGGGGATGTGTCTCCTAATTTATTAGTATTGTTAAAATAAGCAGGAAACGAAGTATGGGTGTGAACTATTGATAGTATATTGACCAGCATTGTTCTCAATATATAACGTACCAGAGGTAAGTGAAAATATTTAAGTATTTCCTATCACAAAATGGCAGTAAGGAAATTGCCACTGGTAAATATGCAGAAATACTCTAAACAGCTCAGAACCAAGAGAGAAAAGTTTTAGGACATTTTCAAAATGTCAGTGCATATCTTTTTTAAATTGACAAGACTGATATACTACACGATTGTCATTCAGTTTGTTATATAGCGCCATTTAATTATATGATTTATTTTTCTAGCTAAAGGTATTACTATTACAAATGTGTCCACGTGTCTCAAGAAAAAAAACGTGTAGTTCAGATAAACACAATATTATATAGATGCACAAACTAGCCAAAGGAACTAAGGCACAATTCATGAAAAAATGAATGGAATATACTTGGGTTAGCCCCCAAATTATTTTAGGTCAATTTTTGGCATATACAAATTCGGGTGAATCTTGTAAAAAAATATTTTATTTGTAAACACACTGGGCTTAATCACAAATATACATTTTGTGACGGGTTCAGTAGGAGGCCCCTAATCTCGCTGAACTGTCATCATGAAATGATGCAAAACTCCAGCTTAAAGCAAGTGTCCAGCGTGATTGACCATCTGAAGTGACTGAGAGTCTGCTGCTGCTGCAGTTACAGTCGGAACACTCTTTCAACGCTGAGGTGAATGCCTTGATTGGCCTACAGGCCGCAGCTGCCAAAGTCATCCAAGAGGTCGAGGCTAGCTAAAGGGCCTTACAAACTGCACCAGCATCCCATCTGCACCCTACCTAGGGAGGCCATAATTGCTAAAAATGAGAGCTGTCATGGGGGCGACAGTGCGAAAATCTTCAAAGTTGTCTAGTCCCAAGAGAGGCCACCACCAACGGCCTGACAGCTCAGAAGCCACTGCTGCAGAAGCAGAACTACTGTACGCACCTGTCCCACACCCACCCAGGCTGCCCACCATGACTCAGGTAACCACTAGTCTTGAGAACTGTGAGAGAATGAGAGACTGAGTAGCATACCGAGGTCTGCAGACTGAACCAAGCCTTTGCGAGAGTAAAGTAAACTGAACTGTTGAGCACATGCATACATTGGGGTTGACTGAGTGAAGAGCACCTTATCGTAGATTGGACACCCACCAGGGATTACAGATGCTGGGGAACTTTGTTAACAGGGGACAGCACCAAAGGGTGTACTGCCTAAAGATCGCTAATAGCATTTCAACCCTGTGTCTCATTCCCCTAATTGGGGCATGTATTATAACATTTTGTTGGGCGATTAAAGTATTTTCTTTTTTGCAAAAGGTAAGTAATGCGCTTGAAAATACATGATTATATCTATTGGCTAACTATTAAGTTCTGAGCTTTTGTCCATCACAGTACTTCCCTGAGAAGCATTTCAATACACACCCTTGCCTGTGGAACTGGTGTACAAAGCCCAGTTTGCAGAGCCGTAGAAGGATGAACATCAGGACACCAGTAGCAAACGACTTCAATCCCCATGATTGGGGTCTAGTAGCAACTGTCTACCCTGTGCCCCCCCCCACCCCCCAATGGGAACTCACAGTCCACAAACATGTACATTTGTGGGCATTCCCAATCTCCTCTCCACCCTCTTTTCACTCCAGAAATGGTTGAAGATTTACTACAGCAAAGGGCTGGATTAACCCCTGCTACAAGGTAGGAAGGCAAACAGGTCACCCGTATGTTTAGTCAGGGTGGGTGTACCAGAAGAGTTTTCTCCATGTGGAAAATGTTTTCTGTACAGAAAAAAAAGAAAGTGTATATTTTCATAAGGTCTTTATTTTACTTGTCCACACTTCTATGCTCTGTCCACACTTCTATGTTGATGGATACTGGATTCCTGGGAGTAGCCACATGGCATTCGAAAAAGTACTTCTGGAAATCTCAGCCTGGAGCAGCTTTCTAGGCATACTTCTGGGAATGTTTGTGAATTCCAAAAAGTAGTAAATCTGCACCCATGTGTATCTGTAACTCTATCGGTACAGATGTACTACTTTTTTTTAAACAGACCAATTTTAACTATCATCACCAGAATGGGCAGAGTTTTACATAGATGCACAATATTTTACCCTCTTTCTGCACCCCCCCTTATCTCTCAGCAACGAAGGAAACAAGTGGCCTGGTTTTCATTTCATTACACTTAATTTACACAAAAAACAAAACCAAGAGTCTTTGGCCTAGCATTGTCTTTAGCATTATTGCTAGATTTTAGATGCACTTAGGAATCTCATCATGCCCTATTGCTTGTATCTTCTGAAACTGACATCATTTGAGTTGAGTTTGAGGAAGACGGGGACAGAAAGGAATAGAGATGGCCTTGGGGAGGGCCATTCCTCTGACTCATCCACTAGTGCCCTTCCTACCTTTTCTCCTTATGCGGAGACTTCAGATGGCTTACATCATCGTTTAAATCGTTTAAATTTACCACCTGCTGCCACCCCGTATACTGTTATCCTGGCAAATGTACCAAATCTGTGGCCAAGAGAAAACGAAACCTGGGTCTCTTTACGCATTGCACTGGTTGGGGAGTAAGACGGGGTTGACCAATGCATTGTTCGACGAATTTAAGATGGCCAGGAGAATTGGGTGGGTGGGAAATAACAGGAATTTTTTTTAGGGGGATTGTGTTGTTCTCACGTTTAGAACTCCACAAGTAGTGGGAGAAATTCTCCGCAGGGCCAGGGATAAGAATATCTTTCTCTCGGGTATTAATGTCCTCCCATTGGGTTTCTTCTACCAGCCTGGGCATTGTACGGGGCAAAGCGGGAAGCATTTTGATATGTCAGGCTCCGGACAATGTAATTATAATATAGATGTATCAAATAGATTTGCGCCCCTCCAAACACTGGATGAGATTGATTGACTAAATACACAAATAATCAATATGGGGTCCAGAGGGGGAACGGTTACCTATATTGCTCCTGAACATCCTGTAGTTAAGCATGATGTTGTCCTTGTTGGGGGCATGGGGGTTTCTAATGTTAGTGGCAGCCAGGGTATGGGGATTAAAAATATGCAGGGAAGTTCACTATTACTAACTCGGGAGAACAACCAAGATAGTAGGGTGATTTCAATACAAGAATCTCCACCTTCAACTGAATTACCTCAAGCCAGACAACTAAGCAAAAATGCCCCAAATGACACTTTAAGTGTACTCTTTTGGAATATAGCAGGCCCGTGTAATAAACTGACAAACCCTGTTTGGATTGAGTTTACTAGGAAATTTAAAATCTTGTGTTTTCAAGAGACATGGGCAACAGGTGAAATTCACATCAATGGCTTTAAGACATACCATACTCCAGCAGTCCCCTCAGTACATGGGAGAGCAAAAGGGGGAATCTGTATCTATGTTTCTAATCTGATCAAGGCTTCGAAGATTACAATGTTGCTATCTGAAATTTATTACCAAATTATACTGATACATCTAGATTACAATTGCATATTGGCCTTGATAAATTTTTATAATAATGCCCCAATAGA
The DNA here is from genome assembly GCA_963921515.1 of Calotriton arnoldi. Classification (NCBI taxonomy): domain Eukaryota; kingdom Metazoa; phylum Chordata; class Amphibia; order Caudata; family Salamandridae; genus Calotriton; species Calotriton arnoldi. The sequence continues at coordinate 895,915 of CAWUFW010000576.1, forward strand.
ACATTTAAGGGTAATTTTGAAGAAGCTAAACAGCGACCTGTTTAAATTACAGGAAGACAGAGATCATGAGGTAATTTTTATCTGGGAGGTGATTTTAACATCGGATTGTGCCCTTCAAGTGGGGATAGAAATTGTGGTTTATTATTAGAAGAAAATGATCCCCATCCTCATTTTCTGCATTCCAATTTTGGGGACCTATTAAATGAGATTCTATTCTCACATGATTTGGGGTTTGCTAACAGTTTGTGTTCTCTCCCAGTCGATTTTGAGCATACCTTTATTGGGAGAGGCTTGAAATCAACAATCGACTTTATTATTTTACCTAGTCGATATGCCTCATGCATCTTAAATTACAAAACCCATAAGAATGTAATAAGCGACCATCTCCCACTGAGTATAAGTTTAACACTCCCAAATAGTAGGCAGAACCAATATAGTAGTCATGTATCTTGGGTCCAGAATCTTTCGTTGGGGAAGATTAATGGATATACTTTGCATTGGTCCAATTGTGAACCTATAGAGTTCACCAAACAAATTGTGACCAAGTGTTATAAATCTATTTTAACCCCTTGACCGCGATCGGAATTCCGCTCGTGTGCTGGACATTCCGATCGCGGGTGGGGTCGTGACGAGCTCAGCTCGTCATGCGCACAGCGCTACCGCGCAGCATGACGAGCTCAGCTCGTCATAAGCACGGAAGGGGTTAACCTGTTTGGAGGAATCCAGTCCCCACAATAGGACGCTAGAAGCCTTTGCTCAACTTACACTGGAAATTCAAAATCTACTTAGGGTGAAGCGTAAAGGTGTACAAACAAGCAGCCAGGGTTGGTTTGATACAAAATGTACGAAAGCTTATACTAAACTAAAGATGGCTCTTCATAAATCTGTAAGGGACAGTGTGGAAATTCGAGAGTGCAGGAGGCAATATAACCAAGCACTAAAAATACGTAAAAAGGAGTTAAAAGAGAATGTTCGGGTTACCCTTTATGAAGCCTCACGGAATAAAGATAGTGCCGCCTTTTGGCAGGCGGTGAATGCTCCTTTTTTTACCGCCCCTAATAAACCGTTGATAGAGGTTGCAATTGATGAAAAGCAATGGGTGGACTTCTTTTCCAAGGTCTATAATTCTTGTATAGATGAAGTAAGTGTAATGCTCCCTTGTGGTCAGCAGGGAGCCAGTTCCCATGAAACACCTCCTCTAGACCTTTATTTTACACACGAGGAGGTCATTGGTGCAATTAATGAAAGCAAGGGCGGCAAAGCTCCTGGTCCAGATGGGGTGCCAATTGATCTGTTTAAATCAAATCTGCCCCTCTGGGCTCCTTTATTGACACGGGTACTGCAGGCTTGCTGTTCAAAGGGCTTTATTAAGACCTGGTCCGAGTCTATTATAGTACCCATTTTTAAGAAAGGCAACTGGCAAAATCCAGCCTGCTATCGTCCAATATCTTTATTGGACTCTCTGGTGAAGGTAGCAGGGCGGATTGTTTTAAACCGGCACCAAGACTGGGCAGAGGAAAAAAATATTTTATCAGACGTACAATCTGGTTTTAGGCAGGGGCTGGGCACTATGGAGCAAGCTCTTAATCTTAGTATTTTAACAGGGAAATATACTCAGGCTAAAACAGGGAGATTTTACTTAGCATTCGTTGACCTCACAGCCGCTTTTGACTGTGTTATACACAGTAAATTATGGGTCATTTGAACTGATATGGGGGTGGATCCCCCGCTGGTCCGGTTTCTGAGACAGCTGTATAGCGGGGCGACAGCTAAGGTACGATATGGAACTAGGGGGGGAATGCACTGCATCGTTTAAAGTGGAAAGGGGGGTTAGACAGAGCTGTGTCCTGGCACCATTCTTGTTCACTTTATATACAAACGCCTTGGAACAAGTGATGGTGGAAAAGGTAAAGGATCCGCCATATATCAATAAACGCCCGATAGCTACCCTTCTGTATGCGGATGATGCAGTACTGATGGCCCGCACACAGATAGGCCTACAAAAGGCACTTTCCACCTATACTGCTTTTATGGACAATCTTGGCCTAAAATTGAACGCCACGAAAACCTACATAATGACGTGTGGGAAGGGAAGCCAGAAACGTGGGAGCCTGTCCATAGGGGGCAGCAGGGTAGAATCTACCAAGACATTTTCATATTTAGGTATCCTGTTTGATTCTAATAGGTCTTGGCGTCAGGCCGTCAAAAGTAGGAGTCTTCTTTTTATGAAATCAACGGCAGCTGTGGCCAATTTTGCAAAAAAATGGGGTAGAAGGCCTCCTGCGCTGCTCCTTCAGATCTATCAGGCCAAATGCGTGACTTTGGCTACCTATGGGGCGGGCGTGTGGGGTTTTCAAGACTCCCAACCCATTCAGAATGTTGAAAACGCCTTTTTAAAGTTTCTCCTAGCGGTCCCAGCTAGTACTTCAGTTTACAATTGCCATAGTGAGCTGGGCGTCCTATATATTGCAGATATTATTAAAGCTCAGCCTGTTCTTCTATGGCACAGGATTTGGACTTCTACCAGAACTGGGCTTAACCAAGCTATTATTAAAGATTCCATGAAGCTGGACCAGGCCACTAAGATCGCCTGGTTGAAATATATAAAAAACTTCATGTACGACCTTGGGCACCCGGAATACTACAATTCCCCTGAATCCATTTACTCTGTCTCCAGGAAGGAGTTTAAAAGAACTTGTATGACCCACCTGGAGGCAAACAAATTTATTCTTGAAGCAAATAAGCCGACTGTACAACGGCACCAATTGATTTTAATTACTTATGCTATAGAGCTGTATATATTGTATAATCTAAGTGGATATGATAGATATGTTTTGACTCGACTTAGATTTGGGAACTTTCATCGTTTGATTTGTTTTCCCGAGGCAAACAATTGGTCTAAAGAGCTATGCCATTGTCCATGCGATGATCAGTCCTTGCAATCATCACTGCATGCAGTTTTATTTTGAAAATTTTACAAAAAGCAGAGAATGAGGTGGATCTTGCCAATTTTAAGGTTAGGTGAGTGGACCCAATGTCGACCGGCATTTTTATTTTTGCAATTTCTAGACAACGAATGCTTTACTGAAGCAATTGCCTGTTTTTTAAAAAGTATATTGAGAATCAGAAAGACTATTACTATTTAAGTCTCGCAAGGATATGGATTTTTGACACTCTATGATGGACTAAATTCTGTGAGATATTGTATTAAAAGTGATTCCCTTTTTATTTGTGATATATGTTCATAATTGAGTCCTTTTATAAGCTGAATTGTTTTTATCTGCTGTGTTTGGTTTTGTGATTTTACTTGCATAAAATCGAATAAAGCTTGTTCTGATTCTGAGTTTAGTTTTCAATGTGATCCTTATCCAGTGTTTGAGAGATAAATCCAGAAGCTCCAAAGGATGAATTTAACTCCCTCATCAGGTGTCATCACTGGGCTAATACACATGCTCAATTATTAGATGGGCAGAGTGGAATTCCAGGTGGGACACCATGCTTCCCAATTATACCTGGTCTGGTGTTCCTGCACCCAGACTTCCCTGATGTAGGAATACTAAGCCTGATTTTGCCGGCTGGAAAATCAGAGCTTTCAAATTACATGATACTCTGGATGCTATCACAGCCAGACCCCTGCCTGACCCTCACCCATGGCATGGGGGAACACAGAACTCTCCCCCATGCCTAACACACCTGCCCTCTGAAACCTCACCCTTACCCCCAGAACCCATCCCTGTACCACACCTACTTCCACACCCTTATTTTCCAAAGCAGTTGGTTAATGGGAGCAGATATGTCCACACAAAGGGAACAATGCATGTGGTTTAGACCTGCTAATTCATGATTCATGTGTTATTCCCCAATGGGACATAAATGCAGAATAGCATACACAGAGTATAACACACATAAATTGGCCCTAACGCTAGGAACAAGACGGGTGTATAGTTCCTACTTGTGAGTTTAGCTACCTCCTACCACCTATGGAGAATTTTAACTGAGCCCCACATGCAAGTACAAACTATTATACCCTAGCTTTGAGAGAAAATTGCCACTCGAAATAACAAAAGTGCATTTAAACACCATTACAATTGTCTGAGGGAATTGCTAACCCTCCTTCATTGATTAAAATACTATATCTCATTGTCTCTTGTGTGTATATTTACATTAACCATGTAAATCGTGTGCATTCTTGAGGACCTATCTTCAGATGCATACATTACAAACAAAACACCAATGTAGATTCTGCAATCTGTCTGGATGCTCTTCAATCAATCTGTTAAAAAAATTATAATCACATATGTTTCCTTTCTTGAGTAGCTTCGAGCCCTCATGTTTGCTGTTTAATGAGTGCTCGAAGTTTTACAGCTGAGTTGAGTGTTTGCAGAAGTTGCTGGTAAGTGCTTGTGCCCCGCCGGTCTTCCCTCAGTTCCTCTTTCCTGTCTGGAATTCTTAGTCTCCGCTCTGTGCCACCTCACGTAGTTGTCCTCAGATTTTGACTCACTCCGCCAGCTGAGGCTTAGCGTTGAGCACGGCAGGGGAATGGCGTGGTGGGTGAGGGGTGAGTGCAGGGTGGAGTTAGGGCCTTTATTGAGGCGATTTGACTGGTGAGAATGTGGCCTCCAGTGCAGCATGCACTTTGCGGGCCCCCTAGGGTTGAGTCAAGCAGGAGCCGAAGCCACAGATAAGAGTGTATCTGAAGGTGCACACCAGATTGTTTGTGCACCACAGATAATAATCATATTTCGAACTGCTTAAGTGGGATTTTCTCCCAAACATATTTCTTCCTGATCTGGTGGGACTCTTCATGTTATCTCTTGGCTTCCCTCAATTTTACTTCCTTTATGAGAAGGACTGGATGTCGATATATTCCAAACGCTCGAAAAAATTGGCAATCTACCTATCAAGATGTGCTTGTATTCAGGTCAAAAAAGGATTTTATGACAAAAATCCTATGCACAGGGGCGTGGCTTGCAGCCGCGGAAGATGGCCGCTTGCTGAGAGCGCTGCACTAGCGGTTGGCGAGTAAGCCCGTTTATCCGTCATCATCCGTCTACACTGGGGGCGCCCTGGGGTGCCAGGCTACACCGGAGAGTAGTGGCGTCAAACCGAGGCGTGCAGCGGCCGTGTATTTGGTCCGTGGACCACATAAAAGCGAGTGAGGAGATGCGGCGGACCGAAGACAAGATGGCGCCCACTGGAGTTCAGTAAGCTGAGTCTCCCGATCCCCCCCGTAGCTGCGACTGGTGAGCGAAAGGAGCTGATGCGGGCTGCTCTCTGAGGCAAATAGATGTGAGACGCAGCGGCCGCGAAGTGGGGAATGACGCGCTGAGGGAGGGGTGATCCCGGCGCAGAGAGGCTCGCGTGGGCTGCGGGCCGCGGCGGCTGAGCCAATGAGCACTAGAGGGCCCTGTGTCTCCTGTGGACAGTGCGGCCTGTACGTCATTCGTGGACCGAGTGGTCCTGGCAGGGGATGCGGTTATCTCCGGAGTAGCCGCGCCACCCGAGACTTGGAGAGGTGGGCGGCCCTCCCCCACCGGTAGGAGACGGTTATTGAAGGCAGCAACGTGTAGAAGGTAGCGGGAGAGTCGCGTCTGATCTCCACGTTCTAGCGGAGCCCCAGGGGGGCAGACACGGGCCCACAGTGACGGTGACGCACTGAAGAGCCCATCGGGGGAATGCAGTGACTGCCCGGGGATTGCGATCTGCCTGTAAGGCACAGCAGCAAAGTTGCACGCCCTCGTCAGCCATTGCCCAGGGCGGTAATTTAGAGCAGCATCGATAGGCCCTCCTGGAAGAGGCCCTGTCAATGTCTGAACCGTCCTCCCTACCAGCAGTGAGACCCCTCGGTGGTGGAATGGGGTGAGTGGCGCCGCAGCGCGCGAAGTGCGGGGAGCCCCCTGACGCACCTGGTTCTGGTGGGGGCCGGACCGCCATCCAGCGTATGAACAGGGTGTGAGAGCTTGAAACCTACAAATCTGGAATGGGGCCCCTTCAACAGCCGGGTTGCGACATAGTGACGCCATATCTCCTACGACATGGGCCGCAATAAGCCGCAAGGGCCTAGCCAGACAAACCAGATCGATAAATACACCGTTGCAATGAGCCGCGACGAGGGAGCTATGGGAGGTGGCCCACAGGACGACCCCAAAGATGGTGGCCCAGACCCCTCATTGAAGGACATAATGAGGGCCATAAGAGATTTCCGGGGGACCCTGGAACCTAAACTGGACTCAGTGACGGAAGAAGTCAACATTCTGCGCGCCGACTTTCGGAAAATGTCGGAGAAGGTCTCTGCGGCTGAGACAGACATCGGGAGCCTCCAATCCAAAACCAAGCGGCTGGAGGACCAAATTGCCACCCTCACGAAAAACCAGGCTGATATCTACACCCGGCTGGAGGATCAGGAAGGACGCGCCCGGCGCAATAACATCCGTATAGTAGGGGTGCCGAAGGACATGGAAGGCCCCTCTACAGCATGGTTTGTCGAGGACCTGGTGCTAAATCACTTGAAGTCCAAACGTCTCTCCAACTTCTTCTCTGTTGAGAGGGCCCACTGGGCGCTGGGGCGCAAGCCCAAACCAGGGGCCCCTCCTCGCACAATCATCGCCCCTATCCTGAATTTCAGGGACAGAGACGCTATCCTACAGACGGTGCGAACGCATGGAGATCTGCAGCTGGAAAATGCTACCATCCGGTTCTTCCCAGACTTCACACTCCGAGTTCAGCGGCAGCGGCGCTCCTTCGATGGTGTGAAGAAAGCCCTTAGAGACCAGGGAGTGAAATACATGATGCTTTTCCCGGCCAAACTCAAAATCCTTGACGGAGGGGAAAGCGTACTTCTTCGAGAGGCCGGAAGAAGCCAGTGACTGGCTTGAGGGTTGGCGGACTGTTGCTCGGAGGGGTGGCTCGCACCGCCCTGGGCCCAGCCACGGCGAAGAGGACATTGAGCTCGAAGACGGACGGGCAACCGGCAGTCAGAGACCAGAACGGCGGGCAGATAAGTGACTTTGGGACAATTAAGCATAACTGAGTCTGTGGGCTGCTCTTGAGTGCGCCCGGTTGACCCCTGATGGTGGGGAAAAGGAAGAGCTATATTGGGGACTTTGGGTGGGTGGGGGGCCTGCAAGCTCCGCATTAGACTTTGCCATTGCGCGATCTTTGACCACGAAACATCGTCTCACTGTCTCCCGGGGGTGGGAATGCCGGGGCGGCCTGGTACCTGGGTTGCTCACCTAAAGAACGTAATATGGGCATGAGGCATTCGTCATTTGATGCATGCTTCTTCCAGCCGACTGCAAGTTCACGGTTCCTCTCAAATGTTTGTTCTTGCGTTGATGGGGCGACAGGCAATCTGCAAGTTTAAAGGGTGGTATGTTGGGTACTCACCTAGCAGGGCAGCAGGGAGGGGGAGTTTTTTGGATTTTCCTTTTTCAGGGGGAGTTTGCTCGAGACCATGTTATTCATCAAGGTTTGGAGATGCACCTTGGGGACACAAGAGGGACGATGACGTATCCGGGGGTCGAAACTCGCTTGCAATAATGGGGGATCCAGCTAAGCTACGAGTGTGGACCTGGAACGTTAATGGGCTGGGCAACAAAATAAAGCGCACACTAGTATTGCAACACCTTAAAAGACACGCCCCAGATGTAGTCCTGCTCCAGAAGACGCACCTAAGGGGTAGCAAGTGTAGGGCCCTGGATCGAATCGGCTTCAAGATGGTGGCCCACTCTGGGTTCACTTCTGGATCACGGGGGGTGGGAATCCTGGTGCGTCATACCTTGCCCTTAGTTATCTCTGGCACGTGGGCAGACGAGGCGGGCTGCCTGGTGGCAGCTACGGGTAGATGGGAGGGGCGAGTCTTGGTGTTCTGTTCTTGCTACCTACCCCCTGGTCTTCACGCCACAAGTCTCCCAAAATTGAGCTCCTTTCTAATGGGTCTACCCGAGGGGGGGATGTATGATGTAACAACGCGATCATTTAGATCGCGGTACATTACATCGCTGTTTTTACAACGCAAGTCGTTACCACGACTTGCGCTGTAGGGCGCTGGACTTAGGAATAGTATGATTTACTATTCCAACTCCAGCCTACGTACAGTAGGGAAGGTGTTGGAATAGTAAATCACACTATTCCTTAGTCTAGAGCGCCCTCCAGTGCAAGTCGTGGTAACGACTTGCGTTGTAAAAGCAGCGATCTAAATGTACTGCGGTGTTTTGACCGCGTTGTTAAGGTCGTTTCCCCGAGGGGGTGCTTCTTCTTGGGGGGGACACGAACGCAGTCATGAACTCGGAAGTGGACTGGTCCAGTTCGCAGACGAGTAGGCCGGGTGAACGGGTTTTGGTAGACTTTGTTACGGCCCTGGGACTGTGCAATTTGTGGCGAGCACATAACCCAGTGCTCAGGCAATACACATACTACTCAGCGCGACATGGATCCTTTTCTAGGATAGACCACTTTTTCACCCGTACTGACCAAGTGGGGGATTTCTCTGAGACTACATTTATGGCGCGAGGGATATCGGATCATTCCCCCATCTGTGTCACGCTCAATGGCCCAACGATTAATAGGGCGGCATATCCAAGGATAGACCCCTGGCGCCTGAGGGATCCAGCCATGGGGGAGAAGCTTTGAGAGGGCTCTAAGTTGTACATTGAAGAAAATCGGGGTTCGGTGGAGTCCCAAATCACGTTGTGGGAGGCCTATAAGACACTGCTCCGGGGGTTGGCTCAGGCTCTGATAGGGGCGCAGAAGAAGGAGGAATCTCTCCAGGTCCGGCAGCTATAGGGCGAGATCCAGCAACTGGAAGGCGATAATGAGATTGCCTCCTCAGTGGACCTTCGCCACAGATTGGCACTGAAACAGAGAGAGCTAAGGGCCTTAGCAGAAGGGGAAAGACGGGCCTATGCTCTGGCCAAACAACATCGCATTTACGATGCGGGAGACAAGGCCTTAAAATTGCTGGCGTGGTTAGAGCGCCGAGATAGGGACCGCTCCTGGGTGTCGGGAGTTAGGGATGCTCTTGGTTCACTTCACTCCACTAGTGCAGAAATAGCCGAAACATTCACGACGCAAGGTGTACTCTCCAGTATGCAGCAGGACCGAGAACGACTGCGCGGAATTCCTGCGTGATTTTGCCCTACCCACGTTGTCTGTTGCTATGCGGGACAGGCTTGAGGCGGACTTTACCGAGGAAGAGATCGGGAAGGCTCTAAACTCTCTGCAATCCGGGAAAGCATCTGGGCCCCATGAGCTCCCAGACGAGATTTATAAGAGACAGGCGTCGATTGTGACTTCCCCCTTGCTCAGGATGTTTGTTGAAGCGCGCGAGGCCGGAAGACTCCCTCCTGACCAAAGGGAGGCATCGATTGCAGTAATCCACAAGACAGGGAAGCCCGCAGACCAGTGCACTTCGTACCGCCCAAAATCACTAATAAATGTGGAGGCCAAGGTCTTGGCAAAAGCCTTGGCGGATAGGCTGCTGTCGGTTATATCGGAATTAGTGCACGTCGACCAATCCGGTTTATGCCCCATAGAAGCACCCACCATAATCTACGGCGACTATACGGAGTGCTGTACATGACCGAAGATGTTGGCGACACCCAGACGGCACTGATGTCGCTTGATGCCTCAATGGCATTTGATAGCATCGAGTGGCCGTACCTATTCATGGTCCTTGAAAGACTGGGCTTTGGCCCGATTTTCTGTAGCTGGGTACGACTTCTCTACGAAAAACCCACGGCCAGGGTAAGGGTCAATGGGGCGCTATCGAGGGCTTTCCCCCTGCGGAGAGGCACCAGACAGGGTTGCCCTCTGTCCCCCCTCCTTTTTGCACTAGCCCTCGAACCTCTGGTCCATTGGATCAGGAGGGACCCAGCGATTTGGGGGTTGGCGGCGACGGGAGAGTGGGAGGAGCGTATCACCCTCTACGCCGACGACATTGTCCTCTACCTGGCAAGACCGTACCATTCGATCGCTCGAGTGCTACATCTCTTTGAGCTGATTGGCAGCTATTCTGGATACACAATTAATTGGTCCAAATCAGTGATCGTCCCGCTATCCGGTCCCCCTCCTCGGGCCCCTTCTCGGTGCTCCGCCCCGATAGTGACTGAGGGCTTCAAATACCTAGGAGTCTATGTTACCAGAGACAAGAAGGCTTTCTTGGACAGGAATCTTGAACCTCAGTTGGCCCGTCTGCGCACTGACGTGAGTCATTGGCGCTCTCTCCTACTCACTCTCATGGGCAGAGCGGCCTTATTTAAAATGCTGACACTACCGAAACTACTCTACATACTACAAAATACTCCCTATCCGATCCCCCCGAGCGTGTTCAAACGAATATCGCAGGAATTACGTACACTGCTGTGGGACGGGGGATCCCCAAGAATCGCGCTACACAAGCTGCACAGGGGTGTGTATGATGGGGGCCTGGCGCTTCCGGATGTCAAATTATATTATTGGGCCTCGCAGCTTCAAGTGGTTAATGACTGGGTCTATGCGGATAATAGCAAGCCCGCATACAGAGTAGATAGGATGGTTATGCCGGGGGGCAGTTGTGAATCCCTCCTTTACGCACGGAGATTGCAGAAAGGGTGGCCGAACACACCAGAGTAGTATTGCAGTGCTGGAGAGAGGCCAATAAACTCCTAGGCTGGGCAAATGCATTAACCGGGAGAACCCCACTGTGGATTGGCGAACAACTGCGAGAGGTGTCTGCTCTAACAGGGTTTAAGGGGTGGAAGCTAATCGGCATTGAATACTTAGGTGACATCTGGAAAGGGGACTCCCCTCGCTCCTTTGACTACCTTCAAAAGGAATATAACCTCCACCAATCGCAACGATATCATTATATGCGACTCCTACACGCCCTTAGGTCATACATACCAAGAGATTCGTCCATTCCGGAGTACTCCCCAATGGAAGATAGGTTGCTACTAGACCCCATTTTGGCAAAACCCACGTCTACGATCTATCGTAAACTAATAAATAACCTACCCGACCCCCTGACCACGCTTCGGTCGACCTGGGCCAAGGATCTTGGAGAACTTGATGACGAGGACTGGCAAGATGCGTTACAAAGTCCTAGGGAAATTGCAATCCGCGCAAGGTTTCAACTGGTGCAACTGAAAATCCTTCACCGCACATACTACCCCCGTACACATCTCTTCACATGGGGTAAGAGTCTCTTGGCACTATGTTGAGGGGGTGTCAACAGGAGGGCACTTTCTTCCACATATTGTGGGAGAGTCCAGAGGTCATCCCCTTCTGGACGAGGGTCACCGATGTAATGTCCAGGGTGGTGGGGGAGACGGTCCCGTTAGAGCCTAAGTGGCTTTTACTAATGATCAAAGGGGACACTGACTGGTCCAGATACTCGGAGCTATGGCTAGCTCTGGCAGCAGGAGTGGCGAAACGAAACATTGCTCGGAGTTGGGGAGTGCAGATAACCCCGCAGTGGGAGGAATGGGAACGGGACCTTGACTGGTGCCAGAGGGCCAAAGAAATTGTATACAAAAGCAGAGGGTGCACCAAGAAATGGAAGAAAGTGTGGGGGCCCTGGCGAAAGTACAGACAATCAGGGGCGACCTCGGAGGAATGAGAGGGTTGAAGATGGTTGATTGTCCTCGTTGTTCCCATTTACTGATGATATGGTTCATTATTGTGATATCTCCAAATATGCCTCATGAATACTGTATTGTACTGAATGGTCTCTTGCATATTGTTAATAAAAAAAAGATTTCCCCCCCCAAAAAAATCCTATGCACACGCTGTTAGTGTTCTATGAGAGTTCATCATGTGATTGGAGCACAGACGCTAGTAAAGTCTCATAAAGTCTTTTCTTTGTCTTTTTATTCAAACAGAAAATGTCCAGCCATAAAAAGACAAAGCTCCAAAGGAATTGGAAATTATTCCACTACCAAGAAACACATTAGCTCACTTTCAAAATAGTCATCTTCTTGTGGAAGATCTTTCTAGTACTTTGGGGCTGCTCCATAACAATAGAAATCATCATCCAGAAGACCCTGTTCATGTTTCTGAAGCCCTTCACGTCCTTTAGGGTATTCTGGTTTCAATTCTAAAATTATTTGAAGAAACAACACTTAACTCTGAGCACGTTTTAGATACTTTATCCTTCATTCTATCTTCTACAACAAATGATGGCTTTAAGGTAGGCCCTAACAAGAGATCTTCATCTAACTCGCACCCTTTGTCGAGCCAATCCCAATCACCATTGGTAGAAAAAATGCAAAGAAAGATAAATATGTCCAAGTAGGAGAATCTTCTATGGGAAAGGGGGCTAAGAAGGAAAAACTGCAAACAAATGACTGCATCTATTCCCTTGGAAAAACTTTTTTCCTCAATGCATCTGTTGCATCAGATGGCTTTACAGATATCTCCTACCCTCTAATTATCTACACATAAAATGGCTTTGTTTCCAATATTTAATAGAAAGCAAAATGGGCCATGTATGACATAATGAGGGCCATTGTCTCAAAAAGAGGTATCCAGAGAGCTGGAGTCACCCTCTGAATCAAACATACCTAGGAAATCTTCCAGAAAGCAACACAAGAAAAAGGGAAAGGCAAAAGAAATGGAGGCTTTTGAAAAAAGCAGGAGAAAGATTACATTTTATCCTGCAGTGCTATGTAAATCTACCCGACCTGCATTGCTTCTACCAGGGCTACAGTTAGCTCCCGACTGGTCAAATGTGATTAAAGTCCACCTTGTATAATTCTCATGTTACTCTTAGTTTATTTATTTTTTATTTTCATATTTGATTTATAATCTTTTTATGCATATTATTTTACACAGTTAAGTTATCCAAAAAACATTGAAGTGAAATGTATGCAATACGAACAGTGCTATACAATGTGCTCCTTTGATTATTCCATTAAAAACATATAACTTAAATACATACAATACACATAAACACCTGTACAGTTTGATCCAATATGATGATAAGATCTTTTAGTTAATTTTCTTCATTTCCTATATGGAAACAACCATACTAATGTGTGCACCTAAAACACACAAGGCAGATAATATTATAACACCATAAATGCACCAATTTAATACATCATATTGATTTCATACCCCCATGCTCTCAACTCCACTCTCTCCTCTAGCATACAAACCCCCACAATCTAGATACTCATTCACACCTTTTCCAACCTGAAAAACAATCTCTGACCAAACAACAGAAAATAAACTATTTTTTTCTCTTCTTTTTCCCACCATTTCTGTGTTGTTGGTCGGCATATTGTTGCTCAGGCCTACGCACGTTTCAGTGGAAAATCTATTATATGTCCACCTTCTTCAGGACCACCAAGGATAACTACTCGGAACTGGTGGAACAATCGTGGTCATGCAAAAGGTGGTATTGCTATTCTTTTAATTGATTTTGACTGTACCACTTACCTCGGGCTACATGTACAACCATTTTTATCCGTTGCAAACAGGTAATCTGCCCATTTGCAACCTCTAAATAGGGTTGTAGCATGTACCAAATGCGGTCCCAAAACAATAATATTTCCCGCCAATTTCAGGGGACCCCTTTGCAATTGGCAGTGAAAATCTTTTTTTAAGAGGAGGCAGTCCTATGGACCACTGCCTGCTCTTAAAAAATTAAACTGAAGCATTTTGTAAATGCATCCCGTTTTCCTTTAAGGAAATTTGACTGCATTTAAAAAAAACTGCTTTATTGTTCAACACTCCGTCCATCATCCCCTTTGGTTTTGCTTTGTTCGCCCTAAGTTGGCAGAGTATGCCCAGACGTGGGGCCCTTGCTCACTTTGCCACTAGATTCAAGATAGCCTGGCTGATGAGGACTGTGAGCCCGAAACCGGTCCCAGGATGCTTGTTTCCGGTCCAGGGAAGACATGGCTTGGCAGTTCGGGCTGGACTGTTCCCATGAGGCACAGGGTCAGACTGTTTTGCATATGGCCATGTCTGAACTGAGGTGGCGGAGTGAGCTAAAGAATGATGATGGATTAAACCCAGATCAGTTGACTGGGGGTGAGTGCTTGCAATGTTCAACACTCCGTCCATCATCCCCTTTGGTTTTGCTTTGTTCACCCTAAGTTGGCAGGGTATGCCCAGACGTGGGTCCCTTGCTCACTTTGCCACTGGATTCAAGATAGCCTGGCTGATGAGGGCTGTGAGCCCGAAACCGGTCCCAGGATGCTTGTTTCCGGTCCAGGGAAGACATGGCTTGGCAGTTCGGGCTGGACTGTTCCCATAAGGCACAGGGTCAGACTGATTTGCATATGGCCATGTCTGAACTGGGGTGGCGGAGTGAGCTAAAGAATGATGATGGATTAAACCCAGATCAGTTGACTGGGGGTGAGTGCTTGCAATGTTCAACACTCCGTCCATCATCCCCTTTGGTTTTGCTTTGTTCGCCCTAAGTTGGCAGGGTATGCCCAGACGTGGGTCCCTTGCTCACTTTGCCACTGGATTCAAGATAGCCTGGCTGATGAGGGCTGTGAGCCCGAAACCGGTCCCAGGATGCTTGTTTCTGGTCCAGGGAAGATATTGCTTGGCAGTTCGGGCTGGACTGTTCCCATGAGGCACAGGGTCAGACTAATTTGCATATGGCCATGTCTGAACTGGGGTGGCGGAGTGAGCTAAAGAATGATGATGGATTAAACCCAGATCAGTTGCCTGGGGGTGAGTGCTTGCAATGTTCAACACTCTGTCCATCATCCCCTTTGGTTTTGCTTTGTTCGCCCTAAGTTAGCAGGGTATGCCCAGACGTGGGTCCCTTGCTCACTTTGCCACTGGATTCAAGATAGCCTGGCTGATGAGGGCTGTGAGCCCGAAACCGGTCCCAGGATGCTTGTTTCTGGTCCAGGGAAGACATGGCTAGGCAGTTCGGGCTGGACTGTTCCCATAAGGCACAGGGTCAGACTGACTTGCATATGGCCATGTCTGAACTGGGGTGGCGGAGTGAGCTAAAGAATGATGATGGATTAAACCCAGATCAGCTGACTGGGGGTGAGTGCTTGCAATGTTCAACACTCTGTCCATCATCCCGTTTGGTTTTGCTTTGTTCGCCCTAAGTTGGCAGGGTATGCCCAGACGTGGGTCCCTTGCTCACTTTGCCACTGGATTCAAGATAGCCTGGCTGATGAGGGCTGTGAGCCCGAAACCGGTCCCAGGATGCTTGTTTCTGGTCCAGGGAAGACATGGTTAGGCAGTTCGGGCTGGACTGTTCCCATAAGGCACAGGGTCAGACTGATTTGCATATGGCCATGTCTGAACTAGGGTGGCGGAGTGAGCTAAAGAATGATGATGGATTAAACCCAGATCAGTTGACTGGGGGTGAGTGCTTGCAATGTTCAACACTCCGTCCATCATCCCCTTTGGTTTTGCTTTGTTCGCCCTAAGTTGGCAGGGTATGCCCAGACGTGGGTCCCTTGCTCACTTTGCCACTGGATTCAAGATAGCCTGGCTGATGAGGGCTGTGAGCTCGAAACCGGTCCCAGTATGCTTGTTTACGGTCCAGGGAAGACATGGCTTGGCAGTTCGGGCTGGACTGTTCCCGTGAGGCACAGGGTCAGACTGATTTGCATATGGCCAAGTCTGAACTGGGGTGGCGGAGTGAGCTAAAGAATGATGATGGATTAAACTCAGATCAGTTGACTGGGGGTGAGTGCTTGCAATGTTCAACACTCTGTCCATCATCCCCTTTGGTTTTGCTTTGTTCCCCCTAAGTTGGCAGGGTATGCCCAGACGTGGGTCCCTTGCTCACTTTGCCACTAGATTCAAGATAGCCTGGCTGATGAGGGCTGTGAGCCCGAAACCGGTCTCAGGATGCTTGTTTCCGGTCCAGGGAAGACATGGCTAGGCAGTTCGGGCTGGACTGTTCCCATAAGGCACAGGGTCAGACTGATTTGCATATGGCCATGTCTGAACTGAGGTGGCGGAATGAGCTAAAGAATGATGATGGATTAAACCCAGATCAGTTGACTGGGGGTGAGTGCTTGCAATGTTCAACAGTCCGTCCATCATCCCCTTTGGTTTTGCTTTGTTCGCCCTAAGTTGGCAGGGTATGCCCAGAAGTGGGTCCCTTGCTCACTTTGCCACTGGATTCAAGATAGCCTGGCTGATGAGGGCTGTGAGCCCGAAACCGGTCCCAGGATGCTTGTTTCCGGTCCAGGGAAGACATGGCTTGGCAGTGCGGGCTGGACTGTTCCCATGAGGCACAGTGTCAGACTGATTTGCATATGGCCATGTCTGAACTGGGGTGGCGGAGTGAGCTAAAGAATGATGATGGATTAAACCCAGATCAGTTGACTGGGGGTGAGTGCTTGCAATGTTCAACACTCCGTCCCTCATCCCCTTTGGTTTTGCTTTGTTCGCCCTAAGTTGGCAGGGTATGCCCAGACGTGGGTCCCTTGCTCACTTTGCCACTGGATTCAAGATCGCCTGGCTGATGAGGGCTGTGAGCCCGAAACCGGTCCCAGGATGCTTGTTTCCGGTCCAGGGAAGATATGGCTTGGCAGTTCGGGCTGGACTGTTCCCATGAGGCACAGGGTCAGACTGATTTGCATATGGCCATGTCTGAACTGGGGTGGCGGAGTGAGCTAAAGAATGATGATGGATTAAACCCAGATCAGTTGACTGGGGGTGAGTGCTTGCAATGTTCAACACTCTGTCCATCATCCCCTTTGGTTTTGCTTTGTTCGCCCTAAGTTGGCAGGGTATGCCCAGACGTGGGTCCCTTGCTCACTTTGCCACTGGATTCAAGATAGCCTAGCTGATGAGGGCTGTGAGCCCGAAACCGGTCCCAGGATGCTTGTTTCCGGTCCAGGGAAGACATGGCTTGGCAGTTCGGGCTGGACTGTTCCCATAAGACACAGGGTCAGACTGATTTGTATATGGCCATGTCTGAACTGGGGTGGCGGAGTGAGCTAAAGAATGATGATGGATTAAACCCAGATCAGTTGACTGGGGGTGAGTGCTTGCAATGTTCAACACTCTGTCCATCATCCCCTTTGGTTTTGCTTTGTTCGCCCTAATTGCGCAGGGTATGCCCAGACGTGGGTCCCTTGCTCACTTTGCCACTGGATTCAAGATAGCCTGGCTGATGAGGGCTGTGAGCCCGAAACCGGTCCCAGGATGCTTGTTTCCGGTCCAGGGAAGACATTGCTTGGCAGTTCGGGCTGGACTGTTCCCATGAGGCACAGGGTCAGACTGATTTGCATATGGCCATGTCTGAACTGGGGTGGCGAGTGAGCTAAAGAATGATGATGGATTAAACCCAGATCAGTTGACTGGGGGTGAGTGCTTGCAATGTTCAACACTCCGTCCATCATCCCCTTTGGTTTTGCTTTGTTCGCCCTAAGTTGGCAGGGTATGCCCAGACGTGGGTCCCTTGCTCACTTTGCCACTGGATTCAAGATAGCCTGGCTGATGTGGGCTGTGAGCCCGAAACCGGTCCCAGGATGCTTGTTTCCGGTCCAGGGAAGACATGGCTTGGCAGTTCGGGCTGGACTGTTCCCATAAGGCACAGGGTCAGACTGATTTGCATATGGCCATGTCTGAACTGGGGTGGCGGAGTGAGCTAAAGAATGATGATGGATTAAACCCAGATCAGTTGACTGGGGGTGAGTGCTTGCAATGTTCAACACTCCGTCCATCATCCCCTTTGGTTTTGCTTTGTTCGCCCTAAGTTGGCAGGGTATGCCCAGACGTAGGTCCCTTGCTCACTTTGCCACTGGATTCAAGATAGCCTGGCTGATGAGGGCTGTGAGCCCGAAACCGGTCCCAGGATGCTTGTTTCCGGTCCAGGGAAGACATGGCTTGGCAGTTCAGGCTGGACTGTTCCCATGAGGCACAGGGTCAGACTGATTTGCATATGGCCATGTCTGAACTGGGGTGGCGAGTCAGCTAAAGAATGATGATGGATTAAACCCAGATCAGTTGACTGGGGGTGAGTGCTTGCAATGTTCAACACTCCGTCCATCATCCCCTTTGGTTTTGCTTTGTTCGCCCTAAGTTGGCAGAGTATGCCCAGATGTGGGTCCCTTGCTCACTTTGCCACTGGATTCAAGATAGCCTGGCTGATGAGGGTTGTGAGCCCGAAACCGGTCCCAGTATGGTTGTTTCCGGTCCAGGGAAGACATAGCTTGGCAGTTCGGGCTGGACTGTTCCCATGAGGCACAGGGTCAGACTGATTTGCATATGGCCATGTCTGAACTGGGGTGGCGGAGTGAGCTAAAGAATGATGATGGATTAAACCCAGATCAGTTGACTGGGGGTGAGTGCTTGCAATGTTCAACACTCCGTCCATCATCCCCTTTGGTTTAGCTTTGTTCGCCCTAAGTTGGCAGGGTATGCCCAGACGTGGGTCCCTTGCTCACTTTGCCACTGGATTCAAGATAGCCTGGCTGATGAGGGCTGTGAGCCCGAAACCGGTCCCAGGATGCTTGTTTCCGGTCCAGGGAAGACATGGCTTGGCAGTTCGGGCTGGACTGTTCCCATGAGGCACAGGGTCAGACTGATTTGCATTTGGCTATGTCTGAACTGGGGTGGCGGAGTGAGCTAAAGAATGATGATGGATTAAACCCAGATCAGTTGACTGGGGATGAGTGCTTGCAATGTTCAACACTCCGTCCATCATCCCCTTTGGTTTTGCTTTGTTCGCCCTAAGTTGGCAGGGTATGCCCAGACGTGGGTCCCTTGCTCACTTTGCCACTGGATTCAAGATAGCCTGGCTGATGAGGGCTGTGAGCCCGAAACCGGTCCCAGGATGCTTGTTTCCGGTCCAGGGAAGATATGGCTTGGCAGTTCGGGCTGGACTGTTCCCATGAGGCACAGGGTCAGACTGATTTGCATATGGCCATGTCTGAACTGGTGTGGCGGAGTGAGCTAAAGAATGATGATGAATTAAACCCAGATCAGTTGACTGGGGGTGAGTGCTTGCAATGTTCAACACTCCGTCCATCATCCCCTTTGGTTTTGCTTTGTTCGCCCTAAGTTGGCAGGGTATGCCCAGACGTGGGTCCCTTGCTCACTTTGCCACTGGATTCAAGATAGCCTGGCTGATGAGGGCTGTGAGCCAGAAACCGGTCCCAGGATGCTTGTTTCCGGTCCAGGGAAGACATGGCTTGGCAGTTCAGGCTGGACTGTTCCCATGAGGCACAGGGTCAGACTGATTTGCATATGGCCATGTCTGAACTGGGGTGGCGGAGTGAGCTAAAGAATGATGATGGATTAAACCCAGATCAGTTGACTGGGGGTGAGTGCTTGCAATGTTCAACACTCCGTCCATCATCCCCTTTGGTTTTGCTTTGTTCGCCCTAAGTTGGCAGGGTATGCCCAGACGTGGGTCCCTTGCTCACTTTGCCACTGGATTCAAGATAGCCTCGCTGATGAGGGCTGTGAGCCCGAAACCGGTCCCAGGATGCTTGTTTCCGGTCCAGGGAAGACATGGCTTGGCGGTTCGGGCTGGACTGTTCCAATGAGGCACAAGGTCAGACTGATTTGCATATGGCCATGTCTGAACTGGGGTGGCGGAGTGAGCTAAAGAATGATGATGGATTAAACCCAGATCAGTTGACTGGGGGTGAGTGCTTGCAATGTTCAACACTCCGTCCATCATCCCCTTTGGTTTTGCTTTGTCCCCCTAAGTTGGCAGGGTATGCCCAGACGTGGGTCCCTTGCTCACTTTGCCACTGGATTCAAGATAGCCTGGCTGATGAGGGCTGTGAGCCCGAAACCGGTCCCAGTACGCTTTTTTCCGGTCCAAGGAAGACATGGCTTGGCAGTTCCGGCTGGACTGTTCCCATGAAGCACAGGGTCAGACTGATTTGCATATGGCCATGTCTGAACTGGGGTGGCGGAGTGAGCTAAAGAATGATGATGGATTAAACCCAGATCAGTTGACTGGGGGTGAGTGCTTGCAATGTTCAACACTCCGTCCATCATCCCCTTTGGTTTTGCTTTGTTCGCCCTAAGTTGGCAGGGTATGCCCAGACGAAGGTCCCTTGCTCACTTTGCCACTGGATTCAAGATAGCCTGGCTGATGAGGGCTGTGAGCCTGAAACCGGTCCCAGGATGCTTGTTTCCGGTCCAGGGAAGACATGGCTTGGCAGTTCGGGCTGGACTGTTCCCATGAGGCACAGGGTCAGACTGATTTGCATATGGCCATGTCTGAACTGGGGTGGCGAGTCAGCTAAAGAATGATAATGGATTAAACCCAGATCAGTTGACTGGGGGTGAGTGATTGCAATGTTCAACACTCCGTCCATCATCCCCTTTGGTTTTGCTTTGTTCGCCCTAAGTTGGCAGTGTATGCCCAGATGTGGGTCCCTTGCTCACTTTGCCACTGGATTCAAGATAGCCTGGCTGATGAGGGTTGTGAGCCCGAAACCGGTCCCAGTATGGTTGTTTCCGGTCCAGGGAAGACATAGCTTGGCAGTTCGGGCTGGACTGTTCCCATGAGGCACAGGGTCAGACTGATTTGCATATGGCCATGTCTGAACTGGGGTGGCGAGTCAGCTAAAGAATGATGATGGATTAAACCCAGATCAGTTGACTGGGGGTGAGTGCTTGCAATGTTCAACACTCCGTCCATCATCCCCTTTGGTTTTGCTTTGTTCGCCCTAAGTTGGCAGGGTATGCCCAGATGTGGGTCCCTTGCTCACTTTGCCACTGGATTCAAGATAGCCTGGCTGATGAGGGTTGTGAGCCCGAAACCGGTCCCAGTATGGTTGTTTCCGGTCCAGGGAAGACATAGCTTGGCAGTTCGGGCTGGACTGTTCCCATGAGGCACAGGGTCAGACTGATTTGCATATGGCCATGTCTGAACTGGGGTGGCGGAGTGAGCTAAAGAATGATGATGGATTAAACCCAGATCAGTTGACTGGGGGTGAGTGCTTGCAATGTTCAACACTCCGTCCATCATCCCCTTTGGTTTAGCTTTGTTCGCCCTAAGTTGGCAGGGTATGCCCAGACGTGGGTCCCTTGCTCACTTTGCCACTGGATTCAAGATAGCCTGGCTGATGAGGGCTGTGAGCCCGAAACCGGTCCCAGGATGCTTGTTTCCGGTCCAGGGAAGATATGGCTTGGCAGTTCGGGCTGGACTGTTCCCATGAGGCACAGGGTCAGACTGATTTGCATATGGCCATGTCTGAACTGGGGTGGCGGAGTGAGCTAAAGAATGATGATGAATTAAACCCAGATCAGTTGACTGGGGGTGAGTGCTTGCAATGTTCAACACTCCGTCCATCATCCCCTTTGGTTTTGCTTTGTTCGCCCTAAGTTGGCAGGGTATGCCCAGACGTGGGTACCTTGCTCACTTTGCCACTGGATTCAAGATAGCCTGGCTGATGAGGGCTGTGAGCCAGAAACCGGTCCCAGGATGCTTGTTTCCGGTCCAGGGAAGACATGGCTTGGCAGTTCAGGCTGGACTGTTCCCATGAGGCACAGGGTCAGACTGATTTGCATATGGCCATGTCTGAACTGGGGTGGCGGAGTGAGCTAAAGAATGATGATGGATTAAACCCAGATCAGTTAACTGGGGGTGAGTGCTTGCAATGTTCAACACTCCGTCCATCATCCCCTTTGGTTTTGCTTTGTTCGCCCTAAGTTGGCAGGGTATGCCCAGACGTGGGTCCCTTGCTCACTTTGCCACTGGATTCAAGATAGCGTGACTGATGAGGGCTGTGAGCCCGAAACCGGTCCCAGGATGCTTGTTTCCGGTCCAGGGAAGACATGGCTTGGTAGTTCGGGCTGGACTGTTCCCATGAGGCACAGGGTCAGACTGATTTGCATATGGCCATGTCTGAACTGAGGTGGCGGAATGAGCTAAAGAATGATGATGGATTAAACCCAGATCAGTTGACTGGGGGTGAGTGCTTGCAATGTTCAACAGTCCGTCCATCATCCCCTTTGGTTTTGCTTTGTTCGCCCTAAGTTGGCAGGGTATGCCCAGACGTGGGTCCCTTGCTCACTTTGCCACTGGATTCAAGATAGCCTGGCTGATGAGGGCTGTGAGCCCGAAACCGGTCCCAGGATGCTTGTTTCCGGTCCAGGGAAGACATGGCTTGGCAGTGCGGGCTGGACTGTTCCCATGAGGCACAGTGTCAGACTGATTTGCATATGGCCATGTCTGAACTGGGGTGGCGGAGTGAGCTAAAGAATGATGATGGATTAAACCCAGATCAGTTGACTGGGGGTGAGTGCTTGCAATGTTCAACACTCCGTCCCTCATCCCCTTTGGTTTTGCTTTGTTCGCCCTAAGTTGGCAGGGTATGCCCAGACGTGGGTCCCTTGCTCACTTTGCCACTGGATTCAAGATAGCCTGGCTGATGAGGGCTGTGAGCCCGAAACCGGTCCCAGGATGCTTGTTTCCGGTCCAGGGAAGATATGGCTTGGCAGTTCGGGCTGGACTGTTCCCATGAGGCACAGGGTCAGACTGATTTGCATATGGCCATGTCTGAACTGGGGTGGCGGAGTGAGCTAAAGAATGATGATGGATTAAACCCAGATCAGTTGACTGGGGGTGAGTGCTTGCAATGTTCAACACTCTGTCCATCATCCCCTTTGGTTTTGCTTTGTTCGCCCTAAGTTGGCAGGGTATGCCCAGACGTGGGTCCCTTGCTCACTTTGCCACTGGATTCAAGATAGCCTAGCTGATGAGGGCTGTGAGCCCGAAACCGGTCCCAGGATGCTTGTTTCCGGTCCAGGGAAGACATGGCTTGGCAGTTCGGGCTGGACTGTTCCCATAAGGCACAGGGTCAGACTGATTTGTATATGGCCATGTCTGAACTGGGGTGGCGGAGTGAGCTAAAGAATGATGATGGATTAAACCCAGATCAGTTGACTGGGGGTGAGTGCTTGCAATGTTCAACACTCTGTCCATCATCCCCTTTGGTTTTGCTTTGTTCGCCCTAATTGCGCAGGGTATGCCCAGACGTGGGTCCCTTGCTCACTTTGCCACTGGATTCAAGATAGCCTGGCTGATGAGGGCTGTGAGCCCGAAACCGGTCCCAGGATGCTTGTTTCCGGTCCAGGGAAGACATGGCTTGGCAGTTCGGGCTGGACTGTTCCCATGAGGCACAGGGTCAGACTGTTTTGCATATGGCCATGTCTGAACTGGGGTGGCGAGTGAACTAAAGAATGATGATGGATTAAACCCAGATCAGTTGACTGGGTGTGAGTGCTTGCAATGTTCAACACTCCGTCCATCATCCCCTTTGGTTTTGCTTTGTTCGCCCTAAGTTGGCAGGGTATGCCCAGACGTGGGTCCCTTGCTCACTTTGCCACTGGATTCAAGATAGCCTGGCTGATGAGGGCTGTGAGCCCGAAACCGGTCCCAGTATGCTTGTTTCCGGTCAGGGAAGACATAGCTTGGCAGTTCGGGCTGGACTGTTCCCATGAGGCACAGGGTCAGACTGATTTGCATATGGCCATGTCTGAACTGGGGTGGCGGAGTGAGCTAAAGAATGATGATGGATTAAACCCAGATCAGTTGACTGGGGGTGAGTGCTTGCAATGTTCAACACTCCGTCCATCATCCCCTTTGGTTTTGCTTTGTTCGCCCTAAGTTGGCAGGGTATGCCCAGACGTGGGTCCCTTGCTCACTTTGCCACTGGATTCAAGATAGCCTGGCTGATGTGGGCTGTGAGCCCGAAACCGGTCCCAGGATGCTTGTTTCCGGTCCAGGGAAGACATGGCTTGGCAGTTCGGGCTGGACTGTTCCCATAAGGCACAGGGTCAGACTGATTTGCATATGGCCATGTCTGAACTGGGGTGGCGGAGTGAGCTAAAGAATGATGATGGATTAAACCCAGATCAGTTGACTGGGGGTGAGTGCTTGCAATGTTCAACACTCCGTCCATCATCCCCTTTGGTTTTGCTTTGTTCGCCCTAAGTTGGCAGGGTATGCCCAGACGTGGGTCCCTTGCTCACTTTGCCACTGGATTCAAGATAGCCTGGGTGATGAGGGCTGTGAGCCCGAAACCGTTCCCAGGATGCTTGTTTCCGGTCCAGGGAAGACATGGCTTGGCAGTTCGGGCTGGACTGTTCCCATGAGGCACAGGGTCAGACTGATTTGCATATGGCCATGTCTGAACTGGGGTGGCGAGTCAGCTAAAGAATGATGATGGATTAAACCCAGATCAGTTGACTGGGGGTGAGTGCTTGCAATGTTCAACACTCCGTCCATCATCCCCTTTGGTTTTGCTTTGTTCGTCCTAAGTTGGCAGGGTATGCCCAGATGTGGGTCCCTTGCTCACTTTGCCCCTGGATTCAAGATAGCCTGGCTGATGAGGGTTGTGAGCCCGAAACCGGTCCCAGTATGGTTGTTTCCGGTCCAGGGAAGACATAGCTTGGCAGTTCGGGCTGGACTGTTCCCATGAGGCACAGGGTCAGACTGATTTGCATATGGCCATGTCTGAACTGGGTTGGCGGAGTGAGCTAAAGAATGATGATGGATTAAACCCAGATCAGTTGACTGGGGGTGAGTGCTTGCAATGTTCAACACTCCGTCCATCATCCCCTTTGGTTTAGCTTTGTTCGCCCTAAGTTGGCAGGGTATGCCCAGACGTGGGTCCCTTGCTCACTTTGCCACTGGATTCAAGATAGCCTGGCTGATGAGGGCTGTGAGCCCGAAACCGGTCCCAGGATGCTTGTTTCCGGTCCAGGGAAGACATGGCTTGGCAGTTCGGGCTGGACTGTTCCCATGAGGCACAGGGTCAGACTGATTTGCATATGGCCATGTCTGAACTGGGGTGGCGGAGTGAGCTAAAGAATGATGATGGATTAAACCCAGATCAGTTGACTGGGGATGAGTGCTTGCAATGTTCAACACTCCGTCCATCATCCCCTTTGGTTTTGCTTTGTTCGCCCTAAGTTGGCAGGGTATGCCCAGACGTGGGTCCCTTGCTCACTTTGCCACTGGATTCAAGATAGCCTGGCTGATGAGGGTTGTGAGCCCGAAACCGGTCCCAGTATGGTTGTTTCCGGTCCAGGGAAGACATAGCTGGCAGTTCGGGCTGGACTGTTCCCATGAGGCACAGGGTCAGACTGATTTGCATATGGCCATGTCTGAACTGGGGTGGCGGAGTGAGCTAAAGAATGATGATGGATTAAACACAGATCAGTTGACTGGGGGTGAGTGCTTGCAATGTTCAACACTCCGTCCATCATCCCCTTTGGTTTAGCTTTGTTCGCCCTAAGTTGGCAGGGTATGCCCAGACGTGGGTCCCTTGCTCACTTTGCCACTGGATTCAAGATAGCCTGGCTGATGAGGGCTGTGAGCCCGAAACCGGTCCCAGGATGCTTGTTTCCGGTCCAGGGAAGATATGGCTTGGCAGTTCGGGCTGGACTGTTCCCATGAGGCACAGGGTCAGACTGATTTGCATATGGCCATGTCTGAACTGGGGTGGCGGAGTGAGCTAAAGAATGATGATGAATTAAACCCAGATCAGTTGACTGGGGGTGAGTGCTTGCAATGTTCAACACTCCGTCCATCATCCCCTTTGGTTTTGCTTTGTTCGCCCTAAGTTGGCAGGGTATGCCCAGACGTGGGTCCCTTGCTCACTTTGCCACTGGATTCAAGATAGCCTGGCTGATGAGGGCTGTGAGCCAGAAACCGGTCCCAGGATGCTTGTTTCCGGTCCAGGGAAGACATGGCTTGGCAGTTCAGGCTGGACTGTTCCCATGAGGCACAGGGTCAGACTGATTTGCATATGGCCATGTCTGAACTGGGGTGGCGGAGTGAGCTAAAGAAGGATGATGGATTAAACCCAGATCAGTTGACTGGGGGTGAGTGCTTGCAATGTTCAACACTCCGTCCATCATCCCCTTTGGTTTTGCTTTGTTCGCCCTAAGTTGGCAGGGTATGCCCAGACGTGGGTCCCTTGCTCACTTTGCCACTGGATTCAAGATAGCGTGACTGATGAGGGCTGTGAGCCCGAAACCGATCCCAGGATGCTTGTTTCCGGTCCAGGGAAGACATGGCTTGGTAGTTCGGGCTGGACTGTTCCCATGAGGCACAGGGTCAGACTGATTTGCATATGGCCATGTCTGAACTGAGGTGGCGGAATGAGCTAAAGAATGATGATGGATTAAACCCAGATCAGTTGACTGGGGGTGAGTGCTTGCAATGTTCAACAGTCCGTCCATCATCCCCTTTGGTTCTTGCTTTGTTCGCCCTAAGTTGGCAGGGTATGCCCAGACGTGGGTCCCTTGCTCACTTTGCCACTGGATTCAAGATAGCCTGGCTGATGAGGGCTGTGAGCCCGAAACCGGTCCCAGGATGCTTGTTTCCGGTCCAGGGAAGACATGGCTTGGCAGTGCGGGCTGGACTGTTCCCATGAGGCACAGTGTCAGACTGATTTGCATATGGCCATGTCTGAACTGGGGTGGCGGAGTGAGCTAAAGAATGATGATGGATTAAACCCAGATCAGTTGACTGGGGGTGAGTGCTTGCAATGTTCAACACTCCGTCCCTCATCCCCTTTGGTTTTGCTTTGTTCGCCCTAAATTGGCAGGGTATGCCCAGACGTGGGTCCCTTGCTCACTTTGCCACTGGATTCAAGATAGCCTGGCTGATGAGGGCTGTGAGCCCGAAACCGGTCCCAGGATGCTTGTTTCCGGTCCAGGGAAGATATGGCTTGGCAGTTCGGGCTGGACTGTTCCCATGAGGCACAGGGTCAGACTGATTTGCATATGGCCATGTCTGAACTGGGGTGGCGGAGTGAGCTAAAGAATGATGATGGATTAAACCCAGATCAGTTGACTGGGGGTGAGTGCTTGCAATGTTCAACACTCTGTCCATCATCCCCTTTGGTTTTGCTTTGTTCGCCCTAAGTTGGCAGGGTATGCCCAGACGTGGGTCCCTTGCTCACTTTGCCACTGGATTCAAGATAGCCTAGCTGATGAGGGCTGTGAGCCCGAAACCGGTCCCAGGATGCTTGTTTCCGGTCCAGGGAAGACATGGCTTGGCAGTTCGGGCTGGACTGTTCCCATAAGGCACAGGGTCAGACTGATTTGTATATGGCCATGTCTGAACTGGGGTGGCGGAGTGAGCTAAAGAATGATGATGGATTAAACCCAGATCAGTTGACTGGGGGTGAGTGCTTGCAATGTTCAACACTCTGTCCATCATCCCCTTTGGTTTTGCTTTGTTCGCCCTAATTGCGCAGGGTATACCCAGACGTGGGTCCCTTGCTCACTTTGCCACTGGATTCAAGATAGCCTGGCTGATGAGGGCTGTGAGCCCGAAGCCGGTCCCAGGATGCTTGTTTCCGGTCCAGGGAAGACATGGCTTGGCAGTTCGGGCTGGACTGTTCCCATGAGGCACAGGGTCAGACTGATTTGCATATGGCCATGTCTGAACTGGGGTGGCGAGTGAGCTAAAGAATGATGATGGATTAAACCCAGATCAGTTGACTGGGGGTGAGTGCTTGCAATGTTCAACACTCCGTCCATCATCCCCTTTGGTTTTGCTTTGTTCGCCCTAAGTTGGCAGGGTATGCCCAGACGTGGGTCCCTTGCTCACTTTGCCACTGGATTCAAGATAGCCTGGCTGATGAGGGCTGTGAGCCCGAAACCGGTCCCAGTATGCTTGTTTCCGGTCAGGGAAGACATAGCTTGGCAGTTCGGGCTGGACTGTTCCCATGAGGCACAGGGTCAGACTGATTTGCATATGGCCATGTCTGAACTGGGGTGGCGGAGTGAGCTAAAGAATGATGATGGATTAAACCCAGATCAGTTGACTGGGGGTGAGTGCTTGCAATGTTCAACACTCCGTCCATCATCCCCTTTGGTTTTGCTTTGTTCGCCCTAAGTTGGCAGGGTATGCCCAGACGTTGGTCCCTTGCTCACTTTGCCACTGGATTCAAGATAGCCTGGCTGATGTGGGCTGTGAGCCCGAAACCGGTCACAGGATGCTTGTTTCCGGTCCAGAGAAGACATGGCTTGGCAGTTCGGGCTGGACTGTTCCCATAAGGCACAGGGTCAGACTGATTTGCATATGGCCATGTCTGAACTGGGGTGGCGGAGTGAGCTAAAGAATGATGATGGATTAAACCCAGATCAGTTGACTGGGGGTGAGTGCTTGCAATGTTCAACACTCCGTCCATCATCCCCTTTGGTTTTGCTTTGTTCGCCCTAAGTTGGCAGGGTATGCCCAGACGTAGGTCCCTTGCTCACTTTGCCACTGGATTCAAGATAGCCTGGCTGATGAGGGCTGTGAGCCCGAAACCGGTCCCAGGATGCTTGTTTCCGGTCCAGGGAAGACATGGCTTGGCAGTTCGGGCTGGACTGTTCCCATGAGGCACAGGGTCAGACTGATTTGCATATGGCCATGTCTGAACTGGGGTGGCGAGTCAGCTAAAGAATGATGATGGATTAAACCCAGATCAGTTGACTGGGGGTGAGTGCTTGCAATGTTCAACACTCCGTCCATCATCCCCTTTGGTTTTGCTTTGTTCGCCCTAAGTTGGCAGGGTATGCCCAGATGTGGGTCCCTTGCTCACTTTGCCACTGGATTCAAGATAGCCTGGCTGATGAGGGTTGTGAGCCCGAAACCGGTCCCAGTATGGTTGTTTCCGGTCCAGGGAAGACATAGCTTGGCAGTTCGGGCTGGACTGTTCCCATGAGGCACAGGGTCAGACTGATTTGCATATGGCCATGTCTGAACTGGGGTGGCGGAGTGAGCTAAAGAATGATGATGGATTAAACCCAGATCAGTTGACTGGAGGTGAGTGCTTGCAATGTTCAACACTCCGTCCATCATCCCCTTTGGTTTAGCTTTGTTCGCCCTAAGTTGGCAGGGTATGCCCAGACGTGGGTCCCTTGCTCACTTTGCCACTGGAATCCAGATAGCCTGGCTGATGAGGGCTGTGAGCCCGAAACCGGTCCCAGGATGCTTGTTTCCGGTCCAGGGAAGACATGGCTTGGCAGTTCGGGCTGGACTGTTCCCATGAGGCACAGGGTCAGACTGATTTGCATATGGCCATGTCTGAACTTGGGTGGCGGAGTGAGCTAAAGACTGATGATGGTTTAAACCCAGATCAGTTGACTGGGGATGAGTGCTTGCAATGTTCAACACTCCGTCCATCATCCCCTTTGGATTTGCTTTGTTCGCCCTAAGTTGGCAGGGTATGCCCAGACGTGGGTCCCTTGCTCACTTTGCCACTGGATTCAAGATAGCCTGGCTGATGAGGGCTGTGAGCCCAAAACCGGTCCCAGGATGCTTGTTTCCGGTCCAGGGAAGATATGGCTTGGCAGTTCGGGCTGGACTGTTACCATGAGGCACAGGGTCAGACTAATTTGCATATGGCCATGTCTGAACTGGGGTGGTGGAGTGAGCTAAAGAATGATGATGAATTAAACCCAGATCAGTTGACTGGGGGTGAGTGCTTGCAATGTTCAACACTCCGTCCATCATCCCCTTTGGTTTTGCTTTGTTCGCCCTAAGTTGGCAGGGTATGCCCAGACGTGGGTCCCTTGCTCACTTTGCCACTGGATTCAAGATAGCCTCGCTGATGAGGGCTGTGAGCCCGAATCCGGTCCCAGGATGCTTGTTTCCGGTCCAGGGAAGACATGGCTTGGCGGTTCGGGCTGGACTGTTCCAATGAGGCACAAGGTCAGACTGATTTGCATATGGCCATGTCTGAACTGGGGTGGCGGAGTGAGCTAAAGAATGATGATGGATTAAACCCAGATCAGTTGACAGGGGGTGAGTGCTTGCAATGTTCAACACTCCGTCCATCATCCCCTTTGGTTTTGCTTTGTTCGCCCTAAGTTGGCAGGGTATGCCCAGACGTGGGTCCCTTGCTCACTTTGCCACTGGATTCAAGATAGCCTGGCTGATGAGGGCTGTGAGCCCGATACCAGTCCCAGGATGCTTGTTTCCGGTCCAGGGAAGACATGGCTTGGCAGTTCGGGCTGGACTGTTCCCATGAGGCACAGGGTCAGACTGATTTGCATATGGCCATGTCTGAACTGGGGTGGCGGAGTGAGCTAAAGAATGATGATGGATTAAACCCAGATCAGTTGACTGGGGGTGAGTGCTTGCAATGTTCAACACTCTGTCCATCATCCCCTTTGGTTTTGCTTTGTTCGCCCTAAGTTGGCAGGGTATGCCCAGACGTGGGTCCCTTGCTCACTTTGCCACTGGATTCAAGATAGCCTAGCTGATGAGGGCTGTGAGCCCGAAACCGGTCCCAGGATGCTTGTTTCCGGTCCAGGGAAGACATGGCTTGGCAGTTCGGGCTGGACTGTTCCCATAAGGCACAGGGTCAGACTGATTTGTATATGGCCATGTCTGAACTGGGGTGGCGGAGTGAGCTAAAGAATGATGATGGATTAAACCCAGATCAGTTGACTGGGGGTGAGTGCTTGCAATGTTCAACACTCTGTCCATCATCCCCTTTGGTTTTGCTTTGTTCGCCCTAATTGCGCAGGGTATGCCCAGACGTGGGTCCCTTGCTCACTTTGCCACTGGATTCAAGATAGCCTGGCTGATGAGGGCTGTGAGCCCGAAACCGGTCCCAGGATGCTTGTTTCCGGTCCAGGGAAGACATGGCTTGGCAGTTCGGGCTGGACTGTTCCCATGAGGCACAGGGTCAGACTGATTTGCATATGGCCATGTCTGAACTGGGGTGGCGAGTGAACTAAAGAATGATGATGGATTAAACCCAGATCAGTTGACTGGGTGTGAGTGCTTGCAATGTTGAACAGTCCGTCCATCATCCCCTTTGGTTTTGCTTTGTTCGCCCTAAGTTGGCAGGGTATGCCCAGACGTGGGTCCCTTGCTCACTTTGCCACTGGATTCAAGATAGCCTGGCTGATGAGGGCTGTGAGCCCGAAACCGGTCCCAGTATGCTTGTTTCCGGTCAGGGAAGACATAGCTTGGCAGTTCGGGCTGGACTGTTCCCATGAGGCACAGGGTCAGACGGATTTGCATATGGCCATGTCTGAACTGGGGTGGCGGAGTGAGCTAAAGAATGATGATGGATTAAACCCAGATCAGTTGACTGGGGGTGAGTGCTTGCAATGTTCAACACTCCGTCCATCATCCCCTTTGGTTTTGCTTTGTTCGCCCTAAGTTGGCAGGGTATGCCCAGACGTGGGTCCCTTGCTCACTTTGCCACTGGATTCAAGATAGCCTGGCTGATGAGGGCTGTGAGCCAGAAACCGGTCCCAGGATGCTTGTTTCCGGTCCAGGGAAGACATGGCTTGGCAGTTCAGGCTGGACTGTTCCCATGAGGCACAGGGTCAGACTGATTTGCATATGGCCATGTCTGAACTGGGGTGGCGGAGTGAGCTAAAGAAGGATGATGGATTAAACCCAGATCAGTTGACTGGGGGTGAGTGCTTGCAATGTTCAACACTCCGTCCATCA
The DNA here is from genome assembly GCA_963921515.1 of Calotriton arnoldi. Classification (NCBI taxonomy): domain Eukaryota; kingdom Metazoa; phylum Chordata; class Amphibia; order Caudata; family Salamandridae; genus Calotriton; species Calotriton arnoldi. The sequence continues at coordinate 927,281 of CAWUFW010000576.1, forward strand.
TCCCCTTTGGTTTTGCTTTGTTCGCCCTAAGTTGGCAGGGTATGCCCAGACGTGGGTCCCTTGCTCACTTTGCCACTGGATTCAAGATAGCGTGACTGATGAGGGCTGTGAGCCCGAAACCGATCCCAGGATGCTTGTTTCCGGTCCAGGGAAGACATGGCTTGGTAGTTCGGGCTGGACTGTTCCCATGAGGCACAGGGTCAGACTGATTTGCATATGGCCATGTCTGAACTGAGGTGGCGGAATGAGCTAAAGAATGATGATGGATTAAACCCAGATCAGTTGACTGGGGGTGAGTGCTTGCAATGTTCAACAGTCCGTCCATCATCCCCTTTGGTTCTTGCTTTGTTCGCCCTAAGTTGGCAGGGTATGCCCAGACGTGGGTCCCTTGCTCACTTTGCCACTGGATTCAAGATAGCCTGGCTGATGAGGGCTGTGAGCCCGAAACCGGTCCCAGGATGCTTGTTTCCGGTCCAGGGAAGACATGGCTTGGCAGTGCGGGCTGGACTGTTCCCATGAGGCACAGTGTCAGACTGATTTGCATATGGCCATGTCTGAACTGGGGTGGCGGAGTGAGCTAAAGAATGATGATGGATTAAACCCAGATCAGTTGACTGGGGGTGAGTGCTTGCAATGTTCAACACTCCGTCCCTCATCCCCTTTGGTTTTGCTTTGTTCGCCCTAAATTGGCAGGGTATGCCCAGACGTGGGTCCCTTGCTCACTTTGCCACTGGATTCAAGATAGCCTGGCTGATGAGGGCTGTGAGCCCGAAACCGGTCCCAGGATGCTTGTTTCCGGTCCAGGGAAGATATGGCTTGGCAGTTCGGGCTGGACTGTTCCCATGAGGCACAGGGTCAGACTGATTTGCATATGGCCATGTCTGAACTGGGGTGGCGGAGTGAGCTAAAGAATGATGATGGATTAAACCCAGATCAGTTGACTGGGGGTGAGTGCTTGCAATGTTCAACACTCTGTCCATCATCCCCTTTGGTTTTGCTTTGTTCGCCCTAAGTTGGCAGGGTATGCCCAGACGTGGGTCCCTTGCTCACTTTGCCACTGGATTCAAGATAGCCTAGCTGATGAGGGCTGTGAGCCCGAAACCGGTCCCAGGATGCTTGTTTCCGGTCCAGGGAAGACATGGCTTGGCAGTTCGGGCTGGACTGTTCCCATAAGGCACAGGGTCAGACTGATTTGTATATGGCCATGTCTGAACTGGGGTGGCGGAGTGAGCTAAAGAATGATGATGGATTAAACCCAGATCAGTTGACTGGGGGTGAGTGCTTGCAATGTTCAACACTCTGTCCATCATCCCCTTTGGTTTTGCTTTGTTCGCCCTAATTGCGCAGGGTATACCCAGACGTGGGTCCCTTGCTCACTTTGCCACTGGATTCAAGATAGCCTGGCTGATGAGGGCTGTGAGCCCGAAGCCGGTCCCAGGATGCTTGTTTCCGGTCCAGGGAAGACATGGCTTGGCAGTTCGGGCTGGACTGTTCCCATGAGGCACAGGGTCAGACTGATTTGCATATGGCCATGTCTGAACTGGGGTGGCGAGTGAGCTAAAGAATGATGATGGATTAAACCCAGATCAGTTGACTGGGGGTGAGTGCTTGCAATGTTCAACACTCCGTCCATCATCCCCTTTGGTTTTGCTTTGTTCGCCCTAAGTTGGCAGGGTATGCCCAGACGTGGGTCCCTTGCTCACTTTGCCACTGGATTCAAGATAGCCTGGCTGATGAGGGCTGTGAGCCCGAAACCGGTCCCAGTATGCTTGTTTCCGGTCAGGGAAGACATAGCTTGGCAGTTCGGGCTGGACTGTTCCCATGAGGCACAGGGTCAGACTGATTTGCATATGGCCATGTCTGAACTGGGGTGGCGGAGTGAGCTAAAGAATGATGATGGATTAAACCCAGATCAGTTGACTGGGGGTGAGTGCTTGCAATGTTCAACACTCCGTCCATCATCCCCTTTGGTTTTGCTTTGTTCGCCCTAAGTTGGCAGGGTATGCCCAGACGTTGGTCCCTTGCTCACTTTGCCACTGGATTCAAGATAGCCTGGCTGATGTGGGCTGTGAGCCCGAAACCGGTCACAGGATGCTTGTTTCCGGTCCAGAGAAGACATGGCTTGGCAGTTCGGGCTGGACTGTTCCCATAAGGCACAGGGTCAGACTGATTTGCATATGGCCATGTCTGAACTGGGGTGGCGGAGTGAGCTAAAGAATGATGATGGATTAAACCCAGATCAGTTGACTGGGGGTGAGTGCTTGCAATGTTCAACACTCCGTCCATCATCCCCTTTGGTTTTGCTTTGTTCGCCCTAAGTTGGCAGGGTATGCCCAGACGTAGGTCCCTTGCTCACTTTGCCACTGGATTCAAGATAGCCTGGCTGATGAGGGCTGTGAGCCCGAAACCGGTCCCAGGATGCTTGTTTCCGGTCCAGGGAAGACATGGCTTGGCAGTTCGGGCTGGACTGTTCCCATGAGGCACAGGGTCAGACTGATTTGCATATGGCCATGTCTGAACTGGGGTGGCGAGTCAGCTAAAGAATGATGATGGATTAAACCCAGATCAGTTGACTGGGGGTGAGTGCTTGCAATGTTCAACACTCCGTCCATCATCCCCTTTGGTTTTGCTTTGTTCGCCCTAAGTTGGCAGGGTATGCCCAGATGTGGGTCCCTTGCTCACTTTGCCACTGGATTCAAGATAGCCTGGCTGATGAGGGTTGTGAGCCCGAAACCGGTCCCAGTATGGTTGTTTCCGGTCCAGGGAAGACATAGCTTGGCAGTTCGGGCTGGACTGTTCCCATGAGGCACAGGGTCAGACTGATTTGCATATGGCCATGTCTGAACTGGGGTGGCGGAGTGAGCTAAAGAATGATGATGGATTAAACCCAGATCAGTTGACTGGAGGTGAGTGCTTGCAATGTTCAACACTCCGTCCATCATCCCCTTTGGTTTAGCTTTGTTCGCCCTAAGTTGGCAGGGTATGCCCAGACGTGGGTCCCTTGCTCACTTTGCCACTGGATTCCAGATAGCCTGGCTGATGAGGGCTGTGAGCCCGAAACCGGTCCCAGGATGCTTGTTTCCGGTCCAGGGAAGACATGGCTTGGCAGTTCGGGCTGGACTGTTCCCATGAGGCACAGGGTCAGACTGATTTGCATATGGCCATGTCTGAACTTGGGTGGCGGAGTGAGCTAAAGACTGATGATGGTTTAAACCCAGATCAGTTGACTGGGGATGAGTGCTTGCAATGTTCAACACTCCGTCCATCATCCCCTTTGGATTTGCTTTGTTCGCCCTAAGTTGGCAGGGTATGCCCAGACGTGGGTCCCTTGCTCACTTTGCCACTGGATTCAAGATAGCCTGGCTGATGAGGGCTGTGAGCCCAAAACCGGTCCCAGGATGCTTGTTTCCGGTCCAGGGAAGATATGGCTTGGCAGTTCGGGCTGGACTGTTACCATGAGGCACAGGGTCAGACTAATTTGCATATGGCCATGTCTGAACTGGGGTGGTGGAGTGAGCTAAAGAATGATGATGAATTAAACCCAGATCAGTTGACTGGGGGTGAGTGCTTGCAATGTTCAACACTCCGTCCATCATCCCCTTTGGTTTTGCTTTGTTCGCCATAAGTTGGCAGGGTATGCCCAGACGTGGGTCCCTTGCTCACTTTGCCACTGGATTCAAGATAGCCTCGCTGATGAGGGCTGTGAGCCCGAATCCGGTCCCAGGATGCTTGTTTCCGGTCCAGGGAAGACATGGCTTGGCGGTTCGGGCTGGACTGTTCCAATGAGGCACAAGGTCAGACTGATTTGCATATGGCCATGTCTGAACTGGGGTGGCGGAGTGAGCTAAAGAATGATGATGGATTAAACCCAGATCAGTTGACAGGGGGTGAGTGCTTGCAATGTTCAACACTCCGTCCATCATCCCCTTTGGTTTTGCTTTGTTCCCCCTAAGTTGGCAGGGTATGCCCAGACGTGGGTCCCTTGCTCACTTTGCCACTGGATTCAAGATAGCCTGGCTGATGAGGGCTGTGAGCCCGAAACCAGTCCCAGGATGCTTGTTTCCGGTCCAGGGAAGACATGGCTTGGCAGTTCGGGCTGGACTGTTCCCATGAGGCACAGGGTCAGACTGATTTGCATATGGCCATGTCTGAACTGGGGTGGCGGAGTGAGCTAAAGAATGATGATGGATTAAACCCAGATCAGTTGACTGGGGGTGAGTGCTTGCAATGTTCAACACTCTGTCCATCATCCCCTTTGGTTTTGCTTTGTTCGCCCTAAGTTGGCAGGGTATGCCCAGACGTGGGTCCCTTGCTCACTTTGCCACTGGATTCAAGATAGCCTAGCTGATGAGGGCTGTGAGCCCGAAACCGGTCCCAGGATGCTTGTTTCCGGTCCAGGGAAGACATGGCTTGGCAGTTCGGGCTGGACTGTTCCCATAAGGCACAGGGTCAGACTGATTTGTATATGGCCATGTCTGAACTGGGGTGGCGGAGTGAGCTAAAGAATGATGATGGATTAAACCCAGATCAGTTGACTGGGGGTGAGTGCTTGCAATGTTCAACACTCTGTCCATCATCCCCTTTGGTTTTGCTTTGTTCGCCCTAATTGCGCAGGGTATGCCCAGACGTGGGTCCCTTGCTCACTTTGCCACTGGATTCAAGATAGCCTGGCTGATGAGGGCTGTGAGCCCGAAACCGGTCCCAGGATGCTTGTTTCCGGTCCAGGGAAGACATGGCTTGGCAGTTCGGGCTGGACTGTTCCCATGAGGCACAGGGTCAGACTGATTTGCATATGGCCATGTCTGAACTGGGGTGGCGAGTGAACTAAAGAATGATGATGGATTAAACCCAGATCAGTTGACTGGGTGTGAGTGCTTGCAATGTTCAACAGTCCGTCCATCATCCCCTTTGGTTTTGCTTTGTTCGCCCTAAGTTGGCAGGGTATGCCCAGACGTGGGTCCCTTGCTCACTTTGCCACTGGATTCAAGATAGCCTGGCTGATGAGGGCTGTGAGCCCGAAACCGGTCCCAGTATGCTTGTTTCCGGTCAGGGAAGACATAGCTTGGCAGTTCGGGCTGGACTGTTCCCATGAGGCACAGGGTCAGACGGATTTGCATATGGCCATGTCTGAACTGGGGTGGCGGAGTGAGCTAAAGAATGATGATGGATTAAACCCAGATCAGTTGACTGGGGGTGAGTGCTTGCAATGTTCAACACTCCGTCCATCATCCCCTTTGGTTTTGCTTTGTTCGCCCTAAGTTGGCAGGGTATGCCCAGACGTGGGTCCCTTGCTCACTTTGCCACTGGATTCAAGATAGCCTGGCTGATGTGGGCTGTGAGCCCGAAACCGGTCCCAGGATGCTTGTTTCCGGTCCAGGGAAGACATGGCTTGGCAGTTCGGGCTGGACTGTTCCCATGAGGCACAGGGTCAGACTGATTTGCATATGGCCATGTCTGAACTGGGGTGGCGAGTCAGCTAAAGAATGATGATGGATTAAACCCAGATCAGTTGACTGGGGGTGAGTGCTTGCAATGTTCAACACTCCGTCCATCATCCCCTTTGGTTTTGCTTTGTTCGCCCTAAGTTGGCAGGGTATGCCCAGATGTGGGTCCCTTGCTCACTTTGCCCCTGGATTCAAGATAGCCTGGCTGATGAGGGTTGTGAGCCCGAAACCGGTCCCAGTATGGTTGTTTCCGGTCCAGGGAAGACATAGCTTGGCAGTTCGGGCTGGACTGTTCCCATGAGGCACAGGGTCAGACTGATTTGCATATGGCCATGTCTGAACTGGGGTGGCGGAGTGAGCTAAAGAATGATGATGGATTAAACCCAGATCAGTTGACTGGGGGTGAGTGCTTGCAATGTTCAACACTCCGTCCATCATCCCCTTTGGTTTAGCTTTGTTCGCCCTAAGTTGGCAGGGTATGCCCAGACGTGGGTCCCTTGCTCACTTTGCCACTGGATTCAAGATAGCCTGGCTGATGAGGGCTGTGAGCCCGAAACCGGTCCCAGGATGCTTGTTTCCGGTCCAGGGAAGACATGGCTTGGCAGTTCGGGCTGGACTGTTCCCATGAGGCACAGGGTCAGACTGATTTGCATATGGCCATGTCTGAACTGGGGTGGCGGAGTGAGCTAAAGAATGATGATGGATTAAACCCAGATCAGTTGACTGGGGATGAGTGCTTGCAATGTTCAACACTCCGTCCATCATCCCCTTTGGTTTTGCTTTGTTCGCCCTAAGTTGGCAGGGTATGCCCAGACGTGGGTCCCTTGCTCACTTTGCCACTGGATTCAAGATAGCCTGGCTGATGAGGGTTGTGAGCCCGAAACCGGTCCCAGTATGGTTGTTTCCGGTCCAGGGAAGACATAGCTGGCAGTTCGGGCTGGACTGTTCCCATGAGGCACAGGGTCAGACTGATTTGCATATGGCCATGTCTGAACTGGGGTGGCGGAGTGAGCTAAAGAATGATGATGGATTAAACCCAGATCAGTTGACTGGGGGTGAGTGCTTGCAATGTTCAACACTCCGTCCATCATCCCCTTTGGTTTAGCTTTGTTCGCCCTAAGTTGGCAGGGTATGCCCAGACGTGGGTCCCTTGCTCACTTTGCCACTGGATTCAAGATAGCCTGGCTGATGAGGGCTGTGAGCCCGAAACCGGTCCCAGGATGCTTGTTTCCGGTCCAGGGAAGATATGGCTTGGCAGTTCGGGCTGGACTGTTCCCATGAGGCACAGGGTCAGACTGATTTGCATATGGCCATGTCTGAACTGGGGTGGCGGAGTGAGCTAAAGAATGATGATGAATTAAACCCAGATCAGTTGACTGGGGGTGAGTGCTTGCAATGTTCAACGCTCCGTCCATCATCCCCTTTGGTTTTGCTTTGTTCGCCCTAAGTTGGCAGGGTATGCCCAGACGTGGGTCCCTTGCTCACTTTGCCACTGGATTCAAGATAGCCTGGCTGATGAGGGCTGTGAGCCAGAAACCGGTCCCAGGATGCTTGTTTCCGGTCCAGGGAAGACATGGCTTGGCAGTTCAGGCTGGACTGTTCCCATGAGGCACAGGGTCAGACTGATTTGCATATGGCCATGTCTGAACTGGGGTGGCGGAGTGAGCTAAAGAATGATGATGGATTAAACCCAGATCAGTTGACTGGGGGTGAGTGCTTGCAATGTTCAACACTCCGTCCATCATCCCCTTTGGTTTTGCTTTGTTCGCCCTAAGTTGGCAGGGTATGCCCAGACGTGGGTCCCTTGCTCACTTTGCCACTGGATTCAAGATAGCGTGACTGATGAGGGCTGTGAGCCCGAAACCGATCCCAGGATGCTTGTTTCCGGTCCAGGGAAGACATGGCTTGGTAGTTCGGGCTGGACTGTTCCCATGAGGCACAGGGTCAGACTGATTTGCATATGGCCATGTCTGAACTGAGGTGGCGGAATGAGCTAAAGAATGATGATGGATTAAACCCAGATCAGTTGACTGGGGGTGAGTGCTTGCAATGTTCAACAGTCCGTCCATCATCCCCTTTGGTTTTGCTTTGTTCGCCCTAAGTTGGCAGGGTATGCCCAGACGTGGGTCCCTTGCTCACTTTGCCACTGGATTCAAGATAGCCTGGCTGATGAGGGCTGTGAGCCCGAAACCGGTCCCAGGATGCTTGTTTCCGGTCCAGGGAAGACATGGCTTGGCAGTGCGGGCTGGACTGTTCCCATGAGGCACAGTGTCAGACTGATTTGCATATGGCCATGTCTGAACTGGGGTGGCGGAGTGAGCTAAAGAATGATGATGGATTAAACCCAGATCAGTTGACTGGGGGTGAGTGCTTGCAATGTTCAACACTCCGTCCCTCATCCCCTTTGGTTTTGCTTTGTTCGCCCTAAGTTGGCAGGGTATGCCCAGACGTGGGTCACTTGCTCACTTTGCCACTGGATTCAAGATAGCCTGGCTGATGAGGGCTGTGAGCCCGAAACCGGTCCCAGGATGCTTGTTTCCGGTCCAGGGAAGATATGGCTTGGCAGTTCGGGCTGGACTGTTCCCATGAGGCACAGGGTCAGACTGATTTGCATATGGCCATGTCTGAACTGGGGTGGCGGAGTGAGCTAAAGAATGATGATGGATTAAACCCAGATCAGTTGACTGGGGGTGAGTGCTTGCAATGTTCAACACTCTGTCCATCATCCCCTTTGGTTTTGCTTTGTTCGCCCTAAGTTGGCAGGGTATGCCCAGACGTGGGTCCCTTGCTCACTTTGCCACTGGATTCAAGATAGCCTAGCTGATGAGGGCTGTGAGCCCGAAACCGGTCCCAGGATGCTTGTTTCCGGTCCAGGGAAGACATGGCTTGGCAGTTCGGGCTGGACTGTTCCCATAAGGCACAGGGTCAGACTGATTTGTATATGGCCATGTCTGAACTGGGGTGGCGGAGTGAGCTAAAGAATGATGATGGATTAAACCCAGATCAGTTGACTGGGGGTGAGTGCTTGCAATGTTCAACACTCTGTCCATCATCCCCTTTGGTTTTGCTTTGTTCGCCCTAATTGCGCAGGGTATACCCAGACGTGTGTCCCTTGCTCACTTTGCCACTGGATTCAAGATAGCCTGGCTGATGAGGGCTGTGAGCCCGAAACCGGTCCCAGGATGCTTGTTTCCGGTCCAGGGAAGACATGGCTTGGCAGTTCGGGCTGGACTGTTCCCATGAGGCACAGGGTCAGACTGATTTGCATATGGCCATGTCTGAACTGGGGTGGCGAGTGAGCTAAAGAATGATGATGGATTAAACCCAGATCAGTTGACTGGGGGTGAGTGCTTGCAATGTTCAACACTCCGTCCATCATCCCCTTTGGTTTTGCTTTGTTCGCCCTAAGTTGGCAGGGTATGCCCAGACGTGGGTCCCTTGCTCACTTTGCCACTGGATTCAAGATAGCCTGGCTGATGAGGGCTGTGAGCCCGAAACCGGTCCCAGTATGCTTGTTTCCGGTCAGGGAATACATAGCTTGGCAGTTCGGGCTGGACTGTTCCCATGAGGCACAGGGTCAGACTGATTTGCATATGGCCATGTCTGAACTGGGGTGGCGGAGTGAGCTAAAGAATGATGATGGATTAAACCCAGATCAGTTGACTGGGGGTGAGTGCTTGCAATGTTCAACACTCCGTCCATCATCCCCTTTGGTTTTGCTTTGTTCGCCCTAAGTTGGCAGGGTATGCCCAGACGTTGGTCCCTTGCTCACTTTGCCACTGGATTCAAGATAGCCTGGCTGATGTGGGCTGTGAGCCCGAAACCGGTCCCAGGATGCTTGTTTCCGGTCCAGAGAAGACATGGCTTGGCAGTTCGGGCTGGACTGTTCCCATAAGGCACAGGGTCAGACTGATTTGCATATGGCCATGTCTGAACTGGGGTGGCGGAGTGAGCTAAAGAATGATGATGGATTAAACCCAGATCAGTTGACTGGGGGTGAGTGCTTGCAATGTTCAACACTCCGTCCATCATCCCCTTTGGTTTTGCTTTGTTCGCCCTAAGTTGGCAGGGTATGCCCAGACGTAGGTCCCTTGCTCACTTTGCCACTGGATTCAAGATAGCCTGGCCTATGAGGGCTGTGAGCCCGAAACCGGTCCCAGGATGCTTGTTTCCGGTCCAGGGAAGACATGGCTTGGCAGTTCGGGCTGGACTGTTCCCATGAGGCACAGGGTCAGACTGATTTGCATATGGCCATGTCTGAACTGGGGTGGCGAGTCAGCTAAAGAATGATGATGGATTAAACCCAGATCAGTTGACTGGGGGTGAGTGCTTGCAATGTTCAACACTCCGTCCATCATCCCCTTTGGTTTTGCTTTGTTCGCCCTAAGTTGGCAGGGTATGCCCAGATGTGGGTCCCTTGCTCACTTTGCCACTGGATTCAAGATAGCCTGGCTGATGAGGGTTGTGAGCCCGAAACCGGTCCCAGTATGGTTGTTTCCGGTCCAGGGAAGACATAGCTTGGCAGTTCGGGCTGGACTGTTCCCATGAGGCACAGGGTCAGACTGATTTGCATATGGCCATGTCTGAACTGGGGTGGCGGAGTGAGCTAAAGAATGATGATGGATTAAACCCAGATCAGTTGACTGGGGGTGAGTGCTTGCAATGTTCAACAATCCCTCCATCATCCCCTTTGGTTTAGCTTTGTTCGCCCTAAGTTGGCAGGGTATGCCCAGACGTGGGTCCCTTGCTCACTTTGCCACTGGATTCAAGATAGCCTGGCTGATGAGGGCTGTGAGCCCGAAACCGGTCCCAGGATGCTTGTTTCCGGTCCAGGGAAGACATGGCTTGGCAGTTCGGGCTGGACTGTTCCCATGAGGCACAGGGTCAGACTGATTTGCATATGGCCATGTCTGAACTTGGGTGGCGGAGTGAGCTAAAGAATGATGATGGATTAAACCCAGATCAGTTGACTGGGGATGAGTGCTTGCAATGTTCAACACTCCGTCCATCATCCCCTTTGGATTTGCTTTGTTCGCCCTAAGTTGGCAGGGTATGCCCAGACGTGGGTCCCTTGCTCACTTTGCCACTGGATTCAAGATAGCCTGGCTGCTGAGGGCTGTGAGCCCAAAACCGGTCCCAGGATGCTTGTTTCCGGTCCAGGGAAGCTATGGCTTGGCAGTTCGGGCTGGACTGTTCCCATGAGGCACAGGGTCAGACTAATTTGCATATGGCCATGTCTGAACTGGGGTGGTGGAGTGAGCTAAAGAATGATGATGAATTAAACCCAGATCAGTTGACTGGGGGTGAGTGCTTGCAATGTTCAACACTCCGTCCATCATCCCCTTTGGTTTTGCTTTGTTCGCCCTAAGTTGGCAGGGTATGCCCAGACGTGGGTCCCTTGCTCACTTTGCCACTGGATTCAAGATAGCCTCGCTGATGAGGGCTGTGAGCCCGAATCCGGTCCCAGGATGCTTGTTTCCGGTCCAGGGTAGACATGGCTTGGCGGTTCGGGCTGGACTGTTCCAATGAGGCACAAGGTCAGACTGATTTGCATATGGCCATGTCTGAACTGGGGTGGCGGAGTGAGCTAAAGAATGATGATGGATTAAACCCAGATCAGTTGACAGGGGGTGAGTGCTTGCAATGTTCAACACTCCGTCCATCATCCCCTTTGGTTTTGCTTTGTTCCCCTAAGTTGGCAGGGTATGCCCAGACGTGGGTCCCTTGCTCACTTTGCCACTGGATTCAAGATAGCCTGGCTGATGAGGGCTGTGAGCCCGAAACCAGTCCCAGGATGCTTGTTTCCGGTCCAGGGAAGACATGGCTTGGCAGTTCGGGCTGGACTGTTCCCATGAGGCACAGGGTCAGACTGATTTGCATATGGCCATGTCTGAACTGGGGTGGCGGAGTGAGCTAAAGAATGATGATGGATTAAATCCAGATCAGTTGACTGGGGGTGAGTGCTTGCAATGTTCAACACTCCGTCCATCATCCCCTTTGGTTTTGCTTTGTTCGCCCTAAGTTGGCAGGGTATGCCCAGACATGGGTCCCTTGCTCACTTTGCCACTGGATTCAAGATAGCCTGGCTGATGAGGGCTGTTAGCCCGAAACCGGTCCCAGTACGCTTTTTCCGGTCCAAGGAAGACATGGCTTGGCAGTTCGGGCTGGACTGTTCCCATGAAGCACAGGGTCAGACTGATTTGCATATGGCCATGTCTGAACTGGGGTGGCGGAGTGAGCTAAAGAATGATGATGGATTAAACCCAGATCAGTTGACTGGGGGTGAGTGCTTGCAATGTTCAACACTCCGTCCATCATCCCCTTTGGTTTTGCTTTGTTCGCCCTAAGTTGGCAGGGTATGCCCAGACGTAGGTCCCTTGCTCACTTTGCCACTGGATTCAAGATAGCCTGGCTGATGAGGGCTGTGAGCCCGAAACCGGTCCCAGGATGCTTGTTTCCGGTCCAGGGAAGACATGGCTTGGCAGTTCGGGCTGGACTGTTCCCATGAGGCACAGGGTCAGACTGATTTGCATATGGCCATGTCTGAACTGGGGTGGCGGAGTGAGCTAAAGAATGATGATGGATTAAACCCAGATCAGTTGACTGGGGGTGAGTGCTTGCAATGTTCAACAATCCGTCCATCATCCCCTTTGGTTTAGCTTTGTTCGCCCTAAGTTGGCAGGGTATGCCCAGACGTGGGTCCCTTGCTCACTTTGCCACTGGATTCAAGATAGCCTGGCTGATGAGGGCTGTGAGCCCGAAACCGGTCCCAGGATGCTTGTTTCCGGTCCAGGGAAGACATGGCTTGGCAGTTCGGGCTGGACTGTTCCCATGAGGCACAGGGTCAGACTGATTTGCATATGGCCATGTCTGAACTTGGGTGGCGAAGTGAGCTAAAGAATGATGATGGATTAAACCCAGATCAGTTGACTGGGGATGAGTGCTTGCAATGTTCAACACTCCGTCCATCATCCCCTTTGGATTTGCTTTGTTCGCCCTAAGTTGGCAGGGTATGCCCAGACGTGGGTCCCTTGCTCACTTTGCCACTGGATTCAAGATAGCCTGGCTGCTGAGGGCTGTGAGCCCAAAACCGGTCCCAGGATGCTTGTTTCCGGTCCAGGGAAGCTATGGCTTGGCAGTTCGGGCTGGACTGTTCCCATGAGGCACAGGGTCAGACTAATTTGCATATGGCCATGTCTGAACTGGGGTGGTGGAGTGAGCTAAAGAATGATGATGAATTAAACCCAGATCAGTTGACTGGGGGTGAGTGCTTGCAATGTTCAACACTCCGTCCATCATCCCCTTTGGTTTTGCTTTGTTCGCCCTAAGTTGGCAGGGTATGCCCAGACGTGGGTCCCTTGCTCACTTTGCCACTGGATTCAAGATAGCCTCGCTGATGAGGGCTGTGAGCCCGAATCCGGTCCCAGGATGCTTGTTTCCGGTCCAGGGAAGACATGGCTTGGCGGTTCGGGCTGGACTGTTCCAATGAGGCACAGGGTCAGACTGATTTGCATATGGCCATGTCTGAACTGGGGTGGCGGAGTGAGCTAAAGAATGATGATGGATTAAACCCAGATCAGTTGACTGGGGGTGAGTGCTTGCAATGTTCAACACTCCGTCCATCATCCCCTTTGGTTTTGCTTTGTTCGCCCTAAGTTGGCAGGGTATGCCCAGACGTAGGTCCCTTGCTCACTTTGCCACTGGATTCAAGATAGCCTGGCTGATGAGGGCTGTGAGCCCGAAACCGGTCCCAGGATGCTTGTTTCCGGTCCAGGGAAGACATGGCTTGGCAGTTCGGGCTGGACTGTTCCCATGAGGCACAGGGTCAGACTGATTTGCATATGGCCATGTCTGAACTGGGGTGGCGAGTCAGCTAAAGAATGATGATGGATTAAACCCAGATCAGTTGACTGGGGGTGAGTGCTTGCAATGTTCAACACTCCGTCCATCATCCCCTTTGGTTTTGCTTTGTTCGCCCAAAGTTGGCAGTGTATGCCCAGATGTGGGTCCCTTGCTCACTTTGCCACTGGATTCAAGATAGCCTGGCTGATGAGGGTTGTGAGCCCGAAACCGGTCCCAGTATGGTTGTTTCCGGTCCAGGGAAGACATAGCTTGGCAGTTCGGGCTGGACTGTTCCCATGAGGCACAGGGTCAGACTGATTTGCATATGGCCATGTCTGAACTGGGGTGGCGGAGTGAGCTAAAGAATGATGATGGATTAAACCCAGATCAGTTGACTGGGGGTGAGTGCTTGCAATGTTCAACACTCCGTCCATCATCCCCTTTGGTTTTGCTTTGTTCGCCCTAAGTTGGCAGGGTATGCCCAGACGTAGGTCCCTTGCTCACTTTGCCACTGGATTCAAGATAGCCTGGCTGATGAGGGCTGTGAGCCCGAAACCGGTCCCAGGATGCTTGTTTCCGGTCCAGGGAAGACATGGCTTGGCAGTTCGGGCTGGACTGTTCCCATGAGGCACAGGGTCAGACTGATTTGCATATGGCCATGTCTGAACTGGGGTGGCGAGTCAGCTAAAGAATGATGATGGATTAAACCCAGATCAGTTGACTGGGGGTGAGTGCTTGCAATGTTCAACACTCCGTCCATCATCCCCTTTGGTTTTGCTTTGTTCGCCCTAAGTTGGCAGGGTATGCCCAGATGTGGGTCCCTTGCTCACTTTGCCACTGGATTCAAGATAGCCTGGCTGATGAGAGTTGTGAGCCCGAAACCGGTCCCAGTATGGTTGTTTCCGGTCCAGGGAAGACATAGCTTGGCAGTTCGGGCTGGACTGTTCCCATGAGGCACAGGGTCAGACTGATTTGCATATGGCCATGTGTGAACTGGGGTGGCGGAGTGAGCTAAAGAATGATGATGGATTAAACCCAGATCAGTTGACTGGGGGTGAGTGCTTGCAATGTTCAACACTCCGTCCATCATCCCCTTTGGTTTAGCTTTGTTCGCCCTAAGTTGGCAGGGTATGCCCAGACGTGGGTCCCTTGCTCACTTTGCCACTGGATTCAAGATAGCCTGGCTGATGAGGGCTGTGAGCCCGAAACCGGTCCCAGGATGCTTGTTTCCGGTCCAGGGAAGATATGGCTTGGCAGTTCGGGCTGGACTGTTCCCATGAGGCACAGGGTCAGACTGATTTGCATATGGCCATGTCTGAACTGGGGTGGCGGAGTGAGCTAAAGAAGGATGATGAATTAAACCCAGATCAGTTGACTGGGGGTGAGTGCTTGCAATGTTCAACACTCCGTCCATCATCCCCTTTGGTTTTGCTTTGTTCGAACCTAAGTTGGCAGGGTATGCCCAGACGTGGGTCCCTTGCTCACTTTGCCACTGGATTCAAGATAACCTGGCTGATGAGGGCTGTGAGCCAGAAACCGGTCCCAGGATGCTTGTTTCCGGTCCAGGGAAGACATGGCTTGGCAGTTCAGGCTGGACTGTTCCCATGAGGCACAGGGTCAGACTGATTTGCATATGGCCATGTCTGAACTGGGGTGGCGGAGTGAGCTAAAGAATGATGATGGATTAAACCCAGATCAGTTGACTGGGGGTGAGTGCTTGCAATGTTCAACACTCCGTCCATCATCCCCTTTGGTTTAGCTTTGTTCGCCCTAAGTTGGCAGGGTATGCCCAGACGTGGGTCCCTTGCTCACTTTGCCACTGGATTCAAGATAGCCTGGCTGATGAGGGCTGTGAGCCCGAAACCGGTCCCAGGATGCTTGTTTCCGGTCCAGGGAAGACATGGCTTGGCAGTTCGGGCTGGACTGTTCCCATGAGGCACAGGGTCAGACTGATTTGCATATGGCCATGTCTGAACTTGGGTGGCAGAGTGAGCTAAAGAATGATGATGGATTAAACCCAGATCAGTTGACTGGGGATGAGTGCTTGCAATGTTCAACACTCCGTCCATCATCCCCTTTGGATTTGCTTTGTTCGCCCTAAGTTGGCAGGGTATGCCCAGACGTGGGTCCCTTGCTCACTTTGCCACTGGATTCAAGATAGCCTGGCTGATGAGGGCTGTGAGCCCAAAACCGGTCCCAGGATGCTTGTTTCCGGTCCAGGGAAGATATGGCTTGGCAGTTCGGGCTGGACTGTTACCATGAGGCACAGGGTCAGACTAATTTGCATATGGCCATGTCTGAACTGGGGTGGTGGAGTGAGCTAAAGAATGATGATGAATTAAACCCAGATCAGTTGACTGGGGGTGAGTGCTTGCAATGTTCAACACTCCGTCCATCATCCCCTTTGGTTTTGCTTTGTTCGCCCTAAGTTGGCAGGGTATGCCCAGACGTGGGTCCCTTGCTCACTTTGCCACTGGATTCAAGATAGCCTCGCTGATGAGGGCTGTGAGCCCGAATCCGGTCCCAGGATGCTTGTTTCCGGTCCAGGGAAGACATGGCTTGGCGGTTCGGGCTGGACTGTTCCAATGAGGCACAAGGTCAGACTGATTTGCATATGGCCATGTCTGAACTGGGGTGGCGGAGTGAGCTAAAGAATGATGATGGATTAAACCCAGATCAGTTGACAGGGGGTGAGTGCTTGCAATGTTCAACACTCCGTCCATCATCCCCTTTGGTTTTGCTTTGTTCCCCCTAAGTTGGCAGGGTATGCCCAGACGTGGGTCCCTTGCTCACTTTGCCACTGGATTCAAGATAGCCTGGCTGATGAGGGCTGTGAGCCCGAAACCAGTCCCAGGATGCTTGTTTCCGGTCCAGGGAAGACATGGCTTGGCAGTTCGGGCTGGACTGTTCCCATGAGGCACAGGGTCAGACTGATTTGCATATGGCCATGTCTGAACTGGGGTGGCGGAGTGAGCTAAAGAATGATGATGGATTAAATCCAGATCAGTTGACTGGGGGTGAGTGCTTGCAATGTTCAACACTCCGTCCATCATCCCCTTTGGTTTTGCTTTGTTCGCCCTAAGTTGGCAGGGTATGCCCAGACATGGGTCCCTTGCTCACTTTGCCACTGGATTCAAGATAGCCTGGCTGATGAGGGCTGTTAGCCCGAAACCGGTCCCAGTACGCTTTTTTCCGGTCCAAGGAAGACATGGCTTGGCAGTTCGGGCTGGACTGTTCCCATGAAGCACAGGGTCAGACTGATTTGCATATGGCCATGTCTGAACTGGGGTGGCGGAGTGAGCTAAAGAATGATGATGGATTAAACCCAGATCAGTTGACTGGGGGTGAGTGCTTGCAATGTTCAACACTCCGTCCATCATCCCCTTTGGTTTTGCTTTGTTCGCCCTAAGTTGGCAGGGTATGCCCAGACGTAGGTCCCTTGCTCACTTTGCCACTGGATTCAAGATAGCCTGGCTGATGAGGGCTGTGAGCCCGAAACCGGTCCCAGGATGCTTGTTTCCGGTCCAGGGAAGACATGGCTTGGCAGTTCGGGCTGGACTGTTCCCATGAGGCACAGGGTCAGACTGATTTGCATATGGCCATGTCTGAACTGGGGTGGCGAGTCAGCTAAAGAATGATGATGGATTAAACCCAGATCAGTTGACTGGGGGTGAGTGCTTGCAATGTTCAACACTCCGTCCATCATCCCCTTTGGTTTTGCTTTGTTCGCCCTAAGTTGGCAGTGTATGCCCAGATGTGGGTCCCTTGCTCACTTTGCCACTGGATTCAAGATAGCCTGGCTGATGAGGGTTGTGAGCCCGAAACCGGTCCCAGTATGGTTGTTTCCGGTCCAGGGAAGACATAGCTTGGCAGTTCGGGCTGGACTGTTCCCATGAGGCACAGGGTCAGACTGATTTGCATATGGCCATGTCTGAACTGGGGTGGCGGAGTGAGCTAAAGAATGATGATGGATTAAACCCAGATCAGTTGACTGGGGGTGAGTGCTTGCAATGTTCAACACTCCATCCATCATCCACTTTGGTTTTGCTTTGTTCGCCCTAAGTTGGCAGGGTATGCCCAGACGTAGGTCCCTTGCTCACTTTGCCACTGGATTCAAGATAGCCTGGCTGATGAGGGCTGTGAGCCCGAAACCGGTCCCAGGATGCTTGTTTCCGGTCCAGGGAAGACATGGCTTGGCAGTTCGGGCTGGACTGTTCCCATGAGGCACAGGGTCAGACTGATTTGCATATGGCCATGTCTGAACTGGGGTGGCGAGTCAGCTAAAGAATGATGATGGATTAAACCCAGATCAGTTGACTGGGGGTGAGTGCTTGCAATGTTCAACACTCCGTCCATCATCCCCTTTGGTTTTGCTTTGTTCGCCCTAAGTTGGCAGGGTATGCCCAGATGTGGGTCCCTTGCTCACTTTGCCACTGGATTCAAGATAGCCTGGCTGATGAGGGTTGTGAGCCCGAAACCGGTCCCAGTATGGTTGTTTCCGGTCCAGGGAAGACATAGCTTGGCAGTTCGGGCTGGACTGTTCCCATGAGGCACAGGGTCAGACTGATTTGCATATGGCCATGTGTGAACTGGGGTGGCGGAGTGAGCTAAAGAATGATGATGGATTAAACCCAGATCAGTTGACTGGGGGTGAGTGCTTGCAATGTTCAACACTCCGTCCATCATCCCCTTTGGTTTAGCTTTGTTCGCCCTAAGTTGGCAGGGTATGCCCAGACGTGGGTCCCTTGCTCACTTTGCCACTGGATTCAAGATAGCCTGGCTGATGAGGGCTGTTAGCCCGAAACCGGTCCCAGGATGCTTGTTTCCGGTCCAGGGAAGATATGGCTTGGCAGTTCGGGCTGGACTGTTACCATGAGGCACAGGGTCAGACTGATTTGCATATGGCCATGTCTGAACTGGGGTGGCGGAGTGAGCTAAAGAATGATGATGAATTAAACCCAGATCAGTTGACTGGGGGTGAGTGCTTGCAATGTTCAACACTCCGTCCATCATCCCCTTTGGTTTTGCTTTGTTCGAACCTAAGTTGGCAGGGTATGCCCAGACGTGGGTCCCTTGCTCACTTTGCCACTGGATTCAAGATAGCCTGGCTGATGAGGGCTGTGAGCCCGAAACCGGTCCCAGGATGCTTGTTTCCGGTCCAGGGAAGACATGGCTTGGCAGTTCAGGCTGGACTGTTCCCATGAGGCACAGGGTCAGACTGATTTGCATATGGCCATGTCTGAACTGGGTGGCGGAGTGAGCTAAAGAATGATGATGGATTAAACCCAGATCAGTTGACTGGGGGTGAGTGCTTGCAATGTTCAACAATCCGTCCATCATCCCCTTTGGTTTTGCTTTGTTCGCCCTAAGTTGGCAGGGTATGCCCAGACGTGGGTCCCTTGCTCACTTTGCCACTGGATTCAAGATAGCCTCGCTGATGAGGGCTGTGAGCCCGAAACCGGTCCCAGGATGCTTGTTTCCGGTCCAGGGAAGACATGGCTTGGCGGTTCGGGCTGGACTGTTCCAATGAGGCACAAGGTCAGACTGATTTGCAAATGGCCATGTCTGAACTGGGGTGGCGGAGTGAGCTAAAGAATGATGATGGATTAAACCCAGATCAGTTGACTGGGGGTCAGTGCTTGCAATGTTCAACACTCCGTCCATCATCCCCTTTGGTTTTGCTTTGTTCGCCCTAAGTTGGCAGGGTATGCCCAGACGTGGGTCCCTTGCTCACTTTGCCACTGGATTCAAGATAGCCTGGCTGATGAGGGCTGTGAGCCCGAAACCAGTCCCAGGATGCTTGTTTCCGGTCCAGGGAAGACATGGCTTGGCAGTTCGGGCTGGACTGTTCCCATGAGGCACAGGGTCAGACTGATTTGCATATGGCCATGTCTGAACTGGGGTGGTGGAGTGAGCTAAAGAATGATGATGAATTAAACCCAGATCAGTTGACTGGGGGTGAGTGCTTGCAATGTTCAACACTCCGTCCATCATCCCCTTTGGTTTTGCTTTGTTCGCCCTAAGTTGGCAGGGTATGCCCAGACATGGGTCCCTTGCTCACTTTGCCACTGGATTCAAGATAGCCAGGCTGATGAGGGCTGTGAGCCCGAAACCGGTCCCAGTACGCTTTTTTCCGGTCCAAGGAAGACATGGCTTGGCAGTTCGGGCTGGACTGTTCCCATGAAGCACAGGGTCAGACTGATTTGCATATGGCCATGTCTGAACTGGGGTGGCAGAGTGAGCTAAAGAATGATGATGGATTAAACCCAGATCGGTTGACTGGGGGTGAGTGCTTGCAATGTTCAACACTCCGTCCATCATCCACTTTGGTTTTGCTTTATTGAAAAAGCAGTCACAGACATGGTGGTCTGCTGACCCCAGCAAGCCACTATCCTTGTGGGTGCCGGCCAATCTCAATGGATTGCAAAATGCGACCTGCCTCATGAATATAAATAAGACAGGTCCTTTGAGACCCATTTGGAAATCGCAAAAGTTTCTCAGACACTGTTGTAAATCAGTATTTGCAGCTTGCAATTTGTGAGTCGCTAAAAAATGCAACTTGCGAGTCGCAAACTCTGAGGGTCGTACATCTGACCCTACATTCCATATCAGAATCATCCTCTTCAGTGCTTAAGGATTACTTTTTCAATGAATAAGGAATTAGTGGGCTGTTTCTTGCTTTTGTTCAGTATTTATATAACTCCAGGACATCAGAATCACTGTATACTTGCTATTGGATTTGAGTTCCAAAGTTTAACAATTGATAGAGAAAAGATTACCTGGGTTATCATCTCTGGTGACTTAAATGTGAAGGTTTCCAGCAAATTGATGCATGTTTTGGGGAATATTGAACTAGAAGAAAGTTGGAAATCCCAGAGTCTCAGTTCCCCATGTAATTGTGGTGCAGACAAACGAGAAAATCCTCTCTTGGGGAAGCTGAAGCCCTTAGAGGCCTTCAATTTTAAATTTAAGAAGGACGCCTGATATACCAGCTAATATGACTAGGCTTGGCCCCAAGAGTTCCTCAATCATTTATTATATGATAACAACCTATATGTTATTTGATCTTGTTACAGAATTGAAGGTAGTAAATACTTAACACAATGATCACGCTTTCCTTAGAAAGAGAGCTTTGCCTATCCAAAAAGCACTGACTGGTCGCTGGAAACAGGAGCTGGCCTAATTGATATTCAAAAGAAAAACGCAAGGCTGTATACTCACAAATGTATTTGAGTTAAAACGGTATGTACATGGAAACAGGAGCTGGCCTAATTGATATTCAAAGAAAAAGACAAGACTCCACTGGAACCCTCTAAGCCTATAAATAATTTAGTCACCTCTTTTGATATTGCATAACACCATTTCCCTTCTGAGGACCCTATTACCTCCTATGAATCATTTACATCTGCCCCGGTGCACCACATGAAGGATGCAGGAAAGGAAAATCTCCATACTAATAAGCCACAGAAGGGCGTTGAGGAGGCCAAAGAGGATAAATAAACTGAAACTAAAACAGTTTTTCTCCTTTTCCACAGAGCGTATGCAAATAATAATATGGTTTAGGAAGAAACGAAGCAGGATTCTGGTAGCCCAGAGGAAAAGACAGTGGGATCTGAATTGGTTCCATCTTCATTGTGCCACATGTAGGACTAGGCCCTCTCTGTAGGGTCTTCCCCAAACTTTTTGCCTTCACCTCTCCTATTTTTGCTGAATTCATTTTTGTTGGCCTAAGGATGTGCATTTTACCACTGCTAACCAGCACTAACGTGCCTGTGCTCTCTCCCTTAAACATCGCAAAATTGTCTTACAACTGATTGGCACATTTAATTTAGTTATACATCCCTTGTACAGTGGTATACCATATACCCAGGGCCTGTCTGTAAATTAAATGCAGCTAGCGGGCCTGCAACATTTATCATGCCACTCACTTAAGTAGCCCCATAAAAACATATCCCAGGACTGCCATTGAAGTCTGAAAGCAATTTTAAACTGCTAATCCGACTTGAAAATATAGCCCCCTTACCATGCCTTAAGCTCTCCTTTTATTGCATATAAGACACCGCTAAGGTTGGCCTTAAGTAGCCCGTAGGGCAGGGTACACATGTCCTTTCAGGTTTTACATGTCCTGGTAATGGATAACTCTCTAATTTGTTTTTTACTACTGTGAGGCTTACCTCTCCCATAGGATCACATTAGGTTCCCTTATTACTTTTAATAAACAATAACTTTTGATTGGGAACAGGTGAATATTTTATGTCTGTGTCAGGAAAATTGTAATAAAAATCCTCCATAATATTTGGCAGTTTTATATAGCGCAAACTCGACCCGAAGGTATTGGAGCACTTTATATGAGAATCAGTTACTTTACACAAGGGCACATTCAATTCTGTAGGCACAGGGAGACTAAGGGGCTGATTACGATGGCAGTCGTAGGCACCTCCGCTGTGCTGGCAGTGGCGGAAAACGTCCATTTAGTCACTCCTGCGGCGGTCCTCGCGACCGCCACATTACAATGGGCAAACTTAGCCCTTTTTCCGCCCGTCGCGGAGTTTCCGGATCCGCCAGCTTTTTCTTTCCGCAACGGTGCCGGAGGGAGCCAATAGGGAAAGACCGCCGTGCGGAATGACATTCCGTCCGCTGGACAGATCACGATGCGTCAACCAGCCCATCAGAACGCAGCGGAGAAACCAGCTATTCAGACATGGCGGAAGCACAACTGCGGAGATAGAAACTCGAGTCCGAGCCACCTCCACATGTTCCTGGCCGCCATGGATCCTGCTCAACAAGCCCTTCCGCTGTTGTACCTGATCCACTACCAGCAGATAAGACGCCGTCGCGGTCAACACCGCAGGTATGTCAAAAACATATCCCCGCATACAACCCCTGTACAACAACAACAACACACAACTGTCGCAGTGAAATACGTGTCATGTCTACAACAAACACCATGGTGGAGACAGGAACATATCCCATAGTCCAATTACACCTGTCTTGCACGTAACAAATTGTCACCTCAGCATCGGAGTCACCCATCTCCATGGAAATCATTGCAACTAGCCCAGTCGTGCCGGTCATGTCACCGCAGCGGTGAAGCCGCGGTAAAACTTGCCCACAATGTAATAGTAGTCCAGCACATTGTCCCAGGCAAGCAAGACCATCATCACAACATCCACACCACATGTATCATAAAAGAAGCACCACTCTGCACAACATATCTTCAGCAAGAAGTCATGTGCAGGGACACTCTCTATATTGACATCTCATTAGGATCATCAGCAATTGTATAGTAACATGAGTGTGGGGTGAGGCAAGAGTCCCTTCAAAATGACAATAGTCATCATTGCAGCCAAATAAGGGTCAGTCCGCATACAATGTGGAGCAGAGGAGGGCAGAGCAAGCAGGGTGTGTATGTGTATTTCACAGTAGTCCAACAAGGTGTTGGAATGAGTCAGTGAGCCAAGGTAGATGATATATCATTTTAGACACCACTGTCACATAATCACAGATCAGCACAGCCCCCGAGCAGACATTGATAGGCTCATCACATACAATGGCAGACCATGTCACATAATGACAGCCCATACCATGCAACACAGTACAAAAGTTCTGACTCAAACAGCAAACTCAAACTAAGCACCACTGTGAATTTGACTCACATGTTTACTGCTGCAATAAATAACACCATGTGAGTATGTCCAGTACATCAACAACACTGACTACACTGCCAACTCACAGAACACCTACACACCATTACTCCACCTCAACAAAGGTAGCACCAACTACAAAGTATTGAATGAATGCCAAAGTGTCAGGAAGAGTCCATCTTGACAGCAGTAAACTCTGACCTGAGACTCATGACAACCCTCCTCTTCCTCACACCTGCCTTCCACTCATGTTAATTAAAGTGAGTAATTGAATAAATGAAGAGTCACTGTGCAGATTAACAACCTTGGAACTGTTCACACTGCATGTTAAGTCCTTGATACAGCTCACATACTTAAACTCTGCCTCGTACACATACCATAAGTTAGCAGCACTGTATCATAATAAGTAAACTATTCTAAAGTGGAGTGCACAGTGCAGGAAAAGCATGTAGAAATGACTGGTACCATTTGTACAAGACATTCAAGAGGTACCACATATGACACTACACTTAGGACATCAAACAATACATGTGTGGCACAGAGATTAAAATTGTATGAAAGTAACATATGTGCAGTATCCCTGTGATACAGCAATGCAAGTAAAGCATTGGCCCAGAATGAGATGAACTGTCATAAGCCATACAGTGACCAGCCCCTCATCTGTGTCAACTATCTTTACATGTGTATGCCACCAGCACAACACTCATGGCTCACGGTGACAGTCCCTGACTGTTAAACCCAAGTATGACCTTCCCACATACCCCTCATCTACCCATCTCCCACCTTCACTGCTCAACACCTGGGTGAAGCACAGATACAGTTGAAAATAAGGTCCTGTGAGTTCCCGGATAACCAATGCCACACCCTGGTGTGTATCTACAAATGTCTGAGTCCCACTCAGGGATGTCTGAACCAATGCTGATCCCAAACCAATTGCCAAATACATGTATCACAAACCACATCAAAAGAAGTCCAACAAGCTGGGCCATGTGCAGCCAAAGAGTGGATAGGCAATGTGATCCTAGACAACCCTGGAATAGATAACATTTCTCCTCTGGCCAACTGCACAGACAGCATCATCCAAACTAATCCAAAAATACATGAACAAATGTCAATTATAAACACAAGCTGTGTGCAACCAGACAAATCTGCAAACACAGACATAGACACTCCACCAGTTACAAAGTGAGCATGGTGTCAATGTGTAGCACAAGCATTCACATGCACAATCCCGACAAGTGACTGTTCAAATATAGGAGGCCATAGCACAATTGTGCACTCAAAACAAGCTAATAAACAAGACTCCACATTGCCGCATGTGACATTCACACAAGAAATGCACAGTACAAATTCAACACACATCTGAATGCATTCAAATACACAAACTCCTCACACACAATGTCATGCTAAACAAACATTTCACACACATGGACCTGTCAGTAGAAAGAGCCAACACAGGACAAAGACTGCATCCCTCAACAACAAATACATAACATATCCACATACAAAAACATTACATAGCAAACTCAGCTGGACATATGGGGGACTCACACCTGGCAAGGACAATGCAACATCCACTGACAGCAATGCATGCACAGTAAGCAGTGTATGAACACCACCAAAACCAGTATCACACATATCTGAGTGCACCACCATGAACTTTAACATCACAAATCATCACAGCACACAGATCACATCACACTCAGGAT
Source organism: Calotriton arnoldi (assembly GCA_963921515.1). NCBI lineage: Eukaryota > Metazoa > Chordata > Amphibia > Caudata > Salamandridae > Calotriton > Calotriton arnoldi. The sequence continues at coordinate 951,920 of CAWUFW010000576.1, forward strand.
GGGTAGCAGTATCTCAGCAAACATATACACACTTTAGTTATCACCTACTGCTGCACAACTCAGGAAAACACATATGCATGGAAGCTGACTAGAGGACTGTGCTGGAAACTCATCTGCACTGTACATGAGCAACCATGACTGCAATCAAGTAGAAGAAAATAGCACATAACAAATTGTGAAACAGTGCTGAGGGGCACATTGGTTCTGGACACAGATCATCCTCCCACAGTATAGTGTCACACTATGGAGTGGTGGGGAGGGTCAAACACTGGCAAAGCATGGAATGGCAGATATCAGACTGAAGTGGTGTGTACATTGGTATTGTACAGGTGAGGAGTGTACAGAGCAAAAACACATAGAGGAGTAACTCACAATGTGTAGGCATCAAAAGCTCCTCTTAGGGCTGGTATGACTCTGAATACCACATAGTGGACAAAATAAAGTGTAAATTGACATCAATGTATGTGAAAAGTCACTTATTATGTTTGTTTGCCTGAGCCAGTCAGCACAGTGAGCACAAAGGTAAGCAAGAGCCATGGCTGATCACAAAACCACAACACAGACATTGCAGGGACATACTCTGCATACTCACAAATGATGTGGACAACAAGTAGGTGTACCCTAGGACTGCAAGGTCATACTGACACACTGCACATTGCTCAAGAAACAACTTCTACATGTGCCCAAAATTTACAGCAGTTGTCTGATCATGTAAACAAACAGGCACTCATCAACTGGATCATACATGTGTGTAAGGGTCATGCTCAAGGGCGCATACACATCAACACTTCAGCTAATGACAGGACAATCACACTGTATGAGTACTCAGGTGCACACATTCAAATGTACCCATGTGACCATGAAGCCAGACCTACACAAGATGACTACACATCTACACTGCTGTGTACACATCAAGATAGATTCCACAGATATGACAGACCCTGTCCACCCCTCAAGTTATCATGTGAATAGAATTCTCTGCTGTTGTGGTACAGCATCCAAATATGACATGTGTACAAAACTAGAGACCCGACAATAGAATGATTAGGACAAGAGTAGACCATCACAGACAAGCATCATTGCACCCTCAAGCCTCTGAGTCAAGAAGCACAAAAGTGGCTGTAACCTCTGGCAACATCTGCAAAAGAAAATCAAGCAGATGCCAATGTGAATGTGGCATACAGAGCATGTAACAGATTAACATATTCACATACATTGCACTGCATCATTAGCAAGGGCAGCGACAAAGCTCAGAACATAAATAACAGTCTTTATTACATAAACTCTGTATCGGCATCAAAAGTGCAAAACATTAAGGCCATCGGCCAGTCCAAATTTCAAGTCTGCACATGTGTGCATGAAAACTTGCGCAACAAACATGTAACACAGTCCACTACCATGGGAATCACCACAGGATAGGGGCCTCAAATGAGCAGTCCAGGCACCACTCAGGGAGGAATGGGGTGGGAAGGGGGACTTGGCTTCAAAATTGGGTGGAAGTTGAACTGGGAGGGGGCTGATTGTCTGGGCTAGTCGGAGGAGTGGACCTGGGAGGGAGAGAACTGGCTGAGGTAGAGGGATCCGTGGATGTGGGAGCCTGAGGGCTGGTTGCACCGGGTGGAGTGGTGGCAGGGGGAGGTGGAGACATGCTGTGTGGAGGCGCAGTGGCTGATGGTGAATGTGGAGGGCTGTGTCTCAATTGTTTTGGGATCCGATATCCCCCAAGTGTCTTGCCACAAGTGAGGAGTGAGGTGGCCCCAACAGCCTCCCTCTTCCCCGAAAGTATAGCAGGTGGTGGTGTATCTTCCTGTGGGGATTTGCTGGACTTGGTGGTACGCTGGGGTGGGGGTTGCCTTTTCCCCTGCCTCCCCTGTTGTGGAGGTACACTCCCCACTTTGCTCTCTTGTGCATGCTTCGCAGGTGTGTGGGTGGGAGTCGAAGTTTTGGGTGAAACAGCCTTCTGAATGTGTTTGTGAGTAGTTGTGGCAGGCACCAGGTGCACTGCAGACAGGGTAAGTGTTTGTGTGGCTTTGGGATCAGCTGTGGGGATGGGAGTGCCCTTGGTGGGTGATAAATCTGAGGAATGCTATGTGGATGCACGTTTTTTGGCCTTATGTCTCTGAGTGTCCTGTGATGGGCTTTTTGTCGTGCGGTCATGTGTGCTCTTTGTATGCTGTGGTGACAGAGTATAGTGTCTGGCTCGCTTAGAGTGCTGTTGTTGTGTGCTGCGTGTGGATGACTGGGTGCCTGAGGGCTCTGGTGTGTGTGTACTCTGGTCAGGTGGGGACACTGGGAGTGGGGTTGCGGAAGGAACAGGAGCTGGACTGGCAGCTTGGGACTGCTGAATGGCTGCCGTCACTGTGGAGGACAAAGACTGGACAGTTAGGTGTAGGCCACCCACATCCGAATGAATGCCCTCCATGAATGCAACAACCTGTGACAACTTGTTGACATGATCCTGGAGGGCATTCAGGAGTGCAGTCTGACCCACACACAGCTGCCGCAAAATGTCTATGGCCTCCACACTGAGGGCAGCAGGGGAGACAGGGGCAGGGGCAGCGGTGCCTGGGGGAAGGAGACTATACCCTTCTTAGGGCTGCGGGCACGGATAGCACTTTGGGGAGCATCCAGGAGGGTGGACACAGGACGAGGTGTGGCGGGAGAAGATGCAGATCTTGAACTTCCTGTGCCCACCAACACCGAGGAGTCACCGCTGGAGTGGGAAGATCTGGAGGTTGGTGTTTCTGGGCAGGAATCCTCCAGGGCACTCCTGTCCCCCTCCAAGGCGCTGGTCCCCTCAGTGTCACTGAACTCCTGTGTGCCAGTAGCTTCCCCAACTGTGTCGGGCCCCTCTTCTTCCCTGCCCTCGGTAGATGCTGCAAGAGACAGAGACATAAGTTCAGTAAAGTGGCAGACTCACAAACATCATATGCAATACAAATACAAATACTTTGAATGAAACTCCCACATTTAACTACTCCATGTACTGTCAGCATATTGCAAATTTGTGCAATCATCAGCTGATGCATGGAAACATGCTTAGTCAATATTCATGCTCCAAGTTGCATTGACACAGCCAAATAGCTGTGCATGTACCTATATTTCAACATCACATAAAATTGTCTGTAGGCACACCTACGTGCCTGTAGGTAAGATAGCTACACATCCAAATATGTTGTCTCAGTCATATTTGGAGTATATTTCACTGAACAACACCTATACAAAGTAAAACCTATCCATTTGCAAGTTATATTACCTCCTGAAATCCACTCTCTTTGGCACTGAAGCACAACTACAGTTGTACATTGGTGTCAACTTTGTAGATGTATCAATTTATTTGAAGTGCACAGCACACATCTCTAAATACACACTAGCATGATGCTCATTGCTGTTCACTGCCAGTTGATGTCTCTGAGACTCACACTGCTGCATATGTCACATGGACACATCTGTTTTGGTAATGAAGTGCAAATAAGCCCCATGTAACAATGTAATCACATAGACAATGCACAATAGCATGATAAGGGCAATGTAATGCAAGGCCTTCATGTGTTGTGACATGTCACATACCAACATCTTATCAATTGCCTGACATGCCTTCGTTGCTCCAAGGCATGATAGTGCCTTCTGTAGATGAAGTTGTGAGTGGCCTCCATTAGGACAGCTAATATGTGCCAATACCTAGGGACTGGCATATGACATCCCTACGTTGTGCTGACTATGACATCGATGACACATCAATGTCCCAAGAATTCAATGACTGATTAAAAGCAGTAGCCACAACTTCACCATGCACTGATGCACATGGACACCCCTCCACAATGCACACATACTGAGGAATGACACTCTGAGTAACATTTGCTTCTGTTTATCTATCAAATTACAGTACAACACCTCAGTCACATCACAATTTGTCCTACCCACTGATCACATCCAACCATGTTAAGCCCTAGTGCCAAAACAATCTCACAATAACCTGGTTCTGCAACATTGCATTTAAAGTCCGGAGTCTAACCATCCCTGTTATGTTGCCATGTGCACAATTGGCAAATGCAAATCAGCTAATGCATCACTGCAATCATCACCATCTACCCCATCAGCACCTGTGTGCACTTGCTGTCACTGTGGCAGGAAATTACATCATGTGATGCCATGCTGCTGATATTTGGCTAATATGTTTTGCAATGATGCTGTCATCTCTATCATTGTGAAAAACACAACCCATGGGACAGGTGTGACCTCTACCAACTCACTGCTCCCTGAGTTCACAATTGTGCATTTATCTAGCCACTTACACATCATCACATGAGCACACTATTGTCGTAGCCACACAGCACACACAAGCCGGACAAGTGTACTGGGCTACACACTTCACACAACGAATTTTCCTGTGTAGGATGGTATCATTTCAGACAAAATTCACAAAATGTGAGATGAAAACTTGTCAAGCTGACTTGCTATGACAGCGTTCATGGATTTCCCACATGAGCAACAAAATGTTGTACACATGCAGAACCTCTGCACTCAACACTGAGGATACTTAGGAGCCATTGCATCACACAAGAGACATCACAGAGGTCCGCACTTGCTCTGGGCTGGGATTCAGGCAGTCACTCATGCGCAAAGTCACACTTAGCACAATACTCACCCCCAACTTGCTGCTGTTGGGCCCTCAAACGTCCATCCAGCTCTGGCTGTGTCCCTGCCAGGATGCGGGCCATTGGTGGTGTCATGCTCCTGCGTGCCAACCTGCCACTGCGAGGGACCAGCCCCAGCGTCATTTCTGCGATGTTTTTGCTGAGCCAGCAGATGTCATCCCACCTCTTGTGGCAGTGTGTATGGCGTCAGTTTGAGATCCCCAGGGACGGCACCTTGCGGGCAATGGCCCTCCATATGGCCTTACGCTGATGGACCTTCAGCTGTAGGCATGGGAGACAAGAAGAGGAATTTTTGTAACACTGTGTTGTGTACCACTGTACAGGAGCATGTAAACACATAACACACAGATACATCAATGGAGAGCAGAGCCCATACACCATGTCACATAGTACATTTGGAGCAAGCCATATCGTTGCAATGTATACATAAATGATGATGGACACACCACATGCCCATCTCATACACATGCAGAGTGCCAGCACAGAAAGCAATGTGAAAATGGGCCTCATCTGTGATGCACTTTGTGAGTGAGCATGACATACGATACACTGTCATTGATGTGTAGTGGTCAGACTCACTGTGTCGTATACTACACACCCCTTAATGTCCTTGACCATTGCATAGCTACACGTGCCATGGAGGTCACAATTAGGTAACTGATCTTACATTCACACACTCTTGTCACAAGGTGTAGGCCTGTCTTGTGTACTCCTCAGGCCTATGATATCTCCTTCAAAAATAGGATGGTGGACAACACATATGTTTTTCTAAGTCATTTTAGTGATGGGGCCTTGAAACATTGTGCATTTACTGGGCGGCCTGAGGGCTTTTCACTGCGGAAAAACGTGGTCCATCACAGAAATCACATGCATGTACAATGAGAATGGTGGAACAGTGCATACACATGCGAGACTCTACACATTATGGAATAAAAAGAAGGATGACATGTCCACTGTACATTTAGCAGATGTGTCAGAGGTGATTTACCACAAATAGTGATAGATCCAGGCTTTGTACTCCTGTGCAGAATGTCCACATCTCCATAGGGTCAATTTGAAAGGAGTACACACATTATTCACTACCCTCTGGCCAATCTACATTTGACATGTCACAAATGAGCATATGAACACTTAATGAACTATGACATTACATGGCACAGGGAATGTGTGTTCAGAGTTCGAGTGTCTCAAATCAACAGTATAACTGTATAACTGCTAAACCACAGTATGTCCTTTACATCATTGCATGCAGTCAGGTATCTGTGGGAATAAGGCTATACTCCCATTGACATGAAGTCATCATGCTAGGCAGTGTCTCACACATTTACATTACCCAGTCTCAGAACAACATGTGTGATTTTTGGCTTCAATAGAGCTGCACCAGTGTCTATGTTGCCATCCTCCCCACATACTCAAGTGCAAAAAGTTCTAGGTCATGTATGGACCATGCTATTGGCAAACTCTTAATGCATGAACATTGGCTTGCACTCACAGGCACATACTAGTGTACAGTACCATCATGTGAGCATTCTGAGCACTCTAAAACCTTTACTCATACACTTACCAGTACCTCTGGAGCACCATATAGCTGCCCATACTGGCCAAGGACCTCGTCCATCAGGACCTCCAGCTCCTCTGTGGTGAAGGGATGGGCCCTGATGTTCTCTCTATGTGCCATGACAGGGTCCAGAGTAGAGGTACAGCAGCAGTTGGTGTTGATGAATTGCAGGCAGCAGTGTCTGAATGCAAGTGACAGGTGCGGCTATTTCACAGACATTTATAGGCCCCTAGGGTTGTTTCAGTGGTACTCTGCTGATGCAATTGGTCTGCCTGGTTTGCATCTTTCAATTGTGTCCAATGCCTGTGACCGCAGTGGCGGTGCACACCTACCGCGATGTTCAAATCGGAAAGGCACTACCGCGATGGCGGTTCCCATTGGCTGCAATGACATTCGCATAGGCGGTGTCACACCGCAGGGGCCAGGTGGTGTCTACCGCAATCCGGCACCTTTCAATTGTGTCCAATGCCTGTGACCGCAGTGGCGGTGCACGCCTAGCGTGATGTTCAAATCGGACCGCAGTGGCGGTGCACGCCTAGCGTGATGTTCAAATCGGAATGGCACTACCGTGATGGCGGTTCCCATTGACTGCAATGACATTCGCATAGGCGGTGTCACACTGTGGGGGCCAGGTGGTATCTATCGCAATCCGGCATCTTTGAATTGTGTCCAATGCCTGTGACCGCAGTGGCGGTGCACGCCTACCGCGATGTTCAAATCGGAAAGGCACTACCGCGATGGCGGTTCCCATTGGCTGCAATGACATTCGTATAGGCAGTGTCACACCGCGGGGGCCAGGTGGTGTCTACGGCAATCCGGCATCTTTCAATTGTGTCCAATGCCTGTGACCGCAGTGGCGGTGCATGCCTACTGCGATGTTCAAATCGGAAAGGCACTACAGCGATGGCGGTTCCCATTGGCTGCAATGACATTGGCATAGGCGGTGTCACACCGCGGGTGCCAGGTGGTGTCTACCGCAATCCAGCATCTTTCAATTGTGTCCAATGCCTGTGACCGCAGTGGCGGTGCACGCCTACCGTGATGTTCAAATCGGAAAGGCACTACCGCGATGGCGGTTCCCATTGGCTGCAATGACATTCGCATAGGCGGTGTCACACCGCGGGGGCCAGGTGGTGTCTACCGCATTCCGGCATCTTTCAATTGTGTCCAATGCCTGTGACCGCAGTTGCGGAGCACGCCTACTGCACCTATGAACACATTGTGCTATAGCATTATCGCTTTGCAAATTGCATCACTGATCACTATACATTTACACAAAATTCTTGCACCTGGTTGTAAAGTGAAATAAGAGTGTGACATTTAACTCAAGTATGCCCATACATGCCATGTCAGTACACATGATTAAATGCATTGGTATGTACTTACTCACATGTCAAATTTAATCTTTGTGGGCATGTTTACAGATTTCAGGTAGACTTGATTCTCATTTTTGTGAACATGCCAATGTGTGAAATGGCAACTCATCCCACAGTCATGATGGACTGACCACATAAGTTGCATATATCACTGTAAACAGTGCTGTATTTATATTGATAGTTGTCCAGCTTGCACTCACTGTGCTCATTTCGTAATGTTGTTGTGCTTAGTGAGACTAAAGCAAGAAGGTTGTGCAGTGACAGCAGCTACATACAACTCAGCATTGTTGCTGTTTGCCACATGTGCTGTGTCAGCTACACACAGGGCAGGTGACACAAGATGTAGGAGTATACCATATACCAATCACATAGTCTGATTCTGATTTGACAGTAGTTAGCATGTACATCCTGGCTACATGAATGACTACAGGAGATCAAGGTGTCTGTGCATGTGACTTGTGCATTAAGCTGTTTTCACAGTCTGGTCAATGTCGGGGTTGTGTTAGGCATTATGTAAGATGTTTGCCACATCTCATCTCTGACTCATATTTACATGTGTCCTCTGCCAGAATAGGTAGGAGACGACCAACTGTGCATCGGCCTTTCCCAGTGCTGGGGAACATGGAGGATGAGGACATCATAAAGAAATTCCATCTGAATCGCCTTACCCTTCAAGAGCTATGTGCTCAGTTGGAGCCCCATTTGAGGCCTCACAGAACATATCTAACAGCTTTGACACCAACAGTAAAGGTGATGGCCGCCCTGCATTTCTTTGCCACTGGTTCGTTTCAGTACACGGTGGCCATCGCAGGTTGGATTTCTCAACCTATGTTCAGCATGGTGCTGCGTGATGTCCTGTCCGCATTGTTGACCTACAAGGACCGCTACATCCACTTTCCAAGGAGACATGAATTGGCAGATGTGAAGGGAGAATTTTATGACCTTGGTCACATACCTAATGTTGTTAGAGCCATTGACTGCACCCACGTTGGCCTAGTTCCACTACAGGCATGTGAGCACATCTACCGTAACGGGAAGCATTACCATTCAATTAATGTGCAAGTGTTATGCCAAGCGGATATGATTATCTACCATGTATGTGCCAAATATCCAGGTTTTGCACAGGACTCCTACATACTGCGTAACAGCATCATCCCACAATTGATGGAAAATCTGCATCCGGAGCGTGCGTGGCTTGTTGGTGAGTAAGCTGTGTCAAGTAGTGTACTGTATGTGTGACATGCTGTTCTCCTCAACTATTTCTATTACAAACTTGGTCTGTGTTTCTCACAACTAGGTGACTCTGTGTATCCCAACCGGCATTGGTTGCTGAGCCCACTGAGAAATCCAAGGACCCAAGGGGAAGTCCGCTTCAATGATGCCCATGGGAGGATACGTCATGTAGTGGAGCGTGCTTTTGGACTTCTGAAGGCTAGATTTCGGTGTCTGGACAAGAGCGGTGGTGCACTACTCTACTCTCCCCAAAAGGTGTGTCAGATCATAGTTGCATGCTGCACAACCTGGCCTTGCGCAAAGAGATCCCCTGATTTTGGACGATGATGAGTAGCAGATGCTCCCCGCTGCAAATCCACACATGCACAGTGACGATGATAGTGGAGAAGAGGAAGGTGTTGACCTGTGTCAACAGCTCGTCGACAACTACTTTCCTTGAGTGTAAGTTACCATTGAACAACTATGGCATTGTCTGTTGGCTATTTCTGTAAGTGGTGAAGCATAGATGATGTGTTTGGATGCTGGCTGTTGTTGGCTCACTACTAAGGGCTGATGTGTGTGGCACGGTGTATTGGTTTCCACTTACCTCATGTCTATGTTGATGGTGTTGGTCATTGTTATGTGTGATGAATCTTGTACGGTGTTGACTAGTGGTGTGTTGTTGCTGTAATGCCATCACATGACAAGTCAATATCATCCTCTTATGTCTTTCTAGGTTCCTCCGCCCCATCAATGTCTCGTCACAATCAGAGCGTGTGGTACATTGGAATCAGAGTTGACATTGTACATACTGTGATAAACATGGAACTGACACAAAGGCATAGGTGTGTAAATAGTGTTTATTTTCTATTAGATTGTGTTAAAATTAAAGTGAATGTAAGGTAATTTGTGCATAGTGAGTGTTTGAGTTGTCAGTGATGGTAAAGGAGACAAATAGAGTAGTCCCCACATTAATGGAATTACACAGTCCAACAAACTCCTGCCATCAACATGGCAATGTGGGATTGGATACTCAACAAAGTCAATGTTCAGTGCAACACATGTGCCATCATGGCTGGCTCAGCGACTTGGCTTTGGTTGGTGCTTTGCCATGTATTCCTCCCGTGGTGTTTCTCGGACGGCCCCTCTTGCGTTTGGCAGGGGGTGCCTCTGCTGCAGGCTCAGAGGTGTCTGAGGAGTCGTCTTGCAACTCACCCATCTCTGTGGCCGCAGCTGAGGTGGTGGGAGTTTCAGCAGGCTGGCCACTGGAGGGGTGTGAGCCGTCATTTGAGTAGCATGTATGTCCCTCAGAACACCCACAAGCTGGCCCATGAGATCCACAAGCTGTCCCATTCGTGTGTCCATGGACCTCTGCAGCAGGTGGAGCTCACGCAGCTCTTCTACAACCTGGCCCATCTGTCCCTGGTTCTGTTGGTATGCACCGAGGACTCTTGCAATGGTGGCCAGGGCTTCTGACTCAGTGTCCTCATGTGATTGTCCCCCAGTTGCCCTCCCACCTGCCCTGCTGATACGGACCTGTGGCATTGGCTGTCGACGCACCCGCACACTATCTCCGGCATCCTTAGCTTGTGTGGTGGTGATGGTAACCACTGAGCCAGGGACAGTGTTGCAGGCAACAGTGGTGATGATGGAGGTGGCTGCAGCACAGGTCGTTGTAGCAGGGGTCAGCGTAGTGGTTGTCGCTGGTGTGTTGATAGTTGTGGTGGTGGTGGTGGGGACAATGAGGCCCTGAGACGAAGTGCGCCCTAGCAGTCCTGAAGGGCAAGGTTGTTGCTCCTCATCCGAGAAACATAGAGAAGGAGTAGAGCAATGAAATGGCTTCCACATGGCTCTTGGGTGGGGTGAGTGTTCCATCCTGCTCAGCTGTGAGTCAAGGGTGCCTGGTGGGAGTTGTAATGCTGGCTGCCTGTACACACACTCATCTCCCTGTTGAGAAGGCTACCTCCCTGTGAAGTGGAGCAGGGGAAGGGAATAGGTTATACATGGCTCTTGGGTGGGGTGAGTATTCCATCATGCTCAGCTGTGAGTCAAGGGTGCCTGGTGGGAGTTGTAGTGCTGGCTGCCTTCCCACACACACCCCTCCCTATTGAGAAGGCTACCTACCTGTAAGGTGGAATAGAGCAAGGAAATGGCTTCCACATGGCTCTTGGGTGTGGTGAGTGTTCCATCCTGCTCAGCTGTGAATCAAGGGTGCCTGGTGGGAGTTGTAGTGCTGGCTGCCTGTACACACACCCCCTCCCTGTTGAGAAGGCTACCTCCCTGTGAAGTGGGGTAGAGGTAGGGAATAGGTTACACATGGCTCTTGGGTGGGGTGAGTGTTCCATCCTGCTCAGCTGTGGGAGAAGGGTGCCTGGTGGGAGTTGTAGTGCTGGCTGCCTGTACACACACACCCCCATGGAAATATTGCTACCTACATTTGAAGTGAATCTGAGGAAGGAAATGATAGATATGTGGGGCATGTTTTGGGAAGAGTGTGTTGTACAGAAGTGCATTTTGGTATAGGAAGTGTGGCTTTCTAGTTGTGCAAGACAATACATGGCAGTGTGATGGGATACATTTGTTGGTACTTACCAGCCTCCACTCCCCCAGCAATTCCTGTGAGACTCTCTGGATGCAATATTGCAAGCACCTTCTCCTCCCAGTCAGTGAATGTTAGTGGTGGAATGGGAGGGTCACCGCCAGTCCTCTGAGCCACCTCATGGTTCCTGTTGGTACTGTATTTGACTGCCTCGACAACAACGCACACAACAGCAAGGAGCTTTTCAACATCGTGAAGGAACTCTCCAACCCCAGCTCCAACACCAACGACATCCCGCCGTCGCAACCCCTGTGCGATTCCCTTGCCACCTTCTTCCACCGCAAGATCGCCGACATCCACGACAGCTTCAACACCCAGACAGCCCCAACTAAGATCGATGCACCAGACCCACCGCACACCATCGTCCACGACCCCCTGCCAGCCTGGGCCAGCGTAAACATTGAGGACACCATCAAGACCATGAGCACAATACACTCCGGCTCCCCGTCAGACCCTTTCCCGCACCACATCTTCAACAAAGCCAGCAGCTCCATCGCACCCCACCTGTGCAACGTCATCAATCTCTCCTTCGAGACCGCGACCTTCCCAGAGAGCTGGAAACACGCAGAGATCAACGCCCTACTCAAAAACCCAAGGCGGACCCGAGAGACCTCAAGAACTTCCGGCCCATCTCCCTGCTTCCGTTCCCAGCCAAGGTCATCGAGAAGATTGTCAACAAACAGCTAACCCGATACCTCGAAGAAAACAGCATCCTGGACCCATCCCAATCGGGGTTCCGCAGCAACCACAGCACTGAGACTGCCCTCATCGCCGCCACCGACGACATCAGGATCCTGCTGGACAACGGTGAGACCGCAGCCCTCATCCTGCTGGACCTCTCCGCCGCCTTCGACACTGTCTGCCACCGCACTCTACACGCACGCCTCCACGACGCAGGGATCCGAGACAAGGCCCTGGAATGGGCCATCTCCTTCCTCACCGGCAGAACCCAGAGAGTCCGCCTCCCACCATTCCGATCCAAAGCCTCCGAGATCATCTGCGGCGTACCCCAGGGATCGTCCCTCAGCCCAACACTGTTCAACATCTACATGGCCCCGCTCGCACGCATCGCCAGACAGCACGACCTCAACATAATCTCCTACGCCGACGACACTCAACTGATCCTCTCCCTCACCAAGGACCCCTCGCCGCCAAAGCCAATCTCCATGAAGGAATGAAGGCCGTCGCCGATTGGATGAAGATCAGCCGACTAAAACTGAACACGGAGAAGACAGAGGTCCTCATCCTCGGCTCCAACCCCTCAGCCTGGGACGACTCCTGGTGGCCAACGACGCTGGGAGCAGCCCCGACACCCACCGACCACGCACGCAACCTGGGAGTCATCCTCGACTCAACGCTCTCCATGGCCAGGCAAGTCAACGCAGTCTCATCCTCCTGCTTCAACACCCTGCGCATGCTTCGCAAGATCTACAGGTGGATCCCGACAGACACAAGAAGAACAGTCACCCAGGCCCTCGTCAGTAGCAGACTGGACTATGGGAACGCCTCTACGCGGGAGCCCCGGCCAAGCTCATCAAGCGACTGCAACGCATACAAAACGCCTCCGCACGCCTGATCCTCGATGTACCATGCCACAGCCACATCACCCCCACCTGAGGAACCTGCACTGGCTCCCCGTCGACAGGAGAATCTCCTTCAAACTCCTCATCCACGCACACAAGGCACTCCACAAGACTGGCCCAGCCTACCTCAACAGTCGACTCCTCTTCTACGTCCCCAACCGCCAACTCCGCTCCGCCGACCTCTCCCTCGCCACCGTCCCTCGCATTCGAAGAACCACCACCGGCGGCAGATCCTTCTCCCACCTCGCCGCCAAGACCTGGAACACCCTTCCACTAAGCCTACGACAGACCCAAGACCTGCTGACCTTCAGGAGGCTACTCAAGACCTGGTTGTTCGACCAGTAGCAGCACCCCTCACCCCCTTTTTTTTCTCCCCAGCGCCTTGAGACCCTCGCGGGTAAGTAGGGCGCTTTACAAATTCTGTGATTGATTGATTGATTGGTACTTACCAGCCTCCACTCCCCCAGCAATTCCTGTGAGACTCTCTGGATGCAATATTGCAAGCACCTTCTCCTCCCAGTCAGTGAATGTTAGTGGTGGAATGGGAGGGTCACCGCCAGTCCTCTGAGCCACCTCATGGTTCCTGTTGGTACTGTATTTGACCCTGGTCTTTAGATCATGCCAACTCTTCTTGATGTCACGCAGTGTGCGCAGGGTGGTCCCTACTGCATTGACTTTGTTGACTATCCTTTCTCACATTTGATTTTTTCTGACTAGTGGTGTCTGTTGGACCATGCTTCCAAATAAATGTGGTTCTACTCTAATTATCTCGTCTACCATCACTGACAACTCATTGTCTGTGAATTTGGGCATTTTTTTCTGTGCCATGGTGTGTGATGTGCAAATAGGTGACAAGTGCAGGTGGGAAGGAGGTGGTGGAGATGTGTGAGGTGTGTGTTGGTAGTGTTGGTGTGGGTGGTTGTGATGGTGTGATGTGTGATGATTTGCCTCTCCTTTCAGCCGTGGTGTTTGGCCCTTCACTGCTGGAGTTGTGCAAAGGATGATGGTCAGGGAAGGGGTTGGTTTTATACTCAGCTATGTGGGTGTGTCAAAATGAGGTATTCCTGTCAGGTGTGTTCTATATGTTGACCTGGGATTTGTTTGGTTTTCAATACCATGGCGGTGTATCATTGGGGTGTGTCAAATGTGTTTGAGGGCAGCGGAAAGAGCAGGCACACTTGGAGGCCTTGTTGTGTGATTGCATTCGACCACCATTCTTCTTTCCGCATGACCACAGCGGTCTGAACGCAATGATCGTTCCGCTAGCTCTGCATTCGTCTTTTCACGCGACCGCAGTGGTCGGAAAACAATGATCATTTTGCCTGCTCCGCCATCTTATCATAATTTCACTTGCGGTCATTCCGCGTGTGGATCGGCCTTTTTGGTGCTTTCCGCAGCATTTCCGTCCGCCGCGGTCGGATTTTCAGGTTTTCTGGCCATGGCGGATGGATTTTTGTGGATTCCGACCGCCGCGGTCGAATTTTGCGTTCATTGCATCGTAATGTGACCGCCCATTTTACCGCGGAACATGTGGGCATTTTTTTCCGCAAGCACGGCGGTCGGAGGGCTTTACCGTCCGCCATCGTAATGAACCCCTAAGTGATTTGCCCAGAATCACAGGATGTTGAGCAAACGGCAATACTCAAACCTGGGTCCCCAGTTACAAAATCGGCAGTTCAGACCCTTACACCTTATCGTGTCCTATAGAGTCAGAATTTAAGTTACAATTTTGAAAAAGGCCACAAGTTGGCATTTTCCTGCCCTAACCGTTTGGTGCCTGTTCCTGGGTCACATGACTGGGTGTAGGTGGCAGCTGAACTTTGTTTATTTCTCCAAGACAGCTGCAAAATAGAGGGCTTAAGTGTGCCTGGATGGGCCATCAACTGGCAGGATAAGGGGGTGGAGCTGGGCACAGCCCCCTGCAACTGAATAGGCTGTGCCCTGCCTTCATACTAAGGACTTGTCACCTCTGCATTGTTAATGCAGCCAGATTGGAGGCAGGGCAGGGGTGTCAGGAAACTTCAACAACTTCAAAGGCACGATGTATAAGAATAGGACCTTCAGACCCACTCTTCAGATCACTTTCTGGACTGGCAGAAGGACTTTCAGAGGATGGCCTGCTGCTATGGACTGCTGTGTACTCCACAAGACTGCTTTGCTGCACCTGGAAGGACTGCTTTGCTGCGGGGAACCTGCCTTGAACCATCAGAGGCCAGCCCTGCTGCTTGAGCCCTGTTTCAACACTTGAACCCAGGATTACCAGAATGACTCCAAGGGCTAGTAGGTTGGTTAATTGTTTAGGCCCCGAAGGAGTCCCAATAAGGGATGAAACGCATTGACTGGGTCTGTTTTAAGTGTGATGAAGTTGTATACTTAATAAAGAGAACTTTATGGAAAAAGACACCAAAGTCTGGAAATAATTGAAAAACGAGATATGGAAAGTAATTGAAAACAAAAGAGTGATTACAGATACATGTAATTCGAATTGGAAAGTTCAATGTGAACAAGGAAATCAGGTTGCCCTCCTAATAGTGTGAAAGCATTTAACAAGGATTGAGTTTTGTGGGCAGTCAGAACTCCAGGAGTGGGCATAAGCGCACTATAAGATTGGAATATTTGACCGGTGCCGTCTAGAAACACCACTGCTGGCTGTCTTTTTTAAATTGTCTTTTCAATATGGTTGCACCAGTTCAATTTATTAGTGAAGCAAATACCCAGGCAGTCATAGCTCTTGACGGTTCCAAGCACCCGGCCCTCTATCCTTGCAGGTTTCCTTAAGGGTGGGCCAATGTTTTTTGTGCACTAATGTAAAGACCCTTCTAGCTGCAGAAGCTGTCAAAATTCTCCAAGGTTTTGTATATTTTGTTCTGCGTACACATCAATAAAACTACATCATCTGCAGAAGAATGACTATTTTTTTGTTACATTGCTCCAGAGCATCTGTACTTTCTCTTAATAAAAACTCTTTGCAGTCATTTAAAAATAGGGAAAACAACACTAGGGCCAGTACACATCCTTGCCGTGCACCAGAGTGTATTGAAAAAAGGGGGGAGGGGACATTCTCCAGAGCTTCCATAGCAGACACATGCGCTTGCTTCTGCATACAGGATTTTGAGGACTTGGAGGAGGGTATTTCCGCACCCATTTTTTCAAGCGAGTACCATAATCTGGATGTATTGACAAGATCAAATGACAATTTTAAATCTACAAATGAGCGGCATAGTAGTGATTTAAGCACCCTCCCATATTTGGTACACACCATATATAGTTTGATTGCTTGGTCGATAGCGCTAATACCTTTGCGAAATCCAGCAGGTGCATCAATGAAAACGTTATTTTTATCAACCGAAATCTGTAGACTGTTTAAGAGAGCATCGCCAAAGATTTTCCCAGTACTATCAAGTAATGAAACAGGCTTCTAAATGCTGGGAAGAAACTTACTTCATTTTTATAGAAGGGCACTATGATAGCAGTTTGCCATGAAGAGAGAATGCAGATTTTCCACAATGCTGCGAGGAAGATCTTAGCCAAGATCATTGACCACGTCTTGTGGTCAGAGCGAAACATGTTCACTGGAACATGGTCAGGTCCTGGGGCTGTATTGGCCTTTTGCTCTATGATTATTGCTTCTACCAATGGACATAGAATATTTAATTCCCAAGTTCATCTATGGTTGTCAGGTTCTCCTAAGTGCATAGAACCATCACATCTATTATATACTGCCTTATAGTGGTCCACCCAGGTCGGTGAGAAAATCTGTTGGTCATGACTATTTGGGCCGTCCATGAACACTCTGACAATTTTCCCACAAAAACGCTGTTCTTCTTCTCTCCAGATGCCTTAATCAGGTCATTCCACACTCCTTGCTGGATGTCCTTTAAAAAACTTCAACTTGCCGAGTCTATACTCTTTATCTTACTACTGAGTGTCATTCCATTTTGCCCGGCCATCCTGGTTGTAGACCAGTAGCATGTGAGTTCTCCTAACATAGCACTATTATTTTCTAGTACCACGTTATGGTCTTCATTTCCAGCGGCTTGAATATTAAGCAGGTATTCCCATATGGCAGTGATCAGTATGTCCTTGTCTGCTGAATTAACAGCCTTGTTCCATTTTACTACTCTTTTACTGTTATCTGGGATGATATTAGCAATCTAATAAGGGGAAAGCTCAGGCACTGTCACTATTCCACACTCAAAACACAGAGGATTGTGATCACTCTTAGGCGGCTAGATTACTTGCATTTCCATCACCAATTCTCATTGGTTGTTTGGGAATAGAATGTAGTCAATTGTACTACATCGCTTATTGCTTTGAATTGTAGGAGCTGCACGGCTATCAGAAATGGTTCGACTGTTCAAAAAGCTTACATTTGATTTGATTTGTAATTTGTATAGTCCTCGAATGCCATAGGGCGTCTAGGCACTGTTGCCAGCGAGAACCAGAAGCATGCAGATTAAAAAGATAATGAGAACTTTAATTAGTGAAGAGCCATGTTTTTAGCGATTTTCTGAAAGATAATAAGGTTGGACTGTTCTTTATATCTGCCGGGAGCGAGCTCCATGTTTTAACAGTTCCCAAAATGAAACTCTTTCCTCCCCAATGTGCTCTGTTAAATCTGGGAGTCTGCAGAAGTTTACTGCGAGAAGACCTTAAGTTTCTAGAAGGTGAGTACCAAATCAGATAATTCTTCAAATAGTGTGGACCGGGACCATGCAGTGCCTGATATGCTAAGCATTGGGATTTGAATTTGATCCTTTTTCCAACTGGGAGCCAGTGCAGTGTTCTTAGACCATGGGCGACTGCCTGATATTTTGGGATATACAACAACAAGCGAGCTGCTGCATTTTGGAGCCACTGTAACTTTTGTAGGTACTGTGTTTGGTTATTCACATAAAGAGCATTTCCATAATCCAATATGGAGAGGGCTAATGCTGTCACAAGTGTCTTTTGCATGTCTAAAGGTATGAAAGGGCGAACATTTCTAATTATCGTTAGAATGAAAAAAATTGTAGAGGTAAGGGTACTGATCTGATCTTTATAAGTCAGTGTATCATCAAAGATGAAACCTACATTTTCCACCTTCTTCACTGGAGCTGGAAGATCGCCCAAAGTTGATGGCCACCATTTAGGTAACCAGAAGGAGGTATCTGTACCCAAAAGGAGGATCTCTGCTTTTCCACCATTGAGTTTTAAACAGTTGGAACTCATCTACTGATTTACCTGGGTCATACAATTGTTAAATCGGTTTGCAGTTTTTTCCAGATTACTAGAGACTGAGACTACAAGCTGAGTATCATCAACATAAGAGAAAACTGAAAAGTCGAAATACCTAATAATTTTAGCCAGAGGGGTAGCATAAAGTTTGAAAGTGTAGGGCTTAATGACGAGCCCTGTGTACCCCACAAGGTAGTCTGAATTGATCAGATAAAAACGCTCCCATCTCTACAGATTGAACCCTATTAGATAAAAATGATTTAACCAGTTTAAGTGCTGTACCTTTTATCCCTAATTCTGATAACCTGTTAACCAGTATTTCATGATTCACTGTGTCAAAGGCCGCCGATAGATCCAACAGAATCAAGGCAGCCTTACCTCCTACATCCAAGCTTGATCTTAGTTCTTCAGAGGCCATGACCAGAGCCATCTCAGTGCTATGTCCCTCTCGGAATCTGTATTGAGATGGATCTAATAATTCATTGGAGAAAATAAATGACGTAATTTGTATATTTAACACCTTTTCTAACACCTTTGCCAGGAAGGGTAGTCTAGCGATTGGTCTATAACTAATGAGTTCAGAGGGATCTAAATTAGGTTTTTTCATGAGTGGGAGAATTGAGGCTATTTTCCAAACATCAGGAAAAATACCTGAACTAATGATCTCCTTGAATACAGCGACCAGTTGTTCACTAATAATTTCAGAAGCAAGGTGAAGTATTTTTGGGGGGCATGGATCAGACAGAGCCCCAGATTTAGCTGTCCTTACCAACTGAATAATCTGTTCTACATTTGGCAGGGAGAAGGAAACAAAAGAATTGGATAGGGAAGGTGTTGTGACATCTGACTGGTTTCCATTTGCGTTTAAGTCGCTGTCCATAAAAGATTTATAAACTGCCTCCATTTGTTCTTAAAAATCGAGCAAGGGAGTTACAGAGTTCCTCACTGCTGTCAATGCTAGAGAGCTCTGATATTTTGGCTAAACATTTTACAGTCTGGAAGAGCTCTTTACTGGAATTCTTCACCTGCAGAATTCTTGCCGAGAAGTACTTGCTTTTCTCCTCCATTATTAATTTTTTATAGTCAGAAAGTGACTGTGCATATTTTGCTTTTTCTGATGAATCATAATTTGCTCTCCACTGCCTCTCTTTCCTGCTACAGATTTGTTTCTGAGCTCTCAGTCTTTCAGAAACCAAGGCTCTGAAGGGTTTTTCCACCTAGTAGAGAAGGTCTTTTCAGGAGCTAAAGGATCGTCCGCTCCTTTAATCCAGGATGAAAATCTGCGTGCTGCAGTATTCCCGTCTATAGTTAAGTCGGGCTTTGAGCTGGGTAAGGATATTTGTAGTGCAAGGGGGTCAATATTCCTCCAGTCACGACCTTTAGTTACTGCACGGGGTTGTTAAGTCTCGGAGAGTGCTGGGAAGTACTGACTGTAAACATTATTGCTTTATGGTTTGACCAAACAATAGGCAGTACTTCTGAAACCTTCACAGTCGGGTTCGATGTAAATATACCATCTAAGATATGACCCGCTGCATGGGTGGAATGCTCGACTACCTGTCTCAAGGCAAAACTAGCCATAGTTTCAACTAACAAAGCTGTATCATGGTCCTCCAATTTTTCCAAATGATAATTAAAATCCCCCAAAAATGAAAAATCAGCTGAGTCGATACTGGATTCAATAAAAGGGCTTATGGAATTCACAAAAGTGTTTCTTGGGCCTGGGGGCCTATATACCAAAAGGCCTTTAAAAGTGTAGTTTTTTGCTCAATATGATCCGGAACGATAGAACTTCACAGTTAAGGCTACTTCCAGCTAACGAACCAGAAACTGATAGGTTATCTCTAAAAATGATTGCTAGTCCCCCACCACGCTTATCTACCCAATCAGCTCTGCAAATTAATTAGCCTGCTGGGATAGCTAAGACTAGATCCGGATCGGACGTTTCGTACGCCCATATTTCGGTGATAAATGCCAAATAGAGCTTATGTGTGCACACCATCCCTGCAAATTCTAATTTATGTTTTATTAAGGATCATGCGTTAATAAGCATACTATTGAACACCTTAGTTGATCCTAGTTGTATGAGCCTAAGTGTGTTTGCAGTGAAGCTAGCTCTAATCTTATTAAAGCTCAAATGCAAATTGCAAAAGTTGCATTGCGTTGGCTCACCCTGTGGGTCTAATAGGAGACAGTTAGGATTTTTGTCTGCTGTATATAATGCTTATAAATCCTCCCTGGAGTATTTAAAAGCGGGCTCCTCTCCTGGAGAGAATCAGGCAGGGATTGTGGTGCTAGGCGCGGTCCAGGCGCGGACGTATGCAGATGGGCTTGCCTTCGGCGCGCCAGCAGCACGCCCGCTCACTGCACGTCTGCTCAGGCATCTGAATAAGTAGGTGGTTGCGGTGAGAGACTAGACTGCACACCACCAGGAAATGCAACTGCGGGCTGAAAGTGGCCGAAGATAGCGTCACCGGTCTCTAATGCCCTCCGCACAAACGGCACTGCAGCCACGACGGAACAGGGCAGAAACCTCAACGGTGAGAGAAGCACAGTCTGAAAAGTGCACGTAAAGATGATGAAGTGCAATTAGTAGAGCTAAATATAAAAGAAATTAGGGTTTAATAAGTTAAAAATAAATGCAATCAAAGTAGCAGCATTAAATTAAGCCACACTGTCAGGGGATTAAAATAAAGCGTCAGCAGCAACCTTACCGCTGTCCGCTTCGCGTGCGCTCAGGCATCCGAATAAGTAGGTGGTTGCGGTGAGAGACTAGACCTCACACCACCCGGAAATGCAACCGCGGGCAGGAAGTGGCCGAATAAAGCGTCATTGGTCTCTAACGCCCTCCGCACAAACGGCACTACAGCTGCGACGGAAGAGGGCAGAAACCTCAACGGTAAGAGAAGCACAGTCTTTAAAGTGCACGAATAGATAATAAAGTGCAATTAGTACAGCTAAATATAAAAAAAATTAGGGTTTAAAAAGTTAAAAATAAATGCTATCCAGTAGCAGCATTATATTAAGACACACTGTTAAGGGATTAAAATAAAGCGTCAGCAGCAACCTTACCACTGTCCATTTAAATTGGAGAGGAAGTTAGTGAAGGATCTCCCCTTAGTCCGTCGGCTGAGTGTAACATAGCAGCAATATCAGGTGAAGGGATAACCCAGATCTCCTTCTGTTCCTTCCATGCTTCGTCCCATATGTCTTCGGGTGGGTGGATATTACAATCTCCACAAACAACCTTTTACCTTGGCCTTTGTTCCCTGACTGACTTCCTGTAGTATTGCTCATTGATCCTCAGGTTTGCCATACTGGCAAGGATTCAGGTAAACATTAACAACATCTATTAGGGTATTTGATTTCTTATGGGGCCTTGGGAAGTCTTACATGTTACATGCATAGTGGGGTCGTGGATGAAGTAACTTTGAAACTACATACTCCAATTTTGTAGAGATTCAGGTTCATTGCTCTTCCTCTACTGGATCTAATTGCTTCAATAGCAAAATCCATGTAGTCCGCCGGTGCTGCTATAGTACCATCCAATTATAATTTTAATTAACAATTAAGTCTATTTAGTCAGAATCTTTTCCATCAACCTCTCCCATAAGATGCACTTTGCCAATCTTGGAAAAAAGCTTTGGCCCACATAGGTGCCCTTCAAAACTTTTATAACTCCATGGGGAAAAAGGTATTTTATTAATTTATTACATATTTATAAAATAAAGACAAAACCAGCTGTTGTTTATGCTTTGGAATATACCCTTATTTCTAGCTTGTCCTTTTTAGATTTTTATGAAGGGAAGATCTTACGGGAGCTTTGGAGTCTGAGCTTCGCAATAACAGTGCAAATTCTTAGATTAGAGCTTGGACTATCTAGTATTCATATGCAAGCTCTTGCAAATATAATTTGTTGGGGTTACAAGCTCCCCATGCGCCAGCTAAGACCTTAAGAGGTCTTCTCCTTATGAATTTTGAATTGAGACCAGATGAAAGAATGACGTTTCATGGTATTTTTAAATTTGCACTTGAGAGCTGTAATTGTAGTAGGGGCCTCCTGAATTAATTGTCCTAAGGGCAGGTGTACCTTTTTCTTAAAGCTCAAGTTGTTAGGTTAAATTCTTACCACAACATAAAATATTGTGATAATTTGAAAACATACAGAAGTTTTGTTGCTACCAATAGTTTTGGTAAAACCCAATCATACCACATTTACCAAATGTCCCATAAGGTGGAATGTTTACTCTTGCTTCTACAAATAGGCAATCTTCCAATCAACTATTTATCTGCAAGATGGAGAGGTTGACCTCCGGATTCCGCAATCTAATATCTGTAAGTTAGGACCGTAAACGGTATTCCTTGTAACTCACCTCTGTCTTGCTTAAAGAGATATCATTAATCATTTTTTACACTCTATGATTGTGGATTTTAATATCTCAACACTTCATGAATGGATGCAATTTATTGCACACCCTCCAATTGCACAAAACTGTTATGTAGCGTTTTAGGGGTTTTCTTCTCATACTTAAATTTTTTTATAATATTTTAAAATCATGAATTGGTATGTTTTAACGGTTAGAATGTGTTTGTATTTTATATGGATTTTCAAATGATTAATAATCTATTAAATTGTTGATGTCTGTTGAGGTCTAAATCAACTTTTAATACACTGAAATTAATTGAGTAGTGGTGCAATATCTTTTACATATTGATTCAGTGTGCCATTTAATACAGCAATTTGCTAAAACTCAATGTGTAACCATTCACACATTGTGGAACTTAGGGCAGCTGCACTCCTTTCCCTTCTAAAGCCAAATGTTATATATTCTGGTACATTCGCCTCTTAGTGGGAAATCAGAGTCACAAATCCTGTCAATGCAGCCATATAAAATTCTCTAGTCTTGATTTTGTAAAATAAAACAGAGTACTTACAACACCAAATAATCTTATAGCCCTGCTCCTGCTGTTATAAAAAGTAGCGCAGTTCAGGCTGCTTGTCAGATTAAAGTATTTAAATAGAGTTAATAAGCTTAAAAAATCATGATTAGAGACCACATTCCTCACAAAGTTGGTATCTTCATTGGACAAAACAGAATTTTCATCAAGCTGAATACAATTACAGCCCTGCTCTCAGTTATATCAACATGGATCACAATGTTGGGTAGATCAGAACCACTCAGCTCTCTTAACTAATTTTGTTTCTGCATTGCTCAATGTTTCTAACCCCTATTGAATGCTGACTTAAATGTAGCTCATAATCCATTGTTCTTCTTCATCTTCTTGTAAGAAATTCCAGATCTCAACTCTCTGCTTGTTGTTCCATTTGTAAGTCGCACTGACATCACTTAATATAATCGAGCTCTGCTATATACAAACATGACATAAGTGAGCTAGTCAGTCTATGAGCACCAACACAAAGACTTACCCCTGATGGCATTGTTATGGGAAGCACATTTTTGTGCTAGTGTTGGGTAGTCATTATGATGTCAAATTCATTGAGATAGTAATCAATAATGGCAAAGCACAAGGCTAAATGGATTGCTCCATGTTAGCTCAAGAAGAGATCTCACTTATACAATTTATAGCCCTAAGAACACTGTGCCCTTCTTAAAGAACCTATTAAAAATATCCAGATTAATGGAGCCTGATCCTACATTTCTTGATACAAAATAATTGTAGGTTCCAATAGCATTCCCTTAGGCTAATATTGCAATGACACAGAGATAATTTAATATCAGATAACGGATGGAAAATCAAAATAGTGCAATAGGAGGTGATAAGGTCAAGGATAGTAGCAAGATGACTATGGATATATTTTGATTCTGTTGAGTATTTATGGTAGTTGGAAGCCTGTTTAGCATGTCAAATGTTTTATGGTAAGTTTCCTATCGAACAATACACAGAGAACTATTGACTTCCAAACATTTTTGATCTATTTACATTCCTGTTGTCTGTCATTTCTTTTCAAGCACCAATTTAATCAGAGGATAAGGGGCAAGATGCTAATGATAATTCTGAGACAAAAATAGAATGGATCCAAACTTGCTTCTTCATGGTCTTCTAGGTGATGTCTTTCCTGACAACACATAAACAAGGTGTCAGCAGAAAAACAATCCCTGATTTTTTTTCATGATGCTCTCTATAGAAACCTCTAATCAGAATGGAGGTGAAGGGGAACATGAGGAAAATAAACAGATGATTGTCAGACCAAGCCAAGGGTGTGCTATTTGTGATGAGGAGCTCAAAGCCCCTCTATATAGTGCTTTAGGACAATGGCCCTTTGCATGAGTGTGGACTTGTACAGTTTTGTCCTGTTCAGATCTGGAAATCCAAGCGTGAATAAGTCTTTAGGTGATCATCCCTATTTTATATACTTTAATTACAGAATATGTAGCATTCAACAAATGTAAAATGAGTGATTCACAAAACATTAGACTGAGGCAAGAGAAATTGCACCTGACACATATAGTGAATTTGGCCAAACTTATGTGGTGCCCAAGACCTGGAAGAACAGCCTCCTAATCTTCCTCCATAATGCTACTGCTTAAGAATGATCAGCACACGTAAACATATAATGTGTACCAATTGAATCAGGGGATGCATAAACTTCATTCACGTGTATTTTTTTTTTTCAAAGGAATTTATTTATTTAATTCTTCTCAAAACTGACTACTCAATGTAGCCAACGAGTTTTGTCTCTTTATGAGAGACTTCTTCAGGGCTTAGTCTGTTGCTAACACCTAACGACCAGAGACGCCTAGTTCAGTCGTGTCCAAAGGATCCGTGTCCAATGAAGAAGTCATATCATCACTCCAAAGAATGCATGTATATTTGGCATACACTTTACACTTGTGCACTTGGGCAGCAGCAGAGATTGGTCGCGTTAAACGTCTTGCTGCTGACCAAGTGCACGATCATTTAGCGCCGGGACACCTCCTTTGGGAGGTAGCTGTTTTGCGCTCTATAAATGGCTGTATTATTATTTTATTTATTATCATAATGCCAACATAGGCTTGGAAACACAAGCTCTGAGAAATTAATTTCTTGCCAGATGAGAGGGATTACTACACAGCTATGTGAGACCTAATGAATTAAGCGACAAGTGAAAATCCATTCCACATCAGCAAAAGCATACTGCCCATTGGAAATTTGCAATCTCATTTCCATAAATCTTTCCCTTAATCTATCAAATCCATCCTGGAAGTCGGCAAGTGTTGAGAAGAAAACTATAAGCTTACCATGAAGACAGGTAACACATCTCTGGACTCTGTGCCGCCCCATACGCTTGGTGTCTTAGCAACCTACACTGGCCGACGTTTCCACAGTAGTGGTCACCTGGTGGGTTGCTTGGCTACTTGCATGGCACGTTGGCTTGGAATAGCGGTAGTTGAAGTGCAAAATCTTGGAATGACAGTGGAATGTCGAACTTGGGATTCTTCTTTTTGTGCCTAGTCAATGCCATGTGTTAGAAGAAAGGGGGCATGGTCAAGATTTATGAATAGCCTTTCCAAGATACTGGTCTGCCCAGAGATTACTGCCTGAAGTTCTCAATTGAAGGTGGAGTTTAGTATGTTTCTGTGATGTCAGCTTCTGTTTGAATCATGTATAAAGGGGGCACTATCGAGTGATGTATGTGCAGTTATTTTTTTTTGTGCTCGTCACCCATTTACTACTATTTCTGTCCATGATTTTAGCTCCTTGCCACCAGATTCACTTTGGATTTTCTTCTGGAAGTCCTTCTTATCTACCTCTGTATGAAGCATTGTCTTCAATTTAGAAATAAAGGATTGCTAAGGAGGTGTTCTTTCCCCTTTGTGGCTTTTTCCGCCTATCTGGGGCCCACTTAATGAGACACTTGACACCTTCCATGTGACCAATTAGGTCCACTGTGCACCATGATCACCATGACACTCACAGCATCCTCTCCTAGACAGAAACTCAGCTTAGGTGTGCCACTGGCATGATTTTCTAGTGCAAATTCACTTTTTCAGTTCGCAAAAACTGACACTTGTAAACCCATTTACTCCAACATGGTCTAATATAATGTAACATTACATATGTTCCTACTGGTGGAGGAAGGCACTCCTGAATGCGTTCCAAAGCCATGAGCACACACAGAATTTTGAGTTTGTAGGTATTCCCGCTTTTTATCAGACACATTCCAACTCTGTAGATGGCTGGAGAGTTCACTGTTGTGTAAATTTATTTCCAGAATGGGAATGAAGTGGGAACACACCTAAGGTTGGTTGAAGAGGAGGGAGAGTAGCAGAAGGGAATCTTTTCTCCTCAGGAAAACTATTTTTCCCTTGGACGGAAAAACTTATGTTAGCGAGCGCACTTGCACTGGCCAGGGAACTTAATATGTGCAAATATACACATCTATACGGCAAAAAATCCGCCATAGTAGGAGTAAACCCATGCCTTGCATTTCTAACTGATTTTTGTCACTGTGGCTCATATAATTTAGGCTCAACAAGCCGCAGAAATGCCTACATCATATATAAAGCCTTCATAAATAAACCCTGTGAGCGCGATGGTTTAATTTTGGAGCACAATGACACGCTGTTTCCTGCAAAGATATTTTTTTTGCTTCATGTGTTTATATTTTAGAAATTGAAAACGGTAACGGTGCCTTAACATTTAATACTTTCATTCTAGTTATTTGACTATCACAAAAGGAAAGTGTTTTTATCCAAATGGCTGTTAGTGATGGGTGACCGGGCGCATATTGAATCGAGCTAACATTTTTAAACGTCTTGCTTTATGGAGATGCCGTTTAACTGACCTTGCCGCTGTAGCTACAAATGATAAGACGTTTTGTTTTGCATTACTGAACTCTTCAGAAGATTCGTAAAGGTCACTGGCTTAACAGGGCAGACAATAACAGCCCTGCTGCTCTGAAAACATTCAAGGACTTCCTTTTGACTCAAGCAGCTCTTGTTCTGAAACCTCGCGCTGATTTTGCGTTTGCGGATTATAATCAGCCGATTAAATAAATCTTGATAACTCATGTCAAGTGAGTATGCCTGATGATATCTGTAATGGATGTAACTTTGTTCAGAGTGGGATCGTTTTATTTTTTAAAGCTGTTGTTCATGAAAACATGAACATAAAAAAAACAATTTTTAACGCGTTATTTTATTTCAAATCCACTTGACTAAAAGGTATGTTTCCACAGTCAATAAGACGATAACCACTCGGTAGCAGCTGAACAAAAAAGAAGCATAACACCTTTATTAAATAATTATCTCCAAAATAGACTATCAACATCTAAACCTTACATTATTATGTCCCTAATAAAATGTTCACGTGCATTCAGTCTTAGTAATCTATTACCCGGAAATGTGCTATGGTTGGAGTTTGAACAGTAAATCGGCACAAATCTAAAACATGTCGAAGACCATGGTTTCTCATGGCACTATGTGAGCCAGAGGCTCATAGATTCATTCCTTGCCTTTGGAGGTAGCGTTTTTCGGATTGAAAACGCTACGAATGACCTATGCTTTCCAATTGAAACCTGTGGTCTTTTAACATGAGTTTGCAACAGAATAAGTATAATAAATGAAATAAACGATGGAAGGAAGAGTCATGCGTGATTTCTTCACTTTGGCTCACTCCCTACAGCTGGTGTCATGCCACAATCTGTTGAGTCACCAAGCTTGATGAATACGTTGGTACATCTGTGTATTTTAACCTCTTGGGCAACAGCACAAAGAGCTTGATATCCAAGCATTTTTCACATGTTATTTAGATTTGGCAAAAATGCCCTTAAATTGATAAACTCGTCATCCTTATTCACAGAATTAAAATCAATTTACGCCACTGCAATTTATACTTACCATCACAGAACGTTGGGCAGAATCTTATATTCTATTTAACCGTAATCCTTTCTACAGCCTGTAGCATAAAAAATACCATATGCTTTTCACAATAAATAAGCCAGGTCTACTGCCTTTCAATAATATAATAAACAGGCTAGACCTATGGCATCTGGCATGACATTTTACTGCACACCAACCAAGCCTATGACTGCTATCATTGGCTTGTCACCATAAGAAATCCAGGCCTACTGTTCTGAGTGTAAGCTTTCCAACATGGTGACCATCAGCCACACCGTCAAAAAATTGCACATTTACACAAAATTTCAGTTGGCATGGAAAATTACTATTTCTTCTAACAGTGTTTGCAAGGATTCTCACAGTTCAAATCTTTTACACCAAGACTCTTGCTAACTAAAGTAGCCTGTGAGATTACACCTAATAGTAATAAAAAGCCTGTCAGTAGGTTTTAATTACGAGTAATAACAATTCACTTGGAAATGCCTATTGACTTTAACATATGCCAAGCCTCCTGCCTTTCTCATAACTTTCATAACAATCAGGTCCATAGCATTGGCATGTCACCAAAAGCAACTCAGGCCTACTGTTTTGAGCATGCACTTTCTACAAGGCGACCATCTAGCATACAGTGATAAAAGTACAAATGTATACAAAACTACTTTTGGCAAAGCAAATTACTATCTCTCCAAAGAGAGCCTGACAAATATTATTGTAGTGCATATCTTCTATCCGGCGGTTTGTTTGAGTGAATCACCAATACCAAACCCTTTGCCTACTATGGTAATCTGTGAAATTCCATGTAACAAAATACCTTCCTACGATCTTAAGCACAGTGTAATAACAATCCATCCATAAAAGCCTATAGTCTTTAACAAATGCTTTTCACAATAAGTAGGCCAGGCCTACTGGCTTTGTTATAACATTTGATAATATACAGATCAACCCTCTGAAATGTGGCATTATTGTTTCAATAAACCAATGAAATCTTTACTCCTTAGCATTAGCTTTACACGTTACCCAATAGTGGCCCATTCAAGTGCACATCAACTGAAAACCATCATGCATACAGTTATAAAATTACAAATATAAAGCAAAATAATGCTTGAAAAACAATATATAACCCTATTCAACAGGGTTTAACAAGAATCATCACAGAGGGCTTGTGTGAGGAAGAGGCGAACGCCAAAACTCTTGCCCACTGGGGTAATCTGTGAGATAACACGTAACAAAATACCTATTGGTAGCCTTTAATATAGAGCAATAACAGCCAACACCTAAATGTCTATTGGCTTAAACAAATGCTTTTCACTATAAATATGTCAGGCCTAGTGCCTATTGCCATATATTGCACTATAACCAACTCAGTTCTGCTGCATCAAGTATAAGTTTTACCACAATCAGAAAAGTCCATACAACAGTCTTTTAGCGAAAGCACACAATTTCAGCCCAATCAAATCCTGTACTTAGGGAAACCAGCATGTGGATGGAGCCTAAGCCTCTTTCTCAGTAGTACTCAGAAAGTTACTTTTTGTTGACCACATAAGTTCAGGCAACAGTTTCACTGTCAAGTCAGACCTAAAAATCCATGAAGATTAGTGAAGCCCTGGGCATCTCATACTACTACCAAACACAAATCTACACTCTGAAATCTAAAGATAATGATTGAAGAGGAGGGTGCTGGGACTGCAATACATTCTGCATGCTGCACTATTTCCTGCCACCAAAGAAAGACAAACACCATAAATTATCTAGTAATCTAAGACACTTTAACAGCAACACAGTCATTTTTTTTTTTTTACTTGTTTTTATTGGCATTTGTAATATATAAAGACATGGTGCTTTAAGATACATTTGAATTACTTGCATCCTTTGCATTTTACAGCATTATACATTGTTTATGTACAATAAATGGACATGTATCCTGCCATTATTAGGGTCGAGCATCAAACTATTCCTACGGAGAACTGGGATGCAGAACTGGGGGAGTGTTCATGGGTTCCTGGGAGCTAATGTTGCGTGGGGTATCGGGGCGACATGTGTCTCGAGTGCATCTATGTGTCTCTGGGGGTGGGGGGAGATCTGGTCGGCCTTGCTCCAGCGTATGGTCCTCGAGTGTCATGTGGTTTGTGCTATGAATCGTGAGCGGCGCTACGCGTGTGCTGCAGGTGGAGATCTAGTGCGCGTGCCTGCGGGTTAGATTTATGGGTGCGTGTCTGTCGGGTTGTGCGAGGGGTCATCTGGGTCATCTTGAGTAGGCGGCTGTTTGAATTGGGCAAGCAGCATGGCCCACTCCATGGAAATGGGGTGTTTGCGTGTCCCCTTCACCTCCTCCTCTCTTAGTGTGTCTTCCTCTGCCACCGCCCATTTGTGTACTGCTCCCGTCCATGCCGCAGTCGATGGGCCTGTGGGGGATCGCCAGTGCATGGCTATACTCCTATTGGCTAACAAAATTGCTAGGGAGACAAATCGGGTTGGCACTTTGTGTTGCTTTCGTTTCCGGAAAATACCTAGCGCACAGGCCTCCCATGTGTTCAGTTGTGTAAGCCCTGTAAGATCCTCGAGTGATTTGTGGACATTGTACCAATATGGTTGCAGTGTGGGGCAGCTCCAAAACATGTGATGAAAATCTGCTGCCTGTGAGCTACATCTGGGACAGAGGAACCGGGTGTCGGGGTAAAATCTTTGGAGACGTGCTGGTGTTAAGTATGCCCTGTGTAAGATGTAGAATTGTATATTTTTAAACCGTGCATTTCTAGACACCTTCTTGGGGTATTCGAGGGCCATCTCCCATTCTTTCTCATGTAGTGGGCGTCCCAGTTCCTCCTCCCAGGTAGCCCGTAGGGCCCCCAGGGGTCTGTTTGCAAGTTCTCGTACGGCTTTATAAAGCCATGTGGTCAAGTGTTGCCCCGCTCCCATATGTAAGATTGTGTGAATGACCGGGTGGGTGGCAGGCTCTCCCGTCGATAGGTCGTGGTGCGATCGATAGCTTTCGAGGAGTTGGCGGTGAAGTAGGAATTGGCCAGGGGGGAGATCGTAGTCGTCCATAAGCCGTTGGAACGGTTTGAGCTGTCCGTCCTCAAATAGGGACTCCATTTCAGTGAGGCCGCTGGCCGTCCATATGTGGAGCATGTTAGGGGTATAATAGTGTTCACGTTTGGGCCAGCCGACCAGCGGCAGCAGAGGAGAGTAAGAAGGTTTCCCTGGTGACATACGGTGTATCTGTTGCATGCATTTGCGTGCCACTGCGACATGTATGGGATATGTGCGCCTCGGCTTGGTGCCTGGTAGTAATAGGCGGCATATTTCTGGGGTGGGCACTCGGCCGGTTGTGGTGTATGTTTCTCCTATATGTCTGCCTGCCGTCCAGTAGGACAGCCACTGTAATTGTGCTGCCAGGAAATAGGATTCGAATGACGGAGCGCCCAGTCCCCCTTGCGTGGTGGGCAGTTGTAACTTCGTTAGTGCTATCCTACGTCTGCCGGATCCCCATATTAACAAACCAAGGAGAGAGTCTAAGTCTCTGAAGAATGTTTTGGGTGGTATTATCGGTAGATTTGTGAAGTAGTAGAGCAACCGTGGGACTATTATCATTTTGGCTATAGCCACTCGGCCGATCGGGGCCAATGGGAGGTTCTTCCAGAATCCCACTGCTGATCTGATGCCGACCAGTGCTTTGCGGTGATTACCGTCAAATATGTCGGACGGAGAGTGGTAGAGACGGATCCCGAGGTATCGAGGGGCCTCCGCACTCCAAGTCACCTTCTGGTCGCCCAACCAGATATCACAAGGGGGGAGATTCGGGTGTAGCGGGTAAACTGTGGATTTGTCCCAGTTTACTTTTAGCCCGGAGGCTTCTGCAAATTCCGTCAGTGTTGTCCAAATAGGCGTGAGGTCCTTGGTAATGTCTCGAACATAGAGGAGAAGATCGTCGGCGTACATGGAGACGCTGTGCACGGTATCCGCTATGGGGATGCCCCAGTGTTCTCCTTCTCGTCGCAGCCGTATAGCTAGGGGTTCTAACGCAAGGGCAAAGAGGAGAGGCGAGAGCGGGCAGCCCTGCCTCGTGCCTCTGTGGACTGCGAGTTCTGGCGATATATATCTCCCTATGCGAATACGCGAGGTGAGTTTGGTATATAGAAGTTGTGTATACGCTAAAAGGATAGGACCGAGTCCTGCTCGTCGTAGGACCGAAAAAGATACTGCCATGTGAGGGTATCGAAGGCCTTCTCGAGGTCAAGGATAATGCAGGCTGCTCTGGGGAACGTGTCGCCCACTTGATCTTGGATATGGAATAGTCGGCGTATATTTTGGGACGTATTTCTGCCCGGGACGAAACCGCACTGGTCCGGGTGAACCAGGGGTCGTAGGATTTGTGTGTATCTGTCCGCTAAAATCTTACCTAGGATCTTACAGTCAGCGGATAACAGCGTAATGGGGCGGTAGGAGGCCATTTGTTGCGGGTCGCGGTTTGGCTTCAGGAAAGTCACAATAACCGATTCCCGGAGGGATCTCGGCAACTCTCCCTTCTCTAACGCCGTTGCCAACATCGTCACCAGGCGGGGGACCAGTAGGGGGGAGATGGTTGTGTAGTATTCTAGGGGGAGCCCATCGAGTCCCGGTGCTTTGTTACGAGCTAGAGCGTGTAGGGCGTGAATAACGTCGGTAGATTGTATCTCTGTATCTAATGCTATTCTGTCAGCCTTCGTGATTCTGGGGATCATCAGTGGGTCTAGAAATTGATCTAGAATGTCCTGTCCTATCGGCTCTGGGCTACGATAAACCCCTGAGTAGTATTGATGGAAGGCCGCGAGAATCTCGTCCTGGGATCGTACCAGATTACCGAGGGGGTCGAACACTTCAGTTATGGGCTTTACTTCGGTGTCTTGTTTAGCTAGCCATGCCAATAATGTACCTGTTTTATCTCGTTCCTTGTGCATCCGAGTTGTGTACGCCCTGAAATTGTACCGACGGAGGTCGACGCAGGCAGTCAGGTACTCTGTTTTGGCTTTGGCCACCTGTGCCGCCGCTTCGTCAGTGAGGTCATTTCGTTTGGTAGCGGTGGCTAGTTGCGTTTCGGCTTTTGTGAGTGCCTGTTCTAACGTCCGTTTTACCCCTATTATTTGCTTGATACATTCTCCCCGTGCCACTACTTTGAAAGTGTCCCATTGCACTAGTGTTGATGACGCTGTCCCTGCGTTGTTAGCGAAGTAATCCTGTATGCTTTGTCCCTGTTCGTGTTTGAAGACTTGGTCTGTCAGGCAGTCCCGTGGTAGTCGCCAGGTGGGGACCGGGGGGTGTGGGGGTCTCCAGTTTAATCGCAAAATATGAGCATCGTGGTCAGAGATGATCCTACCTAGGTAGTCTGTGTGTTGAATTTTGGGTAATATTGCTGTTGAGCATAAGAATCTGTCTAGTCTGACTCGTAGGTTATGTGGTATGGAGTGAAACGAGTATAGTCGAGTCTGGGGATGACGCATCCTCCATGCGTCTGTGAGCGCCCATTGTGTAATCCAGGCTTTAAACCGTTCTGTTTGGTTATGGGCTGAGGAGTGTGCGTGTGGAGGATGAGAGCGATCTAAGGTGAGGTTTAGTGTGCAGTTATAGTCGCCCCCTAATATCCATGGTATGGAAGCAAATTGGGCCAACACCTCTGTGAGGCGATCCCAGAACCTGTCCTGCTCTGTATTCGGGGCGTAGATACTGCCCAAGAGTACTGATTGCCCATCTAGGATTCCCTCTAATAAGGCGTATCTACCCTCCTTGTCCACCACCCGTCGGAGTTCCTGAAATGGGGTCCCTGGTCGCACCCAAATCAGCGCCCCACGTGCGTATGCGGAGTATGACGTGGCACATATGGTTCCGCGCCATTTGGACTGTAGGTTGCCTATCTCGGTAGTGGTGAGATGTGTCTCCTGTAAAAACACGATCCTAGCGTTCTGGCACTTTGTATATGAGTATTTAGCGTAACGCTTGCTCGGTGTGCGGAGGCCTCTAGTGTTGAGTGTTAGAATGCTGATGTCAGTGTTCTGTGCAGTCGTGGCCATATGTTGCTGTTGGTGTGCGTCAGGCTGGCCTGTGTCAGCCGGAGCCTAGCGATCCATGGATCTCCGGTAACGTGTAGTGCACATATGATACGCAATGTCGCCCATTCGCGCGTTGCAGATACCCTTTTGTGTGAAGTTCCATGAGGGGGTGGGACTTTTTGGAACGGGGGTTGTAAACTATAAACTGTGGTCGGGAAACAGTCCCAATACCAAGGACCTATCGCTGTCTGCGATACGTCCAAACCAGCTCTCATAAGTTCTGAGAGTATAACGACATGTTGTGGGGGTGGCAGTGCGTGCGTGCGAGGCAATTCGTCGGTCGGGCCTTTGTAGGATCATTGGGCGTCGTCTGGAGTGCGCTTATTCTTGT
Organism: Calotriton arnoldi; assembly: GCA_963921515.1. NCBI lineage: Eukaryota > Metazoa > Chordata > Amphibia > Caudata > Salamandridae > Calotriton > Calotriton arnoldi. The sequence goes on from CAWUFW010000576.1 coordinate 986,379, forward strand.
TCGTACTATGTATGTTCAGTGAGTGAGCCTTGGTTACATAAGTCTGTGCCGAATTATCTGTCGGATTGACTCATGCCGAGAGAGTGTTCGTTTGCCCATCCAGTAAGGCGTCCGCTGTCTGGGGGGTGACTAGGGGAGGCGTAGTTGAATCTGTTCCAGATAGTGTCCCATCGCTGTCGTTCTCTCCCTCCGACGAGAAAATGTGTGGGGCTTGAGCCGTTTCCTCCGCGAGGGGGGAGTTCTGTAACTCAGTCACTGCTCGCAGAACCTCCCGCCGTTCCTTCATGATTTGCTCCAGGTCCGGGGAGTCTTGGGTGCGCGTCCCAGTTATCTTACTTGTTCCGCTGCGTTGCTGTTTCGGGTTGCGTCTCCTGGTGTGTGGTGGTTTGAAGCCTGGGCCACGTGTGAAGTCTGCCCTGGATTGTTGCGCACAGTGTTGGTCTGCCCAGTCGTGCGCCTCTTCGGCGTTTGTGAAGAAGATGGTAGCGCCATTATGGATAATTTTGAGGCGGGCAGGAAAGAGCAGGGAATATTGTATAGTGTTCACCCGCAAGCGACGTTTGACTTCCAGGAACAGAGATCTTTGTTGCTGCACTGCACGTGCGTAGTCGGGGAATATCATTATCTGTTTGTTGTCGACATGCAAGGGGCCTGCTTGTCTGGCGGCTCGAAGTACCGCATCACGATCACGGAAGTGTAAGAATTTCGCCAGCATCGGCCTGGGGGCGGATCCTAGTGGAGGCTTGCGGGCCGGGACCCTGTGGGCACGTTCTATAGAGAAGAATGCTGTCCGGTCAGCTGCGGGAGTGAAGGATTTCACCCATGTTTCTATGTACTCCAGTGGGTTCGAACCCTCAATTCCCTCTGGGAGTCCCAGCACGCGGATGTTACAGCGCCTTGAACGCCCTTCTAAATCGTCCGCCCGCTCCTCCATGGTGGTCAGACGGCGCTGGACGTCTTGGAGCGCCGTTTGGTGTGCCTTGACGGCGGGTTGTAGGTCGGCCAGCATCTTCTCCCCGTCCTTCACTTTGTCGGCCAGTTTTCGATGGTCATCCCGGACAAGGCTGATATCTGTCGTCAGGGTGCCAAGTCTCTCCTCCATGGACACCCTGGAGAGTTCGATGGCTGCCAGTACCTGATCCAGCTTGTCCGAAATTGATGAGTCAGCTTGAGATGTGGTAGTCTTGGCCCATGTCCTGGTGTTCGGCATGTTCTCCGGTGCAGTCTCGGGTACTGTGGTATGTTGTGAGGCTTTCGGCTTTCCCATTACGGTGATTGAGGGGGGGGTCCCTACGCTGCGAGCCTCGTCAGTGGCAGCACGCTGTTGGTGCGGCTCGGTGCCGGGCTTGTTAGTTCCCCGGGTAACTTGCGCTCACCAGATGCTGCAGGAGGGTTGCAGCGGGTCCGCAAGAGTCTAGGCGGGAAGGTACCTGCGTGCCAGTCGTTCCCCGAGCAGGCCCGCTTCCCTGCAGTCTTGGGAGAGGGCGGATGCTGCCCGGAGGGATGAGACCCGTGTGCTTTGTGCAGGTTCTTTTCAGAGGTCTTAGCGGGGGTCGCCGGCACCCCCCAAGCCGGACTGGGTCTGTAGGTCTATGCAGGCAGGACGTGGGTCACTGGATCACCGAGCCGCCATGTCGAGGTCAGGCATCATCTATCCCAGGTGCGCCCAGTTCCTCTCACCTCTGTCTCCTTGACGCTTTGTGCTCTGATGGCTCAGGTGACTTGGTTGCTCGGGATTAGTCCCGGTGCCTGCCTCGGTCTCTGGGTGCCATTTTAAGGTCAGGCGGCACCGGCCGTGGATTGCTCCATGAGCTGCAGTAGGGTCGGGGGTGGCAATCAGTCGCCACTCACCTCCGTTTCGCTGGCGCTTTGTGTTCTGGTGGTTCCGGTGATTCCGCGGCTCGGTACCAGTCCTGCTGTCCGTCTCAGTCTCTGGACGCCATTTTGAAGTCAGGCGTTCCGTGAGTTGTAGCAGGGTCAAGGGGGTGGCGATCTGCTCCCCTCCTCTGGGTCGCTGGAGGCCGGGGCTCACGGGCTGGCACCCTCCGGTCCCGCTCGGCTGCGGCGCAGGTCTGGGGGTCCATCCGGACAGGATCACCGCGTCCAAAATGGTGGGCCGTCTCCCGCCGTCGCCGCCTGTGCTTGTCTCTGTGTGCCCCCTCGGGGTGGACATCAAGAGTCCCCGATGCCGGGCTGTACCTTCGCTGCCACCCCTGTCCCGGGCCGGTTGGTGCGCGGTACTTGTCTCCGGTGTGGGACTTCGGTTCGATTTCTTCCGGTCTGCCGTCAGGAGTGGGCGAGCGACCATCTTGCCTCCGAGGCTCGGGGTCCCGATATTTTGGTGCTCCGTCGGGAACACGCTCATTTATTGGAGGAATGAGGCACCACAGGGTGTTGTGGACGTTCCTACACCTGGATGTGGGCTAAAAAAATAAATCTAAATCCGTATTTGTAAAGCGCGAACTACTCACCCTTACGGGTCTCAAGGCGCTGGGGGCCGTCGTGGAAATTAAGTGAGCTTTTGCCCAGAGTCACATGGTGCTGAGCTGAGCTGCCGCCAGAGCCGGGGATCGAACCGTGAACCCTGTGCTCCGAAGGCAGCTGCCCTGGCCGCTGCACCACACCTCTCCACCAGTGGTCCATCACAACGCATATAAAAGGGCTGTGTGCTGACCCGATCGCGGAGCCTCAGCAAGACACGTCTGCCATCGCAGCCTGCTTGGCCACGCCCCCAACAGCATCACAGTCATGTGTGTGACCTTGAAAGTTCAAGTTCAGGCAGCTAGATAAATAAATAAAATAATCATAGCTGTGTGGAGAATATGCACTTTTTCGTGGAAACACACAACTTCTGCCCAATCAAACATGTACTCCTGGATCCCTACTTGTGGGCAGAACCAAATCCCCTTTCTTGGTGATTTTCACATAAACGTCTGGCAACAGCTGCGCTGTCAAACCAGACCATGGAAAAATAAACACAATTATCACAGCGGGTTGGCAAGCAAGCACTTTTTTGACGAAGCACACAACTTCTGTCCAATCAAAACGTGTACTCCTATCTCCCAACATGTGGGCAGAGCCAAAACCCCTCTCTTCCATATATCAACATTCAGTACCATTTGACATATAAGATACATAGACACCAGGACCTAAGATGGAAAAAAGTAGTTGTAGATTTCATCATTATTGATACCAAACAAGCAAAAAATATTTAGACGGGCACCTTCCTGTAAAAAAACAATCTTTGATGGCATTTCCCTCTTTCTATGCGTGCTGCAGAATGAGGAAGAGGAAAGAACGAGGAGAAATACAAGTATTTATCCTCGTTGTACCACTCCTACATCTCACCTGGGGAGGCATAGGATTCTGATGCATTCCCAGCTTCACAAAATGTTGTAAATCTGGGGATGTGTCAGGTGTCATGGATGTTGCGTAAAAAACACCCACAGCAACACCCATGGAATGCCTCTTTCACGCAGAGTAATGCTTGAAAGGGGCCCATATTTACAAGGCCATGAAAAGTCACGCAGGGTGGCCTTTTAAATATGGGCAAGTCCATTGCACCGCCGGTGTGTTAAAAAAAGTGACAAACCGTCGGCGCAATGGGCTTGTAAATGAGGCCCCACCAAGGCAAAGAGAAATGTATGAAATTATACTCGTGTTTAAATGAACACTTTGCCCCACAAAGGAATAAAGAGACTTTCATATTAATATTAATATTGCATGCCATAGTGAAGAAGAATTCCTGGATGATTTTGCAAGGCAGTTACACAAACTAGTAACTCACTGTGAATTTCATGAATTCTGTAATGAAGAAGCAATATGATTAATAATTATAGAAAGAAGCAACTGGATTGCATTTAGGACAAAACAATTGAGAGTCACTAGAGTTCTCACAAAGTTTACAGACTGCTTGAACAGAAGTATTAGCTAAAGCAGGAATGAATAGAATAATAATATGAGTACATCAAATGAATATGAAAGTAAATAAAAATCTAGACACAACAAAGAAAATAGGTCAAGAAAACAAACTATAAGTGGATTAATATTTCCTTGTGCAGGAGTTTTCCAGTGTAAAGACAGAAATGTTATGAATGTTGAAAAAAACAAGAGTTTCACATCTATTTGCAAAGCAGGAAGAGCATATAGAACTTCAACAGAAAATCTAAACTATCAATCAATCAGTAGATTTGTAGAGCGCTACTTGTCACCCGCGAGGGTATCCAGGCGCTGGGAGGGTCCATTTGATTAGCCGAATAGCCAGGTCTTCAGGGAATTTCAGAACTCTGGAAGAGATGAGTATGTCCTTAGATGAAATGGTAACTCGCACTATAGAAAAGATATCAAAATAAATACACACTATGCAAGGTGAGTGAAAGATCAAGAGTTGGATCTAACAGAATCATCAGAGAGAAAGAATACAGAATGCTTGTACATGATGGATGGAAAGAAAAATAAGCTTATTAACTTGTGATTCAGAAGTAAAATTACCAAGCATTGGCAAAGCCAAATAGGTCTGGTGTTGGCCTCTAGCCTTCTGGCAATTCTTGTTTTGTCGTGTTATTTGGAAAACATTATTGTTTAGGAAGCTGCCAGGCTCTCATCAATCTAAACAAAAACATTGGCTAAAGGCAAACATTTTGTTTTCACATCAAAAAAGCACACATTATTCCCTGGCAGTGAAGGGAACTCCTCTGTGTGTTGACGTGCTCTTTGTGAAGGAGCAGAAAGCTTTAACCCATAGTGAAGTCAGCCAATGGGTGAAGTGGGCTGACACATTGCCCTTTGATGCATGCTGGGGTGGATGGAAGAAAAAAGTGAATGGACAAAGTCTGGCTGAAAACCCCTATAGGTAACTATGTTATACACAAACAGTTAGCAAAATCAAAAGATCTTGACTAACACAGACTTAAAAAAGCCAATCTGTCTAGCATTGGCTGCCAGCCTCTTGACTTTGGAAATGAAGGAAAGAAAGAAAGAAAGAAAGATAGATAGATAGATAGATAGATAGATAGATGAAGGAAAGATGAAGGAAAAAAGGAAGGAAAGGCAGAAGAGGGAAAGCAAAAATGAAAAATAGAATGGAAGAAAAAAGGAAGGAAAGAAGGAAATAAAGAAGGAAGGCAAGAAGAAAAAAGAAAAGAAGAAAAGAAAGAAGGAAGGAAAAAATGAATACAGGAATAAATGAAAGAAAGAAGGAAAGAATGGAGAAAGAAAAAAGGATATAGAGAAGGAAAAGATGATTAAAGGAAAGAAAGAAGGATGGAAAGCATGCAGAAGGAAAAAATGAAACAAAGAAGAAAAAAGAAAAGGAATGAAAGAAGGACTAAAACAAAAGGTGGAAATAAAGAAGGAAGGAAAGAAAGAAAAAAGAAAGAAGAATCAAGGAAGAAAGTAAAGAAGGACAGAAAGAAGGAATGACAGACAGGTGTTGTGTAGCTCCCACTAATCCGCAGGACCTGCACGTTTGTGGGCAACATAAACCAGTTAGCTCACAGTGCCACCATAAGACCCCCTAACCCAAATAGGGACCGAATGGCTTCTGGCAACCACCGAAAATGACAACCCTTACCCCTCAGGGATCGTGGTAACAGATCTAGACCCCCTTTGTCCGGTCACTCGTGCACTCTTGCTCTCAGAGAAATATACAGAGAATATACAATGGGATGTTTTTTCAATATATGTATTGAACCAACGTTATTCTTGTATAGGATACATGTGCTGCAATAATCAGTAGACAGAAGCATATGAAAGTGATTACGAGCACCAAAATAGTAAATAGCAGGTATACTCTACCATGGTGCTAAAGCAGTGTTAATTTGCAGGTTTATAAGCCAAAGTAGTAATCAGGAGTATTCCTACTATGCAATCCCTACTCTATATGCGTCTAGAGTGTATGTAGGTGTATAGCCAAGAATCCCCCCACAGGATGATTCAACTCAATTACCTGGCAGGAAAGAATGTAGGACCCCGTCTTGGTCACTGTTGGACTTGGCCCTTTTCCCCAGAAATTTTTCGTTTTTCCCCTAGCCGTTTACCATGTATGAAACTCACTCAAGATGGCTGCCACAGGTCCCTGCTACTGCAGAGGGGCCTTACACGCATACACACTAGTAGCCAGGGTCAGGCTGGGACATAGGGATACAGTATCCATTCCGTCCCTGCCTCTGGGCCACATAGCCAGGCATGTAGAAGGTTCCAGAACCTTCCGGGCTGTGGGAGGAGTTATGTTTTGCCGCCTTTGGGAGAGTCACCTGACCTAGGGGTATAAAAGGTTTGGAGGGAAAACTTTCTAGTCAGTTGGAGTCAGTTGATGAGGCACCACTGAACCTGGGAGAACCTCCGCCGGAGTATAGGCTTTAGGGCCTAGGGGGAGACCTACACTACTGCTGCTGACAGGGCTGAGGCCCTGCTGTAGTAAGATAGCTGAGGAACGCCCACCACCCACTGACCTTGCCCAGTGTGAGGGGACCCAGGGAACCACCTTCAGCGTGCGGGGAGGAACATCAAGCACTCCCAGACCACCAACTCATCCCCCCCTCATAAGAAGGAACTTCTGACAGGAAACTTTGACAAGGAACTTATAACAAGGAACTTCTGACAAGAAACTTACAACCCGAAGCGCCTAAGAAGCAACCAAGCTGAAGCAGTCGCAAGACCCCTTAACTTGAGGAGGCCTGACCGTCCAGCAAGGCCTAAAGCCTAAAACTGCCCAACTGGGGATCACCAGGTAAAGCGCCGTACCCTGAAGCGCTAGACCTTCACCCCCTATTCATTTTTGCCTGTTGCTGGGCTGCCCCCAAGTACTTTGCCAGTCAGCCCTGCCCACAGGCTGCTGGTTCACCCTGCGTTCTGTTGCCCCTCAGGTCACTGACCTTATGAAGGAGATCACCGTCGCGGCCGCCGCCGCCTGAGAAGAGGCACCGTGTGGTGAGGTGCGCCGTCGCGCCCTTACCAGGGGAAGCGCTGAGGTGAAGGAAGCCCCTCAGGTGTGTGTGGTGAGGTGCGCCGTCCGCGCCCTCACCGAAGCCTTCAGGGACTGGGCCCTGGGCCCTCATCACCGCCGTCGCGGCCAAAGAATTGCCCCCGCCGCCGAAGCGGCCAAAGAATCATCGCCGCCGCCGAAGCGGCCAAAGAATTGCCCCCGCCGCCGAAGCGGCCAAAGAATTGTCGCCGCCGCCGAAGCGGCCAAAGAATTGTCGCCGCCGCAGCCAAAGAATTGCCACCGCCGCGGCCCAAGAAATCGCCGGCGCGATCTACGACGAGGCCTCCAGGCCCCGCAGACGCCGTTGCCGAGCAACCAGGGGTCGCCGGGCGTGACCCAGGAAGGCCGCGCACCGATTGGGCGCCGGCCCCCAGTCACGCCCCCAGCGCCGAAGGAAGCCCGGGAAGAGCCCCGGCAGTGCAGAGGGAGACGGGGAGCCGGCCGGAGAGGACTGCCGGCTCCCGCTCCCTTCCCCGGCAACCCTGAGCCCCCAACTTCACTTACCTTGATCCCGGGGGCCGGAGGAGGGTGATCCCGGCCCCCGCAACGCGCCGTGAGTCAGTCCCGGAAGCCCGCAACATGCCGCACAGTCACTCCCTGATCCCGGGGGCCGGAGGAAGGTGATACCGGCCCCCGCAACGACCCGCAATACCGGCCAGAAGGCCGAGGCACCCCCGACCGGGCCCCGCCCTACAGAACACGGGCCGGCCCGGAAGATCGCCAGTCGCCCTGAAGCGCGACCAACGACCAACACCGCAGGTGAGCCCTGGAGGCCCCTAGGGCCCATAAGACGCCACTGGGGGCCAGCGGGCCACTATTAACCCTTGAGATTTTAGTCCTACGAGGCGAGGCCCCAGAGAGGAGTGGGCCTGGCCTGAGTTAACCCCTGAGGGACCTAGAAGCCCCAGAATACAGGACATGTTGAGGGATTCCCCACATAGTTCATTCATGTAATGATGATGCCCACAGTATTTAATAATTTATGCCGATGCCTAGTATAATTACTGCCTAGGCCATGGTTTTAACTGTTAAGTCCTTACCACAAGGGGAAAGTGTTTAATTGAGTTGAGCTGAAGTGTACACCGCCAAGAGTTGAAGTATTTTATGTTACAGGTGTACTGGAGTTGCGACGCCCACTGTACTGAATGTGGGTGCGCCTAGATTAATGCAGGCCTATTTAAATGTAACGTGAAAAGCCTTCTTTTAAATAATTGAATATGCTAAAGTGAACTGTATGTTTAGGCCTATGTTTTATTAACGTACCTTGAGATCATTATTAAGTGCTACGTGTAGGAGATAATTCCTGCGGCCTCTTAGTGGCCTACAATGTTGATGAGCTATGCAGCTTTATTTAAAATGTGCACCAGTTGAGTAATATAATGAATTTGAATGTAGATCTGAATTAACCTGCCTTATCTGATGCCAACTTAATTTATTTATAAAAGATCTTGATTTTAAATACAAAAGCCTGGTGTGGTGTCATGTTATTGCGTTCGCATTTGTGAGTCAAAGTGAGAGTGTGCTGCACAACTGCCTTACACATTGCCTTCGCGTGCCTTTCCCGCTTCACGCCATGCTACCGTGTCGGACTCGGTAACCCCGGTTCCAACATTTGGTGTTCAGCGGTTGGATAAGGACTGGTGCTTGTGCAGCACCCTACAGTGACTCAGTGTGTGCCGCAATTAGACACCTATTGTAATGAAAGTGCTAGGAATTCTTTGGTAATTGCCGACTGTGTACATTCCTGCGTTAGACCTGTTACCTACAGTTTAGAACCCCTTCCTTAAATTGTCTGGGACCCCACCTAGGAGGATGGAGTTTGAGTTAGCCAACCTAGAAAGGTATACGGTGACACAGCTCAAGGAGTTCTGCCTAGAGAGGGGGTGGCCGTCAAGCGAGGCGCCAGGAAGGAGGTGCTTCAGAAAGCTTTGAGGGCATGGGTAATGGCCCACCCGGAGGGAAGAGGGGATGAGGAGCAGGGGGAGACAGACAACCCAGGAGAACTGGACCTACTGCGCATTGATGTTAGCCAGAATGTGTTGCCAGGAAGACGTTCCAGGGCAGGCAGTAGGGCGTCAGGGGGAGGTTGTCGGCAGAGGAATTTGAGGACAGAAGGGAGCAGAGGCGATTAACATTAGAACTTGCTAGGATGGAAAGGGAGCGAGAACAGGCAAGGCTAGCCATGGAGGAAAGGAAGCTTGTACATGAGCTTAGCCTGAAGGAACTAGAGTTCCGAGCCTTGCAGATGGAGATGCAAGGCAAAGTGAATGGTGGCAGCATACCTGCTGGGGTTCCACAGGAGCCCAAATTTTATCTATCAAGAGAGGTGATAGCCAGTTTGGGGAGTGATCCTGAAGGGAGTGGTGCAGGGATCTTCCAACCCAGCGAGGTGGGAGAGGTGGAGAATAGCCCAGCTAGGTCCCAGGATAGTGAGCGGGTTGTAGGGCCTCACATCCTATCCATAGGAAGGAGTGAGACGGGGAGGTGTCCCGAGGTGCCCCAACCGCAGTCTCAGGGCCTGGAGAGTTCCATAAGGGAACCCCAGGTTGGGAGCCTAGGCTGTCCCGATGGGCCATCCATGGTAGGGGATCCCCCAGTGACAGGAGAACCCGGGGCGTATGTATTCAGAGCTCCAGGGGTTCTGGGGTCTGCCCAGCCACAGGATTTAGATCCTGGGCTGGGGTGCCAGGTTCAGGGGCTGCCTGACCTGGCGGGAGGGACGTCTGTAAGCAGTGTCCCTCCGGAGCTGACTCCCAGGGGTGCTTCTCCAGGTGGGAGGGTGCTGAACTCTGGGAGGGGGTGCAGAGGAAGGGAGGACTCGCCTCTGGCACCGGGGCAACCTAAGGGTTTAGACCCTGGGTTGGTGGATCGGATGCAGGGTCACGGCCCTGGAAGAGTGAGAGAGTGGTGGTCTGAGGGTGCCCCGCATAGGAGGAGAGGGCGGAACCCCAGAAGGAGAGGTAGGGGGAGGAGAGCCTCGCCCCTGACTGCTGGTCAGCCTGAGGGTGCGGACCCCAGGTGGGTGGACCAGTGGCAGTTTGGAACTGCAAGGAGGAGAAGGAGAGTGGCCAACGGGCCTGGGGCTACTGCCCCCGCTCTGTGAGACCGCAAGGGCCAGAGACATCTGGACGGCCTAGCGCCCGGTCCTGGCTGCAGCCAATTAGGGAGCACCAGTGGGGTGGCTTCGTTGGTCCAGGGAGGTTTGAGAGCGGGAACCACCGGGTTCCAGAGTGGAGAAGGACCTGCAGGACCTTCCTGCAGCTGGGGAAAAGGCCTGCGTCCAAGTTTTCTCGCCCGAAGCAGGGAAGCCCATCAAGGCATTGGTCGGTCTACCCTGGCTTTTGGCTGCGTGGGGGTTGTGTTGGACTTGGCCCTTTTTCCCAGAAATATTTCGTTTTTCCCCTAGCCGTTTTACCATGTATGAAACTCACTCAAGATGGCTGCCACAGGTCCCTGCTACTGCAGAGGGGCCTTACACGCATACACACTAGTAGCCAGGGTCAGGCTGGGACATAGGGATACAGTATCCATTCCGTCCCTGCCTCTGGGCCACATAGCCAGGCATGTAGAAGGTTCCAGAACCTTCCGGGCTGTGGGAGGAGTTATGTTTTGCCGCCTTTGGGAGAGTCACCTGACCTAGGGGTATAAAAGGTTTGGAGGGAAAACTTTCTAGTCAGTTGGAGTCAGTTGATGAGGCACCACTGAACCTGGGAGAACCTCCGCCGGAGTATAGGCTTTAGGGCCTAGGGGGAGACCTACACTACTGCTGCTGACAGGGCTGAGGCCCTGCTGTAGTAAGATAGCTGAGGAACGCCCACCACCCACTGACCTTGCCCAGTGTGAGGGGACCCAGGGAACCACCTTCAGCGTGCGGGGAGGAACATCAAGCACTCCCAGACCACCAACTCATCCCCCCCCTCATAAGAAGGAACTTCTGACAGGAAACTTTGACAAGGAACTTATAACAAGGAACTTCTGACAAGAAACTTACAACCCGAAGCGCCTAAGAAGCAACCAAGCTGAAGCAGTCGCAAGACCCCTTAACTTGAGGAGGCCTGACCGTCCAGCAAGGCCTAAAGCCTAAAACTGCCCAACTGGGGATCACCAGGTAAAGCGCCGTACCCTGAAGCGCTAGACCTTCACCCCCTATTCATTTTTGCCTGTTGCTGGGCTGCCCCCAAGTACTTTGCCAGTCAGCCCTGCCCACAGGCTGCTGGTGCACCCTGCGTTCTGTTGCCCCTCAGGTCACTGACCTTATGAAGGAGATCACCGCCTCGGGCGCCACCGCCGCCTGAGAAGAGGCACCGTGTGGTGAGGTGCGCCGTCGCGCCCTTACCGGGGGAAGCGCTGAGGTGAAGGAAGCCCCTCAGGTGTGTGTGGTGAGGTGCGCCGTCCGCGCCCTCACCGAAGCCTCCAGAGACTGGGCCCTGGGCCCTCATCGCCGCCGTCGCGGCCAAAGAATTGCCCCCGCCGCCGAAGCGGCCAAAGAATCATCGCCGCAGCCAAAGCGGCCAAAGAATTGCCCCCGCCGCCGAAGCGGCCAAAGAATTGTCGCCGCCGCCGAAGCGGCCAAAGAATTGTCGCTGCCGCCGTCGCGGCCAAAGAATTGCCACCGCTGCCGTCGCGGCCCAAGAAATCGCTGGCGCGATCTACGGCGAGGCCTCCAGGCCCGCAGACGCCGTTGCCGAGCAACCAGGGGTCGCCGGGCGTGACCCAGGAAGGCCGCGCACCGATTGGGCGCCGGCCCCCAGTCACGCCCCCAGCGCCGAAGGAAGCCCGGGAAGAGCCCCGGCAGTGCAGAGGGAGACGGGGAGCCGGCCGGAGAGGACTGCCGGCTCCCGCTCCCTTCCCCGGCAACCCTGAGCCCCCAACTTCACTTACCTTGATCCCGGGGGCCGGAGGAGGGTGATCCCGGCCCCCGCAACGCGCCGTGAGTCAGTCCCGGAAGCCCGCAACGTGCCGCACAGTCACTCCCTGATCCCGGGGGCCGGAGGAAGGTGATACCGGCCCCCGCAACGACCCGCAATACCGGCCAGAAGGCCGAGGCACCCCGACCGGGCCCCGCCCTACAGAACACGGGCCGGCCCGGAAGATCGCCAGTCGCCCTGAAGCGCGACCAACGACCAACACCGCAGGTGAGCCCTGGAGGCCCCTAGGGCCCATAAGACGCCACTGGGGGCCGGGGGCCACTATTAACCCTTGAGATTTTAGTCCTACGAGGCGAGGCCCCAGAGAGGAGTGGGCCTGGCCTGAGTTAACCCCTGAGGGACCTAGAAGCCCCAGAATACAGGACATGTTGAGGGATTCCCCACATAGTTCATTCATGTAATGATGATGCCCACAGTATTTAATAATTTATGCCGATGCCTAGTATAATTACTGCCTAGGCCATGGTTTTAACTGTTAAGTCCTTACCACAAGGGGAAAGTGTTTAATTGAGTTGAGCTGAAGTGTACACCGCCAAGAGTTGAAGTATTTTATGTTACAGGTGTACTGGAGTTGCGACGCCCACTGTACTGAATGTGGGTGCGCCTAGATTAATGCAGGCCTATTTAAATGTAACGTGAAAAGCCTTCTTTTAAATAATTGAATATGCTAAAGTGAACTGTACGTTTAGGCCTGTGTTTTATTAACGTACCTTGAGATCATTATTAAGTGCTACGTGTAGGAGATAATTCCTGCGGCCTCTTAGTGGCCTACAATGTTGATGAGCTATGCAGCTTTATTTAAAATGTGCACCAGTTGAGTAATATAATGAATTTGAATGTAGATCTGAATTAACCTGCCTTATCTGATGCCAACTTAATTTATTTATAAAAAGATCTTGATTTTAAATACAAAAGCCTGGTGTGGTGTCATGTTATTGCGTTCGCATTTGTGAGTCAAAGTGAGAGTGTGCTGCACAACTGCCTTACACATTGCCTTCGCGTGCCTTTCCCGCTTCACGCCATGCTACCGTGTCGGACTCGGTAACCCCGGTTCCAACAGTCACCAACTGGGCACCCCTCACGGCGTTGTTCGGTAGCTGCTTGGCGAAACCTCAGCATGCAGGGACCCCTTGATGTCAGCTGAAGTGTCTCCTTTGTTAACCCCCGGAAATGCTTTTTTTATTTATAATAAAAAGCATCCTTGCGATGTATATGCAGATTAATGTAGTAATGGGTATGCAGATAGCCCTGTTGCCCCGTGGATGAAGATAGAACGACATTTGCACAATGTGCGCAAAGGACTTGCACTCAGTGCTCGAGGCATCTTGAAAAAGTTGCGTGAAGCCATATGTGTGAACAAAGCAGTTTCAGAGAAACTTATCAAACATTGTCACACACGCAAATATGTGCGAAAGGTCACAGTAAAATGTCATTGTGCAGAAAGAGGAAAATCTAAGAAAATGTGCAGCGTTGCTACATGGGTCTAACTCGGGCACGTAACACCCACTCCTCATAATAAGGGTCGACCTAAAAGCTATCTAAAAAAGGAGGCCATAAAAATTATAAAATCTAAAACCACTCTAAAATAAACTTCTCAAAAGCATACAGTTTGAAATACCAAGCACGCAGAAAGCCAAAGTGCCTAGAGGTAAAGGGATAGACAGATTTGATGAGAAACAAAAATCATCATTTTGTTGAAAAACAGGCCAAAATGGTTCCCACCAAACGGAATAGCCAATTGTTTATGTGTTCTGAATGGTAGTCGCAACATCGCTGTTGCCAGCAACCACAGGCGACGTTCCCAGTGGCACACCTCGAAGCAGGCTTATAGAGCAAAGGTGGTTCCATCCAGATAGAGCACCCCATGAGCTTATATTCACAGTTCATGTCAGCTGCTGGTATGGTGTGAAATAGCAGCATCAGATAAACAAAGGAATTTACAACAGCATTGGCAAAAGACAGGAACTGATAAAGCAGGAATGTGGCATGTGCTCTCATCTAGTAGAAAGTGTCCTGCTATCACATCAGGCTCTACAAACAAAAGCAACACTAAAGTAATAATAAAGTAAAAACAAAATACTGGCACTGAAGGGAACTACCATGTGTGCAGTAGTGCTCCTTGTGAAAGGGCAAAATGCAGTCACTCAGAGTGAATTTAGTCAGTGCCTGAGGTAGGCTAACCCATTGCTCCATGCTGAATGCTGTAATGGGCGGAAGCAAAATGTGAATGACACAAGTACAGACCCCTGGATGAACAGAGGTGACTGAAAGCCCTTTTATGTAAGCATATTACACATATAATTTAACAACCGCCAGACCTAAAAAGCAGGATCATTAGAAATACAGGTCAGACAACACAGAAGCAACATTCATACTTGACAGTGGAACCACCAGCAATGTAAAGTGTCTTTCTGAATACAAGCTAATGATTAACAAACCTGTGCTACAACTTTCTAACGTAAATGTTTTCCAATGGTGAGTTCACCACCCAATAATTAACTTGGGCAAGTTTGAAGACAAAATCACATATAGGAACAGAAAAATATTAGAAGAAATCCCAGTATTAAAAGAAGAAATGCAGCACCTCGTCTATTGAGCAATATAACGGTGCAAGATATGGGTTTAGTAGCCACAACTTTTAAATTGCTAGAAGGACATGTGTTTTTAAAACAAATTTCCTAATTAATTAAAGGACTTGGTAAGTTACAAACTCTTAAGTAACTGTTTGTCCTGTTGCATAATATCATAAAACAGTACTGATCCATACCCATTACAATAAAAAGTAGAAGGAGACTACATAGTTTACTGGAACAATAATAATTGAAGTAGTATCAGAGCCAACACCTTGGGCATCCACAATCATAGCAGTGTCAAAGGGGTGCTGATAAAATCTGCATCTGTGTGGATATGAGAATATCAATAACAAACAAAGAAAAGAGAGAGGACATTAAGCACCACTGCTAGACACACATTAAAATCTTGCTTAACTGGAACAATAGTTTTTTTCAAAATTGGATCTTTGAGTTGGATCATTGTCAAGCTACATTACTGTTTTATCAACCCATTTCGACCTTTTCCAAAACAAAGACTCAATTTGAGATTTAACCAACGACAGAAATCCTCAAAGAAATAATCATAAAAATAAGAAAATCAATAAAAAGTAGTCCAAATTACAGTGATGACATTCCTATTTTTTGGTGAACTCAAAAAGAGCATGACGATGCCTTGAAAGTTGTATAAACAGGACTCATGGAATCAAGTTTTGCATTAATTGCTGAGAAGTGTGAATTTGACAAAAGGGAACTAAGGTTCTTATGCATATATTATAAAGCAAAATGATGCACCCTGACCGTAGAAAATTACTTCATTCTGGAAAACTATAATACTATGATGTATTTGATATTCGGTCTTTTTAGGTCTCGCCTAGGCAGCGCATGCGCTGTCTCGTCGAGAGATGCTGTATACAGTATAGTGGGGGAAGCTCCGCCCACTTTCCGCCTATCTTTTTGATTGGCCGAATTCCTAAATGCTGCAATCTGATTCGTTTTCCTCAACTTAATCCCGCCTCCTGACTGCCATGTCGTCATTTTTCTCCTTCCATAGCTATTGTCCCCTTTACTTTTAAAACTGTTTTGTTCCCCTGCCTCCCCCCGTTCCCTCCCACAGTCCATCACTTCTCTGCCCACCGCAACCCCCCCACCCACTCCTGTTCCTGCCTTCTTCGACGACCGCAGTTTTATTTACAATGCAATAGGACTCGCGTAAATACGAGTCCTATTGCATTTGTAAATGCTTTTTTGCCCCTCTGATTGGCTGGCTGCATTCGCACTCTATTTTGCCTGACCTAGACTCTTGCATGCGCGCAATGCTATACATCGTACGCATGCGCGCCAAAAGTCTGCCTCTGGCTTATTTATTTGTGTTTTCGCGGCGTCCACTTCAGGGACACCGCGCTCTGTTTTTTTTTTCTAACTTTAACACTGAGCGCAGCGCCCGCATAAAGGACACCGCGCTCGGTGTTAAAGTTAGAAAAAAAGTGCGTGCTGGTTATTGTTATAACTTGGTGATATGAACGCACACTTGTTCTTATGAGGTAGGCGAACCGTGTGTGTGAGCGGAGCCTGTCTGCCTGCCCGCGACCGGCTGGAGGTGCAGTGTACTTGTGCAGGACTGTGCCCACCGGAGCACATTGAGTGGTCCTGGGCAGAGGAGCTTTCCTCCATGCATGGCGAGGCGCTGGACCTGGCATGGGTCCGACCCCGGACAGCAGAGGTGGAAGTTGCAGTCAGAGGTTTGGCTCCGATCATGCTGCATCAGTGTTTGCAGACGTGCAGAGGGGAAGGGGGGTAAAACTCGGGGCTCAGGGCTTAATGTTTAATGTGAAATGGCAGCGGGTGGTAGAGGCAGTGGTGTTACGTGTATATTTCTTAGTAGGATGAGTAGGTGAATGAAGGACTGTGGAGGAGGGGTGGGATGGGCGAAGGCAGTACATTGTGTAAGAAGGAGCTGGGGAAGTAGGAGGTGCGTGTGTTGAGTTTTTATTTAATGTGACTTGTTTAAGCCAAGCGTGTGATGTTGATCGAGTGCAAACCTCTGGCGATCGTGTACAGACACACATATTTTTTCAGCTGCACTGATGTTTATGAGTGCCGATAGGGTGGTTGTCGGCGCGTGATCCTCGTCCGCAGCAGCAGACACGCAGCCAGCGCCCCTCTCTGAGGTCAGGTGATGCGGCAGGCAGGGCTGCTCGGGAGGAGCGCTTGAGGCAGGCTGGCACGGTGTTTTATTTTTTTTAATGCAGATTTCTATAGCGCGAATTCTACCTGAAGGTATTGGAGTGCTTTACAGGAGCTCCGGTTACGTTACACAAGGGCACATTCGGGCACGGGGAGATTATGTGATCGGCAGGCAGGGCTGCTCGGGAGGAGCGCTTGAGGCAGGCTGGCACGGTGTTTTATTTTTTTTTATGCAGATTTCTATAGCGCGAACTCTACCTGAAGGTATTGGAGCGCTTTACATGAGCTCCGGTTACGTTACACAAGGGCACATTCAGGCACAGGGAGATTATGTGATCGGCAGGCAGGGCTGCTCGGGAGGAGCGCTTGAGGCAGGCTGGCACAGTGTTTTATTTTTTTTAATGCAGATTTCTATAGCGCGAATTCTACCTGAAGGTATTGGAGTGCTTTACAGGAGCTCCGGTTACGTTACACAAGGGCACATTCGGGCACGGGGAGATTATGTGATCGGCAGGCAGGGCTGCTCGGGAGGAGCGCTTGAGGCAGGCTGGCACGGTGTTTTTTTTTTTTATGCAGATTTCTATAGCGCGAACTCTACCTGAAGGTATTGGAGCGCTTTACATGAGCTCCGGTTACGTTACACAAGGGCACATTCAGGCACGGGGAGATTATGTGATCGGCAGGCAGGGCTGCTCGGGAGGAGCGCTTGAGGCAGGCTGGCACAGTGTTTTATTTTTTTTTATGCAGATTTCTATAGCGCGAACTCTACCTGAAGGTATTGGAGCGCTTTACATGAGCTCCGGTTACGTTGCACAAGGGCACATTCAGGCACGGGGAGATTATGTGATCGGCATGCAATACATATAAGATCCTAATGGCGAGACCGATTGGCATTGCCAATGCTTGTTTAGGAATGGCGAGTTATTGTGGTCTCTACATTTCACAATTGACAATGATAAGTGCAATGCTACACGCATTACCTTAAAAGGGCATATCTTCAATTGGAAAAAGGAAACTGACAAATCCTTCAACAAAATAAAAGGGGAAGTTGTGTGTGTAAAGTACCTGGCCTACTTTGATCCTAAATTGTGCACATGTAGATGCGATTTCTGTTGAACTGGGTAATGATATTTGCACAGAAAAAACCTGGTGAAGTTTCAATACAGTATATTTCATGTGCAAGTAGACATTTGACAAAAATTGAGAAAGCCTACTCTCAAACAGAACCTTCAGTGGTAGTGGGGGCATGTGAGCATTATCACCTATATTATGGCATATCGTTTACAATCTTCACAGATCACCAAGCACTACTTACTATATATGGAAACCCAAAAGCGAACAAATTACCAAGAACTGAAAGGTGAGGAATAGAGCTGATGGACTATAATTAGACTATGATTACAAGATTGTTCCTAAACCAGCAGATACGATTTCACCTGACCAACTGCCAGCATGTGAAGACAGTGATAACTGACAGAGGAATATATTATTGTTTTTTAAAACAAATTAATTTATTTATTTATGCATTTTTATATATCGCATACTTTACCCGAAGGTGTCAGAGCGCTTTACAAGAGAACCAGTTACATTACATAAGGACATCAGAACACATGGATTACATAGAAGATACGAAACAGATATATGCGTCTAAACGCAAAACAAGTAGATATAATCTGCCAATATTAGCGGGAAGGAAGCACAAAGAATATTGGCAGGGAGTGAGCGCGAAGAATATCGAAATAGGATAAGGATATTACATAGCATAGCATTATAATGTACAAATATACAGAGACTAGACGAAGGGCAGTATATGACACGATATACGATGGAAGTATACGATGATCTATTTGAATACAAATAGTGGACCTACATACTTGGCAGTCCTTTTGACTGCAGCCATCAGGGACTGTGGCTCGCACGCCTACATTATTCAGGTTGTGTCAGACACATATTACAATAGATCCTCGACTAGACCTTCAGCAGTTTTTGTGCCCTTACTGGAAGGGAGAGCCTCCAAAATGGCTGAAGATGCAACACAACGAAACCTGCTTAAGACTATACAGATAAATAAATGGAAGCATGCAAATTCTGCAATACATTTTCAAAAAATCGTGAAAATGATAACTTATGAGCAAATGAATTGTCAGTCTCCGCAAAATAACTATTATTTAGAGGAAGATGAATTTCAATACCGCACCTATTGTGATAGAAAACAGTTGACCTTGCTCATGCAAATCACAGAGACATTGTAGCTAAAAAAAAATCCAATAAGAAAGTATCTACCTTCCATCTATTGCTTGATGAAATGATACAATCTTGCCATCTGTGTCAAACCACCGGGAAGCATAACCTGCCTGAAAAATGGATACTGTCATATCTCCCTGAACATGTTTGGACTAATATGGCGGTACGTTTGATGGACCGACAGTCCGGTCATTATTTGTTTGTCCTTGTCGCTGAACATTCACATGTTCCTGTAGTTCAGCAGGTTGTGTCACCTTCTGCCACATCTGTGATTGCCTGTTAGATTAAATATTTGCTGAATCACGAACATGAAGCACATTTCCAGCAGACAATAGAACACTGTTCCGTGGCCTGGAATTTCAACGTTTTATGCACTATAAGCAAGCAAGCTAATGGCATGGCTGAAAGGTTCATGGCTGCCATTAATAAATCAAATCAACGCTACGTTCTAAATTGATGCCTATCACATTATACCAAGTAATCTACCATGTGCTACATGCTTACAGATCAATGCCACACGCTGCAATAGAAAAGCCTTCTTCTAGACAAACCAGATTCCTGCAAACTCAATGTGACTATAATCTTGAAAACAGTATTGTCTTAAAAATGACCTGAAGGAAAAACAAAAAATAATTAAAGAATATGCTGACGCTACAAGGCATGCAAATGATTCAACTAACAGAGATTGGGAACAGGTGAAACAACCACAAGTGAGGAAAAATGATGCCCTCCCTGGAAGTACTCCACTGAATGTAACTCAAGTTAAAGGAACCATTTTATCAGCACCTCCCTCACAAACATTTATTTCTCAAAGTGAATCACATTTCAAACATGTGACATATCCAAAAAGATATATGTTTCCAGCCTGAATTTATCAAAGGAACATTGACAAAACACGCAACCCACCAGACAGAAAAACAGAGCGACATTTCATTGCAAGTCGATCCCAGTTCAGAAGCTAAAGATATTACACATTACAAAGTCACAATAGTAGCAGGTGACACACCTGCTCATCGATCTGCAAAAGTCAAATGCAAGCCACAAAATGTAACTGAACAGAAATAGTGTAGTTACGGAATATTAATGCTTGTCTTTCTTTTCTTTTAATTTCTATTCTTCTTTCTTCTCTAGTCTGTTGTTACATATTCTCCTCTGTTCGGTTAATCTATTATTGTAGTGTTCAGTATCACCAATATCAGACACTATTCCTTTAAAATAAATGCAAGGCTAGATACGGTCCTTACTGAGATGTCATGTTTAGAACATAATCTTTTAAAAGTATGCCAGTTGTCATAGGGAGATAAGAAAGCATCATTGCTGTGAATCAGTTTACGAAGCATACCTCAATGTAACACCATATTGATAATGACTGTATGCATTATTCGACTGTAACCCATAGAAACAAACTTGCAGCTGAGTATGATACTTTTAAGGCTGCATCTATTTGTCCATCACTGTGGACTGCAAGCTCAATGGAAACATTAAATGAACTGACAGGTTACCTAAACTGAGACCACTGAGAATTCCTTTTTAAATGACTTAAATGAATACAGTCTTAATACTGCATTTGATTCTTTACTTTAGTTATGCAATGGCTCTTTGAAATCTGAATATAAGGCCAGCATGATAGATGATTGTTGGACCTTGCCCTTTTGACAGGTTCATCCCCAAACCTTTTGCTGTTTGCCTCCTATTTTTCTGACCTGTTTTGTTGGCTTTAGGACTCTGGGCACTTTACTACTGCTTGTGTAAATTGTGATTCAGATTAGTTATCCATGATTGGCATATTTGATTTGCTGGTAACTCCCTAGTAAAGTGCACTTAGTGTGCCAGGGCCAGTAAATCAAATGCTACTAATGGGCTTGCAGCACTGGTTGTACCACCCGCATAAGTAGCCCTGTAAATGTGTCTTGGACCTGCCACTGCAGTGTCTGTGCGCTCAGTTTTCAACTGCCCTGTCAATCTGGCAAGTGCACCCACTTGCCAGGCCCTAACCTTCCCTTTTCTTACATGTAAGGCACCCCATATGTAGGCCCAAGGTACCCCCATGGGCAGGGTGCAGTGTATTTGAAAGGTAGGGCAGGTACTGGTGTGTGTTAAATGTCCTGATAGTGAAATACTGTGCATTTCCTTTTGTCATAATTGAAAGGCTGTCTGTCCCATCATTGAAGTTGCATTGTAACATCTTACAAGTGTAACTTTCAATTGGGACAAGATAGAGATTTGGAGTTTAGGCTCTCTGATTTCAGAATTTAATAACACACCTTTTAGTGAAGGTGGTTTTTAAATTGTGTGTTTGACAATGCCACTTTTAGAAAGTGGGCATTTTCTTGCTTTACCATTCTGTGTGCTTCTGCTTGTTTGTGTAATCACTGTCTGGTTTTGGAGTGACATGAGTTGGGGATGTGCATTCACTCTAGACAGTCACAAGGGGGGTTGAGGTGTGTCCTGCCTTTCCTGGATGACTCATAGCCAGGCTGAATAGACCTGGTCTGCATTCGAGTGGTGGGAGGAGTTTTGCTACCACCTGAATAGGCTGTGCCTCCTTTGCACAATGTTGTCTCCACCCCCTGTGGTCAAACTGGAGCAGGGAGGACAGATCTGGTGTCTTGTGGATTGTTACCTGCCTTGTTATGTTGGCCTAGGCCTGGCTGCCATGCTGCTTTTCTTTGCGCACGTTACACTGAGCCGGGCCTTCCTCGCCCTTTGCTCGTGCCAAGTTCTTTTGCACTGTCTGCATTTTCTGTTGTTCACCTTTCTGGGCTCAGTCTGCACAAACATGTACAAGGTCGCATAACAATGTATTTTGGTTCTTCCTGATATGGCCAGTCTCGCGCACCCAGACATAACATTAGGTGCAATTGCCATGAAGAATTTGGTATGCTTTTAATACTGTGGTTTACTAGCGCTTAAGACACTTGGAGAAATCCCTTTCAGTGAGAAGAGCTATGATGTCCTGCTGATGTAATTCTGCATCTAGAGACTGAGGTATGGGGGTTCGCTAGTCAAAGCCCAGAGGTCTTCTATTATTATAATAAACTATCTTACTGCAAGGGGAGGGTGGTAATGTTATTTATACGTTTATCCACTGAGCTCTGAGATGCTTTCCCCGTTTGTATTCTATGGAATTGTAACCATGCTGCTTATATTAGTCATATGCATTATGCTATTAGTACTGACACGTGTACTGTACATTAGAGCACGTAAGTTGGAATAAACATTTTAACCTATCCAGTGTCTCTTCTTACGCACCTTGTGGACAAGTACGAGTGAGTGACGAAAGAGTGTTCTTGCTTCTGTGAGTCCTGAGATAAAGATACCGTGTTCTGGGTTGTCCAAACATTAGTACTTGGGTGCTAATGGGATGCTAAGCTAGTTGGGTTGGGGTTTTTGGGTGCTACGGTATGTGGTGGCAAACCACTGTATTCCGGGGTCCCATTTTCCTGTGCATAGCTCTGTGTATGTGCAGAAACCTTATGACATGGCGCGACCACCGTGGGGCAGCTTATCTGCGAGACGCTTGAGTAGTACTTGTGCTTGTCCACAAACCCCTCGCGTACGCTTCCGGATGCGTATGTGACGGTGATGCCTCCTATATTGAATGTTTTATAGGTTCTTTCAAGCTTGATATTATTAAAAAAGGTTAGTTAATAGACCCATTTTTGTGCTCCCTGTTAGGTTGTCGAATATAATTGTTTAGTCATGGCTGGTGTGGCGATAGCTGCACATAGTCGAGGAGCACTCCGAGACCACTTAGCTGTGTATGGAGTGCCCGATACTGGGGTCGAGTTGGTCTTTGTGGTTCAAGCCGATGCGGCTTATCACTTTGAAGTGTTTTACACTTGGATCACTTTTGAAGCGGTGGATGCAGGTGATAAGCTGTTTCATGAATATAAGCCCACCGCTGTTCCTGCTGCCTATCGACCCTATACTGTTCTTGAAGTGCCTCTCACGGCTTGGCAGCACCGTGTTTGGTTCAATGGCGCCCTACCACAACCAACTACCGCAGTTCGTTTAGGCCCCTTATCAATTCAGGGGGCCACTTGGCCTGTATTGGCCGGGTATACCCCGCATCCAAATTATCTGGCATTACCGCTTGCGGAACTGCGCACTATGCATACCGAATTGGTGCGAGTGCATCGAGCCTTGGTGACATACGTTACAGGTAGCCTCCATGGAGCTGCTCCTGTAGTCGCAGGCCAACCAGCTATTGCAGCTGGAGTGACTATAAGTCCTGTCATGGTAAATTCTGTGATGGGCAAACGTCCACAAAATAAGGACGACTATCCTTACTGGCTTGCAGAAAAGTTCGATCAGATAGAAGCAGTGTTTCCACATACATCCCCAGTAGATAAACACCGCATCCTCACGATAAGTTTGCCAAAAGACATAATCCCCGATTTGACATCATGTGAAAACTGGGGTAAGGTATTCGCAGCAGTTTATTCAAAATGTTTTGGAACTCCTTCCATGACGGTTCTACCCTCTGTAATTAAAAAAGTACAGGATGAACATGGCCCTGAAGCGGCTGTGGAATTAGGGATGAGACTAGTGGGAGTGTTTGATGTAGTAGCTGAGCTGATCCTTGGAAATGTCAAGGGCGATGCTATGAACTTTCAAGTAGCGAATGCTTTGGCTTTGGTCCCAGAGTTGGACAGGCCTCGCGAATTACCGAAAATAATAGCCCGGGCTTATAAAACAATTGGAAGAAATAGCCTAGGCAACAAACCTTTTGTAAAAATGCAAACTCAATCGCAAACACAAGTTATACAAACAAAAAGTGCATCTGAGAAAGATGATAAACCGGTCTTCACTAAAAAAGTTGGAGACAGAAAAAACAGGGTAAGCAACAAAAGAAGCCGGGGTCGAGAGGCGCTTCCCCAGTTTCGGTTTCTTCTGAACGTACTTATGATTTACGTGATAGGTCAAGGATTAAATCACCAGAAAGGTTTCAGAGCTCTGATACGCGTTCTCCTCGTTCTTCACAGGCCCAGACGTCGTCACAGGCTGGTGGAGGAGGACGGCAAGATAGAGGAAGGGGCCGAGAGGCTCCCCAGGAGCGAGACCAACCTCGACAACAAGTCAGAGGGAAAGCAGAAGATTTTCATCTTCCTCGACCGCAATTTCAGAAGAAAAAGGTTGCCGCTGTCACAGCGAAATATGCCTCAGACCGTGAGAACGAGACTCCAGAATTGGACGTGGGCAGTGACCCTCCTAGACAGCGCCGCGGAAGTTACCATAGTGCGGGAGGCGCTACGTCCTCATATGGAGGCGACAGCAACTGAAACATTCGTTACTGTAGAGACAGCTGACACGAGAGTGGCACCCCCTGACAGACTATATAATATAGTCATACAAATTGAAGGTGACATACCGCGTGAAATAAAAGGGATTTTTTGGGAAAATCTAACCTCTTCATATGACATTTTGTTAGCAGAGGTGGATTGGCCACCCCCATTCGTATTAGCTGCACATAAAGGAGAGGAGGTAATCCTTCCAAGCTTTTCAAGGCATGTCCCAAAAGACAAAGCTGAAGCACTTGCAGCTGAGTGGGCTGTGTACCTGGCACCAGCGTTATACCGCAACCATGTGGGATGGGATGAAGAGTCACCTCCCCATGCAATACCTTTGCGGTCACTACCGCAGCCACAACCCCAATATCCCATCAAACGGCAGGCAAAAGGCCCCGTCTCCGAAATTCTGACACAGTTGGAATATCAGGGAGTAATTGAACCATGCGTATCACCTATGAACAATCCCCTTTTCGTGGTTTCTAAACCCGATGGATCGTACCGCTTAGTTTTGGATTACCGGCATTTAAATACTCATTGTCGGAACTTTGCGGTGCAAAATACACACAGTTCTGCGCTTGTAGACAGTCTTGTTCGTAAAAAATACAAAACGACACTTGACCTTTCAAACGGTTTCTACACGCACAACCTAGCCCCGGAGAGTGGTCAATGGACCGCATTCACATCCGGTGGTAAATTATTCCAGTTCCGGCGATTACCCATGGGCTATAAAAATAGTCCGGGTATATTCGCCGCCCGTGTTGTTTCTTTGTTAAATGACATTGATCAAGACGCATGTTCGTACGTTGATGACATCTATCTGACAGACGACGAGTTATATCAGCATCTGTCCCGTGTGGACCGCATTATTCTTGAATTTGCGGAGCAGGGTTACAAATTTAACTTTGCTAAGTCACACATTGCTGAATTTACTGTTCTGTTCTTGGGCTATGAGCTCAATAACGAAGGTAAGGGCTTAGCCCCCATTTCTTGGAAAAATGTGCACATTTGTGCCCCCCAAATACTCTGAAGAAACTTCAGTCTTTGCTGGGTTTCTTGAATTTCGGGCGTACTTACATTCCCGAATATGCCCAGCGTATCAAGCCTTTGTATGCTTTGATACAACCTACTTATTCAAGGTCTTGCTGGCTGCCTGAGCATACCTCAATTTTGCAGTCTTTGCAGACAGACCTATTGGAGTCTAAATATCTTTTGACTCGTGATAACCACACAAACCTGGTGATTAGAATAATTCCGGGGGCGGTGGGATTCACCTATTTAACCTTTAATGAAGGTGATACAGTACCTATCGCATACAAGTCACATCTGTACACTTCCGCTGAATTGCGCTTTACATCTGTTGAAAAAGTTCTGACTGCAGTGCAAATGGCGATTCTAAAAGAACGCGCACTGGCACAGGGTAAGCGAATTCTGGTGGTAACACCCTGTCCTGCCCTAGAGGCAGTAACAAAGGCAAGTGTACCGAACTCAAAAGCAATGCATCCCCGTTGGATACAATGGGCTACATCCTTGACGTCTTCGGACGTCACTTTTGTATTTGATTCTTCTCTTCAGACTCAGGAGTTTTTGCAGTATGAATTCGTTCATCCTCCTCCTTTGTTTTTACTACCGCTTGAGGATTACAAATGTGTGATCTACACCGATGGTTCGGCGCAACCGGCCACTGGGTCCAAGCACGCTTATTCAGCTGCATGTGCTATTGTTGCGGGTTCCTTTGTGAATGGAACGTTCAAATCCTCTGTAGTGCATACTCGCACACTTGGAGATAGTACCGCACAATTGGCCGAGCTGCATGCATTGCTACTTGCGCTTGAGTTTGCTTCTCAGGATGAGACCACTCTTATTGTATGTGATTCTTTTTACTGTGTACAATCTTACAATGACAATCTGTTTTTCTGGTCGAAAAACGACTACAAGGACGCAAAAGGGAGCACAATCAAGCATAAAATGCTTTGGGTTCGAGTGGCAGAATTGCAACAACGTCTGCCCCTCACACAGGTGGTTCACACCTTAGGCCATCAGCGGGTGGGCGCACACGCTATTGGTAACGATCTGGCAGATGAAGCTGCCCGTTCAGCAGTAGTCACGTGTTCAGTAGCAGCGGTTACCAGGTCCATGTCTAAAATAGACCCTGTTATTTTAGCAGCTATAGCTGCAACCAAGGAAGGTGATAATTACCCTACAGGTTTCCCTTCCAAGTATTCTTACAAATTAAGTCCCGATCAGGTTCCTTATGTAACTATACCTGACGTTGGAGATCGGCTGATCCCCAACGCGGACCGCAGGAGTGCCTTGATATCAGCTGCACACGAAGGCATGGCTTCTGCTCATGCAGGTGTGTCAGCTACGGTTTCCATCTTGCAGCAGCGTTATTGGTGGCGTGGGTTATATAAAGACACCCGTGCTTTTGTGCTTTCTTGCGACGTTTGTCAACAGATTAAGCCTTCCACGGTAACACGTCCACCACAAACACCGCTCTGCATTGCTAACAGACCCTTTGGGTGTGTTTACTTGGATCACTGCGGTCCATTCTCATCAGATACTGCTTATAAATACATCTTAGTGGCAGTGGACTCGTGCACACGGTTTCTCTGGGTCTGGCCACAACGGAGTGCTGACGCCCGAAATGTAATCAGGGATTTGCGTGTCTTTGTGGGAATTTTCGCATGCGGCACCTTCCATTCGGACCAAGGTCCAGCGTTTGCCTCTAGGGCTTACAAGGATGCAATGGCTTCGCTTGGGGTGCGGGTGAAATTTTCGTCTCCGTATAGGCCTGAGGGCAACTCTATCGTTGAACGAATGAACCGTGACTTAAAGCAATCCTTAACAGCTAGGGTTTTAGGTACTGGCAGGAACTGGCTGGCCCATTTGTATACCGTTCAGCGTGCACTTAATAATCTCCCTAGAAGACCTCTGGGTGGGCGGACCCCATACGAAATGCTCTTTGGCATAAGAATGTTTGTGCCTGACCTTGAGGGTCCAGACATCGCGGCGCAATCCGCCAAGTTTGATGTAGATAACCATTCTGCTATGTTACAGGACTTACAAGAAGCCCGAGACAAACTTGCAACTACACATTTGCCTTCAGCCACAGATCCTGCGTTGCAGATTCCGGTAGCCGGCTGGCTTCCGAAAGTTGGAGAACTGGTTCGAGAGAAGGTTGAAAACAAAAAAGAATTTGGCCCCTCTTTTCGTGCACCGGTTCCAGTTCTTGGCCTGAAGGGAACACGTACAGTCATTTTACCACCGCTTCCTGGTCGCAAAGAGAACAGATACATCTCAGTTGAAAATGTCAAGCTACAGCGCCTGGCCGATCCTGAATAGTGTCACACCAGCGGTCTCTTGTCCTGCCATTTATCGGACATATGTTCATAGTCCATCTACACGAACGATCGCTGATGCTGTAATTGAGATGGTTGATTTGCCTGAAACTACGATTGATCCCCAACTCTCCACCAACATCGACGAGGACGAGTATACTTATCCTGCATCTGAATCGGTGGCACATCAACCCACAACGCCACTAAGCCCGACTCGTTATTCCTTTGATTCGGATTCTACATCTTCAAAAGTTCCATCCAAGTTCAGTATTTTTATATCCTGGTTTAGAGACAATTTTTTGATTCCCCCTGGACATACCTCTGGTTGGTATTTTTCTTGATATTTTTGTTCATGTCCATTGGCTTTGTCACAGTGTTTTTTCTACTAATCAATGGTCACTATTTACCTGAACGCTCTGCTGTAGACTATGTTTCTGGAACTTTGGCTCCTCATTCCTCGTCTCACATCATGAAGCGTGACCACACATTTGTGAACATTTCAGCTTTCCCCGTTGCTGATGGCATCGTATGGGATGCAGTGAACTATCAAATCCATGGTCCGACGGAAATTATTAATGTACCTAATGTCCTTCGTGTTTCAATGGGTGATGTAGTACAAAATAATATTCATTCTGATGATTGGGATGTGCATGCCGTTGAAGCATTGTTTGCCGATTTAAAATATTATGCATCTTTTAATGCTGAAGATCTATATATGAATTCTGCTAATTATGCCGATTTGTATTGTTACCAACATTGGGGTAATCATTTTCTTCATAAGCCCAGTGCCCTGCGAAGTTCTGTTAACTTCACCCAATGGGAACATTGTCCAAACCCCTTGCCAGGTAGCTCTCAAACTCTTCGAAATAAGTTTAATTATTTTACTGATTTTAATCGGTCGAACCCTGCATCCTATTATTTTAGACTTAATAACACATCAACTCAGAAAATTATGTTGACACACACCAAATTGCTTTATTCAGGTTCCTTTCTGAGTGCCCTAGCTGTGGGTGGTTATGAGTACTGGGATAATACAGTGGATTTAAAATCTATTTGGGGCTCCAAGCCATGGCAGGTACAGGGAACCGAGGCGTTGCATCGTGCTTGCCTCATCCCTACCCAAATTATGTTCCTAAATGCTTCCATCTATCAGACTACATGTTGGGGCTTAGCAACCACTAAACAATTGAATACGCCATCAATACCATCCCTGTCGAGTTTTCCAAATGAAAGCTCACGATTCAATATGTCCCTCGTGTCCCTGCAGGCAATGTTACAAAATAATTCGTTTAATGTTTCTGAGCTGGTTCAGTCACCCTGGTTAGTATGGCCTATATCATCTAATGCATGTCAAATGCGTTTTCATGATACTGGTGCTAGCTACACACAGAATAGGCCTGATCCGAGGTTTACTGATGCCCGTACTGTCACTACATACTCTGTTGGTAAATTATGCAGACAATGGCTGCAACATTCGTCCCTTGATTCTGTTAAACAACATTTGTCCCTCCTTACAGGCAATATTGATCTGTCCGACTTTGTTTTGGGACCTCGTGGTCCCCGACCTAAAAGATTCATTTATGAAACATATAATGAACTCTGGAAGCTATCACAAATGGAAGCTGCTTCCCGTCTTCGGGAAATAGATCAAGCAAATATGGAAAAGGTGCTCGCTGTTGTTGACAATAGTATTAATACCCTGTCTTCTCGCATTTACACTTTAGAGAATATTGTGTCCTCTGTTGTTGATATTGTACAAGATGATGTTTCTGTGTTATATCATGGTCAGAATCAATTGCGCTCAGTTATGCAGTTTGCATGGACTTTACAAACGCTCAAGTTAGGTAAAGTGCCTTGGCATTTTTGAACACCTCTGCCTTATTTCTACCTTTTAACTTAACTGACAAACAGCAATTTATGTCCATGAAGGATGCAACTTACACTCTATTACATATCGAAAAGGTGGATCCTTTGCCTTTCTCTGTTGCAGAACTCGATTCTGCTGTATGGCTAGTTCATGGGGTTATCGTTTTACCTTTTTCCTTGTTTGAATTTGACTCGTGCATGAAACATTATCCTGTGGGCCGTTACCGGCCATTGGGCAGTGCTTTCCTGCATGAACTCTGGTCCTTGCCTTTCATGTATAAATGCCTTCGGGACGGCAAGGAAGTCTTTCTCACGGGGGAGTACTGCGACTCGACTATAGGTCATTCGCTTATTTGTAAACACATTAAATTGCATGGCTCATGTAGCGTTTCCTCTCCTAATCTTGCTTGTGTGCTGAAAGGTATTCCTGCTCCTGTTATTTCACCTACTTTCACTCTCCTTTCCAATGGTAGTTATTTACTTTTAAATAACGAAAACTGTTGTGGCCTGCAGGCTGGCATTCCTTACATTGTAACAGTTTCGCACAGGGTTGTCTGCTGCAAAAATGTGCTTTTTCCTCCCCTCATGGCAAGGTTGATATCTCTATTTGGCCTTCCATCCCTACCATGGAAGCAGATTTCAATAGACTGAGCAGAATAAAGGCACTATTATTAAACGAGGAAGTTATGCTCACGTCCGCCCGGGAGACATTCATTCTCCAGGTGGCGAGTACCCACAGTGAAATACAGGCCCTTTTAAACACTAATCTCCCCCAACATTTTGGGGAGTTAATACATCGTATTTTTAACGCATCTAACACTGAAGGCCTAGTACACTTTTTTAAGGTCGTTGGGTCGGGCTTGGTGTCCTCCTTCCAGACTATTTTTGGTGTCATCCCGGCTTTCATACATTCTATATTTTCCAGTGTCTTTGGCGGTTTCCCATTGATCCTCGCTTTAGCGGCCGGTGTCTTGCTCTTAATTTGCTTTCTGCACAATGGCTGCTCCCCGATGGGACCTGCTCGATCCAGAACGCCTCCAGCTGCTCCGTGAGCGCCTTTTGGCCGGTTTTGGTGTCTTGCCATTGGCGACACTGAGCGTGTCATATACTCTTTCATTTCGCTTTGCGTATTTCACTTGCGTGCAACCTGTGATGACTTGTGTCCGCTGTCCTTTCACCTGGACTCTGGATTATTGCCTCTCCAATTCGTCATTGTCTGTTCCGGATTTTGTTCAGTTGATGGGTCCCTTAGAGGCCCATGAGCAGGACTGTTCCGTCGCTGGCTGTATGGCGCGTGCGGCTGCACTGGGGATTTTGGCGCAATGGGATATCTGGGCGGCTGCCCAGGATCTCCTACAACGAAGCTGTTTCAATTATCACGCAAGCTGTCCCGCATTGCTTCTGGATGCTCCCTTTGCTGAGGAGCATTCCTGCTCTTTTGAACTCATGGATTGGATGGCATCTATGTTTTTTGACGATTCCAATGATGAACTCTTGGAGGGTATGGCTTTTTTCTGCACTTTCACTTTCATGGATTGACCTGCCCTTCGCCGTTTGGGCGCTCCCTGTGCTCCGACGTCTATTTTCTCCTCTGATGGGCCTCTGTCCTGGCCGCCGGACTGTCCAGGGGAGGGTGTCTTGTGGATTGTTACCTGCCTTGTTATGTTGGCCTAGGCCTGGCTGCCATGCTGCTTTTCTTTGCGCACGTTACACTGAGCCGGGCCTTCCTCGCCCTTTGCTCGTGCCAAGTTCTTTTGCACTGTCTGCATTTTCTGTTGTTCACCTTTCTGGGCTCAGTCTGCACAAACATGTACAAGGTCGCATAACAATGTATTTTGGTTCTTCCTGATATGGCCAGTCTCGCGCACCCAGACATAACATTAGGTGCAATTGCCATGAAGAATTTGGTATGCTTTTAATACTGTGGTTTACTAGCGCTTAAGACACTTGGAGAAATCCCTTTCAGTGAGAAGAGCTATGATGTCCTGCTGATGTAATTCTGCATCTAGAGACTGAGGTATGGGGGTTCGCTAGTCAAAGCCCAGAGGTCTTCTATTATTATAATAAACTATCTTACTGCAAGGGGAGGGTGGTAATGTTATTTATACGTTTATCCACTGAGCTCTGAGATGCTTTCCCCGTTTGTATTCTATGGAATTGTAACCATGCTGCTTATATTAGTCATATGCATTATGCTATTAGTACTGACACGTGTACTGTACATTAGAGCACGTAAGTTGGAATAAACATTTTAACCTATCCAGTGTCTCTTCTTACGCACCTTGTGGACAAGTACGAGTGAGTGACGAAAGAGTGTTCTTGCTTCTGTGAGTCCTGAGATAAAGATACCGTGTTCTGGGTTGTCCAAACATTAGTACTTGGGTGCTAATGGGATGCTAAGCTAGTTGGGTTGGGGTTTTTGGGTGCTACGGTATGTGGTGGCAAACCACTGTATTCCGGGGTCCCATTTTCCTGTGCATAGCTCTGTGTATGTGCAGAAACCTTATGACACTGGTTTGTACTGAGCTCAGACACTCTGAAACAAAGACTTCAATGAGAATATGGGGTATAAGTATGAGACCTTAAACCCCAGGACTTTAGATTACTTCTGGTATCAAGAGGAACCTTTGCCAAGAAAGAAGTGCTGAAGAGCTGTGAGGAGGAGACTGCCCCTTTGCTGTGTGTTGCTTTGCTGGGTTGCCTGCTGTTGTTGCTTTTGCCAAGGAGAGGACAAAGACTGGAACTTTTCTGTGAACCTGCTTGTGAAGAATCTCCAGGGCCTGTGTGTTCTTGCCTCTTGTTCTGAAGTCTCAGGAACACAAAGACTTGACCACCAGCTTCCCTGAACTCCACTGCTGGGATTTCTGACCTGCCAGGAGGTGCCTGTTCCAGTTCTGGGCCTCTGGAGGTTGTACCTGTTGCTGGGAGCTGAAAAAGCTTTTAGAAACCAAGAAAATTGATGCATCGCTCTTCCAGTGCCTGATTTGTTGACACAGCACCACTGTGAGCGACACCTTTCCACCCACCGCCGCTGTGTGGCCAAAGAATCAACGCAGCTCCGGTCAGCGGCTTAAAGTCCGCTGCACACCGTGTCCAGTGCACCGACCTCCGGAGTCCGAGATCACCACACCAGCTCCAACGCAAGCCCTGCTGTGCAGCTGAAAGAATTGACGTATCGTGAGACCGCGTCTGAAGAAATTGACGCAGCACCTGTTTGCCACTGCCACATCGAACTCCAGCGCATCCCGGATTTCCATGCATCGCACCTGTGTGGCAAGTTTTCTGACACATCACCTGCAGACCAGCACCATCTTGGAAATGACGCATCACTTCCCCCTACAGTCCGGATATGACGCATCACTTCTCCTACGTGCAGCAGAACTGTCGCATCGCATCCCCAAGGACTCAGGAAATGATGCATCGCTGTGTTTTCTGAGACTTCCCTTCTCTTCTGCTGTTTT
Organism: Calotriton arnoldi; assembly: GCA_963921515.1. NCBI lineage: Eukaryota > Metazoa > Chordata > Amphibia > Caudata > Salamandridae > Calotriton > Calotriton arnoldi. The sequence goes on from CAWUFW010000576.1 coordinate 1,019,231, forward strand.
GCCTTGGGGAGTTTGGCACATTTGAGGTACTTTGTGTAAAAGTCACGCATCCATAAAATTCTATGGACAGAATTGCTTGAAACCTTTTAAAAGTCTTATTTTGAATTGTGTATGTTGTATGTTTGTCGTTTTTTATTCTCGTTTGATTTAGATAAAGACACTTTATTTTTGTAAACTGGTGTGGTGTCCATTTGTATCATTTTCACTGTGTTACTGTTTGTCTGGGTGCAAATACTTCACACATTGTCTTTGGGATAGCCTGTCTGCTGGTGGCAAGAAACCAAGGGGGCGAGCATGGGTTATCCACAATGTGTAACTCCCTTATCCTGACTAGAAAGAAGGGTGCCTACGTGGGCAAGGTGCATACCTTTGCCAACTAGAGACCCCCATTTCTAACAATGATGCTTGATTATACTACTGAAACACCTTTCTAGAAGGCACAGCAGATGTGAAGGCTAGGAAGACGTTTCACTCACTGTGTGGGTGATCTAGAACCTGTGCCAAACCCGTGCGTTTAAAGTATTTCATTTACATCTATTTTCTCCTCACCCTCCAAGTGATGAGATCTTCGATCAGTTTAACAAAATCCAATCAGTGGATTATTTTTTGTTATATTCTTAGGGGTTAAGGGCTTTGCCAGCCTTCCACTGCATAGCTGAATTCAGTTTTGCATACACATAGAAGAAGTTTCTTCTTTAGAAAAAAAGGGTTCCCCACAGCTCTGTCTTCTAAGGCCCTTTAGGGACTGGAAAAATAAAAAGCTGGATAAATCTTGTCTAGAATGAATGCCTTGACTCTGTTGAACAGTACGTATGTTGACAAATGTCCACAACCAAAAAGGATGCATGATTATCAACATTTACACGTCTCTGTCTCTACCTACAGAAGCAGGTGAACGAGAGATAAGCAGAAGGTAAGTTTTGCTGCTCAACTATATAAAAATGAAAGAGGTGATAACATGATTGCAAATTATACCGGTTTGCAAGCATGCACAGATCCCTTTAACAGACCATCTTATGTTTGCTACAAAATGGCAGCAGCATGCGTACGTTTAGATGGAGCATGTACATTGCCGTGTTGATTGATGTTAAAGCAGAAGCCACACTACAAGGACAGCACTGTTTAGGTGCTAGATCAAAGGGCGGAAATAAAGTTCAGTGCCTTGTGTCATGGGTAGTCACATCCTGTTGAAATGGAGCTGTGGGTTAATTTCTGGACACACTTTTTTACAGACTTTAGGACTGATTGTTGGAGAGTTAGAGTGCCTGAATATATATTCAGTACAGTGTGGAGGAATGTTGAACTGGCTCTTCCACTGAACCATAACCTGCATGGACAGTGCAATTGAGTTTAAGGCACCTTCCTGAAAACGATAAAATTATTCTATTTTGAGGAATCTTTGAGAATAAAGTCTGCAGTAAGTGTCAATTTCAATCCTGTATGGTTTAATTACATCCAAAGGACTTAGCTTGCTAGCTTGCCTCATGATTCTACATAAAATATATCCTGACCACCCAGCATTATATGCTAGCTGTAACAGAAGTGGGGGGTTAAGCTTTTGTATGTGGTGTGGTCATGCTCCAAAGATTGCCTAATTCTGTTCTGAAATTTGGGCCAGTGTTCAGACTTCAGTAGGCAACAGGGATAGGGTAAGTTAGAAAACTTAAATTTTTGGTATAAAGTGATGCAAGCATTATTGTTGCCCCAGACACACAGCTACACCAAATCAATTTAGATATCCTGATGGACAGAGAACTGTATGGTATTTATTTGCTCAACAACATTCATGCTGCGCAAAGTTTGTTTATATAACACTGTAGGGGAGCGATACACATACAATCTTACACCTCAAAAGTCACTTCAATAGCCTGTTCTTGGGTGGATAGATTGGGGACAGTGTTATGCCTCAATTTCATAAGGCAATGTGTCCCAAAATGAGGTACAAAATCAGCACATCAAAATACAGTTGAAGAAGAAAGCTGAATAAGTGAGTTCTAGGACAGACTTAGAAGTTTATGAAGACCTATTAAAAACATTCAAAAGGTACAATACAGGATAATTAAAATGCAATAAATGTCACCGAAATGCATAAAGTCATTGCCGTGTAGGCTCTCAGTAATAGGACAATACAGAATAATAGACAAATTAAAAAAATAGACTTAGTCTGAAATCTGCAGCAAAATCAGTAGGAAATCGGACAGCATCCCTAGTAGCACCGAAAATCACCTGCCTCATTCTCAAACTCAAGGGTTTGTATAGGAAATCTTCTCATAAACAAGCCTGGAAAGTGCAGAACCATCATGGTGTGAGCAAAAGAAATAAAGTTTCAACAAATCAGAAATAAGACTTTAGAATCATCTAGGAAACAACCCACTACATAAATATTGATTAAGCCCTCTCTGACATGATTTGACCCAGAGATGTCAGAACAAACTAGGTACATAAACAACAGTGAATCATTGTGAATCAATGCAATGCAGCGTGCAAGCAGAAGGTGCTTGGAGAAAAGGTACAATTCTGAGCCATGCTAGAGAGTCTTCTTCAAGAACATTGTCAGTCGGAAATAAAACATAACTTGCTTGACCATGTACAGCAGAAATAATAAACCGAGCACAAACATGATGAGAAATACATTTTGAATAAGATGGAGTTGAGGCTTAGGGGCTCATTACGATGGCAGACGGACTTCAGTCCGTCCGCAACCGTCCCGGGGATGGGGACCGCCCGCCTATGAGGCGGCGGTCCCACACATATAATTACAATGCGAACACCACCACGGCCATCGCATCGTCAATTTTTAACACTGTAGCGGGTGCTGCTAGCTGCAGCACCCGCCGCAAGGTCAAAAATGCACCTTGAACATTTCCCTGCACTACGTGGCAGGCACAATGCGGTGCCTGCCACATGGTGCAGGGAAATGTAGAGGCACCACAGGTGCCCCCAAAGTGCACAAACAAGTGCCCCCAAATTACACCCCCGCCAGCCTTTCCATGGCGGTTGAACCGCCATGGAAAGCCTGGCGGGGATCCAGCATCCTAATATGGCGGACGGTGCCTGCTAGGCACCGCCACCATTCTGTGGATGCGGGGCAGTCCAACAGGCAATCGTAACGATTGCTGCTGTCGGACCTGTGGCGACGGGCTTTCCGTCCGCCAGGCACATCGCCCGCCATCACAATCTGGTGGGCGGGTATTGGCCTTACGATGGCGGTGAACCCACCACCGGCAGCCTGCCGGTGGCAGGTTCACCACCATCGTAATCAGGCCCTTAGTTAGCATAAGCCAGAAAAATGCACTTTAAAAGGTTATATCAAAATAGTTTCAAAAGCATCATGTTAGTATACACATGTAATTTCGAGTCTAAATTAATTTTCTGCACGCTATTTATAATGTACAAATCTGATATATACACAAAGGCTTCCTCAACTTCAAATTATCAACTTGTCCAAATGTCAACTGAAAGGGCATAACAAACTGGCCCTATGGTTTTATGGTTATTGGTTGAATCTGTTCGGAAAAAAATGAACAAACTTGTATTTAAAATAACAAAAAATAAATTATATAGGATTGGCCTGAAAGCTTAAATGGAGCCTGCTAAGCCTTGAGCTCATATCCCAGCATTATTCCAAATAAAATAGTGCTTTCGGGGAGAAGATATTTTGCAATTGCCACCGTTATTATGGTCAGCGCATAAATCTCAAGATTTATTGGGTGGTAGGGCATCTGTAATGCTTGTAAAACTTCAACATAAATTGTAGGCTCATCTGGAAGCATTGGACAAGAACTGAAAAATTAGATGGATGAAGCTATTGTCAGTACAGCAGGTGCAGTACCACCGAGGTAATAAGTAGGCAGGGATCCACTGCACTCCAAATATTTCTTTTTTTGTACTTTCCTGTAAAGGGAAGGGACCCTTTTCCCTTAATTGCATGAGGCCTCTAGCATTGAAAAGCACAATCTCTTGGGTGAGGAGAGAGTACAAAAGTGTAACAAACATAAAGGAGAAAAGTGGGCTACTAAAAAACGAGCCACTGAAACTTGGTGTAAACCAGGCAAAAGGAAATAATCACAAGAGAGTGGATTCTTTGAACGGAAATGAGACACCCGCTGTACAAAAGGTATGTTTTTAAGCATTTCGTTTATAAATTTAGGCACTAATGCATGTGCTTGACAGCAGGGCCTTTCACTGTTAAAAGTGTGCGATATGTAATTATGCTATGAGGTAAGCCATATGAAAAGTATCACATACACAAACATTTTCTTAATCAATGTTACCTTTCATATAAGATAAGTTTATCCATGGAGGAGATTAGGTTGAGCAGACATGCAAAGGTAGGTTTTGTTTCTTGTTTTTAAATGCTCAGCTCCTGTAGTACAAGTTATCCTCCCGAGCCTGTGGCTGTGCATCATTCGGCGCATCACAATAAAGGTCAGCTATATCTATTACATGGATATATGACAAACTAAATACTGCTTCATATACCAAGGGAGCCTAGGACTGCTGAATATGTGATTTCGTCAGCACCAAATGATGGCTTCGGAGTAATATGTCTTGCCCTTTGATTATTACTAGGCTGTAGGGGATCGATGGGGCCGCTGTAATGTAGTCATATTCACAACTTAAAAAATATATATATATTGGTGTGATTGAGATAAAATCAGGTAAATTAAAAGTCAAAAAACATCACAGCGAACGACGTTTATTTGTCCCATACATATATACATTATTGTGTCAATCTGTAACAACATACATTCTTCTTTGACTCTGGTTTTGGCAAGGATTCACACTTCTAATTATTGTTTGTACTTGACCCAGGCTGTTCTTAACTACACCGCAGACAGTAAAGGACTAGTGATGGAATACCGCTGTATTTAAGACTGGATACCAAAAGGTTGGAATACTCCCAGATATCGGTGGTGAATTGTTACCTGGTAATCCTGCCCTTCAGCACCAACGAAGAACACACAGCTGATAGATAAGTCACTACTGCAGACTAATCCCCAGGTGGTAAGGTTAGACCGCTAAATATGCCAATACACAAAGTAAAATGGGGGAGCTAGTGTTATATTTCATATAGGTACCCCGATATAGGTCTAGGTAACATCATAACCCTTCACCTACATTCTCTCCTATACTACATACATAACGGATTTGAAGGACTGACCTCTTACCCAGTTACAATACTACACACAAGTACATAGGGTTTTTTCCTGGACACTGGCCTCATAAATTATGCATGAGGATTCTTAGTTTCTTGGAATCACAGCAGGACCATCATCTCCTGCATAATAACTGTGTATAAAGTTAATTCCCGATGTCATCCTAAGTCCGACACTGGCACAGCAAGGTAGAACCCCTGGGGATACCTTAGGGTATATAAACACCACATCTTGCTGAGATAGGCAGAGGAGATCAGGACTTCCCGGTCGACACACTGACGCAAGACGCTGAGGTTCCTGCATGCAGATGCTCCAGCTCGCAGTGGTCTGACATCCCTTGCGGGGTGTTCAGCTCGAGACCAGAACGGGGTCCCGCAGTCTCACATCAGGTAATGGGGTTGGCTTTATCCTAGAGGGATTCTTGGCTTTACACCTACTCACATGCTAGGTACATTTAGGTACATCTAGTTAGGGTGCATCGTAGGAGTACGCATTTCATTGCCATGTATTTTATATACTTGCCTGTAGTTATGATTTTAGCAAAATGGTAGAAACCTACCATCTGTTTACTTTCTTAGTGCTGCTACTCATTTATATATGCTACTGTCTACTGGTGATTTCAGTGCACTTATTTTACGCTAGAACAACAACTGTTCAATAAATGCTTATTGAAAAATGTCCCAACCGTTTATTCTGTGTATCTCTCTGAGAACAAGTAAGCATGAGTGACTGAGCGAAAAGTAAGTTACTGTTTCCACGGTCCTGAGGGATCAGGGTTGTCATGTTCGATAGTTGCCAAGAACTATTCTCTCCTTGGTAAGAGGAGGTTATAGTGGCATTGCGAGCTAGCTGGTACACAGGCTAACATACCCGGTGGGGGTGTCTGGAATCAGTCTGGACATCAGTTGGGCAGTGTATGTTGTCTAAACACGCAGATCCTATATTGGTCTTATAGGAACTACACGACATGGCACCGCCAAAATTGGTATTGGCACTTATTTAACAGTCAAATCTGAGTAGTTCAGTCGTGCTATTCTCAGAGACCCCTACTCACATTTCCCCAGAGACATCTGGAGTGGGAGGGAACAAAATCCGCCGCAGCTGAGTAGGAAAATTCCTATGTATTGGCGGGCTGTTTAATCAAGCTTGAAGGATACAGTGTTCCTAATTGTGCATAACACCTTATCTCAGTTCCCTTGAAACGCTCTCCTTTCTAAAAATAATGACTGAGCACGGAGAAGTAGATGAAGGGAATGCACTAAACTTCACAACAGAGGAAGATGATGCAAATGCAATACATATTGCAGACAATGTTAGAAATGCTGTCACCCTAAAACTAGTAGCATATGGTGTTACAATTAGGGGTGGGCAAGTGACCTTCGTGATTGAGGCACACAAATCATATAGAACAGAGGTATTCTATTCATGGATTAGATTCCCGCAGGCAAATGCTTTGACAAAAACATTTCAATACTATGTCGAAGATGACATACCGAACGAATATAGTCCATATGAGGACATTGAAATTCCACTCACTTACCACAAACATTTTTACTGGTTTAAAGGCGCCCTCCCCCATACAAGAAATAGAGTAAGACTCGGCCCGCTCGGAAGAGACGGAGCAACTTGGCCAGTACTAGCGGCCTACACACCACATCCTGACATTGACACAATGCCAGGAGGAGACTTACTCGTACAGCATAAAGAATTAATAAGACTTTACAGAAGCCTGACACAGTTTGTGATGAGAACACTCACACTTCAGCCAACACCGGCTACACAACCAGGACCAGTCCAAAATAATCAACCAAAATTACACCACAAACACTGCACGCAGTGATGGGTAAAATGCCCACTAAACGTGAACAAATGCCCTTCTGGATAGCACAAAAAATAACACAGCTAGAGGCACTGTTTCCGCACACTGGTCCTAATGAAAAGCATAGAATACTGACGATTTGCTTGCCGATGGGGATAGCTCCCTCTATAGAAGATTGTACTTCTTGGGGTACAGTTTTCGCTGCAATATATACCAGTACTCATGGTATCCCTTCTTTAGCGGTAATACCAGATGTATTAAGACAAATACAGAACGAGTATGGAGCAGAACCTGCTCTAAACTTAGGGATGAAGTTGTTAAATAACTTTGCTCAGGTATCTGCGATAATATTAGCAAATATTAAAGGGGAAGCAGCATCAGTGGCAATACGCCAACGTCTGAGAGATTTCACTCCATTACAACAGGAGACAGAGCTACCTAAAATAATTGAAACTGCTTATGCGAAATTAGGTAGAGACAGTCTGGGAGCTAGACCTGTAAAACCTCAACTAGTGGGAGGTACAGATAAAGAACAGGCAAAGCAAACACCGGTTTCTTCAAAAAAGAAATGGGGCAATAATAAATAGCAAAAGAACAGATCTCACTCCAGGGGAAGGTCTCCTCAACAGGAGCCCCCAGAAAGGAGATATAATCTTAGGAATAGAGATAACATTAAAAAACCTGACAGGCATCAGGACACTGATACATGTTCCTCTCGTTCCTTTCAGGGTTCATCAAAAAACTCTGAGAGGCAAGGATGGTCAGAACAGAGACAAGAAGAGCGTACAAAGCCCAGAGACAGGCAACGCACTCAGGACTACGCTTCAAAGAAAGAAGAAAATCCCAAAGCAAAACCTCAATTTAAAAAGAAGAAGGTAGCAGGTCTCAAAATTAGACATGCCCAGAATTCTGAGGACTCAACTACTGAACGGGGAATGGGCTCTGACGATGCTAGACAGCGCAGCAGAAGCAACAATAGCTCGCCGGAACCTGATGGAATTTCTGGTGACAGCGGAGTTGAGTGAGTATATCACGGTGGAAACACCTGATACTAGGGTGAGTGTCCCACACAAGTTACATGAAATAACACTCCAAATAGAGGGGGAAAAGCCCAGACAAGTTAAGGGTCTCTTTTGGGATAATCTGTCTTCTGGCTATGACATCCTATTAGCAGAAAGAGATTGGCCGCCTGCTATTGTTATAGAATGCCCAAAGGGGGAAACCGTAATTTTTCCAGCTTTCTCCGACCTAGGCCCTAAGTATGTCCTAAGACATACATATGCGCAGGAGTGGGCGGTAGCCCTTGCTCCAGTATTATACCGCAACTACGTAGGGTGGGATGAAGAGTCACCCCACCACGTAATTCCAATAAAAACAAACCCAACTCCACAGAGACAGTATCCCATAAACAGGAAGCTAAAAAAAGGTCAGGGAGATCTTAGATCAACTTGAATACCAAGGTAATATTGAACCATGCACCTCATCAATGAATAATCCAGTAGCGGCCCGTGGTGGGAGTGCTGCCGGGCGGTAACGTGGGGAGGGGCAGGGTGGAGGGTAGTAAACTATGGAATACGGCCAAATAGAGGTAAGTAGACATATAAATAAATAAAACAAATTTCCTTGCGCGCGCTGCATCACCAAATGCGATGCAGCGCGCGCAACGGAATTCGTTTTATTTATTTATATGTTTACTTACCTCTATTCGGCTGTATTCCCTGCCCGCCCCACGTCACCGCCCGGCAGCACTCCCACCACGGGCCGCTACTGGAATAATCCTTTGTTTCCCGTAATGAAACCCGACAATTCAAATCGTCTAGTTTTAGACTATAGACACCTAAACTCATGCACAAAAACATGTGCAGTTCAGAATGCACATAGTGCCGCATTAATGAATAATATTGTGCGGAAAAAATACAAAACAACATTAGATATGTCTAATGGATTTTTCTGCCAAAACATAGCGCCTGAAAGCAGATATTTGACAGCCTTCTCAGTGCTAGGGTCCCAGCGTCAATTTTGTCGACTCCCCCAAGGGTATAAGAATAGCCCGGGGTTATTCTCAAGGAGGGTAACAGAGTTACTACAGAATTTGGATGAGGAAGCATTATCCTATGTAGATGATATTTATCTAACGGATGGTGATTTAGAGGAACACTTGACAAGGGTGAGCACCATAATTTTGGGTTTCGCCTCTGAGGGCTACAAATTTAATTTAAAAAAATCAAAAATAGCCCACCTCAATGTCCTATTTTTGGGATATGAGCTTTCAAGTGAAGGCAAAAGCCTGGCAGGCCACTTTTTAGAAAAGTGCGCACTGCTACAACCTCCAAAATCATTAAAAAGTTTACAGTAAATACTGGGATTTTTGAATTTTGGCAGAACATACATTTTGGATTACGCAGAGAGGGTAAAACCTTTCTACGACCAAATAAGACCTGACTTTTCAGTTAGACAATGGACACAGGAACACAGAAATATACTTTGTTCCCTACAAGCTGATATGATATCATCAAAACACTTACAGACACACGTAAACGTACGCAACCTGGTGATCCGTGTAGTCGCAGGTCAATCAGGGTACACTTACTTAACCTTCCATGAAGGTGAAACGGTACCAATTGCATATAAATCACATTTGTACACTAACGCTGAAATGCGTTTTGCATCCACAGAAAAAATTCTGACAGCAGTACAGACTGCTGTAGTTAGAGAAAGAGCAGTGGCACAGGAGAAACGAATAATTGTCGTGACCCCGGTACTGGCCTTAGAGGCTGCCACAAAGGCAAGCGTCCCAAATGCAAAAGCGTTACATCCAAGATGGATACAGTGGGCTAATTCTCTCACTGCAACAGATGTAGCATACAGATATGACCCTAGTCTAAAAACACAAGCATTCCTGCAATATGAACAAGAATATCCTCTACCAAATGAAATAATGCCTCTAGATCGGTATGAATACATTATTTATACTGACGGATCTCCTTAACCGGCCATAGGGAGTAAGCAACAATACAGTGCAGCATGCGCTATTGTAAAAGGTAGGATGCAGGACGGCAAGTTCCATCCAAGAAGTACAAAAACGCAGTCTCTCGGAGACTGCACTGCTCAGTTGGCAGAATTAAAAGCACTATTACTGGCACTGATAAATACGTATCCAGAATTCCCCACACTAATAGTGTGTGATTCCTTTTACTGTGTCCAGTCGTACAACGAATACCTCCACTATTGGGGACAAAATGGGTTCAGAGATTCAAAAGGTGGCACAATAAAACATAGGAAACTATGGGAGCAGGTAGCAGAGTTAAAAAACGAACTACCAAGAGCTCACGTGATACACCCGCTGAGTCATCAATGTGATGGCGTTCACGTTGAAGGGGATTCATTGGCTGATGAAGCCGCGAAGGGAGTAGTACGCACTGCGTCCATATCTGCAATCACCCGTTCAAAAACGAGGGTAGACGGTAGCACAATGGTAGCTGTGATTGCTTCGCGCAATAACAGCAAAGCACTACCTAAAGGTTTTCCACTCAAGTACTCCTACAAGTTAGATGCAAACAACGTTCCTTTTGCTCAGATTCCTGGAGTGGGGGATAGAGTAATACCAAACATGGATCGCAGGTTAGGTTTAATCTTGGCTGCACACGAGGGTCTGGGTTCTGCTCATACAGGAGTTACGGCACAGTTTCTTTACTGAAACAACGCTATTGGTGGCCAGGGTTAACAAAGCAGACCAAAGACTTCGTCTTAAAGTGTGATATCCATCAACAGATAAAAGGGTCCACCGTAGATCGCCCAGCGCAGACACCATTGTTAATATCGGTCAGACCGCTCGCATGCATTTACCTGGACCACTGCGGCCCCTTACAATCTGATGGGGCCTACAAGTATATCATGGTGGCAGTGGATTCCTGTTCAAGATTCTTATGGGTATGGCCCCAGCACTCGGCTGACGCCCGAACTGTTATAAAAGATTTGCGAGTCTTCATAGGGACATACGCAGTTGGCACATTACATTCTGACCATGTCCCCGCGTTCAGCTCTAGGGCTTACAAGGAAGCTATGGGAAGTTGGGTGTAGCATTGCGGTACTCCTCTCCGTACCATCCAGAGGGAAATTCGGTTGTGGAGAGGAAAAACCGTGACTTAAAGCAATCTTTAACAGCTAGGGTATTATGCTCGGGTGGTAGTTGGGTCAATCATCTATATGGAGTCCAGCGAGCCCTTAATAACCAGCCAAGAAGCTCTCTAGGGGGTGCTGCTCCTTACGAGGTCCTGTTTGGGGCAAGAATGTGGGTACCTGATCTCAATTGTGAATGCACAGTGGCGGATGAAAAACCGTTTGACATCAATAAACGTTTGGCTGTTTTACAGGATCTGAATGACTCCAGAGCCTCCTTAAGTAACGTCGAGACAAAAAGAACCGCCACTGGGGAAGTCAAGTCAGCCACGGCAATACCTGCCTGGATTCCTAAAGTTGGTGATCTGGTCAGAGAAAAGATTGTAGACAAAAAAGAATTCGGGCCATCCTATCGAAAGCCTGTACCTGTCCTGGCCGTTGAAGGATCAAGAACTGTACTTCTACTGCCTCTTGCCGGAAAAGAAAAGAGATTCGTCTTGATCGATCTGATCAAACCACACTATGTGGCTGATTCTAAATAGTAGGCCTCGTGGGCTCTTGAGTAGCAGACGTCCTCCTCTCACTACAATACAGGAAGCTCAAACTGAAAGACTCATAACATTTGAAGAGTCACCTTTACAAAGCAACGGAATCAATAACAATGCAATGGAACTAGTTCCCCTTGACACGAACTTTCAAAATCAAAATGAAAGACAAATTTCAATTCAACCTAATAAGGATGTCTACATCAACATGCCTCTTCAAGAGCAATCTACAAGTTCAACAAAACCTGCTGAGCTACCAAAAATAAATCGAACTGCATCTGGCTATTTCATCGACTTCGTTACCTTTTCATTGGATCCAAGTGAACCTGAAACGACACCAGCCCAAATTTCTCGCAAACAACGGATCAAATACTTTTTAAAAACTTTCTTAGAAGGACTTATTTAGTATCACCTTGGCTAGAACTTTGGATAATCACCGGTATATTATTTTTTCTTTTTTGGTTAGGATTAGTAATCACTTTCCACTTGCTCATCAATGGAACTTATCTTCAACAGAGCTCTGCAACGTCAGAAGTAAACTTAATTTTAAAACCTCATGTTTCATCTCATCGTGAACAAAGAGACTTGTCCTTCGTGAACATTTCAGCAGTTCCTACACCGGATGGTATAGTGTAGGACAAAGTGAATTATGATATATTTGGACCGACCGAGCTTTTAAAGATTCCACATTTGTTTAAAATTTCATTGAACGATATCATTATCTCCAGTACATTTTCTGATGATTGGGATTTTGAAACTGTTAATAACTTATTGTCTGATTTGGAAAAATCTGCTGCATTTTCTAGCACTGAAATGTTAGACACATCAGATTTTGACAAAATGTATTGTTACCAACATTATGGTCATCATTTCTTGCATAAATCTAGCAAACCTAGAAATGTTTTCACATACCACCAGTGGGAACATTGCCCTACACCACCGAGAGGTAGTTCCAAAACATTTGCACAGAAATTCTCATATTTTTCAGGATTTAACACTTCTGACCCAACCACGTACTATTATAAGGTTGCACCTATATCTGTACAGAAAAATATGTTAACAAACACCAAACAGATTTACTCTGCTTCCTTTATTACCCAGCTGTCTGAACGGGGTTTTGACTTATGGATGGACACTGTAGACTTGAAATCAATCTGGGGTTCTAGGGACTGGCAAGTCCAGGGAACAGAGGCACTATTTAGAGCATGCCTCATTCCACAGCAGATGATTTTTCTGAATGACACTGTGCAACAGACTTCCTGTCTTGGAATAACCAAGAATAAGGACTTGAACACGCCGCAAATTCCAACACCTTTAAACACAGAGGGGAATTTTACATCAGAAAGAGGGGCTAAGTTGGATAACATATTGCAATAGAATAGATCAGACCCCAATTGGAAGGGATGGTTGGTTTAGCCCACTGACACAAACAGATGTCAGGAAAGATTCAGGGGTACCACCGAAGGGTTTAGTATCCATAGGCCAGACCCACGATATGTACAACGAGAACATCCGGGGGTAGTGACATCATATAGTGTTGGGAAGTTATGCCTTGATTGGCTAAAGACCTCAACACTACCACAGGTGAAACAACACTTGTCCTTACTCACAGAGGATGTGGACCTACGGGACTTTTTATTAGGTCCCAGGAAACACTTCAAAAACGTTTTTTATATGCTGTCTATAATGAAATCTGGAAAATCTCACAAGAAGCAGCAGAGAGATTAAGAGAAATAGATAGAATTAACCTAGAAAAGGCGTTAGCCGTAGCTGACAATGGCATGACTACATTAACATCCAGGATATATTCACTAGGCAACATTGTATCTTCTGCTATCAAAATATTAGAACAAGATTTGTCCATGTTGCAACACGGACAGTCACAGTTACGTTCTATTATTTTATTAAACTGGACGCTGCAGTCATTGCGCGCCAGTTATGTGCCTTGGCGTTTTATCAACAGTACATCCTTGTTTTCTGCATACAATCTAACAGAAAAACAGATGAAAACGGCACAGAGGGGAGCAAAGTATACAATGCTGCGTATTGAAAAGCTGGAAAAGTTACCCTTTACTGTGGCAGAGTCACCGTCCACAGAGTGGTTAATCCACGGCCATATAACATTACCGGTCGCAACTTTCCAGTTTCAGTATTGCCTAGAACAGCAACAGGCAGGCAGATATGAAAAAATGGGTAAGTAATTCATCAAGGAATCCTGGGATTTACCATACAGATTTCGATGCAGGAGTGGGGATCTGGAAGTGCTTCTAAGCGGAACTAACTGCGAGAATGCGTTAAGTGGATCTCTCATATGCCAGGATATTATCCTACACGAGGCTTGTAATGGGTCTGTGGTGAACTTGTCCTGTCATTTAAGAGGTACCCCGGCAGCTGTGATTAATCTGGTGTTCAGGCTTCTCTCGAATGGGAGTTACTTGATGCTGAATGATCAAGGTTGTTGTGGGATGCTTCCGGGCATCGCATATCTAGTCACCGTGAGCTCCAGGGTTATTTGCTGTATGCAAGTATTGTTTCCACCAACACATACAGTCAGGGAGGCGCCGTTATGTCCTTCGCTAAATGTTTCCTTTATATGGTTTGATACGCTGAGCAGAATGAAAGACATGCTTTTACAACGAACCGTGCCCTTAACCTCCGCCCGGTAGACTTTTGATCTCCAGATCGCAAGGTCCTCGGCTGAGATGCAGGCACTTATACGTACAAACTGCCCCTTCCATTTCACAGAAATGGTAAGTCGTATCTTTAACATGTCTGATACGACGGGTGTTGTAAACCTATTTAAGACCATAGGTTCCGGACTGTTAAGCACCTTTCAGACGGTCCTCAGAGTTATACCGAACTTTATACACTCCGTCTTTGGAAGCATTTTTGGAGGGCTTCCGCTGATCCTGTTTCTAATAGCGGGAATCCTGATTGTTACCTTTCTGCTACGCAATGGACGTCCCAGCCACCAAGGAGATAGCAACAGCTCTCCTGGAGCGCAAATACCGTGATCGCATGGTACAACATCTGGGCACACCTGGGAACTGAGCGCCTCTTGGTTCCTGTCATTTAGACCAGTCTGGATGGACTGTGTCCTACCTGTTCTCCGATGCCTGTTCTGTGGAGAAGAATGCATGTTGGACCTCTGTCTGACACTTCCATCGGTTGCGCCGCCGGACGTTGATGCTTTACTGGACTCGATAACGGCCCATGTTCTGCAGTGTCCTCAGCGCATTCCCATGTTGTTGGCAGCATTCTTAGAGCCACCACAGGTAGTTTCTGCTCCTGTTGGTATGGACACCGGTTCCTCCAACACTCAGGCCTTGGATGTGGCACAGGCTGCCCCAGCATCTGCTGCAGGCAGTACGGAAGATCATCTGTGCTCAATTGACATTCTTTGTGAGGTGTTACAGGGATCGTCTGCTGTGTATGCAGACAGCAGCAATGTTGCGTCTACCAGCAAGGACACATAAATATTTGGCATGTCGCACGCTGGGAAGATATGGCTTTTACCTTTTTTTTTTTCTTTCTTGAAATTCCTAATTGAAACCTTTTGGCCTGCATGGCTGATGCTTGTACTTGTTCGGACTATATAAACGGACACTTTAGAGCCACTACTTGAATGATTTTTTTTGTAGAACACTTTTAAAGGGTTTTTTAACACTGTTTAACTTCTCTTAAAAATGTTTTTATTATTTGTTGCGTACAAACCTCTAGACGCCTTGGTAGTACGCTAGATTTTAGTAATGTCGTCCGGTCGGATGAGGAGTGGGTGTTATATTTCATATAGGTACCCCGATATAGGTCTAGGTAACATCATAACCCTTCGCCTACACTCTCTCCTATATTACATACATAATGTGTTTGAAGGACTGACCTCTTACCCAGTTACAATACTACACACAAGTACGTAGGGTCTTTTCCTGGACACTTGCCTCATAAATTATGCATGAGGATTCTTAGTTTCTTGGAATCACAGCAGGACCATCATCTCATGCATAATAACTGTGTATAAAGTTAATTCCCGATGTCATCCTAAGTACGACACTGGCACAGCAAGATAGAACACCTGGAGATACCTTAGGGTATATAAACACCATATCTTGCTGAGATAGGCAGAGGAGATCAGGACTTCCCGGCCGACACACTGACGCAAGACGCTGAGGTTCCTGCATGCAGATACTCCAGCTCTCAGTGGTCTGACATCCCTTGCGGGGTGTTCAGCTCAAGACCAGAATGGGGTCCCGCAGTCTCACATCAGGTAATGGGGTTGGCTTTATCCTAGAGGGATTCTTGGCTTTACACCTACTCACATGCTAAGTACATTTAGGTACATCTAGTTAGGGTGCATCGTAGGAGTACGCATTTTATTGCCATGTATTTTATATACTTGCCTGTAGTTATGATTTTAGCAAAATGGTAGAAACCTACCATCTGTTTACTTTCTTAGTGCTGCTATTCATTTATATATGCTACTGTCTACTGGTGATTTCAGTGCACTTATTTTACGCTAGAATAACGACTGTTTAATAAATGTTTATTGAAAAACGTCCCAACCGTTTATTCTGTGTATCCCTCTGAGAACCAGTGAGCACGAGTGACTGAGCGAAAAGTAAGTTACTGTTTCCACCGTCCTGAGGGATCAGGGTTGTCATGTTCGATAGTTGCCAAGAACTATTCTCTCCTTGGTAAGAGGAGGTTATAGTGGCAATGCGAGCTAGCTGGTACACAGGCTAACATACCCGGTGGGGGTGTCTGGAATCAGTCTGGACATCAGTCCCGCAGTATATGTTGTCTAAACGCACAGATCCTATATTGGTCTTATAGGAACTACACGACACTAGGTGGTTAATGTCAACCACATTAAGAACAGCTGCTAGCTGGATTACTTCCTAAAGCTCACTGGCACTTACAAGAGAGGATGCGAGTTGCTTAATAATAAATCATGGAGACTACTGCCAGACGATAATCAAAACGCAAAATTACATCCACTCTATGCTCCATGACCTGTCAGCTGCATTTCATACCACAGTCCACTTTATCTTGGCGTAAAGATTGTAAAATACTGGAAGGAGTCTCAGAAGGGTACTTTAGATGTTTTGCCTCTTTTCTGCTGGACCATGAGTGTGAAGATGGATCTGGGAGAATTGTGTGCTCCACACTTAACCTTTAAAGTTCTTTGGAGGTCTTAATTTTCACTGCACCTATTTCACACCTACATGCAATGTTTGCCTGAGTTGTTTACTAAGGGAGGGGTTAGGTTTCATAAGTACCTCAATGACATATAGCCATTCTTTTGGATTCAGGTTCTATGAGCAGGATTCTCTGAATTTGACTAGCCATGTTGTTGTGACTAAGCAATGAATGGATGTTCACTGTCTGGGCTTATATAACAGCCTAAGATAATAGTGGTTGGTACTAGAGGTCAGAATCAAGAAAGTAGAGGGTGAACTCAGATGTCCATACCAAACCACCCCACCAGTATAATCCAATAGCACAGAGAAGCCTTATTGGAACTATAACTCATGCGTAAGAGAGAGAGTAGGGAGCAAACAAGATGTAAAGGCCACTAGATAAGGCTTCAAATACATAGTAAATTCTCACAGACAATGGTTCAGCCCAACAATGGAGGTCTCAGTAGAAGGTGAAATATGGTAAGTCATAGGAATCTCAAAGGTGAATATAAATAAAATGCCAGATACAACTGAGTGCTTACCCGCTACTCCAGAACAAAACCACTGATGAGCACAGGAGCAACCACAATATACCCTGACTTATGGGAAAAGCTGAAAATGCCTACTAGAGTGAAAACAGAGGTCAGAGCAACAACCCCTGACTGAGGGAGTTGGTAAGAATCCCAACACACACTCTTCATTGGAATCTGTAGCAAGGAATCTATGCTTTCCCCTGTCTACATTTAATTTTCCATGTGCTGAGTATGGGCTCTTCTCCTCCCTGAAAAACTCTCCCTCAAAGACAATGTCTTGTGTGGAAACTCACAATGGACTGCTGACAATAATCTCAGGGCATGGACAAAAGCAGCAGATTCCCCAGGTCAATCTGCCACATAATATCCCTTCCAACTAAAGAAATACTGTAAATGACCCCTTGAGATCCTAGAGTCTACTAGAACTTCTGCTGCATATTCTAGTGTACCATCTGCTACCCAGTTGCGGCCGGCATGGCTCGCGGGTGGAAAGGCCAGGCGGGTCACGGGGAGGGATCGCGCGGGAGGTCGCAATTGCGGACGGAAGGGAGAAAACAAATATCACTTACCTTGCCACCGCTGGGTCCTGTCTCTGCTCCTGGTCTCCTGCTTCTGACACAGGAACAGGAAGCAGGCAGGCTGCCTCCCCTAAGCCAATCACAACGGTGCAATGCAGCATTGTGATTGGTCTGAACGCCGTGACACGGCACTCAAACAGGAGCTGAAGGGGTGGGCATGTTCTCCATGCAGGCTGAATGCAGCCTGCATGGAGAATGGAAAGTGCGCATGACTGGTTTGGGCGGCCCAAGAGGGCGGACCAAACAGTTGTTGCACACTTAGGAGTGGGCAAACCATTCCTCCACTGCCCGGCTCACAGTGCAGCCCTGCCAACCCGCCCACCTGCAAAGCAGCACAAAATACATAAAATGATAAAAACTAAAAGTTATTATCATTTTATGTCTTTGCTTCTCTCACTGCTTGAAAGCAGTGGGGCGACGCTCCTCCGCCATAGCGGAGGAGCCGCAACTGCTGCTACCACTGCAGGAAGCGGAGTGGACTGCTTTAACGTATAAGACATGCACTACCGGATGCATATGCCAGGATTCAGGGAGGCTTAACTGAACTGCTGCAGTTCGTACCACTCTAGTGGCTACAAAATCTCCTAAAAACCTTGGAGCAAACTTAGGGTGGGTACTTTCAAGAGTCAAAAGCTTGGAAGGGAGCCAGACTGAATCTGAGAACCAGGCTGAATCTTCTTTTTTATACAAGGGGGCTGTCTGTGTCTATTGGCATATTTCATATTGTTCAGTTTAGCTTTTTGCAGATGATTAACCTCAGAATTTTGGATTTTCTTCAAATCTCTTAAAATCAAATGTGCTGAAGGTACCTTTACTGATCAAAAATAGAGGGTCATAATCTTGGCTGGATACCATAGCTTCAATAACTGGCAAACAATCTAAAGCAGTATGTAAACAGTTATTATATATAAATTCTGCAAAAGCAGTCATTTGGCCCAATCATGAGCTCAATCCATCAAAAACATTGAAGATATTGTTTGATAACCTTATTCAAACTTTCAGTCTGTTCGTCAATAGTGACTAATGAATTTCTAATTCAGTGACTGCCAAATGTTTTAACTCCTCATTCCAAAGTGTTGTTATAACCTCTGCTCCTATACCTGCAATGAGGATTTCAGGTAGTCCATGAAGATGATCAATTTCTTGTAAGAACACCTTGCCTAATTCTATAGCTAATGGAAGTTTATGAATGGATATTAAATGAACACGTTTCCTAAAATAATCCGCTACCCTAGCAAAGCAGTTAGGTCATTGGAAGAGGGCAGTTTCATAAAAAAAGGCCATCAAGATTACTCGCAGTCTAAGTATGATCTGACATGACTTAAACAGATGTGAAACACTTTTTTTATGCGCTCTTTTCAGTGTCAGTTAAACTATTTCTTGAATGCCTTGATACTGGTGTGTCATGACATAAGTGTTAGTTCTGTCAGCCTTACGGTGGTCTTCAGACAAACTTTTTGCCTTACTCTTCCACTTTTGATGAACTCATTTTTGGTGGTTTTTAGGACTGTGCGCACTTTACCACTGGCAACCATTGCTAAAGTGATTGTTCTCTCTCCTATAAAGATGGTAAAATTGCTTACACCCAATTGGTACATTTAATTCATGTGTAAGTCCCTAGTGAAGTGGTATTACATGTACCCAGTGTCTGTAAATTAAATGCTAATAGTGGGCCTGCAGCACTGATTGTGCTACCCACTTAAGTAGCCCTTTTAAACATGTCTCATGCCTGCCATTGCAGCCTGTGTGTGCAGTTTTAAAATTCCATTTCGACCTGGCAAAATAAACCCTTTGCCAGGCCTAAACCTTATGTTTTCATATATATGTCACCCCTAGGGTAGGCCGTAAACAGCCCAGAGGGCAGGTTGCAGTGTACTTAAAAAGTGTGACGTGTTTTAAAAAAATGTTATGTCCTGGTAGTGAAATATTCTTAAATTCGTTTTTCACTACTGGAAGGCCTGCCTCTTCCATAGGCTAACATTGGGTTACCTTATTACATTTAATAAGAGATAACGTTTAAATGGGAGAAAACTGGGATGGAGAGTTTGGTGTCTAAAGAACTGCAATTTAAAGCCCTCTTTAATGTTAAAGTCGGATTTTAAGTCACAATGCTGAAAATGCCACTTTTAGAAAGTTGTCATTTTCTTGGCCTAGCAGTTTGGGCTGGACTGTTCCCATGGGGAGCAGGGTCAAGGCCGACTTGCATATGGCTGGGTTCAAACAGGAATGTCATGGGGAGCAACAAAACAATGGATTTAGGCCCGATCTCTGTACTGGGGTGAATGTTTGATATTGTTCAGCATTCTGTCCATCAATTGTTGTTTTTGCATTTGTCACCCCGAGTGGGACGGGTATGCCCAGACGTGGGTCACGCACTCTCCATGCCACTGGAGTCAAGCTAGCCTGGATGATGAGGGGTGAAATCCCCAAACCGATCCCAGGATGCTTGTTTCTGGTCCAGGGATGACCTGGCCTGGAAGTTCGGTCTGGACTGTTCCCATGGGGAGCAGGGTCAAGACTGATTTGCATATGGCTGGGTTCAAACTGGAATGGCATGGGGAGCAAAAGAATGATAGATTTAGGCCCAGATCTCTTTACTGGGGTGAATGTTTGACATTGTTCAGCATTCTGACCATCAATTGTTGTTTTTGCATTTGTCACCCCGAGTGGGACGGGTATGCCCAGACGTGGGTCCCTTGCTCTCCATTCCACTGGAGTCTGGCTAGCCTGGCTGATGAGGGGTGAAACCCAGAAACCGGACAAAGGATGCTTGCTTCCAGTCCAGGGAGAACCTGGCTTGGCAGTTCAGGCTGTACTGTTCCCATGGGGAGCAGGGTCAAGACTGATTTGCATATGGCTGTGTTCAAACTGGAATGGCATGGGGAGCAAAAAAACGATGGATTTAGGCCCAGATCTCTGTACTGGGGTGAATGTTTGACATTGTTCAGCATTCTGTCCATCAATTGTTGATTTTTAATTTGTCAACCTGAGTGGGACGGGTATGCCCAGACATTAGTCCCATACTCTCCATGTCTCTGGTGTCAAGCTAGCCTGGCTGATGAGGGGTGGAACCTCGAAACCTGTCCTAGGATGCTTGTTTCCATTATAGGGAGGACGTGGCCTGACAGTTTGGGCTGGACTATTCCCATGGGAAGCAGGGTCAAAACTGATTTGCATATGGCCGGGTTCAAGCTGGAATGGCATGGGGAGCAAAAAACAATGGATTTAGGCCCAGATCGCTGTACTGGGGTGAATGTTTGACATTGTTCAGCATTCTGTCCATCCATTGTTGTTTTTGCATTTGTCACCCCAAGTGGAACAGGTATGCCCAGATGTGGGTCCCATGCTCTACATGCCACTGGAGTCAAGCTAGCCTGGCTGATGAGGCAGATCTCTGTACTGGGGTGAATGTTTGACATTGTTCAGCATTCTGTCCATCAATTGTTGTTTTTGCGTTTTTCTGTCCCAACGATTTGGTGCCTACAGCCTGTATTCCTGGTCACATGACTAGGTGTAGCTGGCAGTTGGTCTTTGTGTACTCCTCCCAGACAGTGAGACAAAGGGGGAATAGGTGTTGGCAGGATGGACCATCTCTGACTTGATGAGGAGGAGGAGCTGACACCTACCACACTTGCACATCACAAAGGCTCTGCCTGAGAACACTCACAAAGGGTTTGACACAAGTCTTTTGTGCCCCCAGACAAGCTGGGGCCAGGGCAGAGAGGCAGAAAATTTCAAACACCCCGGTGGGTGAAAACCTCCAGAACCTTCTCCTTCTCCAAAGAGGTCAGCAAGTGTAAATATTGGACCCTCAGACCCAACTCTTCAGTACACCTCTGGTCCTGTGGATGAATACTACAAAAGAAGGACTGCTGCTGTGCTGCTCTGCTGCCAGAAGGACTGCTTCTCTGCTGCCTACTTGTTGAGAAGGAAGACTAGACCTGCTCTAGGCTGAAGTGACTCCAAGGGTCAGCTGACCGACCTTTTGTTCTGAGCTACAGGAACATAACAAGCTCCAGAGGCCTCCCTGCATCAACCCAACTAACCTACTGCCTGAACTTTCAACTGGATCTGCCTGAGCCCTGCTGACCACTGCTGGAGTGAGTTCCTGATCCCCAAGAGGTACCCCCCAGGTCCAGGACCCTTGGTGTGGCACCTTCAAAAAAAAGAGAAACCCTGCAGTTTTATGCCAAGCTACCAGAGGATGGAGCACAGGTCAATTTGGGGTTTGCTTGTGTTTCACCCTGACAAGAATTGTGGTTGCTGCTTGAGTAGGGTTTCACTCCCCTCAACCAGGAACCCAATTTCCTACAATACGTTTATCTTATATCAGGTGCAAATACCTTGAGGAAATGTAAGAGCAACTCTTTCTGAACATTTTATAGGTTTGGATTCTCTTGTATTTAAACTTTAGTGTCCATCTGTTGTTGAGTCTGATGTACCTCTTCCAATTTCTGCATTACCTACGTTTGTTGGCTATGTAATCCAGCTAGAATAATTGGATGTTGTTCATTTATTTGTTCTGGTTGTTCCTGCCGAGTGTGTTCCTTCCCATGTCTCCGTCCAGATTAATAGCTAACCTCATATTTAAATCGAGAGAACAAAGCCCAACTAGCGGGTCTCACATTGGCATTGGTTTAAGAGAATCTAAGTTTTTCTGATCTGCCCACTTAAAATAATGTGTATGACTTTCTCCAAATAATGTTTCCAATGCACTGGCAGCCAGGAGATATAGATCCATTTCAAGTGCCAATCTTCATCAGAGCCTCTGTCTGGTCGTTGGCTACTGACTATTGAAAGAAGTCTTTCTGACTTTTATTATTAGTAGTGAATTTAGGTCAGCAAATAAAGGACTGTAAGCTGTTCTTGCATTTTGAAAAGTCTTGAGAGACAATAGCTGTTTTTCCATGAATGGGGAAAATTAAGGAAATATTTACCTATGAGTTAAAGGAGCAACAGTGGTGAATAATCTTTAGGAAGCTATTGACGTCTGGCAGGGCGAACCACAAAAATCCACTAAATTAACCTGTGCTTAAACCTGGGTAGCGTGACACAAAAAGCAGTCAGGCTTAACTTAGAGGCAATGTGCAAAGTATTTATGCAGCACACAAACAAAATCAGTAGAACCAGAATTAGGAATTTTAAAAGTTTTTAAACACTAACCCCTAAAAGATCACAGCACCAACTGTGGACATTTAGCTGCGCAAGACCGGGTCAAAGTAAAAAAATATGTCTGCCTGCGATGGAGCGTGGATCGTATACAAGAAGTGGATTGGTCCTGGTCAGCACTTACCTTCGGTCTTTCAAGAAACATATTCTGAGAAGGTAAAGTTCAGAAGGTGGTGTCCGAGGTGGGAGAGTGGTCTTCGGGGAGCCTCTGGCTGAATTCGTGGTAAAGATTTTTATGTTCGGACTTAGTCACCTTTTTAGAAGTCGAAAATCTCCAGCAGGATGAGGCAGGAGGCTGTAGCCAAAAACAGTTCCAAGCAGTCGGATACATCTTTGGTGAAGGACCGCTGAACAGGATTTGCTGCTGTGGAGACGAGCGCAGCAGGAACCGACAAGAAGTCAGGCCAACCGGCAATGCTCCTTGGGCGGGTAGACAAGCAGGTGGGTTCCGGTCTTCCCTCAGTTCTCAGAGCAGTTTTAGCCCAAAAAGTTCTAATTAACAAGTTTTGGACTTTGGCTATCTGGGCACCTTTAGTGCCACAACCAAGGGTCCAGGACTGGTGGGACACCACTTGAGGGTGCAGGAGTCACTCAGGCTGGGACAAGGTGTGGGTTCAACATGGTTGGAGCCTTGTATGTCCCTGTGGCTCTGAACAGGAGGCCAGCAAACCAGCCCTTTGAGTCACTCTGGTAGTACTGGGTTCAGCTGAAGTTGCAGGGCTCAAACAGCAAGGCTGGCCTCGGAGGGTTCAGGCAGGCTCCAGGCAGCAAAGCCGTCCTTCCAGATGTAGCAAAGCAGTCTTATGGAGTACACAGCAGGCCACAGCAGCAGGCAGTCCTCAGACTCCTTCTGCTGGTCCAAAAAGTGAACTGAAGAGTGGGTCTAAGGGCACTATTTTTATATTGGGGGCCCCTTTTGAAGTAGGGAGGAGTTTCTAAAGGTTTCTCTTTGAAGGGCTTGTAATTTCCTGACTCCCCTGCACCGGCTCCAAGTTGACTGCAGTGACAATGTGGAGATGACAAGCCCTATGAGTGAAGGCAGAGCACAGCCTATTCAGTTGTAAGTGGGGCTGTGCCCAGCTCCACCCACTCCACCTCCATCCTGCCAGCAGATGGCCCATTCAGACACACCTAATCGCTCTATTGTGTGACTGTCTGGGAAGCATTCACACAGTTTAACTGTCAGTTACACTCAGTCATGTGACCCAGGAGAGGCTGCAGGCACTGAATGGCTAAGGGCAGGAAAATGCCAAGTTTCTAAAAGTGGCAATTTCAAAATTGTAATTTAAAATCTGACTTTACCTTTAAAGAGGATGTTGTATTACAATTGCATAGATACCACGTATGAAATGATTATCTGTCCTCAATCAAAAGTTAGCACTTATTAAATGTAATATGGCAACCCAATGTTATCCTATGGGACAGACAGCGCCTTACAGTAGTGAAAAACAAATTTAAGTGTGGTTTACTACCAGGACATGTAAAGCTTAAAAGTACATGTCAAACTTTTTAATTACAATGCACCGTAGGGGTGACTTATATGCAAAAAAGGGGAGTTTAAGGCTTGGAAAGGGCTTTATATTGTCAAGTCTAATTGGCAGTTTAAACCTGCATTCAGGCTGCAGTGGCAGACCTGGGACATGTTTTAAGGGTCTACTTAATTGGGTGGTACAACTTGATGCAGTGACTAGTATCATTTAATTTACCGGCCCTTGGTATATGGTATACCACTCTACAAGGGACATATAAGTAAATTAAATATGCCAATCCAGTGTAAACCAATTTAACCATGTTTAGGAGCGTGAGCACAAGCACTTTAGCACTGGTTAGCAGTGGTAATGTGCACAGAGTCCTAAGTCAAACAAAAACGAATTTCAGCAGAAAAACTGAGGTAAGAAGACACAACGATTGAAGGAAGAACACCCTAAGATTGACAGGTCTAACAGCAGTGAATTTAGGTCAACAAATAAAGGGCTGTTGGCTGTCCCTGAATGTTGCAAAGTCTTGAGAGACAATAGCTGTTTCTCTATGAATGTGGAAAATTATGGAATTATTTACCTGCTGAGTTAAAGGCGCAGCAGTGTTGGATAATCTTTAAGCAGATATTGAAGGCTGTGATTTCTTTAAACTTTTGCACCTAGACTTGGATTTGCTATTCATTATTAGATGATCAAAGGCTGGTGCTAATTATACACATAGCACTGGGAAAGTATGGAGCTTGGATACCACTTTTGGTCTTACCATGTTTGACATGTTTAATTGTTGTACAACAAAGTGGAGCACGTTCTCCATTAGTTCCATGTGTTGGTGGTGATGTGCCAGTACTTGTGGCTTTGATGTGCATATATCTTTTTGCTTTTTAATTGCATCCTAGAAGTGTATTTCCCCCAGCAGGCTTTAGGTGTCTTACTGTATTATATTTTGCTGCTACCAGCCCTGATACCTATCCATACGTGTTTTTTTACGATGTAGGCCATATAGTTCTACTTTGTGGCTTCCTCAGACAGTACATTCAGTCCATCAGTAGAGAAATGTTCATTTCATGTCTTTCTTGAGCTTAAGTTCCACTTTCCCTATATCTTTGTCTTGCGAGGCCTTCCTCCTCGTGCTGGGCCATTCTGCCTCCTATTGTGGGCTGATGAAGCATCAACCCAATGCCTTCTCAACTGCAGAGGTTGCAGATAGTGTGAACAGGAGGTGGTGTGTGGCCTTATTAGATCTCTGTGTTAAATAAAGCATGTAAAAAGTTCCATGGCATATAAAATAGATATCATATGTCCCATGTGAAGCAAAACATCACTTTCACATTCACACTTTCACATTATAAATATTGCAGCATAATTCGAGATAAGGGGCTAAATATATCCTATGTAAAACATATTTACACCTTATCAATGGTGAGAGTGGAGGGCAAAGATTAACTAGGTAATCCCTTGCTCTGAAAGTAAAAATGATTAAATCTTGAGAATTGAAATTCAAATAGCATTGAGGCAGGCTGTGTGCATCTAATTATTCTAAAGTAGCTGTGACTTATAAGCTCAATTAACATTGTACATTGTCTTGGCACTGGTAGTTTTATACTTTATTCTTACATAAATCAGACGTAATAACCACATTCATATGTTTTGAATCCTGAAGCTTAAATTAAATATTAGACAAATGCTACATTTGGTTGTTTTATTCACTCACAGATATTGATTCAAAATCATAAATCAGCTTTGCCCATTATATCTTGGGGCTTTCAGCAAATTATAATTGAGCAGGGCATTTTTAATGCAGCACTTTGCTTTACGTCTCCAAGATGGAGACCTAAGTAGCTAATTCACATCCTAATAATGTCCTTGTAAAAGATTCATCCATTCCCTATTGTAAGCCTATTGCAAGTGTTTGCTACTATGAACTTGGACCCCTAGTCACAAAAAAATCACAAACCACAGCATGTGTGAGGTACATTTATATAGAGTTATACGTTTTGGCTGCATAATAACACTTTCCCTCTCAGTTAAGTAATTTAGGAAGGTTGTACATTTCACGTCAAAGGTCACGTGATCACATATGTTCATGAGATAAGCCTGCTTTCTTAATCTACATGTAAGAAGTGTTCATTGCAGTATGCAGGTATACAAAATCATACATATATTAAATAACCGTTTTTTTATGGAACATTTTTCGGTCTCACCTACGCAGCGCGCATGCGCTGCTTAGGAAAAAGACCTTTTGGAATCGCTTCGGCTTTTCAGCCAAAAACGTGCACGCGTTCCATTGCCTTCAATGGCAACGCGTGCACGTTTGGCGATTCACTTGCGGGAGCGAGCGGCGCCATATGGTAGCAATTATCGCTCCTGGCGCCGCTCGCTCCCGCAAGGGAATCGTGCAGGCCCCCTCCTCTCCCCCCTCCCCCTGCTGCCGTGCGAGGCGCGCGCGCTTGTTTTATTTTGTTTTTGCCTCTGCTTTCAAAATGCAGGCTTTCTTCCTGTGTGCATTCACCTGACAGGAGTTCAGCAACGATTGTTGTAGTGCGAATAAAGTTGCGCATCGGCATTTGTCATTTTATTTCCATTCTGTGTTTTGTTTCCAAACAGCTTTTTTTTGGGTTGTGCCATTGTTTCATTTTATTATTTCCGATCGGCATGTCTGCATTGTCTTTTTTGTAGGTTGGGGAGAGCAGACGCACAGACTCGAGCCCGGTTTCCCAGTTCCAAAGTCAGCAGCTCTGGATGCTACACCACATCCTCTTTCCAAATCTATCGGCATTTTTTGTTGGGGTTTCACCATTGTTCCTAGTTCCTCGTGGCAGCTTAAATGCATCTGATTCTCCTTTGTATCTGTTTTATGTCGTAATAGGATTGTATGTTTGTGAAGCGTTTTAATAAAGCTTTGTTTCCTATCGATCACCATCTCCGGGAAGCTGCCTTCACCTCCTTTCACCCTCCACAATCCCTGTTTCATCTTCCACCCTGTCCTTGTTCCACCCGCTCTCGTGTCTCTTTCCCCCACCCCCATCCGCTTATGCCCTTTTCTTATTATTTCTGTTGGAGTTTTATACATAGTGCCTATTCCGCTTTTCAGCCACACCATTGCGCTATACTTTTGAGTTTTTTAAAATAGTGTGGAATATACAATTATGTATGCTGTGCCAGCTGTTAAGTGCCAAGAAGTAGTTTGTCGTGCAATATAGCTGTTATACAACAATGTGCATTATATGTTTCTCAGTTGTGTTGCGCACTATGTGGTGTTCTTTCAGCTGTCATTTGATCCTGATGTGTGTATTTTTTATTGTGTATCATTACTCTGAATCAGTTTTCTAATCATGAAGATTTTTCCTACACTGGCTGCCGCGCGCCTTTCATTCTGCCTGGGTTATTTCTGCTTCGACGCAACGTCATGCATTACAAGGTAGCCTTTAACATGCAGGCAAAGGATTAATGTGAAATCTAATGCACCAAATCCCCCCCCCCATAAAATTGCATTAAATGTGTCTTGCAATGCGGTAGGTTCTCGAAGGGCTAAATTCGTAGACTACTGTTATCAGCACGGACAGGCCTTTAGCATGGGGAGCTGGGCTTAAGCCCAGAGCCCCAATATTCTGAGGGGTGCCCGGAGCTGTGTGCATTAAGGTAATGCCAACAGCAGCACCCCTGTCTTCTTGCTCCAGCCTTGTCTGTGTTTCTACATGCTTGTTTCTGCCTAATTTGCCAGTTTAAAGTGGTTTTACTCCTTCATTATCATACAGTGGGAAATGTTTTTAACACCCCCTTGCCCCCTTCCTTGCCCTCCTTTCACAGTCTCACCCCTGCTGAGGCAACCAACAACACCCTCTTCAGCGTGAAGCGGCTAAGATATCAGGGATTTAGGTGAGTTGGGGGAGATTCGGAAATGTTTGTGTTTAGGAGCCAGTCACTGCTCAGCCAGGGACTGACCACTAAATTCAAAAGGGGCCCCCTGCTGCCTCATTTAACTCGTTTATCATAGTGGGGAGTGATCCTGTTGAGCTAATAGGGGGTGGGGATCAAACTAATATGTTAAAAGTGTATATACCCCCACACCATAAATTCTTTATTTTTATTATTTGAGACCACATTATTGATCCGTGTCTATTTAGCCAATGTAGGCTTCTTATTTCATGAACTTTTGCCTACTCCACCTCGCACACCTGTATCTTTTGTTAAAATCAATAATTCATCACCTTACATATTTAAAAAAAAAAGGCATGTATATAATCCCAAACGCTCATACATGATAATGAATAATGTAACAGAGAAGACTCGTGCCACTTTGCTGGGCATCTTTACTTCAGAACCCACCACATATTCCTTATTTAGGGTGCGACAAACTAACAATGCACAATAATGATACATTTACATAAGCAATACATAAAAAATACATGACATACATTCAATGCAACATTACTACATGATATAATGACTTGTTTTTTACTTACATAAGCGTCCAACATATATATTCATATTATATTCTTTGTGAAGTAGTGTCCAACAATAAACACCAAAGGTTAAATAGTTCAATCAACTGGGGACATCCTATATCCCTTAGAGTTAAAAACCTAAAGTACCACGTGGCCCTCAGTGGTCGAGGTTACATCGTCCCTTATTAAAGTCAACCAGAGAAGCTTCCTGGCAGCCATTAAAAATTGTTATTTTGAGGAGCATTGTGCAGAGGATCAGTGACAATACAGTTAAACAGGTAACTAACCCCTGAATCGGTAGCACATAACCAGATTGTGCGATCTGAGACGAAACACTGATATGCCCCTGGAGTTAGTTTGACTATTCTGCCAGAACGTGAAGGTGTTTAAGAGCCCAATCAAGAGCTTAATTATGGCTAATAAGTTGATTGGAATTCTGCACAAATAATAGTCCTAGCTCTACTGGTTAGCATCAAGCTTTTATTTGTTCTTAATACGGGGCGGGAGGTTGGTGAGTGTTAGGGTGGGGTGAGGGTAACTTATCCCAAAGGCGAGACCTATTGGCTATGCTAATGCTTGTTTTCCATGCAGTGTCCTTCCTTTCAACACACACACCCTGTGAATAATGGAAATACTGGTGCAATTACACACAGTTTCTTGACACCTGACTCCTAGATCATTCCTTCACAAACCAGATGTGGATACGTGGAGTAAATATATTGCAAAATATAGAACTCTGAGTATCTCAATATTTACATTACATTGCTCCGACCCAGGAGTCTCCAATCTTTTCTGTAGTGTGAGCTACTTCTGTTCAAGGAAAATCATCCCGAGCAACTAGCAAATTTTGTCTCTGTAAAATAGTGATGCTTCCATTTTTCAACCCTGGTTACAGCTTAAGGTACTGTTCCACTATTCTTTCATGGTCCATTGTTTACCCACATGGTGCAACTGATAGAGCAGCGCCTACAACATGGCCAGTGTATTTGTGATTTAGTTAGACTGAGTATGGATACAGGTGGTCATGTGGCATACCCCATAGACAACACAATATGTGTTTGAGTGTTATCATAAGGCCCTCTCATTGGTTTGGCTGGCTGTCATTCTAAGGGTCTTGAGGTGAGCAGTGCTGTCTTCTTTAATGTGCACAGACTCTCTGAAGAAGATACTGGGCTTGGCTTCACCTCTGAGAGCTACTTTGTGGGTGCTAGTGAGCTATCAGTAGCTCCCGAGCTACTCGCTGGAGACCCCACCTGACCATTCGTTCACACTACCTAAGAAACACCTACAGCTATGCAACCATGGGGAACTTTCTATGAGTGCATGACCTTCAGGTACAAATATGCAGCTGGGAAACTCACGTTCGATGTTAAAGATATATATGGGAAGGTGTATAGCAGTCAAGAAATATTTGTTCATAAAAAAGAACTGACGTGTTCAGAATCCTGTGTTTAATAAAATCTTAGATGTAATTACTGCTTGAGATAATCAAACTGGGCTTAGTTGCTTCTATCTGGCCATTCGTAGAAAAAGCGGGAATTGTGGACATTCCTCCACAAGGCAAATACCGACACACTCTCGACGTTGGTGCTTGCCCCCCTGCAGTGATTGCCATTTCTGTGTTTTTTTATGGGGGGTCCCCAGCTCCTCTCACCACCTTGCCCACAGGCATTTTGTCAACTCCAACTGCAGCTTTATTTAGTTATATGGAGTGGCGTAGAATGTACTAAAGTGCTGTGGAGTGGAGTAGCATAGAGTGGAACAGTATAGAGTGGAGTATAATGTCATAGTGCAGTGTCAGAGTGGAATGGCGTAGAGTGGTGTAGAGAAGAGTGCCATAGAATGGAGTGGTGTAGGGTGTTGTAGAGTGGGGTGACATAGAGTTGAGTGTCATAGGGGGCGTATAGTGTCGTAGAGCATCATAGAGTGTTGTGTTGTAGAGTGGAGTGGCGTGGCGTGGAGTGGCATAGAGTGGAATGACATAGGGTGGAGTGATACAGTGTGGTAGAGTGGAGTAGAATGCCGTAGAGCATCATGGAGTGGCATAGAGTGGAGTGGCAGCGTAGAGAGAAGTAGAGTGACCTAGAGTGGAGTAGAGTGCCATGAGTGGAGTAGAGAGCCGTAGAGGGGAGTTTAGTGTTTAATAGAGGAGTGGAGTTGAGCAGAGTGGAATGTCATGGAGTGGAGTAGAGTGTCGTAGAGTGGAGTGTCACATAGGGGTGTGCTGTAGATTGTCACAAAGTGAAGTGATGTAGACTGGAGTAGAGTGTCAGAGTGGAGTAGAGTGTCAGAGTGTAGTGGAGTGGTGCACAGTGAAGTGGTGTAGAATGGAGTAGAATGTTGTAGAGTGGTGCAGAGTGGAGTAGCGTAGAGTGGAGCAGTGTCTTAGGGTAGAGTGTCATAGGGTTGATTTTTGTAGGGTGGAGTGGCGTAGAGTGGAGTATGCATGGTGTGGTAGCACACTGCCATTACAGACAACACATATTCATTGAAATTACCATTACATTTGCACAGACATACAGTTTTACGGATAAAACTATGCAGCGCACTTATAATAATATGTGGAAATCTGCATCACCTAGTGTATTGATTTTTTTTTATCATTTTAAAATATTTGCTTCCACCACACTTCAGAAATGCAAAAAAATATGCTTTATTTGTGCTTTTCTAATTCTAATATATTCAGACATATTTGTACAGTCATTTACTGGCATTTACATTTTGTCCTGTGCTAGAAAAAAATACTTCCACAATCTTTCCCACCACAGTACCCAGGAAGATTGTCACATAAATCCTCTAACTTTGCATTCAGAGAAAGAAAAGAAAACACCAAGCTCCGTCAGAAGACAGAGCCTAACATTTGACTTCTGAATGCACAGCAAAAGTCGCAAGATAAAAACAAAATGAAAAGGCCTGTTTATTGCTCATTCACTTCTTATCTCCAGCATGGTTATTTTGGGGGCGCTTCAGCACCCCCCACTCCCTTTCCTGCTAGTGTCTATGGCATGTGAGTGAAATTGAGGAAGAGTATTGTTTAAGATATGCTATTAGCATGGACGGCTTTAGCGCTGTTGGCACCCAGTGCAACAGTCTTTTTTGGAGCCCCCTCTATAACCTCCTTCTCCATGAATTTCCTCACTACCACCCTCCAGCAGTGCCCCACATCTCGCCATAGCCCCTCTCTGACAAAGATTTCATTTTATTACAGCGCTACTCATAGTTCCCTCACACTGAGTTCCGTTATATGCTCGGTACACGTTCTTTGCAGCAGGCACATTAACTCTCTGCGCTACTTTATGATGAGACAAAACTGCCTGTAGACAAATTCCGATTTCTCTCCAGCAGGAACATTAATCACCAGTCATCTTGATATTTTTCATTTTGCCTGAAAACTGCTGGACACACAAGGAACTTGTGCTTTTAAACCTATAAGTTATTTTTAAACACAGCATAAGTTACAAAACAAAAAGTCAATGGTAAGCAATGGGACGAATGCATTCCTAGGAAAGTTTTCAGCATGTCCAATCAGCTGCGAGGTAGACTTTACTTAAAAAGGAATATTCCTCACTTCCATCTGTCCTTATGTTTTCCAGATGAGTTTATTCTCCTGGCCGCTGTCTCCTGGTGCATGTGGAATGAAAGCTGATGATATCATGATGGCAGGGGGCAATAGCACTTCTGCCATTTCCAAAAATATAGTGTGATGCGGTACAGTCTGGTTCAGCATGTCCATCCGTTGCTGCAGTGTTCATGAGAAATTACCACCTCTCCAAGATTACTGAGTGTGAGTGAGGGGTGTGGCAGTACAGTAAGACTCAGTGCTTCTGTTGCTTTGTGTGATACTCCTCATTGTTCCTTACATGTTGCAGTCTATTAATTGTGCTAGGAGGCATCAAGACATTTAACAGTCTGGCGGACATGGAGACACCTGATGAGAACGTTCTCAGGATTCTGTTGTCTCTGCATGTAAGTGTGGGCTTTTGCTTCAATGCCTTTAGTTTCTTCTGTTAAGGAAAAGCCCTGTCTACCATGGATAGAACACAGTCAAATAGCAGCTGAGGAAGAGCTCTCCAGAGTTCATATTTGCCTCTTTTCCTAAACATTTGCAGACAAGATATCGCTCACATTCCCATTGAAACCCTTTGTCCCTTCTAGCCGCCTTAAACTGAACTCAGACAAGACGGAAGTCCTCATCCTGGGCTCATCACCCTCCGCCTGGGACGACTCCTGGTGGCCCCCGGCCCTGGGCACCGCGCCCAAGCCAACGGACCACGCACGCAACCTGGGCTTCATCCTGGACTCCTCCCTGTCGATGACCAGACAAGTCAACGCCGTCTCATCTTCATGCTTCAACACCCTGCGCATGCTCCGCAAGATCTTCAGATGGATCCCCACTGAAACCAGGAAGACCGTCACCCAGGCACTCGTCACCAGCCGACTGGACTATGGGAACACCCTCTACGCCGGAACCACAGCCAAACTTCAAAAGAGACTCCAGCGCATCCAGAACGCCTCCGCACGACTCATCCTGGACATCCCCCGACACAGCCACATCACCGTGCACCTGAAAGACCTGCACTGGCTCCCCGTCAGCAAGAGAATCACGTTCAGACTCCTCACCCACGCACACAAGGCCCTCCACGACCTGGGCCCAAAGTACCTCAACGACCGCATGACCTTCTACACGCCCACACGCCAGCTACGATCAACCAGCCACGCCCTCGCCACCGTACCACGCATCCGCAGAACCACCGCCGGAGGAAGATCCTTCTCCTACCTTGCAGCCAAGACCTGGAACTCCCTCCCCACTCACCTTCGGCGAACCCAGGACCATCTCTCCTTCAGGAAGCAGCTCAAGACCTGGCTGTTCGAGCAGTAACTTACCCCCTCCCCCAGCGCCTTGAGACCCTCCCGGGTGAGTAGCGCGCTCTATAAATGCCGTGATTGATTGATTGATTGAGACCACCTCTCCAATGTTACTTATTGTCTTAGTGATCTTGACCAAAAGGTTGCCTGTTTCTCATCCTGCTATACTTTGATCTAAGTCATATTGCTTTCTAGTACCTGAAAAGAGGATTTGAGGCCACATGTACGTACCTTTTTCTCAGTTGACGCACAGAATTGGGACATTTGCAACCGGTAAAAAGCCTTTTTCTATGTACCACACCCTACTTTGCAGTTCGGTAACCTATTATCGAATCGCAAAATAGGTTAGAAATTCGGAATTAGAAAGTGGCATGTTATGGGTGTCCCTTCCTAATAGCGACTCACAGTGGTATGTATGAATGTTTTGTGACCGAAATGCGCTCGCATTACCATCAAATTCAATTTGGTGGTAACCCATTCACAAACTGGAAGGGTTCCCCAGGGGACCCCTTCCCCTTTGCGAATGTATGCGAAAACTTTTTTAAGAGCAGGCAGTGGTCCCCCGGACCACTGCCTACTCATAAAATGAAAAGAAAACTTTTCAGGTTTCTTTTTGAAACACAACCCGTTTTCCTTTAAGAAAAAAAGGCTGCATTTAAAAAAAAAGTTGCTTTATTTAAAAGCAAATACAGACGTGGTGGTCTGCTGTCCCCGGCAGGCCACCATCCCTGTGTTTTTAGCGATTCCCAATGGGTCGCAAATTGCGACCTACCTCATGAATATTAATGAGGTAGGTCAATTGCGACCCATTGGGAATCGCAAACAGTGTAAAACACACTGTTGTACATAGCTGTTTGCTATTTCCTAATAGCGAATTGAAAAGATTTGCAGTTAGGAATTCGCAGACAGAAATGTTAGTACATATGGTGGATAATCATTATAACAATAGCCATACAGTAATAGCCTTTACAAACCAACGCCAGCATACATAGTAAGCCCATATACACCAACAAGATAATATCAAGGGAATTATTGTTAGTCAGCATAGTTATTAGCGTCATATCTCTTCTATGTTAGTAGATGTGAAGTTCTTAGAATTTGATACAATATTTCCTCCTAGGACTAACTTTGTATTAATACCTCGAAAGTTGAAAATTACAATGTTTAGAAAAACAGAAAAAGGTAATGTCCAGTGTGCCGATATCTACTCATTTAGAGTTTGGAGGATTGTGAGGACTACCGCAAATCGGAGGCTCTCCTGACCACCCCCCGAACTCATAGCTCCATCACTCTTCTTAGAATTGAGGGAACAGGTGTGTTTCCAGAGTAGAGCCTTAGCTAGCTCTACCTCTGGAAACCTTGGACCTGGTGACCTATGTGCCAAAGGACCACTTGGTGACAACAATGTTCATCCATCTCTCATCAACGCAATGCATGCCAGGCATGGGCTGGGAAAACTTCTTGTGTACTGGAAAAAAAAATTGGGATAGAGAAAACAAACTTGAAACATGGCACCCACTCAGCAAATCTTCAGTTTGGTGAAGAACGCTGCCACAGTAGTAGTTCCTTCAAAGCACAGACAGGAGCGCAATGCAGGCCCCGGCGACCCCCGGTAGTGCCTCAACCCTTCAGGAGACCCCCCGAAACTTCAGGGGGCTCCTATTCAGCACAAGGCCAATATATATCTGATAGATATGGTAGACTCGATGCCCTTCATCCATCATGCGGGGGAGGGGTCCTCATTGTGTGTTAAGCCACCGAGCACAGAAATCCCCGCCAGCCAGTCAGGGATCTCTCAATAGGTCAGATAGACCTCTATCATCCTGGCTGGTCGGCGAGACATCCAACGAAACCTAAATGACCCCATTAGTACCCTCCGCACGCTCTTGTGCCAAGGCGGATCCCGCTTGATGAGTGAATATTACCAGTAAGTTGACAGTTTTTCCTTGTTTTCACTGAAAGTTATTTTTATGCTCTTTCTTATGGAAAATTACATTTTGAACTCTTCATTTTTTTATGTGGCAGTGAAAAGTGCTAACGAGGCACGCATGCTGAGCAAGCTGCATATTTCATGGCACCATTATCAAGTGTTCTTAGCATATGCTCTTGAGTTCAATACGACATTAAAAGGACAGCAGCTTTCATCAATGACTATGGATTCGATGCATATTTTGAGCTTTACCACCGGGCTACCAGCCCAACATGCCGCATAAAGTGCAAGTAATGTTTCCCGTTCGCTTTATAGGAACTAGCAATCTATGAAACAAACAGCATGGCCAAAAATCACCGTTTCTTAGGAAACCTATCTGTGCTATACGCAATTGTGTCACAGCGCCTGTTAATGTGCATGTTCACCATTTTTAATGTTGGGAAACCCTCGTGTATAGACTTGTTGGCATGCGTTAAATCTAAAATCAGTATGTATGAATCACGTCAGTAACGTGGACTGTTTCTATAAATAGTTTTCAGGGTTTTGTTGCATTCTGCACTAAATAAATTAATTTAATACAAGCGTTGTTCATGACTCATGAAGTCCTTGTACCGAGTCACTTGTACTGTATATTTATTACTAATATTTCAGCAGCCCTGTGCACAAGCTCGAAAGTTGCATTATTTGAAGTCTTGAAGACATCTAGGAGCATATTTACAATAAACTGGCGGAGCGCTGTGTTACTCCAAAATTGGTAACGCTGCGCTCCAACAGTTTTAAAAGGTAGGGGTGCACTGTATTTACAAAAATACGGTGCACCCATGCATTTCCCCTAGTGCTACGGCTAAAAAAGCTGCCTAGCATTAGCGAGGGCACCCTAGCGCCATTTTGCTAGGATGCCTGTGCAGGAAGGATCACCTCACTGTACATAAACAATGTTAGCAGGCGATTTGCTCTACCTGCAGCACACATGGAAAGAACAATATAGGAGGAGAAATAAAATATTTCTCCTCGTATCGCCTGTTTAAGACCAGGTATTTCCTGGTCTTATTTTTGGTGGTGCCCCATACCTTGCAAATATGGGGTAGTGTCAAAAAGCAATGGGTGTTGCAGCGGAACGCACACTGCAACACCCATTGCACGCCCCTTTCACGCCAAGTGCTGCATGAATAGGGGCATTATTTACAAGGCGGCGTTAAGCCACAAAAGTAACTCAATGCCGCCTTGCAAATAACGCGAAGGAGTTAACGCCACCAGAATGTTTAAATAAGTGAAGTTCTGGTGGCGTTAACTCCTTGTATATATGCCCCCTAGTTTTACTCTACAAGGAGCACTCCTCTCTCTGTTGCATTAATATGGGTCTGTGATCACAGAACATCGTGGAATATTAATGGCATCACGAGGGGAATCACTGCAGAGACATTCAAATAAAGAATTATTGAAAAGGCTCCCAGGTTCTCCAGAGAGCTGGTGGGAAGCACTGTCCGAGAGAAAACTCATTTATCATACTTTCCCTTTGTTTACCTTGCGGGTTTAGTATTAACCTCAGGTCAGCACTGTAGATTAGTGTAATTGACAAGCAGAAAGCAAGGTATGTGTTCAGAGATCTTCATTTTCCTGTCCTCGGAATATGTTTGGATGAATCTTCGGAAATGGAAGACCGAGCATGTGTACAGGGGCGTAATACAGGCCCCTGCACCCTGGAGGGGGCATCCAATCATCCCCTGGCCTATGAATATGAATGTAAGATATAGGAGCCTCAAGGGGTCCTCGCCATATTCTGGAGGGGGGTCACCATTTTGTGTCATGCCACTGATATGTATGCATTCAATAAATAATTAATTTGATCTGCTTTTACCCTATACATACATGATATCCTTTTCCTAAGGAAAACTTGTAGCACCTACCCAAATCAGAAGTTGTAGACATCAAAGCAAACATTTGCTGACAAAAAAAAAAAAACTTGCAGCAAGGCAGCAAAGGTTTGGTTTCAGAGCACACGAGAAGTGAAATATATATATTTTTAAAAATCACGTGACATCTTTCAGATATTACTTTAGCATTATCTTTACTCTTTGAAGGTAATGTGGTTCCTATCCCCTTCACTCATAGAGAACACAATCAATCAATCACACATCTGAAAGAAAACAGGCAACCGTGGAACAAAGGAATAGAAGAGGAACGGACGCCGTATTTAGGATGGAAAATAAGAAGCTCCAGAAGTGTGGTTTAAAAAAAAAATCTTAAGGTAAATAGCCAGTAGCAAAAACAATCAATACAGCAAAAAAACATTTTATTGAATCCAGGCTCGTAAGCACAGATTAGAAGAAGGACGCTCTCCAATTCAAGGAATATCAATACTTCATATCTTTAATAGTTCCAAAAAGAAGATGAAAATGTTGTAAATGGCTCGAAGTTCATATGATACCTTTTAGTTCGTTTTTCCTGTTTTCTAAAATGTGTGCCAGAATCCTGGAATGAGCCTACACTAATACTATTCTATTTGAGTAATGAGGAACATGACAAACATTTGAGTTACAAGGAACAGACAGTGCCATCTCTGAGCACTAAGGTACAGGGTGGCCATCTTAGAAGAGTGAGTAGAAGGTCTCCGTTCTGTGAAATGACAATAGAGGAACCTGTAACACTGCCTCAGTGAATTACTAAGAATATCAAGCCTTTCTAGCCAAAGTGCCTTTCTTCATGGACGTCATTTAGGGGTCGCAGCTGCGGCCAATGGCTTGAACCTTGATACCCCTGGCACTGTTTTTGCAACCCCTGGCCTCAGATGTGGCAAACTCATTGGTGGGCCATTTAATGGGCACCCTTGATTTTATTATACTAATATTGAGTAACACTCTATTTTTCAATATTAGTGTAACACAAAATGGAGCACATTAAGCTAGAATTGGATATTTTCTGGCAGCTGAGGTAAGTAAAAATATATGGATTTTGTTTGCATGCTTGTTAGTGAGAGTGTGCTATATGTGAGAAAGGGTATGTGAGTGTGTGTATGTCTGTATGTGGAAGCATGTGTGTGAATGAAAGCCAGTGTAGAAATGGAGAATGAGTGAGACTGAATTCCAGTGAGTGATATGAGTGAGTCAAAGGGAGTGAGGCTGAGGGAAAGAGTGTCTGCAAGTAAGTGAGTGACAATGAACGAGTGTGAGGGAGTGTTAGAGAGTGTGAGTGAGAATCAGTGTACGGGAGAGTGACAGTGAGGGAGTGTAACTGTGAGATAGAGTCAGTGACTCAGAGTAATATAAAAGGTTATTGAGAATGAGTGCAAGTGAATGACGTGCATGTGAGCGGGAAAGGATAGATGAGTGAAAGAGTGAATGTGAGTGAAAGTGAGTGAGTGAATGAATGAGAATGAGTGAGACCGAGTGCAAGAGTAAGTGACATTGAATGAATGAATGCAAGTGAGTTCAAATACGGCCATTTTAAATTTTGCCTCTAAATTGGGCAAAAGACTGATAGCGGCACTTTTAAAGATTTATCAGGCCAAGTGTGTTCCGATGGCCTCATATGGCAGTGAAATATGGGGGCATGTAGCCATAGAAGAATTGCAAGTGGCTGAGAACACGTTCTTGAAGCGTCTACTGGGTGTGCCAATTGGAACCTCTAACATGGTGGTGCACGAAGAACTGGGGGTCCCGTATTTGGGTGACACCTTGGCTCTCCGTCCACTAAAATTTTGGCTGAAAATTTGGCGGAATGATGAATTGTCGTTGACCCAATCGATATTGAAAGAGTGTATGTCTCTATATCACTCGCATCGCATACCATGGCTTAGCTATATAAAGACTAGCTTTGAAAGACTGGGCAGAGTAGAATTATATACTAAGCCAGAACTGGTATCCAAAAAGGATCTGGGTTGGGTAAGGGAGTCCTTTTGTAGCCTAAGGAAATTGGAGAGGGAAGAGCTGGAATTGAGGAAACCTAGCATCCGAAAATGTTTAATATTGAAAACAACATTATCTACTGAGCCTTATCTTTTGGGATCTTTCAGCACATATGAACAATTTTTGCTGACTAGGTTTCGCCTGGGTTTTTTTCATCTCCTGTTGGCTTCGCCTAGGGGGAGTAGCAGAGGACAGATCTTAGCATCCTGTGGCTGCGACGGTGTGTCTCCACAGGATCTGCTTCATTTTTTATTATTTTGTAGGTTTTATGTGATCCCCCGGAAAAATTTTATTGTCCCGATTTTAAGAAGGGCGAAATTCAGGCAGGCTCGTCCAGCTCTCATCTATCTACAGTTGTTGCATGAAGACTCTGTTTTGTTTGTTCTTAATTTCCTTAAATCTGCAGTAAAATGTAGGGCCAACTTAGAATAGATGGTAACATCTTTGAGGGTCATTTAACAATTTAGTGCCCCGAATGAGATATATTTACTAGATAGGATCCCAGGTGTTATTTATTCACTGGTTTACCTGAATCTTTGATTTTAGGGGACCAAGTATTTTGCATTGCATTTTATCTATGAATCGGTTTCTGTATGTAATGAATTGTGTAATGGTTTTATGAAATTTTATTAATGACTGTTTTTATATATTGTCAACTTTTATGGTTTTACATCTGAAAACCGAATAAAGTTATTTTGATTGATTGATTGATTGAGTTAAAATGAATACAAGAGTGAATGGGAGTGAGTGAAAGTAAGTGAGAATGAGTGAGAATGTGGAATCATTCTTGAGAGTCTGCGTTGGCCGTAGAATACTGAATGCAATTCTTGTTTTATATAGGCACCCATGGCGAAATACTAGCTCTAGTATACTGGAGGCAATTATTAGCATAATAGACACCTGTGACAAAATACTGGCATTGGCATACTGGAGGTATTTCTGGTATCATGTGAGCCCACAGTGCTGATACTAGCATACTAGAGGCAATTCTTAGCATATGTGCCAACTATGGGGAAATGCTAGCATACTTGAGGAAATTAGTGACATGGAGGCACAGATGGCAAAATATTTATGCTAGCACATTGGAAGTAATTTTTAGCATCATGAAGGAGAACAACTGTGACCCATGGGAGGAGGATGCCCATTGGAAAATGATAGCCCTGACATACTGAGGTACTTTTTGATATATAGGGGTCATCCATGGTATATGGACCCATTACTGGCAAAATTCTGCCACTGGTATATTGTATGTATTAATTAACCTAAAGAGGCACCAATGCTATATGGAGTCCCTGGCACAATGGAGGTAATATTTGACATATGGGGGCCCAACTAGCACATTTTGAGAAACAAAAATGGTGTCCTCTCCTGGGTATAGTCAGATTTCATTAGCTTGGCACTTTATGAAGGGATGTTACTAATAAATGAGGGCTCTTTCAGAGCCTATGTCATTTTATCAAATTTATGTGACAGTTGCGCTTTGAAATCCACTATTTGTCCACAACATTTCTAGTGGGGAGAACCATTGCACACCAAATAGAAGAAGTCTGACTCAATCGCTTCACTTGCTTCAGGGCTAGAAGTATGCTCCAGCACTTTCAAAGATCATGCCAGCACCCTTAAATAGATGGTATCTAAAATAGACATTTGGCTGTGTTGCTTTGTTATTTTAATAATGTAGTTTGTGCAAAATTTCAGAAGTGACTTATTGTGGTGTCACCCATCAGCGTTAAGGTCATGTGACATGAGTTGCTGGGAAAATTCAGAGTCAACCATTGTAAGAAATTGGGTTCTTGTTAGATTGGGGTGAAAACCCTACTCAAGCAACAAGCAAAGTCATTGTCACGGTGAACCACAAAAGTCACTTGATTAACATGTGCTTAGCCCTCTAGTAGATGGGCAAAAAAGCAGTCAGTCTTAACTTACAGGAAATATGTAAAGTGTTTATGCAGCACACAAACAGAAATACTGTGAAAACACAACACAAGAAGAATCCCACACAAAATCTTTAAATAATAAATAAAATGATACCAGAACGACAAAAGTCCAATCAGTTGAACCAAAGATATGCAATTTCAAAGGTTCTAGGCAAGTATAGTGCCTAAAAGCACAAAATTCCACTCAAGCTCATCTGGTCATGCTAGGCTAGATGAAGTTCAGGCCGACAGCGATGGAGTGTGAGCTGGATACAGGGAATTGGTTAGTCTTACTGAAAAAGTTATCTTCTGAATGTTTAGCGCAAAGAGCTCAGTTCACAGTGGAGGTGGCCATGAGGAGCAGGGAGAGTGACGAAGATAGTTGTGACTGTAGTGTGAACAGCAGGCCTGGTGTCCCAGACTGTCGTTGCTATAGCACAAACATCTGGTTGGGCGTCATAGATGGTGGTAGCTGGAGGTTCACATTGGCAGTTACCAAGGGCTGTAGCACATAGATCAAATTTCACGTTGCTAGTCATCACTGGCAGATGCTGTAGCACGAAGAGTCAGGTTCACTGGAGCTTTGCATTTGCTTTGTCACGGTTGGTAGAGTCTCAGTGCGAACAGGTCCATTCGTGGTCATGAAGATCCCAAAACCTCAGGATATCACCCTTCTTTACAGAGGAGTGCACACTAATAGCAGCCAAGGTCCAGGGCCTGGTCTGGTCAGCTGGACAGATGCAGGACAGGTCTCTGGATCTTGTTACATCCCTGTTGCTCACACAAGAGGCCAGTCAGCTAGCCCTTGGAGTCAATCAATCAATCAAAACAAGCTTTATTCGAATTCACAAATGATTCATAAAAGCTACAGAACTACATTCGTATCAAAAACAATAAAAAATCTATATAAAAGTTATCGCAGGTTAAAAAAACCACAAAAAAACAGCGGTACATAGCTACAGGTACAGTCAAATACTGTACAGTTGAAATCAATTTCCGTTTAAGTTACTGACTACAGTTGCTTCCTGCAATTAATAACTGCTGACAAAAATCGAGACATTACAGCACATATATAAATGTTCGATAGCATTTGCAGGTACAGGAAAGCTGGGCGGCATTGTACAAAGCCAAGCTGCAATATCAGAGGGATAATATATTTCTTCCTCAACTCAGAGAAATGTTTATAGAACAAAACAGTGTGCATTGTGGACTGCAAGGAGATGTCATCACAAGTGCATTTCCCCATGTCAGATGACCAGTTGTTAATAGTGGGGAAGCTGATTGAGTGATGAAAGATGTTCAAACAAAACCGAGTCAGCACGAACCTGTGATGAGCATTAAACACATTAGCTAAGTAAAAATTGCATGTTGAAGCTAGTCATTATAGTCTGATTCCTCAGTACAGAAGGTTTTAAAATTTCAGATGCTAGTCTCGTTTCCTCTAGGAGAGATAAGCATTTCATTTTGAGTACTTTTCTTGGTACAGATGCCAGGCTATCGGGATGTTCAAAGTACTCGGAATGACCGATATCAGACAGAAAGTTATACACGTATTTAAGCCAGGGAATTTTAAGGGCCGACATCGATCTGAGGCAATCAGTTATAATCGCGTGGTTGAGTGTAGTGTGTACCGATGACCAGATTTTATGCCATTGTAGTACTGGCTGGATCTTAATCATGTCTGCAATATTCGGGACTCCCAGCTCTCTTGTGGCAGACGTAAGTTGCACTACTTTTCGGCACAGCAAGAAGGTTCCTTAGAAATGCATTTTCTTCCAATTGGAGGCTGTCTATCTGCCCATGACCCCATAGTTCAGACCCATACATGGCAGTGGGTCTACATTTGGCCTTGTATATAGTCAGCAATTGCCTCGGGTGTTTAATTCCTTGAGATCTAGCAAATTGCAGCAGGGCCCTTGTAGTTTTAACAAATTGAAGTTGCCTCGATTTTATAGCCCGCTGCCACTTCCCAATGTGGCTAAATACAATCCCCAAATAGGAAAAAGTAATAGTATACTGAATTTTAGCGCCCTCAATAAAAATGTCACGAGGTCGTGAGATCGAATGCCCAATGTTCATAGCAAACGTTTTGCCGATGTTGATTTTTAGGCCGTGGTTCTGCATAAAATTGGCAAACTCGTCGACTAGACGCTGTAATCCAAGAGGAGTACGAGCCATTAAAACAGCGTCGTCGGCGTAAAAAAGTGCCGGGAATTGGACGATGGCCTATTTGTGGTAAGTCGGCACACTTACTTGCCAGGATATCACCTATGCTGTTAAGATAGAGATTGAACAGGAAGGGGGCGAGCACACAGCCTTGTCGTACCCCTCTTTTTATATTAAACGGCTGAGTGCAATCGCCGTTAACGCCGTAGCGGACTCTACCACGAACTAAAGCGTACAAATCTCTAAGAAAATTAATAATGGTGCAGTCAACTCCCAGGCTAGTCATGATGGACCATAGTTTCTCATGTACCACAAAATCAAAAGCAGAAGATAAATCAACAAAGGCCAAAAACAGATTGCCTTTCTTAATGCACGTGTATTTGTTAATGAGGAAGTCCAAATTAATCGCCTGTTCCATGGTCCCCAAGCCAGACCTAAAGCCATACTGCAGGTCCGAGAGAATGTT
Source organism: Calotriton arnoldi (assembly GCA_963921515.1). Lineage (NCBI taxonomy): Eukaryota > Metazoa > Chordata > Amphibia > Caudata > Salamandridae > Calotriton > Calotriton arnoldi. The sequence continues at coordinate 1,063,502 of CAWUFW010000576.1, forward strand.
GTTAGACTCTGCCCAGTCCTGCAGTCGGTCAAGGAGAATGCGCCCAGCCACCTTCACTAGGGAATATAGTAGGGAGATTGGCCTGTATTGTGCTGGGCTGTTACGATCACCCTTTTTATATATGGTTACGATGAGAGACTCAGGCCAAGTTTGCAGAAAACCTTTATCCCGTCAGGCTCTAAAGAGAAGGGTAATAATGGTGTCTTCAGTGCCACAATTACCTCATCCAGGGAGAATACTGGATAATTCCTATTGCTTAATGGTAGGATAGTGGCTGGCTCACTGATAGGGGAGGCAGTGAGTGAGGGAATCGCATTGTCATTCGTGGAAGAATAAAGATCTGAAAAGTGGGATAGCCAAGCAGCCTCGGTAATGGCTATCTCAGCTCGGGGGCAGTCCGCAGGATCATATAAAGGAGAATTAATAATACGCCAGAACATAATCTTGTCGTTAGACAGACTGGCTTCAAGTAAACGGTTCCAAGTATCCTCCTCTAAACTTTTTTTCTGTTGGTTAATAGCCAATTTATATGCGGTTCTGCATTCCCGGACCTTCGAAACCTGCCGCGTTTTTTTAGCTAGGGCTAGTTTTAAATTTCTAAGGGATTTAGTACATGATGCGTCGAACCAACAAGGATGACGTGCCCTGGCTTTGCTCTGATTAACATAGAGTCCTTCACCAATACCCTTTTTTATAAGGTTAAACGCTTGCATAAGCTCATGGGCCTCTGTATTCTCATCAAGGCACTGTTCAAAAGCCTCCCTCTCTTTTCGAATTAGTTTTGTTAGAAAGTGAGGTGGATTCACCAGGGACCATCTCAGTGCATACCCGTTATGACGGGAAATATCAATATTCTCCAGAGTAGTGACTCTATGTGCAGCCCCCTCTGATTCAAAAGGTTGATATTCAGGACAACACTTTGGGGGAAATGATCACTGATTTCAATACTATGTATGGAGAATCCTAAGACCAACTCCGCATGATGCTGGGAAAAAAGTAAGAAGTCAATCACACTGTCCTCACCTCTACCGTTATAAGTGCAGTTTACTGTAACTGGAGGGCCAGTGAGTTCATTGCAAAAAGTCAGGTTGTGTTTAAAAAGTATGTCGTTTAAGGTATCCCCATATACTGTGTGGGAAAAATGGATAATGTTGCTGTTGTCAGGAGACGTCATGCCACATACCTTATTAGATGGATACGGGCACGCACGTATGTTAAAATCGCCGCCCCATAAAATAATTGGGTTCTTGCAATCTATTGGAAAGGCTGTTTCCAAATCGCAGCCTAGGCAATTAAGAGCTGTAATGATTTCCTTGGTGCAGGCATTATTGTAAAAGTTTATGATGGCAATAGAGGAATGTACGGACATCTGTAAAATAACAATTTGATAAAATGCGCTGGTATCAATCAGAATTGTATTCAAGGGTGTCAGCAGATTTGATACATAAATACACAAGCCCCCTTTTGAGCGACCGCTAGTGGATTGGGTAGCTGGACAGTGATAAGTTTTAAAACCAGTTATATGGATTGGGTCCACTAACCAAGTTTTCTGTAGGCATAAAATATGAAATTTGGAGATAAAATCAAACCACTCAGTCATAGAGCTTTCGCTGCGTAAGCCAGCCACATTCCAGAACAAAACAGTATTGGCTTCCGCAGAAGGCTTAGTGCCTGTAGGAGATGTGCTCGGAGATATAGGGTCAATTGCAATACAAGGCTTCAGGGGCACAACACGGTTTTTGAAACATACACACCTTATCAAAATCCGGGCAAAGGACCTTAGCAGACTCTGGAAGAATAACAGATCCACATGGTTTACCATCATTGTTAGGGACCCTCAGTCAATCCACACCACAGAGAGTGGAAAGACAATCAAACCTGTTAGAGGTTTCAATCAGGGGATATTGAGGCGCGGGGACGTGTACCTGATGGTGTGTGCGGGCTGCTATTAGGGAAGGGGCTGGGGGCTGGTAAAAAAACCCGAGAGGTAGAACAGCAATCTGCTTTGTGGTAAGAGATGGTAGGCTAGCTTTCTCGAGTATTAATTTCACTAGATTTGGAGATGTAAACGTGAGTACCACACAATCACCCTCCAATGTTTTACTTCCCGTACCCACCCATTTAACTCTCCTTATCATTTTCAGGTCAGCGAAAAGTAGTCCACCAAGACCTACCCTTGCATTCAACCAGTTTAAACTTTTATTCCGGAGGGACTCCCACGATTCATATATTGAGCTAGAAACTTTGGGGACATTGGCTAGAATTACCACATAGGGTGTGGCTGCAGGCGGAAGTTCCAGATGATCCATTTTAGAGGTGTGAAAGATATGTGTTGTCTCTACAGCCATGTGATTCGTAAATATAGAACTTTGAGGATTGGTAAATGATGTGGGGGAAGATTACTAGGAGCTGTTAGGAGTGATGGGGGCAATGGGGCAGGATTAGAACTAGGCCCCAATGGTTGATCTATGGCTCCTGTCCTCGCTAGAGATATGAAGGAAGGGTGGTGTACGCCTTGTGTGGTGGACAGAGAGGCGCTATTCATACCCCCAGACCTTGCTGAGACTGTGAAGGGAGGGTGATTAATGTCTTGGAGATTTTGCACAGGTTCCAACAAAGGAGAGTGTTGGGTCAGGGCTATGGAGTCTCTAGAATGAGGAGGGCGTACTGGTATTGTCTGAGTCGTTCCCAACATATCCAAACGGGATAGCACGTTCCTCTCGAATCCTTAATTGCTCCACAAGAGAACTAAGTGCATTTATGACTGCATCAGAGAGAGTCTGTACTTGAGCAGTCAAGGAGATATGGTCTGTGTGAGAATGATTTACCAATGTTGAGGGAGATTTTACGATCGAAGGTGGCTTTTGAGACGGTAGTTTCTTGGAACGCTTGCCTACACCGCCCGCTCCCCCAAACAAGGATGAAATCTGAGTGTTTATAGTTGATGGTGTTTTAAAACGTTTTCTAGGAGGTTGGGTGTCTGGTAAAACAGTAAGGGGGGATTTTGGGATGCACTTGTCAAGCTCCTCGGCTTCCTGCTGCCCCTTGACTAATGAGCTGCCGGGGATAACAATGGGGATTGCATCATGGGCAGTTGGAATCGTTCCCGAATTACCAGAGATATTATTAGTACAATTGGTTAGGGATTCCTCAACACTGATAATTTGTTTTTCCAACACCCCCATTGCGCCCGTAATATAATTCAAGATGGAAGAGGACGACTGGGTGGCCCTTGGTGATTTACCGGCCTCCCCCCCCGGATGCTTTCTTTTTACCATGGCTGACTTAATTGGAATAGCCCCCCTAGAATGACGTGTATGAATAAAGACAGTAGAAAGTCCGCTGTAAGAATAAAAATAGGTAAAATTGGATCAATAGATCAGTAAGTCAATAAGGACACTGCCAGTCCCCCAGGTCCCGAAATCCAAAGAGTCAATTGCCACAACGTTCCATAGAACCGTTCAATATCAGACAGTAAAGTCAAAGGCAGTACAAATGAGGACCAACCTTGGCTGCAGACTCGGTACGTGCAAAATGCTTCGGGTCACAGTGCGCTGGAACAGATCTGAAACAAAACACCAGGGGGGGTGGTCCTGCCCTGCCTCTTCCTGTCACTGATGGGCGCAGGACGGGCCCGCCCTTGGCCCGGGCTTTTCCCGGGCGCGGCCCGCACGCGTCCCGCGCCGCGGCTCCCATTGGCGCTATACAAGCGCGAGTTGGCTCCTTCCTCCTGGGAGTTTGAAAGTACAGGATTCTGGGGTTTAGAGTCCCCAACCAGCAGCAGGCAACAAGCAGCTTCCCACGCCGCGGCTCCCGTTGGCGCTATACAAGCGCGAGTTGGCACCTCCCTCCTGGGAGTTTGAAAGTACAGGATTCTGGGGTTTAGAGTCCCCAACCAGCAGCAGGCAACAAGCAGCGTCCCGCGCCGCGGCACCCGTTGGCGCTATACAAACGCGAGTTGGCTCCTCCCTCCTGGGAGTTTGAAAGTACAGGATTCTGGGGTTTAGAGTCCCCAACCAACAGCAGGCAATAAGCAGCGTCCCGCGCCGTGGCTCCCGTTGGCGCTATACAAGCGCGAGTTGGCTCCTCCCTCCTGGGAGTTTGAAAGTACAGGATTCTGGGGTTTAGAGTCCCCAACCAGCAGCAGGCAACAAGCAGCGCCCCGCGCCGCGGCTCCCGTTGGCGCTATACAAGCGCGAGTTGGCTCCTCCCTCCTGGGAGTTTGAAAGTACAGGATTCTGGTGTTTAGAGTCCCCAACCAGCAGCAGGCAACAAGCAGCGTCCCGTGCCGTGGCTCCCTTTGGCGCTATACAAGCGCGAGTTGGCTCCTCCCTCCTGGGAGTTTGAAAGTACAGGATTCTGGGGTTTAGAGTCCCCAACCAGCAGCAGGCAACAAGCAGCATCCCTGGTGAGCCTGGGTTCAAGGAGCAGGCCTAGTCTTCCTACCTCATGGGGCAGGGCAGTCGTTAGGGTACACATCTGGTTCTGGAAATTTCTCACCTTACCCTGCCAAGACTCAAGTAGTATGGGGTAACAAAAGACAGGTGTTAGATTCCTTTGTATGTGTGAAGTAGGCAGCCCTTTAAAAGTAATTGGGGCAGGGAAAAGCTACACAGCAACCATCCTGGTAGAATTGCCCATCATGCCAACACCTAGTCTCACTGTCTGGGTGGACTACACAAAGGCCACCTGCTTAACTATTAACAGTCAAGCAGGCACCAGACACCAAATTGTTAGGACAAGAACATCTCAACTTTCTAAAAGTGCCATTTTCAGAATTGTGACTTAAAATCCAACTTTACCATTCTAGAGGATTTTAAATTACAAATCATTTTAGAGCAATCATCATTCTCCCATCTGCTCCCAAACTTAAGTTATCACAATGTTATCCTATGGTAAAGATAGGCCTTGGAACAGTGAAAACCGACTTCAGGATTTTTTCACTACCAGGACATGTAAAACTTAAACCCATATGTCCTTTTTTTAATACAATGCACAATGCTCTTTGAGCCTGTAGGGTCTACCTTAGGGGTGACGTATATATGTATTTAAAAGGAGGGTTTAGGCCTGGCTGTTAGACCTGGCACCCTTGGCATAGATTTCCCCCTAATGTTTTTGCCATCAGACCTCCTGTTTTGCTGACTTCGTTTTTGCTGGCTTTAGGACTGTGCACACTTTACCGCTGTTAACCAGTGCTAAAGTGCTTGTGATTTCTCCTTAAAACATGGTGGAATTGGCTTATACCCAAGTGGTATATTTAATTTGCTTAAGTCTCTGGTAAAGTGGCTCTACCTGTGCCCAGGGTCTGTAAAGTAAATGCTACTAATGGGCATGCAGCACTAATTATGCCACCCACCTAAGTAGCACTTTAAACATGTCTCAGGTCTGCCATTGCAGCCTGTGTGTGCAGTTTGTAAACTGCTGTTTCGACCTGGCAAAATAAACTTTTTGCCAGGCCCAACCCTTTCTTTTTAATACACATCAGTCACCCCTAGGCAGACCCTGAACAGCCCAGAGGGAATGGTGCAATGTATTTAAAAAGTAGGACAAGTACTTTTACGTTTTACATGTCCTGGTAGTGAAAACTCTTAAATTTGTTAGCCATTACTGCAATGCCTACCTCTCTCATGGGATAACATTGGAATTACCTTATTACAGGTAATAAGCTATAACTTGCAAACGGGAACAGGTGACTCATTCATGTTTGGTGTCTTTGGAATTGTAATGAAAAATTCAAACTTAAGGTAAAGTAGGATTTTAAATTTCAATTTTGAGAATGTCACTTTTAGAAAGTTAAAAGAACAGATGATGAATGGAATGCTGAACAAATCAAACATTCACCCCCAGTCACAGACCTGGGTTTAATCCATTGTTTTTTTGCTCACCACGCCACCCCAGGTTGGACTCAGCCATATGCATATCAGTGTTGACCCTGCTCTCCATTGGAACAGTCCTGCCCGAACTGCCAGGCCAGGTCCACCCTGGACTGGAAACAATCATCCTGGGACCAGTTTCAGGGTATCACCCCTCATCAGCCAGGCTAGTTTGAATCCAATGGCACAGTGAGCACGGGGCACATGTCTGGGCATACCCTTTCGATTTAGGAAGACAAAAGCAAAAAGAACAGATGATGGATGAAATGATGAACAAATCAAAACATTCCCCACCAGTCACAGATCTGAGTTTAGTCCATAGTTTTTTTGCTCTCCATGCCCCCCCAGTTTGGACCCAGCCATATGCAAATCAGTCTTGACCGTGCTCCCCATGGGAACAGTCCAGCTCGAACTGCTCTTCCCCCTATTATGTCAGAGATGGCGCATCAGGGCAACACCAATTCCCTCTTTGCCTCACTGTCTGTGAGCAATAAACAAAGACCAACTGCCAGTACTTCCCTGGACCTGAAACAAGCATCCTAGGACCTGTTTCAGGGTATCACCCCATATCAGCCAGGATAACTTGAATCTGGTGGCATGGTGTGTGCGGGACCCACATCTGGGCATCCCCGTCCCTCTTGGGGTGACAAATGCTAAAAGAACAATTGATGGACAGAATGCTGATCAATGTCAATCACTCACCCCCAGTACAGAGATCTGGGCCTGGTGTTTTTTTGCTCACCAGGCCACCCCAGTTTGGACCCAGCCATATGCAAATCAGTCTTGACCCTGCTCCCCATGGGAAAAGTCCACCCCGAACTGCCAGGCCAGGCCCTCTCTGGACCGGAAACAAGCATTCTAGGACCGGTTTTGTGATGTCACTCCTCGTCAGCCAGAAAAACATGAATCCAGTGGTAGCATTTAATTTACAGGCCCTGGATCGTACCATTTAGTAGGGATTTACAAGCAAATTAAATGCGCCAATTAGGTGTAGGCCTATTGTACCTTGGTTTAGGGAGAGAGCACAAGAACGTTAGCATGGGTTAGCGGGGTAAAGTGCGCAGAGGCCTAAGGCCAAAAAAAATAAAAATTCTGAAAAATAGAAGAGGTCAAGATAAAAAGTTTGGGGGACTACCACCCAAGGATATCAGGTCTAACAATGGTTATCTGAAGTCACTTCCTGTGATGCCATTATGGACAAAGTGTGTATGATTTCACTTCCACTACCCCAGGCATTTCATTGAATTGGCGTCTATGCCTTCCTTGCACCTGATCTGTCACTGTTTCAACATAAACATGACTCCCCCATACCAGTCTCTTGGACACATTTGGCTAGAGCCACCAGTCCCATGTTGCCATGTACAACCACCTTCACAATCACCTACCAAACACAGGGCCCAATACAACAACAATAGACCAGGGAAAGAAGGGGAAAGGGGGCAGATAAGGCTTCAATAATTTATTATAATTAATAATAAATTATTATAATTCGTCTGATGTTTAATTATAACCAATGATTTTTGCTTAACGTTAGTTTCAACCTATGTAATTTTCTTCCTTACAGTAAATTCAGCAGGGATATTAATTAGGGGTAAGACATGCGACTCCATTGTTGTTGCTTGTTTCTAGATCTGTCGGCTGCTTTGTGATATATGCTAACCACTATGACTACTAATATTCAAAAGTAAGCATGAGTTGGTGTTGCCAGTTTTAGGGTAGTTATTTTGTTTCAGTTGTCAATCATTGTTACTAACATTCTGCGGTGTTGCAATAAAGATTATACAATTACGTGCTATTAAAAAGAGTGCGTAATATCAGTTGCTTTAATGCCCTTTGGGGGTGTCAACGGGGAGGGGGGGGTGTGTCTGTCTGTGTGTCTGTGTGTGTGTGTCTTGTTAGAGAAGGACTTAACTGAAAACAGTATATGATTTATTAGGCGATAGGTAAGCCGGAAAGCTATGGGTAGCAACCTTTAAAGTCTGCCCACTATGCCAATTTTCAAAACTGTTAATCATATGCAAATCGGATAGCAATAACATTGGCCCCATCTGACGTGACAGTTTTGGTCTTTATTAGCATGATCCGATCCGAACACTCACGAGGGCATTATCTCATATAGGGGTGAGAGAGAGAGAGGAGTCCTGTGACATTCCACCAGACCCCAGAGAGACGAGAGAAACAAGGATCTTTGGGATGCCTCTCAGTTAGTTGTCATGACTTCATTGGCGGGCTTTGCAACCTATTAGATGCAGGCTGCTCAAGCTGGGGATTCATTGCCACATACCAGCTACTTGTGCATCCCTATGCTGTGGCCCACATCAGCATTTCAGACTGCTTAACATTATAGCAGCCGGAGGTAAAGCCAGTGGTGAAACGAAACTTGAGGGGGTCCCCTGCAAAGTACAATGAGGCCCCCCCAACCCACTCAGGAGGGCTCAGGCCAGGGCTCCGCCACCCGTGCACAGTGCCAGAGGAGGTCCCCTGAAGCTTGGGGGTGCCCCCGCACTGCAAGGGCTGGGGGGCTATTGTTACGCCACTAGGTAAAGCAAAGGCACTGCTGAGATCCTGCCAATAGAGTTCAATATACCGGCCACCGGCAGGAACCTGTTACACGAACATCAGGAATAGACTCAAAAGCCTGGGCTAAGAGGGAGACTCTTGTCTCAGCTACCTTCAATGGAAAGCCACCCACAAAAGTGGTACCCTAAGATCCACCGTGTTCTGCCTCTTACCACCAAATATGAAGTGACACCTGGGAGATCGACTGGCACCTGCTGGATTTTATGCATGCCCCACACACTTTGATTAGCATTGAGTGGAAAGTGTGAGCTGTTCTGAAGGCCTATCACTTATAGTTTGGCAGCTTTATGTCGTCAACACTTGAGAACCCCTGGTACATAGTTCTGTAGTCATTGATTTCAATGCAAATTTTCTGCATTGTCATCGTAATAGCACAATATCTCCTGACATTAATTTAGATAGCAGATTGCAGCATTAATCATATAGCACACTATTTCAAGGCAAAATTCTGCAGACAGGATGTCTTAAGGTCATTATCAGAGCAAGGCATTCTATACATTTAGCCTCATGGCATCACTTGTCCATTAAGTTAACATCACAGCACAGTACTTAAGAGGTTCTTTGTTCATGCTCATAACACCGTGTGCTAAACTTTCATTGCAACCTATTGGGTTGTGCCATTCTTGTGAATACATTTACGAACATCAAATGTGCAATTCTGTTGTCAAGGCTTATAACTGTGATTCAGATTTTGTACAGGACAGGGACAATATTGTAATCATTTGCATTAAACCTTTCCTCGCAGGTAGGATGGATGAATGTTTTAACACCGATCATGTGACAGTCCATAGGAGCTAATCGGGATCTCAGGTGGTCACGCTCTTCTGAGCTCCTGAGATACGCTGCACTCTCTGGGGTCTGATTTCCTGCTCTGGGGATTGTGCCTGCCTGGTAAGAACAGAACAATGTAGGGAAGCCCTAGAAAAAAATGCTTCATATAGTGACTGCCATGATGTGGCACTTTGAGAAAAAGCTTTCATACCAGAAGGTGGTGATCCTGAGTCCAGCAGTGACAAGAAGGAGCAGGCAAAATACCAATCCTGATGGAAGGCAATCGTATACCTGGGCTGACAGGTGTGGTAAATCAGAGCTGCAGGAATAGGAGATACAAGGCAGATGTATCTTGTTATGTTATGTTATATGTTCTTACGTAGCACGCTTTCACCCATGAGGGTATCCTGGTGCCCTGTGCATTGGAATACAACTCTTCTTTGACTTACTGTTAGTGCCAAACAATAAATGTGACTGGTTGGAGGTGAGACTTGGAAAACTTCAGTTTGACTAATAAGTGTGTGTAGGAACCTGCGTTATTGGTTGAGGGGGTGAAACCTTACTCAAGTAGCAACCACAATTCTTGTCAGGGTGAAACACAAGCAAACCCCAGATTAACCTGTACTTAACCCACTGGTAGTTGGCACAAGAGCAGTCAGACTTAACTTAGAGGCACTGTGTAAAGTATTTATGCAGCACTTCAAACAAAAATAAAGTGACTATGCAACGCAAGTAAAATCCCACACCAACTTAGAAACATAGAGTAAAATTTAATAAATTAGTTGAGACCGAAACAACAAAAATCCAATAAGTAAAACTGGAAATATGTAATTTTAAAGGTTTAGGTAAAAACAGTGCGAAAAAGAACAAAGTGCCCACTGTGGTTATCTGGTTGCACGGGACCGAAAGAGCAAGTGGCAAGTTCAGGCCAACCTAGATGGAGCATAGACCGGATACAGAGACCAAGTTAGGCCCACTGAACAAAGTACCTTAAATTGTAGTGCTGTGTGAGGCTTCACGTCGTCCGGTGCCGGTTCCAATGAAGCTATGCGGTAAGGCTTTGCAAGCTTTGCGTAGCTTTGCATCAGTTCTGGTAAACTGTGCTGCAAAGCTTTGTGAGCTTTGCTCATTCTGCTTCAGTTCCGATGGAGCTGGCAGCTGTGTGACAAAGAATTTGCTGGGCTATATGTCGCTCAACGTTGATTCCAATGAGGCTGGCAGCTGTATGGCGAGGCTTTGGGTCACTTCGCATCACTTCATGCTGGTTCCGATGGGGGACCACAGCTGGGCTAGCAAAGCACCTTCAGGCCCACTTCCAAGGGTCCAGGACTGGGGGGGCACCGCTTGGGGGGGATAGGACTCACAGCTGGCAAAGCCCAGGTGCAGGTTTCAAGGTGGTTGAAGCTTTTTCTGTCTCTGAGGCTCTGATTATGAAGCCAGCCAACCAACTAGCCCTTGGAGTCACTCTGGTGGTCCTGGTTTCAGGATGCAGACCCAGTCCAGTCCTTCTCACTCAGGCAGCAGGGCAGCAGAGTAACAGTCTTTCTTTCAGCAGAGCAGCAGAGAAGTCCTGAATTTTCCAAAGTCCATGAGAGTACTGAAGAGTTGGGTCTGATACTCCAATATATATACCTGGTGCCAGCTTTGAAGTAGAAGTTTCTAGAGGTTTCCACCCTCAGAAATACTTGGAATTTCCTGCCTCACTGCCCTAGCCCCAGCGTGTCTGGGGGCAGAATAGACCTGTGTGAGACTCTTAGTAAGTGTGCTGAGTCAGAGTCTTTGTGATGTGCAAGTGTGGTAGGTGACAGCTCCTCCCCCTATCAAGTCAGATATGGTTGATAAGGACAACGTCAATTCCCCCTTTGCCTCAATGTCTGGGAGCAACACACAAAGACCGACTGCCAGTTACACCTAGTGACTGACCCAGGACACAGGTTACAAGCACCAAAAGGTTAGGACAAGAAAATGGCAACTTTCCAACAGTGGCATTTGCAGAATTGAGACTTAAAATCCAACTTTACCATTAAAGAGGGCTTAAATTACAATTCTTTAGACATCAAACCCAACATTCCTACTTGCTCCAAATTTATAGTTATCACTTATGAAATGTATTCACGTAACCCAATATTATCCTATGGGAGAGGTAGACCTTACAGTAGTGAAAACAAATTTAAGAGTTTTTCACTACCAGGACATGTAAAACTTGAAAGTACATGTCCAACTTTTTAAATACACTGCATCCTGCCCTCTGGGCTATTTAGAGCCTACCCTAGGGGCTACGCATGTCTATTAAAAAGGAAGGTTTAGGCCTGACAAAAGGTTTAATTTGCTAGCTCAAAATGGCAACTTAAAACTGCACACAATCTGCAATGGCAGGCCAGAGACATGTTTAAAGGGCTACTCAAGTGGGTAGCACAATGAGTGCTGCAGGTTCTCTAGTAACATTTAATTCACAGGCCCCGAGTACATGTAATGCCCATTTTCTAGGGACTTGCAAGTAAATTAAATGCGCTAATTGGGTGTAAACCAATTCTACCATGTTTAGGGAGAGAGCACAAGCACCTTAGCACTGGTTAGCAGTGGTAAAGTGTGCAGAGTCCTAAGGCGAGCAAAAAGCAGGAGGATCAAAGGCAAAAAGTTGGAGGAAGCCATGCAAGGATATCATGTGTGGTGCCCTTAAAGAAAAGAATACCTATAAATGATCTTAGACCTAATTATATTGTTAAAAAATTGACATGAATTCGTAATGTAGATACACAGATGACACAGTAGTAAGGCTCGATTATGGACCAGGGGGTTGGTCTACTGGTCTCAGATGTAAAGACAAACATATTTTTTCCTAGATAAATATGGAAGAACATGATTAAATACTGCATGTCTAAAAGAAAGTGACAGACAAATCCCTTTATGGGAAATATATATTTGTATTGCAATTATTCCCATTTTTCAGTAGGGTCATAAGGGATAACCTACTGTTTGAGGTATCCTGAAAATATAGCATATACATGGGCCTTATGGACAAATGTTAGACATAGCTACTAAAATGTAACCTCCACCCACTCTTTCTATGTAATCCAACTCATATTATAGGCCAAGAAATTGACAGCCTGGCAGGTCAAATTTTTTCACATAGTTAAGATCCCTTTGCTGTAGCTATGAAGCTAATACTTTGAAACAAGCTATGCTTATGGACCAACGTTATTAATGTTTTGTGATGTCACTATTGGCTTGTGGAGGTGAGCCCTGTGGTGATAATAGTCTCGTCTTTCAATTATGCATTTGAAAAGAATCAAATGCATTTAAAAATAAAGCAGCACAAGCAAGTTGCATTGATCTACATTGGGCGCAGCAGGCATAAATGAAGTGGAAAAATGACAGAAAAGCAATTAACATTAAAGAGTGATGGAGAAACAACCCATGAAAACTCCAACAGTACCAGAGAAGAATGCACTGCAATACATGCTCTTTAACATTCCGACAGACTCAACTATACCCATGAGAGAATACTACTTGAGCCAAAGTGCATTCAAACACAAACGGGTGGGCGAAGTTCATGTAGTTTCATTTTGCATAATTATGTGATAATTTGGGAGAATTATGTGAAATGGAAATCTGGCAATTAGTGCTATATTTTAGAGTGAAGTGGATGCATTTCACACTATAAAATAGTGCAAAAAACAAAAGTGCTGCAACTTTACAGCTGGTCGCATTCTGATCATTGACGTAGTCCCCATGCTCCTGTGATGGGTTTGCTAAAGGTCTTTACGAGAGCAGGTGTAATGGCGTAATTTGGGGAATTTCACGTAACAAGAATAACCCTAAATGATGGAAATTGCGCGAGATTACGCCAGAGTAATTAAAATTTTGCCCCAACCTATGGTGGCAGTAACACTCTTTACAAAAGCACCACAAAATATTAAATGCATGATGTAAGCAGGCATGCAAAGCAATGTCTGAAAAAACACCCTCTATTCAATGACGTTCCTATTAAGAATGTACAGTTAAATGCCAAGTCCACAGCATAAAAAGCCTCCATTAATGGGGATGAAGAACAGGCGCTGCAAGAGTACTGCATAATCCAATTTCAAGTCTGCCATGAACCTTTAAAGGGGCTATCAAGTGACTGATGTCACAATGTGTCTCAAAACTCTAGCAGGCATCATCAAACGAAGGAACATCATTCGAAAATAATTACTGTTGGTGATCAGGTGAAAAGAAATGCTCTTTTCTCATCACTGGATGGCCCCTTATGAGAACTGATGGTATTAATGATCCAAATTTGAGATGTAGAATATTAACATACTCAACCTTTTATCTTACTTTGAAGTCTAATAGATCTAGAGTTTGCAGAAATACTGGAGGAGATCTGCAAGTCAATACCAGCACAAGCCAAAATTGAGGTCCGTACTGGAAAATTAAATGTCTCACTATACAGACAGAGGGTGAATGGCACTGCTGGGTGTGCTGGTCAGAGTGTAAATCTCTGTAATTCCTTACGCAAACTAGCATTTCATTACTCCATCATCTGATGATTAGATCATACTCGGTGATTATGCCACATCACCTAGGATCATCGCTGCGCAGAATTGGTCTTCAATTGAGTGGCATGGTTTACCTAGATGGGGACCAACCTTGTTAAAGGGTGAATAGGCAATCAGAAGCCACAACTGGATTCAGTTCTATATGATTTATCGAATTTGTATCACCCATTCATAAATCTCTATTGCGTAATGAGTTCTACATCTTGTGTTACTAGGTTGTGCTGTCATAACAGGCACACCATTCCCAGTGCCTGGGTTCGTCATGCAATGAGCAGCATTCCATAAGAAAGCTTAAACTCACCTTAATTTGGAAGGTGTCATAATCTTGGGCTCATCTTCACCCTCCACAAGTACTTCAATGCCCTGAAACCTTCCTGCACACCCCTAGCATGTTCTCATCCTTATTGATATAAATGGGTTCACTCTTCACATCCCCTCAATCTTATCGCCATGGGACCCCCCAAAAGCTTGACAGCTATTTGTTCAGTCTACCAGTAAGTACTAAGAAAACATGTTATAACAGTGGCGTAACATAAGCCCTCACAATCCCCGCGGAGCAGAGGGGGGCAGGGCCCAGGGGCGTAACACAGGCCCCCACATCCCCCGCGGTGCGGGGGGCCCCGAGCTGCATGGGGCCCCCTCAGCACAGTACTTAAACCTAAGCGCTCCTATTAAATCCAGAGCCGGGTCCCCTCCATGTACTTTGCAGGGGAGCCCCCTCAATTTTCGTTGGTAAATATACCAGAAATTGGCAAGGCTGGTGGAGCTTAGAACCTATCGTTACTATGAGCCCATGTGCTCTCACATATGCCCTGGAACCATTTGTGCATATTTTCTTTGAAAGGGTGCCTCTTGCATACCTCACTGTAAAACGCTGCTTTAATGATGAGCACTATAAGAGACTAGATGGGCGGATCAGTCCACCACATGGAGAACAGGTTAAATTCCTAGAGGAGTGTGAGGTAAAATAGTAAGAACAAATGAGACCGCAGGACAGAAAACCATTGAGAACCAAAGATGTACAGAGACTATGTAGGTGTTCAGGTATTGCTGTATTTTCTGAGCAAGATTCAATTGAAACGTTTTATCTCTGTAATTGAAAGGGAGCGCAGCAACCGAGCAAAAATATCATTAAGGGAAAAACCTTGATCATTTGAGATAACGAAACACGAGACTGCCAGCAGTGCAGCGCTTTGTGAGCATTTAGTTTATACATAGAGCATGTTATAAAGAACATTTTTTATGAGCACCATGAACTTGAAAGCTCGTATGCTTATGAGCTCATTGAACAACTACATAGTGAAATCTAGTAAACCAACTTAAGTATTGAAAGGAGCATTCATAGGAGGGCACTGAGATAGTATATTTACAGAATGTAGGAACAGAAAAAAAATGTGACTAAGAATATCTGAGAAGAAAGAAGTTCAAGCTGTGGGCCTAAAAATAAGAAAACAATCCAGAGAAACAAACAATCAGCACCACTGGTAGCTTTAATAATGACTAACATTGCTCGAGAAAAATAAACGTCAGCAGTAACTGTTTCAGCTCAGAAGATGGCATTTGCTCATATCAAAAATACATACCTTTAGAGATTAGCTTAAAAGAGATAGGAAACTAAGCACTTGTATAATGAATGTAATAATTTCTCTTATTTCAGAAACAAGTATTGACAGTGAGGGGGTTTCTCACCTTACGCCATCGCTACTTGTTTCTATATCCTAACTTTACTACTACTAAATGCCTTCTGTGAATACCAAAAGTAGTAAGTTTAGGATTTTATCTCAGATTAGTTCTGTGAATCGGCCCCATAGAGGCCATATCTACAGTCCTCGTTGGTGTTATAGATGCCTCAAACATAGAGTAATTGGCAAGTACTGCCAAGGTGCTACATGATTTGAGTGAAAGAAGTCTACTATAGGAGAAGAGCCTAGGGTAAAATGAGGTAGATTAGCTTCTTTCTTTGGTAAACTGTACTCCAGCATGTACAACACCACTGATACACTTGGATTTACCCTGGACTCCAACCTCAAACTCAAAGAACACATTGCCAAGAAAGCACGGAAGGCCTAGTACTGGCTTTCTCCACTAAAGAAAGTGAAACTATTTCTCCCAGGAAATGAATACAGAATTTCTATTCAAGCCCTCACACTCTTGTATATTGATGGTGATAATATCATGCTTTATGGCCTTCCAAACTCCAGTCTGGCCCCCTTTTCAGGGCATCCTACTAGCCACAGCACATATTGTAGTATTACAAATATAAGCGATAACGAGCTGCACAACCACACAGGTCCAGCCTCAAACCCAACTGTAGTTTTTAAAGCTCAACATTCCAAACATTTCATAAGACACATGTAATGCTCTTAAATGAACATTCCATGCTTCCAGAATGCTACATAACTTTTCCCTTTGACAAACAAAACAAAAACGCAATGCTGTGCAACACAATAACCTAATGATACTTGAACAAACATATAAAAATAAAATTCCCAATGAATAAAGAAAATTCTGATAATAATTCATTGGTATTAAATCACTGTATTCAAGATTGTACCTTCAACCTATAGAAAGAAAAACACACTAACTAAAACTCATTAAATTGAGCTTTGAGTAAAAGAACAATTGGTTGTTCTTTTAACACTCAGTAAAGAGAAGATATACTACCTAAGTGTTGCTGATTAAATGGCTCAAATCTCTCCTCAACTCAGTTTACTCAGGCCCATACTATTTCCAGCTTCTCTCACAATGACACTGTCCTTATCATTACTCACACAATCATTAGCCTTTACAGCCCTCTCACAATTCTACCATTGTCCTCCTGAAACCATTACAGCAGAACCACACACTTTTAAAATTTTAACTGGACCACCAAAATTCGACTATCCTTTGTGAACATGCCCTGCTTACTTCAGACGTACTACATCAGCCACATGGAAAACACACTCTTTTACACTAAATATTGCATCATAATATTTCTTTTGCTTATTTTGTGAACTGATAACCTTCACTCCTAACACTAACATCAAGATCATTGAAGGACTTGATTTTTCTTAACCATTTCAACATCCAGGCTGGAGCATAACAAGTAGCAGGTTTCCTTCCCCTTAAGAGCTCGAAAGGTAAAACCCCTGTAGAACAATGTGGCGTTGTACGGTAAAACCACCACATTGTTTTAATAGCATTAACCCGAATACACTTATTGGCAACAGCTTACTGTATGCATTTATGAAGAACTCTATTCATTCTTTCTACAAGACCATTAGTTTGGAAATGATACAGAGCACTTCTAAAATGACTAATCCAACCAATGAAAGGGAGCATACAGTGTATCATATATATGGCTCAAATGTAGAGCATTTAACCAGACATTACAAAATTATGCAAAATTTAAATGTGTCCAACATCAGAGTTGAATTCACTTTCTCAGGAGTCTTGTTCGTATATTCAAATCCACTATATTGAAGTATTAGGTTAGGAACAGTTTCACATCAGCCCAGTCAATGCGTTTCGTCCCTTAAGACTTCATCAGGACTGTGAAATTAAAAACATACATAAAACAATCTGTCACATATTAAACAAATTATTTCTGCTTCATCCAATACTACAATATTGTTACACATAACATAAATCCTAAGACACCTGATCACAACAATAAACAAGACTCCTTGCAACCACACAACATTATTTTTTCGAGACAGGTAAATAATACACATTCTTATTATACTTATGCTGTTAAAGTGACTTAATATCCATCATAGCAGTTTCTATGCCTGTACCAAAGCCCGCCGATTGCCCAGTGTCATTACCAGTTATAATTAGTCTAGAAAAGAAAATTATAAGAAGTAGGATAGGCACTCACTTGGAAAAATCAAACTTCCTTATCCCTCATAGTGTACGAAATAATCAAAGAAACCAACTCCAGATAGGTTCAGACATGAGTGTTGGGTGGTTAAGTACTCCCTAATTTATATCTATAAAACAATTTTTGGAATCACTTTTTTTTAAATATATAACAGAGTTATACTCACTACTCCATCACAACCAATACTCAAGTGTAATTTAATTATATAATGTAGAGTCATATGTCTTTCCCATATGAGACATAAGCTAACACATAAGTACTAGAGAGCTCAAACCCAACAATACTGGCCTGAATTGTCAGTATGCTCTCACTACGCCATCACACCCAATACTCAAGTGTAATTCAATAGCATGCATATAAAAAGCTCTAGTCAAATGATGAGGCAAGTTATTTTTAAAGTGGTGTTTAATCCACTCTTTTATATCCCATCTCCTAACACAATCCTATATCATATCATATATCATTTATAGTGAAAAACTTCCCACTTATAAAATATCTTAAAACCATTCAATATAGTCAACAAATTTGTTTAAACCGTCCTGTTGTCCCCTAAAGAAATATTAAGCAGAATCCTATCCTACTAACCTCTTTCTTCTGTGTCCAGATCCCAAATATCGGGCAATCGGCCGGTACCTAGTTTCCCTGTCTACCTCATGTGTTTATATGCCAATATTAGGCCTGTGTGATCAGATAACTGTTTAGAATTAAAGCAAGTAATGTAGCTCATTTTTTCCAATTCAGACACATCTGTACAGGTCTTAATCTACTTATCCATATGGCTTCCTCCTGTCTCAGTTTAGGTTTGATGTCACCACCCCACCGTGTTTTTCTCAATTCATTGGATTCCATGAAACTTGAAATCAACATTGTTAGGGTGATGTTCCTTAATATGCTGTGCCGTTGGTGACCTTTCATGCTTGTTAAATATTGCTCTGTTATGTTCCTGAATTCTTAGTTTCAATGCTCTCTTAGCGCTCCCAACATACACCCTTTTACAGTTACATGTGATAACATATACCACAAAGCATCTGTTACAATTAATGAATTGATTTATGCAGTATGTTTTCTGTGTGTTATACTTGAACTCTTTGACTTTGTTCAGTCCATGGCCACAGATAATACAAGAACCACACGTAAAAAATCCTTTTGGCTGTATAGGCAGCATGAGTTTTGTAACTTTGGATGAATTGGGCCACAAAGCCTGAAGGGATTTTCTATTTAAAAGGAATGCGAGTCTTATGGAACATTCAGAAATGCTCCTAGAAATGAGTAGTCTCATTCTTCAAAACATCTTTTTCCTGTTTGAGGGTGAATGGTATCATCAGATTCAAGGGCCAGCCATGGGCTTGAGGTTTGCTCCCTTTTACTCCAACCTATTCATTGGGTGGTTTGAGAGGGAGCATGCCTAGTCCACTGTGGCTGGTAGATGGATGGATTACATATTATAATGGCGTCATTTTATAGACGATGCCTTGGTTATCTGGAGAGGTACGAATAACAGTCTGAAGGATTGTGTGCATTATCTAAATGATAACAGCTTTAATGTAAGTTTCACTAGGTGCCGTTACCCAAACGAGACACATCATTTTGGATGTACAACTTTACATATCAAACAATATCATACAAAGTAAAATGTTTCACAAAGAAACTTCTACCAACAATACCCTCAGGGCAGATAGTGTACACCCAGTTTTGGTGATCACTGGTATACCCTATGGTGAAATGGTGAAAATCCAGAGAAACTGTAGTAATGAAAGGGATTTCACAGAATGCTTAGAAGACCTCAAAGCAGGCCTAGGATATGCTGTTATCCAGAGCATGTTCTCAATAAGGCTGAAACTAGAATTAAGAGCATTAAGAGAGCGGACACTCTGGTACAGAAACCTAAAACAGAGTCAAAAGATAAGTTAGCTTTCATATCTACCTTCAATCAGGAACACAACCTAATATACAAAGCCTTACGTAACAACTAGGATTTGTTGAAAGGTGTACCTGGTCTAATAATGTGATCACTGACAAACCTATGGTAATGTACAGGAAAGGCCCTACCATTAGAAACAAAATAATGACAAATTATTTAGAGCCTATAATAAGAACGGATTGCAATTGGCTTCCCATACAGCCAAAAGTTTTTTTTACATGTGGTTCTTGTATTATCTGTAGTCATGGACTTAACAAACTCAAAGAGTTTAAATATAACACACAGAAAACATACCGCATAAATCAGTTCATTAACTGTAACAGCTGCTTGGTGGTATATGTTATCATGTGTAACTGTAAAATGGTGTATGTTGGGAGTACTAAGAGAGCATTGAAACTAAGAATTCAGGAACATCACAGAGCAAAGTTAACAGGGATGAAAGGTCACCAATGGCACTGCATATTAAGGAACATCACCCTAAAAAAGTTGATTTCAAATTTCGTGGAATACAAAGAATTGAGAAAAATACGAGGGGTGGTGACATGGACCTGAAACTGAGACAGGAGGAAGCCAAATGGATAAGTAGAGTAAGAATTGTACAGAAGGGTCTGAATTGGGAAAATGAGCTACATTACTTCCTTTAATTCTAAACAGCTATCCGATCACACAGGTGAATGATTCTGCCAAATACATTGAAAATGGACATAAGGCGTTTTATAAAAATCATTTACATGAGTTGGTGTTTAATTATTTTCAAGCTGTTTTGCTTGTGTCTGACATGTGAAAAAAAATTGTTACCTGCATGCCTTGGCCTTCCCATTGCCCAGTGTCATTGAAAAAATGTGTTTTACCCTTCCCTTGAGCATCATTGACTGGGTGTTCTGTACATGGTTGCTGTGTTTCCCTTACTTGGCAACCATGTTCTCGGCACCGACCTTTCATTCTTATGTCATTCTAGAGTCTTTGGTCCGTGCTGTGCTCCGAGGGTCAGTTGGAGGTGGGAGACTGAAGGAACTGGATGCTCCTTGGTGGTGCTGTACTTTAGTGAATAAACTACTTCTGTTCATCTACTTCTGCTTACGTGATTTACTTAACAATTTGGCGACTGAGAATCACCATCGGAACAGCACCACCATACGGACTTTACGCATGTGACCCCTATCTTTGGATTGGAATTTCGTTGTTTTCTTGGAGGATTTATCAGATGTGTGCCTGCATTGGAAGCTGCTACATTTGTGGAAACTACTCTTGGATTGCTTTTTGTTTGTTTTGGGCAAATTATTTTTCTTCCACTTTCTCCTTGCGCAATTGCCTACTCCGCATTTTTTTTTAACTCACCATTATTAGCAGAGTTCCACGCCTTCAACATTCCAGTAGCCAGAGATTCCTGAATGACGACTACGTAAATTGCGATTTACTTGACGATCCTTTTGTGCTCCTACGTCACAACGCATTCCGTGTTACATCACCTCCTCTCTACTCGCTCAAACGTCAGCGAACAAAGGTTTTCTTGGCAATCTTTTCTCCGACTCTATGGTTTTACGCGCTACGTCTCTTTACGAACGTACCGCCATTTTGTTTGGAACTTGTCCTAGCAACCTTCATCGAGCTTTTGCTCGTACGCTGCGCTCTGCCCTCATTTCTTTTATTACCGGCTGGGCATTCAAGCATTTTTGCTGTCCATTTACCAAGTAGCTGAGCATCCGGATTCACTTTCTGGACTTGTGGTAATGTCTACCTATATTTAAAAGTTATTTCTACTTTCTTTACCACAAGTTTGTACTCTTGTGTGCGACTTCATTTTCTGGAGCTTTGGCTAGTTTGTACTTTGAGCACCTTTATTTGGATTTCATGTGGAATTTCGAATTTATTCAACACTAAAGGGTGAAGTTTGGACGCTGTTTTACCTATTGTTCAGCGAACAATTCCCTTTACCTGATTTTTATTCTGCTTCAAGATGTCTACGCAACATTACAATTTAGCTCTTCCTCAGTGTTTCTGTGCCTGCTGGTACTTCTCCTTGCATGAAGTGGCCAGAATGGAAAGCGTACTTTCTTAATTATATTGACACTCTTGATGTTCAAGGAAAAATGTCTCCTGCTCATAAAAAAGGAATTTTCTTACAGTCCGTAGGGCCTGAGGGGCTCAAAGCTTACAATCAAATGATAAGAGTTGGTGGGGGGAGTGACCAAAATGTATTTACTGCTGCTATTAATGATTTTGACCGTTATTTTTCTCCTAAAGTATGCATTGAGATTACAAGGTACAAATTCTTTCAGCGGAAACAAAATGCAGATGAGTCAGTTGACAACTATGTTTCCGCTTTATGAACCCTTTCACTTGATTGTCAATTTGGGAACTTACAGGAAGATTTTATAAGGGACCAAGTAGTCATGCATGTTAGAGATTCCTCTATCCAAGATAGATTGTGGGTCAATGGCGATGCTAAATTGGAGGATGTTTTAGCTATTGTGAGAAAAGCAGAGATGTCGTGCAGAAGTGCGAAAGAGGTCAGGGTAGAAGACAGTGATAAAGCTAGCAGTGTAGTAGCCAAAGTTGGAAATACTAGTCATAATTTTAATACTAAAAAACAAGGTACTTCAAAGGAACGTAATACTGTCCCTGACAGGGAAAAATTTAGATGCTATCGGTGCAACAGTAAATTACATTTAGCCAACAACAAAAACTGTCCTGCCATTAAACAGAAATGTTCTGTCTGCGGCGTTGTTGGGCATTTTGCTAAGATGTGCAGAAAAGCGAAAAGTGGTAAAGTTATGTGTGTAGATGAGAGTGAGCCAGGTGAAGGTGACAATGATAACAGGGATGCTGTGTCGTACTTATTAAATATTAGAGACTCCTCCCCCGTTACTTTAAACATTGACAATACTGTAGTCAAAAAGAAACCTATTTGCAACATCTCTATTGGGGGAGTTGATATACAAATTTACGCTGATTCTGGGTTTCCATATTCCATAGTAAATGAAAACATTTGGAAATCCAAATTTGTAGAAAAACTTGGATCCAAATTAGATCCTCCCGACATTAATCCTGAAGGGTATTAAGGAGAGAGGATAGAAATTATTGGGTCTCGTTCACTTATTTTCAGATTCAAGGACCGTGAATGTGTGGCAATATTATATGTTTCCAAACAGGGACCGTCTGTCTTAGGATGGTTTGAGCAAGGAATGCTCGACATCATCCTTAACCCTAACAATCCGGATCCTGTCATGGTTGTTGGAGAGTCTGAGGAATACAGTAAGACCTTGCTAGACAAATTTCCCGAGGTTTTCAGAGATGACATTGGTGAATTGACAAATTTCAAACACAAAATAGTTTGGAAAGACAATGTCTGTCCTAAAATTTTTAAGGCAAGGAATATTCCCATAGTAGTAAGAAATGAGGTTGAAAAAGAACTTAACAAATTGGTGGAGAGCAATATTATTGAGAAGATTGAGTCTTCAGAATGGGTTTCCCCCATTGTTGTTGCCAGACGTGCCAATGGTAACATTAGATTATGCATAGATTTGCGCCACCTTAATAGTAATATTGTAGTTGACCAATTCCCTTTACCTCGCATTTCTGAAATGTTAGCAGTGGTTGGTAAAGCAAAGTTTTTTTCTTGCATTGATCTTTCTGCCGCCTACCATCAGAACGTCCTTGATGACAGTTGTAAAAAATATACCGCATTTATTACACCCTTTGGGTGTTTCCAATTTAAAAGAATGCCCTTTGGCCTTGCGTCAGCGGCAGCTGTTTTTCAGCGCACCATGCACAACATCTTTGGGGATTGTAAAAATGCGGTGTGTTTTCAAGATGATATTCTTGTGTTTGCCAACAACAAAGTTAATCATGACCACGCTTTGGATATGGTCCTGAGAAGATTATCGACTAACGGTTTGACTGTGAAACATGCGAAATGTAAGTTTGGTGCTACCTCTGACTTATTTAGGTCATGTGCTTTGTGAAGACGGCATTAGACCCAAACCTGATCTTGTTGAAGCCATTCGGTTAGCACCCTCTCCTATTTCTAAAGATGATGTACGATCATTCCTAGGCTTAACTGAATTCTATTCCAAATACATTCCAAATTTTTCGTGCAGAGTATTTAATATTAGGCAGTTATTAAAGAACAAAAGTAAATTTACGTGGAACCTGGAATGTGAAAAAGAGTTCAAAGATGTAAAATCTGCCATTGAAAATGCCACTGCCCTTAATAGTTTTGACCCTCGTCTCTCTTGTGTTATAACCACTGATGCGAGCTCAAAAGGCTTAGGAGCGGTACTAGCACAAAAACAGGAGAAGGGTGGGGAAACTATTATTGCTTACTCTTCAAGAACCCTTACCCCTTCTGAAGAGAAATATTCGACCATTGAAAGGGAAACCTTGGCCTGTGTGTGGGCTTTGGAGCATTTTAGGGTGTTCATTTGGGGCAAGGAATGTAAGATCTGTAGTGATCAAAACCCTTAGTACGTTTGCTCACTACTGATGGTATGATAAATGCCTCCGCAAGAATTGCCAGAATGTCTATGAGACTGCAAGATTTCATCTACAGAATTGTGTATGTGCCTGGCAGAGAGAACATTACTGCTGATTTTTTATCCAGACTCCCACTACCCCTTAAGGAGAATGTCCATAACCCATGGGACGATTTTCAGATTGCTTTAGTACACGATGAAGGTCCTTTGCCCATTAAGAATGAAAACTGGTCTACTGAGTACCTAAAAGACCAGACTTTGCAAAAAGTTCAGAAATGTATTCTTGAAGGTTGGCCTCCCAAGAAAGATTTCACCCCCGAACTTAAGAGCTTTTGGGAGGTGAGAAATGAATTATCCTTCACAGATGGTACCATTTGGAGGGGAAACAGAGCTGTACCTCCCACTGGTATGAGACATACCATTGTCCTTCACGGACATGAGGGCCACAACGGCATAGTAAGAACCAAACAATCAGTCAAAAAGTCATTTTGGTGGCCGGTGTTAGACATTTTTGTGGAACGCATCGTTAGAGATTGTGTCACCTGTGCTAATGCTGACAAGTCCTTAAGAACACTCAAACCCAATATGGGTGAACACTGCGTTCCCAATGGACCCTGGGAGACTATTGCAATGGATATCATGGGTCCCATTGGTCCCAAGAACAAATTCATTGTAGCTGCTATAGATATATTTTCAAAATGGCCTGTCATAAAAGTTGTGGAGAGAGTAAATACTGATACTGTGTTGTTATTCCTTGATGAAGTTTTTACCGAAGAGGGATTACCCATTCGGGTTATTACTGATAACGGGGTGCAGTTCATTTCTAACAAGGCCAAAGATTACTTTCAAAAGGTGGGTGTCATACATTGCACCACTTCTTTATATAACCTGAGTGGTAATGGAATCATTGAGAGATTCAATAGGGTGCTTAAGGGCACTATACAAATCACTGGGGTCGAGGATGACAAGTGGGAATTTCAAGTGGTTAAAACTATGTGGAAGTATAGGACTACCCCTAATGATATGACTGATTGTTCCCCTTTCGAAATCATGAGGGGAAGATTACTGAGAACTAAAAGTAGTCCATCTTGGTTGGTTACCTCTACTAAGAGTCATATCGATTTTGAGTTAGTTAAGAAAAGAATTGAAAAAACTCATATTGTCAATAAACACAGATTTGATTTAAAAAAAGGTTCCAAGAATGACCCCATTGTCCAGGTCAGTATGTTAGTCAAAGTCAAAAAACCTTGGAGAGTACCCAGGGGTGAAAGTCAATTTATGGGACCGTTTACTGTGAAAGACGTTTTAAAAAACTCAGTTAGACTTTCTAATGGTAAAGTATGGAATCTGAGCAGGATTGCTGTACTTAAAGGAAATAGGAACTTGTACAGTGAGGAACACATTGCACCCAGGCACGATTTCGATACGGAAGACATTGCAGGAAGTAGTGCCATAGATTTTGGTAACAATCACCATAGTGGTGAACAGGATACGGGGATTGTCCGTTCTCCTGCTCCCAGAGTCTCCATTGACTCTAATATTTCTCACGAAAAAGATGATGTTTCTGTTCCTCAGCTACTTGAAATGAAGTGTTTGCGCAAAAAACCTGTTTGGCTTTCTGATCTCGTTACTTGCATTAGAGACAAGTTGTATTCATGAGTTTGTTTTTTTGTTTTTTTAATATGGTTTTTTTTTTTTCCTCTCTTTTTGTTCTCTTTATTTTTGTTTTTGTTTGAAGGGGGAAGATGTGTTGTGTACATGGTTGCTGTGTTTCTCTTACTTGGCAACCATGTTCTCGGCACGGACCTTTCATTCTTATGTCATTCTAGAGTCTTAGGTCCGTGCCGTGCTCTGAGGGTCAGTTGGAGGTGGGAGACTGAAGGAACTGGATGCTCCTTGGTGTTGCTGTACTTTAGTGAATAAACTACTTCTGTTCATCTACTTCTGCTTATGTGATTTACTTAACACTGGGGCATTCAGAGCATTTATGTAATTGTACACACACTGCAATCCAAGGGTATGGGTCGCTTGTTTAATCACTGAAACTTATGGAGATTCAAACTCTCAGCCTTACGGAGGTCTCTCAATAACAGGGAATTGACATCTTTCAAAAGAGGTACCTGCATTTATATAGATATTAGGAGGATCTTTGACAGTATGGTTTTTGTTTTTTTCAGGACCGTACACTAGTTTGTGATTTGTATCTCAGATAGTGTAGCCATACTAGACATTGGTAGTGGCGTGTGGCTGATTGGCCCGGTACGGAGGAAGCGTAAATACTATGGTCGGGGAGGTTTGCGGATAACATATTAAGGTAGAAGAATCTGACCAGAACGTTATTACCCTGGTATGGGTACTCCATCTAGGCCTACACTCTATATGATAATCTTCGCACTTCAAGTAGGGATCTCATTATGGATTGTACAGATGTTCTGTACTTTTCTTCCACTGTTAACTCATTAGCAACTTTGCTAAAGAGTTGTAATTTACTATCAAAATTCCTCTCATTAGTCACCCTGACACAACATGTTTCATTACCTCATTAAGAACATGTTCATTACTCAACCCCGCTCTCCAAACCTTTTCTGAAATTTTGCCCACACTAACGAGTTCAGCTACTGCCACAGTAGAATCTTTCTCATCCTTATCCTCCTCCTTTCCTGAAACATCATCATTTACTTCTTTTATCGGCTACCTGGATATATATTCTTCCCACCAGGAATGTACTGAAAAAGCGGGATTCTTATCTTATCTTACTATCACTAAGAATCCTCGGGTCGCCAGAATCTTTTTACCTGCTGAATAGTGTAAAGGGAAGAAAATCCAATCCTCTCATGTTACAATTCTAGAACTCAACTTTCCCTCAAAGACCACCGACTCCGTATTCAAATTTTAAAGATTTATTACAAAGCCAGAAATAACTGAATGTACAAACACCTCAACACGAGGTTAAAGAAGTAGATGGGCACTAATACAAATAACATCCTACGCAGAAGTCTCATCCGACTTAGGACAAAAAGAATTGTTAGTTCCAAAAGCATTAAGCTAACAATGACGGCTCCAATCTCTATTTTATTCTGCATTTACCTAATAAAAGGAAGAAAAAAAAAAAGGTTAAACTGTCCCTACTCTCTTCTAAAGTGACATCCCTACTTAACAAGGTTCCCAGGCAAGAGAAAAATAAAAAGGTGTCAGCTGTGAAGACTTCCTAAGAAGTACACTCACTTAGCAATTTGAGCTCGTTCTAAGATGCTCCTTCCTAATTAGATCTCTCGCTTTCGCCCTTCTCTCAGGTCTCCTCTACCTCCAATCTGCTCTCCTCCCCCGGGGCACTATCCCTAATACAAAATCCACACACGGTAGGATACGCCCTTGTCACGCCTCTTCGGCCAGGTCTTCCTTCTCGTACTTTTCCATCGAAACCTGTACTTCATCCAAGACGGTTGCAATGACCTTGAGTCCCAAGCACCTTCTCCGCTGAAAGTATCATCCCTGCATTCCAGTATACTCCCATCTCAACGTCTCCCACCATCTTAACTCCTAACACAAAGAGCTAGTTCTTCCCCCGCTAACGAGGAATATGTCCTTGCACCTGCAACAAAAGTACATCCAGTAACTTTCCTTTGCACGAATCTACCAACCGTTCCCAGAGAGCCTTCCCAAGAGAACGCCTTTTCCATCCTGCATTTAAGCTAACATAAAAATGAACAGGCCCTTCTTTAACGTATAAGCAGTCAGGCCTTTACACAATTTAAACACACCATTTCAATTACTTCTATAAGCATAGATTCATTTCTTTTATAGGCGAAATGAGCTACACGTGCAAATAATATAATACACGTTTTTACTACTGCATCTCAGTTATACATAGGCCAATTCGTTTATGCATCATTATAAACGCAATTCAATTAAGCATCACATTTGCGTGATTATAACAATACAATTACGCTTCTTTTCACTTCTAATAAATGCGGTTTAAACTACATTTTACTAACCATTCATTAGTATACATGTCTGAATATATGTGGGTGCGGGCTAACAGTGAATATGATGCACCCCTACAAATTTCACGAGATCATGGCGCTATATCAGTTCCCCCCTTTGATGACTCCTGTCATCACACTTTTACCACCCCTCTTGGAGAAAGAAGCAACCGAAACAGAACTTGTTGCCACTCTCCCTTGTCGGAATCTCTCCAAATTCTTAATGCTTCGATAGTGACTGTCCTGCAGTCTAGCCATTCTCGTCTCATTTTCTCTCAAAGCTCTCTCAAGTCTGCTTGCTCTATACCACTTGTATGGTCTGATAAGACCCCACAAGCAGACCACGCAAACCACAAAGATAATGAGAGGTCTCAGGACATAGCCAAGAAACCCCTTTCCCAAATTCGCAAACCAGCTTCCCACGTGACCAAATCCTTTACCAACTTTCTCCCAAAGTCCCTCTTCAGTCAAATCCGCTATCTTAGTATGGATCGTAGTGATGTTACTTATATATTTCTCCAGATCTTTGCTGTTATCTGGAATATAAGTACAGCACTCTTGGACCTTCAAAATTTTACAGACTCCGCCCTCTTTTGCTAATAAAACATCTAAAGCAAGACGGTTCTGCAACACCATCGTTCTTATCGACAACATCTCTCCATCCACAAGTATCAATGACCTTGCTGTATTCATTGACAATTCATCAACCACAGTCGCCAATCTCCGGATCTTCACATCATTCAGAATCACACCCAAACTTGGTATCATCGCTCCAAAAATATCACCTACTATCGCTCCTCCACTCTCAGCTCTTTTCACCCTTGAATGCTTTCCATCTTCCAAAAGCTCCAAATCCTCTGCATGGTAAATCTTTGGAAATATTATTCCCAAGTAACATGTACCATACCAGTTCGCTGGCAACCTCACATAAGCATTCCTTCCACACACATAATATACCGTAGGTATCACTTGCACAGGTCCTTGCAAGAAATTCTTTGCTGATTCCTCCATGGTGAAAACATGATCACACTCACTCTGACCCACAGAGACTTTGTCGTAATAATTCTGTACACGTCTCACGCACAACTTCCCCTTCTGCACCATATCCAGTGCTATAGGGCCATAACTTCCCTTCGCTCTGTGTGATCTTTCCTCGTCTGTCCAATCTACGGGACTATCTCCAGTATGACGTGTCTGTGATAATTTTCTAAATCTATCTTCTACCTGATTTACAAACTTTTTCTCTACCTCTGTTAATGCACATGTTAGATTGTGTCTATGGGCATAAGCTGTATCCAAACTCGAAGTCGGTGTGAAGTATTTTCCAAGTCTATCATCCGCCTTATAATAATCGTATTTGTTCAAATGTTTATAGGGAGGCACCTCTGGAAGTACGGCATAATAGTTGGAAAAGAAATACTCATAGTGACCTCTTCCATAAAACACACTAAGCAATAAACTACACGAAATTCCATACGTCAGAGGAAGATGGTGGTATCTAATACCCTCATCCACTGACGCTGGCAACTGCATACACACTTAACAATCTTTTGCATCCATCGCATCCACATACTCATATAGCAGCTTGGCATATGTGTTAAGCTTGACACCTCTAGACAAATCTACATGCAACCTACGACTCTCTTCTAATAGCATAGCTCTTTCAGCTCCTATGGCTCCCTCCTTTTTGCTAGGCGTAGTGGGTGTAGGAATCTCTTGAACCCCCCCCACCTCTAGCTTGTGTGGAACAAAATATGAAACTACAACTACTATGATTATAGAAGCTATCACACCCCCTAACAATGCGCCTACTATCAATTTGGATCTACGGTGCACATTTCCAGCCTCCATGATTTCAGAAGAGTTCTCAAAGTTCCCGGTTTCAGCAATGAACACCCAAACGTCTTTGTCTTCTTCACACGTGACCTGCTCAACCAGTTCGAACAACACTCTGAAACAGCTGGAAATCCCCTTTCAACTACAGTCCCTTATTTACATAGTCCAGAAAAAGACTGCCCTAAGTTTTTGTTCCTCTTCTGCGGAAAGTCCCTAAATTTACTCTTCTTCCACTCTGACCTAGGTTATCTTCTTCTTTAAGACTTTTTATTTACAACATTTCATGCACAGTCCACAATTAAATCATCTCCAAGCGCTTCCAAAACGTGATGCAAAAGTTCAAGACGAAGAACTATCATC
Source organism: Calotriton arnoldi (assembly GCA_963921515.1). Classification (NCBI taxonomy): domain Eukaryota; kingdom Metazoa; phylum Chordata; class Amphibia; order Caudata; family Salamandridae; genus Calotriton; species Calotriton arnoldi. Next base: position 1,093,704 of record CAWUFW010000576.1, read on the forward strand.
TCATGTGCAGGCGGCTCAAATCCAAATGACGGAAATTCGAGTCGATGCAAAAGCAATTGTTGAACCTTACTCAGAAGTGGGGGATTCGGAACCGTGAGGGTCAGTATTCCTTCGACCTCTAGTCCCGGTACCAACAGTAGTACCTTCAGTACCACGTTCGGAATCTTGTTGACCACCAGCACGGACCTCAGCCTCCCTGAGCTCACTACTCCCGGCATCTGTCACTGTGTAAGTCCACTCCGGGGTAGCGTATCTCTGGCAAGGTATTCTCGTCCTCTTTGACCTTCTCCGACCCTCTTGAGCCTGCTCTCTGTCACTTGCTTCCGATTCAGACGTTTCAGACAATGGAGCAAGATCTCTCTCGGGTGCTAGCCTCAGATTCAGTCGCCTCTGTCTTTCAGGCCAAGCTTCGTCGGTTCTGATCGTCCTTCCGCTTTCCCCTTCGTTACCCTGTGCACCACTTCCTTCTTCTGCTGAATTTGACTCTACTCCACCCACTGCACCACCTTCGTCATCTGAGTCAAAGTCGGGGTTCTGATGGTCACGGCCCTCTTCAGCTTGATCTGGTGCACAACCAGCTGTATCAGCGGCCCTCACAGCTTGACTTATCCTCTCATGTGGCCCTGCCACATCCGCTGGATTTTCATTCACGAGAGGAGCTGTTTGTTCCGAGGGTGCTGAAACTCTACGGGTGTGGGAAGCATGCACCCAGTTCGGTAGTCCTCCGCACTTCACTGCTGTGTTCGTTACCAGTATCACCTGGTACGGGCCTCGCCACCGAATGTCCAGACAGCTCTTCCTCACGTGCTTCCTCACAAGCACCCAGTCGCCTGGACACAGGTCGTGGCACAGGTCACTCGAGGCCGGAACGGCCGCAGCTTGCACCTGCTGGGATACAGAACGGACCACATCAGATAGTCCTTTACAGTAATCGAGAATCAAGTCATCAGCGATGTTTATCAAAGCTGTAGCTGGTACTGTTGGCAATCGCATCGCCCTTCCCATTAGAATCTCATGGGGTGACAACCCAGTTCCTCTGTCGGGGACACTGCGAATGCTCATGAGCACAAGCGGCAAAGCATCAGGCCACTTCAGGGACGTTGACGAACACATTTTCGCCATTCGGGATTTCAAAGTTTCATTAACCTGTTCCACTATCCCAGAAGCCTCTGGTCGATAATTGCAATGTAGTCTTTGGTCTACGTTCAATGCAGCACATAGCAACTTCATGATTTCACTATGGAAGTGTGTTCCTCTATCTGATTCCAAAGAGGTTGGAAATCCGAATCTCGGGATGAGTTCCCTCAACAGTAGCTTAGCCACTGTGAGAGTGTCACACCTACGTGTCGGGTAAGCCTCCACCCATCGTGAGAATACACACACCACCACCAAAATGTACCTCAACCCATTGCACTTAGGCATTTCTATGAAATCCAGTTGCATCCTATTGAAGGGTCCTCCTGACCTCCCAATGTGACTCAGTGTGACCACAGTCTTCTTTCCCGCATTCATCTGCTGACATGTAACACATCTCTGACAAACCGCTTCAGCAATTGCACAAAACCATGGGTTGTACCATGTCTGCCTAAACACACGCATCATTGCATCTCTTCCAAGGTGCACTGAACCATGTATCAGTCTCGCCATCGGGCTCAACAGACTCTCAGGCAACACCGCTCGGCCATCACTGGAAACCCAAACCTCAACCTCTCCTCTTTCACATCCTGCTCTCAGCCATTCATCTCGTTCTTGATCAGAAACCTCATCCTGCAGTCGCTTGAGTTCCTCCCAAGTGTCTGCCATGGCCAACATCATGCTGAGCTCGGTTCCTTCTTGGCTCTCTCCTGTGTAAACCCCTGTGAATATACAGCCTTGCTCTGCACAGAACCGGGCAACTTCGTCGGCGTAATTATTCCCTTGGGAAACGAAATCGCTTCCCTTTCCATGTGCCGTGCACTTGACAACAGCAATTTCATTGGGACATTGTAATGCATCTAGCAGTTGTCTCACATATTCTCCATTCCTCATCGGTGAACCAGATGATGTCATAAATCCCCTCTGTGACCATAACTGTCCGAAGTCATGAATGACACCAAACCCATACTGGCTGTCGGTGTAGATCGTGGTTCTGATCTGATCAGCGGCCAAACAGGCACGAGTCAAGGCAATGATCTCAGCTACCTGCGCGGAGTGTACTCCTTCTAGACAGGCAGCCTCAACCACTCCTGAGATGGTACATACAGCAAACGCTGCTCTCAACTGACCAACACTGTCTCTTAAGCACGAACCATCGACACAGAAAATTTCGTCGGATTCAGCCAGTGGCTCGTCGACAATGTCAGGTCTCGGTTTGGTGCATAGCTCAGTGACATCGAGACAATCATGGTCCTCACAATCTCCTTCATCTGTGTTCGGTATGGGCATTAATGTCGCAGGGTTCAAGACAGAGCACCTTCTCAGAGTCACATTCTCTGCGGCAAGTATGACTTGCTCGTATCTCGTTAACCTGTTATTCGTTAGGTGCTGGGTCTTCGTCCTGGTCATTAACAATTCAACGGAGTGTGGTACATACACTGTCAAAGGGTGACCCATTACAATGCTTTCACATCTTTCAATGCTGACACCAGTTGCAGCAACGGATCTGAGACATCCGGGCAACGCAGAAGCCACTGGATCTAAGGTGGCTGAAAAATAGGCAACTGGTCTACGGACACCTCCATGATTCTGAGTCAAGACTGACAATGCACAACCTTCTCTCTCACAACAGAACAGTGAAAAAGACTTGTTGTAGTCAGGCATTCCCAGAGCCGGAGCACGACACAAGCCCTCTCTCAACTCCAAGAACGCAATCAGACAGTCATTGTCCCATGGTACCGGATCACTCACATCCTTGTGTGTCAGTCTCTGTAAAGGCTTTGCCTTTAAGGAAAAATTGGGAACCCACTGGCGACAATAGCCGACCATTCCCAAGAACATTCTTACTTCTCTCTGAGTGGTAGGCACAGCCATGTTCATTATTGCCTCAATTCGGTCTGGTGACACCTTCCTCTTGCCTTTCTCTATCCTGTGGCCCAAGTACTTCACCTCATTCAGACAGTCCTGCAACTTGTTTGGAGACACTTTGTGTCCGTTCTCTGCCAAGTGATTCAATAGGGCTATCGTGTCGATCCTGCAAGCGTCCTCTGTTTCTGAGGCGACAAGCAGATCGTCTATGTACTGCACGAGAACTGAGTTCTGTGGCAATACGAGACTTTCAAGATTCTTCTTTAAGATCTGATTAAAGATCGATGGACTCTCTGTATACCCCTGAGGGATACGACACCACGTCAATACACGGTTTTCCAGCCGGAAAGCAAAAAGAAATTGGCTTTCTTCGTGGAGCGGTATCGAACAGAACGCTTGACACAAATCAATCACGGTAAACCACTCAGCTTCACATGGGATCTGAAACAATATCACTGATGGATTCGGTACCACTGGACAACATGAAACAACTATTGTGTTAACCTTTCGCAGGTCTTGCACGATCCTGAACTTCCCACTCGGTTTCTGTAGTCCCATGATGGGTGAATTACATGGGCTACCTCTTATTTCCTTCAGAATTCCCTGCTTGATCATAGACTCAATTACAGGTTTAATCACTGCAACGGTCTCGGGTGACAGATTGTATTGAGGCGTTCGGGGGAGAACGGCAAAGGTTCCACCTTTTCGATATGTAATAGAGTGTAAGTTGCATCCTTCATGGACATAAATTGCTGTTTGTCAGTTAAGTTAAAAGGTAGAAATAAGGCAGAGGTGTTCAAAAAATGCCAAGGCACTTTACCTAACTTGAGCGTTTGTAAAGTCCATGCAAACTGCATAACTGAGCGCAATTGATTCTGACCATGATATAACACAGAAACATCATCTTGTACAATATCAACAACAGAGGACACAATATTCTCTAAAGTGTAAATGCGAGAAGACAGGGTATTAATACTATTGTCAACAACAGCGAGCACCTTTTCCATATTTGCTTGATCTATTTCCCGAAGACGGGAAGCAGCTTCCATTTGTGATAGCTTCCAGAGTTCATTATATGTTTCATAAATGAATCTTTTAGGTCGGGGACCACGAGGTCCCAAAACAAAGTCGGACAGATCAATATTGCCTGTAAGGAGGGACAAATGTTGTTTAACAGAATCAAGGGACGAATGTTGCAGCCATTGTTTGCATAATTTACCAACAGAGTATGTAGTGACAGTACGGGCATCAGGAAACCTCGGATCAGGCCTATTCTGTGTGTAGCTAGCACCAGTATCATGAAAACGCATTTGACATGCATTAGATGATATAGGCCATACTAACCAGGGTGACTGAACCAGCTCAGAAACATTAAACGAATTATTTTGTAACATTGCCTGCAGGGACACGAGGGACATATTGAATCGTGAGCTTTCATTTGGAAAACTCGACAGGGATGGTATTGATGGCGTATTCAATTGTTTAGTGGTTGCTAAGCCCCAACATGTAGTCTGATAGATGGAAGCATTTAGGAACATAATTTGGGTAGGGATGAGGCACGCACGATGCAACGCCTCGGTTCCCTGTACCTGCCATGGCTTGGAGCCCCAAATAGATTTTAAATCCACTGTATTATCCCAGTACTCATAACCACCCACAGCTAAGGCACTTAGAAAGGAACCTGAATAAAGCAATTTGGTGTGTGTTAACATAATTTTCTGAGTTGATGTGTTATTTAGTCTAAAATAATAGGATGCAGGGTTCGACCGATTAAAATCAGTGAAATAATTAAACTTATTTCGAAGAGTTTGAGAGCTACCTGGCAAGGGGTTTGGACAATGTTCCCATTGGGTATAGTTAACAGAACTACGCAGGGCACTGGGCTTATGGAGAAAATGATTACCCCAATGTTGGTAACAATACAAATCGGCATAATTAGCAGAATTCATGTATAAATCTTCAGCATTAAAAGATGCATAATATTTTAAATCGGCAAACAATGCTTCAACGGCATGCACATCCCAATCATCAGAATGAATATTATTTTGTACTACATCACCCATTGAAACACGAAGGACATTAGGTACATTAATAATTTCCGTCGGACCATGGATTTGATAGTTCACTGCATCCCACACGATGCCATCAGCAACTGGGAAAGCTGAAATGTTCACAAATGTGTGGTCACGCTTCATGATGTGAGACGAGGAATGAGGAGCCAAAGTTCCAGAAACATAGTCTACAGCAGAGCGTTCAGGTAAATAGTGACCATTGATTAGTAGAAAAAACACTGTGACAAAGCCAATGGACATGAACAAAAATATCAAGAAAAGTACCAACCAGAGGTATGTCCAGGGGGAATCAAAAAATTGTCTCTAAACCAGGATATAAAAATACTGAACTTGGATGGAACTTTTGAAGATGTGGAATCCGAATCAAAGGGATAACGAGTCGGGCTTAGTGGCGTTGTTGGTTGATGTGCCACCGATTCTGATGCAGGATATGTATACTCGTCCTCGTCGATATTGGTGGAGAGTTGGGGATCAATCGTAGTTTCAGGCAACTCAACCATCTCAATTACAGCATCAGCGATCGTTCGTGCAGATGGACTATGAACATATGTCCGATAAATGGCAGGACAAGAGACCGCTGGTGTGACACTATTCAGGATCGGCCAGGCGCTGTAGCTTGACATTTTCAACTGAGATGTATCTGTTCTCTTTGCGACCAGGAAGCGGTGGTAAAATGACTGTACGTGTTCCCTTCAGGCCAAGAACTGGAACCGGTGCACGAAAAGAGGGGCCAAATTCTTTTTTGTTTTCAACCTTCTCTCGAACCAGTTCTCCAATTTTCGGAAGCCAGCCGGCTACCGGAATCTGCAACGCAGGATCTGTGGCTGAAGGTAAATGTGTAGTTGCAAGTTTGTCTCGGGTTTCTTGTAAGTCCTGTAACATAGCAGAATGGTTATCTACATCAAACTTGGCGGATTGCGCCGCGATGTCTGGACCCTCAAGGTCAGGCACAAACATTCTTATGCCAAAGAGCATTTCGTATGGGGTCCGCCCACCCAGAGGTCTTCTGGGGAGACTATTAAGTGCACGCTGAACGGTATACAAATGGGCCAGCCAGTTCCTGCCAGTACCTAAAACCCTGGCTGTTAAGGATTGCTTTAAGTCACGGTTCATTCGTTCAACGATAGAGTTGCCCTCAGGCCTATACGGAGACGAAAATTTCACCCGCACCCCAAGCGAAGCCATTGCATCCTTGTAAGCCCTAGAGGCAAACGCTGGACCTTGGTCCGAATGGAAGGTGCCGCATGCGAAAATTCCCACAAAGACACGCAAATCCCTGATTACATTTCGGGCGTCAGCACTCCGTTGTGGCCAGACCCAGAGAAACCGTGTGCACGAGTCCACTGCCACTAAGATGTATTTATAGGCAGTGTCTGATGAGAATGGACCGCAGTGATCCAAGTAAACACACCCAAAGGGTCTGTTAGCAATGCAGAGCGGTGTTTGTGGTGGACGTGTTACCGTGGAAGGCTTAATCTGTTGACAAACGTCGCAAGAAAGCACAAAAGCACGGGTGTCTTTATATAACCCACGCCACCAATAACGCTGCTGCAAGATGGAAACCGTAGCTGAAACACCTGCATGTGCCGAAGCCATGCCTTCGTGTGCAGCTGATATCAAGGCACTCCTGCGGTCCGCGTTGGGGATCAGCCGATCTCCAACGTCAGGTATAGTTACATAAGGAACCTGATCGGGACTTAATTTGTAAGAATACTTGGAAGGGAAACCTGTAGGGTAATTATCACCTTCCTTGGTTGCAGCAATAGCTGCTAATATAACAGGGTCTATTTTAGACATGGACCTGGTAACCGCTGCTACTGAACACGTGACTACTGCTGAACGGGCAGCTTCATCTGCCAGATCGTTACCAATAGCGTGTGCGCCCACCCGCTGATGGCCTAAGGTGTGAACCACCTGTGTGAGGGGCAGACGTTGTTGCAATTCTGCCACTCGAACCCAAAGCATTTTATGCTTAATTGTGCTCCCTTTTGCGTCCTTGTAGTCGTTTTTCGACCAGAAAAACAGATTGTCATTGTAAGATTGTACACAGTAAAAAGAATCACATACAATAAGAGTGGTCTCATCCTGTGAAGCGAACTCAAGTGCAAGTAGCAATGCATGCAGCTCGGCCAATTGTGCGGTACTATCCCCAAGTGTGCGTGTGTGCACTACAGTGGATTTGAACTTGCCATCCACAAAGGATCCCGCAACAATAGCACATGCAGCAGAATAAGCGTGCTTGGACCCAGTGGCCGGTTGCGCCGAACCATCGGTGTAGATCACACATTTGTAATCCTCAAGCGGTAATAAAAACAAAGGAGGAGGATGAACGAATTCATACTGCAAAAACTCCTGAGTCTGAAGAGAAGAATCAAAAACAAAAGTGACGTCCGAAGACGTCAAAGATGTAGCCCATTGTATCCAACGGGGATGCATTGCTTTTGAGTTCGGTACACTTGCCTTTGTTACTGCCTCTAGGGCAGGACAGGGTGTTACCACTAGAATCCGCTTTCCCTGTGCCAGTGCGCGTTCTTTTAGAATCGCCATTTGCACTGCAGTTAGAACTTTTTCGACAGATGTAAAGCGCAATTCAGCGGAAGTGTACAGATGTGACTTGTATGCGATGGGTACTGTATCACCTTCATTAAAGGTTAAGTAGGTGAATCCCACCGCCCCCGGAATTATTCTAATCACCAGGTTGGTGTGGTTATCACGAGTCAAAAGATATTTAGACTCCAAAAGGTCTGTCTGCAAAGACTGCAGAATTGAGGTATGCTCAGGCAGCCAGCAAGACCTTGAATAAGTAGGTTGTATCAAAGCATACAAAGGCTTGATACGCTGGGCATATTCGGGAATGTATGTACGCCCGAAATTCAAGAAACCCAGCAAAGACTGAAGTTTCTTCAGAGTATTTGGGGGGCACAAATGTGCACATTTTTCCAAGAAATGGGGGGCTAAGCCCTTACCTTCGTTATTGAGCTCATAGCCCAAGAACAGAACAGTAAATTCAGCAATGTGTGACTTAGCAAAGTTAAATTTGTAACCCTGCTCCGCAAATTCAAGAATAATGCGGTCCACACGGGACAGATGCTGATATAACTCGTCGTCTGTCAGATAGATGTCATCAACGTACGAACATGCGTCTTGATCAATGTCAGTTAACAAAGAAACAACACGGGCGGCGAATATACCCGGACTATTTTTATAGCCCATGGGTAATCGCCGGAACTGGAATAATTTACCACCGGATGTGAATGCGGTCCATTGACCACTCTCCGGGGCTAGGTTGTGCGTGTAGAAACCGTTTGAAAGGTCAAGTGTCGTTTTGTATTTTTTACGAACAAGACTGTCTACAAGCGCAGAACTGTGTGTATTTTGCACCGCAAAGTTCCGACAATGAGTATTTAAATGCCGGTAATCCAAAACTAAGCGGTACGATCCATCGGGTTTAGAAACCACGAAAAGGGGATTGTTCATAGGTGATACGCATGGTTCAATTACTCCCTGATATTCCAACTGTGTCAGAATTTCGGAGACGGGGCCTTTTGCCTGCCGTTTGATGGGATATTGGGGTTGTGGCTGCGGTAGTGACCGCAAAGGTATTGCATGAGGAGGTGATTCTTCATCCCATCCCACATGGTTGCGGTATAACGCTGGTGCCAGGTACACAGCCCACTCAGCTGCAAGTGCTTCAGCTTTGTCTTTTGGGACATGCCGTGAAAAGCTTGGAAGGATTACCTCCTCTCCTTTATGTGCAGCTAAAACGAATGGGGGTGGCCAATCCACCTCTGCTAACAAAATGTCATATGAAGAGGTTAGATTTTCCCAAAAATCCCTTTTATTTCACGCGGTATGTCACCTTCAATTTGTATGACTATATTATATAGTCTGTCAGGGGGTGCCACTCTCGTGTCAGCTGTCTCTACAGTAACGAATGTTTCAGTTGCTGTCGCCTCCATATGAGGACGTAGCGCCTCCCGCACTATGGTAACTTCCGCGGCGCTGTCTAGGAGGGTCACTGCCCACGTCCAATTCTGGAGTCTCGTTCTCACGGTCTGAGGCATATTTCGCTGTGACAGCGGCAACCTTTTTCTTCTGAAATTGCGGTCGAGGAAGATGAAAATCTTCTGCTTTCCCTCTGACTTGTTGTCGAGGTTGGTCTCGCTCCTGGGGAGCCTCTCGGCCCCTTCCTCTATCTTGCCGTCCTCCTCCACCAGCCTGTGACGACGTCTGGGCCTGTGAAGAACGAGGAGAACGCGTATCAGAGCTCTGAAACCTTTCTGGTGATTTAATCCTTGACCTATCACGTAAATCATAAGTACGTTCAGAAGAAACCGAAACTGGGGAAGCGCCTCTCGACCCCGGCTTCTTTTGTTGCTTACCCTGTTTTTTCTGTCTCCAACTCTTTTTAGTGAAGACCGGTTTATCATCTTTCTCAGATGCACTTTTTGTTTGTATAACTTGTGTTTGCGATTGAGTTTGCATTTTTACAAAAGGCTTGTTGCCTAGGCTATTATTTTCGGTAATTCGCGAGGCCTGTCCAACTCTGGGACCAAAGCCAAAGCATTCGCTACTTGAAAGTTCATAGCATCGCCCTTGACATTTCCAAGGATCAGCTCAGCTACTACATCAAACACTCCCACTAGTCTCATCCCTAATTCCACAGCCGCTTCAGGGCCATGTTCATCCTGTACTTTTTAATTACAGAGGGTAGAACCGTCATGGAAGGAGTTCCAAAACATTTTGAATAAACTGCTGCGAATACCTTACCCCAGTTTTCACATGATGTCAAATCGGGGATTATGTCTTTTGGCAAACTTATCGTGAGGATGCGGTGTTTATCTACTGGGGATGTATGTGGAAACACTGCTTCTATCTGATCGAACTTTTCTGCAAGCCAGTAAGGATAGTCGTCCTTATTTTGTGGACGTTTGCCCATCACAGAATTTACCATGACAGGACTTATAGTCACTCCAGCTGCAATAGCTGGTTGGCCTGCGACTACAGGAGCAGCTCCATGGAGGCTACCTGTAACGTATGTCACCAAGGCTCGATGCACTCGCACCAATTCGGTATGCATAGTGCGCAGTTCCGCAAGCGGTAATGCCAGATAATTCGGATGTGGGGTATACCCGGCCAATACAGGCCAAGTGGCCCCCTGAATTGACAAGGGGCCTAAACGAACTGCGGTAGTTGGTTGTGGTAGGGCGCCATTAAACCAAACACGGTGCTGCCAAGCCGTGAGAGGCACTTCAAGAGCAGTATAGGGTCGATAGGCAGCAGGAACAGCGGTGGGCTTATATTCATGAAACAGCTTATCACCTGCATCCACCGCTTCAAAAGTGATCCAAGTGTAAAACACTTCAAAGTGATAAGCCGCATCGGCTTGAACCACAAAGACCAACTCGACCCCAGTATCGGGCACTCCATACACAGCTAAGTGGTCTCGGAGTGCTCCTCGACTATGTGCAGCTATCGCCACACCAGCCATGACTAAACAATTATATTCGACAACCTAACAGGGAGCACAAAAATGGGTCTGTTAACTAACCTTTTTTAATAATATCAAGCTTGAAAGAACCTATAAAACATTCAATATAGGAGGTATCACCATCACATACGCCTCCGGAAGCGTACGCGAGGGGTTTGTGGACAAGCACAAGTACTACTCAAGCGTCTCGCAGATAAGCTGCCCCACGGTGGTCGCGCCATGTCATAAGGTTTCTGCACATACACAGAGCTATGCACAGGAAAATGGGACCCCGGAATACAGTGGTTTGCCACCATATACCGTAGCACCCAAAAACCCCAACCCAACTAGCTTAGCATCCCATTAGCACTCAAGTACTAATGTTTGGACAACCCAGAACACGGTATCTTTATCTCAGGACTCGCAGAAGCAAGAACACTCTTTCGTCACTCACTCGTACTTGTCCACAAGGTGCGTAGGAAGAGACACTGGATAGGTTAAAATGTTTATTCCAACTTACGTGCTCTAATGTACAGTACACGTGTCAGTACTAATAGCATAATGCATATGACTAATATAAGCAGCATGGTTACAATTCCATAGAATACAAACGGGGAAAGCATCTCAGAGCTCAGTGGATAAACGTATAAATAACATTACCACCCTCCCCTTGCAGTAAGATAGTTTATTATAAAATAGAAGACCTCTGGGCTTTGACTAGCGAACCCCCATACCTCAGTCTCTAGATGCAGAATTACATCAGCAGGACATCATAGCTCTTCTCACTGAAAGGGATTTCTCCAAGTGTGTTTAAGCGCTAGTAAACCACAGTATTAAAAGCATATCAAATTCTTCATGGCAATTGCACATAATGTTATGTCTGGGTGCGCGAGACTGGCCATATCAGGAAGAACCAGAATACATTGTTATGCGACCTTGTACATGTTTGTGCAGACTGAGCCCAGAAAGGTGAACAACAGAAAATGCAGACAGTGCAAAAGAACTTGGCACGAGCAAAGAGCGAGGGAGGCCGGGCTCAGTGTAACGTGCGCAAAGAAAAGCATCATGGCAGCCAGGCCTAGGCCAACATAACAAGGCAGGTAACAATCCACAAGACACCCTCCCCTGGTCAGTCCAGCGGCCAGGACAGAGGCCTATCAGAGGAGAAAAATAGCCGTCGGAGCGCAGGGAGCGCCCAAACGGCGAAGGGCAGGTCAATCCATGAAGGTGAAAGTGCAGAAAAAAGCCATACCCTCCAAGAGTTCATCATTGGAATCGTCAAAAAACATAGATGCCATCCAATCCATGAGTTCAAAAGAGCAGGAATGCTCCTCAGCAAAGGGAGCATCCAGAAGCAATGCGGGACAGCTTGCGTGATAATTGAAACAGCTTCGTTGTAGGAGATCCTGGGCAGCCGCCCAGATATCCCATTGCGCCAAAATCCCCAGTGCAGCCGCACGCGCCATACAGCCAGCAACGGAACAGTCCTGCTCATGGGCCTCTAAGGGACCCATCAACTGAACAAAATCCGGAACAGACAATGACGAATTGGAGAGGCAATAATCCAGAGTCCAGGTGAAAGGACAGCGGACACAAGTCATCACAGGTTGCACGCAAGTGAAATACGCAAAGCGAAATGAAAGAGTATACGACACACTCAGTGTCGCCAATGGCAAGACACCAAAACCGGCCAAAAGGCGCTCACGGAGCAGCTGGAGGCGTTCTGGATCGAGCAGGTCCCATCGGGGAGCAGCCATTGCGCAGAAAGCAAATTAAGAGCAAGACACCAGCCGCTAAAGCGAGGATCAATGGGAAACCGCCAAAGACACTGGAAAATATAGAATGTATGAAAGCCGGGATGACACCAAAAATAGTTTGGAAGGAGGACACCAAGCCCGACCCAACGACCTTAAAAAAGTGTACTAGGCCTTCAGTGTTAGATGCGTTAAAAATACGATGTATTAACTCCCCAAAATGTTGGGGGAGATTAGTGTTTAAAAGGGCCTGTATTTCACTGTGGGTACTCGCCACCTGGAGAATGAATGTCTCCCGGGCGGACGTGAGCATAACTTCCTCGTTTAATAATAGTGCCTTTATTCTGCTCAGTCTATTGAAATCTGCTTCCGTGGTAGGGATGGAAGGCCAAATAGAGATATCAACCTTGCCATGAGGGGGAGGAAAAAGCACATTTTTGCAGCAGACAACCCTGTGCGAAACTGTTACAATGTAAGGAATGCCAGCCTGCAGGCCACAACAGTTTTCGTTATTTAAAAGTAAATAACTACCATTGGAAAGGAGAGTGAAAGTAGGAGAAATAACAGGAGCAGGAATACCTTTCAGCACACAAGCAAGATTAGGAGAGGAAACGCTACATGAGCCATGCAATTTAATGTGTTTACAAATAAGCGAATGACCTATAGTCGAGTCGCAGTACTCCCCCGTGAGAAAGACTTCCTTGCCGTCCCGAAGGCATTTATACATGAAAGGCAAGGACCAGAGTTCATGCAGGAAAGCACTGCCCAATGGCCGGTAACGGCCCACAGGATAATGTTTCATGCACGAGTCAAATTCAAACAAGGAAAAAGGTAAAACGATAACCCCATGAACTAGCCATACAGCAGAATCGAGTTCTGCAACAGAGAACGGCAAAGGTTCCACCTTTTCGATATGTAATAGAGTGTAAGTTGCATCCTTCATGGACATAAATTGCTGTTTGTCAGTTAAGTTAAAAGGTAGAAATAAGGCAGAGGTGTTCAAAAAATGCCAAGGCACTTTACCTAACTTGAGCGTTTGTAAAGTCCATGCAAACTGCATAACTGAGCGCAATTGATTCTGACCATGATATAACACAGAAACATCATCTTGTACAATATCAACAACAGAGGACACAATATTCTCTAAAGTGTAAATGCGAGAAGACAGGGTATTAATACTATTGTCAACAACAGCGAGCACCTTTTCCATATTTGCTTGATCTATTTCCCGAAGACGGGAAGCAGCTTCCATTTGTGATAGCTTCCAGAGTTCATTATATGTTTCATAAATGAATCTTTTAGGTCGGGGACCACGAGGTCCCAAAACAAAGTCGGACAGATCAATATTGCCTGTAAGGAGGGACAAATGTTGTTTAACAGAATCAAGGGACGAATGTTGCAGCCATTGTTTGCATAATTTACCAACAGAGTATGTAGTGACAGTACGGGCATCAGGAAACCTCGGATCAGGCCTATTCTGTGTGTAGCTAGCACCAGTATCATGAAAACGCATTTGACATGCATTAGATGATATAGGCCATACTAACCAGGGTGACTGAACCAGCTCAGAAACATTAAACGAATTATTTTGTAACATTGCCTGCAGGGACACGAGGGACATATTGAATCGTGAGCTTTCATTTGGAAAACTCGACAGGGATGGTATTGATGGCGTATTCAATTGTTTAGTGGTTGCTAAGCCCCAACATGTAGTCTGATAGATGGAAGCATTTAGGAACATAATTTGGGTAGGGATGAGGCACGCACGATGCAACGCCTCGGTTCCCTGTACCTGCCATGGCTTGGAGCCCCAAATAGATTTTAAATCCACTGTATTATCCCAGTACTCATAACCACCCACAGCTAAGGCACTTAGAAAGGAACCTGAATAAAGCAATTTGGTGTGTGTTAACATAATTTTCTGAGTTGATGTGTTATTTAGTCTAAAATAATAGGATGCAGGGTTCGACCGATTAAAATCAGTGAAATAATTAAACTTATTTCGAAGAGTTTGAGAGCTACCTGGCAAGGGGTTTGGACAATGTTCCCATTGGGTATAGTTAACAGAACTACGCAGGGCACTGGGCTTATGGAGAAAATGATTACCCCAATGTTGGTAACAATACAAATCGGCATAATTAGCAGAATTCATGTATAAATCTTCAGCATTAAAAGATGCATAATATTTTAAATCGGCAAACAATGCTTCAACGGCATGCACATCCCAATCATCAGAATGAATATTATTTTGTACTACATCACCCATTGAAACACGAAGGACATTAGGTACATTAATAATTTCCGTCGGACCATGGATTTGATAGTTCACTGCATCCCACACGATGCCATCAGCAACTGGGAAAGCTGAAATGTTCACAAATGTGTGGTCACGCTTCATGATGTGAGACGAGGAATGAGGAGCCAAAGTTCCAGAAACATAGTCTACAGCAGAGCGTTCAGGTAAATAGTGACCATTGATTAGTAGAAAAAACACTGTGACAAAGCCAATGGACATGAACAAAAATATCAAGAAAAGTACCAACCAGAGGTATGTCCAGGGGGAATCAAAAAATTGTCTCTAAACCAGGATATAAAAATACTGAACTTGGATGGAACTTTTGAAGATGTGGAATCCGAATCAAAGGGATAACGAGTCGGGCTTAGTGGCGTTGTTGGTTGATGTGCCACCGATTCTGATGCAGGATATGTATACTCGTCCTCGTCGATATTGGTGGAGAGTTGGGGATCAATCGTAGTTTCAGGCAACTCAACCATCTCAATTACAGCATCAGCGATCGTTCGTGCAGATGGACTATGAACATATGTCCGATAAATGGCAGGACAAGAGACCGCTGGTGTGACACTATTCAGGATCGGCCAGGCGCTGTAGCTTGACATTTTCAACTGAGATGTATCTGTTCTCTTTGCGACCAGGAAGCGGTGGTAAAATGACTGTACGTGTTCCCTTCAGGCCAAGAACTGGAACCGGTGCACGAAAAGAGGGGCCAAATTCTTTTTGTTTTCAACCTTCTCTCGAACCAGTTCTCCAATTTTCGGAAGCCAGCCGGCTACCGGAATCTGCAACGCAGGATCTGTGGCTGAAGGTAAATGTGTAGTTGCAAGTTTGTCTCGGGTTTCTTGTAAGTCCTGTAACATAGCAGAATGGTTATCTACATCAAACTTGGCGGATTGCGCCGCGATGTCTGGACCCTCAAGGTCAGGCACAAACATTCTTATGCCAAAGAGCATTTCGTATGGGGTCCGCCCACCCAGAGGTCTTCTGGGGAGACTATTAAGTGCACGCTGAACGGTATACAAATGGGCCAGCCAGTTCCTGCCAGTACCTAAAACCCTGGCTGTTAAGGATTGCTTTAAGTCACGGTTCATTCGTTCAACGATAGAGTTGCCCTCAGGCCTATACGGAGACGAAAATTTCACCCGCACCCCAAGCGAAGCCATTGCATCCTTGTAAGCCCTAGAGGCAAACGCTGGACCTTGGTCCGAATGGAAGGTGCCGCATGCGAAAATTCCCACAAAGACACGCAAATCCCTGATTACATTTCGGGCGTCAGCACTCCGTTGTGGCCAGACCCAGAGAAACCGTGTGCACGAGTCCACTGCCACTAAGATGTATTTATAGGCAGTGTCTGATGAGAATGGACCGCAGTGATCCAAGTAAACACACCCAAAGGGTCTGTTAGCAATGCAGAGCGGTGTTTGTGGTGGACGTGTTACCGTGGAAGGCTTAATCTGTTGACAAACGTCGCAAGAAAGCACAAAAGCACGGGTGTCTTTATATAACCCACGCCACCAATAACGCTGCTGCAAGATGGAAACCGTAGCTGAAACACCTGCATGTGCCGAAGCCATGCCTTCGTGTGCAGCTGATATCAAGAGCACTCCTGCGGTCCGCGTTGGGGATCAGCCGATCTCCAACGTCAGGTATAGTTACATAAGGAACCTGATCGGGACTTAATTTGTAAGAATACTTGGAAGGGAAACCTGTAGGGTAATTATCACCTTCCTTGGTTGCAGCAATAGCTGCTAATATAACAGGGTCTATTTTAGACATGGACCTGGTAACCGCTGCTACTGAACACGTGACTACTGCTGAACGGGCAGCTTCATCTGCCAGATCGTTACCAATAGCGTGTGCGCCCACCCGCTGATGGCCTAAGGTGTGAACCACCTGTGTGAGGGGCAGACGTTGTTGCAATTCTGCCACTCGAACCCAAAGCATTTTATGCTTAATTGTGCTCCCTTTTGCGTCCTTGTAGTCGTTTTTCGACCAGAAAAACAGATTGTCATTGTAAGATTGTACACAGTAAAAAGAATCACATACAATAAGAGTGGTCTCATCCTGTGAAGCGAACTCAAGTGCAAGTAGCAATGCATGCAGCTCGGCCAATTGTGCGGTACTATCCCCAAGTGTGCGTGTGTGCACTACAGTGGATTTGAACTTGCCATCCACAAAGGATCCCGCAACAATAGCACATGCAGCAGAATAAGCGTGCTTGGACCCAGTGGCCGGTTGCGCCGAACCATCGGTGTAGATCACACATTTGTAATCCTCAAGCGGTAATAAAAACAAAGGAGGAGGATGAACGAATTCATACTGCAAAAACTCCTGAGTCTGAAGAGAAGAATCAAAAACAAAAGTGACGTCCGAAGACGTCAAAGATGTAGCCCATTGTATCCAACGGGGATGCATTGCTTTTGAGTTCGGTACACTTGCCTTTGTTACTGCCTCTAGGGCAGGACAGGGTGTTACCACTAGAATCCGCTTTCCCTGTGCCAGTGCGCGTTCTTTTAGAATCGCCATTTGCACTGCAGTTAGAACTTTTTCGACAGATGTAAAGCGCAATTCAGCGGAAGTGTACAGATGTGACTTGTATGCGATGGGTACTGTATCACCTTCATTAAAGGTTAAGTAGGTGAATCCCACCGCCCCCGGAATTATTCTAATCACCAGGTTGGTGTGGTTATCACGAGTCAAAAGATATTTAGACTCCAAAAGGTCTGTCTGCAAAGACTGCAGAATTGAGGTATGCTCAGGCAGCCAGCAAGACCTTGAATAAGTAGGTTGTATCAAAGCATACAAAGGCTTGATACGCTGGGCATATTCGGGAATGTATGTACGCCCGAAATTCAAGAAACCCAGCAAAGACTGAAGTTTCTTCAGAGTATTTGGGGGGCACAAATGTGCACATTTTTCCAAGAAATGGGGGGCTAAGCCCTTACCTTCGTTATTGAGCTCATAGCCCAAGAACAGAACAGTAAATTCAGCAATGTGTGACTTAGCAAAGTTAAATTTGTAACCCTGCTCCGCAAATTCAAGAATAATGCGGTCCACACGGGACAGATGCTGATATAACTCGTCGTCTGTCAGATAGATGTCATCAACGTACGAACATGCGTCTTGATCAATGTCAGTTAACAAAGAAACAACACGGGCGGCGAATATACCCGGACTATTTTTATAGCCCATGGGTAATCGCCGGAACTGGAATAATTTACCACCGGATGTGAATGCGGTCCATTGACCACTCTCCGGGGCTAGGTTGTGCGTGTAGAAACCGTTTGAAAGGTCAAGTGTCGTTTTGTATTTTTTACGAACAAGACTGTCTACAAGCGCAGAACTGTGTGTATTTTGCACCGCAAAGTTCCGACAATGAGTATTTAAATGCCGGTAATCCAAAACTAAGCGGTACGATCCATCGGGTTTAGAAACCACGAAAAGGGGATTGTTCATAGGTGATACGCATGGTTCAATTACTCCCTGATATTCCAACTGTGTCAGAATTTCGGAGACGGGGCCTTTTGCCTGCCGTTTGATGGGATATTGGGGTTGTGGCTGCGGTAGTGACCGCAAAGGTATTGCATGAGGAGGTGATTCTTCATCCCATCCCACATGGTTGCGGTATAACGCTGGTGCCAGGTACACAGCCCACTCAGCTGCAAGTGCTTCAGCTTTGTCTTTTGGGACATGCCGTGAAAAGCTTGGAAGGATTACCTCCTCTCCTTTATGTGCAGCTAAAACGAATGGGGGTGGCCAATCCACCTCTGCTAACAAAATGTCATATGAAGAGGTTAGATTTTCCCAAAAAATCCCTTTTATTTCACGCGGTATGTCACCTTCAATTTGTATGACTATATTATATAGTCTGTCAGGGGGTGCCACTCTCGTGTCAGCTGTCTCTACAGTAACGAATGTTTCAGTTGCTGTCGCCTCCATATGAGGACGTAGCGCCTCCCGCACTATGGTAACTTCCGCGGCGCTGTCTAGGAGGGTCACTGCCCACGTCCAATTCTGGAGTCTCGTTCTCACGGTCTGAGGCATATTTCGCTGTGACAGCGGCAACCTTTTTCTTCTGAAATTGCGGTCGAGGAAGATGAAAATCTTCTGCTTTCCCTCTGACTTGTTGTCGAGGTTGGTCTCGCTCCTGGGGAGCCTCTCGGCCCCTTCCTCTATCTTGCCGTCCTCCTCCACCAGCCTGTGACGACGTCTGGGCCTGTGAAGAACGAGGAGAACGCGTATCAGAGCTCTGAAACCTTTCTGGTGATTTAATCCTTGACCTATCACGTAAATCATAAGTACGTTCAGAAGAAACCGAAACTGGGGAAGCGCCTCTCGACCCCGGCTTCTTTTGTTGCTTACCCTGTTTTTTCTGTCTCCAACTCTTTTTAGTGAAGACCGGTTTATCATCTTTCTCAGATGCACTTTTTGTTTGTATAACTTGTGTTTGCGATTGAGTTTGCATTTTTACAAAAGGCTTGTTGCCTAGGCTATTATTTTCGGTAATTCGCGAGGCCTGTCCAACTCTGGGACCAAAGCCAAAGCATTCGCTACTTGAAAGTTCATAGCATCGCCCTTGACATTTCCAAGGATCAGCTCAGCTACTACATCAAACACTCCCACTAGTCTCATCCCTAATTCCACAGCCGCTTCAGGGCCATGTTCATCCTGTACTTTTTAATTACAGAGGGTAGAACCGTCATGGAAGGAGTTCCAAAACATTTTGAATAAACTGCTGCGAATACCTTACCCCAGTTTTCACATGATGTCAAATCGGGGATTATGTCTTTTGGCAAACTTATCGTGAGGATGCGGTGTTTATCTACTGGGGATGTATGGGGAAACACTGCTTCTATCTGATCGAACTTTTCTGCAAGCCAGTAAGGATAGTCGTCCTTATTTTGTGGACGTTTGCCCATCACAGAATTTACCATGACAGGACTTATAGTCACTCCAGCTGCAATAGCTGGTTGGCCTGCGACTACAGGAGCAGCTCCATGGAGGCTACCTGTAACGTATGTCACCAAGGCTCGATGCACTCGCACCAATTCGGTATGCATAGTGCGCAGTTCCGCAAGCGGTAATGCCAGATAATTCGGATGTGGGGTATACCCGGCCAATACAGGCCAAGTGGCCCCCTGAATTGACAAGGGGCCTAAACGAACTGCGGTAGTTGGTTGTGGTAGGGCGCCATTAAACCAAACACGGTGCTGCCAAGCCGTGAGAGGCACTTCAAGAGCAGTATAGGGTCGATAGGCAGCAGGAACAGCGGTGGGCTTATATTCATGAAACAGCTTATCACCTGCATCCACCGCTTCAAAAGTGATCCAAGTGTAAAACACTTCAAAGTGATAAGCCGCATCGGCTTGAACCACAAAGACCAACTCGACCCCAGTATCGGGCACTCCATACACAGCTAAGTGGTCTCGGAGTGCTCCTCGACTATGTGCAGCTATCGCCACACCAGCCATGACTAAACAATTATATTCGACAACCTAACAGGGAGCACAAAAATGGGTCTGTTAACTAACCTTTTTAATAATATCAAGCTTGAAAGAACCTATAAAACATTCAATATAGGAGGTATCACCATCACATACGCCTCCGGAAGCGTACGCGAGGGGTTTGTGGACAAGCACAAGTACTACTCAAGCGTCTCGCAGATAAGCTGCCCCACGGTGGTCGCGCCATGTCATAAGGTTTCTGCACATACACAGAGCTATGCACAGGAAAATGGGACCCCGGAATACAGTGGTTTGCCACCATATACCGTAGCACCCAAAAACCCCAACCCAACTAGCTTAGCATCCCATTAGCACTCAAGTACTAATGTTTGGACAACCCAGAACACGGTATCTTTATCTCAGGACTCGCAGAAGCAAGAACACTCTTTCGTCACTCACTCGTACTTGTCCACAAGGTGCGTAGGAAGAGACACTGGATAGGTTAAAATGTTTATTCCAACTTACGTGCTCTAATGTACAGTACACGTGTCAGTACTAATAGCATAATGCATATGACTAATATAAGCAGCATGGTTACAATTCCATAGAATACAAACGGGGAAAGCATCTCAGAGCTCAGTGGATAAACGTATAAATAACATTACCACCCTCCCCTTGCAGTAAGATAGTTTATTATAAAATAGAAGACCTCTGGGCTTTGACTAGCGAACCCCCATACCTCAGTCTCTAGATGCAGAATTACATCAGCAGGACATCATAGCTCTTCTCACTGAAAGGGATTTCTCCAAGTGTTTTTAAGCGCTAGTAAACCACAGTATTAAAAGCATATCAAATTCTTCATGGCAATTGCACATAATGTTATGTCTGGGTGCGCGAGACTGGCCATATCAGGAAGAACCAGAATACATTGTTATGCGACCTTGTACATGTTTGTGCAGACTGAGCCCAGAAAGGTGAACAACAGAAAATGCAGACAGTGCAAAAGAACTTGGCACGAGCAAAGAGCGAGGGAGGCCGGGCTCAGTGTAACGTGCGCAAAGAAAAGCATCATGGCAGCCAGGCCTAGGCCAACATAACAAGGCAGGTAACAATCCACAAGACACTTGATCAGTCCAATCTCCTCTCCCATGAAGTCCCACACCTCTAGTGACACTGAATCCCTCAGATCTAGTGGAAGTTCCTCCACCGTCACCACAGGATACATCTCTATGCACAAGTGCTGATTCGCAACCTTGAAGGTGGCATCATCATCTTTCGTCTGGACCTCAACTTCCCTTGGTGTGCAATAAATGGTGCAATTTAACTTGCACAACAGATCTCTTCCTAGCAGACAGACTGGACTGGTATCGCACACCACGAACTGATGTTTATCTCGGAAAGAGCCTATTCTCTCTGGAATTGGTTCGGTCAATGGGCTAGTTATCCTCTTGTTCGCCACTCCAACAACTTGGATCGATTGTCCCGAGAGGGGTAGGTTGGGGACCACTGTGGATCTTACAGTAGACCGGGTAGCACCAGTGTCAACCAAAAGTGTGGTAGGATAACCATCAATGTCAGCCTCCACAAAAGGTCCTCTCTGGTCTACCTCCAAGACTGCTCCAAGGGTGCAGTCTTCCTCCCCCCTCAGGCACGTCAGGCTAACGAGTCTGGGCTGTACTCATCATACCCTTCAAAAAGGGGCATCTGCTGGTAAGTCCGCATTCCTTGTGAAATTCTCGGTGGTTGGGGAACCTGCACCTGCGGATTAAACGTCCCCCCTTGCATTGATCTGGGCCTCGTCACAGTATTGACTACCTCCGGCACAGGTGTCTGAACCACTTCTACCTCCTGCTGCACCTGATTAGCTGGATTCGAAGGACACTTGCGCTTCCAATGTCCGATCTGGTGACAAAGATGACACGCAGTGGTCTTCTTCAATGTCGCCACATCCATTCCGGTCTTAGGATCCACAGGTTTGCCTCTTCCCTGTCCTTGCATGTTCTGGTTCCCTTGGTTGTTTCCCTGTCTTCTCCCTAGCGTCCCTCCGTTAGGCTGAACCTGAGCTGATTGCATCTGAACAAGCATCAGTTTGTCCTTCAACTTCCATTGTTTGGAGTCTATTTCATCACTACAGTATCTTGCATACCGCAAAATTTCATCCACCGGCTTGTTCTGCCAGCAGATCAAATGCTGCTGTATCATAAGACTAACCTCTGATCTCAATCCTAGGACGAACTTGGAGACAAACTGTCCCATATCCTTGGGGTCTAAGGTATCTAGTCCACTATACTGTTTAAAAGCTTGCAAGAGTCGCTCATAATACTCATGCACCGTCTCCTTGGGTTCCTGGACCGTTCGATCTATCTTAACCCAATCAATGTCTTGAGGCGAAATCTTTGACTTCAACCTTGTAATCACTTGTTCAAACTTTTTCATGACTACGGGTGACGGACCATTGGTGACAGCATCCCTTTCAGGTTCGGAGGTCGGCCACTCAACTGCAATTTTACAAGCTGTCCATAAATCTCCTGGTACTACGATGTCAAACAAGGTGTTCAAATCAATCCACAATACCTTCGAAATTTTGACAAAACGGTCAACCTGTTTATACCATTCTACTGGTTTCTCCCTCAGCCGAGGAAAATCATTTGTAAATGCAGCCAAATCACCTCTACTCCATGGCACATGCACATACCCTCCGTTCTGAACTTCTCATAAAGGATAGTTCCCTACGCCTGGCGTCCCTCCCCCCGGAGGCGGCGTTTCTCCTACAGTCTTTTTAGCAATCTTCTTCTTAGACCACTTTTCTTCCCACTTGCTAAGCATTATCCATATGCGCATCCCTACAATCAGGTCCTTGGTATGTGTCCTCAATCCTGTGACCCTTTTCTCTTCCAACTCTTGATCACAGTACTGCAATCTATGAGATCCCTGCAATGATTTCGTTTTAGTCAGGTCCACCTCATATTTCTTCGCCAATTCTGTCAATTTCTCATGTGCTGTCCTCGCTTTCCGAGTCACATCCTTTGCCACAAAAAGCAGCTCATCCGGTTCATAAATCTCTATTTTCTCCAGAGGCAGATTTCCGCTAATCATTTCGTCTACCTCTGCCTTTAGCCTCACTACATCCAACATCCTCGCCCTAATGGCACTCCTCAATGTTTCTCGACAAGCGGCACCATTCTGTTCCTCATAATTACAACTTCGTTCTTGTGGCTTAGTCTCTTCTATCGTATTCCTGGAAATAGGTCTATTTCCTGATTTGTCTTGCTCCGCATCTCCTGCCATCCTATCGCTCTGACTCCTCACCGGCAGTACCCACATTCTCAAATCTGATCTGGACTCTATCAAAGAGTTTGGTCTTACCGACCTCACATCCCCCTGTTCTTTAGAGGAGTCTGCGGTGGCTAGCAATGGCGTACTCGCTTCTATGGGTTTCAGAGAGTGGACCATTCCCTCCCCTGAACCATTCCCTCCAACGCTTCTCTCCTCTCTTCCTGTCGTCTGCGATAGACGCCCTTTGCTTACTTGATCTGGGTCATACACTGACACTATAGGACCAATGGTGACATGCACCGTCAGGGCATCCGGCAATCTCATACCTCCCATTGAAAGTTGTGTTCCCACTCCCTCTGTTCCTGTGGAGATTTTTCCCACTACTCTCACATTGGTCTGACTCTGTGACACGCCAGTCTCTCCCGCCATAGTTGATGTTCCTTCGCCATGGTCTGGATTAAATGGAGGTGGTCTCTCCGACAGCAGTCTCTCTAATAAGCTGTCATCCGTATCACTATCATCTTCCTCTGTACTCTTTCCCTGTGTACCTCCCGTTTTCTCTAGCAACGGATATAACCTATCCGTTTGAATCGTTTCCGCCCTCCACCTTTTCTACAGCGCATCCCACCTCGCATCTTGAAATGCCCTGATCGACTTCTTCACCCTTTCCTGACTTCTGTCTCTCTTTCTGTCATACGCTGCTCTAATCCATGCATGTAATGCCTCAAACTGAGTAGGTCTAGGTAGTGGTCGCAAAGAAGACATCACCGATTTCAACTGGTACAACACTTCCAACCTAAAAGTACCATAGCGCGGGAAAGTCAATTCTCCCTCTCCGTGTGTCATTTTGTGCCAATTCTCTAGCCAAATTATAGTATGCAATCCCACATTTTTAGCCATGTAATGTGCTGGCGTATCTTCGGGAGGAGCTTCCTCTCCACCCCGAGTAACCACATGTCTATCACCTCTACAGAGTTCTCGTAAAACTTTAAAACATTTCATAGTAAACAGATTTTTGTTTGTACACGAGTTTCATTTTCTACTTCCTGGTGCCGGTCCACCAATGCCAGCGTGACTCACGCCAACCGACCTATCGCAGCGCGGCACTGTCTGACGTCACTCTTCCTCCGCTCGCAGCAGTTCCCCTCCTTTACAATTCACTTTTCACACTTCACACGCGTCTCAATCACACTCTGAAGTAACCGTCTGTCCACAAAACGACCGGACAATCACTTCTCTGACTGTCTGTCCACCAATGACCGGACAGTCTCTCGAAACTGTTGATCTCAAATCTAGGATCGATAGGATCCAAACACTCAATGTTTCACACACAACAGCCTACGACCGGCGTTGGTTGTTCACACACTCACACATACGCTCCCTATCATCAGTGGGTTAGTCAACGACGTCTCATGACTCCCACAACTTCTGGTCAACAATCTCACTCTGGGTGTCTTCTACACCACAATCTCGTATCCCGGGATATCAAATCAAAATCTCTCGGCCCCGCGCGCGCTCACGGTCCGATCCTCAATCACACAACTCTCATTCCAACTCCGCAAGACATCACACAATCAAATCAACACCGCAATCTAACAAACATCACCCTGTTCATACTCACGCTACACCATGAACTGCTACTTCCGCCGCACCGTCACTCTCCGTCAGTTTTCAGCGACCTCTGTCGTCCTCCTGCAATCCACTGGATCACCATCTTTTAAAAACTTTTTAAAACTCTGTATGGTGCTAGCCCAAAATTTATATCCAGACTCGTTCAGAAATACGTACCTGCACGTAGTCTACGCTCTGCCCATAAGAACCTCTTAGCCATTCCTCCCTACAGACGGAAACGAATGGGAGGCTGCAGGTTTGCAGTATTGGCACCCAGTTTCTGGAACACTCTTCCTTTGGACATAAGAACTTGTACTGAATCCACAAGGTTCCGTAGGCTTCTTAAGACTTGGCTATTCACCCGAGCGTACAACTAGTTCTTCAGACAATTGAATACAGGGGGCCCCAACAATTCCTTAAGTTTAGCGCCAAGAAACCGACTGGTGTACGTGCGCTTTATAAGAAATTTTAACATAACATAACATAATATAACATAACCATCACTCGGGCTCTATGGGGCAAGTGATCTCTTATCCTGATCTAGATCTCCCCTTAGTATCAGAGGAAACCATCCTACTCTGCTACCAACTGAAAAAGCGGGATTCTTATCTTATCTTACTATCACTAAGAATCCTCGGGTCGCCAGAATCTTTTTACCTGCTGAATAGTGTAAAGGGAAGAAAATCCAATCCTCTCATGTTACAATTCTAGAACTCAACTTTCCCTCAAAGACCACCGACTCCGTATTCAAATTTTAAAGATTTATTACAAAGCCAGAAATAACTGAATGTACAAACACCTCAACATGAGGTTAAAGAAATAGATGGGCACTAATACAAATAACATCCTACGCAGAAGTCTCATCCGACTTAGGACAAAAAGAATCGTTAGTTCCAAAAGCATTAAGCTAACAATGACGGCTCCAATCTCTATTTTATTCTGCATTTACCTAATAAAAGGAAAAAAAAAAAAAGGTTAAACTGTCCCTACTCTCTTCTAAAGTGACATCCCTACTTAACAAGGTTCCCAGGCAAGAGAAAAATAAAAAGGTGTCAGCTGTGAAGACTTCCTAAGATGTACACTCACTTAGCAATTTGAGCTCGTTCTAAGATGCTCCGTCCTAATTAGATCTCTTGCTTTCGCCCTTCTCTCAGGTCTCCTCTACCTCCAATCTGCTCTCCTCCCCCGGGGCACTATCCCTAATACAAAATACACACACGGTAGGATACGCCCTTGTCACGTCTCTTCGGCCAGGTCTTCCTTCTCGTACTTTTCCATCGAAACCTGTACTTCATCCAAGACGGTTGCAATGACCTTGAGTCCCAAGCACCTTCTCCGCTGAAAGTATCATCCCTGCATTCCAGTATACTCCCATCTCAACGTCTCCCACCATCTTAACTCCTAACACAAAGAGCTAGTTCTTCCCCCGCTAACGAGGAATATGTCCTTGCACCTGCAACAAAGGTACATCCAGTAACTTTCCTTTGCACGAATCTACCAACCGTTCCCAGAGAGCCTTCCCAAGAGAATGCCTTTTCCATCCTGCATTTAAGCTAACATAAAAATGAACAGGCCCTTTTTTAACGTATAAGCAGTCAGGCCTTTACACAATTTAAACACACCATTTCAATTACTTCTATAAGCATAGATTCATTTCTTTTATAGGCGAAATGAGCTACACGTGCAAATAATATAATACACGTTTTTACTACTGCATCTCAGTTATACATAGGCTAATTCGTTTATGCATCATTATAAACGCAATTCAATTAAGCATCACATTTGCATGATTATAACAATACAATTACGCTTCTTTTCACTTCTAATAAATGCGGTTTAAACTACATTTTACTAACCATTCATTAGTATACATGTCTGAATATATGTGGGTGCGGGCTAACAGTGAATATGATGCACCCCTACAAATTTCGCGAGATCATGGCGCTCTATCAGTACTCCATATCAAAATTGAACTGTATTAGTTTGGTTGATAATCTCTCTATCCTGGGGGTCATTCCAGATACATTCCTTTCCCTAGTTTCAAAATCAAATGTTTGTGATCAGTTTGGGGCGGGGTTGAGGGCTGTCGACATGTAGGCACAGAGACCAGGGAAGTGGTGGTCAAAAGTGAGGAGGTTTTATTCTAAGGCTTGGATTAGGATTTTTCTGTTTCTATATATGGATATGAACAATTCACCATTGAAATTCTAGGATGGGGATATATTGAGTTTGGATCCATATGGGATGTTGATGGTGTTGGTTACATGCAGGTGCTGTAGGAGTTTTTTTCTCCATTTAGCAGGTTTCTTGGTGTAGAAAATGAAGTCCATTATAAGGCCTCCATGTACTGAGTTACAATAAATACCAGTTATTAGTAGATCTGGGTGTTCTTTGAAGATGTTGTGTTTCTAGTTTTTTGCAGCATGTTTGGAGAGATTTTTCAGAAACCTTATGCGGTGGGAATAGGGACCATGTTCCCCCAATGAGGTGTCTTGTAAGGCCATAGTGGTCTGAGAGAGGAGCAATTTTAGTATATTGAGGGGAGAGTTTGTAGGGTAGGGGCAGCCAAGTGAGATGGTGGTACTTGTCTGAGTTGAGGACTTTGTTGCAGTGCTTACTAGCACATACTTTATATGGGTGGACTTTAATTGGACTTTAGAAAGCCTGTTTAGTGTAGTCATCAATCTGGAGGGCTGTGGATGCAACAGAATTCAGGGCTGTGAAGTGTCCAGGTATCGAGCGTGGATGGGAATGGATTAGATAACTGAGATCAGTTCAGAAGTCAATAATTTAGTGGCTCATGAAGGTTTTTCTTTTGAAGGAGGTCACCATTAAAACGTTAGCCACTAGGTAGAGCTCCAGGTCTGTGGAACGGGCGTAGTCCGTTTCTTTTTTTCTTTTGCCCTGCGGGAAGGGAACCCGGCTGGTCTGGGTTCCAAGTCCATTGTTTGTTTTTGGGAAAAGTTTGTGGAGGGTAAGAGGGAAGATGGCTGCCTGTGGGAGAAGAAATCAAGTGGCAAGGCAGATGCAATAAAACCCAAGATGGCAGTCATCTCAGAACACAGCAAACCTGTATGCAGGAAATTCAGGCAGAATGTCAGGAAGCAAAATTCCGCCGAGGTTTCAATTGGGTTGAACCCAGGCAAATGGTGATTGCAGGTAGGGTGCATGGCATGCACAGAGCTGCTGACTGTATATAGTCTGCTGACTGTCAAAAATCATCAGGAGGCATGTGAATTCAGGGGGGGGGCCTCCGGGAGCAGAGGACTCACTGTCAGGTGGTCTGCATTGAGTGCTCTCAATTTGTGGTGAGCGAGGTTAGGGGGCACCCGGTGGGAGCAAAGGCTTGTAGTGAGGGCAGAAGACATGGTCTCCTCCTAGGTGGTAGCCAGCCTTGGTTGCTTTCTTGTATGGGAAATGGGCTCCTGGCTGTGATATTGAGTGCTGAGTGGGGAGGACTGAGCACCTCTCCGAAATCGACGACCTCTCACCCACAGTGCAGTACATGGCACGGCAATTAGCAGTGTGCTGCTCGTTTTTTTACATTTTTTTATTTTCGAAGAGCAGGACCGGAATAGAGGAGGAGAGACTATGGCAGCGGGAGTCAGCCAAGCGGGGTTGGACGGTTATGGGAGCCGATGTCGTAGGCGGGGTAGTGGGTTCATTGTGGGGGATGTTGTTGCTCCTTTCCCTCCATGTGTTGTAGCCTCCACAGTGGAAAGGTGATCCCATGGATATGGGGCTGAACCCAAGGGCAGCCACCAAGTCCAGGATGCCGCTCATTAACATAGTAGCAGCTGGGGCAGCGTCAGTTGGCTCAGGCAGCATCAGGGTTCCGGCAGCAATCGCATGACTCCAATAGCCAAAGATCGAACCAACCAGTGGATACAGTGGTGATGCCCTGCGCTGAGTCAATGTGCAAGGGATCTTGTCTGTTGTAGTTTGCTAGCTGGTGGGATCTTCTGTTTCACTCCTGATTCTGGACACAGGAGCTCAAAGTCAGGGCATTGGCTGGGATTTGCACAGAAAGTGATCCCTGACCCGTTTTCAAGTATTTTTCTTCTGTTCCTGGGGCTCGATGGCAGGGCATTAACAGGAATTTGCACATAAAGCGATCCCTACCCCTGGAAGCTTCTAGAGTGAACTCCTTCGCTTTTGCCCATTTTGTATCCCTTCCCTCTGAGAGCCTGATTTGCCCAATGGCCTCAGGTACTGATCAAATATTCCCCTTCCTATAGAAACTTTATCTCTAAAGATATTTTCCTCAGGCAATTCAAAACGACTATAAGGTTAGACAAAGAACAAGTGGAATGTTCCAGATTTAAACCAAATCTGAAGATGTGTTCCTGATGATCCTGAAACTTTGAGTACACATCTCTATTACACTTTTGACAGAGGGTTCTGTACTACCATGTTATGAGAGTTTAACATAATCACAGGTTTAGAAAACTCTTGTGGAAACTTTGACCACCCGTAGCTTCAAATCAGCAAAACCAGTCCAACCGAAATTTGACAGGCATCCAGTTAGTGAAGGGTTGAGGTAGACATGAAGAAATATAAATTTTTGAAACTAGCTTTGCTTGGTTTTCCATTTTCCTTATGTGGAAGATACACTGTTGATGCAAATGTCATGAACACAGGGTTCTATCACTGCATGCTCTATCAGAGTGGAGTCCATGATACATTATTGAGAACAGGACCCTACTGAATCCGCAAAACTCATCTGCACTACTCATACTCTGCCATAAACCCTGTATTAGAAAATTGGTAATTCATCATGTCTCCCTCTGCCCCACATAGTCTACCTTGCAGCAGAAAGTCCTTGAAATGTTGTTGGACTCCTATTCTTTGTTTTGTGGGATTGTTTGATATACCAGAACCAATGTTTAGAAAAAAACAACAGTAGGTGGCCACCAAAGGATAATATTAGGCCCACAAACAGTCAGCCTAGCATTGGAACCAAAAGAAAGATTTGAACAGTATCAAGCCCACTTCAAACCATGGTAGGCCAAGATACTGCAAATTATGCAGGCACAGTTGTGCCACAGTATACATACTAGACCTCACCCAATGCCACCTTGGTATTCTTGCTAGGTAATTCCATACCATCCAACACATCATAATAGAAACGGTAGGTGGTGCACATGCTCAAAATGAAAGAAAATAAATTTACGGTGAGGTGCTCTTTACTGCTTCACTTATAAAATCGTCTTCAACCTGCTGACCACAAGTTCTGAAAGGGTTTCTGCCCACCCAATGCAAGTCAGACTTTTCATTTCTGGTCAACCAGTGAAATGAAAATGGATTCATGATGGATGACAACAGTGTGACAACAGTATCCTCAAGGAATGTTTTTTCATGACAAGAGACATAACTAGGCAGGAACCTAAATAATGTCAATATGAGACTGGCACTATATTTACAAAAAAGGTTACTGAGAAAGATATCTTTTTCCACATATCTATGTCGGATAGCTTTCAGGTAAGTGAGCTGAAGCACACATTCCTGTAAATGGATGATCTTTCACAAGTTGGAGAAATGGATATTACAACTTCACATTTCAGCCTGGGCCACAGTCTATGGTACCACACATCTGTGCACCATGTCCACTTCTTAGAGAGAAAAGGAGTAAGCTGGAAAATACTGAGGAGCTCGTCTGACTGCTTATTGAAGCAGCAATACTGAAAGCCAAAATACTATAGAAGTTATTCACAAAAGAGCCACTGAAGAGCCTCCAGATGTTCACTCACATACACCAGTGGAACCCATAGTGAAACCTAATAAGGTAAGGAAAAGCAGCATACCTCAGCCTTCAAGAAGGCCAGGATCAAACCATAATGAAATTCATCAAAAGCTGGTAATCTCATAGAACAGGCAGTCTTGTGCTGCAACAGTCCTCCCTAGGTGAACAAATGAGATACCCTAAGAATAAATGCACTTGTATAGGGTCTGGGAACCAGTGTCTCATGTTTCAGGTAATGAACTCAGCAAATGGCTGGTGACCACTGTCTCCATAAAACTCAACAAAACATTATGGAAAAGGGCATTGACGCCTTATGTAACACTGATGAATAACAGCTTCTTGCAGTAACCAATGATCTTTCCAGGTATGTGGTGAACATCACCACTTCAGTTGAAGCAGTATCTCTAAAGCTGTAGAGGATTCTTGTACCTCATGGGGTCACCTGGGATTTCAAGACTTAGGCACCACTTAGAAGGGTGATATTTCTAACAATATCACGAGAGCATGGGGTTCATCACTACTGCATAACACAACATTGGCCTCAGGCAAAAAGCAAAACCACAGTGCTTCATGCAAACCCTTAAGAAAACATCATGCAAAGACTTAAGAATCAGAGAGGCATAAGGAACCAGCATACAACCCATGATCTTTCAGTTCCTGAGAGAATAAGGCGCGACATGACATATACAAGCACAAAGATGCCCCCATCACTTTGCTGATGGGCCATCTCATTTCCAACACGGTCTCCACTCACCACACCTGGATTTCCACGGCAACTGACTATCAGGCTTCAGCTAATCTGTACAGCTGGCATTGGCAATTGCTCATAAGGGAACAGTGCATGAATGCAATTCTATTTGCCTAAAATATCCGCTTTCTCTACATCTGAGAATTCTAACATGTTCTTTTCAATCTAGTTAAAACTAAATTGCTCTTTGCATAGTTTTGCACTTTACAAATTTTGGCCATACAGAGACACACACATATTTGGGAAGGGATGCATGGAGACAGATAAAGCTTAGTCATTGGTTTGCTAACAACCACACAGCATAATAACAGGACAAACACATTTTCTAAGAGTCAATTTCAAATGCTGGGGCAATCATCAAAGATTCATCATTTACAAGTAATCCATCCAGGCAAACGGAATAAAATGGTAAATCATATTGAAAATTGTATGTGAATCACTTTTACAGGAAGAGCCCCTGCACCAACTGAAAAAATTGCAAGTCTTCCCCTTCTGAAAAATCTAGAGGCAGGAAATATAAAAAAAATCTTCATGAAGTCCATTAGTGGCACTACGTATTGTGGAAAAAGATATTGGAAATATGACAGAAGAACATTTCTAACACAATCAGCTCAAGCATTAGCAGTTCAGATTTTGACTAAAGTATAGGAGATAAGTAGACACCCTAGAAGTGCCTGAATGAAAATTAGCATATTCACGATTTTGAGGATGCTTGACTTTTGGCTTTGCTTGATCTCTCAGTGGCGGGCTATGAGATTGCTTCACATGCTTTCCACACCCATGGGATATGGCTGGGTTAAGATAATAAGAACCTTTAACTTCCCTTCACCCTGCACCGAAACTGAAGTTCTACATAGATAAGGGGAAAATAGAGATTGAGAAACTGGATACAGCTGGGTGGTCGCCTCTGCTTCATCAGCTGATCTGGAACTCTTTGCAACATTCACCCTCTAGTGAGTAGGCTACTGTCTGGACAGCCATTGCGTTACACATGGTCTCAAATAATGTAACACTATAATAAAAAATAGACATGCAGGTTTCTCTTACGTTACAGCAGAGTATATCTCATAGAAGACCTGCAATTAAAGCTGAGGCACTGGAACCAGAAGACCAAAGAGCAGTGCACTGCAGCAGAGAAGAACAGAACCATACAGCATACTGGAATGTAAAAGTAGGATCCCTGGTGTTCTGCCGAGGATAAACTAATCCTGAGGGGAGTTGAGCAGGAAAAACCAAGAAAGCTGCTTAGGTTAACAGGGAGTAGCCGAAACATCTCAAATCATGGCCAGGCAAAGCAAAGATCAACTCAACTGTGCGGCTCCTCCATGTGGGCGGAGGAGCGTCGCCCCACTGCTTTCTCGCAGTGCGAGAAGCAGAAACATCAAATGGTATTATAAATACCACTTTATGTTTCTGCTTCTCGCACTGCGAGAAAGCAGAAGGGTTTGGTTGGGGGCGGACGAGTGGGCTGTCCTGCTCTAGAGCAGGGGAGGAGTGGCGTGCCCACTCTGAGGGCGCTGACTGTTTGGTCAGCCCCAGGGCCAACCAAACCAGTCATACGCACTCTGCCTCCCCATCGTCTCCTGTGTGGTCGGCGTCCCAACCAATCACAACGCTGCCATTTATGTTTTTTAAATTAAACCTCCCCCCCCCAAGCACGCGATGCCCTCACCACCCGCGAGTCATGCCGGCCACGACTGCACTTCCTGTACTGGCGAGTCCCAATCTCCCCCGGAATTTCTCAATGGAAACCAGAAGTAATACTTGCTTACTGTTTAGTAAGTCTCTGTGTGATGCTGCACCCACCAGCTACGTCCGTACCACTACCATTAAACCTTCCGCAGCCAGCATAGTTGTGTCTTATGTTTACAATGGCAGTAAAAAAGCCAAATTTGGAAATGGAATGTACTAGGTCTGGTGCCCCGATGCATTCGTGTGTGAATCCCGGTATGCACTGGACTCCACATTTCTGAAGGAAGATTCCACATTGTACCGCATGCGAATTCAAGACACTGATGTGTGGTGCACCTCACGCCACCATGCCATTTACCTACAGAGCAATCTAGAAATTTGTCTGAAAATGGTATTTTACATATAAAGCAGTGTAGAAATGGGCACGACAACAGTGCTGTGCTTTACATAAAGGTTATGAGGAAATGGGCAAGGCAAATGTGCTTAGCGTGCAAGGCAATGTAAGAAATATGTATTATAAATGTGCTTTACATGCAGGACGGTGCGAAAATGGGCATGACAAGGATGTTTTACACTGAGAGTAATGTGGAAATGGGTGTGGCAGTGACACTAGTGAGAAAATTTGCAATACAATGGTGCTTTGCATTTGCTCCTGGGTTGCATTACAGAGCCTGAAATATCCAAATATGTAGTTTTCTTCAGAACAACCACTATATGATATCTGTCTGGCTAAAAGTATATTTGAAACATTATTCTAGTGTTTTCATCTTTCTGCTGTTTTCCCCGGAAATAGGTAGGTTTATTTCAATTTGGATTGCTTGCATTTGGACTCCTGGGCAGTAGGTATCGATTAAAATTGAAAACATTTTTATTTAATTGGCATTTTTGTACACCAGCTGTAAAGCATGCACAAATAGAACAAGATGCTTAAATGCCAAATCCCAAAGATGGGTCTGTCGGGAAAGATTTTTCCTCTCTCATTTGCAGAAAACCCAGGCTACGTAAGGATGGTAGAAATAAAGTTGAAACCATTTTTTTATATTTAAAATGCCAAATGTATTACTGTGCAAGCCAGCTGCAACTGGGACTGCAAAGGTATGCCCAACTGCATAATCCTTAAATCTGAAATGTAAGCTGTGCGCATACTTACATTTAAAAGAAGATAACATGAGCTTATGTGCTAAATCACAAGTGAGCAGCAGCAAACCTTTAAAACTGGGCACTTTTTCTGAAACCTATTAAAGTTAATTCCTGGGAAGAAATAGGTAGAAATTGTCACAATGCACTAAACTAATTTCTGGATTCAACTGGAACAAAGAATTGCTCCTCTCTTCTCTGAACACCAGGGGTGGCTCCTCCATTTGGGCGGAGAAGCGTCGCCCCACTGCTTTTTCGCAGTGTGAGAAGCAGTAACATAAAATGGTATAAATACCATTTTATGTTACTGCTTCTCGCACTTCGAGAAAGCAGAAGGGTTTGGTTGGGGGCAGACGGGTGGGCGGACCTGCAACAGGGCAGGGGATGAGTGGCTAGCCCAATGTTGCAGGCCCTGACTCTTTGGTCGGCCCTCTGGGGCCGACCAAACCAGTCATGCGCACTCTGACATTTTCTCCATGTAGGCTGCATGCAGCCAACATGGAGAAAATGGCCTCCCCATAGGCGCCTGGCTGGGCGCCGTCCCCACCAATCACAATGCTGCCATTGCAGCGTTGTGATTGGCTTAGGGGAGGAGAGGGAGGCTACCTGCTTCCTGCTTCCTGCGAGGAGCAGAGAAGCAGAGATGACGCAGGACCGAATCGGGCCGGCTAAGGTAAGTTATTTTATTTTTTTATAATTAAAATGAACCACCCCGCACGATCCCCACCCCGTACGACCCCGCCGCCGCCCCTCCTCCACTTGCGAGTCATGCCGGCCGCGACTGCTGAACACATGGCCAGCTACGCAGATTAGAAATATGAAAGTTAGCTGTGAAGCCAGGAAAGGAGAATGGGATAAGAGAGAAAACAGATGGCATGGATATCACCATGCTGATTAGTCACTTTGTTGTGCACTGACATGGATTAAAATACTGATATCCGTAATACTTAACCTCTGTATAGAAAAATCAAACATTTTCTCTAACAAATTATTTTCCTCCAAAATATTTCTATGCCTCAGACTCTCTGGGGTATTGGTGGACCTCTGATGTTCCTGCAACTGAAACATAAATAATATCTATGCAATTGATATTATTCTGTTTTTGCATAAACCTCACTGCCTACTCTGCTTAGACAACAATCTTCTGCTTTTGTGAGTACACGTACTTGGGTTTTGATCAATATTTAAGGTTGTTTTCTTAAACTGTTATATAAACCAACTTCTTACAGGATTATGAAGTGTGCACTAGAGCCAATAAACCTCTTTCATAAGAAAACTCATGACCTTGAGTACAATATATGCATTATGAAGTATCACAAGTCAGTTTAGAACACAAAAGATGAGAGGCAATTTATAAGATACAGGGTCGTATCCACAACAGTTTTTGGTGAAATATGCAATAAGTCGATTTATTCTTGCAATTTCTTTTTCCTTCTTCTTGACAATAGAAATACACGCAGCCAGCGCGTTTCACCCAACACATGGGCTTCTTCAGGGCAATGGAGTTCTACTAACTATATTTGTATATTCGAAGAACGGTCGCATCGCACTGAAGATTGGAAAATGTGTACCACACTATTCGCACACTCTTAGGGTCACAAGATATCAGCAACCAATAAGAGTCCAGGAAGCATGATGTCTTCAAAAAGTTCTTGGTCCCACAATGTTAGGGTGAATGTTAGAATCGATATGCCATGTCCGGCAACCGGACCGGCCCAGCCGCGTTCGCGTAGCAGTCTCGGATTTCTCAGCCCCAATCAATATCGCCCTTTAACTTATATTGGATTTTAGTTCCTTTTGTTTCCTACAAGACAGTTGTTAAGATTTTACAATTCCAAATCACTACATTTTAATTCATTAGTTTCGGAGGTGCTTTAATCAACATTATTTTTAAATACAACACTTTGAGAATTTTGACATATATTTCTTACCAATAATGTTGTTTTGGTGCTGCTATTCATATACTAAATGCAATTTCCTTTGAGGAATGTCTTGCAGCTAGTGCCAAACTACCTCAGGAATGCTAGGAATGTCATGCTGAAACCTGTTGTTCACTCAGCCACATATCAAGAATAAGGCCTTGCTCCCCAAAAGTTTAAAACTCCAGTTTTCTGCAGTTTACTGTGAAATGCACTGTGGTGCACTATGTTTCCCTGAAATACTCTTTGAGGTGAAACTCATAATCCCTCATGGGTGGGTCTTGCTCAATGGCATAGCAGAATCTGTGAATTAGTTTTACTTTTGATTCCCTGTCCTGCAATGGAACACACACTCCTTTGTCAAACTGTATTATTATTCCACTTCTCATAAAAAGTTCAAACTTGAGCTTAATTTCAAGTTGTTCCTTTTTTTCAACAGAGTAAAGCAAAAGCATTTATGAAATCTTAGTTCCAAACAAACTGCAGGCTACCCACTGAGTTTTCCACTGAAGAACTAAAAGCAACAAATGAAAGCAGATGTGTCCTCTAATCTCATTCTTTCTAAATCACATTAAAATGACATTTAGAAATATTGTTTGTGAAAATTGTAATACCCCTTCAAAAAACAGTATAAATTAGTATTTATAAAAAGTAAAAGACAATTGCTGGCCTGTTATTTGTTTAATCAAGAAGTTTGTTTTTTAATTATCAATTCCTTATGAGGGTAATTAAAGAGGATAACGTTCCTCTTGTTTCGTCAGACTTAGATTAAGAGCCCCATTTCTCATTAGAGCCTGCAAGTGTGTGTGTGAGCCTGCTCGAAGATTTTGCAAGCAGTTGTGTCTGAGGCCCTGGCGCTGGAGCCTTTGTTTATCTGGTGAGCAGGGGGGACCAAACCATTAGTAAAAGGTTTTGCATGGAGTCTCACGCAAGCAGAACATGGCTCATGGTGGAGTCACTGAGTAACTCAGATCTCATAGGACAGCTTGAATTCGAGGGGCTCATTTGCATTAATTCAGGTGGCGTTCTCTGGAGCGTACAGGAGTGTTCCTAGACACAGGCGTTGGGGGACAATGATGGAGACATGGACATAGATTCTTGTAATGCCATGGGTATCAGAAATGGCGACATGCCGTCTTTTGATGCCTGATAACTTTGGCGGGCTGACAATGTTGCCCACCCTCTACCCCTCAACAGCTTCATATTTTCATCTGTGTGTTGGGATATGTACAAGGAGTGGAAACTACAAAAAGGAAACACACCTGAGTATTTCTGAACTTAAGTGGCAGATGGTATGGAACAGGAGTGGTGGGGCCGGTGAGGGGGAGGATAAAAAGATAAAAAAGATCACTTACCCGATTACGGCCGCATCTTCTCCTTCATCCTCTTCTCTTCCTGGCTCCTGGCAGCACACAGGCTCCCCTAAGCCAATGACGACGCTGCTGTCATTAGCATATATATATAGATATATATATTACCTACTGGCGGTCGCCAGTAGGTAGTTATAGTTAGGACCTTGTTTCTATTCAAAAGCGTTTTTTCTTTTCCCAATAACTTTGGCGCCGGTTGACGAATCATTGCGAAATTTTCAAAACTAGTGGGGCGCTCCGGTCAGTTCCTGTTTTGAAAGTTTCGGGGTGATTCGGCAAGCGGGGGCCGAGAAAAACGGGGGGTCCCAAAACGTGTTTTCTCCATGTTAATTCCCATAGGAAACTTTAGACACGGCTACAGCCCGAACTGCTGAACGGAATTGCACCAAATTTGGCAAAAAGGTAGCCCTTGCTTCAGAAAGAACTCTTTTTGTTAAATGGTGAAAATCCGTTCAGTAGTTCCTGAGAAATTTTTAAAAAAGAGGTCGGAAAATCAATTTCCCATAGGAAACTTTAGACACGGCTACAGCTCGAATTGCTGAACGGAATTACACCAAATTTGGCAAAAAGGTAGCCCTTGTTTCAGAAAGAACTCTTTTTTTAAATGGTGTAAATCCGTTCAGTAGTTGCTGAGAAAATAAAAAAATAAAAGTTTTGATATATAGAGGCGCGGTGGATCCGCGCACCCTCCCGACCACGAGCTTTATTCTAATTGGCTGTCAACACTCCAAACCAGGAAGTGTTGGCAGCCATCTTGTGACTCGGAGTCACAAGAAAAGAGAAAAAGAAACGCGAGGACCCAGGGCCCAAAAAAGCATTTTTTTTTTTTAAATCGGCCGCATTCGCGCTGGGTGCGCGAATCCGGCTGAGAAAATAAAAAAAAAACGAAGCGCGGGCTCCCGCGCTTCGTTGTATTGAAGCCCCCGGGTGGGCCAGGTCCAGGGGGCACTGAAAAAATGTGTGGGGGGCCCCAATCCCCCCCACACTGCCCCGGGGACCGCTTGATTAAAGAATTACAGGGGGCACGCAGCCCTCCCCAGCCCCGGGGACCGCCACCCACCCGGGGCTAATTTTTAAATGTGTGGGGGGCCTCCAAGGCCCCCCCAAGCCCCAGGGACCACCACCCCGAGGCTTTTATCAAATATTTGCGGGGGCACACAGCCCCCCGCAGCCCCGGGGACCGCCACCCCCCGGGGCTTGTTTTTTTTAAAACAAATAAACCTGTGTGGGGGGCTCGAGCCCCCCCACACGCCCCGGGGACCGCCACCTCCCTGGGGCACTAAAATGCAAATTTGGGGGTCCGTTACGGACCCCCGAGCCCCGGGGACCACCACCTCTCCGGGGCTGTGCATTGGATGGGAGGGGGGCCGCGCGGCCCCTTCCTGGAGCCTGTGATGGCCCTGGGGACCGCCACCCCCCAGGGCCGGCTCCTGCAGTGTCCCGGGGTGCCCACCCCCGGGACACTGCTGTTTGCTATGGCAGGGCAGGAGCCGCGCGCCTCCCGCCCTGTCATAGCAAACTCTGGTTTGGATTTTGGAAGAGAGAGCAGGGAACCTGCTCTCTCTTCCAAAATCTAAACCAGATTGTTTTTCCACACGGGGAGCTGCATGTCAGCAGCTCCCCATGTGGAAAAGCAATGCCGGCTCCTGCAGGACGCGGGGAGCCGGCTGGGACCGTGGGGGCATTGGGGCTCCCCCCACGGTCCCCAACGAGAGGCCAGGCCCCTGTGGACGGGGTCCCCAGGGCAAGTAGTGGCCCGGGAGGGGGGCCACGTGGCCCTCCTCCCCCATAATAAAAATATTTTAATTTTTTTTTTAAAACACGCAAAGGCCGGCCCCGGGGGATGGGGTCCCCGGGGCCATAAATGGCCTGAGGAGGGGGGCCACGCAGCCCCCCTCCAAATATATTGTAAAGAAAAATAAACACTGGCCATGCCCCGGGGATGGGGTCCCCGGGGCCGAATATGGCCTCGGGAGGGGGGCCACGTGGCCCCCTTCCATTTAAAAAAACAAAATAGGGGCCAGGCCCTGGGGGATGGGGTCCCCAGGGCCCATAAAATAGGAAAGGAAGGGGGGCCACACAGCTCCCCTTCTTAAAAATAAAACACATAAAAAAAGACCGGCATCGCCAAGGCCCCGTCCCCTCCCAGCAACACTCTGCAAACATGCCCTGTAGCGCGTTTTAAGTTGGGAAATTAATTCCCCTTCAATACTGGGGGTCCCTGGGGGCCAACTAGCCCACCAGGTACCTCCAGTAAGTGCCACAGGGCTGAGTTGCAGAGAGGTGGTCCAGGCCACGCCCCCTTTTATACCTCTCTGCAACGCAGCTCTGTGGCATTTACTGGAGGTACCTGGTGGGCTAGTTGGACCCCAGGGACCCTCAGGATTCAAGGGGACTTTATCCCCCAACTTAAAATGCGCCACGGGGCGCGTTTGCACAGTGGTGAAGGGAGGGGGCGGGGCCTGAGGTGATATGTGTGCAAACACGACCTGTGGCGCGTTTAAAGTTGGGGAACTAATTCCTCTTCAATCCTGAGGGTCCCTGGGGGACAACTAGCCCACCAGGTACCTCCAGTAAGTGCCACAGGGCTGCGTTGCAGAGAGGTGGTCCAGGCCACGCCCCTTTTTACACCTCTCTGCAATGCAGCTCTGTGGCGCTTACTGGAGGTACCTGGTGGGCTAGTTGGACCCCAGGGACCCTCAGGATTCAAGGGGACTTTATCCCCCAACTTAAAACGCGCCACGGGGGCACGTTTGCAGAGTGGTGGAGAAAGGGGGCATGGCCTTTGTCTACCTCTCACCAATCCCACTGCGTGGGGCTTACTGGAGGTAAAAGGTAGGCTAGTTGGCCCCTAAAGGACCCCCAGCAGTGAAGGGGACTTCAATCCCCATCCAAGAGCGCGCCAGGGAGCGCGTTTGTAGAGTGGTTGGCAAAGTGGGCGTGGCCTGGTACGAGTACTTACCAGTGCTGCTGTGTGGGACTGACTGGAGGTAATAGTTTGGGAAGTTGGCCCCCAAGGATGTCCTTGGGGGCCAACTACCCCTCTTGTTACCTCCAGTAAGTCCCACACAGTGGGATTGCTAAGACGTCTTCGGAGGCCATGGCCCCCTTTCTCTACCACTCTGCAAACGTGCCTTGTGACAGACTACGGGATGGGGGATGAAGTCCAATTTAGTCCTGAGGGAGTTTGGGGGCCAAGAATCCCTCCTGGTACCTCCTGTAAGTCCTATGCAGCGTAATTCCTGAGCGTTGGTCGGACGCCCAGCACCATTTCTCCACCACTCTGCAAACGCGACTACTACTTAAAGTAGCATATTTCTGCACCTCTGACTTAGAGGTAGTTTTAATTCCCCTGCCCTATTATGTACTAGGGCCTTACAGAGGAGGTCATGCTAATCACAGGGGTACCCCAACGCATAGTGTTCCCTAGTGTATGTAGGTGTTTTCACTGTATTCTAAGTGTCTTTTAGCATAGCACTGGCTCTAGGCCTGGTTAGTCAGAGTCAGTAACCACCAGTACCCATCTGAAAAAGTTGTGGGCACAGGATGATTTTGCAACAAGGCCTCTTTCTGCTCCTCTGTTGGTTCTTTCTGCACATGTCTTGCTTCTTCCTGCACTTTTCTTCGTCTTTGTGGACTTCTGGTGCTTCTTTCTGCATTTCTTTTGCTTCTTTCTGTGCGTTTTTTCTTCTTTCTTCACATGTCCTACCTCTGTAGCCATAGTTAGAAACTAGCATTTAAAAAACCTTTGAAATTCACTTAAAAAACCATAGGTTTCAGGCACGTTATAGTTAGAAATTAGCATTTAAAAAACCTTTGAAATTCACTGAAAAAACCATAGGTTTCAGGCACGTTATAGTTAGAAATTAGCATTTAAAAACCTTAGAAATTCACTGAAAAAACCATAGCTTTTAGGGAAAGTTATAGTTAGTTGGACATTTCACTCGTACAAAACCAGAGAAATTCCCCCGTTATAGTTAGTTCAGCTAACTATAACTTGCGCCCCTGCAATGCACTGCTGATGACGTCACATATTACATCACTCATGACATGGTCAGTGACATCACTCATGACATCACTGATGACATCTCAAATGACATCACTGATGACATCACTGATGACATCATCCATGTGATAATTTGATGCATTTTCTCACACCCTAATATAACCTTTGATACATCCACTCTAAATTACAGACTGCCATTCTCAAAACCATAGACACTCCAACACCAATAACTACATACCCACTCACTGATTCTTAGGCTTACACACATATCCACTCACTCATCCGTTCAGTCACTCATACTTATGGTCACTCAGTACAGGACTATCTAATGCACTCATACACCTATATAGACACTCACACACCGCCACTCATCCATAGAGGTTCTCACACACCTAGTCAGTCATGCAAATAATTAATCACACTCCCATTTACTCACCTATACAGTTATACAAACACCAGCTCACTTACTCATACAAATACTAGCACATTCTTACACTCTTATACAATTACTGATACAAGCACACACTCATCCATACAGCCACTCTCACAATCACACACTCTCACTTATAGCCATTTATATACTCCAACACACATATATACTGCCTTTCACATATGTAGTTACTCACACATGTACCACTGAGATATACATTCACTCACTAACACACCCATACACACACTCACCCACCCATACAGTCCATCACAGATGCACTCTTGAAACCATGCACCCAGTGAATCACCCACTCACACATCTATGCACAGAGTCACACACACCCCACCCACACAAACACTCAGGCACCCATACAGATACTCAGACAACCAATCAATAACCCATATAGACACTCATGTAGCTATTCACAAACCCACGCAGCCGCTTAAACACCAACAGACAGACGGATACAGACATTCACACAGTTTAGTCACTAACCCATGCATTCAGTAAGATACGTTTAATCACTCACTTATAGAGTCAGTCACACACCTACTAAATCATCCATTCAGACACTTATATACTCACTCATTCTTCAATACGCCTTTCCCTATATATATTAAACATATTTAAACTTTACAGAAACACACAGTCACTGGATGATGTCATCAGTGATGTCATCAGTGATGTCATTTGAGATGTCATCAGTGATTTCATCAGTGATGTCACTGACCATGTCATGAGTGATGTAATATGTGACGTCATCAGCAGTGCATTGCGGGGCGCGAGTTATAGTTAGCTGAACTAACTATAACGGGGAATTTCTCTGGTTTTGTACGAGTGAAATGTCCAACTAACTATAACTTTCCCTAAAACCTCTGGTTTTTTCAGTGAATATAGATATATATGAATATATATATATATATATATATATATATATATATATATATATATATATATATTCCACAAAGCTGGTTCATCTTTGTCGGGTTATTTGCGGCGCTCATTATGGGTGCGGTATCCTGCGGCGGAAACTCGCCGCTTCAATATTCGCTCACAATCCTCCCAGACTGAAGGGTTAAAGGGTCACACACTCGTAGATTATGCAGTTTCTTGCTTTTATTTCCTCATTCGCAACACACGGGAAAAGGCGACAGACCAACGCGTTTCGGAATTACAAATTCCTTGTTCACGATCAGAAATTCAGCAGTTATAGTTATCCTAAGTAACTATAAGCCGTGCCCTAAGGTAAATATAACTTGCGCCCCCACCATGCACAGTTTTCTCATCAATAATTTCATTGCAAATGTTGCAGTGATATTATCAATGATGTCATAGAAGATGTCATGAGTGATGTAATATGTGCAGTAATCAGCAGTGCATGGCAAGGGCGCGAGCTATAGTTACCTTAGGGCACAAGTTAAAGTCAGTTATAGTGGTTTTTAGAGTTTAAAACATTACATTGTTACTGAACATTTCACCTTAATATAGCGTTACTTTAACCTTTGTTTTTTTCAGTAAATTTCTGGGTTTTTTTAAACATAAAGTAATATTTTATTGCCATACATAAAGCCTTTGGCTGTGTGTGGTGGGCGGGTTGGCCACAGGGGTTGCAGCCAACTCCTTGCAGGCAGCCAACCTCAGGCTGCGCATGGCCTTTGGCTGTGAGTGGGGTGGGGTCGACCACAGGGTCTGGCCTGCAGCCATGACCTGCGGCTAACCCCCACAAGCAGTCAAACCTAGCCCTACCCCCTTCACATCCAACAGTAACCCTATGTGTGACACCCTATATATATAAAGCAGATCTATCATCTTTCTAAAAAAATTACCAATAATTTTAATCAAATCTATATTTAATAGTGACTTAAAATATATAATAACGTGTTAGTGAGCTACATGTCTATGACTTTCTTTTTATATAGTTTTTATTGTTACATTTTGTGGTGAAAAATGTAAAAATAAATAGTCAGAGATATATTATTTTTTCTTTAAGAAAAAAACTAAAAAATGTGTCTCTGTTATACTTCAGATTTGTCACCTCACAAATGCAGTGAAAATAATAACAATGAGCTAGTGATTCATCTTTAACACATACAATTCAACTAACCTCTCGGTGGCACTGCAATCCCAGCTGTAGAGCAAAAGCTCCAGCCTGGGAAATGCTTTTTAAAAAATATGGTAAGTTCTCATGGGGTCATAGTTTCAATGACCCAGAAGGCTTATGTGTTTTTTTGTAGTGGTGCTGGGGGGCCGTCAAACTCCCTACAGCCCACCCCAACATTCTAGGGACATCACCAAAAACAAAAATATATGTAAGTAGCCCTCCCAAGGCATTCTGGGGCGCTCCTTGAAGGAGAAGTGAAAAATAAATGAGTGGCTGTAGCCACTCATTTATTATTCACTTTTGGCTTTTTTTTGTTTTTTCTAGGTGCCTCAGTCCCACCCAGGACACCCACTATTCTTTTTA
Source organism: Calotriton arnoldi (assembly GCA_963921515.1). Classification (NCBI taxonomy): domain Eukaryota; kingdom Metazoa; phylum Chordata; class Amphibia; order Caudata; family Salamandridae; genus Calotriton; species Calotriton arnoldi. The sequence goes on from CAWUFW010000576.1 coordinate 1,138,139, forward strand.
TATGGGGCCCAGTGGGAGCTCTGCGGCTCCACCAGCTTCCTGCGAGCAGCCCCATTTTATGGGGCCGCGCATGAGTCTGCATTTTTGATATCTAATTGATGACCTGGTGCCTCCCTGGACACCCCACGCCATTATTATTTTTGGACCCACAGGAAGAGCCTCAGGGCCCCCGCAGCCCCGCTGGCATTTTCTTTTTTTATTATTATAAATTGGCTTACCCACCCGGGGCATGCCACAGCAAGTCATTTCATTTTTTTTCTTATGTAGTGCCCCAGTGCCCACCTAGGCACACCACAGGTAACTCCTCGAAGGCTGTGGGAGAAGGGCCAGGGCCCCCACAGCCCACCGGGCTGCCCTGCTTGCACCCACCATGGGTGCAGCTGGAGTCAGCATTGCTCCAACCCCATGGGTGCAGTTTTAGTTTGCTCCAGTAGGGTGGGAGCAATCAAAGCATTTTCCTGCCCGAGAGTGCAGGCAAGTAAATGCTTTGTTCTCCCATCGGGCGGGAGTAGCTTTGTGCTCCCACCCGTTGGGAAAATATTTGCGGATGCAGGTATGGAAATAGACGGTGTACCGGGGGTTGGAGACCCTGGGACACCATCACTGAGCCAGTCTCAGGGGATGGGATCCCCAGAGCCATTTTATGGCTCGGGGAGCATGGCCCCCTCACCTTCATTTGAAAGACGGCCCAGGGATGGGGTCCCCGGTGCTATTGTATGTCTTGGGGAGGGGGAGCTGGGACGCCCCCTCCCCTCCCCTTTATTTATGTTATCAGCCCTGGGGCTTTGTGGGGGCTTGGGTAGGGGATCCCCGTGCCCCCTCCCACCAAAACATACCCAACACCTCCTCTCACCCTGGCCCAGGTGGGGGATTTTAGTAGAAACGGGCAGGAGCACACACTTTAAAAAAAAATTACCATGGATTCATGGATCCTCTGCAAATTTACAGCACAATTTAAAAAAAAAATTTTTGGTTCCAGGTGGGGACCCGTTCAGACCCCAACACCAGGCCTGGGGGGTTAGGTTATCCCTACTCTGCCCCCTATGTCTTTTTTTCACATTTTATTTAGGACTCAGGACCAAGCCCTGAGTCCTAAGATGGCTGCCACCAATTCCTGGTTGGAGTGGTGGCAGCCAACCAGATCTCAGGATGAGATCTGTCATCTCCGTGGATCCTCCGAGGCGTGATTTATAAAAAAAGTGTTAACCTTACATTTTCCAAAACTACGGAACAGATTTACACTAGGACACAAAAAAATACTCTTTCTGGACCAAGATCTAGCTTTCTGCCAAATTTGCTGTAATTCTGTTCAGCGGTTTGGGCTGTAGCTGTGTCTAAAGTTCCTATGGAAAAATGAATGGGGAAAATGTGTTTTGGGACCCTCCCTTTTTTCTCGCCCCCTGGCTTGACGGATCACCCCAAAACGTTCTATACGCATACTAGTCTAAAAGTAGCACTGTTTTGGAAGGTTTTGTGGAGATGTGTCAAACTGCACCAAAGTTATTAGCAACAAAAAAAAAGGCAAACAACCGGCAAGGACCAGGCGCAGACACCAGCTAGCTCCATAAATCTTTACTGTTGAGCATGAACGGCCATTAAACGTTTCGGTCACTAGTTGGCCCTTGTTCACATGTGTGCAGCAAATTTATAGTGCACACATGACATTAGACACCGGCAAGAGACTACCACCATCATCTTTCTTCGGTTTTGTTTCCACATGTCCACACTTGGCACATACATTATATACACATCATTAACGTGTATTAGTGTCAACAATATGCCGAACCTTAAATTTGGATATGCAACAACATATGAAACAAAATAAACTAAAGTAACATAAAATGATATGAAGTAAAGTAATTGAAATACATTCAAAATAACTGGTCTAATAAATGCATCTGCACCAGTTATCAGTTAGCAATGGAATTGATTGGTCACAGACAGGTTACACATATGAACACAGCAGATTCAGCCAAGAAATCATCATGCGTCCCCCATTGTAATACAGTGTACCATCACATCATTAAATGAACAGTTGTATAGGCAACTAGATTATTACTATCATGAGTTCAGGTGTATCACAATTGAGCTCTAAGTGAGCAAACGTAATCAGTTACCCCTTTCCCACCAAAAATTCGCTCATTGTATTGATGGGTGTGTGTATCCTTGTCAGCCACTTAAATATTACATTAGATTGCACACAATATGATTGCATGATAGCTGCAGTGTATCATAATGGAGCCCAAGTGGGTAAACCGAATACATTTGCCATGTGACTCTAAGCGTTCCCATAAAATTAATTATCTCCTTGTGAAGCATAACTGCATTGGACCAGTTGCATATCTGGCTCGCATGTTTAATAGTGATCAAATCGCATGTGCAACCAAACCAAATTGTGCTTCGGGTATAGCGCTCACAGTGCATGGGGAAAGTTGCATCTCTTGTGCACCTGTGCTGTTTTAAAATATCATTACCGTTTTTTAAAAATATTGTGAAATGTAAAACTCTTGCTCTAGGCCTACCTTACAATTGCTGTGCAGTGTGGTGCCTGCCTGTAAGAGCGGACCCGCACAGAGGTCAGCGCTCTAGTTCTCTTATCGGTCCTCCAGCACTTCCTATTTAAATCCGGATGCTGCGACCGCGCGTGTGGTTCGTGCTTTGGGTTTAGCGCTCACAGTGCATGGGGAGGGTTGTATCTCTTGTGTACCTGTGCTGTTTTAAAATATCATTACCGTTTTTTAAAAATATTGCGAAATGTAAAACTTTTGCTCTAGGCCTACCTTACAATTGCTGTGACGCTGAGTGTGGTGCCCGTTTGTAAGAGCGGACCCGCACAGAGGTCAGCGCTCTAGTTCTCTTATCGGTCCTCCAGCACTTCCTATTTAAATCCGGATGCTGCGACCGCGCAGCGGGCGCACCAAAGGAAGCCCGTCTGCGCCTGTCAGCGCCCGAAACGCGTCCAGCGCCAGAACCCCTGCATATTGTCCAAGGTATGCTTACTCACACAACGAACTTATGAGTTATAATCCTGGTAAATGCGTGCTCCACAATATTCAGTTGGATAATCCACCTCCCTGCCATAGGTGCTGTAACATTTGTGGTTGGATGGCCTTAGATCCGTCTACAATTCATCTAATCAAGGACCTGGGGGAAAACAAGCCGGTCTACAACAGGGTTATTAACTCCTCACGAGATAGCAAGGGCTCCCAATAAGCTGTTCAAATTTCTGATCTTTTTAATAAGAATCCTCGAGCCATCAGCTGCATTTTACCCAACACAAGGTCAATGATCAAGCACAAGCTTCACTTAGAGTGCCTGATCCAAGTAGAAAACCCAGACCTCGTTTTCCTCACAGAAACCTGGGAAAATGAAGCTAATGAGCCGGACTGGAATGCTGCAATCCCGGCCGGCTACTTTGTTGCTAATTCTGATAGAATTGGGGCAAAGGGTGGTGGAATCGCTGTAATTTCTCGTTCCCACTACACGGTGAGAATTACACCAGAATCCACATTGGATGCCGAGGCAGTGTCTTTCAGTATAAAATATAATAACCGAGAACTGTTCCCCGGTCTTCTGGTCTATAGACCTCCTGGCCCGAGATCCTCCTTCTTTACCTCCCTTCAGACCTACTTGGAATCATGCCTAGATACTGAATGTTTCACAGTACTTGGTGATTTTAATTTTCACTTGGAAGCCAATAACAATTCTGATACGTCCAGCCTAATAGATAAGCTAGCTGGTTTTGGGCTGAATCAGATTGTTAGTGAGCCAACACACCAAGCAGGCCATACACTAGATGGCATTTTCACTAATAACGATCTTATAGAAGTCAAGACTCTGTGTCCATTACCCTGGTCTGACCACTCGGCGGTACACTTCACCATCAATCTTGCAACAACCAATGGCTGTCGCAAGAACAGACCTTCTGTGGTTAAGTTTCGTGCTTGGAAATCAGTTTGTAAAAACGATCTGTCATTAGCACTGAATGAAAGGCCTCTAATTCCAACTGACCCCAACCAGGCTGCAATTATTTTCGAGAGCTGGCTCAACAGGGCAGCGAATAAAGTGGCACCGGAAGTGGCGGAGCAATCTCGAAGAAAGTTAGCCTCGTCCCCCTGGTATTCGGCGGAACTTAAACAAGTTAAAATCAAATGCAGGCAAAAAGAATGCATTTGGAGATCTGAATACAGCGTGGCACACAGGAAAGACTACTGTGTAGCCTTAGAAGAATATAAAAGTGCTATAACCCAGGCCAAAACAGATTACTTTACCGCCAAAATTCAGGAGGCCACAAACTCTCCAAAAGAACTATATAAAACTGTTCCCGCTTTGACGAGGTGTCCGCGTGACACCACGTTCACTCTAGACCAAAAGTTTGTGGACAAACTGGCTGTTTTTTTTCAAAATAAGGTTGAGTCCGTATATAATGAACTTTTGAAAACAGCTGAGGTGGCTGGGAGCAATCATGTAGAGAAGCAGGAGGACAAGGTCTCTCACTGCAGCCTAACGCAATTTCCATTGTTGGGAGAGGAAAAAGTGGTTGATCTCTTGCTGAAATCCAAGTCAGGGTCCCCTTAGATCCTTGTCCGCCGCATATCTTACAACTGGTCCCGAAGGAGATTAGCGCTTCGCTGACTCCAATATTAAACCAAATTGTAATTTCAGGGATCTTTCCGCTGACTTGGAAAAAGGCCTGTATTCGTCCTCTCTTAAAAAAACCTAAGTTGGATCCCCTAGAGGAGAAAAACTACCGTCCTATCTCCTGCCTGCCTCTACCCGCCAAAATTCTGGAGAAGGCTGTGAATTCAGAATTGACAACATATTTGGAGTTAAATAATATCCTTGACTCTACCCAACATGTTTTTAGATCGCTGCACTCTACTGAATCGGCCTTGATTATGGCAACTGAGGAAATTCGGAAGGTGATGGATGGTGGAGAAAGGGCTGCTTTAATCTTGCTTGATCTGACAGCAGCCTTCGACACTGTAAACCATGCAGTACTAGTTCGAAGGCTGCAGGATGTTGGCATCAGTGGTAAAGCACTAGCTCTTCTTACCTCTTTTCTATCATCCAGGGAACAACTGATCCTCTGGGATGGCCTTCAGTCTGAAGAGTTCACTCTCCCTGGTGGAGTTCCACAGGGCTCGGCTTTATCCCCGACGTTGTTTAATATATACATTGCCCCTTTGGCTCGACTCATAAAAAGCTATGGTTTTAAGCTGGTGTCATATGCTAATGACACTCAGCTTGTAGTGTCCGTAGCACAAGCCGTGGATGTAACAGCCGCCCAGTTCTGTAAATGTCTTTCTGCATTGATGTCTTGGATGAACTCCAACTTTTTAAAACTGAATGCCGAAAAAACTGAGGTGGTGGAATTTGGACAGAATTCATCGGTCTGGAGCCAATTATGGTGGCCATCTGCAGCCAGCACCTGCCCGGTACTGGTAAATAAGGCAAGGAACCTTGGCTTTCTGATCGATAAAGACCTTACCCTGGCACCACAGATTAATCAAGTCTCGTCAGCTTGCTTCTTTACGTTAAAATGCTTAAGGAAGATACTTCCGTTTATCCCTTTTTCTTTGAGGAAAACTGTGGTAGGAGCCATGGTCTTATCGAGAATAGATTATTGCAATGCTCTTTATTTGGGAGCAGGTGCTGCCCTACTCTCTAAACTCCAATCAATTCAAAATGCGGCAGCACGAGTATTGCTCAAACTACCCAAACACCATCCTACATCCACTAGTATAAAGCAACTTCACTGGCTCCCAGTGAAACGACAGGTTGACTTTAAGGCACTCTGCCTAGTACACAAAGCCTTATTTGGAGGAGGGGCTAAGGATGTGCAATCCTTGTTTCCTCGATATGTACCGTCGCGTCTTTTAAGATCTTCTTTTTCTGGTTTGGTAGTCCTTCCAAAGATTAAAAAAGCAAGGTGTGGAGGTAAACGTTTCTCTTTTTTAGCGGCTAAATTATGGAACTCCCTTCCTCTACATCTTAGACTTCAGCCTAGCAGGTCGGCGTTTAGGAAGGAAATACCCTGAACCCTGTCTGTTGCCGTCCCTGTACACCACTTAGCGCCAAGACGCCTTGGCAATAGTGCGCTCTACAAATAAGTCAGTCAGTCAGTCATTAAATCTTGCCTCATTAATACCAAAAAACTTTACAACGCATGCTGTCTCAAACTCCCTAGTGAATGTAAAATTCGACATGAGCACTAAAACATCACTTCCCTAGGGTTATAGTAGCGTTGTAATCTCTTATCAAAATGAATATCATTCCTCTTCGGTATTTAAACCATTTGGAGATTTGGTATCTAAATTCACAATGTACCTGCTCTCAAGTTGCCTTAGCTTCCGATCCCGATTCCCACCACTAGGATGTCTCAGGACTGCATCAATGTTTGTATGTATGTATAGGCTATTTATAGAGCGCACTGTGACCAGAATGGTATCCTGCGCTAATATTGCTGAAATCATCAAAGAGGCAGAAACAGAGGGGAAAGGAGACAGTAGCGAAAATCAAAATGTCCTCCCAGTGTTAGTTAGGGAAGAGCCAGGTTTTAAGGGCCTTCCCGAATTAAGCAGGTCAGTCTGAGATCTTAATTGAGATGGCAACTTATTCCATGACTGCACAGCTTTAACGGTGAACGCACGTTCTCCTTGACGCACTTTGATAAATCTCTGTTCTTGGATGAGATTAAGTGTAGTAGAGCGTAGCAGCCTTCCTGGAGTGTATTTCCTCAGTCTAGGTTGCAGCAGCGTTCGGCTCTTATTTTGGAGAGCTTTGAATACAATCAATTACGTAGTAGGAGAGGTACTTGATGTCATTGTTGTGAAAATCATTAACATGTAGGGCCAAAGGATATGACTTCTCATTGTTATTCACTGCCCTTAAATGTTGGAGGATTCGCTTGTGTACCTGCCGAATCGTGCTGCCCCTGTACTGTAGCCCACAGACACGTCAGTGCATATACAGCGAACTCCGTCCTGCAGTTGAATGATCCCCTAATCTTGATTGGTTTGTCAGTGAAAGGTGTGCTATACTTGACTGTGTTGACCCCATGCACACACGCCTTACATTTATGACATTTGTAAAAACCACTGGCTTGCTGAAGTCAGTTTCCTTGCTTTATAACTTCTGGGCTACTTCTCACCAAAGCGTATCCCAAGGAGAACACTCTCTGAAATGTGGTAAGTGGGGAATTTTGGAATACTCTGACTCCGGATCGTATTCTCCCTCACCAAGTGCCAATACTTTCTCAAAATGCTTCTTAATGGATTTTCTTGTTTGCTGTACGTCATGATCAGTCGGATGACAGATTTGTCATCCTTTTGTTGCCTGCTTGGGAATAGCACAGCTTCTCTGCTCTTCAACTACACATTCACTGCTGTGTTTAAAAGAGATTCTTTGATTCGGAACCCAGGTTCTTATCGTTATCTGGCTTGCACAGCTGGCCTCTAATTAGCCAGCCCGATGGGTTGTAGGCGACTCAATGTTGTTTTTTGCTTTATATTCTGTCAATAAAACAGATTTAATACTAAAAGAGATTCTTTGGAGTAGCCACACTGCATAAATCTGCCCACCATCTCATTCTTCCCATAGGGGATCCTGAATTTCAAATGACCTGGGTAAAAGCTGCGTACATGAAGGGTGGAATTGCCCTTGGTCTTCTTCCTGAACAACCTAGTTTCCATCCTATCATTGCTCACAAACACCTGTAAATGAAGAAACTCAATTTGGGTCGCACTGTGAAGTGTAAATTTAGGTTGTTTAGGTTAATTGCGTCTATGAATCTTGTGGCAGTTTGTTGCGACCCCCTCCGTATGAAAAATAAATCATCTATGAAGCACAACCAGCACATATATATATATTCACTGAAAAAGCACTAAAATTCACTGGTTATATTTATCTCAAGTAATTATAACTCATGCCCTAATATAACTGCAACTTGCACCCCCGCCATGAGTGATGTAATATGTGAGGTAATTAGCAGTGCATGGCAGGACACGAGTTACAGTTACTTTAGGGCACGAGTTATAGTCACAAGAGATAAATATATCCCGTGAACTTAAGTGGTTTTATGAGTTCAAAATGAAACGTTGTCACTGAAATTTTCACCTACCTACCAACGTTTTTTTCAGTGAATTTCCAAGTTTTAAAAAACATGTAAAGTAAGATATAATTACAAGTCACTTTACCCTGTGTTTTTTCAGTGAAATTTCTAGGTTTTTTTTAACGTAAAATAATATTTTATTACACAACGAAAAGCTAATGCCAAGCAATACAACCAACACCCGCTTCCCCCCCACAGGCAGCCGAACCCCCGCACAATGCAATGTTTATTAATAACAATTATTATGAAAATGTTTAATTAAAAAAAAACAATAACAGGTCTGTGAGTCCTTCTTTTAACATAATTTTTATTATTGCATTTTGTGGGCTAAAAATTATTAAAAGACTCAGAGACAAGTTTAAAATGAATAAATAAATAAAACCAACATGTCACTTAGCCTTTTTTTAAAACATTTTGCAGCCCACAAAATGCAATCATAAAAACACCCACAAGAGGGCCTTGTACTTCAGCTGAAAGCATAGAGCTCCAGCTAGCAGTGTTTTAAAGAAATATGATAAGCTCTTCTCGGTTCATGGATTTAATGACCCAGGAGACTTACGTTTTTTATTTTTTTATGTTGCTGGGGGGGCCACTGCACTCCAGGCAGCAACCCACAACATTAAAATAAAGGCTTGGTGGAACTATTCTAGGGGCACTACCAAGCTCAAAAAAATATAAAGAAATAAGCACTTGCAGGGTATTATGGGACGTTCCTTAATGTAGCAATGAATAAGAAATGAACAACTTCTGTCACTCATTTATTATTCAGTTTGGTGTCTTGTGCCCACCCAGCACAACCTTTTTTATAATAATTGGGGGGGGTCATGCAGCTGAGCCTTCACAGGCCCCTGGCACCCCATCCCTTAGGGCCTTTTTTATTTTGGGGTTGCATGGCCCCCTCCCTGACCCTTTAAGAGTCTTGGGGACCCCACCTTCTAGGGGCTTTTTTATTTTTAAGGGGAGGGGCACACAGGCCCCCCTTCCCCGAGCCTTCACAGCTCCGGGAATCTCAATCTCCTGGGGCATTTCTTTCTTTAAGGAGATGGGGCACCTGCTCCCATCTTTGAGCCTTTGCAGGCTTTACAGCCACAAGGACCCCACCCCCTGGGACTTTATTTTTTATAAGGAAGAGGGGGTTGTGTGATCCCCCTTCCCCAAGTTACTACAGGCCCTGGAAACCCTATCACCAGTTCCCAACACTGTACACCAAATCACAAAATTCACACATTCTGGACCGAAATCTAGCTACCTGCCAAATGTGGTGTAATTTGGCAAGTGGGGGTCGAGAAAAAGGAGGGACCCAAAACGCAGAATCCCCATGCATTTACCACAGACATTTGTTTAAATGCAATATCGCAAAACAAGCTGGATGGAATTACACCAAATTTGGCAGGGAGATAGATCTTGGTCCAGAAAACGTGATTTTTGTGATTTGGTGTAAATCCATTCAGTAGTTTTTGAGAAATTAAGGAGGAAAAATATTTGTATATCATAATGTTTGAGTTCGAGGGACTATCGCGAGAGTCCATCGAACCCAACCACAAAAAATAGTGCTCTGATTAGCCTAGGGGCTTTTTTTCCCTTGGGTTTCCTCACTCCCATGGTAGTCCACTCCAGCAGGAGCGAGTGCTGTGACTGGCTGCCGCAACATGAGAAAGAATGTTGCTGGAGCTATTACAGGACTCAGGGACTTATTACCCTGTTCTGAGTTTGTTTTAAAAAAAATAATGGTTTTAAAGGGATAAGTTAGGGATACCCTGCCTCTCTAGCCCTTGTGTAGGGGTCCCAGAGGGACCCCCCATGGGGCCAAAAGAAGAAAAAAACATGTTTTAGTATGCTGCAATCCGGCTGGAGTCCTGCAGGACTCCAACATGATCGTGGCATAAATAATAAAAGAAAAATGCCAGCCAGTGTTCTTTTTTATTTTAAATATTAGACCCGCAGGGTGGGCCAGGGCCTGAGGTCTTTATTTTGAGTAAGGCACCCTTCCCCATGCCTCTCTTCGCCCTGGTCTTTATTTTGAGTAAGGCAAACTTCCCCATGCCTCTCTTCGCCCTGGAGACCACAACCCCAGGGCCCAAATGCACATCATAGTGGAGGGGGCCATACAGCCCCCTCCACGTGCCTCTACTGGACCCTGGAGACCCCATCCCACAGTACCGAACACAAAATAATGGAGAGGGGGCCGTAGCCTCCTTTCCTGAGCCACTATTGATCCCTGGGGATCCCATTCCTTGGTGCTGATTTTTGCAAAAAAGGGGAGGGGGCATGCTGCCCCCTGCAAGCTGCTATTGAGTCCCAATCCCCAAGGGCCATATTTTTCTAAAAAAGGGTAGGGGTCCACATGCGTCCTCTCCTTGCAGGTCTCTGCCCCGGGGCGCAATACTACACAGTGTCCCAGGAAGCCTACACCTGCTACAATGTGGTTCCCTGCCTGGGAGATTGCGAGCATACTCTGCCCGCACTCCCCCGGGCAGGGAACTCAATTTTGCTGCTGCTCCTGCCCAGAGGGAGTATATAGAGAGTGCCAGTATGGTAGTATGGGGCTGGTTGGAGAGCCGGCAGCGGCCGTGGGGGCTTTGGGGATCCACCCATGGCCCCCAATCGAGCCAGAAGTGTGGGTGCCCCTGGTGAGCACTGTGGCACCTACCCACTTATTAGAAAATGATTGGCTCCTACAAGGGGCACAAGGGGAGCTGGCGGAGGCTGCGGAGGCCCTAGGGCTCCCCCACTGCCCCCAAATAAAAAATGAGCTGGGAGTGCCCCTGGTTGGCACCTGGGTAACCACATAATAAAAAATATACCGGCTCCCACCGGCATGCACTATGTGTGCCGGCTGGGCCTCTCCCCACACCTCCTAATAAATTAAAGATGTGGGGTCCTGGGTGGGCACTGGGACACCCACAAATTTTGTTTTGAAAAAATGAATAATAAATGAGCATCAGAACCCATTCATTTATTATTTACTGCTCAGTGAAGGAGCGCCTCAAAATGCCCTGCGAGGGCTATTTACATTTTTTTATTACCTTGATGATGTACCTATAATGGTCAGGGACACCACCAAGAATGTATTTTTATGTTGTGGGGACTGCAAGGAGTGTAGCAGCCTCTCAGCATCATTAAGAAGAAAAGCAGCACATCGCCTGGGTCATTAAATCCATGACCCAAGAAGAACTTACCATATTTTTTAAAGCTCTCCTAGCTGGACCTCTATGATCTTCAGCTAGAGTGCAAGGCTCTCTTGCGGTTGTTTTTATATTTGCACTTTATGGGCTGAAAAATGTTAAAAGAAAGTGTCAGAGGCATGCTGTTTTTTTAATATGTCTCAGTCTTTCAACATTTTTCAGCCCACAAAATGCAATATCACAAACTATCTTAAAAGAAAGACTCACAAACATGTTTTTTATTAAAATGTTATTGAACATTTTTATAATAATCACTATTATTAAACATTACATTGTGTGAATTACTGAAATATATATTGCACTAAAAATATTGGTGATTTTTGGATAATGTGATAGATATCTTTATGTATATTGATATGCTCATCCCTTGAGAAAGCATATAGGCTTACTTTTTATATTTTTGTGTTGTGACTTTTTGACAAAGTCAGGAAGTGTGCCTGAGTGTGGCCAGGTCCTGCGAGACCAACCACACACTGCATATGCAAGAAGGCCATGTGTGGCGTGGGGTTGCTTACCTGCGAGGGGCTGGACGCAGGGCCAGCCTGCAGTCAACTTCATGAGGCAAAGTTTCATGTAAACATTTTAATCAGACCCTCTCACATGCCACATATTGTAAGAGACAAATAATTCTGTAGGCCATAATAATAATACTTCTGTAGGTCCTAGGATAACTTTTAGCCCGACTCAGGGAGGTATAACTATAGTGCTTGTTACTCAGGGGGCATGAGCACGGGCTGTGGTTGTGCCAAGACATTTGGGTAACCCATATATATCCCTTATTTGGGCTGTAGTTTGGCACTGCACTGCTGTAGCAGGGAGTCTCTACACCACGTCATAGATAAAGGTACTACCTCAGAACCAGGTGAGGCTTCAAGAGCTACCAATTGCACTTTCCCAAGAAAGGGGCATCAGTTCTATAATAGTACTGTGCACTTTACTTCATTGCACCCAGAGCAGTTGTGCCTCACGCAAGACATATATATGTTTTAGACCCATTGCTTATTCCCCCATGAATTGTAAGTAGTAAGTCTTGTGTGCCTATCCATATTTGCCATATGGAACATAAAAATATACCATATTCTACTCTAGACGTTATAATAATGTCAACTACTGTGCATACACACTTTAACTACTGGTGCATAAGAGAGTCGAGTGACCTTCAAAAGGTTAAGAAAAGAATTTCACAAGAATGTGCCCGATAAAATAGGCAACAGCTTTTTGATCATCTTGGCCTCACCCCTTGTTTCCCACTGGGCAATGCCACCACACAAGTTTACACAGAACTCAAGGTACAGGATCTTGGTGTACAATATTTCAGTAAGAACACCTTACCTTCACATGGCAAGGAAAGGCTTCTCCCACCCTCTTTCTGCTGCTCTGGCTATTATTGCTTCTGCAGACCAGTAACTGGGGAAGTGCTGACAGGAGAGAGGAGGGAGGGAGGAGCTTCCATTCTTTCCGTTCAACCACAGCCTTCATCTCCATCACTTCCCTGCATATAAGTCCATCTATCATAACGAGAGGCTGCGGCTGCTGATCCGGCCATTGAAATGTGGAGCCTGTACCCCCGTTTACAGCCCTTGCCCCTTCGACGTCAGTGTGGAACAGAGACATTTTGGTCACAAACAGACATGGTTGAAACTCAAAGCAATCCAATTCTTTAACTAATCTAGAATTTGTGAAAAACCTTGAAAACTCTTCCGCTCAAAAATACATATCCTGCGGTGGTGAGGAAAACCTTTATGGGTCTCTGGTTCGCTTTTCTATTACTTTTGCAGTGGAAATCCGACCAAAGGATGCAGAATATATTCTTCAATTTACCGCTGTCACTACTGAGGGTAGTTCATACAGTGTGAAGTTTCGGACATAATTTGATATTTTCTTCATCCGATATGCTGCTCGTGGGATTCCCATAACACCCACTGTATCTGAGATTAAAGCTTAATTCTGTGTTTTATGCACCGCTTACCCAGTAGGGATTGGCCTTTTTTCATCGATGCCTGATGCACTTTAATTTTCATTAAAAGTCAAACAGCTTTTCAATAAATAACTATTTGCCAATGTGCTGCTGCACAATCATGTGATCTTGGACGAAAAAATGTAAAGTTTTATTATCTAGGAGGAGGTTAACAGAAATAATATTGTGTAAGAAACTATAATAATTGTGAAACTTAAAACTAAGAATTATATCAGTTTTGAAAAAGTAACAGTTTCAGAGTCATATGCATGCTATTTTGGTGCATCAATATTTAAAGTGCAGGATCCATGGAATAACAATAAATTTTGCAGAATGAAAAAACGATAAAACACGAGGACAGAATAATAGAACCCACTAATGGATTTTAGAACAGCAGTTATAAATATTTTGTAAAAGAACAGACAGGTTTGAGCCATGCAGAAGGATGCCTGGCTTTTCAAGGCGAATAAATGGCTGTCTTAGTCTTAGGTATTTAATCAATAAAGGTATTTAATGAGGATTGTTTGGTACGACTCTTTTTTAGGAGGACGTACGCTAGTCCATCGTGGAAAAAAAAAAAAAAATATATATATATAGATAGATAGATAGATAGATAGATAGATAGATAGATAGATATGATTCAAGGAACCTGTCATCGTAAAGAGTAAAAGAAAAGTCAAGTGAGTGCTTTCCATAAAACTAAAATGACAATGTGCAACATTAATATGTAGAAAAAAAAAACGTACTGTAGAAAATCATTTATAAGTGCTGTAATGGTCTATGCAAAAAGATATGAAATCAGTCATTGATGGAAGTGAAATTGTACGCATGAAAAAGTGTTTTTACAAATATTACTTTTAATTCCTGGTATCTTGGGCAGAAAATTCACAGTATTTGGGTATAGCTAACTGTGGGACTTTAGCGTTTATTTAACAAAATTAACATTACACCCTAAAGTTCATTATGATCAAGCTTTATGGGATCATCCTAATTTGGGCAAGGAATTTGCAGACTGTATATCCCAGATCTTCCCATCTACCACCACACCCGTCATCCAATACGGCTTCTTAATATCCTGCTTATGTGTCAAATGTGTATCTTGGATCCTTGTGCCTGTGATGACATTAGTTCTTTCTATTGCGCTCACAGGCAAAATCACTCTTACTTAGTGGACAATAGCCCATATGTGCGGAGAGGATTTTACTCTTAAAATATTTCCTCTTCAGTCAGGAAAGTCTCTATGCGCATCACAGAGGTTAAAGAGATCTCTTAGGCCGCTGCTTCCAGGTTGGGGCATTTTAATCATGGGTATATATAACAAGGGGTAAGGCAGTTTGCTGTACCTGGAAAATATCATAATGCATATTAACTCACCCAGCGGACCAGCACTAGGAAGCTGGTCCTCATTGTCCACAGAGCCTCCCAAGGAAAAGGACTGCTATACCTACAAGTTTACTACAAGCAATACAAACAAAATAGAACACTACGCTCCAGGCTTGTACCTCTTATCATTCTTATCATTATCCCATCTTACCATAAGAAATCAGTAGGAGGTACTTTTTTCTCACAACAAACCACCAAGCTCTGAAAATAACTGTCAGCCAACATTAAAAGCACCCAGGAACATATACACTTCCGAATTCAGTTTAAAATATGGATATATCCCAGATAAGTGCACCACCCACATGTAGCAACAGATCACAGAAAACAGTTGCACACTCCAGAGCAATCCTGAGTTTACAGCCCATAAAATGGAAAAAACTTAACCAGCAAACTGCTTTCAATATGCAGGTAAGCTACGAAGGGATGGCCTATAGATTACTGTGTCATTGTACAGTTATGTACTTGCATCTATGTTAGTTAAGGCTCACAATAATACAAAGACTCTAATATGCTACAGTCAGCAAAACATTTTAACTTATACCTCTTAAATTCACATAAGAAGTATTTGCTATGAGGCTAATCCATCACCAGCACTGTATAGCCAAAAACACCAAACATGGCCAAATTTACAGGCATGGAATAACTTAAGAGATCTGTCACACATTGCTGGACAAGTCAGAGGACTTTAATATAATCCACCACTATAATTCCCAAATATTTATAAAATGCGCCCACTTCTTTACATCTCTCAAAGACACTCAGATATGAGATAATAATAAAAATGCCCATTCCACCAGATCTCTCCACTTCTCTCTCCTTCCAACCATGCCAGCTCAGGACCACAATTATACGCAAATTCGCAGATTGGGCAACCCAGTGCAGTAACTAGCTAAACAAACTATAACATACAGAAACACCATAAATGGATCTGCAGAGCTGTTCAAAGCTACCAGTATTCTGAAAACCATAAAACTGCGTGCCTGTCTCTCACACTTCATCAAACACTACACTGCTACAAGCTGCGTCCCCATACGCAATAACTGCACATGTGTATTCATTAACATATTCTACATAGGATTAAAACAAAGACAGCATCATTCCAAACACCACACCCTACACAGTTCAGCATGTTACCCATTTAGGCAAGTGCTTCAGCGCCCCACATAAGGACGGTAAGTGCTATATAAGTTCTGCAATACAATGCAATACAATAAACAGTTCATGTCATCTCTCTCTGTATGCACCCTTATACTTATCTCAGATGTTGAAACTCACATGCGGCCCTCATTTGCCATATGTTATTGAAAATCTTCACACAGTTACCAGTTGAAGAGCCATTATCACAGAGTGAGCACAAAGTGGGCTGAAAATCTCTGCTTTTCATAGGAAGAGTCCATCCTGAACTGCCAGGTGAGTCCCCCTCCAGAGAAAGAACACTAGCAATCCCAGACTGGTATCAGCGTTGTTAGTATTCATCAGTGAGGTATAGCTTGGATCATATGGCATGGTGAGCAAGGGGCCCATGACTTGGCATACACTTGGCCATTTAGGGCATTACATCAATCACACATGATGGAATGTTTGCAAATAGTATAAACTACTGGCAATCACTCACTGTAGCCTTCAAACTCATCTCTTTTTTGCAGAGTGTGCCACTCTAAACAGGGTACTGACATTTAACCTCATAGAAACAATCCATTTATGAATTGCCAGCCTATGCCCCCTCAGAAAGGGAACACAAACAACTCGGACCATTTTGTGCCTTGTTAGGCCTCGTCTGTGAGGTAGTGGGCAAAAGATAGGTTGGGTGGCTACCCCTAGCAGTTTGCCAGTACAAAGACCGGCCCCTTCTCCATGGCCCCGCCCCATCCATAGCCACTTAGGCACTGGCTGTCACCATGTCCCTCTTTCTTCAGGTCCCTAGGCCACTCTCATATGGGCATATTCTTTTCAGTGTTGGCAAGATTGTTATCTACTGTCTATTGTGGAAATAGCTTCAGGTTGCTATGTCTTCAGGAAGGTTAAAGGAGGATGGAGGAAGGCAAACTTTAGGTACATTTAAAGTTTAAAAAAACATGTTTAATGTGTTTCTCAAATTGGTACGATTCGTTTTCTGTGAAGCGAGAATTTTCCACTGAAATACTGTTTGAAGATATAGATGTGGATAGTGTATTGTTGCTGACAGATTTATATTTATAATAGGTAGAGGACTGGGATTGGTATAAATATTTTATTTGAGAATATCTACTACAGCAGGATAAGAGACTCGCATCAACAAAGGAAAGAGGTCTGGCTTTGTTATAGAGTCTGGTTTAGGTTACCCCTGCTTCATTTAGGAAGGGAAGTGGCTCTAAATACATATTCACATGTGGCAATATAGACAGATTAAATGAAGTGAAGGGTGAAGATTGAAAACATGCCACATAGTCTGCCCTCTCTAAAATCTGGAAATGACACATGAGCGCAAATATAATATACACTTCTTGAGTAAGCTCAGAATATCATCTTCTACATTACGCACAAAAAAATGTGTAGTGGCTTTATGACAGATTTTCATATGACCCAACTTGGTGGTACCACTTTATCCTCCCAGGAATTAAACTGTGCCCTAGAAGCCAGGGTAAGAGCAATCACCTTTGGCCACGCTCACACTAGAATAAACAAGGCAACAGGCCTTCTATGTTTAGGCATTTAGGATCTTGGTTACATTTGGCCCAGCCCTGCTTTAATTTAAAAACCTAGCTGAGGACCCACCACTTTAAAGGACACTACATCATTACTAGGTAACTCCTCCATTTTCCAAACCCATCTTCCTCTCCTGTCACTTTTGACTATGTCCTTGCTTGTGACCCTGTAAAGTGCTCTGTTGTCTTTTGGCTAGGTTAGCACTATACACATACCACATGCATTTATATGAAAAGGAAAAAAATAAGAACAATCAGTCTTAGGTGTGTTTGTTTTAGATGAACAGAAGTCATCCAGCTCTCACTGCATCCGAAACATTCACATAGAAACATAATAGCCTATGATACTTTATACAGAGCGTTGTTTCTTCAGCATGAATTATTCTGGATGATATTTGAACATTGTGACATTGTCCTCCAGCCAAAAGATCTTGCACCATTTTCACGAAGAGGTAAAATATGGTGACAGTGGCTGTGCCACACAGTGCAGGACTGGCACAGGGCTAGGAGGATCTAACTTGACAAACTGCATATAACTAGAACCAAAGGAGCAAACTATTATTGAAACTTACCTGCCAACCTTGTTTGTGAGGACAAAATGGACACAATGTTCAATGGTTGACGATATCTAAGCTAGATGTGATATTCAACTGGAAAAAGAGGCAGACAAGCCACTACTCAGAATGATGAGACCATCATCAGTAATGTGGAAACTAACTGCACGATACTGCGGAGGGAGCAAAAACCTGGCTGATCAGACCATAGCAGGTTATTTGTCTGAGAGTGATGTTGAACCTGGACTACCACTGACGTTTTCAATATATTGCCCAAGTACGTAATGTGGAAATAAAATCTATAATTATGCCCCTTCGCTGCCCTCTGCGCGATCTAATTATGCCCCTTTGCGCGATCCCCTTTGCGCGATTAATAATTGCCCACATTAAAAGCCGACACCATTTTGTTTTTAATTCACCCTTTGGTGTCCCAAGACCCCGAGCACGAGCACGACACCCCTGCACCTGGTTTTCCTCATTTTCACCATCTGTCTCTGTGGTTTCTGCCAAGTCCGGGAAACCAGTACATGAGTTCCTGCTCCCCCGCAGAGATGGTTCATGTTTCTGACATGAAGCACGAGCACAAACCCCCAAATGAGGAAGCCTTCCCCTTCCAACTGTCAGACTATTTCACATCGCAAGTCCCCTCACGAAGCCTAAGACACGCCCCCATTTCTTCACACTCTGCTCCTCTTGCTGAATCTTTGTTCCTCTATCTGCCACGACCTGTTTGTTCCTCTATTTTGCCTCGTGACCAAGACTGTATAAATATTCTGCTGTTGAAAATAAAGGCCCACTTAAAGAGAGGGACTTGAGAGATTGCTCCTGTGCCCGCTTGGTGCTGGAAGCGCTCCCTTTAACTCGAGTTATTGGTCTTCTCCTCCTTCATTTGAGCACCACGGACTCCTCGCTTTGCATTGACAAGAAATTATGATTTATTAAGCATAGAAATTCAGAAATGAGGTAATAAGTAAATTTAATTTACCACAGTAATTGGCGCCCGAACAGGGACCTTCCCTTTCCCCCACGCGCCGGCGATATTGGACCCGGTACTGTCCCCTCCTGACCGTTGACGGACTTCAAAAGTGCACAACGCGGGGAATTCCCGCTAACTCCTCGAGGCGAAGAGGGGACCGACTGCGGCCCAGCATCCACACGAGGCGGTGAGGAAATAGCGGAACGTCCTGAACCAAAGCCCAACCTGCGAAGCAGACGAGTCCGAGGTTCTACAAATCCCACCTTGAAACTGCGCGCCGCGTTTTCCCAAAATCTTCAAGAGGCCTTCCAGTTACTTTTCGGTGAGTACTGCTGAAAAGTATAAAAACGAACCCACAGCTTTTGTGGGGGCGGTAAAGATACGCGTTTTTTTGGTTTCTCACCTATCTTTGGTGAGGACTACTAAAACTAGTATAAAAGACGGACTCACTACCTTGTGGGCACGGTAAAGATACATGTTTTTTGTGGGTTTCTCACTTATTTTGTGAGGACTACTAAACTAGTATAAAAGACGGACTCACCTCTTTCGTGGGTACGGTAAAGATATTTGTTCTGTTTATGTTTTTCTCACTTCTAAAATCTTTGAAAGTCTTGCCATCATGCCTATTTTCTCGAAAATACGTAAGATGGCAACCAAAAGGAGTATTCTTGAGAAGGAAATTCCCCTTCCTCCTCGGGATACTCCAGGACACTTCATGTATGCCAAACATGGTGTCGGTGCACTTATTTATTGTGATCTATGGGTAGAATATACTAAAGACCTAGAACTCAGATATAGATGGCCTGAAAATGGTAGTTTTGATACGGAGTGTATTATGAAATTAGAGGAACAGTTATGGAAGAAAAAGAGAGTCCGCCAGTCACAGAGTGACTCAGTAGAATTATGGAGAAAAGAAGCCCATAGGAGGCAACAGAAGGAATTGCATAAAGTTGAAAAGGGTAAGAGAATGTCAGAGCAGGCCAAGAAAGAACAGTTACAAGAAATAGGGAAAGAAGTAGTTAGTGAAAGGAATAAAAGGGAACAATCAGCCATTTCTACTGGTTTTTATCCTGTATTGCCATCTGCACCTGAAAACCTTAACATTGCATCAGCACAGCCTACAGCCCCACCACCAGAGGATACTTTTACTAATTTTCTCTTAGATACTCCACCACCCTATGAAGTTCCAGTCATTCAACACCCTCTGCCTCCGCCACCCTTTTCACAACATAACGCACCACCTCTCACTCCAGAAGGGGGTGCCGTAGGTCCAGACCCAGGTAAAACAATTCCCGACTGCCCCTATGACCCGACTCCGAGCAACACAGGGGAGTCGGGCCGAATAAGTAAAATACTTCATGACTCCTGGGAAGAAATAAGACATCTACCAGCAATTGACACGTTTCTTCAAGCGGCCTCTGAGTTTCTTCGTACTGGAGAGAACTCACGAGCCATTAACGCTATGACTACAAGAAGATCACACCCTGTAAAAATGCGCATGTATAGGTTCCTCCTTTGCTGTTTCATAAAACACATACAAGCAGAGGAAAGAAATGTACCAGTTTCACTTTTTGACTTATTAGATTCCGCATCCGACCACACTAGTCTAGAACTTATAAATGATGCACTAGACAGGTTCACCCGTAATGTGACCCGTATTCTGCAAAACTTGCAAACAAATGAAGAGAATAAGAAACTTGAGGAGGAAATTACTGAACCTACTGAAAAAGTCCTACCCGTTCGTTCTTCCGCCCCTAATTCACGAACACCCCCGCCTACATTCCTCCAAGGTCACTCTGAACGGTCATCTCCAGATGAGTTATTTGAAAATACATCCAATGCATTAGACTACTGGTTAGACCAGGAACCTCCGCTTACACCGGAGGAGGAGGAAATAGCCAGAACTGCGACCCTATGGGTCTCTCAATATAAGATATATGACAATGATCTCATAGCCCAGCTTTTTCTAGCATTACCACGCTCACATCAAAGATTAGCAAGTCTCTACATGGTACAACATCTCATCACACTCAATGACACTCATTTTAAACATGATCCAAGACTCGAAGATTTTCTGTCTGACTGCGCTGATAACATGTTCCTCCACAATAGTTCAGTTTTTCTTAACACATTTATAGATTTTAGACAGAAATACCAGAAAGTGACTGGATATAGATCTCCCCATAATATGTGTGGATCAACTAATAGACTTCCTCAAACACGCCAGTTCCCCATGAGAGAGGTCCACCCCAGAGCTGACACGAATGGCGCGCTACAACGCGTCTTCATTTATGTACCCTTGACAAAACTTGAGTTACTAAGGATGAAAGAGATGGTTCCCTCCCACTCAAAGGATCCTGCTGGATTCTTTAAGGAATTAGGAGATGTATTAATGATGGGAACATATACTCTTTCTGATATCACAGCAATTCTGAAATTATTGTTGCCATCAGGTATATATGACAAACTAAGAGAAAAAGATTGGGAAGTAGCAGGTGAACACATTAAATGGACTGAACTTCAGAATGACGAAAATACTAGAGTAGCAGGTCAAGGTATAGGAGACAAACTAAAAGCACTTCCTGGCACTATTTTAAAGGTGCTACCACAGTTACTAACAGTGAAAAAGGAGGACTGGGATGCCATTTCCTCCTGCAAACAGAAACATGGTGAAGACATAGGAGATTATTACACTAGACTTGAAAAGTGTTTTGCGGTAAATAGCGGCCTTACGCCAACAAGTGAAGCTTACCCGCATCTGTTTGTTTCCAAATTAGTAGATAACGCCTTGCCAGCCATTAAGGACAGAGTACTAAAAGTAGAAAGTACCTGGCAAGCACATACACCTCCACAGGTGTTACAAATGCTACAATATCACCAGAATCGCATTAGGGATGAAGAAGAAAATGATAAGAAACGCATGAAAGACACAAAGATGAAAGCATTAGTAGCCCAAACTGCACCCCAGCGTCAACAGACACCAAGTAGCCAGACAAATATAAAAAGCACTTGTAATTATTGCAAAAAGATGGGACACTTCGTTAAAGATTGCCCTGTCTTAAAGCACAATTTGGCTACTGGTAAGACCCAGCCACGCCCATATCAGCCAAAACAGAATGATTCCCTAGACAGTTCAACACCTTCAGTTCCACTGACAACACAAATGGCCCAAATGAATATTATAGACAGCGCCTACACTGAATATTACCCAGATTTCTCATGATGTTGCCCAGAGAGAGAAGATGACAAACTGCCCCTAATCCCCATTCCAGTAGATCAGACAGGTCCATTTATAGAGGTCCGACTTCTTGGGGAGGATAGGAAGTTTCTACTAGACACTGGGGCCAGTAAAACAACAATAAGCCATCAAGAGGTCCCAGAGGCTCCTCTCTCGGGTTCAAAAAGTATTTCTCTGGGTTTCTCTGGACAACCTGTGACAAACGTCACGTCAAAGCCACTGCCCTTGCAGGTTGGTCCCCTCATGACAACTACAGATCTTATATTGACAAAATCATGTCCAGAAAACTTGCTTGGTATAAAAACATTGAAAGAATTAGGAGCTGTCATTGTTTGCTCACCTACAGATGTCAGACTATTTCTGCGAGATTTCAAGGGCCACTACACAAGTAGAGAATTAGATGAGCGTTTGAAAGATTTGCCACACACCCTGTGGGCCACTGATTCCACCACAGTAGGATGTATGGAAATAACACCTCACAAGGTTACACTGAAAGAGGGAGCCCAACTACCACGCATAAGGCAATACAAAATTCCACCTCAGGCTGAACAAGCATTAATGTTAATTATTCAGGACCTAATACAGTCAGGTGTGATTAAGGAAACAACTTCTAACATTTGCAATTCCCCTGTTTTACCAGTTCATAAAAAAGTGGAACCAGGAACACCACCTGTCTACAGACTAGTGGTGGATTTGAGAGAGCTCAATAAATGTGTCGTTCCACAACACCCTGTGGTTCCAGACATCTCCACCCTACTCACAGCCATAGATGCGGAAGCAACGCATTTTTCAGTCATTGACTTGAAAAACGCATTCTTTAGCATACCTATTCACCCAGACAGTCAATACCTTTTTGGCTTCTCCTTACAAGGACGAAGTTTCCAATTCACAAGAGCTCCTCAAGGTTTCACAGAGAGTCCAAGCGTATATAGCCAAGCATTAAAAAGACAACTAGATACTGTTCAAATGCCCACGGATACAGCCATACTACAATATGTTGATGATATCCTCATTACGGCCAGATCTGACGCAGCATGTGCTGAAGCATCACTACTAGTACTAGAATTCCTAGCTGCAAATGGCCATAAAGTTTCCCCTGGTAAGCTCCAATTTTGTTTACAGCAAGTGGCATACTTAGGGCACTTGCTGTCAAAGGAGGGTAGGCAGCTTACACAGGAACGCATCCAACTCATACAACAAATACCACAACCAACAACACAGAAACAAGTTCGAGCCTTTGTTGGTCTCACCTCATATTGTAGACAGTGGATCCCACAATTTGCACTCATTTCCAAACCGTTAGTGCAGCTGACAACACTCGAAGCTGGCGCTACTCCACAATTACCCTGGACAGATGAACACACGCAAGCCTTTCAGTCTCTTAAAAAAGCTATGTGTCAAGCCCCAGTACTGGCAACACCTAATTACACCAAAGATTTTACATTATTTGTAACAGAAAACTCAGGTACAGCACTATCAGTTCTGACCCAACTTCAAGCAGACAAACATAAACCATGTGGTTATTTTTCAAGCACATTAGATCCAGTAGCACAAGCATTGCCTGCATGTCTAAAATCAGTAGCAGCTACTGCACAAGCTATTAGACAAAGCGATTCTATTGTATTGGGACATCATCTGATAGTTCAGGTCCCACACGCTGTAGAACTTCTGTTAAACAGAACACAAACACAGCATCTGACAATAGCCAGACTCACCGGATATGAGATGACACTTTTTCAGCCACACATTGAGATTAGACGCTGCAACATTTTAAACCCAGCAACACTGTTGCCACTGACCTCTCCTACTGAAGAAATTCACGATTGTATTGACATAATTGATTTAGTGACCAAACCAAGACTAGATTTCCAAGATACTCCCCTTGCTAAGGCAGAAATGACACTCTTTGTTGATGGTTCATGTATGAGACTCCCCACAGGAGAATTAGCAGCAGCCTATGCCGTCACAAATGGTACAGACACTTTAGAAGCACACAAGATAGAGATACTGTCGGCACAGGCAGCAGAACTCATAGCCCTAACACGAGCATGTCACTTAGCAAAAGGAAAGTCAGTTAACATCTACACTGATTCACAATATGCCTTTGGAGTTGTACACAACTTCGGTACATTATGGAAAGAGAGAGGATTTCTCACATCACATGGGTTCAGAATACAGCATGCTACACTCATCACTGCCCTCTTAGAGGCCAGTCAGTTACCAGAGAAAATCGCAGTGCTAAAATGTAAAGCGCACACAAAAGGAACAGATGAAATATCAAAAGGAAATGATTCTGCAGACAGTGCAGCCAAGTTAGCAGCAAACACAGAATTAAGTATACCACACCGCCAATATACAATACGAGACCCCTTTTCTGACATCCAGGATGTCCAAAGTCACGCCACACCACAGGAACTGCTAGAATGGAAGGAAAAAGGAGGGGTCCTTACAGATCAAGGCTGGATGACACCTGAAAGAGCAGTATGGTTTCTACCGGATGCCATGGTACAAGTTATGGTAAACACCATACATGGACCAGCACATCTGGGAGAAAAAGCAATGTTAGACAGCATACAGAATATATGGCACAACAAACATTTGAGAGCTGCAGCCAAACAAAAAGTTAAAACGTGCATGATTTGTAATCAGTTCAACCCAGGAAAAGGCACAAAGGTGGAACAGGGAGGATTCCAACCCCTGACCATCCATTTGAAGTTCTCCAGATGGACTATATCCAGATGGAGAGATGTAGAGGTCACAAGTATGTGCTAGTTGTAGTGTGTGCTCTGACCAGATGGACAGAAGCCTATCCCGTCCCAGATTACACTGCAACGACAACTGCTAAACAATTAGTTAGAGAGTTTTTTCCGAGGTATGGGTTGCCCCGTGTCATCTACTCAGATAACGGCCAACCTTTTTCCTCTGAACTCATGAAGCAAGTGTCTCTTCTGTTAGGGTACACTTGGAAGTTTCACTGTGTAAGACATCCTCATGCAGCAGGTCTAGTAGAAAGGCACAACCAAACTTTGAAGACAAAATTGGCCAAGATATGCACTGACAAAGGCGTGGACTGGATGGTAGCCTTACCGGTTGCCCTCTTCTACATGCGTATGGTAGCCCATTCCAGAACTGGCTTATCTCCATATGAAGTGGTCTTTGGCAGACCACCAAATATGTGGGGTACGCCAAGGCCTAAAAGAATAACTGATGTTGACAGTACTATGCTGACTGACTACCTGGCTTCCTTGATGTCTGCACTCCAATCTTGTCGTTCTCAGGTTGCTGCCACCTTCCCTGACAAAACCAACCCGGAAGAACACGCCATCCGACCCGGGGACTGGGTCCTCGTGAGGAACTTCGACCGGACCAGTCCCCTCCAGCCCAGGTGGAAGAAGCCAAGACTCGTACTACTAACAACACGGACAGCAGTGAAGGTCGAGGGCAGGAAGGGCTGGCTCCACGCAAGCCACTGCCGGAAACATTTTGGACAAAAAGACACTGTTGCTGATGGCCCTGCCAATCCCACTGACATTGTGACTGAACAATCTTTATTGCCTTTGGAACTAACCCCACAACAGGATTACAAATCAAAGTTAAGGTCTGCCATTCGGACTCTGGCTAATTAAGTCCATTGGGCGTCGGTCCAGTGGTGAAGCGGTTGGAGCATGGGAATGGATTTTAACACCTTGACTATGTGGGAGAAAAAAAAAATGAACTCTAGAAAAAGACATAATGGTCCTATTATATGTTTGACAGTATTATTTTTCCTCATGGCAGTTATGACGTGTCTTGGTTGGATTCTCCACACTGTTTTTCCCCCAACACAACACACCTCTCATACACCCAACAGCACTCAGGAACACACCTATCACGACCTACCCCCTCATGAACAAGCCCATAGACTAGCCTTGCGAAACAATACCTTCATACAGATGCTACACCACACTCAGCAAGCCAGTAATAGCACCAATTGTTGGATATGTGGCCGCATCCCACCTCATCAGAAAAAGGGAGGGATGCCTCTTTTTCTTTCCCATTCTCTTATAATGGAACTTGTGAAGCCTGGTTCGCCCTAATAACAGCTGACGCTACTACCCCCACCTCCTGCCCTGACGGAAATAATTCATGCAAGAATGGGTGGCCTTGGGGGATTTAAACAAGGTACTCAATACTGCCTGTTACCCTAATAAGGAGGGAGATCCTCAGGCGACCGGTACAGTCCTAGAAAGTGAAGAATACAAGCAAGGGAACATGACCATGTCCTACAAGATGTTAAATACCAAACCTAAAAAGAATGCTGGTTCCCCTTCCATCTCGGTCTCACCAGTAAAAGGACACCTGTGCATCCAGAAAAATGGCTCTGTTCCATTAGGACACAGTGACTGTCATACCACTATAAGTTTTGAAGACAGAGGAAAGTCCTCATTTCTAGCATCTCGCCATACTTATTTCATCTGTGGCCAAACGGCCTATGTGCAGCTGCCCTTGAACTGGGGGGAACTTGCTATATAGCATTCCTGTTACCCCCTGTCTTTGTGGCCCCATCCACTTACCACAGAGACCTCCTAGTGCCCCATGTCAGACATAAAAGAACGATCGATACCTCCTTGGTTGACCAAACGGAAACCTCATGGGAACAGTATACAGATTTTAACAAAGGGTTCTTCTTCTTTGTTGGCCCTGTACAGAACAGCAAGCTTATACGCAGGTTGACAAGGACCTTAGAGGCTGTAGTAAACCAGACGGCGTCTGACCTGGGGAGCTTAACCCAGGAGCAGTCTGCCATACGATTGGTTACTCTCCAAAATCGCCTTGTCCTTGACATCATCTTGGCTGACAGAGGCGGAGCCTGTAAAATTATAGGCTCTAGCTGCTGTATATTTATTCCTGATAATTCCCCATCTGTATACACGGCCATAACAAAATTACACAAGATAGCCGTAAGTTTACATCAAGAACCTGGCACTTGGACGTGGTCTGACTGGTTCTGGAAGATAATATCGTCCTGGGGATGGCAACTGCTGTCAGCAGCAGGCATAATATTCCTGATAATAACTGGATGCTGCCTTTGCATCCAATGTGGTCCTGCCCTATGCGGTCTATGCGCTGCAAAATGCATTCCTAAACCACTTGTCCAGCAGAGAGAAAGGGAAAGAATCATGTTACAAGAATGTATAAATGATCTCATGCAAATTGAGATATAATGTAGGTACACTCTGGGGCAAGGAGGGAATGTGGAAATAAAATCTATAATTATGCCCCTTCGCTGCCCTCTGCGCGATCTAATTATGCCCCTTTGCGCGATCCCTTTGCGCGATTAATAATTGCCCACATTAAAAGCCGACACCATTTTGTTTTTAATTCACCCTTTGGTGTCCCAAGACCCCGAGCACGACACCCCTGCACCTGGTTTTCCTCATTTTCACCATCTGTCTCTGTGGTTTCTGCCAAGTCCGGGAAACCAGTACATGAGTTCCTGCTCCCCCGCAGAGATGGTTCATGTTTCTGACATGAAGCACGAGCACAAACCCCCACATGAGGAAGCCTTCCCCTTCCAACTGTCAGACTATTTCACATCGCAAGTCCCCTCACGAAGCCTAAGACACGCCCCCATTTCTTCACACTCTGCTCCTCTTGCTGAATCTTTGTTCCTCTATCTGCCACGACCTGTTTGTTCCTCTATTTTGCCTCGTGACCAAGACTGTATAAATATTCTGCTGTTGAAAATAAAGGCCCACTTAAAGAGAGGGACTTGAGAGATTGCTCCTGTGCCCGCTTGGTGCTGGAAGCGCTCCCTTTAACTCGAGTTATTGGTCTTCTCCTCCTTCATTTGAGCACCACGGACTCCTCGCTTTGCATTGACAAGAAATTATGATTTATTAAGCATAGAAATTCAGAAATGAGGTAATAAGTAAATTTAATTTACCACAGTAAGAGAAGTGATAGGGCAAACGCTTTGGAAATCACTTGTTCAAAGAAGGTTTCTCTTTTAATAATAGAGACATTTACCAATCTTGAAGAAATAAGCCATCACTTAGAGAGGTGTTCATACCTGAGATATTACACAATGATGACAGTGAACCAGCTCCTCCCTGACAGATACAGGGAAAGGATCCTCCATGCAAACTTAAGTATGCAATTGATGTGACCAGACTTTGAAAGGAAGACATATAAGTAAGGGAGCTGGACATCCGTGAAGAAACAGACCAGGGTCTCTACAGGAAAGAGATAGACAGAGTGCTGTAAATCCCTATGATCTTTGAATTTTATCTGTTTATCAACAATAACGTTGAAAAATTTGTCACAATTTTGAGTAAACATAGAATGGAAACTGAAGGCAGAAGGTGAAAGTTGAGTGTCATGAAGATAAAAAAAAAGCAAATGGCCTGATTTGGATATGACTCCACGATCATTTTAACCTCTGCAAATTTTCACCTTTATATAAGGTGTATAGGTTCATTTCGAAGCAATGGTACTGGCTCTTTAGAGATTTGTAAATGATTTACTCTAACACTTTACACCCTGAAAACCAAGTATTTGTAAATGGTCAAAGCAGTTGGAAACCAGGGTGCATTTGTTTTTTCTTCAATTGGACATGATAAAAACGCAAAGTCAATTATAATTAATATGACTTTCAACCTTTAAACAGTGTAGGCTCTTTATGGTGTCAGATACATGGCCATGTTGTGTCACGAATAATTGGTGAATAAGGCCATTGGCCAGAACCTGGTAGAGTGAGTTGGTAAAGTCCATACTGAAGTTGATCACTATGACCACTGAAGTCAAAGCTGTAGGAGTCAAGTGGATCGCTTTTCTCACAATAGAAAAGCAGCAAGATATACTTTTATACAACATCTAACTGTACCTTTAAAGTGACATATTCATTGAAAAATACTTATGTTTTTGACCTTACAGTTCAATTTTGCATGATGTTCACACCAACCATCAAAGAAACAATCCTACAATTATTTAACTGGAAATTGTGGCACCACATTAAAGAGCTTCGGTCTTGTTTTCATTCTGTACAGGCCAACTATTATGCATCCAGCAACCAAGATCTTTTAGACAACTTTGCAGATTTGAAAATTTATTAGAGGACTCATTGAGCGACACTAGAACAGATATGTCAAAAGCCTATACCTGAAGTTGGAGTCTCCACCCTCTATAATGGTAAGTGGAAGGCACGTCTACAAATTGAAGATCCTAGATGAAGAGATTAAGAGTGATTCTATCTGTCCTGCAATTACCAGTGCAAAAAGTAAACAGTGGCATAAATATTTCCTTTCTGATCACAGTTCATGATGAAAAACAGAGCAGAAGGTGAAAAAGCCAGTTCCCCTTTTCCTTGTTTATAGTGCAGCTCTAGATATGCACTGCGACCTGCCTTTCACCTAGCTGCTGGCTCTGGTACCTGGCATTATGGTGTCGGAACCCAACTGTAATACGTTATTACAGCAGAGCAGCAAGGTTATTTCTTTTCTACAGACGACTGCAGATGTCACAAGTCAACGATTGCAGGCTCCATAGTGAAATTAATAGGCCAGAGATTACACGCCTTGCTCAACGTAAATCATGAAATCTGTTTCATCATTTTAAGTTCCAGAACATATTGGGAGTAAACATAACCATATATAATGCTCGTTTGTGCCAGAACAATAGTAGATAAGAGTCCTGCGAAATTTGCAAGCTTATGGCATTAAGCTGAGTAATAGTAGAGACTATAATGATCTAGTGGAAGGTGAACTATGTTTCTGCATTCTGACAATGGAAACTTTACACCATTGATGATTATGGAAATGTATTACATTGGGTAAGGTATTATCTTAGGTAATAATTTCGAGCCTGCAAAGAGTAAATGGTTTGCATCCGAATGTGCAGCACAAAAAGCTTTCCTTGGGGAAAAGGTCTTTACATAATGAGGGCATTAAGAGTTAAGAAGACATTACTAATGAAAGAATATAAGCAGCTCCTGAAAAGAAAAGCCAAAGAGCATAAGAACCATAAATGAGCTGCGATGCTTCAAGCAATTGATAAGCACAATGGTCCACAAGTCAATCCAGGCAAATCTATTCTGCAAAATAATAGACGAAAAAATATTAGCGAGCACTATGCTGGTAAATCAAGATGCCACTTATTAGATGGGGAGTTTGATGTGACTCGAATGAAAGATTGTTTTTCAGACGTGTGACATTTTAGCAGAGCAAGAAACTTGAATATTAATCCCTTCTTAGCAGGAACAGCTAATTTATTTTTAAAGAAATGGTACTTTCACTTGGACCAATTTTCTTTATCCTGCTAGACCCTTCCCTACATGTGTGCTTCCAAACTCATAGAAGTGGATACCTATAATGTATTAAATGTATTCCAGGCATAATAGTACCTGCCATGTAAAAGTATAATTTTTGGATGTCAGCAAAAAGATTCGCTATCATGTATTTTTTTGTGGAAGCACAGTCTCAGGGAATGATTTGTAAATATTTCCTTGTGCAACAAGCGGGTTTCCCTAAGGGCTAGTATGATTTAGGATACTAGCACAGACCATGTGGATAGGAGTCCCCGAGGCAGGCTTGTAGGAGTCTGGTTTGTTACTTGTCTTGCTACTTTGTTAACTTCTGTGCAGCATTTAACATGGCGGATAAGGAGGATTCCCTGAGTCACATTGAACTCTTGGACAATATTTGCACTCCATCAGAAACTATTGAATAAACTATATTCAAGTAACTGGGTTCAATGTAAGATAAATCGCTAAGTGCACAGTTTCAATTTGCTTACATTTTTTCTCTTTTCATTCAAGCACATCCTATACGTTTGTTAAAAACCACAGCATTTTCACTAACAATTCTTGCGTACACAAGGTTGATGTGGTAATATTCAAATTAACTATTGCTGGCTTGCAGAATTCTGCTAATGGAAGAAAACATGGTAGAATGTAGTACTGCTGAAACCATTTGCGTATAGTTTTGATGGTGCAAATGCTGGTGGTTTACTACTCATCATGAACTCAATACTGGAAATCCTATACTTAAGCAGAAAAACACAGACCTCTGCACTGGGGCCAGTATGCTTTATTGATCGGTTGTATTCACTGCACAAGACCTGGGTTATAAGTAAGACTAGGTATTGTATTTTTAAAAGTCTTTTATAGTGCACAGTCAGGCCCAGTTCAGTGGGCCAGATGGCAGACAGGGGCTACTGGGGCCCAAATGTGGAGGTTGAGATCTCTTGCCAATGGTGTCCTAGAAGCTGTCCTACTTTGGTTCTGCAAACTGGGCCATGTACATCTTTTCTGCTTTTGATGAGGGCGAGCAGTCAAAGGCTTCTCGGGGAGTGTAGAGGACAAGAGCTCAGAACTCAACAGTCAATCAACAGGTACTATAATATACTGCCCAACCTGGTGCATATCTTTTAGTTAAAAAGGTACTCTAATCATACAGCAGACCTGAATACTACACACTACAAGGATGTTTCAAGCAGAGGACTGCAATCTCTCTAGGCGGTCTAGTGGAATGCTGATACGATCTATGGCCCCTCTTTACCTCTCAGGGAAGTTCTCCACTTAGGTAACTTGGGCAAAGATGCAGGTATAGCTGAAGATGAGGCACAGATCGCTATCAATTTCCCTAAACGTTAGCACATAGGCCAGATTTACAGTTTTGCCTGACATGTTTGTATTGGCAAAGGCTAGCATTCTAGCAGCAAACGTCCTCTTTGCTCATTTTGGGCACAGTCTTTCTTAGTGGAACATCCCTGTGTTACCTGCGCAAAAGGGATGGTGAATCAGAAGCTTGGGTTGGTGAGGTGAGTGGCTTCAAACACTTTGGTTTCAATGTCATTGATGGGGGACCGTGGACAGCCTTCTTGCACCTCTCTGGAGCACAGGTTTGGAACACATCACTTGGCTGGCTTGTCTATAGGAAAGACCTCTGGGCCAATGCAGACATTCATCGTCAGAGCACGCGGCCTGTGGGCATGAAGCAGTCGTGCGCTTAGCTGGTTCATCAGCAATTGAGGTGTGGGGGGCATTGCAGGCATTCATATTCAGGAGGTAAGAACTGTGGGGCCAAAGCAGGTGGGCACTTGTCTTCGACAGATGCACCATCCAAGCCAATGCAGGCAGTCACTAGTCTTAGGCAGTTGAGACCTCTGGGCAGAGGCAGCATCTCCTCAAGATGGCAACTCTAATGGCCGAGGCAGCATTTGAGATTTGACATCGGGTACGGAAATGCCAAGCTAGCTTCTAGGCACTTAGGCAGATCCCCAGCTTCTCCAAATAAGCTGCAAACTTCAGGTGATGTCCCTCACCTCTGTGAGACTGGGTGTCAGGCTGACAACTGCCCTCGTCACACAGTAGTCCTTTGCAACTCTGAAGAGAACTCCTATCCTTGGTCAAAAACTTTAAACTGGAGCAAAGTAAGGTGGTTTGGGTAACACTTTTGTTGGTATTTTCCAGATAGAGGATGTGGATCCATTGTCAAATGTTTCAGAACAGATTTTGGTTCTGTTTTTCAAAGCAAATAGCGATGGTGCTAGCTCCAAGCAGGAGTATCCAAAACAAGTGCACAATGGAATTTGAGATCGCTGCACAAGTTTCTCATCAGCCGTCCCGAAGTGGTAACCAGAGACAGACAACTGTTAGGGCAAACGTTCTTCACCTTGAAAACAAACTGCAGACCCATCCTTCACTACTACAATCTACCAAAATACAGTGTTCACGAAGAACTAATCAGTAACCCCTTGCTAAAAATGCCCTCAATGAATTCTAGAGCCGGCCCTGTCTCCAGCCTTCCTCACTTCTGTGTCTGGATCTCCAGCCACAGCAGTGCACGCAGTACACCGCCACTGTCTGGGGAAGCTACATTCATCCACTTTCTTGTGCCGTGCTAAACCAGGGCCAGCCAAGATGAATCTCACTGGTCCTAGTACTCACACTCACCACACACAGAGTCCTACGACCACACATTTGTCACATTCCTTTTACACACACATTATTATTATTATTACTATTATTATTTGTAATGCGCTCTGTCACCAACTGGTATCTTGGCGCTGGCCAAAACAGTGTAAAGGAGATACTTGAAAAGCAGAGGAAGGCCATAAGATACAATGGTTCAGAGCTCAAAGGAAGGAGCAGCTCCATACCCGTTACTTTGGAAAAAGCCAGGTCTTGATCGCCTCCCTAAACTTTAACAGGTCGGTCATCGCTCTCAAGAAGGGAGGTAACGAATTCCAGAGCTTAGTTGCTCAAACCGTAAAAGTCCTGCCACCCTGCCTACATTTCTCTGTCACATGAACTTGACATACCCCAAGAATGTCAGTGAAAGGTCTGGGGTTCACATACAAGCCAGAACTTTACATGCAAGGGATCAATAGAGTGTGATCTCTCCCGACACAGAGAAAAAATATCTGGCCATACTAAAGATTGCTAAAAACTCAGTATGCTGTCACCAACGCGTAATGTGACTTACCCAGGTCATACCTTTCCTAGGCCAACTATGATGGCATGCTTTGGAAACCCCTACCGATCACAAAACATGTTTTGGACCTCGTATTACTAGGGATAGGCCTAGGCCTAGGCACACACACTAGATTAGTGTGATGTCAGGGCCAAGCAAAAAGTCACAATACCAGTTTCACGTGCAGTCTGGCACTTCGGCAGGGGTACGTGCCCGTTCACCATACAGGAGACATTCCCATCCCAACATGTATTCTGGACTATCTCTCTGGATTTCCACTGAACTGGGTTACTCAATTATGGGTCATTCTATCGTCGTTATTTTCTGCTACTTGAAACTGCTACAGGGGCAGATTTGGTGCCAAAGTTAGAAAAATATTATTTTCATATGTATATTTTATAACATAAAATCAAACATCAGAGGTATGAAAGAGGATGAAGCCAACTTTAGGACATCGATAAATGTGTGTATGTTGACAAATGTCTCTACCTGTCCAAAAAGCACAGTTCCTCATCAGGGATAGTAAGCACTTTAAATACTCATACCATACCTTGATTCTTTCTATATGTCATGTATAAATGATGATGTTTTGGATATACTGACAAGTTTTGTTTATATGGACATATTTCGTTAATAAAATTTTTAAAAAAATAGTTAGCAAATATAAATATTAACTCAGTAGTAGCCAAAAAGTGCGACGGATACAGCTATTGTTCGGTTTATATTGTAGCTACAACATCCTTTCATCCAAGACTTATCTGGGATATTTCATTTAAAAAAATGGTTTTCGTTATGAAAAACACCTTCAGTTCCTGCACCCCAAAACAACTTTAATCTAAAGTCAATTACGGTTATGACAACTGTGAAACTGGTCACTTTAATATATGGGCTTGCTTCCTTAAAAAATATCTCCTGTTTCTTTGCTGCATCTCAATGATGTTTCAATAAATCTATAAAGTCCATTCTCATAAATTCGCCCTCTTTTCTTCCTAGGATTTTCTGTTGGTAGCAATAATCTCGAAAATGTTACCCTCAACCCAGAAAAATACTCTTGAAAGAAACCAGATAAGCACAAATAAATATAAATTAATAGTATTTTTCTCTTACTTCTTTACTCCTTCTCATCTACATTATTTTATTCTCCTAATATGGGTTCCTCCCCCCTTATGCTAGTATTTATGTCATAAGCCCTTCTGTTCTTTCCTACTTTGAATTTCTCAAAGAAGGGGAAACACATCCACCCTCTTTATCAAGTCGATTAGTATATCACGCCAGGATTGACTCATTTAATACGCACACAACCACAATAATTGTATTAATAAATCGGTAATTTCATTGTCATGAACATGAAAAATATGTAGAGGATTCTGTTTCGCCCTCCTCCTCTAAACTCTCACTCAGATATGTTCGCTTTCTCCAAACCTTTACCTCGGCTGCTCCATGTTAACCTGTCCGTGATCTGCATCTCCTGCTTGTCAGCGACCCTCTGGGTTTGTGTGTTTCTTTCCCGTCTCTCTGTCAGTCACTACAACTCCTTCCTGTGGCATGGACAGCTTTAGCGGGTCCCGTGTTGTTGATTAGTCTGAGGCACATCACTGGCGACCTGGCTCTTGGGCTGTATGGCATGAAGTGGAAATACATATATCGAAACGTTGAAGGTATATCTGCTATGTCTACAGCAGAAATTATTTGATGATATCAGCAGGCTTACCACCAAAGATTCGTGCCATATCAAGGTTGTTTAAAAGTAAGAATTGAGTTCATAACATTCTTGGGACTCTAGCTGGTACATCAATGGACTTGTTGTGGATACGCACAACTTAACTTCTTCTTGAGGGTACATTTCTAATGTCTGCACATATGGATGGAAATTCCACCACCAGCAGATGGACAGGAAATGGGCAAATCTGTTGATGGAATTGGCCATGTGGGCTGTAGATCATCTGGTGGACGTATCTCAACTCCGCGAGCTTGCTGGCAAACTCTAAATGAGGCAGACCATCCAGCAGAAATAGATGGGAAACCAGCTACTGGTAGTAACTGCTTTCTACCAGCCAAACTCTAAATAAGGCCCTCGATAAAACTGTGAGGCAGCCTTGAAAACAATGACTTGAGGCCTACGCTGATACCACCTCGCCACTGCCTCTTTTCTGCAATTAGTGTCTAATTCCATAGTGTCTAGTGTCCATTGAAAAATCAACTTGATGCAGAGTTTTCCGCCTTCCAGCAGAGCGGCTGTCAGTCAGAGGATGTACTGCCAAAATGGCCTTCTGTATATCCAACACCTTGTTCTGCTTCTGGGAGAATTCCTATCGGCATGCAGAGGCACTGGAAATGTACCTCCAACAAAGAGCTGCACTGCAGGCACCCACATAGCTCAGCCCAGAGGCATTCTGGGGGGTTCCTAAGAAATGTAGGGACTAGATATTTGACTCCACAGAGAGTTTTGGTTGTAAATCTACCAATATTGTGGGGAATTGTTTGCCTTAGAATTGGAAGTTACCATCATGGTGGTAACAATAGTGGACCCAGTTAACTTACGATAACATTTTTTCCTATTCTAATGAAGCAGAGTTTTTGATTTAGGCGGAGTAATTCCACCTTCTGTTTCAGTGGCATAATTTCCATTTTCCAGCCCATTTCTAAATCAGGCCAGGATATATGCTGTCTAGTAGCCTTCATGACAAATGAGAAAAGTCATTCTTAAAAAGAAACTAAAATAGCATTTGTTATGTAGGACTTTATAGGCTCGCAGTCTTAAAAATATCTTAGACTTCTCCAAACTATCACATGTTCCCTGTGCTAAAAGACTTAAAGATCAGGATCTGCAGCGCGTGGCTAAGAAGCGACTTCCCTCGTGACAAGTGGACTTGTGCACATCGATCGACCAAATGCTCTTTCCCTGACGTCAAAGGGTGGCACGTTCGTGAAATGTTGATATAAGTTAAAAGAGGTCAACTCATTAAGCTAGTGCAATATTTGGAACTGAATTATTTCTGTCGCCAAATGCGTTCTCGCCATTTTCATTCTTCTTTGACAATTTCTTCCACCAACCTCACTTTGCATCTCATAAATATGCACACGAGCGAGGCATGTGTGTGGACCAAAGCACTTAGTTGAGGCCTTAGCAGACTGTGGAGCCATTATTCCCGAGCCTAATGACTTCCCTGGATGTCTCTTAATAGGACTCTGACTCGCAGCCAGGATGGCGGGTTCAGGAAGTGATGAGATGCGCGGACTCGAGCCGTAGCTAACAGAAGGCGCTGCTGTCTGTAGTGTTTCCGTATCACCTCAAGTAGCGCCTGTGGTTGGGCCAGCCCCTTCAAAGCGCTTCAATCTGCGCACGAACTGTTAAATTAATACAACTGGATGGAGCACATGGACTTGTGATAAGACTGATGGTAAAACACACTTGAGAGCTTGGGAAAGGGGTAAAATAGCAATCCAGAAGCTGTGCGGACGCACTATTATGGAATTTCGCGAGAGCATATTATTAAAAAAATTATACATGCAAGTCGACAACATGGACGTAGGAGTAACACGCAGCAGCCAGATGGGGCCCATGTTATATGTGAAACTTGCAGTCATTTTGGCTTTCTAGCAATCAAACTGTTTGAAGATGTCACACATTAAATGCAAGCCATTTACTACTTCACTTTAGCTGTGCGTTTTCATTCAATTTCTGCGGTTTGTTGATGATGTAGTCAGTGGATGCCCATCCCCTACTGAGCATGGCCTCTGGCAATACGCAGAGGGGATTAGCGCAGAACCTGGGCTGTGTCTAGGCCCTGCAGCCAACCGACTGTGGGCATCCTTGATGGGCCTAGGACTACATAGAAACATGTTCTTTTACTCAGTATTGTGGGTGGTGCATAGAAGTATAGTTTTTTTTACTTCTTAACTTTTTGTTTCGTGTTTTGGATTTTGTGTTATAGGTTTTTTTTTTTTTACTTTTTGTGCTTTAACTGAACTTCGTTGCAACTTTAGTGGCAAACAAGCATTTATAAACCAGAAACAACGTGCTCTTCCCTCTTTTCATTCCCAGTCCTGGTATGTATTAGCTGCATCATGCATTAGTTTTGTTCTGCATGCAGTTCAAGGCAAAAATTCGGAGGTGAGGCTTGCTATGCTCTCCAGTTTGCTTCAGCGTCACTAGAGGGACAGTTTATGGTGTCCCTGTGTCTTCTTTTGGCACCAGCAGTCATGTAGGAATCTTAAAGATTCGGTCCGTGAAGGTAAGAGCGGTGAGGGGGGGGGGGGGGGGGATGTCGACAGGCGAAGGAATAGGAATTATTCATTTATTTATTTAATTTTCCCTACTCCGTCGTCTGTCGACTTCCCATCCCATCCCGCCCCACCACGCTTCCCTGCACGTACCGCCGCAGGAATCTTTCAAACTCCTTATCGTGCCTCGCTTTGAGGTGCCCTCGCATCACTGATGTCCCAAAGGAGTATAAATGTCTGTCATCTACTGAGCTTTATTAACGTCACGCAGGTTATTTATTGCCATTCTTGCATTCAGCATCTTCAGGTATTTGTAAATTCCTTTGTAAAAAAAAATAACCTCCTAATCTATGGAGTCTTTGTTGATCTTTTCAGTCTCCAGTTCTTTCTTGCACAGAAGCCTTCTTCCTTCACTCGTTCAGACGCAAATATTGGCCCTGCAAGCTCTTTCTCAGCTGAGTCAGATATGGCCCTAACATAAAGAGCATCAACAACTGCTATACTCTATGGAAATAATAGATGTGGCTCCTACTACAAGAAACAGGTGTATGTTTATTGTGGTAGAAGGTTACATACCGTTTCAACCAAGGAAAAGTCCAGAATGCTCTTAAAGATGTGGAAACGTTTTTAGAGAGCGGCGTGGCCAAGATGGCAGAGAGATAGGAACACATGTGCGTGGTTAAGGCAATGCGCGGTAGGGCTTGCGGACGGACAGAAGCAGGGAGAGATCCACGGTTAGGTAAGTGGGGCAGGGGTGAGTCGGGGTACTTTTGTGGGCTGGGGGGGTCGGGTTGTTTTGTGGGTTGGGGGTTGAGTGGGGTTGTTTTAAGTGGGGCTGGGTCGGGGTTGTTTTAAGTGGGGCTGGGGGTAGGGTTTGGGTACTTTTGTGGGCTGGGGGTTGGTCGGGGCAAGTTTAGTGGGCTGGGGGTGGGCGGGGTAGTTTTCTGGGCTGGGGGTGGGACGGGGTCGTTTTCTGGGCTTGGGGTGGGTCGGGGGTAGTTTTCTGGTCTGGGGGTTTCGGGGCTAGTCTTCAGGGCTGGGGGGTTGGAGGTAGTTTTCAGGGCTGGGGAGATTGGGGTTAATTTTCAGGGCTAGGGGGTGGGGCTAGTTTTCAGGGCCGGGGGGTGGGGCAAGTTTTCAGGGCTGGGGGTCAGGTGTAGTTTTCAGGACTGGGGGGGTTGGAGTAGGTTTTAGGGCTGGGGGAGTGTTGGGGTCGTTTTTTTACTTAGGGGTTAGGGTATTAGGCCTCAGGGTGGGGGGAGGGGATTGGGTAGTCGGGGTAGTTTTTAGGGCTTAGCGGAGGCCGGGGCAGTTCTTAGGGCTGGGTCAGGGCTGGCCAGAGTCAGGTTAAGGGACAGGGTTTTAGCCATTAGGGCAGGGGGAGGGCACAGCGTGGGGGTTGGGAGGAGATAGGGGTATTTGCACCTCAGGGCAGGAGGGTGCGGGGGAGTTTGTATCTTAGAGGGGGCATGCGTGGTAAAGCAATGTGTGTGGTTAAGATGCAGTCGTTATTCAGACCGCGTTGTTTAGGCATTCAGGGTTAGGGATTTTGTTGTTCCGTCATACAACTCTGGAGAGCCATGACTAGCAGTCCAGCTCAGGTCAAGAGGCGGGACTTCTAGGTCATGAAAGGCAGTGGCACTATTTAAATATCCTGAAGATAAATGGAAGCTGTGTGGTAACTTTCCATGTTACATTGGTGTTTCATTTGCTGAGTTTGTTCACCGTTGTTTTCCCTCACCTTTGTTATTTACTCCCAGGATATTTGCCTGTTTAAATAACCTTGTTTATTGGGCAACATTTTGACTCTGTCGTATTGCTGTGTTCCTTCCCTTTTCGCTACATGTTGCAGTGGTTGCCTGGATTATCACATAACTGCTGTCTAATCGGCTTCAATCCAGTTTGGTTTAGGTTCACCGTGGTGCTTCATCTCGAAGTTGGTGGGTATACTGTGTTGTTATAGCATCACTGCAAACTTCTAATGATTAGAGTTAATACTAAAGTCTTGTACGTTCTGATCCTGCGCACTGAGTCACTCCTTTACTGGAGAATACTCATTTATAACCTTGCCATGGTGCAAGAAGTAACAGCTGAGAGAGTGGTGCCAAAGAAGACATTGGTATGCTGGTTCATACTCTCTACTTCTCTCAATCCAGTTCCTCCTTCCCTCCGGGATTTACTTCTTCCCGGAACCTTCTGATTTGTATAAGCATAGCTAAGCTCTGGACAGTGGTGTGGATTGTCTTCAGAGCCAATCGGACAGTACTCGCAAATCCTGACAGTTCTCTTTGTGTCTTTATTATGCCTAAGTATGTAACTGCAATATTTTGTCTAGAGCCATTGTGCTGTTTTGACATGTTTTGTGTTTGATTGTGAAGAGGTTTTGTGTTATTAGATTGTGTTGCAGTATTGGGTTGGTGTTTTTTTTGTGCCATTGTGCTGTGTTTTGTTGTGGACAGGTGTCCTGCTGATAATGTTTTGATTGCTTTGCTGTGCCTCGTTATGTTTTTGTGCTGTTGTTATTTGGCTTTGTGTGGTGCTGTGGGATGTTATTCTCCTGCATTTTTGTTCGAGAAATCAACAAATGCTGCTAGATGTCTAGCCAAAAGCAGCACATTCTTGGTGTTTGTATGTTCCATTGTCAAACAACAATTTATAC
The DNA here is from genome assembly GCA_963921515.1 of Calotriton arnoldi. Taxonomy (NCBI): domain Eukaryota; kingdom Metazoa; phylum Chordata; class Amphibia; order Caudata; family Salamandridae; genus Calotriton; species Calotriton arnoldi. Next base: position 1,178,565 of record CAWUFW010000576.1, read on the forward strand.
TGTTTCAGGTGGTAATGTACCATTACTCCAGCACTTCAAATATTTAAGACACCAGTCAGCACAAAACTCTGCCTTAAATGATCATTTCCAGTGTTTACTTTATGTGATCTGGCTGTAACAGTTTCACCAAGAAAAATATACCTATAGATACAATGTTAGAATGAACTGCTAAAATATGGTTGAACTTGGTTATAATGAGTGTAAATTATGACAAGTGCACCGTAAATCTACACATTTGTATAACCTACACCCTAACCTTGACCCTACGGGGTAATTTAGAGTTTAGTGGATATAGAGTGTTAAAGTCTAAATTTTTCATAAAACATTATTTCCGTTTATGTTGAAGAAAAAGTGCCTGGCATTAGAAAGTGCGTTTAACTTTGTTGTATCTGTAGAAGAGAAAGAGAAAACATAGAATTGCTTCCATAAAATGTGATAAATAAATCATGTAGCTTTAAACTGTAGGAGAAGCTTTTTTTTAAATTCTTATTATTGAAAACCAAAAACTTAGGTTTTGCACATTGTGTGATGATAAAATGGTTAATTTGCAATACATACACAGTGAGCCTTGATAGTTCAGAAAGCAATCTATAATGTCCAATCCTACAGGAACGGTGCTCTTATGGCCAATCAAGTACAGCCTACATATACCGCCCTCATGATCCCTCCCATCCTGGAGTTCCTCCCTCAATATCTAGTCACCCCGTTCCCCTATACTCCCTCCATGCCCCTCAAACTTTCTCCCATTTCTTGGGGCAACCTCTCACCTTATATACCACTTGTTCCGCCCTTTGACACCAGTCAAGGTCAGCCTCCCACTCAGTTTCTCCTGGCGTGGCAATGGCCCTCCCATGCTCTTGCTATATTTTGATTAGCAACTCCTGCTGCTACTTTCAACCAGATCTCTGTATCTGGGCCAATCCTTCTTCCCCTCTATCCCCAGGAGTAACCATTTTGCATCAAGAGGGACCTCCATCGCCGTGACCCTGGCCATTTTTGCCATCACTCTAGCCCAGTAACCCCGCACCAGTGGACATTCCCAAAGGATATGAAAGGAGGTTCCCTCGCTCCCACATCCTCTCCTGCACAGCGGGGATTCCACCCTACCTATTTTATACAATAGCATCTGTACATAGTAGGCCCTGTGGAGTACTTTAAATTGGATCAGTCTGTATTGCAACCAGATTGCTATTTCCCGTGGGCGCTGGAGGGCCTCCGCCCTATTGTCAACTTCAAACTCACCCAGGTCTTCATCTCATGCTGACCTTTGTGGGCCCAGTATGCCAGGGGAATTGTTTATTAGTTTCCTATAAACCAGTGACACTCCCCTATGTGACAATGCCTCGGTCAATATCTGGTCCTCCAGAGGTGAGTACTCGGGTATCTGCTCACCCTCCAACAGATGGTGGTGCATGGCATGCCCCAGCTGCAAATGCTGCAAATGCTAAGACACTGCCAGGTTGTACTCCCCACATAAGTCCTCAAATTTTATGTAGGCTTGGTTCCTCCAGACATCTCCCAGATGTTCTAAGCCTATGAGCTCCCATTTCAGGAATCTTTCCAGTCCTCCCACCTCTGACAGCTGGTCACCCAGAAACCGGGTGGCTTCCCTCCATATGTCGACTACTGTCTGTGTATGGAGTGGTGTGCACCTATTTCCTTTTTTGTCATAAAGAAGTTCTTTGTGCCCACCCGGACCATGAATGCCCTGTGTACTCTATACACTGGGTCCTGATGGTCAGCAAGCACCCATTTGTTAATGACCAGGAGTAGAGAGGCCCAATAATACTTCAATATATCAGGGACTGCCAGTCCCCCATCTTAAACCGCCTGTCGCAGTGTGGCCAGAGCTATTCTGGGGGCTCCCCCCCTCCACAACAATCTAGAAACTTCTTGGTTTATGCCTTTGAACACTGCCGGCGGAATCTTGTGGGGAGTATTCTCCATAATGTAGAGTAGTCTCGGTAGACTCATCATTTTATACAGGGCTGCTCTGCCCATTAACGTCAATGGTAGGGTGTCCCTATGCGTCACATCCCCTCTGAGTCTTTTCAATTATGGCTTGATATTTTTGCAGAAGAACTCTTGTGGGTCCCGCGTGATATAGATCCCTAAATACCTGAACCTTTCAGGCCTCACCGGGGCTTGGCAATCACAGGGCAGGCGGGGAGTGTCTCCTGAGAAAGGGTATATCACTGACTTGGACCAGTTGATCGTATAACGGAGTGGTCCCAAAAAATGTGGAACACCTGCATAATCCTAACGATTGAGTACTGATGGCGTGCGATGTACAGGAGGACGTTTTCCGCATAAAGGGAAATCCTCTCCTCCCATCCCCCTGGTGCACCTACATCCCAAATTAAGGGGTCCTGTCAGATCCAAGTCGCTAGTGGCTCGAGTGCCAGGGCAAACCTTGTGGGGGACAGAGGGCCTCCCTGTTGAGCACCCCTTCGGAGCTCAAAACTGACTCTGACTCTGGTCATGGGTGGCCGGTAGAGCAGCCTGACCCACGCCCTAAATTCTGGATTAAAGCCCAGTCTCCCCAGCACCACGAACATGTAGTTCCACTCCACCGAATCGAATGAAATCTTGGTGTCTAAGGCCATCGCTATCGTCTGCATCTCCTGGCATGTTTCAGTTAGGTGAAGTACTCCGTATAGGTGGCGGAGGTTAAGCAGGGTACTTCTATTGGAAATAAATCCCGACTGGTCAGAGTGAACAATCGAGGGCATGATCTCCCGCAATCTGGTCACCAGGGCCTTAGCCAGTACTTTCGCCTCTACATTTAGTAGCGAGATCGTTCTATATGATCCACAGTCGGTTGGGGGCTTGCCTTCCTTATGTATTACCACTATTGTCACCATCCTTTGGTCTATGGGGAGGCAGCCTATAGTATTTGCTTTGTGGAACATTGCTAACATCAGTTTGATTATAACATCTGCCAACCCTTTGTACAATTCGACCGGCAGACCTTTAGGTCCCTGTGCTTTACCCGACTGAAGCTCGTGCAATGCCCACGCCAGCTCATACTCAGTCAGGTCCACCTCCAGGACCCTACGCTCCTCCTCCGAGGGCACCCGGAGAGCCACATTCTTGAGGAAGTCCGTACAATCTGTGTCTGTCATGGTGGTTCGGGATGCATACAGAGCCTCATAGTAGGCGGCAAAGGCCTCTGCTATATCTTCGTTTATGGAATGGGTTTCCTCCTGCTCGTCCCGTGTTTCAAGTACCCATGATCTCTCTTTGTCTCGGCTTTCTAATCACGCCAATAGTTTGGCTGCCTTATTACCTACATCGTATAGATGATGCTGTGTTGCTAATGCATGTTTTAGTGTCAGAACTTCCGCTAGGACTCATAAGTTCTGCTGGCGAAGTTGCAGTCAGTGGATATTCTCCTGTCCCCCCTCCTCCTGGACCAGTCTCTCCAGCTCCAGTATCTCTTTTTCAATGTCTGCACATCTCAGACATGATTGCTTTTTCCTTCCCCCAAATAATGACTGCCCCCCCCCCCCCTCTGATCACAGTTTTGAATGCCTCCCACAGGGTCACTGCCGAATCCACCGACCCTTGATTTTTTTTTAAATACAGTTCTGCACATTCATGTACTTTTTCCCGTATCCCCTTATCTTTCAGATACCAAGTATCCAGTCTGGGCGGCACCCAGTAGCCCATAGTTGGATCCAAGAACCGGACCTCCACTGGGGAGTGGTCTGATATACCCCTTGCCAGGTGTGCTGCGGCACGAAACCACGGCACCTGGGTCCAGAGTGTCAACAAGTAGTCTATCCTAGAGAAACTGCCATGTGGTACAGAGAAATGTGTATTGATGATGCTCAGGGTTATGCTCCCTCCATAGATCCGCCAACCCCATTGCTGACACATACTGGGGCAGGGGACCAACCCTTCCCCTTCCAGCTGCACCACTCATTCTATCTGCGTCCGCGTCTAGGACTGTGCTCATGTTGCCTCCCATCAGCAATATTCTGGGGGGCAGCTTCAACAGTAAGTCCCCCAGGTCAGGGAGAGTCGTCCCCAGGTGTCGTGGCAAAACATAGACTGAGCAAAGATTCAGATCAATCCCTACCCAATTCCCTTTGAGGGCCACATAACAACTGTATGTATCATGCCACACCTCCGGGAGTTAAAGGGTAATGATTTCCTGACAAGGATGCCCACTCCCAGTGAATGAGTTGTATATCCAGCATGGGCCCTAAATACAGATCCCATTTGATCTAAAGCCTTGTAATGGTGGCCCTTGAGGTGTGTCTCTTGTAGTAGTACTATGTCAAGGCCATGACGTCACAGGTGTTATAGGACTAACGTGCATTTAATGCTGCTTCCTAGACTGTTAACATTCCAGGACCATATTGTCAGCCTCCAGAAAGTGTCTTGTGTACCTTTAATTGTAATCTTCAAGGGTGTCTACTCTCAACTGCCACTCATTCCCACCGTCCTCCCATATCATGTGTGGATCATCTGAAAAATACAAGGTCCCCCAACCCCCCACTGTGAAAGTAAGAGTCACAGAAATGCGAAGCCTTTATAAACAGTAATCCAAACAGTGAACCCCTCCCTCCGCTACCATGCTCTGTGGGCTTACAACTGCCCACATCCCCAACTTGCAGAGTGCCTGTAACCCCGAACAGAACATCTAGTAACTGAGGTAGGCTGCAGCCGCCCGGTCAACGGCATTCCGGAGAGCTTATACGGTCATAACTGAAACATCCCCTACACACACTGCGGCTAAATGCGTACATCCCAGCTCAGAGTGAATTCAACATGTCTTAGACAAAGTCTCATTAGCAATTTCTCTCATGTGTTTCTACTGCCCCCCTGTCCCGCCCCCTCGAGAATCTCACATGACACCCCCGCCCTGCGTATCAAACCATCCCTTTCATGACCAAATCCCAGCTGGTATGATCACGTGCCTCGCAAAGAAAAATGCAGTTCTCATTGGCTGCCTGAGGGGTGATCCTCCTCCCCCCAGAGCCTCTGGATTGATCTTTCTTCTTCTCTCCATTGGCCCCCTTCCTGGCCACCCTCCAGCCCTCCATCCAGTCCCACGCTTCTTCAGGGGTGGTAAAGTGCCATGTTTTTCCGTCTACGATAACTTTCAGTTTGGAGGGGAAGAGCATCATGTATTTCAACTCCTAGGCCTTTAGTGCTCTTTTAACTTCATCGAAGCTTTTCCGTTGGCACTGCACCTGTAAGGTAAAGTCTGGGAAAAAGTAGATCACCACATTGTCTAGGTGTAGATCTCCCTGTTTCTGTGCCACATGTAATATCACATTACGATTCCTGTAATTTAGTATGCAGACAATTATTGTTCACAGCGATGCCCTCAGCCGCAGAGATGGGCTCAATGCCCGATAACCTCTCTCCACAGAGAAAAAGTTTGAGAGGCATTTTGGTTTCAGCTTATTAAGGATAAGGCACTCTAGGAATAAATCAACAATGGGAACCTTAGAACCTTTGGGAACACCACCCACTCTTATGTTATTCCTTCTCCATCTCCCTCTCCCTTCCTGATCCTCCAGTCTGGTGGCCATAGCTATACTCTGTTTTGTTAAGATCTGTACTTGTTCCCCCAGATGTTTTGTTGTGGAAAGCAACCCATTTATGTGCATTTCTGCCACTGCCACTTTTTCTAAAAATGTTGGGAAGTCGGCCCGGAGTAGATTGACATCCACCGTTACAGCATCCAGTTTGGGCTCTATAGGTGTGATGGAGCCACACAGCTCCTGTATGGCTGCCATAATTGTGCACAGGGAGAGTCCCCCTTCCTGTTGCGATTCCCCTCCGGGAGCCACGCTCTCTGCTCCCAAGGTCAGATTCCCCACTGCGGACATCCTCACCACTTATTTATCCAGATGATTCTGCTTTTGAGGGTGGTCCATCACCATTTCAGGGGCCTCCTCCCCACCTACTCCCCTCGCAGCTGGACTCGACCCAAACAGACCTGGGCGGGTTAGACTCCCTCCAACACCATCCTGCTCACCTGCCCTGCCGATCCTCTTGTTACCCAGTGTGGTACTGACTTCAGTCTTTGCAGTGAGTCCAGGATCCAGTCCACAGTTCACCTAACTGGGGCTACTAGATGCACCCGGGCCCAGGGGCACCTTCAATTACTCCGCCTCAGCTACTCTCCAACCAGTGTCTCCAATTGGGATCACCCCGACCTCTCTGCTTACAGGATTATTGCCACTCCAGTCTCCTGGGCTGGAGAGCCTTCACACAGCTGGCAGAATTCACTCTATTTGCAAAGCTGGGGCCCGCAGGCCTCTGTCAGGCCTTTAGGCCCTGCCCGGCCCACGAGGCACACCTTGGCACATCTGTCCATCATCATGCCACCTTAAGGAGGGGGAGGGGAGTCACGAGTTCCGCCGCTCTATTGCCTCGGACATACTCCTCCTCTGCTCTCTCCCCCAGCCACTGGAACATCGTTCAGCCCTCTCCTGCAGGGCCCACCTCCCGGGCCACTCCCGGTCTGCATGGGCTGCGTAGGCTTCAGTCTCAGGCCCGTCAGTCACCCGCATCTGGCTCAGAAGCCGCAGGCTGCCCACAAATGTCTCCAAGTCCCCATCTTGGCAGCAGACGAGGGCAGGGTCGGCCGCGGCTCCCTTGGCTCTGGACACCTCTCCTGCTGCCCACCTCCTTCAATGCCTTCAGGCCCCGCCGGGGACCCTCGCCTCACCTCTGACTCCCCGGTGGAGGGCAGGCCGTCTCCAGTTGCAGCATCCCAGGTGCACCTCTCCAACAGGCAAGCGACCCGCGCTGCCAACTCCTTACATTGGCCACTGGCTCAGTCAGAATGTGGGGCTGGGGGGCGAGTTACAGAGTCCAGAGCCCTCTGTCCGAAGGGGTCCCAGCTGCCATTTTCCTGGGATCCTTCAGCCAGCTATGAGGCAGTTTCGTGCCCCAGCGACGCCACTCAGCTGTTCGGGTGTCCAGTGGTTAGACAGTCGAGGGTCACTGCATCACCATTCCCTCTGAACCGGGCCAGACACTGTAGGATTAATGAACGGATTTCAGGGGATTAGTCCCGGGCAATACAGAACCCTTTTAGCAAGCAGCCATCTTCCTCGGCTGTCAGCCACGCCCCCCTGAGAAGATGCTTTCTCGAACGTGTAAAAAATAAACATGCAGCTTAAATAAGCAGTAGGCTCTAATACCTAATGTGCTCCTACAACTAGGCCTGAAAATATTTTTCGACTTTTGCTTGACATTTAAATAAAATGCCTTTTAGAACTGCTGATCTAAACCTGTGACTGTAAAATCGTTCATCGCTTTAAAATGTGCTGCTCTAAAAGAAATTTATTTCTTTGCTTCCTCACACCATATGATTTCCTCATTTCACTAAACAATGTATTCTGCTATATTTTATAATGAATAGAGTATTAGCAATGGTGAGTTTATGGATGATACTGTTTTACATGGTCTCATCAAGACTTACTGATAGAAATGCTTCATTGCTTTAGACTATCCCTTTGTCCACACAATGGGATACTGACAACAGCTAACAGGATAGGCCTGTAAGGGTTCTCATGAGAACCTTTCCTCATGTATCTAGTGCAACACATATTACAAACCTTTCGATAACTGCTCACCGGCGTGATTGCTTACAATAGGAAATGGGAGGAGAGATGACAGACCATCGGAAGACCCGTTTCCATTGGACGAACAGTGCTGAATGATGCAAATGTTTTATGTTTTCATGTATGGTGTTCCTAGTTAGAGAGGCTATACCATTCTTCCTTTTTCCATGCCACCTTACCCTCGATGCTTTTTGCATTATTTTTCCCTTATGCTTGACCAGATTGCTGTGTGCTAATGTTAGCGGTAATTTCCTATTATCCTGATCTTTTTGCAGGGAGACTTTCTCCTACAGTTAATCACAGCTATTGCTTTGATTAATTAATAATAATAATAATAATAATAATACTGACGCTTATAAAGCGCGACAGCTACCCCTGATAGGGGTGTCCCGGCGCTGAAGCAACAGGTAAATGCGCCCAGAGCGAGCACCAGTACCAACGAGCCCTCTCTAGTCAGCCATATAGAGCCATGTCTTCAGGACCCTTCTAAAACAGGCTTCGGAATTGATCTGTCGCAGGGGCCCTGGCAAAGCATTCCATAGCGACGCCGTTCTGGCTGTGAAAGCTCTGCCGCCCAAACGTGATTTCACAAATCGTGGGGTACACAGCAAATTATGAGAATTGGATCGCAGAGTACGAATTTGCTTATAAGGACACAGTCTATCCTTCAGATACCTAGGGCATTTGCCATTAAGGGCCCGGAAGGCCAACGTCATAGCCTTAAATTTAATTTGTTTCTCGACTGGAAGCCAGTGGAGCTTTTGTAGGTGCGGAGAGACATGCTGTCGGAACGGTATCCGACAGACCAGCCTCGCAGCCGCATTCTGAATCATCTGAAGTCGGTAGATGGCATACTTGGGAAGGCCCAGATATAGACTATTAGCGTAGTCCAGCCTGGATGTAACTGTGGCATGGACTACTGCTTTGCGGCAGTCTTCCGGTAGAAAGTGTAAGACTTTCCGGAGATTTTTTAGTTTGCTAAAGCAGGTAGCAGAGACCTGCTGTATTTGAGTTGAGAAAGAGAGGTCCGCCTCCCATCTCACTCCTAAATTTCGAATACGTGTGACAGGGTGTGGAGGAGGACCCATTTCTGACGGCCACCATAAATCAGAGTCTGGCACTGTGCCTTTCCCAAAGAACAGAACCTCTGTCTTCTCCGCATTAAGCTTTAATTTATTCGAGTTCATCCATAGGGCTATGTCGCGAAGACAGCCCTTAAAGTTCTTAAAGGCATCTATCGTCCGCTCCTTAAATGGAAACACTAATTGGGTGTCGTCAGCGTAGGAGATCGCCTTCACTCCCCAGTTGGCAATCAGGGCAAACAGTGGGGCCAGATACAAGTTAAAAAGCAAGGGACTCAGAGCTGAGCCCTGGGGGACACCGCACCAGAGCTGTTTAGGTTCAGCTTCGAACGGTTGGAGAGCAACTCTCTGCGTGCGCCCACACAGATAGGATGTCAGCCAAGTCAACACTTTCCCACCAAAGCCCGCACCTTGTAGTCTTTGGATCAGTATGATGTGATCTACAATGTCGAACGCAGCGGATAGATCCAGGAGCACCAGTAATACTGATGCCCCTGAATCCAATGACCATCTTACCGACTCAGCCACCTCAAGGAGAGCGGTCTCCGTACTGAATCCCGCTCGAAAACCAGATTGTATGTCATGCAATACGCTATGCTGCTCAATAAAAGTGGTCAGTTGTCGCTGGACCAACTTCTCCAGCATCTTTCCAGGGGCAGGAAGCAAAGAGATGGGTCTAAGGTTGCCAAGGTCGCCTGGGTCACCATTTGGTTTCTTTTGCAGAGGAAGAAGTGTTGCAAGTTTCCATTGGTCAGGAAAGATGCCTGTATCTAGGGAAGTGTTCCATATATGAAGCAGCCCGCCCATCAGGGAGAACGCTAACATTTTCCACAATTTGGGAGGGCAGGGGTCATTTGGAGCGCCCGAGCGGCATTTGTGAATTACATCTAACGCATCCTGAGATGAGATCAGTGTGAAGTTAGTGAATGAAAGAACCTCACCCGAGCCCTGGGAAAGATCTGATTTCTCCGTTGCCTCAGGGGTCGAGAAGGAGTCGTAGACCTTTAAAATGTTATTGTCAAAGTGACTAGCGATTTTTTCACACAAAGCTAGGGACAGAATCAATCCCGTCTCTATAGCCTTAGGTTTAAGAAAAGTTTGGACTACTTTAAAAACCTCTGTAGTGGAGTGGTCGGCGTTGTGAATGCATGTGACAATATAGTCTCGCCTGGCTGTTTTTAGGGATTTGTGAAAGTCTTTTAATGCTTTTTTATAGGTTCCCTTCGCTAGGTCGCAGTAGCGCAACCTCCACTGGCGCTCCAATTTTTTGCACCTGCTTTTTAATTCTTTAAGGGCATCAGAGAACCAGGGAGCTGAGGGGGATAGTCTAATAGATTTCACTACTCTGGCCAGCGCGACTGACTCCACGGCAGTGGCAATCCATTGATGTAAAGCAACTGCGTCTACATTGGGGTCTGAGGATAAGCGGGGGTAATTGTCCTGCAGAATAGGGCTTAATGAAGCCTCAGACAAGTTCTTCCAGTTTCTCTTAAGAATAAAACGCGTGTCTTTAACTTGACCCGGTTTTGGCAGTGAAAAAGAAAACGGGATCAGATAATGATCTGACCAGACCAGTGGGGACGGTGGCTCCACATCAATGGTAGTGATATTCGTGAAGACTAAGTCCAAAGTGTGCCCTGCTTTATGGGTCGGTGCGGACACGTGTTGTGCAAGATTGGCCCCTGCTAAGAAAGCGACCAATTGCGTTGCTTGTGGACAGTTCAAGTCGTCCACATCCAGATTAAAGTCACCCAGGGCTATAAAATTGGTATACAATACTGATTTTTGGGCAATGAAATTGCACAGAATCTGGGATGCAGTTGTTACACAATCAGGTGGTCTGTAGATAAGAATGCCCGCTAGGGCAGTCGAGGGGTTGATTTGTAAACAAAAATTTAGACCCTCGATGCCCTGTATAAGGAGAGGGGCAGAGAACACAAGCTCCCATGAGTCTTTAAAAATGATAGCCACCCCACCCCCTCTTGTCACCATCTCGATTGGCGTAGCACATTTTGAAACCTGGTGGAATAGCTAGTGCAATTGTTGACATTGTGTCCGTGTTTAACCAGGTTTCAGTTAAAAACATAACATCCCAAGTAGCCTCAATTAAAGATGACCAGATATCCTCCGCGTGTTTGGGGAATGATCTGCAATTAACGAGACACGCCTTAATTTTGGCATTGCGCCCGTTTGTCAAACACCGAGGGGTAACCTTTGTCAAATTGGAAGGCATACCCTGATTCAAAAACTGACCGCATGCGCCACAGCTGAGCGGCAATGGGGAATTAGCTAGATCAATCAGGTGTGTTTCTGAGCAGAGAGAGCCTTGGAAGCGCATCAGGTCGTCTCGCGACCAACAAATGGCTTCATCTCTTCCACTACCGGCAGCATGGCCGGTGCCGGCCGCGATCCGGTCGCGGACGGGCGCAGAAGGGCTTGCCTTTGGCGCGCCTTTGGCGCACCCGCTGCGCGCGGCCGCTACGCGGGCGGCAGGTCCTCTGAATCATATACCCGGGGGCAGGAAGTGAGGCGCAATGTGGGCGGAGTCGCGTCTGTCCCTCCGTGCAATCGGCACTGTTCGCCGTGACGGACCGGGGACCGCGTAACAAGAAGTCAAGCACCACAGTAAGCGTTAAAAATTAAAACTAATCAAGTTTTAAAAACAATGTGCAAACAGAGCAAATAGCAGCAATCTAGCAGCTGGCCTCGCGGCGCGCATTTACCAAGTAATTATTTCTTGATTGAATTAACAGTTGCTACTACAACTTGTTGGGGAACTCAGCTGAGTTTCCAGAACTACTCTTTATGGGGAGTTCATTCTTTGACTAATTAAAAGTTCCAGAATCTTGCTCTTTGTCCAAGAGAACTCTTTATGGGTTCTTATTTAAGTTAGGCCTCTTAGACTAAGATAGGGACTATTTCCTTTATGGAACATGCTGTCTATCTTTAGCTGACTCTAATGAAACCCTTTCTCAATATTTCTGTAAGATTTACTAATCTGAATCAAAATGACAAAAACAATACTAATCTCTTAAGGAGAAATAAAGCTTTAAAACGATTCCAAACCTCTCGTCATTGACTGAACATAAAATTTCTGAAAGTTGATGATTATATTTCAAATGCACATTATTATTGCTCCATTTTGCCAAAGCGGCAACATCCATTGGCCTGAAGATGGAGGAACACTAAAAATAGGAGGCCTTTTTTGTAAGTGCTTTGGATTTGCACTGGTCATCAAACTGCCCTCCCAAATTTTGAGCGCTACCAAGGGGATCCACTAAAAAGCAGCAGATGTTTCATTCAGGAAACCCAGGGTTTACCTGCCACATTCAGAGATGGGAGAAACACCAGGTTTCCACCGACAGAGTCTCAGCTGGTTCACCACAGAAGCAACAGTGAATGTACGTTAGAATGTCTGTCCACTTGGGAGTCATTGTTCTGATATACATTTTTCTTGTTCAGGGCCACCAAGAAAAGTTTAACATCCTGAATAAAAACTCAAACAAATTACCCCCACCTTCTAAGAGAACATTCCCAGCGTGTAAGGATCATTGATGCTTTTCTTATTCCAATAAAGAAATTCTGCTTGGGGAGTTTGCCAAGCAGACATGTGGATCATAACACCTGTTCTGGAACGTTTCAGAAAAGCTGTGGATGCTCAGAGGTCCTACCTGCCTGGCGGGGATCTCTAAGAATGGAAGGAAGCTATCCATAAAAGGAGCTAAGCCATAGCCTCCGGTGACCAAGCGAGTCGCTGGCGGTCGGCCAACAGCCATACTTTAAATGGGGCCCTATGATGACTAATTATCAAAACTGTCCGACATACATGTTGAAGTTACACACATAGAAAATGATTCAAGAGACTGATTAGTAGTTTTGGAACAAAATAATGTATGGCCAGTTTTCTAACTCTATGTATGCATGATTTAAACACATAGAAATAAGGCATCCAGAAAGTTAAAAAATTCCAAGAATGTCCCAATTAATTTTAGATTCTCAAATAAAGTAAGGTTTTCTTTTCTCAACTGAGTTTTTTAAACATGCCTTTCCTTTCGAGACACAGTTAGCTACCAGATGAAATTCTATAACAAATGTGACTGTTCTGTGAGTGTACCTCATCATCAGTGGCTCACATTGGTTCAAAGCAAAACGGACTTAAGAAGGTTATAAAGCAAACTATTAGACAGGTTTTACCGGATGTGCAGTGGAAGAATATGACTGCTAACAAACATTAATCTCCTGATTCCAGGCATCATCCAGGCCTATTTCCATTGTACTTCAGAACGTGTAGGAGGGAGGAGGGGCCTAATGGTTGCTTTTGCTCTGCTTTAACCCTCCTGTGCACGCTACTATTGCAGAAAGGTCTGTAAATGTTTGGTAAGTCCCTTCTAAAATATCCACTTCTAAGGCTCAAAATTAGAGCCGGTGCAATAAAGTGAGTATTCTCGTATTTGTACCGAGACTGGGACGAAACAAACGAGAGGATGCATACATCTGGGCATATGCACATTATTACAGATGCAGGTGCATGAGCAACAAGCACTGCCAAAGCCATTAAGTCTCGTCATTAGAAGGTGAGTGCCCACCTATTGGTTTTGCCAGTGCTTGTTTGCACTAGCGCATTTCAGACATAAACAAAAAAAAAATTTAATGGCCACAGCACGTCATATCACAATATATGTATGCCGAGGTGTCGCAATACATCTCTATGCATGTGGCAGCCATCTTTGAATCGTAAACATGTCTGCTATGTGTTCATATCCATGCTCATGCATTTCCATGAAGGCTGGAGGGACGCATCGCCCGGCGGACATTTTATCTTTTACTGTTGCACTGCAGCATGGCTGACGACCAAGATGAACGCATCAAAGTTATGAGAGTGGGCCAGCTACCACTCAACAGCTGCTTTGCCCACGAAAATGAAAACATAAAATATGGGAAGTTAGACTGGGATGGACGTGAAAGCAATGGATGAGCGGAAGAGGAGTGGTGCTATTAAGAATGCAAAAAGAGCACAGGGGGTGAGGGGGGGCTCCTTTAAAAAAAGTTACAAATTATTAAATGAATAAACAGCATTGTGTATGTGAACTAATTTTTTAAGTAGTTCACATCTGTTGAATGCCATGGGATGATACCAGCTCCGATGACCACCCCTAAACCAGGTGAACCACAATAGCAAATGAGTGGACGGGGCTGGTCAAGAGCCCCTTTCCGTATGGAGGTGCATGTGTGTGTTGTTTGTGTGGTGGGTGGATTATGAAGACATGGGCTCTCACCAGGCGGATGAAGTTGTCTGAAGGCGAGACTAAAAACAGTCCAGGAGGGGCATGCCCTGCACCACCCAGGAGGCGGTGCACACTAAGAGTACCCTTTGTGAGGGGTATGGAGGGTGCCGATTAGGGGAGATGAACATAGTAGAGATGCACTCTCATACAAAGTAAGGCAGCTGAAGAGGCGGCAACAGTGTGACAGGAGCCGCACAGTCAATGCCTTGGCTGATAGGTACAACTTGCAACCTGGTAACTGAGGGGACCTCTGAAAGCCTCTATGTAGGGTGCAGTTTGCAGCATGGCACTCGTACAAGTTGGTCTACAAATGCCAGTGCAGCCCATGCTCCATTGGCTGGAAAAGGAGGGAATCATGTAGCTGACAAATATGTTGGAGCAGGGTACGGCCTAGGGGTACTCCGGGGATCAGTAGGGTTTCTCAGAACAGAAAAGATCCTTTTTTTGCCTGGTCGCGACAATCGTATGTTCACGAGGGAAAAGAGGTAATTTGTCCTCTTTCCTATATTTTCTGCAGTTTGTACACCTGTACCTTTAAGGTGTGGTGATGGGCTGAAAGTATGGAAAATGCAATTTGAAATGTTTGTGAATCACTACTGAGTTAGGACTGAGTGGGTGTTTGCACCACATTTGGATAATTTCTTTTTGACCTCTCTACTGATTTAATGATCAGACCATGCAAAGGTGAGCAAGACTGAACTCCGAGGGTAAATCGACATTTACTGAATGTACACCTGCTGTAAAATGTGTCTATCAGGCGTAAACCACACAAAGTGTATACTATTTTATCTAGGCTTAAGTCGGTCAGATCTACAAACGCTTTGTAAATTGTCCCTTTCCTTCGTGGAAAAAATAGATTGCCCTCTGAAATTTGAAATGCACAGCCAGCCCAAGGTGGTGTGATGCTGGAAGCTGTTGGAAGATGTGTTAACTGTGCCTCAGAAGGGGCGCCACAGCACCTCCCATCCTCCCAACAACCTATATTCCTGCCCTAGTGTAAAACTAAAGGAGCTCCTGAGAATCAACTCGACGCAGAGTGTAATCAAGGACAAGCAGTACGGAAGCCTCTAAGGCTTTGTAATTAAACAGAAACAGAAGACTGAATACCGCATAACCCTTCTGCAGTTACATTTTGATGGAGAATTAATGCACGCGCGAAACACCTCTTTGGTATAAACTATTTTAGTCAAAGCAAACTTGATTTTAATTGGAGCATTTCAAAGCCCTGCTGTGATGATTCCTCAAGCAAACTAGAAACTAGTGTTGCATTGCATGCAGAACAGCAGTGACTTAACCCCACAAATAAACACTGCTGAGCATGAAATCACAAGTATTTCGACATCTGCGCAAAGAGTATTCCTGAATTAAGAAAAAGTAATGTAGGACAAATTACACTAATTTATCTGACGGGTTTTCTGTATTGAGCTCTATTCAAATGTTGATCACTAAACCTATATCTGAGTAAAAACTGATCTGTGGGCAGAAATCCCACAAATCCTGATTAGCGGCCGTCCTCAGCTGCCGACTACAGTGGGCAATTCCACACGTATGACTGTTGCAGTATTTGTGAAGCTAAGGGTGTGAGAGTGGCCATATTTCTGTGGGGCTGCAGGTGACACTGCAAAAGTAAGTGCGCCAATACACACAATCGTTTTAGGGCCTTCAGAAGGGTTTTGGGTAGTATTTCACATTCCTGAAGTTACTGCCGCAAAGAGCAGAAGAAATGTGTCGTTCCAGAGGGCAAAGAAAATGGTCTTTCTCCACTGTGAAAAATTCTTTGATGATGGCAAAAAAAATGTACAGAAAATCAATTTTACTGGACAATGCAAACTAGGCGCACTTTTCGATTATTGTACATTTCCTTAGGTACTCCTACAGAATTTTGTGAAATTATCAAAAATATGTTAATCTACGCAAATAATTAGTCTCTGATGGATACATTGGTGCATTGCTTTTTGAGTTAGGACCAGATTGATTCGGTGTATTTTCCTTGAATAGGTGCTTAATTTGTAAAATAACAAGTGCCGAGCCCGAAAGTTTTTCTCAGAAGCTCCCGCCCAGCAATGCCTAACTTGAGAGTTACCAGACGCCACGGCTGTCTTGCCTTCACCCCACCTCAAGTATCTTTCATCAGCCGCCATGCACTCCCTGACAATTTATCTCACTCTTGCAGGATTTTTTTCATTCCTGAATTCTCCTTTTGTCCATGTTTTTCTATCACTTTCTTCCTCCTTCTGTCCCTCTTTTCTGCATCTCTCTCTTTTGTTCTTGGTTAAAGACTGATGATGAAAAAATAAGTGCAGGTTACCAAAAATGAGTGCTAGAAGATCCCTCCTGCAAACACCCACTCAAAGTAAGCTGTGAATGTGATACTGGAATTGGAAAAGGTGAAAACTCGCAGTTATACAATTGTAAAACGTATTCGGTTTAAACTTTTCACAAGTGTTCTCTTGCTTAAATACCTCTCATCATAAATGTTTCTTTCTCTGACAAAGTTACATTAACCAGCTGTACCCGGCCCGGTTCAAAGAAGCCATAGAGCAAAATAATAAATGTTCCCCAATACATTTATAATTGTGTTTTGTGTATATGTCTAACATTTTGGAATACAGAAATAAGTCCAGGAGTGCTCTGAATAGCTATGTAAATTGGAGACATCCATGAGTAGTCAAATACACAACAATTTGCACAGGTGTGCATTTCTGCATGAGGAAATGTGACGCAACAGGATTTTCCCACTTGTACTGTTTTTGGTTCTCCATATGATTTTTTTTTTTTAATATATATATAGGAACCCTTTCTCTGAATCACCATTGGGTACACTTCCCTTCCCCACCCTGAATTGTCATTTACTTCTGTCTGTTATAGACTAACTTTGCAATTTTCTTAGGGTGGGAAACTACCTGAAAAAAGTTGATGAATAACCACAAACATCATAGGTAACCTGCAGTATTTCAATCCTTACCAGACCACAACAGGGAGAATTAAAATGCACAAAAAAGTTCCCAACAGCTAAACACCATGTTAGAAATTGGATTTCTGGTTGGCAGAGGTATACACCTTAGCCAGGCAGGAATCACAATCCCAGCGAGGGTAAGCTAGACACACACTAAGAGACAGCATGTGCTCACCCTCTGGTAGCTTGGTACAGAGTAGCAGGCTTATCTAAAGAGGCAATATGTAAAGTATTTCTGCAACACATACACACAGTAGTACAATGAAACAACCACAAAAAGACTCCACACAGGTTTAGAAAAATTGATTATTATATTCTGAACAAAACAAGACCAAAACGACAAACATCCAATCAGTACAAGTTGAGATATGAATTTAACCCCTTCCGTGCTCATGACGAGCTCAGCTCGTCATGCTGCGCGGTAGCGCTGTGCGCATGACGAGCTGAGCTCGTCACGACTCCACCCGCGATCGGAATGTCCCGCATACGAGCGGAATTCCGATCGCGGTCAAGGGGTTAAAAGAATATGTGTAAAAATAGCACTTAGAAGCAAATAGTGCGTTGATGGGTTATCTGGTCGCGCTGGACCGGGGCAAAGTCGAAGTTCGGACTGACCACAATGGAGCACATGCCGGCTACAGGAACTACGCAGACCCTGGTAAACAAAGTTCTTTTCCTGGTCACAACAGCGAGATGTGTCATGAGATGCGTCAATGCTGGTCCTGCACATCGAGGATGCGTCGATCTTCTCCACGTGCTGATGGCGATGCGTCGGTTTCACAGATGAGACGCTGGGCCGCAATGCATTGGTTCTGTAGAGCAATGCACCGGCTTTCTCTATGTAGTTGAGGGATGTGTCGATCTCTCCGAGCTACCGTGGTGGCGAGGGAAAATTCAGATGTGTCGGACTCTCCAGGCACTGCATTGGTTCCTGTAGAGATGCGCCGATTCTACTCCCACAACTGGGTAGATGCGCTGGTTCTGCTACACACACACAGGAGATGCAGTGATGTCTGTGTTGCAAGTATCCAGTGGTGGCTCGCACAGGTAACGCTGTGGGGCTGTGAGACGGGGCAGGGGCGGGGCTGGGTGGGGGTAGTGGAGTGTGACATACGACGGTAATGTCGAGAGTAAATAAATAAATAAACAAAAGCACTTACTTTGCGCTCGCAGCATTGCCGAGTTGGCGATGCTGCGAGCGCAAAGTAAGTGCTTTTACTTATTTATTTATTTACTCTCGATGTTCCCATCGTATGTCACACTCCACTACCCCCCCGCCCCGCCTCACCGCCCCACAGCGTTACCTGTGTGAGCCCCCACTGCAAGTATCTTGGTCCACTTCCTGTGGACCAGGCGCAAAAGCAGGAGTAGAGACTTTGATATCCCTGAGTCTCAAGCAACAGGAGGCAAGCCAACAAGCCCTTCGAGCATACTTTGAGAAAAGGCAGAGTCAAGCTCTCCTTCAGCAAAGTCAGAGAGTAGCAGGCTGCAGGGCAACAAAAGCAAAATGCAGGCCTTCCAGGTCAGCAGTCTAAAGATGAGTCCTTTAAGCAGCACAGCAGACCTTCTGACAGAGATTCAGTTGAAGATCCAGAAGTGTCTGATTTGAAGGGGTCAGTGACCCAGCACTTATAGCCAAAAGTGATTTTGAAGTGGGGCTGACTTCAAAGTGTGTCTTTGAACTGAACAAGTATCCCTTTCAACCCAGTCCTGTCTGCCAGGCTATCTGTGGGGAGTAATCAGTCCTTTGTGCGGGATCAGGCCACCACCTATTGAAGTGTAAGTATCTGCCCCTTCTTCCCTTCCTTCCCAGGGAGGGCTAGAAAAATGCAGATGTATGCAGGTGAACCTAATCTTCCTGTGTTAGTGGCTGTCTAGAGGGAATGCACAAAGTGTAGCTGTCACCCACCCCAGACATGTATTGGGAGACATGCTTTGTAGGCACACAGAGCAGTAAGAGCAGAAAAATGCCCACTTTCTAAAAGTGATACCTAAGGGGATGATGGACGGAGCGTTAGAGCAAATCAAACACTCACCCCCAGTCAAATGATCTGGGTTTAATCCATCATCATTCTTTAGCTCACTCCACCACCCCAGTTCAGACATGGCCATATGCAAATCACTCTGACCATGTGCCTCATGGGAAAAGTCCAGCCCGAACTGCCAAGCCATGTCTTCCCTGGACCGGAAACAAGCATTCTGGGACCGGTTTCGGGTTCAAAACCCTCATCAGCCAGGCTATCTTGAATCCAGTGGCAAAGTGAGCAAGGGACCCACGTCTGGGCATACCCTGCCAACTTAGGGCAAACAAAGCGATACCAAAGGGGATGATGGACGGAGCGTTAGAGCAAATCAAACACTCACCCCCAGTCAAATGATCTGGGTTTAATCCATCATCATTCTTTAGCTCACTCCACCACCCCAGTTCAGACATGGCCATATGCAAATCAGTCTCACTCTGTGCCTCATGGGAACAGTCCAGCCCAAACTGCCAAGCCATGTCTTCCTGGACCGGAAACAAGCATCCTGGGACCGGTTCGGGTTCAAAACCCTCATCAGCCAGGCTATCTTGAATCCAGTGGCAAAGTGAGCAAGGGACCCACGTCTGGGCATACCCTGCCAACTTAGGGCTGAACAAAGCGATACCAAAGGGATGATGGACGGAGCGTTAGAGCAAATCAAACACTCACCCCCAGTCAAATGATCTGGGTTTAATCCATCATCATTCTTTAGCTCACTCCACCACCCCAGTTCAGACATGGCCATATGCAAATCAGTCTGACCCTGTGCCTCATGGGAACAGTCCAGCCCGAACTGCCAAGCCATGTCTTCCCTGGACTGGAAACAAGCATCCTGGGACCGGTTTCGGGTTCAAAACCCTCATCAGCCAGGCTATCTTGAATCCAGTGGCAAAGTAAGCAAGGGACCCACGTCTGGGCATACCCTGCCAACTTAGGGCGAACAAAGCGATATGGCCATGTCTGAACTAGGGTGGTGGAGTGTGCTAAAGAATGATGATGGATTAAACCCAGATCATTTGACTGGGGGTGAGTGTTTGATTTGCTCTAACGCTCCGTCCATCATCCCCTTTGGTATCGCTTTGTTCGCCCTAAGTTGGCAGGGTATGCCCAGACGTGGGTCCCTTGCTCACTTTGCCACTGGATTCAAGATAGCCTGGCTGATGAGGGTTTTGAACCCGAAACCGGTCCCAGGATGCTTGTTTCCGGTCCAGGGAAGACGTGGCTTGGCAGTTCGGGCTGGACTGTTCCCATGAGGCACAGGGTCAGACTGATTTGCATATGGCCATGTCTTAACTGGGGTGGTGGAGTGAGCTAAAGAATGATGATGGATTAAACCCAGATCATTTGACTGGGGGTGAGTGTTTGATTTGCTCTAACGCTCCGTCTATCATCCCCTTTGGTATCGCTTTGTTCGCCCTAAGTTGGCAGGGTATGCCCAGACGTGGGTCCCTTGCTCACTTTGCCACTGGATTCAAGATAGCCTGGCTGATGAGGGTTTTGAACCCGAAACCGGTCCCAGGATGCTTGTTTCCAGTCCAGGGAAGACGTGGCTTGGCAGTTCGGGCTGGACTGTTCCCATGAGGCACAGGGTCAGACTGATTTGCATATGGCCATGTCTGAACTGGGGTGGTGGAGTGAGCTAAAGAATGATGATGGATTAAACCCAGATCATTTGACTGGGGGTGAGTGTTTGATTTGCTCTAACGCTCCGTCCATCATCCCCTTTGGTATCGCTTTGTTCGCCCTAAGTTGGCAGGGTATGCCCAGACGTGGGTCCCTTGCTCACTTTGCCACTGGATTCAAGATAGCCTGGCTGATGAGGGTTTTGAACCCGAAACCGGTCCCAGGATGCTTGTTTCCGGTCCAGGGAAGACGTGGCTTGGCAGTTCGGGCTGGACTGTTCCCATGAGGCACAGGGTCAGACTGATTTGCATATGGCCATGTCTGAACTGGGGTGGTGGAGTGAGCTAAAGAATGATGATGGATTAAACCCAGATCATTTGACTGGGGGTGAGTGTTTGATTTGCTCTAACGCTCCGTCCATCATCCCCTTTGGTATCGCTTTGTTCGCCCTAAGTTGGCAGGGTATGCCCAGACGTGGGTCCCTTGCTCACTTTGCCACTGGATTCAAGATAGCCTGGCTGATGAGGGTTTTGAACCCGAAACCGGTCCCAGGATGCTTGTTTCCGGTCCAGGGAAGACGTGGCTTGGCAGTTCGGGCTGGACTGTTCCCATGAGGCACAGGGTCAGGCTGATTTGCATATGGCCATGTCTGAACTGGGGTGGTGGAGTGAGCTAAAGAATGATGATGGATTAAACCCAGATCATTTGACTGGGGGTGAGTGTTTGATTTGCTCTAATGCTCCGTCCATCATCCCCTTTGGTATCGCTTGTTCACCCTAAGTTGGCAGGGTATGCCCAGACGTGGATCTCTTGCTCACTTTGCCACTGGCTTCAAGATAGCCTGGCTGATGAGGGTTTTGAACCCGAAACCGGTCCCAGGATGCTTGTTTCCGGTCCAGGGAGGACGTGACTTGGCAGTTCGGGCTGGACTGTTCCCATAAAGCACAGGGTCAGACTGATTTGCATATGGCCATGTCTGAACTGGGGTGGTGGAGTGAGCTAAAGAATGATGATGGATTAAACCCAGATCATTTGACTGGGGGTGAGTGTTTGATTTGCTCTAACGCTCCGTCCATCATCCCCTTTGGTATCGCTTTGTTCGCCCTAAGTTGGCAGGGTATGCCCAGATGTGGGTCCCTTGCTCACTTTGCCACTGGATTCCAGATAGCCTGGCTGATGAGGGTTTTGAACCCGAAACCGGTCCCAGGATGCTTGTTTCCGGTCCAGGGAAGACGTGGCTTGGCAGTTCGGGCTGGACTGTTCCCATGAGGCACAGGGTCAGACTGATTTGCATATGGCCATGTCTGAACTGGGGTGGTGGAGTGAGCTAAAGAATGATGATGGATTAAACCCAGATCATTTGACTGGGGGTGAGTGTTTGATTTGCTCTAACACTCCGTCCATCATCCCCTTTGTTATCGCTTTGTTCGCCCTAAGTTGGCAGAGTATGCCCAGACGTGGGTCCCTTGCTCACTTTGCCACTGGATTCAAGATAGCCTGGCTGATGAGGGTTTTGAACCCGAAACCGGTCCCAGGATGCTTGTTTCCGGTCCAGGGAAGACGTGGCTTGGCAGTTCGGGCTGGACTGTTCCCATCAGGCACAGGGTCAGACTGATTTGCATATGGCCATGTCTGAACTGGGGTGGTGGAGTGAGCTAAAGAATGATGATGGATTAACCCAGATCATTTGACTGGGGGTGAGTGTTTGATTTGCTCTAACGCTCCGTCCATCATCCCCTTTGGTATCGCTTTGTTCGCCCTAAGTTGGCAGGGTATGCCCAGACATGGGTCCCTTTTTCACTTTGCCACTGGATTCAAGATAGCCTGGCTGATGAGGGTTTTGAACCCGAAACCGGTCCCAGGATGCTTGTTTCCGGTCCAGGGAAGACGTGGCTTGGCAGTTCGGGCTGGACTGTTCCCATGAGGCACAGGGTCAGACTGATTTGCATATGGCCATGTCTGAACTGGGGTGGTGGAGTGAGCTAAAGAATGATGATGGATTAAACCCAGATCATTTGACTGGGGGTGAGTGTTTGATTTGCTCTAACGCTCCGTCCATCATCCCCTTTGGTATCGCTTTGTTCGCCTCTAAGTTGGCAGGGTATGCCCAGACGTGGGTCCCTTGCTCACTTTGCCACTGGATTCAACATAGCCTGGCTGATGAGGGTTTTGAACCCGAAACCGGTCCCAGGATGCTTGTTTCCGGTCCAGGGAAGACGTGGCTTGGCAGTTCGGGCTGGACTGTTCCCATGAGGCACAGGGTCAGGCTGATTTGCATATGGCCATGTCTGAACTGGGGTGGTGGAGTGAGCTAAAGAATGATGATGGATTAAACCCAGATCATTTGACTGGGGGTGAGTGTTTGATTTGCTCTAACGCTCCGTCCATCATCCCCTTTGGTATCGCTTTGTTCGCCCTAAGTTGGCAGGGTATGCCCAGACGTGGGTCCCTTGCTCACTTTGCCACTGGATTCAAGATAGCCTGGCTGATGAGGGTTTTGAACCCGAAACCGGTCCCAGGATGCTTGTTTCCGGTCCAGGGAAGACGTGGCTTGGCAGTTCGGGCTGGACTGTTCCCATGAGGCACAGGGTCAGGCTGATTTGCATATGGCCATGTCTGAACTGGGGTGGTGGAGTGAGCTAAAGAATGATGATGGATTAAACCCAGATCATTTGACTGGGGGTGAGTGTTTGATTTGCTCTAACGCTCCGTCCATCATCCCCTTTGGTATCGCTTTGTTCACCCTAAGTTGGCAGGGTATGCCCAGACGTGGGTCTCTTGCTCACTTTGCCACTGGCTTCAAGATAGCCTGGCTGATGAGGGTTTTGAACCCGAAACCGGTCCCAGGATGCTTGTTTCCGGTCCAGGGAGGACGTGACTTGGCAGTTCGGGCTGGACTGTTCCCATGAAGCACAGGGTCAGACTGATTTGCATATGGCCATGTCTGAACTGGGGTGGTGGAGTGAGCTAAAGAATGATGATGGATTAAACCCAGATCATTTGACTGGGGGTGAGTGTTTGATTTGCTCTAACGCTCCGTCCATCATCCCCTTTGGTATCGCTTTGTTCGCCCTAAGTTGGCAGGGTATGCCCAGATGTGGGTCCCTTGCTCACTTTGCCACTGGATTCCAGATAGCCTGGCTGATGAGGGTTTTGAACCCGAAACCGGTCCCAGGATGCTTGTTTCCGGTCCAGGGAAGACGTGGCTTGGCAGTTCGGGCTGGACTGTTCCCATGAGGCACAGGGTCAGACTGATTTGCATATGGCCATGTCTGAACTGGGGTGGTGGAGTGAGCTAAAGAATGATGATGGATTAAACCCAGATCATTTGACTGGGGGTGAGTGTTTGATTTGCTCTAACACTCCGTCCATCATCCCCTTTGTTATCGCTTTGTTCGCCCTAAGTTGGCAGGGTATGCCCAGACGTGGGTCCCTTGCTCACTTTGCCACTGGATTCAAGATAGCCTGGCTGATGAGGGTTTTGAACCCGAAACCGGTCCCAGGATGCTTGTTTCCGGTCCAGGGAAGACGTGGCTTGGCAGTTCGGGCTGGACTGTTCCCATCAGGCACAGGGTCAGACTGATTTGCATATGGCCATGTCTGAACTGGGGTGGTGGAGTGAGCTAAAGAATGATGATGGATTAACCCAGATCATTTGACTGGGGGTGAGTGTTTGATTTGCTCTAACGCTCCGTCCATCATCCCCTTTGGTATCGCTTTGTTCGCCCTAAGTTGGCAGGGTATGCCCAGACGTGGGTCCCTTTTCACTTTGCCACTGGATTCAAGATAGCCTGGCTGATGAGGGTTTTGAACCCGAAACCGGTCCCAGGATGCTTGTTTCCGGTCCAGGGAAGACGTGGCTTGGCAGTTCGGGCTGGACTGTTCCCATGAGGCACAGGGTCAGACTGATTTGCATATGGCCATGTCTGAACTGGGGTGGTGGAGTGAGCTAAAGAATGATGATGGATTAAACCCAGATCATTTGACTGGGGGTGAGTGTTTGATTTGCTCTAACGCTCCGTCCATCATCCCCTTTGGTCTCGCTTTGTTCGCCCTAAGTTGGCAGGGTATGCCCAGACGTGGGTCCCTTGCTCACTTTTCCACTGGATTCAAGATAGCCTGGCTGATGAGGGTTTTGAACCCGAAACCGGTCCCAGGATGCTTGTTTCCGGTCCAGGGAAGACGTGGCTTGGCAGTTCGGGCTGGACTGTTCCCATGAGGCACAGGGTCAGACTGATTTGCATATGGCCATGTCTGAACTGGGGTGGTGGAGTGAGCTAAAGAATGATGATGGATTAAACCCAGATTATTTGACTGTGGGTGAGTGTTTGATTTGCTCTAACGCTCCGTCCATCATCCCCTTTGGTATCGTCACTTTCTAAAAGTGGCATTTCTAAAATAGTAATGTTAAATCCAACTTTACCATTAAAGAGGGTTTATAATTACCATTCCAAAGATATAAAACATTAAATAGCTACTCCTCTCTAATGAGGAATTATAGCTTAAAAGTGTATTAAGGAATTCCCAATATTTACCTATGAGAGGAGTAGTCCTCACAGTAATGAAAAGTGAATTTGTATGTTTGTCACTACTAGGACATGTAAAACATAAAGGTACATATCCTATCTTTTACTTACATAGCACCCTGCCCTTACGGCTACCTAGGGCCTACCTTAGGGATGACGTATATGTAATAAAAGGGGAGTTTAGGGATTGGCAAGTTGTTTTAAATGCCAAGTCGACGTGGCAGTAAACTGCACACACAGGCCCTGCAATTGCAGGCCTGAGACAGGTTTGAAGGGCTACTTATGTGGGTGGAACAATCAGTGCTGCAGCCCCTCTAGGAGCATTTAGTTAACAGCCCTGGGTATATGGTATACCACTGTACAAGGTACTTACGAACAAACTAAATATGTCAACTGGATCTACACCAATGTTACCATGTTTAGGGGAGAAGCACATGCACGTTAGCACTGGTTAGCAAAGGTAAAGTGCTCAGAGCCATGAAGCCAACAAAAAGAATCAGCAAAAAGAGGAGGTAAGCAGGCAAAAAGTCTTGTGGAAGACCACCATAAGGCTGACAGGGCTAACAAACCATCTCCTTGTCAGGATATGAGCCGGGTGGCGCCTGCCTGGACTTCGGAACCATGGGACTGCAACTCCCAGAAGTCAGAGCGGGAGGAAGAGGAGGACTGCGTATTAATTCACCCGCGCACACCGGCCAGTGTGCGTAATCCTTCTTCAGTGCCAGACGCCTGCACAGCGGCTTCCTCGCAGGATTTTCTTTTTCTCGGCCCCTTGCTGTTTGTTTCGTTCTCCTGAATAGGAGAACCAGTGATTCTTGATTGGGCGGTGATCCGCTATTTACCCCGCCCTTGCTCCACGGATTCTTTTGGAACTTCAGAGCTGCTCAGCGAGAGCGCTGTGCTTTCCTGGCCTTCCGCCTCGCAGCCTCCTCGAACGGTCTCCCAGTTGGTTTCCCCCTCCTTACAGTACTACCTTCCAAGGAGAAATTGGGAAGGCGGTTAATCCAGTTTTTCGTCAGGCACCGAGCGGTGATAATAGGTATTATCACCCCAGGTGCTCTTCTCTGAACTGCCATTTCCTTTTCTGAACTCTTCGGGACTTTATTGCCTTCAGGTAGGAGTAAGGATTTGATTACTTTGCCAAAGGATCGTGCTGTTTATTATTTACTACAGTAGTTAGTGACCTATAGGATTATGGAGATACACTCCTTGACAGGCTACAATGTGGGTTGATATTCTCTGAGGATTTACTCTGAACTTTACCCTTGGATATCCAGCGGATATATGACTTGCTTCTTCCATGACTTTTGGATTATTTTACGAGACAATGAAGTAATTGCTCTGTGTTTCTTTATATGGCTTTCTTGGATTGGCTCCTATTTTTTGGTTTCCTGGTACTTTTTCCTATGGTATGTTTGATTGTGTTTTCTTAAGGGGAAGCGGAAAGAAGGGGTGATAGGAAGAAAGAACGTTTGTAATATGTCTTTTTCTATCCTAGGAGTATGCCAAGAGGAGTGAGAGCACCCATTACTGTCATAGGTTGTGTGAAAATATACAACTGTTTGATTCAGGTATGGCACAGTCGTAGCGAGACTATATGAGTGTAGGGTTTATTGAATTGTGTTTCATGGTCTCTTTTCTCTCTTACAGGACTCCCATTCCCAGCTGCTCCTTCCCTATTCCCTTTCCCTCGCTTGATCGCCCTAATACTCTGTATGTATTATCTGAGTTGGGGATGTCAAGAGGTTGATCTCTTACTGCATCGCCCAGATTCTGAGGAGGGCTTCTTGGGGTACCAGAAACCCTGACAGAATTACGCACCCAAGTATATATACTACTCCCGATCCGGGTGATCCACTGAGATGACTTCATTAGAAGACGTGCTTCACGCACTTGTATTGGTACAACAGGAATTGGTTACATCCAGATCAGAAAGGCTGGCCCTAAGGGAAAAAGTTGAGAAGCTGACCCGAAACCCGTTTGATGCATCAGCCTCAACATCACAAATTCAAGTGAATGTGCCTCCGCCCATACCCTTAGCTAACTCCGAGTGTTATACTGGTGATCCCCTCAAAATACAAATCTTTTTGACTCAGGTCCTGTTGCATTTTTCATGCAAACCTGCTTCCTTTCCTACTAACCACTCTAGGGTAGCGTTCGCTATCTCTTATATGGTTGGGGATGCCGCCAACTGGGCAGTGCCTATAGTAAAAAAATAATGATCCTGTCCTTTTGGATTGGACTGCTTTCCAAAGAGAATTTGAAAGGGTGTTTGATCGTCGAGCCACTACTTTTAGTGCAGATAAGGAACCGTTACCCTCTTCCACTCATCTCTGTTTTGCTGGATCAGGTCAAAGAGGCCTCAGTGATAACCAAGCTGGACCTACGAGGGGCCTATCATTTAGTAAGAATGTGGGAAGGGGATGAGTGGAAGACGGCATTCAAGATTAGGTATGGCCTCTTCGAATATATGGTGATGCCTTTTGGGCTTTGCAGTGCCCCTGCGGCCTTTCAGTTTTTTTAAATGACGTCCTCAAAGAATATGTGGACAAATTTGTGGTAGTCTATGTAGACGATATTCTGATTTACTCCCTCACTTTGGAGTTGCATAAAACACACGTCCTTCTGATACTAAAGAAATTAAGAGAACATCAGCTCTTCTGCAAGTTGAGCAAATGTGAGTTTCAGGTTGAGGAAGTGGAGTTGTTAGGTGTGATTTTGAGTCCGTCAGGTTTGAGCATGGCTGAGAGAAAGAAACAGGCAGTGCGTGAATGGCCAATCCCTAAGAATGCTGCATGATGTGCAATGCTTTCTAGGTTTTGCCAACTATTATAGTAGGTTTATTGCACATTTTTCACAAGTCGTGGCTCCCATCACTAGGCTATTGAGAGAGGGTGCTCCTTTTTTTTGGTCCTCGGAAGCTATGGAAGCTTTCGCACTCTTAAAAAACGCCTTTATTTCTGCACCGGTGTTGCAGCAGCCCCAACCCGATATCCCATTTGTGGTTGAAGCAGATGCTTCGGATGTAGCGATTGGAGCTGTTCTTTCGCAACGAGTCAGACTGACTGGTCAATTACATCCAGTGGCTTACTTATCCAAGAAACTGAACCCTGCTGAATCCAACTACACTATTGCTGAAAAGGAACTGCTTGCTATAAAGAAAGCCTTCCAGGAATGGAGGCAGTATCTATGGGGGGCACAACATCCTGTCACAGTATACACGGACCATAGAAATCTGCAATACATGAAGACCGTCAGGCAATTGTCTCAGAGGCAGATGAGATGGATGCTTTGTTTTGCGGAGTACGAGTTTGTGGTCACTTTTCGACCTGGGTCCGACAACAGAAAGGCAGACGCCCTGTCCAGAAAAGACACAGGAGAAGGAACTAAAAAAGGGGTTCTGGATGCCATCATTAACCCTACCAAAGTGGTGTGCGTGGTTATGGTAGAGGACTACCTGGAGGAGGTAAAAAAGCATAAGTCCTCAGCCTTCTGGAGGAGATGGGGAAGGCGATAGTCATCGGAAACTTAGGCAAGGCCTCCCCTTTTACAATAACAAACTCTACCTACCCACTCATGAACTCCGGTTGAAAGCCTTTAACTGGTGTCACGAATCGGTTCTAGCTGGGCATCAAGGGTGTCTAAAGACCAAACACTTAGTCCAACGTCATTTCTGGTGGAAGTCATTGGGTGAGGACGTAAGGGGTTGGATATCGTGATGTGAGACATGCGCCAGGGCCAAAGGCGACCATGCAAAACAAACAGGAACGTTGAGAACAATGCCCACTCCGGCCCTACAATGGCAAAATATTAGCATGGACTTCGTCACAGGGTTGCCAAAAGATCAAGGGCATACTGCTATTTTGGTCGTGTTGGACAGTCTCACCAAGATGGGGCATTTCATCCCGTGTAACAATTTGCCTACAGCAGGGCAAACAGCTCAGTTATTATTGACTCATGACATTCGGTTACATGGGATTCCGAAAGTCATTGTGTCCGACAGGGGCCCGCAATTCATTGCAAGATTCTGGAAGATGTGGTGCAAGGCGCTACAGATTGACTCAACACTTTCCACTAGCTTCCACCCGCAAACGGATGGACAAACCGAGAGGTTAAACCAAACCTTCAAACAATACCTATGTTGCTATGCTAAGGAGGCCCATGATTCCTGGGTTGCATTGTTGGGGTTGGCTGAGTTAGCCTACAATAATGTCTTGCATTGTTCTACTGGAGAGACCCCGTTCTTTGCCAATTATGGGTTTCATGCTAGAGTGCTACCGATTTCTATTCCTGGTGAGGTGGCAGATCAACCTACAGTGCTGAACCATGTTAGACACTTGCACGCGGTGCACAAACGGATCGGCATCCATTTGTCCAAGGCTAAACTGACCTATAAGAAGTGGGCTAACCGACACCGTAAGGATGGTCCCCTTTATCAACTTGGAGACCGGGTTTGGTTGTCTACACGGAATATCCGCTTCAGGGTGAGAAGCATATTCCATCCCAAATACATTGGTCCATACGCAGTCCTGAGGAGAATCAAACCAGTGGC
The DNA here is from genome assembly GCA_963921515.1 of Calotriton arnoldi. NCBI lineage: Eukaryota > Metazoa > Chordata > Amphibia > Caudata > Salamandridae > Calotriton > Calotriton arnoldi. The sequence goes on from CAWUFW010000576.1 coordinate 1,208,205, forward strand.
CTACCGTCTGAAACTGCCGGCCCATCTCCGTATCCATCCGGTTTATTGAAGCCGGCACGTGGGGCTAAATGTCGGTCAACCCCTCCGGTGGTGCGTGATGGGCATCTGGAATATGAGGTCGGTCGTATCCTGGACTCTAAATACAGGCAGGGCAAGCTGTGGTATCTGGTGTCCTGGAAGGGCTACTCCTCCGAAGATGACTCCTGGGAACCATGCATCAATGTGCACACGCTGTCCGCGGTGTGCTCGTTCTATTTGAGGTGTCCCGAGAAGCCTGGCTCTAGGATGCGCCTGGGAGGGGGGCATACTGTCATGATATGAGCCAGGTAGCGCCTGCCTGGACTTCGGAACCATGGGACTGCAACTCCCAGAAGTCAGAGCGGGAGGAAGAGGAGGAGTGCGTATTAATTCACCCACGCACACCGGCAGTGTGCGTAATTCTTCTTCAGTGCCAGACGCCTGCACGGCAGCTTCCCCGCAGGATTTTCCTTTTCTCGGCCCATTGCTGTTTGTTCCATTCTCCTGGATAGTAGAACCAGTGATTCTTGATCGGGCGGTGATCCGCTATTTACCCCGCCCTTGCTCCACGGATTCTTTTGAAACTTCGGAGCTGCTCAGTGAGAGTGCCGTGATTTCCTGGGCTTCCGCCTTGCAGCCTCCTTGAATGGTCTCCCAATTGGTTTCCCCCTCCTTACAGTACTGCCTACCAAGAAGAAATCGGGAAGGCGGTTAATCCAGTTTTTCGTCATGCACCGAGCAGTGATAAGAGGTATTATCACCCCAGGTGCTCTTCTCTGAACTGCCGTTTCCTTTTCTGAACTCTTTGGGACTTTAATGCCTTCAGGTAGGAGTAAGGATTTGATTACTTTGCCAAAGGATCGTGCTGTTTATTATTTGCTACAGTAGTTAGTGGCCTATTGGATTATGGAGATACACTACTTGACAGGCTACAATTTGGGTTGATATTCTCTGAGGATTTACTCTGAATTATTACCCTTGGATATCCAGCGGATATATGACTTGCTTCTTCCTTGACATTTGGATTATTTTGTGAGACAATGAAGTAATTGCTCTGTGTTTCTTTATATGACTTTCTTTCCTATGGTATGTTTGATTGTGTTTTCTTAAGGGGAAGCGGAAAGAAGGGGTGATAGGAAGAAAGAACGTTTGTAATATGTCTTTTTCTATCCTAGGAGTATGCCAAGAGGAGTGAGAGCACCCATTACTGTCATAGGTTGTGTGAAAATATACAACTGTATGGTTCAGGTATGGCTCAGTCATAGCGAGACTATATGAGTGTAGGGTTTATTGAATTGTGTTTCATGGTCTCTTTTCTCTCTTACAGGACACCCATTCCCAGCTGCTTCTTCCCTATTCCCTTTCCCTCGCTTGATCGCCCTAATACTCTGTATGTATTATCTGAGTTGGGGATGTCAAGAGGTGGATCTCTTACTGCATCGCCCGGATTCTGAGGAGTGCTTCTTGGGGTACCAGAAACCCTGACACTCCTACTCGATTCAGAAATATCATAAAGCAGTGCACCTCATAATTATATAATGCCACCACCATAATTTCTCTCAACATTGAAATCAACACATAAAACTCGGACTCGCCGTAGAACTATCCCACTTCACAGAGTTACAAACTTGAGAGATCCTTCCATGATAAAATTTAAAGTATCAGACTATGGATTAGCCATTACACTATGAAAAATGTTAATTTAAAAAAACGTGGATTGATTTAACTTTGCCCATGAAAGGCAACCTTAAAAATCCGTCTCCTCCAAAAATAATTTTGCCTATCTCAGCCTCATAGAACAATCCTCAGCAAGAGGCAACAATCGTCATCCTGAAGAATATTGCTATTCCTTTAATTACGTTGAATTGGAGCACAGAGGCACAGCGCATGGCCAGCAGTGTGACCATCTCACTCCATGTCATCACAGATAAGGCAACATTTCACATTCATATGATTGCTATCAGGTGCGTCAGTTGTATTAGTACAATGGAAGCAAACCATGGCTGCAAAGCCAGACTGTATTAGGCTGACACACAAAAGCCCAGGTCTGGAACACGAGTGTGTGATGACATGGAGTGAGGTGGTCACCCTAATGCCCTCTGATCACTTACACCAGGAATCACATGTGCAATCAACAAGCCAGTTCAGTGTAACACAAAAATAAACAGATTAGTCAAGAAGGTGTGAGCATATGTTATATTTTTCATTTTGTATGTTTTTTATGTATTAATGCAACAGGTGATTGCAATCTCACTTAGGACATTCTTTGTAGAACGCATCTGACATAATTTATACCAAATTGTGGAAAAAAACAGTTAATAATCCAGGATTTCATTCTACCCAATATGGTGCCGATTGATTTGAAAGGGGTTAGAGTTATAAAGAGTGGTTCAAAATCAGTGTATTTTCCAATTAACATGGAAATCAGGTTAGACAAGTTTAGATGTAGATTTTGTTTTTAAAGGCTGAATTAAAGTGCACCAAATTTGCCAAGTGTGATACTTTGGTGTACTTTAATTCAAGCAAAAATAAAGTGGCCATCAACCATGTGCCAGCTATATTAATTTCCATTAATGTATGCAAATGTGATTAACTGAATTATCCTATGTTCAGAAAAATCTCAGAATATGATTATTTCTAATCCCTGCGAAACCTTGTCAGATTGTTCTCCTCTGCCTCATCCACCCGTCAGTGCCTGCTAAATTAATGGTCTTCACTTTGATGAGTCTGAGAAATTCTGTAGTTGGTTTGTAAGGGCCTAAATAATATAGTACTACTTTGCTGAGAATGGTCAAAATGATATTTTAGCTTTCATGAAAGAACACAAAGGATTTTTGCAAATGTTATGCTGAATATGCTTTTACCTTTACCTTTCTTCTTTCCTACCTCCCATGAACTTATCTTCCATATGGTCTGTATCCTCTCTGTCACCTGAAATGCCCCTGTCTTTCTATCTCTGCTTCTCTCTCTTATGCCCATCACCTGCACAACCTGTTACACCTCAGTCATGTGTACAATGTTGTGAGTGATTGCGTAAATCTGAACGTGAAATTAAGATAAACAAGTGATTGTGCAAATCTGATCATGCAGTAAGGATTACAGAGTGATAAATCAAATCTTAAAATACATTAAGGATTATTGAGTCATGGACCAAATATGGGCATACATAAGGTACTACAGTGCGTGGGGCAAATTTGAACATCCATAAAGGGTTAATGAGTGATAGTGCAATTCAAGATCTTTGAGTGGTGCTGCAAATATCAGCATTCACTGATTATTAATGAATGATAGTGCAAATCTGGGTACATACTGAGGCTCAGTGGCTAATGGGGCAGATCTGAACATACACTAGGATTACTAAGTAATGGTGCAAAAATAGCCATGTAGCCAAGATATCTTAGTAATGCTATAAATATGAGGCAGGCATAAAAAATTCTTGGTGCAAATCTTATGAAGCAGTTTAGATGACTGAGTGATGGTGCAAACCTGAACATGCTTATGGATAATTTTACAGAATGATGAGGAAACTTTGACCATACATCATGGTGGAAATTCTTGACATATTTTAGGCATGATGGGCATGGTAATCAGCCCTTGTGTAATGCTTGCACTTGAGTAACTCTGGTAATTCCTTATGTATTGTGAGCATTCTTAGCACAATGTGCCTTGCCCCAATGCAATAGTGCTACTGCCATAGTGTTGGTAATTCTTGCCATTTTGTGACCTTATTTCAACTGCTCTCCTAGGTATTAGTTTTTAGGATTGGTATAGCCTGTCTGCATCCAACCATGAATTGACATATTCAATATTCTCATGCACTCACCCCCATTCACCCAGTCATCCATCCATACACTACTCACCTGTTCAACTGTTGACTCACTATAACATTCACCCACTCGCCCATCTACGCACCACCAATACAAATAAATAAAGACATTTTCAAAATTATAAAGTAGCACAGCCTACTTCATTTGCCAATGCTTGTTTAACTTGTTATTTTTTTTAATCATTATTAGCTGTAGGACTAAACTGCATCTTAGGTCACATTGTTCATAATGTAATTTCATGGCGCCTTCACAAAGTTTTCAAAAACTGCTAATAAAAAGCTCAAATACCTTCATCATAGAACAGTGTGAAGATGTAACTATTCTATTCAGATTGAGTTAAATTGTTCTAAAACTGTCAATGATCAACTCTATAAGATATGATCATTAATTAAAAAAACAAATCTATTCCTGAGTCACTTTAAAAGAACCTTATCTCATTCTATTTTATTATAGTCAATACATTTAATCACAGAAATTACAGTCACAATTTGACGGTCCTCGTTTAAAGTGAATGAATGGGAATGCCTTAAAATAATTCTTCATTTCTGTAAATTTGAACAATGAGGTGTTTATAGTATAGGAAATAGTCTCCCTTTTGTATCTTAAGCAGTTCCCAATGACATCGATTAAAGTCTGCTTACTTTGCAGCGACCCTTATTCAATGTGTAAATACTCACTGATTACACACGGTGAATGTCAACAATATAAAACAAATTGAATCTTTTAATGGCCCTTCATTATTTGACATTCACAGGCGGCCCACGCAAATTCCCCATGTGTTATAAATGTCAGGACACAGAGCAGTCAGCTGACACATGTTTTATTATTATTGGGTGCACTGTACTGTAGCTTTTTAATATAATGATAGAAAGTGAGACAACTGTCATAGATAAAAAACAAAACACTGAGGGTTAAGATGAGTTATACTATACCACCTTCATAAATCAACATAATAGACAAGCGGCATACACTCCATCTGAAAGAACATGAAGGAAGGAAGAAGAAGCTTCAAAAATGTTATTTCAAAGAAATGAGGCAATCACTCTATTGAAATTGCTGCTTCATTTGACTTTTGTGTTTATTTTGAACTTGCCTCATTTACTTGAGGCTACTTATTTAAATGGATGAAATTCTGTTCCAACGTCCTACACTTTTTGCTTTAAAAAGTCACTTACTATTCAAAGATTGCTTCCAGTAACATAATAGCGCTAGAATCAACTGTTATGACTGCTTTCAATGACACTGATGTTACAAATATAACATATTTCATAGCTCTATGTATTGCCCGTAAGGTGGCTTCATTCACAATTCAAAAATAAATAAACATAAAGGGTGGTATACGGCTGCTTTATCGGATCTGTCAAGGGAATGCTCCATCATATGGCAAGACACACTGCACAAGATACATTTGTTTAAGGTAAATAAACTAGGTGTGAAGATACCTATTTTACATGTAAAGTATTGCTACATGTGATTTGTCTTTAAAATACACGGCATGATTTTTTTTTATATAAATAGCTCAATGTTGATGTCATGGCAAGACTTAAAACCCCTAATAGCCATTCCTCCTCCTTTCAAAGTCATTCTAATACTCCCTCTAAGAAACGTCAGAATGGACTCCTCTGGAGAATGCAGCAGAGTACCTTACTTCACATTTGTACATGGGTATAGAAACCCCCATTATGAAATAAATGTGTTAAATGCCTCTGACCTAGCATTCCAGACCTGGTACTGATAGGTATGATTAACTATGTTGCTTTCTTTACAAAATGTAATACGAACCCAATAGACCATGTCTGGATTAACTGCCAGGGCAAACGCCTCTATACAGCAGTTTCCTCTGACAAGGAATTTGAACATGGAAGAACGGTGAACTTTGATAATTCTCTAATAAACTCAGTAGATCTGAGCTATTGGAGTCAAAGTACATTATGCTTCCTGGTAAACAACAATGTTTCAATATGTCCAACAAAGAACATAAAGTGGACAAAAAAGGGGAGAAGTTGCATCTTCAGAAGGGGGCTCGTCATCCCTCGGTTTAGTTTTTGGTAAACAGTTCCTTAAAGTATTTTCAAAATATTCTTCTCCCTCTACAAACACAGATAAGGCTCATACATCATTGAGATGTGTTTTGCATACATGCTTTGCCCAGGCAGTTGGATAGTTTGTGCTGGAAAGCTGACCCAAGTTATGTACTAGAAATCGATTCATTCAGTTTCAACTACAGCATCCCATGGTTTTGACACAACGTAGAAGATATTCAAGATACTCTTTTAACACAGCCCTATTTAGAACTTCATAAAACAATGTTAAGTGCCATCCTTCGATTTCCACAGAAAATAGGGGGGAAGATATTTTCTTATACCCACCCCCCCAGGTTACTCGAATGGTTCGAAACAACAAAATAGAATTCTTCTTTGTTCCCAAACTCAAATCCATAACACCTACATTGTCGATATAGGCTCTGAAACATGACAGTCAGAAAATGTATTTTTTCAAGAACTGTGCAATAGAAATCTTTGCATCAAAATGTACTTAAAAGCAATATTTTTCCAGTAAAAAAGAAAAACAAAAAACTCCTATACATAATTGTCTTTGGGATTGCATTCAATTTGTTCTGTATTTCCACTTAAAACTGTAGGGCTCGATTCACAAAGGTAAAATAAGATGAAAGTCTAACTTTACGACTTTTGGTATTCAGAAAGGGCATTTACTACTCGTAAATGCCCTTTCTGAATACCAACACTCGTAAAGTTCAACTTTTGGTATTCACAAAGGGCATTTACGAGTTTACTTTTGTGAAACGGGCCCGTAGACTTTTTTTTGTTATGTCAGAGATTCATTTCAAATATGAGATTGGTAATTGGTTAGATCTAAAATATCCTTATGTCTATCCAAATTCACTCAATTTAGAGGAACTTCTACAAATTTCACTGAAAGGGGCAGATTTTTCAGTTTAACTAATTTCCATTCACTCATCTGCTCCTTGGTGTTTAATCAAAGTACTAAAACCAATGACGACTTCCTCCGATCCACAGGGAATGATAGCTTAATAACACGCTCTATACGTTTGCAACTAGAATTCCTTATTTGTACAATACAATCTGCAATTTCTTTTCTGCAGAACCTGTGCTTCATTATCAATGCATAGAAATTGGCTATTAAACTATTAAGTCAAAATGATTTTTGGAGGATTTGAAGATAGTGATAGAATCAAAAAGCTAATTAATTAATATAGTTGTACTCCTTTCATTGAAACAATGTCCCTTCACCATCTCACCGAAATAATGAAAAAGTTTTTGATCAATTCAGAGAAAGCTATTATACAACTATCAAAATTCTTTAATAAATAAAATAAAACAGGTGTGCTCCTGTCACTGAAACAATTTGCCTTCACCACCTGGTCATGGGTCATTTTGCTTCCTCAACCCAAGGTATTCCTGGGCCCTTTTGATTTCAGGGCCTTGGATTTTATAGAAATTTGGCATGTAAGAAAACCTCCTAGCCACTAATACAGGATCCATTAATATGCAAAGACCAGAAGTAAAGCTAATTGATAGCTAGAACAGCTAGAGTCATAGAATAGAAAAACTGCCATCAGAATTCTACCATTGGAAGCAAGTTCAAAGGGGTGGGGTGTTTGTTGCAATGACTACACAATTGTCAGTACCTGCTATCTACAGGGGACGGGGCTGTGAATTTGGTTAGAACTTCTAGCAGGTTCATTTGTATTATATACCTTTACAAAAAGCAATGTTCAGTGCTCAGTAATTTTGTGAATGAACAATATTCCTGCAGTAATATGCATACATCATCTTGATGGACAAGATTTAAAGAGCTTCCAAGTTTAGTAAAGAATGTTTGTGAATATTGTGTTTAAAAAAAATGGTAATCAGGGAAAAGTCTATTCCAGGTTTATACTTATACAAGATAAGTTGATTGGCAATCGACAAAGCTTCTGGATTTCAATTAAAGACAACTTCATCCTTCAATATACCCAAAAAAAATAGTACTTGACCTTTGGTCCTCTCTTAAAATATAGTTATACATCTGGCTTCAAGGTACAGCTTCTGCACTTTTTCAGTTAGAGGCCAGATCCTGAGCCGCTAGCCAAATATACCTTTTTTCAGCATTGGTCAGCAGGAGCATCTCTATGCTTTTCTTACTTTGTTATGATTTCATGGTGCCTGTCTCAAACCCATCACTACAGAGTATCAATAGTAACTCCATTTGGCCTTCCCAATTCCTATTTCTAGACATTTTCAAATAAACAATGTCTGGTCTCTTCCATTGGCTCTTTCAACTACTGTTGAACCCACCGTACCTTCCTCACAAGTTGGTCAAGGCTTGATCTTGTGTATTGATAGCATGGCATATTATTCGACCCCAAACCATTTAGTAAGCTCTCCATGCTCCATCAACATTTGCTGGGTTTTCAGCACCACAAAATTGTATCACTCTGCATCAACCCTATTTGTTTGCTGTTGTATGGATGACAATGATAATGACATTTCAGCAGCTATCACTTGAATCATTATTTTATACGCTCACGCTTCACGCTTCATGACCATGGCAACAGTAAACCAATTTTGACAATATCCTGTTCTTTGGAGCCTTCTGAATAGTGCCAAACTTGTCAACCCCAATATCTGGCTCCATGCAGTGCTTTTCTTGCCCTTGAACTGTTCTCAGAATGGAAGGTCAACGGGGCTCTCTTTGAAAGCTAGAACTTTCAGATCGACACTACTCTTGTATTTAATATCATTCAACATAGTCTGGGGTATAAAAGGCCTAGAAGTCACATTTCATCAGTGTACACCTTTTGGGGTCTATTTAGTTATTCCCAAATGCACATAAAATCTTCCAGTATAGAAATCCCATATTTTTTCAGAACGCACTAAATTGTGCGGTGACCATTGTTTGAAAGAATATGAGTTCTGAATAAAATAATCTGAAGGTCCTCTCTCAAACTTTTACTATTTTTTCACAAACTACATAAACAAGTATCTGCAAGCATATTACGTGCTCAGTAAAATTAATTATGCAACTTTCAGGGGGGATACATATATTTTCGGGGTAAACTCAGCCTCTAAAGCCTAGGAGACTGGAGATTGCTTAAAATCAAAGTCATTGACTGGGAATGGACTAGGGCGCTGCTCGTCCAAGCTTTGGGTTCCCATGGGCCTCCAGGCCTATTTGCAGCTTGCTCGGTGGCTCCAACTCGACCCTGCTGAGAGGTCCCTAATGCCCCTGGAGGCCCTGCACCTGGAGAGCCCTGAATTTTCAGCCCAGCCCTTTTCTATGTGAGGGTGGCTCGGCCCGATTCTTTGCCGGGCTGGAGTGCTGCTGCCATTTTGAAGATGGCGGTTGAGGAGTGACTGCCGGGGCCATGGCACTGAGTGCGGATGAACCCAGTGGCGAGCTGTGGAGAATGGTGACCCTGGAAGAGGGGGGGCACCCCTTGGGCAACGGGAGCTAGCGGTGTCAAAGGAGCAAGGGAGTGCCGACCCCGGAGTGCTAAGCGCTTCGGCAGGACAACAGAGGAGAGGGCCGCCATCCTGCTGACGGACCGTCTTGCATCCTCGCGGCCATGATAGCAGGGAGCGGCTGGTCCTGGGAGCAGTTGTCTAGTATGCCAGCCCGCAACATCTGGATAACTAGTATTGCTCACATTTGCATTATGTTGATTTTGGAGCATAATGGTGTACTAATCTTTTCTCTTTTACAGCAGGGCCCGCGGACCAGGGTCCGTACTCTCGTTTGCATTGTTTTGTTGTTATAAGTGCATTAAAAACTTTTGTCTCCTGCAACATAGGGCTTGGCATTAGTGCCTCCGTCTCGGTCTCCCGTCCCCCACTAAGGGTCTATACTCCATTCAGGGTGACACCTATCCAGAAAATGATGGGGCTTCTCATCTGCTTGTTGATGGAGAGGTATGTCATGTTGTGCCCTGTTGGCCCTTTTGTTTTGTTTATGTCTCCGTTGTGCCTATGAGCTCCCCTGGCCATGTATCTGGGGATCATGGGGCTGGGCCCTTTGCTTTAGACTTCGCACTCCACGAGAACCAGAACCGTTGTTGCATTGCATTACTCACTTATTCTAGGCTATGAGGACCCTGCCTAATACTAAACTCCTGTCCCTGAATGTCCGAAGCCTTAATTCCTGCAGCAAATGTAGGCAGATATGGCGCTACTTCCTCCAGCAGGAGCCCAATATTATCTTTTTACTAGAGACACATTTGCATAGGGAGCCCTGCCTCGGCGTGGCTAATCCACGCTATCCTTGTCAGCATTGGGTTTACAACGACACTAAAACACTAAGTGCAGCTACCCTATGCAAAATGGGCATCTACTCTAAACCTCTGAGAGTAACTAGAAACCCGGAAGGGCGCTTCCTAACTTTGACAGTAGAGAGGGGGCACACTATTTTGGCTTTCCTCAATTTACCCACCCCGAACCAGGCGCAGGATGCAATCCTTCGCAAAGGACTGAAGGAACAACTTGGCTCGGCCAAGGGGATTCTCGTTGTGGGAGGCAATTTCAATCTAGTCTGGGACCCTGAATATGACAGAAACACAACACACTTCCAGGGCACTGGGGTCATAACAGGCCAGCTCAGAAGGGAACTAGCTGATGCTGGTTTAGTTGAGGCATGGTGCTAGTTACACCCAGATGCGCAAGACGACTACTTCTACTCCCATGTTCATCAGTCCTACTCCGGTATTGATTAAGTATTCCTCACGCACTCCCTTCTGAAGGGGCCTTGAATCTCTACAGATATCTGATATTGCCATCTCTGATCATGCCCATATAGACCTTGCCTGGTCACAGCGGAAAGACCCTTCGCGCGCCTCCCCCAAACTACTGCATGACCCGGTAGACAAAGCCTTTACCAGGATGCAATACCTGAATGTTTTGAACTCAATGCCTAGTCAGACACCCCCACCGCACATACTCTGGGGCGATTTCAAGGCGACCATATGGGGCACTATCTCCTCTTTTGCTATGGCTAGATCATGCGAGGCACGCATATTTGAAACAAATCTCAAGGAGAAGATCCGGGCCTTGGAAGGCATTGACAAGCAAAACCCTTCAGCGTACAATCTACGCCAGCTGGCAGGGCCGCAGGGCCAAATATGGGTGCATCAGGTGAACAAAGCTGAAACATCCCTACTGGCACTCAAACAAAAGTATTAAGATGGGGGAGACAAGATAGGCACACTTCTGACTAGTAGGTTGCGCCATCAACACTCGCTCTCGTATTGCTCAACTATGCACAGAGACTCGGGTTGGCTGATTGGGGAATCAGATAAATAGGAGATGTTCTGGGCCTACTGCCAGCTACTCTCCACAGATGGTGGCGAGGATCACACTGCTTTTGATATTTACCTTCGAGATTGCCTTTAAACACCCTTAGACACTCATATAGCCTAGGACCTGGAGGCACCATTAACGGCAGAGGAACCTAAAAGGGTGCTTGGAGAACTCCCCGTGGGGAAGTGCCAGGCCCAGATGGCCTACTGGTTACTTTTTACAAAGTCTTCCACGCCTATTTAAAGTAACATCTGCTTGGGCTTTACAACTCCCTTACTCACGTCACTGGCCTCACGCCAACTATGTCGGCGGCGGAAATTACACTGCTACCCAAACCCAGCAAGGATCCTACTCTTTGCTCCTCTTATCATCCGATAGCATTATTAAACACAGACATCAAGATTTACACCAAGATTGTTGGACATGGCCCTTCTTAGGAGATTTCCCTAAAACATTTTGTTTTTTGTCCTCCTGGTTTTTTCTAACACTCTAACCATGGCCTTGGGACTCTGGGCACTTTCCCACTGTACTGCAGTGGGAAAGTGTGTGCACCCTTCCTACACATGCCAGGAAGGGGTGCTTGCTTGATTGGTTTAGGTGTTGTACCTGTGAGTGCCCTGTAAAAAGGTACACCACATACCCAGGGCGGGTACTGCACTGGCTAGTAATGGGATGCAGCACTGATTGTGCCACCCACCAGAATAGCCTGTCAAACATGTATTATGCTCAGGTTTGCCTTTCTCACTCATTAGCCAACCCTGAGTGGGCCTTTCACTATCACCAGAGCACCTCTAGGGTAAGTCCTAAGGGGTGCGGCACGTGGTAGGTGAGTGGCTGGGTTGGTACACATGCATGTTCTCTGCCAACCCCATTTGGGTTTCCCTGCCTAGGGGGAGGTCGGCTCTTTCCATGGGACACCTCCTGGGTTTTGCTGATTCTCTTGTTGTGGCCTTAGGGCTCTGGGCACTTTCCCACTGTAAATACAATGTGAAGGTGCACGTGCCCTTCCTAAACACCTAAACATGATAGGAAGTGGTGTTTACCTGATGTTTTTAATACATCTCACAAGCCTGCCATTGCAGGCGTGTGTTTTTGCATTTGCACCAATGATTTTTTAAGAACATGTCATCAGTTGCGATTGCAGGTCAGTGTGTGCGCACTTGAACCAATGATGTGCTTAAATATGTGTCCAGCGTGCCATTGCAGGTCTGTGTGTGTGCAATTGCACTTATGCTCAGGCTGGCCTTTCTAAATCACTAGCAAATCCTGAGCGGACCTTTCACTACCACTAGAGCACCCCTAGGGTGAAGCAAGTGGTAGGTGAAAGGCTGGGCAGGTACACGTGTGTTCCCTGCTCAGGTAGTGAGGAATACCCATGTGTGTTTTCATCACCTATGAGGCTTGCTCTTCCCATAGGCTAACACGGGGAAATGGTTGAAATTGCTTCAGGCTACAATAGTGGATTGCAGTGGAGCAGCCTCATAATGTTTCTGTAATGAAGAAACTTGCACCAGGTAAGACAATCTTTATTAAGTTCCTTCATCGGCATCCATAACCCAGAATATGACAGTTGGGCTCCGGGAGTGCACATTAGAACCCTTACAACATTCTAGGAACGGTTCAAAACAATGGAAGAGGGGAGGGCGGAAGGGTCCAATGGAGACAGAGAAAAAAGGGAAAATAAAGATAGAATTCAACACATCTCCTTCCCTAGGGAAATACAATAACCATTACTGGAAAGAGATATACATATGGCATGACTGTGGAGAAAAAAGGTTAAATAAAGAGAACAGATTAGTACATTTTGTAATCCTTGTGCCACAACGGTTTCTTATATTGGTTCCTTAGAAACTCTTTTCTCTGTTGAGAGCCAAGTTTATTGTTTATAAGTGCTCTGTATTCCCTGGTGGAATTAGATACATCCTCACTGTTATCCTTGACTATCCTGTCAGAGCTCCACGATTGACCATCATCTAGAAGTACAACATTTTTGAAAACTTTACATATTTTCCTTCTCTCTGAAAACTTAGAAGAACCAGAGTATACAGATCTAGGCAATTTTACTTTTACAACATCTCCTTCCTTCCAGATTTTACTCTTTCTTTGCACTCTACTGTTGTACCTGTTCACATATTTCCTTTGTTGTTCCTGAATTCTTTCCATTATTTTGTCACAATCCACCTCTTCAACATTGTTACCAACTAGCCACAAAGGACTTAATTTAGTGCCTGGTTCCCTACCTTTAAGAGACTTAAATGAAGATTCACCAGTAATGGAGTGAGGGGTAACGAGGTAGGACCAAATCATTTCATCTAATGCTTTCTTTATGTTCAACCCTCTGCTTACATTGAGTTGAATGCAATCTTTGATCAACCGGTTGACTCGTTCAACTAATCCAATAGCCCTCGGACAATAGAGAGCAGTTTGCAAGTGAGTTACTGAAACTTTTTGTAAAAATTCTTTCATTTGCGATGAAGTAAATTGGACACCATTGTATGTTACTAAAGTTTGAGGTACACCTTCAATGCGAAACACTTCTTGTAGAAATGTAATAACAGTACTGGTAATAATGTTGTCCACAATTTTGATGACCACCCATTTAGAATGATAATCTACTAGTGTCAATATGAACCTTCCTCCTAATCCCTTAGCATTTATAGGACCTATAATGTCCAGAGCCAATTTATTCCAAGGAACTGGAGGTACCTCTACAGCAGAAATGTAACTTTTGCTCACGTTTGCTCTTATCGCTGTATGCACAGCTTATGCATTGTCTTATGCTCATTTCAATCATGGAGTCCATGCCTGGCCACCAATAATGAAGTCTGGTCTTGTTCTTGGTCAGACTGCAACCTAAATGGCCTTCATGTGCCAACAATATTATTTTTTCATGCAAACTTTCAGGGGGTACTAATTTGTTTCCCCTATACAAATTATGGTCGCGAATATTCAATTCGATCATCACCTCCCAAAATCCTTTCTCATCATTCTTAAGATCAGAACATTTTTTAGGCCATCCCTTCAAGATAAGTTCTTTTACATTTTGAATCACCAGATCACTTTTCATACTGTCTTCCCATTCTTGTTTGTGTATTCCCTCTGTAATGGCTGCCACCACAAATTCTTCAACAGCATTCTTTTCCAACTCATTATTTGGTTAAGGAAGTCTAGACAAACAATCAGCTACCTGATTTCTGGGTCCTGGTATATACACAATCTTGAAGTTGAATCCTTCTAAACCAAGAAACCACCTGGAGATTCTAGGTGTGGTTATTTCAATTTTTTTCACAGAAAACGCAATTACCAAAGGCTCATGGTCTGTTCTTAGAGTAAAAGGAATTTCCCAGACAAACACACGGAAGTGCTTCACTGCCCAGAAGCAGGCTAGCGCTTCCCTTTCTACTACAGAGTATCGGGATTCAGCTTCAGTTAATGCTCTTGACGTAAACGCTACAATCCTTTCTTCACCATCAACGACTTGACTAAGGGTCGCCCCAATACCTTTGGTACTCGCATCAGTAGTAAGTATGGTGCGTTTGCTGGCGTCAAATTGTCCTAAGAAAGGGGCATTCACAATAATAATAATTTTAATTTATTAAATGCTTCCATGCATTCTTCACTCCAAACAAATTTTACACCTTTTTTTAGCAAGTTTCGCAAGGAATGATTAATGTCAGCAAAGCTTTTTACGAACTTTGAATAATATTCTGATAAGCCAAGGAAAGACTTTACTTCTTCCTTGGTATTAGGTACCGGGGCTGATTTGATTGCTTCCACCAAGTCTACCTTAGGTTTAATACCATCTCTGGATATAGCATGTTCTAGATATGTGACAGAACGTACCCCCACTTGACATTTCTCTCTTTTCAAAGTTAATCCAGCCTCTTTCAACTTAGATAGAACTATTCGGAAAGTCTTATTGTGCTCATCTTCATTTTTTCCAAAAACTAACAAATCATTCTGGAAACACAGTACATGATCTACCCCTTCCAGAATCTTTTGCATAGCTCTTTGAAAAACCGCGGCAGCGGATGCTAAGCCGAACGGCATCCTGCAGAATCTAAATGCACCGAACGGTGTGATAAATGATGTTAATGCTCTGCTAGTAGGGTGAAGCTTCACTTGATGATAAGCTGAAGATAAATCAATTACCGAGAAAAATTCAGCTTTACCAACTTGGCTCAACATTTCATTTATGTTAGGCAAGGGATGCCTGTCAATCCAAATAGTATTATTTAATTCTCTCAGGTCAATGCATAGTCTGATAGCTTTGGTATTGGATTTGGACGTGATAACTATGGGAGCAATCCACTCAGCACATTCAATGGGTTCAATTACTCCCTGACTAATTAACTTATCCAGTTCCTGTCTAAGGGGTTCCCTCATCATTAATGGGATGTTTCTACATTTATGCGCAACAGGTTTGGCACCATCTTTTAATTTTATTTTATGTTGGAATTCTCTTAAAAACACCCAAGCTTATCTGTAAATACTTCAGGAAACTCGTCTAGCAATTCCATACCACATACTGATCTTTCCACAAGCATAACAGGGACTTCTGCTGTAGGATCTAGTTTCATTCCCAAATCTTTTTGATGTGCCCATCCTAGAAGATTTTATCCTTGGCTAGCTATGTACACTTTCCCAACTGTGCTTCTATCTTTAAATGTGATCTTCATAATGGCTACTCCCTCTAGCGGTATAGGGTCTTTGTTATACCCAACTGGGATCACATCAGGTTCTATGAGAGAGGACACATGATCACCAAACTTAGGGGGTCATTAGCATGGCGGGCGGACTTTGTCCGCCCGCCATACCCCCGGGAAATGGGACCGCCCGCAATGCATGCGGCGGTCCTGCACATGCCATTAGGATGCGCCCGCCACACTGGCGGGCGCATCCCGCATTCCTGACATTGCGGCGGGCGGTGCTGAAAGCACCGCCCGCCGCAATGCCAAAATGCAAGTTGTGCTTTTCAATGCACAACGTGACAGGCACCGCGCGGTGCCTGCCACGTTGTACATTGAAATGCAGAGGGTACCATAGGTACCCCCATGTGCACCCCCCACCCCCTACACTCCGGGGGCCTGCAATGGGCCCCCAATAGCAATTACCGTATGCCTTTCCATGGCAGCAACGCCGCCATGGAAAGGCACATCTCCGCCAGCATCATAATATGGATGGCGGTGTCTTGCAGACACCGCCACCATATAATGCCCCTTTTCCGCCGGTCGATGAGTCGACCAGCGGAAAAGCGGCAGACGGTCTTTCCGTCCGCCGGGGTCCCCCCGCCATAGTAATATGGCGGGGGGAAAATGTGTGGCGGGCGGAGGAAAATAGCGGGCGGTTCGCCACCGCCATACGGGCGGTGGCGATCCGCCCGTTATCATAATGGGCCCCTTAGTATGGTATGTTTCACTTTTGATAAATGTAAAAGGTGAACATGAGTCTGCAAAAACTTCCACCATTTTCCCATCCAATCCAATTCAATCACACACTTCGGTAAATTAACCATGTGTACTTCCTTGTTTCCTTCCACATCTATTTGAAGGACGTATTTACCTCTGTCATCTTCACTGGTTTCAATAACATTAATTGTTCTGCCTGACATGTCTTTGCATACACGCGCAAAGTGTCCTTTACGGTTACACTTCCTGCACTTGGCTGTTCTAGCCCAACAATTTGCATTATTGGCTAAATGCCCTGTACTTCCACACCTAAAGCACTTAAGTCTGTTTTCTGAATTAAATTTTCCTTTGTTAAGCTCTTTAACTATTTCCCTTTTCTTTTGATTCTTAATGTCACATACATTTTTAATTTCTCCACAGATTTCATTCACTTCTTTGTCAGTAGCAACATTAATTTCCTTAATACATTCTGCAGTGTGTTCTACACTTTTTGCTATATCAATAGCACTCTTTAGATCAGGATTACCGACTAATAACTTTTCTTGTATTTTCTTATTATTAGTACATCGTACTAACTGGTCCCGGATGAGAGAATCTGTCAATTCATGGAATTCACAAGTATTTGCTAAACCTCTTAGTATTGCTATGTCATTGCCCACTTTTCCATTCTTTCCTTGGCTTCTTCCAAAAAATTGATGTCGCTCTAAAACAACATTTATCTTATCAGCAAACTGTAGTTCTAATTTTTTTTTTTTATTAATATATATGCATTACCAAAAATCAAACATCTGAATAATTCATTACGGCACACCCCCCACCCCCCACCCCAAATCCCGAAGACAAATACAATACATTTTGCAAGCAGTGGAAAATCAAAAACAGTTTTACAATGCATTTATATTCTCCCACACAAATGTCTATCCATCCAAGCAATCATTAGCTTATGATGACTTTAAATAGAAAAAATAGGGACAATCAAGAACTCGACATATGAAGTACACTAGGCGAGCCCTAAGAATTCATTTTTCTAAGCCACCTGATTAAGGGCTCCCACATCTCTAAACCTTTTTTTTTTGCCCGCATGCCTTTTTTGGCATAAATGGCGCTCTCAAGATTACAAGTTGCTATCAGTCGAGCCAGCCATTGCGAAAACATTGGGGGATTTGGATCTATTCAGGAGGAAGCTATACAGATCCTAAGTATGGTCATGGCTACAAATATTAAAGCTCCCCCATTCCTTCTGTTAAACGATTCTTGTAAACCCATCATAATAATTACTGGAGTTAGTTGAATGTTCCGCGATAAAACTCTACCTAGGAAATGCTGTACTTTATTCACTAGAGGTTCTAATTTCACGCATGTGGCGAACATGTGAACCGAGTCTGCACTAAACTCAGAGCATCTAGGACATAGTGTTCCTCTACCGGTTCCCCATTTAGCAATTCTACTAGGAGTTATATATAAGAAGAATCCCGTCTTATAAAATTGAGCCTGTAGTTTGGCTGACAACAGATTGCTCTGAGCAGAGCTCAATGCGAGACAAAAGGTGTTACGGGGGACATTCAGTTTCTGCTGCCATTTTTCATCTACCTTTACCAAGTCATCGGGCATTTGACTGTTTAATATTGAGTAAATATACCCAATCCGTGGTGAAGCTAAGCCCTGCAATTTATCAATAAGATCTATCTTTGCAAAGCCTGCCAGCCCTCCCGTCTTACGGGTCAAGAAGTCTTTTATGGCATGGTATAAAAAAATCTGATTAACATTCAGGTTGTAATGAGTTCGAAGGTCATTAAATGGCCGAACTCCTTCAGAAGTCACTAAGTCCCCTAATTTTAAAATACCTATTTTATACCATTTTTGAAGATATGTCTTCCCGAAAATAGTTGGTAGGTTGATATTGTTATTAATAGGTGTATAGTAATTTAGTCTGCCTAGTCCGAAAAGTCTGCGTATATTAGTAAAGACCCTATAAGCGCTCATCAAAGTCTTAAATCTGACCCGCTTATAGTAGCCAAACTCAAGTTGCCTCCAAAGTTAGCACATTAGCCTTAATAAAAGACATGGCTTAGCTCGGCCCTTTCCTCCCGGTGATGTCCTTCAGATATTCTCCAGCTTTCATTTCTGACAGAAAGACCCGAGTGGATCATTAAATATAACTTTTAGTCTAGCTGGGCTCATTAGGTACACCTGGGAACCTTGCTGTTGAAAAGGAGATATTAATTGTCGGAGTCGCCACCTCCGTTCCACAGTTGCATGACAGAAATCAGGCTTGGCAAAAAACTTTACTCCATCAACTCCTTTCTGGGAATTTGGTCGGGCCTGATCATAAACCATCTGTCTAAGAAGAAAATTCCCAAAAAAGACTAAGAAAGCCCTGGGTTTCTCACTGCCGAAGCTACTACTATCTCTCCGTTGCTTTATATTGAAGGGGAAGCGATGTGCCCTTTGAACCTCATGGTCCCAGTTCCAGTTGGCATGTTCCGGAAAAGCGTTTTGAAGAAGTCTGACAATGTACCGTCTTGGGTCATCCCCTTCCACTCCTTCGGGGATCCCCAGAAGGCGAAGATTGTTCCGTCGTTGTCGATTTTCTTGTTCCTCCATTTTTGTCATTATGTCTGTTAGACATGCCGCATGGGAGGCACCTTGATCTTTGATGGTAGCAACTTCGATCTCTAGATTCTCTGTATGCCCTTCAACCATTGTAATCCGGTCGCCGATGTCCGTACAGATCTTATTCAACTTCCTTATACCCCCTTGTAGCTTTTTAGCAGCCCCTATAGCCATACGAGTATCAGATCGGACCTCCTCTTGGAATTGCTTTATTGTAGTCAATATAGAGGTTAAAGAGGGTTCTCCCGAATGCTCTGATGTAATTTTGGGGCTCTCCCAATGTGGAGTTTTGGAAGCATCTTCCCCAAGGGGAAAAGAAGTTAGAGAGTCTGAGTAGTCCCATTTAAGCTGACTTCGCCTTTTAGCCTTATTACGTGATTTCTTCTTCTGCTGGATGGTTCCCTTGGCAACAGAAGGATCAGATTCATTACCATTTGAGGCACTGCCTTCACTCGAGCTGATTATTTCGTTCTCCGTACCGGACATGGAGGCATCGGAAACCGAATAGAAATATTCACCAGCGGGGTCCGGAGTCTGAGGAGCCAGGGACCCAGGATTAACTTCTAGGCCTAAATTAAATACCTCACCTCTGTCAGCCTGGGAGTCTGGGCCTGTTTCAGTAGTGACAACAGCAGCCTCCGAAGCATAGGCAAGAGGTACAGGGGCCGAAGCCGGAGACGTTGTAATTGCCGGCCTGAGGTCACCCATAGAATTACTTTTTCTCAGTGTAGGGGCGGCCAAGTTGCCTGTGCCTTTATTAGCGTTCATTTGTCTGCCCTGGTCATTGAGCGAGTCCCCTAATGTCGTGGCCCCCCCTGCCTGAGCGACTGTGGAAGTATCCATCTGGAAAGCGTCCATCTGCCCT
This sequence comes from Calotriton arnoldi, assembly GCA_963921515.1. NCBI lineage: Eukaryota > Metazoa > Chordata > Amphibia > Caudata > Salamandridae > Calotriton > Calotriton arnoldi. Next base: position 1,228,249 of record CAWUFW010000576.1, read on the forward strand.
GGGGCCCCTTCCACTTGGCTCAACGTTGATGGATTACCAAATTCGACCGCTGGTGGAGAGGTAATTTCAGGCATTATCGGGTGTGCTTTAACTATGGGGAAATGTTTGCTAATGGAGGGTGATAGACCCAATCCGGCCCCAGCACCCTCCTTCAATGCACCGCCTCCCCCGGGCTTCCCCGTCGTCTTCTTTACGGCCCCGGGTTCCCGTTTACCTTTCGGGAGGGGAGGATCTGTCTTTTCCGCATCTCCTTGTGTCAAAGCCGTTTTAGTTTTAAGATTCTTCTGCCCCCGGGTTGACATGCTCCACTCACACCGATGCCTTTGCTTTCGAGGCGCCAATCCTGCTGATCCCACTGGTTCCGCCAGCTCCACGTCAACCAAGGCTGCGGTCAAGCTGAGTGTCCGGCATACACCAAGCTCCTGAGGTGCTTTAGCCTGCGTACAGTCTCCGAGGCCGTCCGCCGTGCTCGGCGCAGTCTCGGTGAAGCAGCGAATCAACCGGACCGTGACTCGCACTGCGGGCGCCCTTCTGCACGGCACCCGCTCCAATACTCTGCGCACCTCGTTCTCGGACATCAGAGAGGTAGATCAGCCGACTACCGATGTTCCCTGCGTACAGCGTGGCGGTTGGAAGGAGAAGCTCACACTGGCGCCATCTTGCTCCCCACCACCATTTTGTAGTTCTAATTTCTTAATGGTACTAGCATAAACATCTCTCTCACCAAACCCTACTTCTTCTTCTTCTAACTCAGGAAGACTGTCAAATACTCTCCTTCCTTCAGCACCTACGTTATGTAATAAAATATGGTGCCTCCTTACTGCTGAAAATCCACTGGCACCAATAGCAATCAAGTATGTTTCAAACCCTTTGATCCAGTTTTTCCAGGCCATAATAGGTTCTCCAGCTTCTGAAAGGAAGGGTGGAGGTTGGTTCATACTAGCCGCTGCCATTATAATCTGATCCACTTACTGAATTATAACTTTTGTAAAAATCTGAGATATTAGAAAACAAGAATAATATGTAAAAAAGCAATCCTGTGGAAAAAAAAATGGTTAGTAACCTAAAGTAATTGTAATAACATTAGTAATCTTCTCTCTAAAGAAAATGTAATTCCTGTAGAAAAAAATATGTTGCAGTTGTTAAATATCAAACTGAAGATGCTGCGCTGGAAATAAACAGATATGAGATATACTATATTCAATTTGTTGTCCAAATTTCCTTCAGCTGTTTGTAAAACTAATATTTGTAAATCGTCACGCTTTGAGTTCTTTCATAAACAAATACTGAATCTTTTATACTACTGGGCTAACACATTCACCAGAGAAACTTCTCTTCACAAGTATATAGCACAAGAACTGCTTTGAGAACATTAATAAATTGCTTCCAGATGCAAAGGTGAGCGCAAAACTGGATTAATAGGAAGCTAAATACCTTTTGAAAAAAACAAAGAAAAATAAACTGTCAAATGTGCGTTAGAAGTTTGCTCCGATCACTACCGGCTTACTCCCAACACAAAGTCAAAGTTAATGCTGATGCGTAACGAGATAAGAGCACTCTCATAAAGAATGTTGACAATCTCACCTCAGGTAGTCAGAAAATGTTCCCTCAAGCGGCATTGGTCTCAATATGGACACGGAGAAACTGACGACTCTGTGCTGCGTCACGGAGGAATCACCTCACACAGCAAGCGCAACGCTCACTGAGGCAAACTCAGAGAAAGCGGGACGATACTCACCAAAACATTTTCAGTTCGCCACTCGCTGGAGATCTCCTCACAAGCAGATGCACACTTCCTGGGCAGGCTCCTCCCGGATGGGCAGTGCACTCACCGGAAAGATATTTGAAAGTTATGCCTTCTTCCTGATCTCTTCCACAAAGTGGGTGGTACAAGAGTAAGAACTCCTCCTCAGACGAGACACGCTTCGCTGACAAAAGACCAGATGCAAACCTCCGGATCCAGGTCAAACTCGGCACTCATTGACGGACGCACAAGGCATGGTGCGTAAGGAGGGATACCAAATCTTTTCCTCAGAGAAGATATTTATTCCCCGCCTAATGCCAAAGTACTTCTTCGGAAGCCGGAAAGACTCCAATCTGCGCATCTACTTTCCTTTAAGTCATCAAATAAAATGCACTGCTCTGCTGGGTAACACACAGAGGGAATGCTGATACGTTGCCCTCCGCACAACTGAACTCGTCGGCAGTGTAATGAAGAAACTTGCACCAGGTAAGACAATCTTTATTAAGTTCCTTCATAGACATCCATAACCCAGAATATGACAGTTGGGCTCCGGGAGGGCACATTAGAACCCTTACAACATTCTAGGAACGGTTCAAAACAATGGAATAGGAAAGGGCGGAAGGGTCCTATGGAGAGAGAGAAAAAAGGGAAAATAAAGATACAATACAACAGTTTCCTATCATTGGATTTGCAACGACAAACCCTTTCTTGTGGTAAAGGTGGTTTTTGTCATTACTAGCTTAGAATTGCCGCTTTTCTCTGCTCTAAAACTATTTGTGTGCCTTTTTGCTTGACTCCAGTCCACACTGGAGGCTGGTGAAGCACATCTGTGAATTCACCAGTGACAGCTATAAACCTTGGGCATGCAACTGGAACGACAGGCCATTTGACGGCCTAGCTGGATAGGTTGGAAGTAGAGGTTGTGATACTTGGCCTCTGGGAGCCAGATCATGGCCCCACTAAAGATTAAGATCTGCATTCCGTGGCCTCATGGCAGCGAGGACTGAAATTTATGGGAGACATATGTGGTTCAAAGGGAGACCCTCTGAACAACCCCTACCATCTAAGGCACACTACAGTATAACAACAGGTGCCATATTTCAACAGGACAGAGATACACTTGTGGGGACGTGGAACCGGAGAACCTGGAACTGCATGGTGCACACTGCCAGAGGAATCTGTTGTGTAGAAGGAGGATTACTGCCATTGGAAGGGACCATGCACCATTCCTGAATAGTAGCTGACCTGGGCTGACTACCTGCTACTGTGTGGCACCCTGAAGTGTGCTCTCCAAGGGCTGGTTGCCTTGCCCCCTGTTCTTTTGGAGGTCTCAAGAACATCAAAGATCTGCACTGTCTAGTTGTGACACCTGAAGAGCGGTGCCCTCTTAAGTGCCCATATTGTCTGCTGGATCCCAACTGCTAGCGCGGCATGAGTGTGGAACTAATAATTGTTCCTGAAGACCAGATTGTCTTGTGCAGAGCCCCAAAAGCATTACCCGCATCTAAGGAGTGAGGCACCTGCATCATGGGGACCTCAACAAGCATTAGCATCTTGTTGGTGGTGAGCGGATTCACCGATTGTGGGATTCCGCGTGGCCGACTTCATCGATCATGCTGCATCTCTTTCGAGCGACACGCCGATTGCATGCTCATTGCGTATGTTGTCCAATTTGCAGGTTGCGACTCTCGGAGGTGAGGGCATACCTGTGGTGGTGCCTCCTTCTACCTCGGTTGGCACGGCTGAACTTGCACCTGTGTGTGTGACCGGAATTGCCTGGTGCAACCAGCATCAACGCACACCAGGCGTTGTGCCTCATTTTCAGGGAGGTACAGAATTTGCATCTCTTCATTGTGTGTTACCGCTATTGTCTGGTGCGACCTGTATCCACACGCATCGGACGCTGTGCCTCATTTCAAGGGAGGTACGGAATTTGCAACTCTTTGTTGTGTGTGACTGGAACTGTCTAGTGTGACTCAGAGTGACGTGCACCAGACGTTGTGCCTCATTTCCAGGGAGGTTCTAAATTTGCAACTCTTCAGTGTGAGAGACTGGAATTGTCTGGTCCGGCCACAACAGAAGTTGTGCCCGGATTTCCTTGGTGCTACTCTGTTCGATATGTGCCTGACGGGGTGCCTCTTTCTTCCAAGATGCTCCCCTGCTACATTCCTCATTCATAGACTGTTCCCTTTTGGGCCCTCAGTGTGGCAGACCAACTTCCCTCTCCTCACCCGGGCCCCGACGACATTGTGCTACCAGGTATTATTGCCCGGATTGGGCCTGGGTATTGAGAGTTGCTGACGGAGTTGAAGGGATGCGTCTGAGAATGATCAGAAGCAAGTCAAAAGACTGCATGACCCCCCGTGCTTTGCAGAACTGGGCTGGTGCGGGAAGGCCCTTGTGGAACCCTTTTGAGTGACTGACTATTGCCCTCAGCCCGCTTCTGCTCCGCATATCCTGTGGGTGAACTTCCTGAGTGGTGGCCAAGCCCCATTTGATGACTGCCTCCTAATTAATCCTGCTACCTACCCCCACCTGCTTCCCTGGGACCCTGACTAAGTGTGATTCCGGCCGCGTGTGGCTTATTATCTGGGGGAAGGACTGGTTATCTCCAATCTGTGGGCGTAGGGTAGTCAGGTGAGTTGAAGGGTGGAGGCAATCTTAGGCCACAGGGTCTGCAATGTGCTATCAATCGACCTGCCGGATATCAATTGCACCGCATTACGGTGCTGCATGCATATCTGTGAGTGTGTGTGTGTGGGTGGGAGTGACAGTATGAGGACCGCCTGTTATTAACGACACTGGCCAGAGGTGTTGCCTTACATGTCGATTTCTTGCCAGAAGAACACTATATTTGACATTGGTTGTACCCGTGCAGCCTCAGCCCGCAGTGCTTCTAAAAAGTGTTTTAATTCTTTGTATGTACATATTTCTGATATCATTGTGACCTGGGGTGCACCCTGTAACTTTGTGGTAGTGAATTATAAGAATTGCTAGGGTGGGCCTAGGTTTGACAATGTGTTGCACTGCATAAGGGTACTGGTGGGGTTAGAATAGGATCTTTCCCAAGTGTGCATACTACTGATGTGCAATCCAATCCAATCCAAACAAGCTTTATTCGACACTTTAGTCATAAAAGCATGGTACATAAATATTTCATTACACACAATATAAAGCATGATTATAGAGCCTGTTTGGGGAAATTAGATCAGATCCTCATAAAAAACTAGTTTTCAATGAAAACTTTAAAAACAACAATATATACTAAAAAACAGGAACATTTATGGGATTCACATCCAAAGGAACACGAAATTTTAGCCGTAGATAATTAATCCAAACACTTTGATAGAACTAATAGCTACTTAAATAGTGTATGGCTATAGATCCCCTGGTACATGTACAAAACGAACAACGACAAATACACCTGTATCATACTATTCTTTCAGCTTCTTCACTCCTTCTAGTGCCTAGCAATTTACTAATAGGCACCAACCATGCACGTCATGGGGCAGCATATGCTGGATAAACAAACAGTAAATGTGCCAACAACTCCACATGGGCCTGGCATACGGGACACTTGTTATCACCTGATTTAGCCCATCTGGCAGTGAAAGCTCTTAGTGGCAATGAGCCCACCCTAAATTGGAAATATAACTTTCTATCATGTGGTTTAGTTATTGTGTCCCAATATTGTTCTAATCTCTGGGTTAATTTTATTTCTAAAAAGATTCCTGTAAGCGAGGATGACACACTATTTCTCAGTGTTTTGTGCATTACCATCTCCCAGAATTTTTCTTTTAAGATCTTTTTCGGGGGGGAAGCGAGCACTAATAGGGTCATCCCATAGCGCTGTCAGGCCAATACTTATTAAGGTATCTCTAACCTCTCGTAGCCATTTGATTTGATGGAAGTTATCAGCCTTTATTATATCCATAAAGCCTGCAGCATATGATGCCAATTCAGGAGTACTCCATAATCTATGCCAGTATAGTAAAGGACGTAATTTTGCAATATCAGCCAAGGGTTTTCTGCCAAGATCGTAGAGTAAGGGACACACTGGGGTACTTTGAGGGAGGTTGGTAATTTTACGTAGGAACCTATTTTCTACTATGGTAAGTTTTGACAAATTCTCACACCCCCATAGTTCTGCTCCGTAGAGAACTGAGCTAACCACTTTCATATTGTATACCTGGAGCACCGGACTGATTGGTTTTGTGAGTGAGGTATTATACTCCAATTGGAGCACTCCCGACAGTTGTCGATGCTTTAGTGTTGCCAGGTCAATTTGTTGGTTCCATTTTAGATCACTCTGTATATTAATCCCCAGGTAGGTAAACGCTTTGACTTGCTCCAAAGGACGATTGTTCATTAAAATACTACCTTTAAATGCTCTATGTCGGTTAAAAGACATAAATTTCGATTTTGACACATTAACTGATGTCATTTCAACACGGTTGGGCCTAGTACTGCTAGTAATAATCCCAGGTGTGATTTATGCCCTGAAATACATAATGTTCATGTTCTGTTAATTGTGTGTGTTGAATACAAATGTTATTTACATACATCATGTGTGAAGTCTCTTTTGTGATGCTCAGTGTTTTTTATTGTGAGTCATTGCTGTGCCAATGCTTTACACATTGCCTCTGTGATAAGCCTGACTGCTCAGTGCCAAGCTACCCAAGGGTGAGTGCAGGTTATACAGTGAGTGTAATCATCCACTCCTGATGGAAATGGTAGGTTCTGCCTGACTAGGGCATTGCCTCGGCCAACCAGAAAGTACCAGTTCCAACAAAGATGCTGGGTAACTGGCTCGAGTCCCACTTACCAGGTTTGATCGACCCAGATCAAGTGTGTTGCATCAAACACCAGCAAGGCTCAGATAAAACTAGACGCCTTGGGCACCTAATGGAAAAGGCTTGCATGCATAACATCCCTGCCCTCCTTCTTTCCCTAGATAGCGAGAAGGCCTTTGATAGGGTCAGCTGGGCTTTTCTATGTGCGGTCCTCCTCAAGAGAGGTGTCAGCCTTCCTACGATTAACAAGATCATGAACTCCTATACCAAGCCCACTGTAAGCATTAGAGTGAAGTACCAGCTCACTAAATATTTTGCGATCCAACAGGATACCCGCCAGGGATGTCCCTTATCCCCCTTACTTTTTGCCCAGGTAGTTGAGCCTTTGGCGATTTGCCTTTGGCTCACCCCGGATGAATTTGGCTTACTGTTTGGAGGGCAAGAGCACAGAGTTTTGCTTTTTGATGACGACTTCCTGCTGACCCTAACAGAACTGGAGTCCTCCCTCCATGTAGTAGTTCAGAGCCTGTAGACATTCTAGGCAGTGTCAGGCTATAAGATTAACATGAACAAATCACAAGCACTCAATCTTAACATCCTGTAACAGCAGATCCCGTGCTTGCAGTGGCTGGCTGCTTTCTAATGGGCGACCCACTCCATCCAATACCTAGGCCTCATCATCATCAAATCCTTACAGACTTGAACCCGAGCCAATTAGCCACTCTACCACACAGCCATCCTGCGAGACATAAGCCACTGGAAGCCATTGCATATCTCCTAGCTAGGCTGCATAAATGTTGTTAAAATTAAAATTCTTCCTAGACAGCTTTACCTCTTTCCATCCCTTCCTATCCCCAACATCCACATCAACCATATGCAACAAGAACTTAGATCCTTCATCTGGAAGGGGAAGCCGCTACGCATTTCTAATGCCTTGCACATGCTCCCCAGGAACCGCAGTGGCCTTGCCTGCCCCAACCTCCTAGACTACTACAGAGCAGCCCATTTGCACTTCATCTCATAGTGGGTGGTCAGGGAGAGCGAAAAACATTGGCTTAATATGAAGCGGGCGGTAGCCTGTAGGCCTCTATGGGATCAAGCCTGGCTGCCAAAACACCACCATCCCCCTAGTGCGTACATAGCAATCCAGACCCAGACGGTGTGGGATAGAGTTGTGGTGGTAAGAGGCATGACTACGTTCCCCTCCCCGAACACCCCAATAGCCTGTAATCCTGATTTTACACCTGCGTCTGCCCGGGCTTTTTTCAGGCCTGGGAGGGTTGCAAATGTCGGAACCTGCAAGATCTGTTTCAAGGCAGAAGATAAAAACTTTGAGCAGTGTAAAACTGACTTTAACATTTCTGACAAGCTGCAACACTGATATTTTCAACTACGCCGTGGGGCTTTGTTTCTTCTGACACTCTAGGGGACCACTCGGATACTAACACTCTTTGGGACGTAGTCCGCAAGTTTGAAGGTTCAAGGGGCCTGATATCCAAAACATATGATGTTTTGCAGCAGTCCTGCCTCCTTCCCAGTCTCCCATATCAGACGAAATAGGACTCACAAGAGCATACCGCAGCAGGAAACGACAAGCTTATGTTCCAATAGTACTACACTCCCACCCAACTGTGCTCCAGGTACCCCTCAGCTTTGGACACCTGTTGGAGATGTGGAGCGCAAGTGGGTAACTTCCAACATATCTGGTGGTCATGTCCTCACCTTACGATTTTTTGGAAAGAAATCCTAGGGCATATCAAGAACACCCTGGGGTTTCCGATCCTAGCGGGCCAGTACACAATAATTCTAGGAGTACGCCTCACTCGAAGCACAAACACACGCAGACTGGTACCTAGTCCATCATATGACGGGAGTGGCAAAGCAGCTTGATTTTAATTTAGCAATTTAAAAAGGACGAACAAATGCCCGAAGACGTCAAGGCGCTAATGCGGTTAGTCTACTGTGGAAAGAGAAGAATTGCATGGTCCCAACCCTAAAAAAGGCTGGTGGAATTGGCCATTTCCGCAGGGTCATCCCCAAACTTTTTGCCTTTTGCCTCCTATTTGTCTTCCCCTGTTTTCGTTGGCTATAGAATTCTGGGCACTTTACCACTGCTGATCAGTTCTAAAGTGCATATGCTCGCTGTAGAAATTATGACAATGATTGGTTATCCATGATTGGCATATTTGATTTACTGGTAAGTCCCTAGTAAAGTGCACAGTGTGTGCTAGAGCTGTAACTCAAATGCTACTAGTGGGCTTGAAGCACTGGTTGTGCCACCCACATGAGTAGCCCTTAAATGTGTCTCAGACCTACCACTGTAGTGTCTGTATACACAGTTGTAAACTGCCATGTTGCCCTAGCATGTGCACCCACTTGCCAGGCCCAAACCTTCCCTTTCCTTTACATGTAAGGCACCCCTAAGGTAGGGTCTAGGTACCCCCATGGGCAGGGTGCAGTGTTTGTAAAAGGTAGGACATGTACTGGAGTGTGTGACATGTCCTGGCAGTGAAATGCTGTGTATTTCGTTTTTCACTATTGAAAGGATATCTGTCCCATAGGCTTATCATTGGGGTTGCACTGTAACATTTTTACATGTGTAACTTTCAATAGGGACAAGATGGAAAAATGAAGTATGGGCTCTATGAACTCAGAATTTATTAACGCACCTTTTGGTAAAGGTGGTTTTTAAATTCTGTGTTTGAAAATGCCACTTTTAGAAAGTGGGCATTTTGTTACTTTATCATTCTGTGTGCCTCTGCAGGGTTGTGTATTCCGGGTCTGGTGTTTGAGTGACAGGAGCTGGGATGTGAATTCACTCTAGACAGTCACTGGGGGGGGTTGAGATGTGTCCTGCCTTGCCTGGGTGACTCATTGCAGGGCTGAATACACCAGGTCTGCATTTAGAGTGGTGGGAGGAGTTTCGCTTGCACTTGAATAGGTTGTGTCTACTTTTTCACAATGCTGTCTCCTCCCCTGTGGTCATGCTGCACCAGGGAGGACAGGACTGGTTTGTACTGGGTTCAGAGACTCTAACAGCAAAGAGAACAATAACAAAATGGGGTATAAGTATTGCACCTAAAACCCCAGGACTTTAGATTACTTCAAGAACAAGAGGACCCTGCCAAGAAGAAGAGTGGAAGGACTGTGTGAGGAGCGCTGCCATTTCTGAGTGAGGGGTGGGTTGGCCTGCTTCTGTCTGTGGTGGAGGAAAAGGAATGACTCTTTTTGCCCAGCTGTGGTATCCTGCTTGTGAAGAATCTCCAAGGGCTTGTGTGGGCCTGTTGGAAGTCTCAAGGATACAAAAGACTTCAGGAAATATCCTGGTTGGGGTCTAAAAGTAGCCTGCCTGAAAGGAGGGTTAAGAACTGTGTAAGAAGCGCTGCCCCTGATGTGTGTGGGATAGGCCAGCCTGCAGTTACTACTCCTGTCTGGAGTAGGAGAAGGACTAGACTGTTCTTTCTCCTTTTATTTTAAAGAAAAGCACGTGAGGAGTGCTTTACTGTTGAGCCCAAAGCATTGGGAGCGCTGTTTCTGCTCCCGTGCTCTCTCTGGTGCTTAACGCCTGAAGGAAGCGCTGGATTCCATGAGGTGAGCGCACTTTGGGAGTTACCTACCTCCCAGCACGTGAAGCGCTGTAATTGGCCATTCCTCCCTGGTTATTTTACAACTGCACAAGTGGAGCGCTTCGCCTGTATGATGAAAGTCCATGCCGGGGCGTTGGCTCAACCTGCAACGAGTGCAGGCTGCTCGCCACAGTGCCGCACCACGAAATCCCCTGTCAGCGCGCCCCCCACCTTGTGAAAGGAAGCCATGTTGTGTGCCGCCTGAGGACGGGTAGTGGAGAGTTGCCATAGCTTAATAGGGAGCAGAAGAGCTCCGATGTCGTCTGGCTGTGGACGGGGCTGGCAAGGAAGGCCAGGCCCGCCCTCCACGGCTGTGGAGGAGAAGGTGCCGCACCTCTGGCAGGAGAGGGCAGACCTTGGCGAGGCCTCCCGGTGACATCCGCTGGGGGCCTGGTAGATGTGGTGTTATATGGTTTTTAGGCACATTATTGACATTGCTAAGTTGGCATGAGCTTTGCTGCCATGATGCTGCTTTTGCGCACTCTACTACATGACTTTGTTTTTTCAAGACTTTGTTTGTGCCTTTCACATGGGAACAGGTTGCTTTTCGCGTTCTCTGCCTTTCCTGGAGTTTAGTCTGAACACGATGTGCAAGGTCGATAAACAATGCCCCTTGTTATTCTGTTCTGGTCAGTCCCTAGCACCTAGACATAACATGCTACACATAGCTGCAGTACTGAAGACTCGTGCTTTGATATTACGTTGTTGCATGTTGTTTTAACACACTTGGAGAAAGCCATTCCATGGAGAAGAGCTCCGCTGTTCCTATTATGTAAACCTTACATCCAGGCTTTAAGGTATGGGGTCTGCTGTCAAAGCCCAGAGATCTTCCTTTATATAAAATAAACTTCTTTTAGCCAAGGGGAGGGTGGTTAGGCCCGAGTGCCCTTTTTCCACAGTCTTTATATAATGACTTCTCCCTTTGTATTCTATGGAATTGTAACAATGCTAACTGTGCTGAGTTTATGCATTTTGCTGGTGGTAGTGGCTCGTATACTGTATTGTGGAGCACGATAGTTAAAATAAACAGTTGAACAATTTACAGTGACTCTGCCAATTCTTATTGTGGACAAGTACGAGTGAGTGAGCGAAAGAGTATGTCTTGCTCCCGCGAATCCTGAGAGAGTCGGGAGTGTTGTGTTCTGGGTTGTCTAATCATTTGTAGCTTCATGATATTTGGAGGAGAATGAATGAGACCTATAGCTAGTCGATATTGGGATTTTGGGTACTAATGTGGTAGGTTGGTACACCCCTATACACTGAGGTCCTGTTTTCCTGCACATAGTTCTGTGTATGTGCAGAATCCCTGCAACATGGCGCCGCTAACGTTTGGTCTGGTTGTTATCTGCGAGACGCTTGAGTAGTGCTTGTGCTTGTCCACAATCCCCTCACTTCTGTTTCCGGAGACAGCTGTGACAGTGTAACCTCCTACATTGATGTTTTATAGGTTCTTTCAAGCGTGAAGTCTTAAAAACGTTTTTTTTCTCTTACCCGTTATTGCGCTGCCGCGCATTAAGTTGTTGTTCTTTATTTTTCGTGATGGCAATTGATATTCCGGCTCATAGCCGCGCCGCACTCAAGGCATATTTAGCTCCATATGGAGTGCCTGATGCGGGTGCCGAGCTTATCTTTGTAGTGGAAGCAAATCCTGCTTACCACTTTGAGGTGTTTTACTCTTGGGTCACCTTTCCGGCGGTGGATGGAACGGATGATTTGTTTCACAAATACACTGCCACGGCCCTTCCTCACGCTTATCAGCCTTATAGGGCTCTTGAGGTTCCGCTTACAGCTTGGCAACACCAAATTTGGTTTAATGGCGCCCTTCCTCACCCGGTATCGCCGGTCCGCTTAGGCCTTTAATGATAGATAGGGCCACGTGGCCCATTTTGGCTGGGTATACCCCACACCCATGTTATTTAACTGTTGCAGTTGGAGACCTTCGCGTATTACATACGTCTTTGATACACGTACATAGGGCTGGCATACAGTATGTCACGCGCAATTTCCAGGTGGGACCACCTGGCGTTGCTGCGCAACCAGCTGGACCTGGTGGTGTAACTATCAGTCCCGTTATGGTTAATTCAGTGATGGGCAAGCGTCCACAAAATAAGGATGAGTTACCTTATTGGCTTGCTGAACAATTTGGACAACTAGAGGCTGTTTTTCCAAATACATCTCCTGTGGAGAAACACAGGATATTGACTATTAGTTTGCCTAAAGACTTACTTCCAGAGTTAGCTGATTGTAACACCTGGGGTAAGGTGTTTGCAGCGGTATATTCGAAGTGTTTCGGCACTCCTTCCATGACCGTACTCCCTTCCGTGATTAAGCGTGTTCAAGATGAACATGGCGCGGAAGCGGCTGTAGAGTTGGGGATGAGACTGGTAGGGGTGTTCAACGTGGTTGCTGATATGATCCTTGCAAATGTCAGGGGTGATGCGGTAAGCTTTCAAGTGGCAAATCGCTTGGAGGCTGTCCCTGATGTACACAAACCACGCGAATTGCCAAAGATTATTGCAAAGGCTTATAAAACCATAGGCCGCAATAATCTGGGAGTTAAGCCTTTTACTCAAACGCAAACTCAATCACAAACACAACAAAAAGCCCAGACTGATAAAGATGGGCGTCCGTTCTTTTCTAAAAAGAACTGGAAGAATAAAAAACAGGGGCAGCAACAGCAGAAGCAAGGTTCGCGTGCTGGTTCACCGACACCTGAGTCTTCTGAGCTTACTTATGACTTGCGCGACCGCGCGGAAATTAAGACTCCTGATAGATTTCAAGTCCCTGATCAGCGTTCTCCTCGCTCTTCACAGGACACATCTGGCTCTCAAGTCGGTGGAGGGGAACGCCAAGATCGTGGCAAGAGTCAACCTGCGCCACAGGGTCGTGATCAGCCTCGACAGTTTGAAGTCAAAGGAAAACAAGAGGATCTACCTCATTTTCACCCCCCATTGCAGAAGAAAAAAGTTGCCGCTTTAACAGCAAGATATGCCTCAGACGGTGAGAACGCGACTCCTGGATTGGACATGGGCAGTGATTCTGCTCGACAGCGCGGCGGAGTTTACCTTAGTGCGGGAGGTTCTGCGTCCCTGTATGGAGGCGACAGCAACTGATACATTCATTACAGTAGAGACAGCTGACACCCGGGTGGCCCCCCCGGATAGACTTTATGACGCTATTTTTCAAATTGAAGGTGATATACCGCGTCCAATCAAGGCGGTGTTCTGGGGGAATTTAAGCTCCTCGTATGACATTCTGTTAGCGGAGGCAGATTGGCCTCCACCTTTTGTGTTGGCAGCTCTTTGGGGGGGGGGAAGACGTGATACTTCCAAGTTTTTCCCCTTACGTCCCTGAAGAGCATGCCCAGACTTTCGCTGCAGGGTGGGCAGCGGCCCTTGCCATGGCAGTGTATCGTAATCAGGTGGGTTGGGATGTTGATTCACCGGCTCATGAAATACCCTTACGTTCTATGCCACAGCCACAACCGCAATATCCAATCAGACGTGAAACGAAGGCTCTCCTTTGTGACATTCTAACTCAGTTTGAGTATCAGGGTGTGATTGAACCATGTATATCACCAATGAATAATCCTCTCTTTACCGTATCAAAGCCTGATGGTTCATATCGGATTGTATTGGATTACCGAAATTTGAATAGTCATTGTCGCACATTTGCAGTGCAAAACACTCACAGCTCAGCGCTGGTGAACAGTCTTGTTCGTAAAAAATACAAAACTAACCTGGATATTTCCAATGGTTTCTACAGTCATAATCTCGCACCTGAGAGTCGTGACTTGACAGCATTCACCGCCGTCAGAAATCCGAAAAAATTTACGCGTTTGCCTATGGGGTATAAGATTAGCCCCGGGTCATTTGCGGCACGTGTCGTGTCATTGTTGCACGACATAGATCCAGATGCACTCTCGTACGTTGATGACATTTATCTGACAGATGATGAACTTATGCCGCATCTAGTCCGAGTCGACAATATTATTTTGTCCTTTGCCGACTATGGATACAAATTTAATTTTGCCAAGTCACAGATCGCCCATTTGGCGGTGCTCTTTTTGGGCTATGAGCTCAATAAGGAAGGAAAGGGGCTAGCCCCCCATTTCCTGGAGAAATGTGCACATTTACAACCCCCTAATACCCTGAAGAAACTTCAGTCTTTGCTGGGTTTTTTTAACTTCGGGAGGACTTACATTCCCGATTATGCCCAGCGTATCAAACCGCTTTATGCGTTGATACAACCAACCTTCTCTTCTGCCAGCTGGCTTCCGGAACATACCTCTATACTACATTCTTTGCAATCTGACTTGCTTGCGACTAACTTCTTGTTGACGCGTGACAACACCACAAACCTGGTGATACGTATCATGCCGGGGACGGTGGGTTTCACATATTTAACGTTCAATGAGGGTGACACAGTACCTATTGCTTATAAATCACATTTATACACGTCGGCTGAAATGCGATTTTCTAATATTGAAAAAATCTTGACGGCAGTACAGATGGCGATCCTGAAGGAACGCTCTCTGGCGTAAGGCAAACGCCTTTTTATGGTCACGCCAGTTCCTGCTTTGGAAGCCGTGACTAAGGCAAGTGTACCAAACTCTAAGGCCTTACATCCACGTTGGATACAATGGGCTGCATCATTGACATCGGCTGATGTCACGTTTATCTTTGATCCTTCTCTTCAGACACAGGAGTTCTTACAATATGAACATGTTCATCCTCCTCCTCTGTCCTTGCTTCCTTTGGATGAATACAAATGTATCATCTATACTGATGGCTCGGCTCAACCGTCGGTTCTAAACACGCTTATTCGGCAGCTTGAGCAATTGTTGCAGGCTCAATAGTGAATGGAGCGTTTAAGTCTTCCATTGTGCACACTCAGGCACCTGGAGACTGTACGGCGCAATTGGCGAAGCTGCGTACTCTCGTTCTTGCTCTCGAGTTTGCTTTTCCAAATGTGAATACTCTTATTGTGTGCGATTCCCATTACTGTGTCCAGTCTTTTAATGACAACTTATTCTTTTGGTCTCGGAATGACTATCGAGATTCTAAAGGCAGTGCAATCAAGCATAAAATGCTTTGGGTTTGAGTGGCAGATCTTAAACAACGTCTGCCCCTCACACATGTTATACATACTCTTGGCCATCAGCGTGTGGAAGCACATGCTCTTGGTAATTCTTTGGCTGATGAACGGCCAAATCTGCAGTAGCCACATGTTCCGTAGCAGCAGTTACAAGGTCCATGACTAGAATAGATAATGATATTTTGACAGCTGTACCTGCAACGAGAGAGGGAACTGTTTATCCTCAGGGTTTCCCTTCGAAATACTCTTATCATATAACTCCCGATCAGGTTCCTTATGCTTTGATTCCTTCCGTTGGGGCTCGGATGATTCCCAACTTGGACCGCAGACCCGCTTTGATCAAAGCCTTGCACAAGGGCATGGCTTCTGCACATGCCGGGGTGTCGGCGACAGTCTCGATTTTGCAGCAACGTAATTGGTGGCGTGGTTTATATAAACAGACCCGTAATTATGTACTTTCTTGTGACATTTGTCAACAAATCAAGCCGTCTACGGTTACGCACCCACCACAAACACAGCTGTGTATTTCTAATCAACCTTTTGGCTGCATATATCTTGATCACTGCGGTCCTCTCTCTTCTGATACTGCGTATAAATACATATTTGTTGCAGTTGATTCGTGCACTAGATTCCTTTGGGTTTGGCCACAACGCAGTGCTGACGCTCGAAATATCATCAAGGATTTGCGTGTCTTTGTCGGGATGTTTGCCTGTGGCACCTTCCATTCTGACCAAGGTCCAGCATTCGCCTCTAAGGCGTACAAGGATGCGATGAAGTCAATGGGGGTGCTGGTGCAGATTTCGTTTCCATACAGGCCTGAGGGCAATTCAATTGTGGAGCGAATGAACCGTGACTTAAAGCAATCCTTGACAGCTAGAGTCTTAGGTACTAGCAGGAACTGGCTGGCCCACTTGTATGGGGTTCAACGTGCACTTAATAATCTCCCTAGAAGATCTCTGGGTGGGCGGACCCCATACGAAATGCTCTTTGGCATTAAAATGTTTGTTCCAGACCTTGATGGTCTAGACGTTGTGGCAGCTGCCGCAACCTTTGACGTAGATAATCATTCTACTGTGTTACAGGATCTACAAAAGACACGTGACAGCTATGCAACAGAACATTTACCCTCTTCCACTGATGCAGCACTGCTGATTCCAGTTGCCGGTTGGCTTCCAAAAATCGGAGATCTGGTACGAGAAAAGCTGGAGAACAAAAAAGAATATGGTCCCTCTTATCGTGCACTGGTTCCAGTGCTTGGACTGAAGGGTACTCGTATAGTCATTTTACCACCGTTACCTGGTCGCAAAGACAACAGATACATTTCAGTGGACAATGTCAAGTAACACCAGGTGGCCGATTCTGAATAGCGTCACACCTGCAGTTTCGTGCACTGCAATTTCATTGGATCCACTGACTTCAACATCTTCTATTGGTCCGCGTGTGGCTAGGAAAGTGATGGACACTGTAATTGATATTTCACCCGTCCGACCTCTCTCTTCCACTATGGATGTCAAGTATATCTATCATCCTGATGAGTCCGTGGGTGAGGTGCCGAACAGTCCCCGAGAACATCTGGCAGACTCGGTACTTCCACCTCTGATTAATAGACCTATGAATGGCTACAGTGGGGATCATGTCAGCCACTCTTCCGGCTCGTCCGCTTCGACATCCAGCTTGCCAGAACCACCGACTAAATTAAGTATATTCCTCTCTTGGTTCAAAAAGACTTACCTGGTCCCTCCATGGACCTACATTTGGTTGGTACTTATACTAATTTTCCTCTTCATGTCAATTGGATTTGTGACAGTGTTCTTTTTGCTCATCAATGGTCATTACTTGCCAGAACGCTCTGCTGTGAAGTTGGTCGATGGAATTCTGGCCCCTCACACATCCTCCCATATCATGAAACGTGCACCCCACGTCCCGTTCTTAATTACACTCGATGGGAACATTGTCCTACTCCTGTAAAAGGGAGTTCAAAAACTCTTAGAGATAAATTCACATATTTTACAGATTATGACATATCTAATCCGGCATCCTATTTTTTTAAACTTCAGTCGTCTTCACAATCCAAATTTATGTTAACCCATACTAAATTGATTTATGCCAACTTGTTTAGAACTAAATTGGCTACAGAAGGTTATGATCACTGGAAAGAGACCGTTGATTTAAAATCTATCTGGGGCACAAAGTCTTGGCAGGTTCAGGGAACTGAGGCTTTGCATCGTGCCTGCCTGATCCCAGCTCAACTGTTATTTTTTAATAATACGGTGTACCAGACCACTTGTTTTGGCCTGGCAACTGTCAAAAATTTAAATACTTCATCCATTCCGTCTTTAGCGGAATATGACTATTGGCGCACCCAAACAAATGTTACCATTTCGACACTACAAGCTTTGCTTTGAAATAAGACTTTCAATGTCTCTGAGATTGATTCTTCCAGGTGGCTGGTGTGGCAAACGAATACAAATGCATGCCAATTGCATTTTTATAATGTTACACCTGGTTTCATTCACTCTAGACCCGATCCCCGTTACCACTTAACACATTCGGTCACCACATACTCGGTGGGTAAATTATGCCAACAATGGTTAGAACATTCCACCTTAGCATCTGTGAAACAACACCTTACACTATTGTCGGATGACATCAATTTGGCTGATTTCATCTTAGGCCCTAGGAATCCTAGGTCTAAGAGGTTTATCCATGAAGCATACAATTAATTTTGGAAACTTTCACAGATGAAGCAGCATTTCGTCTGCGCCAAATTGATCAGTCCAATTTAGAAAAAGTCCTTGCCGTAGTAGACAATAGCATAAACACACTTTCCTCACGTATTTATATGTTGGATAATATTGTTTCATCTGTTATTGATATTGTTCAAAGTGACGTATCTGTGTTATATCATGGTCAAAATCAGTTAAGATCTGTTATGCAATTTGCTTAGACATTGCAGACTCTTAAAATGGGGAAAGTGCCCTGGGATTACTTAAATTCCACTGCTTTGTTTTTGCCATTTAATCTAACTGATAAACAGAGATTTATGTCCATGAAAGATGCTGCATATACACTTTTGCATATTGAACAATTGGAGCCCTTGCCGTTCTCAGTAGCGGAAACGGACTCTGCTGTTTGGTTAATTCATGGGATTATCTCTCTCCGTTTTTCACTATTTCAATTTAAATCATGCATGCAACATTTTCCAATTGGCCGTTTCAAACCACTGGGAATTACATGAATTGTGGTCCCTGCCTTTCACTTACAGATTTCAGAGGGAGGGTAAGGAAGTTTTTCTTACAGGGGAGGACTGCGATTCCACAGTAGGACATTCCCTTGTTTGCAAACACGTTAAATTGCACAGCGCTTGTAATGTGTCGGCGCCCAATCTGGCTTGTTTTTTAAAAAGGACCCCAGTACCGTCAATAATTTCCGCTTTCACCTTGCTTACAAATGGCAGTTATCTTATTTTGAATAACCAAGACTGCTGTGGTTTACGGGCGGGAGTCCCGTATTTAGTAACGGTTTCCCAGTGCGTAACTTGTTGTAGCAATGTGCTTTTTCCACCCCCGCATGGGAGTCTAGATAGTTCAATTTGGCCTTCCATTCCGACTTTGAAAACAGATTTTAACAAATTGAGCAGGCTCAAAGCGCTATTATTCCAACAAGAGGTGGCTCTCACTTCGGCCCACTAGACCTTCGAGTTACAGGTGGCTAGGACTTCTGGTGAGATACAGTCCCTTCTGAACACCAACCTCCCACAACATTTTGGGGAGCTTATACGCCAAATATTTAATGCATCTGACACCACAGGCCTTGCACATTTTTTTAAATGTGTGGGATCTGGCCTTGTGACTTCTTTTCAGACTGTATTTGGAGTAATACCGGGTTTTATTCATATTATTTTTTCCAGCGTCTTTGGAGGGTTCCCCTTAATTTTGGCATCAGGCGCTGGAATCCTGCTTCTCCTGTTCCTGCTGCACAATGGCTGCTCATCTTGTGGTACTGCACAGACCAGGCCAGTTGCAGCTGTACAGTGATCGCATGCAACAGGTTTTTGGATGCTTGCCATTAGCCACGCTTTGCTTCAGTTATGGATTGACTTTTCGCTTTGCCTATTTCACTTGCGTGCAACCAGTGTTTTACTGTCGGCGATGCCTCTTCTATTGGGCAATGGATATATGCCTCTCCAATACGTCCCGTCCAGTCCCGGATTTTAACCAGTTGATGGGTCCCTTAGAGGCTCATGACCAGGCTTGTTCTGGGGATGGCCGTATGGCGCGTGCAGCAGCACTTGGAGTATTGGCTGAATGGGATGTCTGTGCGGCTGCGCAGAATGTCCTGCATCGGAGTTTCATTGAATATCACGCAAGTTGCCCACTTCTGCTTTTAGAGGCGTCTGATTACGAGGAGCACGTTTGTTCCTTCGACTTACTTAATTGGATGGAATCCCTCTTTTTTACCAACGATAGGGATGATCTTTTGGAGGGAATGGCATTCCTCGGTTCATACACCTTGATGGATTGAACACCTCCGTCATAACATCTTGATAATAACTTTGTTGTCCCGGAGGGTGCTCTCATTCAATACGCCTCATTGACAATATTGAAAATATATATATATTTTTTTTTTGCAAATTCAATTTTTTTCCAATTTTGGTTTTTTCAAACGCTTTGAACTCTGCTTGACTGGTGAACTCTGTTTTGGTCCTTTGTCTATGTCCTATGACCTTGCCAAGGGGAGGGTGTTATATGGTTTTTAGGCACATTATCAACATTACTAAGTTGGCATGAGCTTCGCTCCCATGATGCTGCTTTTGCGCACGCTACTACATGACTTTGTTTTTGCAAGACTTTGTTTGTGCCTTTCACATGGGAACGGGTTGCTTTTCGCGTTCTCTGCCTTTCCTGGAGTTTAATCTGAACACGATGTGCAAGGTCGATAAACAATGCGCCTTGTTATTCTGTTCTGGTCAGTCCCTAGCACCTAGACATAACATGCTACACACAGCTGCAGTACTGAAGACTCGTGCTTTGATATTACGTTGTTGCATGTTGTTTTAACACACTTGGAGAAAGCCGTTCCATGGAGAAGAGCTCCTCTGTTCCTATGATGTAAACCTTACATCCAGGCTTTAAGGTATGGGGTCTGCTGTCAAAGCCCAGAGATCTTCCTTTATATAAAATAAACTTCTTCTAGCCAAGGGGAGGGTGGTTAAGCCTGAGTGCCCTTTTTCCACAGTCTTTATATAATGACTTCTCCCTTTGTATTCTATGGAATTGTAACAATGCTAACTGTGCTGAGTTTATGCATTTTGCTGCTGGTAGTGGCACGTATACTGTATTGTGGAGCACAATAGTTAAAATAAACATTTGAACTATTTACAGTGACTCTGCCAATTCTTATTGTGGACATTGGTGAGTGAGCGAAAGAGTATGTCTTGCTCCCGCGATTCCTGAGAGAGTCGGGAGTGTTGTGTTCTGGGTTGTCTAATCATTTGTAGCTTCGTGATATTTGGAGGAGAACGAATGAGACATTATAGCTAGTCGGTATTGGGATTTTGGGTACTAATGTGGTAGGTTGGTACACCCCTAAACACTGAGGTCCTGTTTTCCTGCGCATAGTTCTGTGTATGTGCAGAATCCCTGCAACAGTGGGGACCCGAGGAAGAAAGGTACTGCGGAGCCCACTCAGCCCCAGGGTACTCATAGAGTGGGGCTAAGCTTGGCTTGGAGCCGAACATGGCAGCTGCACCGCATGGTCGTGGGCAGCTGCTTGGTGTGCATTACGTGGGCAGGGGACCTAGGGTGGTCCTCCTGCTGGCAGCGGCAGCAGTGCATGTCCGCCTGACCCGTACCTTGGGGGGCACTTGCTCTATCTTGTGGCCAGATATAGCTGGGCGGGAAGGAGCCCTCAACGGAGGTCCCGCTCGGCCTCCTTCCTACTTCTTTGCCTGGAGCCATACGCAGCTGCACCACCTGAGAGCGGGTAGTGGCATTTTCAACTCTCACTTTTGGGTGCTTTGGTTTTTCAATGCACTGCGGGGTAAAACCTTCATGGTGGGCCCGATCGCCAAGAGGAATCCTAAGCGAGGAACTCACGCCAAAATGACCATAGTGCCCCTAATGGGCGTGCAGGTGTGCCTGTACCCACATAAAGATTCTAAATATCCACATAACTTGAAAGAGAAGCGCAGGTGCACTGTACATACTCATGTATTTACATTTTATTGGTGACTCATGTATTTACATGTTTTTCTCAAAACTGCTGGGTATGCCCAGACGTGGGTCCCTTGCTCACTTTGCCACTGGATTCAAGCTAGCCTGGCTGATGAGGGGTGTTACCCTGAAACCGGTCCCAGGATGCTTGTTTCCGGTCCAGGGAAGACCTGGCATGGCAGTTTGGGCTGGACTGTTCCCATGAGGAACGGGGTCAAGACTGATTTGCATATGGCTGGGTCTGAACTGGGGTGGCAAAGTGAGCTAAAGAACGATGATGGATTCAACCCAAATGTAATGGTGACTGGGGGTGAGTATCTTAAAAGTTTCAGCACTCCGTCCACCATCTCCTTGTGTTTGCTTTGGTGTCCTGGTTCACTCGGCTGTGGCACACCCTAGCTATGGAACACCTGTCCTACAAACTTTCCCTCTCGGTCTCGTGTTTGACCCTGCATCTTTTGGCATGATTTCCCCTGTCTTTTTGCCGTCTGACCTCCTGTTTTGACTATGTGCTCAACTTCGTTTTTGCTGGTTTTAGGACTTTGGGCACTTTTTCACTGCTGACCAGTGCTAAAGTGCATGTACTCTGTGTCTAAAATGTAATGGCATTTGGTTTCTCCATGATTTGATTATTTGATTTACTAATAAGGCCCAGGGCCTGTAAATCAAATGCTACTAGTGGGGCTGCAGCACTAATTGTGCCACCCACATGAGTACCCTTCAAACCTGTCTAAGGCCTGCCACTGCAGAGCCTGTGTGTGTAGTTTTAAACTGCCATTTCAACCTTGCAAGTTCACCTCCTTGCCAGGCCCAAACATTCCCTTTTATTGCATATAAGTCACCCTGTCAGTCTGTGGGTATTAATATCACAGTTACTAAAGAAGGTAAGTGGGAATATTCTCTTTATTAGTTTGAACAGACCACTTTTTTTTAATTTAGTCCGGTAGGTCAACTGATTATATAAAGTTCACAAAAGAAAATAAAGTCTTTAGTTCTTTGTTGATTCTTTCGTTTATTTCCTCTAGATCCTGGCAGAGTCCGAACCGGGTTTGGATGCCCGCGGTAAAAAAAAGAATATGCCAGGGTAAGACAGCCCAGAGAGCAAAACACCCGTGCTCTTGATTTAGACAAAATTAAAAACCACTTGGGTTTACACCGTTGCAGGCTGCGATTTAAGGAAAGAATGAAAAATCAGACCGAAGAAAAAGACAAAAAAAGAAGAAAAAAAAAGGTTTGTACTTATGCATTTTACTTCTCCATGCTTGTGATCCCCACTGCTTAAAGAAAACAAGTGAAAAGAGCTCTCAGATAGAAAAGGCATGAAGTGAGAGAGCAAGGTTAGAGAGCCCCTACTGATTCTCCCTCCATCCCTCCCGTCTTCCAAAGATCCTGCCCCGTACCTGGCTCAGCCACGTTTCTCCTGAAACGCATTTCTCCTGAAACGTGGCGGGGTGCCGTGTCCGACCCGGGGCTCTGGCGTAGGTTGCTGTTGTCTGGTTGTCTCTGCCTCTATAGGTTACCAGGAAGGAAGGACTTCGAGCCGGCTGCCTCAGGGAAGTCCGTATCCCTTGCTTCTCTTGTCCGTTCCCAAAGAAGACTGGAGCTTCGAGAGAACGCGTTGGCTCGGTGATGGAACCCTCGCGGGTTCTCTCTTTTCCAACTTTGGTCGAGGAAACAGGTTGCTTTATGCACTGAAATCTCCTTGTCAATCCAGTTCTTCCCGGTGTCGCTACCCTTCTTGCTCCTTTCCTCAGCGTCTTCCGGCAACAACCTCCCTTCCGGATCTCTGGGTTTAAAAGGCCCTCCCTGCTCGGTGATTGGTTCTTGTTTTACCACATGACCGGCATCATCCGGTTCTCGCAAGGTTGCATTTTCTTTTCCGGTCGGAACTTCGTCATGGCTGTCAGGCTGTAGGGGAAGAGAAGAGCATTCAGGTAAGCTAAGGATATGCCAGGGAATTGTTTGCTCGTTTTGTTCGTCTTCTGCCTCATTCTCCGTCTCCTTACACATCTCCCCCCTAAGATTTTCCCGTTCGGGGAAAAGAGGCATTCTGGAAAGAAAATCTGCGTTGATATGGTCCTTACCACTTCTATGACGGACTTCAAACTGAAAGGGTTGAAGTGAAAGGAACCACCGCAGAACCCGAGGGTTATTGCTCATATTCCTACTCATCCAGGTTAAGGGAGCATGGTCCGTAGAAAGAATAAAGGACCGTCCTTCCAAATAATATCGCAATTTTTCTATAGCCCACTTGATGGCTAGACACTCTTTCTCAATAGTAGCATATTTTAGGGATCACTGACAGAATATCGATGAGAAGAATATCGACCTACAAAAATATCGAGGTAAAAATATAGAATGCCAAAATATCGAATTCCTATCTACAAACAGGTAAGTACAAAAATATCGAATCCAAAATATAGTTGTAAAAAATATAGTTAGTCAAAATATAGAATTTTTAAATATCTTAAAAGTAATGTAAAATTAATGAAATACTATATATAATTAACTAAAACATACTTAAAAATACTTAAATAACTTTAAAATTAATAAATAATTAATGTAAGTTAAAAAAAATAAACATAAATTTTTATTTTTTTAATACATATATATATTAACATAATATTTATAAAAAATATTCAATATTTTTAGCGTAGGATAGCGGGAGGGTAAAATTTACTATTACCACTCCAGTGAGTGCAACAGTAGGGAAAGCATTGGATAGCGGGAGGGTAAAAATTACTATTCCCACTCCAGTGAGTGCAACAGTAGGGAAAGCGTTGGATAGCGGGAGGGTAAAAATTACTATTCCCACTCCAGAGAGTGCAACAGTAGGGAAAACGTTGGATAGCGTAGGGGTAAAAATTACTATTCCCACTCCAGAGAGTGCAACAGTAGGGAAAGCGTTGGATAGCGGGAGGGTAAAAATTACTATTTCCACTCCAGAGAGTGCAACAGTAGGGAAAGCGTTGGAAAGCGGGAGGGTAAAAATTACTATTCCCACTCCAGTGAGTGCAACAGTAGGGAAAGCGTTGGATAGCGGGAGGGTAAAAATTACTATTCCCACTCCAGAGAGTGCAACAGTAGGGAAAGCGTTGGATAGCGTAGGGGTAAAAATTACTATTCCCACTCCAGAGAGTGCAACAGTAGGGAAAGCGTTGGATAGCGTAGGGGTATAAATTACTATTCCCACTCCAGAGAGTGCAACAGTAGGGAAAGAGTTGGATAGCGTAGGGGTAAAAATTACTATTCCCACTCCAGTGAGTGCAACAGTAGGGAAAGCGTTGGATAGCGTAGGGGTAAAAATTACTATTCCCACTCCAGAGAGTGCAACAGTAGGGAAAATAATGATTTAATATTTTAATAAAAATAAAATAATTATCAATACCAATAAAAAATTAATTAAAATTACTTACCAATTACAAAATATTTAATAATTAATTCTAAATACCAATAAATATTATTTCTTAAAAATTAATTACCTATTAATTATTAATTAACAAAGAATTAATTTTCAATACCAAAAAATAATAAATAATAAAAAAATACCAAGTAATAATTAATTGACAGTAAATTAATTATCAATACACCAAAATATTTTCAATAATTAATTAATTACAATTAAATTACTTCCCGCCCTATTCCCCTATAACCCCACAACCCACTACAAAGAATAAATTAATACAATTAACATAATTATCAATTAATAAATTAATAAAAATTAATTACCAATTAATACAAATTAATTACCAATTAATACAAATTAATTACCAAATAAGAATTAATTAACAATAAATTAATAATAAATACCAATAAATAAAAATAAATAATTACTGAATTACGATTAAATTACTTCCCACCCTATTCCCCTATAAACCCACAACCCGCTCTGAATAATAAATTAATACAATTAATATAATTATCAATTAAAAAATTTATAAAAATTAATTACCAATTAATAAAAATTAATTACCAATTAATAAAAATTAATTACCAATTAATAATTAATTAACAATGAATTATTTATCAATACCAATAAATAAAATTAAATAATTTCTTAATTACATTTAAATTACTTCCCACCCTATTCCCCTATAAACCCACAACCCGCTACAGAACTAAAACGCAAAATTAAATTAAATATAATTAATAATTCCTAAAAATTAATATTTAATTTACTATAATTAAATTACTTCCCACCCTATTCCCTATAAACCCACAACCCGCTACAGAATTAAAATACGCAAAAATTAAATAACATAAAATTCATTACTTTAAAAAAATTAAAAGATACATTACAAAAATAATACATACTTTTAACACATATACTAACACTTAAAACACTATAAAAAAAATCGATATTTTTAACAACTATATTATGACTGTCGATATTTTGTCAATCGATATTTCTTACCTGAATTTCGATATTCTTAACCACTATATTTTGGCAATTCGATATTCTGTCCATTCTATATTAAAAACTCGATATTTTGGCAATTCGATATTAAAAATTCGATATTATGTCTGTTTACCTATTTTAGCTCACGCAGAAAGAGCTTACGGTTTATGAATAAGATAGGTACATCAAAGCCTTTCATTATTAACCTGGGAGAGGATAGCCCCAATACCACAATCTGAAGCATTGGTTTGTAACAGAAACTGTTTAGAAAAGTTTGGGGAGGTGAGGATGGGACTAGAAGTCAGGGTCCATTTAAGTTCTTGAAAAGCCCTAAGGACGTCTGAAGAGGGGTGCTGAAAACTCTTCCTTGAGGTTTTTTTCTTTAAAAGGTCGGTGAGAGGGGCTGCTATTTTGGAATAATGGGGAATAAACCTCCTGCAATAGCCTAGCAGACCTAAAAAAGCCCTTACTTCTTTACGGTTCTTAGGAAAAGGAGAGTCTGCAATGGCTCGTAATTTTTCTTCTTGGGTTTTGATTAACCCATTTCCTAACATGCAGCCTAAATATTTTACTTTAGTAAAAACCAACTCGAGACTTCTTGGCATTGTCATGTAACTGAGCTCTTTGTAATGCTCCAAAGATGGTATTCAAGATGTTGTAAGTGCGACTTCCAGGTAGGCCTGAAAATGACTATGTCGTCTAAATACGCTGATGAATACGTTTGATGTCCTTTTAATACTTCATTCATCAATCTTTGAAAAGTAGCGGGAGCACCATTTAGTCCGAACAGCAAAATGGTAAATTCAAACAGGTCATCCGGAGTAGCAAAGGCAGTTTTCTCCTGATCCTCTTTTCTTAAAGGGACTTGCCAGTATCATTTTGTTAGATCTAAAGTAGTTATGTACTTGGCTTCTCCAAGCTTTTCAATAGCTCATCTATTCTAGTGAGGGGATAAGCATCACATTTTGATATCTTAAGGACTGCTCTGAAGTCTATACAGAATCTAACAGATCTGTCAGGTTTGGGTACCAAAACTATGGGAGATGAGCAATTACTCTTAGAAGGTTGTATCACCCCCATTTGTAACATTTTAGTTATTTCTATTACCACTGCTTCTCGTCTGGCTGCTGGTAACCTATAGGGTTTTTGTTTCACTATTACCCCTTTTTCAGTAGGGATAGCATGTTCAGCTAGGTGGGTATGACCAGGAACTTCAGAAAAGAGGGAAGAGAAGGATTGTAAAAGGGTTTGGAGGGATTTTGTTTGTTTCTCACTTAACTGGTTACTAATAACTAATTCTTTCACTGTACTAGTGGCTGCGTTATTTGGCTCTATTAAAGTCACTATTTTTGGAGGAGGGCCTATCCAGTTTTTTTAGGAGATTTATGTGATAGGTTTGTTCCTTCGTTTTTCCCAATCTTACTCAGTATGATGTGAGACCCCTTTTCCCTACTATTTGATAAGGACCTTTCCATTCAGATATCAGTTTCTTATTCGAAGTAGGGAGGAGTACCAGAACCCAGTCATTTATCTGATATTCCCTTCACTTCTTCCCTTTATCATAAATTCGTTTTTGTTTCTTTTGGCTTTTTCCTAACTGTGTTTTAGCCAGGTTCCTTGGTTTCCCAAGGCGTGACCGTAACTGTTGGACATACTCTAATAAATCTTGGGCCTCTGTTCCCCTATTTTTTTTCCCAGGCTTCCTTAGTTATCTCAAGTAGTGTCCTAGGTTGTCGCCCGTAAATAAGTTCGAAAGAGGAACAGCCTAAACTACTTTGTACCTGTCCCCAGATAACAAAAAGTGCCAGAGGAAGTAGAAGATCCCACCTTTTCCCTTCCCCAAGGAGCATTTTTCTAAGTGTGAGTTTAAGAGTACCATTATAAGGTTCCACCAACCCATCTGCCTGGGGGTGGTATACAGCGGTCTTGAGGTGTTTCATGTTTAAAGTAGCACAGACATCTTGCATCAATTTTGACATAAAGGGGGTTCCTTGATCCATAAGGATTTCTTTAGGGAAACCTACCCTTGAGAATATTTCAATAAGTACTCGAGCAATATTCTTAGTCGTGGAAGACTTAAGGGGAATTGCTTCCGGATATCTAGTAGCGTAATCTAAAACTACTAAGCAATAAGTATTTGCTTGTTTGGATCTTGGAAAGTGGCCTATCAGGTCCATCCCAATATGTTCAAAGGGTTGCCCTATTATAGGTAAAGGTTGGAGGGGAACCACAGGAGGTCGATAAGGGTTCTTCCATTGACATATCTCACAGCTCTGGCAGTAAGTTTTCACTTCAGCATGAATACCTGGCCAATAGAAATATCTTAATATCATCTGGGATGTTTTCTCTGACCCGGCATGACCTGCTAATAAATGTGAGTGCGCAAAAAAAAGTATCTGCTCCCTGAAGTCCTTTGGGACTAGAAGTTGAGGTTCCGCCTCTGGGGTCCCTATTCTATAAAGAAGGCTTCCATTTTGTATAAACTGAGGAAAACGGGTGTTTGTGTTTTCCTCAACCTCACTAGAGACTTTCTAAGCGTTCTGTAGAGTTGGGTCATTTCTTTGGGCATGCTGAAAATCCCTATCTAGCTGCCTTGTTCAGCGGTAATTAGAGAATTTTTCAAGCAATATCCTTTTTCCTGGTTAGAGGGAAGGGAGATTATTAGATTCTTTAACATAGAAAGAAATTCTGAATTATCTAAGCCCAAGATGAGTTCTTCCGGAAGATTTGGTACCACTCCGGCTGTTATCTTCATATAGTCACCCTTCTGTGTATTTATGGATATTTCCGCAACTGGGTACCTTTTTACATCCCCATGAACACACCGAATCTCTATTGTTCTGGGGGGGAGGATATGTGAGGGTTCGACCCACATTGACAAAATGACTGTCTGTCTACAACCTGAATCTAACAAGACCCTAACCTTCTGTCCTTTTATGAATAAACTTACGTAGAAGCAGTGTCCCAACTCTTGAGTGTATAGAACAGTCTGGGGAATGCAGCTGATGTCCCTAGGCTCCTCGGCTGTTTTTTTGTTGTGACATAACCGAGATATGTGCCCCCATTCAAATCATTGGGGGTTCTTAAATGAGTTTGTCATAGTCCTAACGGTCCTGGTTTTGGACGGTTCAGTTATCATTTTGCTAGGTTTCTTGGTTGGAGAATTTAGTGTCCCTTTGCTGGAGTCAAGGAAGCGAGGTTGAGCTCTAAATAAAGGTAGTGGCCATTGCAACGGCCTGTTTGATAGTTAAACCTGCATGTTGTTTCAGCCATCTTTGTGTGGTTGAGGGCAATGCTTCTAAGTACTGCTCTAAATATATGAGCTTCATAATATCCCCCTTGGTATTTTCAAGGGGTCTAAGCCACTTGGCGGCTAATTTCAGTTTAAAAAACAGTGTTTTGGGGTTATACCCTGGGGTACTGCGTTCCTTCCTAAATGTTTGGCGGTATGCTTCGGTGTCTAACCCCAAATGATCCAGGATAACCCTTATAGGAGGTAGTACCATACGGATTGACCACTTGGCAAGCTGCCTGGGCTTCTCCTACTAACAAGGGGGCTAAGCAGAAGGGCCATTTTTCAGGTGGCCATGCACAAGCACGGGCGGCCCTTTCAAAATTTAACAGAAAGCATCGGGTCTTCCCCTGAAACATATTTTTGGAGTGAGATCTGCGGACCCGTAGCAGTCGAGCGATGGGTAAAGAGGTGGTACGTTAGGTTGTACTGGTCCTCAGCTTTCTTATGTAAACTAGCCGCTTGTATTTTCATGGAATCTTTGAAGGTCTCTCGGTCCGCTTTGGCGGAAGACATTTGCCTTTCGAGGGCCCATTCCAGTTTCTTTTGTCCATGAATTAATTGTTGTACAACGTTATCCATTTTTGTCAATGGCTCGATGTGCCCTCATTCTCCACCACTTGTCGGTTTGCGGGTAATAATCGCAGTTACTAAAGAAGGTAGGTGGGAATATTCTCTTTACTAGTTTGAACAGACCACTTTTTTTTTTAATTTAGTCCGGTAGGTCAACTGATTATATAAAATTCACCAAAGGAAAGCAAAGTCTAGTTCTTTCTTGATTCTTTTGTTTATTTCCTCTAGATCCTGGCGGAGTCTGAACCGGGTTTGGTATGCCCTCGGGAAAGAAAAGAATATGCCAGGGTAAGTCACTCTTCTTTAATGTGGTTTGCTAGAAAGGACAGCCCACAGAGAAAAACACCTGTGCTCTTGATTTAGGCAAAATAAAAACCACTTGGGTTTAAACCGTTGCGGGGTGCGATTTAAGGAAAGAAAGAAAAATCAGACCCAAGTAAAAGAAAAGAAAAAAAAAAGGTATGTACATTATGCGTTTTACTTCTCCACGCTTGTGATCCCCACTGCTTAAAGAAAACAAGTGAAAAGAGCTCTCAGATAGAAAAGGCACGAAGTGAGAGAGCAAGGTTAGAGAGCCCCTACTGATTCTCCCTCCGTCCCTCCTGTCTTCCAAAGATCCTGCCCGGTACCTGGCTCAGCCACATTTCTCCTGAAACGTGGCGGGGCGCTGTGTACGACCCAGGGCTCTAGCATAGGTTGTTCTTGTCAGGTTGTCTCTGCCTCCATAGGCTACCAGGAAGGAAGGACTTCGAGCCGGCTGCCTCAGGGAAGTCCATATCCCTTGCTTCTCTTTTCTGTTCCCAGAGAAGACTGGAGCTTCGAGCGGACGTGTTGGCACGGTGATGGAACCCTCGCGGGTTCTCTCTTTTCCAACTTTGGTCGAGGAAACAGGTTGGTTTAGGCACTGGGATCTCCTTTTCAATCCAGTCGTTCCCGGTGTCGCTACCCTTCTTGCTCCTTTTCTCGGCATCTTCCGGCAACAACCTCCCTTCCGTATCTCTGGGTTCAAAAGGCCCTCCCTACTCAGTGATTGGTTCTTGTTTTGCCACGTGACCGGCATCATCCGGTTCTCGCAAGGTTGCATTTTCTTTTCCGGTCGGACCTTCGTAATGGCTGTCAGGCTGTAGGGGGAGAGAAGAGCGTTCAGGTAAGCTAAGGATATGCCAGGGAATTGTTTGCTCGTCTTGTTCGTCTTCTGCCTCGTTCTCCGTCTCCTTAAAGTAGGCCTGTAGGAAAGTGCCTCTTTTGAACATGATTAGCCCCCACTTTTTACCTGGAAAATGATGTAACTTCGACTGGAAGTGCCCAGGGTCCCTGCCAACCAGGTTCCCTGTGCCTGATCTCCTTCACAAATTTGTACCGTTTGTTTCCATAATTGCCACCCCTTTAGCTCAAATATAAGTCCCTAGTAAAAGATACCCCTAGTACCAAGGGCCTTGTGGTTAAAGAGGGTCCCTAAGGGCTGCAGCATAAATTGTGCCACACTAAGGGACCCCTCACCAAGCACATGCATACTGCCACTGCAGCCTGCGTGTCTTGGTGCAGACAAAACTGAAGCGTTGACATGGCACTGCACGAGATGTAGGTAAAACAGTTCTCTGATGGTCCTCAGCTCTAAGGCAGGCTGCACTATATCTCTTGTGAGGGCATATCTGCGCGAGCAGATATGCCCCTGCAATATCCTTGTTGATTCCTGGATACTGTAAGTGACCAGGGAAGCCATAGTAAGTACATGTGCTGGACACTCATCATTACGCGTTCCCCAGCTCCATGATGGCTTCACTGAAATATTGGATGTTTGGTACCACACATCTCAGAATAATACACCTGCATTGGTTCCTGTGTCAGAAATATTGAAAAATGCACACAGAGAAACCTTTAGAGGGGTCCCCTAAAACCTACCGATCCTTATTGTGGTCACCGACTGCCTGAGTCAGCCTGCAACCACCAGACAGTGTTCTGACCTTATGGGAAGAGTGTCTGCACACTCTGACGCAGAGAACAATGCCTTTACTGGGTGGAAGTGTTCACACCTCCTCCTGGTCAAGAAGAGCCATCCGCGGAGGGGAGCTTCAAAGGCCTTTGAAATGTGACTCCAGCCTCTCCTGTTAGAGGGAGCAGGCCCCTTTCCTGTCCTCACCCTCTTTTTGGCGGGAGGACAGGTGGGAAAAACGTACGAAGAATAGGAGGTGTGCCCCCCTCTGCCGATTCCACCCCTCAGGTGCTTGAGGAAAGATGAAGTACACTTTTTAGTGCCCACCATATTGAAGATGGTGGGACTCCTCCAATCAGGATCAGTGATATGCCCCCCAAGTGGGGTGAACATTTAGAAGGTGTAGTCACCCTTAAGGTAAGTAGCCCAATAGATACTACCTGGCACTCACATTAAACGCACCTAAATATAGTATTTAGGTGGCTCCCCTGAGCCCTGAACTTCAGTTCCTGATGACCTAAGAAGATCCAGACACTACGGAGTCGCACCAGCAAAGAAGACTGCAGACACCAACTGACTTGGCCCCAGCCCTACTGGTCTGTCTGCAGCCCTCAATGATCCTGCACCAAAAGACGGCCCGCCCTGCAGCCCAATGACCTCCAAATCCTTGGAAGGACTGTCTGCCTTTGGCAAAAATCAAGTCTCCCGAGAACAGTGGGCCTGTTCACCAAGCAACCATCTCCAAAGAAAAGGCTCTTTGACCCGAAGAACCACGAAGCCTGCCACTGGTTGCACCTCTGCACCTGACGCCTCCAGCCTGAGTCCAAGGGGTCCACCGTACCCAGCAAGATTCCCCAGAGCCCGAGCCCACCATGAGCTGACCTCTCCTGGACTCCTCAAAGCGCCAAAAGCCTCTGCAGAGAGACCCCCTAAACAGTGACCTGCTCCGGTAAGCCGTTTCCGACACCAAAAGGCACCCCTGCACCCGTCCATCCTGGGCCTTGATGAAGAGGACAAAAGGTGTCCCTACATCCCTGAGCATCGCAACCTACCTCTGCAGCTATTGGTTTCCTGCGACGGGCCTCTTGGCCTGAGCCTGCAGCCTGTTTCCTATTTTGGCTGTTTCCATTCCTTTACCTTGGCCCCAGATGCTGTGTTGGCACCCTGCAAACGGCCGCCCCTGTGCTGCTGGTGGTGTAGTGTTGGTACTATTTTGGACCCCGTCCACTGCTTGCTTCAGCCCCGGAGACTGGCCCCCAAGCCACTGCTACTTACCTGTAAGCAGCCTCTGACCGTTTGCCCCCAATACCCACTGATTTGTATTGGGTGCCCGACCTCGAACTTGCACCCTGCACCGGGCCACCTCTGTGCCGCTGGTGGTGCACTATTGGTGCTGAACTGAACCTTGCCCAATACATACCTTAACTTCCAAAGACTGGTCTTGTAAGTCGATGATATCACTATGTATGCTGAATGTTTTCTTCCTCCCATAGGTTAACAATGAAAAATCTGAAAATTGTACTGTGTCCATTTTTTAAACTGAAAACTATTTCTTTTGAAAAATGTATTTACCTATGACAAAGTTCTGTGGGTCTACAAAATAAATATAACCAAGTATTTTTATAAATTGGTCTGGGATTTATTCATTGAGTGTGTGTCTCATTTATGCCACTGTGTCTACAAAAAATGCAAAACGCTACCATCTGATAAGCATAACTGCTCGCCTACACTGCCACTAAAGAGTGCATTAGTATTATCTACTTTAGCCTCTGGGGATCCACTGGACTCTCTGCCCACTATGCCTCTTTTTGGTATAGTATATAGACGCTCAGCTTCCTACAAGGCCCTGGGTAGCCATATCAGCAGGGTGCCGTGTATTTAAAAGTTAGGACATGTGCTGCGAAGTTTTACATGTCCTCGTTGGGAAAAACTGCTAATTTCATTTTTCACTACAGCAAGGCCTATCTCTCCCATAGGTTAGCATTAGGGCTGTCTTGTAACACTTTACAAGTGTAACTTCCAATTGGGAGCAGATATTGGTATTTCTGAACTCACAATTTAAAAACACATCTTTTAGAAAGTTGCCATTTCTTACTTTAACCATTCTGTGCCTCTGCCTGTCCCTAGAATACAAGTCTGGGTTGGATGACAGCTGGACTTAGTGAATTCCCTCTAGACAGTCACACACCAAAAGGGAGCTGACACTTACACCTGAAAAGGGCTGTACCTGTCCCCACACAAAGAGCTGCATACCCCCAGTAGTGTGTCTGGAGCCAGGGCCAGGAAGGGCAGGGTCTTGTGCACTACAAAGACCTTTCTTTGAAGTCCCCGTACTTCAAAGGCTAAAATGGGTATAAGTACTGGACCTCTGACACCATATACTCAGAACACTTCTGGACTGAGGACATTCTGCCAGGAAGAAGAGCTGTTCTGCTGCCACTTTGCTGCTTGCTTTGCTGTGTTGGCCTGCTGCCTGCTACTTCTTGCCTGGGAGAGTGAGGACTGGACTTTACTCTCTACATCCTGCATCTCTAAAGGTTCTTCAAGGGCTTGCCTCCTGTTTCTGAAGTTTAAGGGTTGTCAAAGACTTTACCTGCATCTTTCTACCAGCACCTGGGCTCCTCTGCTATGTGTTTGCTTTGTTCGCCCTAAGTTGGCAGGGTATGCCCAGACGTGGGTCCCTTGGTCACTTTGTCACTGGATTCAACTAGCCTGGCTGATGAGGGGTGTTACCCCGAAACCGGTCCCAGGATGTTTGTTTCCGGTCCAGGGAAGACCTGGCTTGGCAGTTCGGGCTGGACTGTTCCCATGAGGCACAGGGTCAAGATTGATTTGCATATGGCTGGGTCTGAACCGGGGTGGCGAACTGAGCTAAAGAATGATGATGAATTCAACCCAGATCTGTGACTGGGGGGTGAGTGTCTGAAACGTTTCAGTGCTCCGTCCATCATCTCCTTGTGTTTGATGAGTCCTGCTCAGCCAAGGGGTGCCAAATCCAGTCCTGGGCCCTTGACAGTGAGTGTTTGGTGCTACAACCCAAGAATCCAATGCATCAACACCAAAGCATCGTTCGGAACCAGCACATTCCCTGCGAAATTGACGCATTGCCACCAAAGCCGTGGATACCACTCGCCGAGTGCATGATGCAATGACACAACACAGCCCCGACTTTGCTGACTCAGCGCCTCCAAATTACCACTGCTGCGTGAGTATCAGGCAACGCATCACCGATGTCCGCAACACCCCGTCCAGGTAAATATTTAGTGTGTACTATACTTACCCTGACTAGAATTGTGGTTCCTGCTTGGACAGGGTAAATACCTCTGCCAACCAGATACCCAATTTCTAACAACTTCCTTCTGGCAACCTGTGATAGATTAATTGTCCAGGTAGGAACATGTCTGCCTCCTCCCGCCTAGACTCTACGCCCCCCATTTGTTTGACTAAACGCTTTACATAGCACCTTAGCACAGCCCATGTACCTAACTCCTTACACACTGGGGATGACATGGGACGTCCTTAGCACTTCCCCCCGCCCCGCTCCTCCCTTCCCCCTACTCCTCCTCGATCTCCTCTCTTCCTTTCCCCTTGCCTGTAGCCTATGATGGCACTATCTGCTGGTCTGCCCGGCTAGGGACTGCCCAGATTTTAACCGTTGTGATTTTTCCGTTCTACCTTGTTGGGCCCGTTGGCCTTGTTGCTCTCTCCTTAGGGCAATACCGGATACAACTACTTCACCATCCCGCCTCCGGCTCATTGCTGCCTTAGGGCTCTCCTCATATGGGCTGGGTGAGTGACATATGACAAGTCTTTATTCCCTTACATACAAGACAGGTGACATGGAATCCGAGTTCCCCAGACGCTCATCGCATATATAAACCATGGTGTCCTTTTACATCCTTTGTAGATGCTCTTTCTTATTATAGCTTTGTTGCTGCTCCATCTCCTATCTGGTGGAACTTTGTGCTCATGCCACGGCTATGGCGCAATGTCAGTGTGAACATATACAAATGCTTAAATGACTTTTTTGGGCTTTTTTCTTGCAATTGTACTTCCGATATTTGTATGATTTGTTGAAAACTCAATAAACAGATACTGAGTAAAAAAAATCATAGATCGAGAGTATTTACAGCTAAAATATTTTATTGAAAACTGTTGTTACATGCTTGTGGTATAAAAATAACATTTGATCTTGACAAAATATGCGGTGAGTTAACTAATATTAAAGCAAAGGCTTGAGTTTATTAAGGACACAGTAATGAGTATTATCCCACCTCTACCTCGTTTTCTGTTGAAGTTTTGAAAAAGTCAGATTTGTCACATCTAAATCTTTAAAAGTGGATTACTTATTTCTTTTCCTTCTTTTTAGCCTCCAGGCAGCCCATCTCTTGGAGGTTTTGATATAGATAAAGTTTTGGGGGAATTAGTGTTAATTTGGCATCTTAAGCTATTATTTCTATTCTCACACGGGCCTACCTAGTAGCTCATTGTGGGAATATAGGTTTTAGCTGCAAATGACAAAATTCCTTTCACTTTTTAGACCTCGAGTTTTTAATGCACATTTTTTGTGAGTTTCTCAAATCATGTCTCACCCACTGTAAGCTGGTTTCAGTGCTTCAAACTCCAATGCTCACCTTTTAGCAAATGGTGAGCTGTCTGTGGATGTTATGTTAATATATTTTATATAACGCTCGATTACCCGAAGGTGTCTTGGTGCTGCCTTGGTAGGAGCCAGAATGCAAGAGAATGTAACTACAGAGGGAGTGGCTAGTGGTTGAAAAGCCATGTTTTCAAGGCCTTTCTGAATTGGAGGAGGGTTTGGGACTCTTTAAGGTTAAGAAGAAGGGAATTCGAAATTTTTGCAATGTTGCTCACAAAACTTTTGCCACCTCATCGGGCTTTCCTGAAGATTGGAACTCTCACGTTTTTGGTGTTCATGGAACGGAGGGATCTAGAAGGCATGCACCATCTAAATTTCTGAATGAAATAGTCTGGTCCAGAATTGTGCAGGGCCTTAAAGGCAATGCACATGGCTTTAAGTGTGATTATTTTCCTTATCGACAGCCAGTGGAGTTCACGCCAAATGGTCTTTGGGAAGACCAAATATCAGGCATGCCACCACATTCTGCAAGATTTAGAGTTTTGACAGTAATTTCTGCTGCATATTAACATAAAGTCCGTTACAGTAATCCAATCTGGACAAAATTAGTGCGTGACCACGGATTTTTGAAGATAGGAGGAGATATATAGAAGAATTTTTCTGATGATCTTTAGAAGAAAGAACACCGCAGAAAAAATTTGGTTCACCTGATTATCGAAGGTAAACCGCTTTTCGAATATGACTCTGAGATTTCTCACTTTATCCACTGGCGTAGGAAGAGTGCCTAAGTCTTGAAGCCACCAATCTGGGGACCAAAAGGTGATGTTATTACCAAATAAAAGAACCTCCGTTTTTTCCCCCGAGTTAAGTCTGCATAGCTTGGATGAAGGGTTGTACACGTGAAAACTCAGTAAGGATGAATTTTGTCAGACTCAGCATATCATCTATATGAGCTTGTAGCAGATGAGGCCCATTCTAAATATGACATGTGACTCAAAGTCATGTTGATGTTGGGTCCCACCTAATTCATTGTGTTTAAGAGGGATGTATATTGCTTTTTACAAAGTGTGCTGCATTCACTGGATGTTCAGGCATTTTATGACTAATCTGGGTTAAATTATATTTTCAGACTGACACGTAAGTAAGTAATTTATTTATTATGCATATGTAATACAAACCTTAGCATACAATAAAAGTATAAAGGAAAAATCGAAAAACAAGGTACAACAACAGTCCAGGCAGTACATATTACATTGTAATGTTATCATTAAAGAAAGGGTTGACATACTGTTGAAATGAATTCAAATCCAGGTAGTAGTTTTAGGTGTTTATTTCTGCAGCACAGCAATATGTCCGCAGCCAGGACGGCTCCAGGAACAACTGGAGATTGCCCTGCATTCTAACACCAACACTCTAAGAGAACCCAGAACGTTATACAAAAGTAAACACAGCGCAAGAATAGAGTACCTAATAAAGAATACAACACATACGCTTTCAGAAATGGAAAGGGGGTTTAGGGGAATTGTGCAGCCCTTGAGTTTCTGATCTACATTTCTTAAAAATTTGGTAAATTGACTGTTCAAAATAATGTCCGTAGGGTTAAAACAGGGTTTCACCGCCTCTCTACATGATCTAATACCTCCTTGATTAAAAAGCACTCTTAAAAAACCCTCCTTTCATTTAATTGAATAGGAACAATGCAGTCTAGATGTGCAATGTCCTCCTTGGCCATGTGGCATAGCCTGCAAAATTTTGGCTCCTCATTCCGCAGCAAAGGCAGGATATGCACTGATGCAGGAAGGTGGCCGCAACTGAATCTCATGAATTTTTCCTTTAAAGACAGAGACCACCCAGCTTCCAGGTAAGCTTCAGGGCACAGGGAATTATAGCCGTTTAAAATCATACAGCCATGTGCTCTGCGGGACAGAGACGCCTTGTCGCCAGCTGCTGAAAGCTTCTACAGTACATAGTTTTCGGTGGTTTTGAAAGGCCCATAGGAAGGTGTCAGGTCCCATAGAGTTCATACACCCAAGGCGTCAATAGCAGAGTAAGACATAAATGCGCAGGGCTTTTTGACTTTCTGAGATTTCACACCAAAGAGCCTTATTTAAAGGATTGGTACATGCAGACTTTATTTTCTGCCGGGCTTTAATATACGGCCCTTCCTTGCGAATTTTTGATTTACCAATCCAAACTCTAATCAGATCTGGGTAGGAGAGGCATGTGGGTGAAGATGGAATAAAAGCCTATATGTTTTTGAGACAATTGACCGCAGGACCACTGCCTCCCTGCCTCATAAGACTTTGCTTCCATAAGTTAGCATCAGAAGTAATTTTGCATAGAGATAGTTTCAGTATCAGTGCAAAGGTAGATCCTCCCAGTGAACTTGATAATGTTCAGAATGCCAAAATAAGAGGAGCGCCCTTCCATTGAAGCTCCTGCTTGTGTGGCAAAAAGGAGCCATTGTCATCGAATAAAACACCAAGGTACTTGTAGACCTTCACATATTCCAGCTACTCACTTTGTAAAGACCCCCTTAGCTTTTTCTGTATTCTGTTTCCAATGGCCATAACTGTTGTGTCCAACTTTGGATTGATCGTCACGTGGTACAGAACAGATCCACGTGACGATCAATCCAAAGTTGGACACAACAGTTATGGCCATTGGAAACAGAATACAGATAGGTCTGGAATTCATATCTTGGGTTCATCTCAACCTAATAGAATGCCTTTACAAACCTGTGTATGAATTTGTTTTGCTAAGTCCCAGGCTTAATGGAATTTTAATGTTACTCTCCTAATTGGCAGATTAGAGACCATTTCTTCAATGGGCCACATTTCAGCAGGATTAGCTCTAGCTGCTAGAGGAAGGGTGTGGACCTGTGAATTTCAGATACAGCATCCTCCTAGTAATTAAGTCAAGGGTTTTCTCAGCCTGTGTAATTGACAGCCAGCATTCTCCTGCCTCCATCTTCCCCGGTGATGGCCATTTGAAATCAGCTATTGTAAAGAGCGTGGCCAGGATGTTGAAGGAATGAGAATAGAGCATATATGACCCCCTTTCGGAGAATTTTGCCATTGTGAAAATCTCTAACAATGCTATTTCGGGCTGAACGGTTAGTGGGCTGACCCCTGGTACTATAGATTAGAACTAGGTGAATCATGTGGCAGAAGCAGACTGGGTGGGAGTCACACCAAATAACTAAAATGTTCCCTTTAAATCCTGCAACAAAGGAAGAGGGAAGGGAGAATGAGACATAAGACTTTCAGAAGCTTGGAGAGGAAGAGGACAGAATTAGCTTTGCTTTGCCTCCAAGTAGGAGAGCTAGTGGCTCTTAGTGCACATCTCTGGTCTTTTTACTGCACCCTTGTCAGGAATGATGGCAGCACCCTCCTGACACTCTCCCAGAACTAGTGGGAAATGGATCTGTTCTGGTGCCCCTGGGAAACCCTGCTGGACAGCCCCCGAAAGGAGCAGGACCCATGACCTCCCAGCTGAGCACACTTATCCTAAAAGAGGATGAGGGCCAGGATGGTTGGAGAGTACTGGCATTGAGTATGGTCTGTGGTCCCTGCTGTCTGCCCTCAGCGTATGATGAGGCAGTGCATCTTTGGTCTCCGTGGTTGCTGAGCGGAAAGGCATCTCTTGCTTCGTTGCTCAGACAACACTGGTGTTCTGTGGCCATGAGGCCCTGTTCTTGAAGGTTGTGGTCAGCACATCGAAGCTATATCTCTTTAGATGAATGTGTGGCTAGCCTTATGTATGACCTTTTCCTACTATTGTGGCTTTTCCAGTGATTGCTGCCTTGGTAGACTGCAGACAATGAGGTACAGAAGATAAGAAATGTATGCTTCGAAATGCATTGTATTGAAGAACCGGGCCTTTGGGCCTGGCGGCGCAGGGCACGCTTGAAATCTTCGGGTTCACCTGCCTTGTTGCACAGAGACACGGAATACTCTGTTGGCGTAGAAAACCAAGTTTATTAGCTGCAGCTAAACACAGTTGTCCAAGAAGTACATCAAGTAGGTTCTCAGGAGACTGCCACTTGACTCCGTGGCTCACAAGCTTTTATCGTTGAAATACATCTGTACAAACATACACCCATCGCACAACTTTTTAGCCAATCAGGAGAGTTTGAAAACAAGATATTGTGTCACCAAAATGCTCTCTGCTTACATGTTGTGTGTTATCCAGCCCCCACAGTTAATCAATACTGGTACCCATAGTTCGGTGTTTGCAATGGCAGGACATATCTGTATGCTTCAAGAGGAAGGTTACAAAGTAGGAAAACACAGGGAGAGAATAGCGAAGGCCAGAAGATAAGATATGGCGAGAGGAGAATACTAAAGGCTAACAGATAGTTGATACGGGGATTAGGTAGTCCAGACAAGGATTAGTTAGGCCGGCTGGTGTTTGAGATTGCTTTAAGGACAAGGACGGAGGGGGTTTTTGACACGTTGCAGTCCAAAAGGGCAGAGACACTTCGCTCATCGAGCAGCCTGTGTAAAGGCAACACAAAAATGGCGGTGACTGTAAGATGGGGTCAAAATTAAAGAACCTCAGACCCTCCTTTTGCCATTACGCAGGCAATACACAAAGACTCACGCTAATCTGAATCAATGTCGATGGTCATAAAGTCGTCAAGTTGTTGCTGCAACATCATCTTCATCTTCATATTCTCCGTTTTCTGTGGCATGGGTCTTGGGACACACATAATAGCACAAAGACCACATATTGCGGGGCCACATTGTAAACAAAGGCAACACGAGAAGATGATGGCCAAAACTACTCCAACAAAGGTCAATACCTTCCATCCCCATGTGGACAGTAGTTCCCAAAACCATCCCATCAGAGACCAATTTCCTTCGTCCTGGTGGATGGACTCAGCAATGTGGTGCAATTTAGAGATGGCCTGGTATACTGTAGGGGCGTTATCAGGTATATAAATGCAACAACTCGATCCAATCAATGTACAGACTCCACCACGATCTGCGAGAATGATGTCTAACACCATTCTGTTCTGTAATGTCATAAGGCGATCCGCCTGAAGCTCAGCAGTGACATTACTCAGTGCTCCGACAGTTTCATTTATTGTTGCCTCAACTACTCGAATGAGATGTCTGATATTTCTACTATTGGCCATAGGGCCCCAAAATGGGAGGAATCCTTTAAGGAAGTCACCTCCTTCCTGTCCTGCTGTGTCCTCCAAAGCAATAACCCCTCTGCCGTACCTTGTCTTGTGATGTCCCGAAGGAGCTGTATATGTTGGAGGGAGGAGAAAAGCCATATAACAAGTCCCTGAGAAATCGGCTGGTAACCATGTATAGGCTCTGTCATGGCAGACGAAATATGTTCCTTGAGATGCTACCAATGGTGGAGACGTTCGGGATGTATAGATGTATGTAATATTACAAGTGCTCTTTCCCAATTGAGCCTTAGGATTTTGACCATTGGCTTGGAGACATAGGTGACCTTGGTGGGGTACAGTATATATAGGTGGGGATCCTTTCCTTTTGGCTCT
This sequence comes from Calotriton arnoldi, assembly GCA_963921515.1. Taxonomy (NCBI): domain Eukaryota; kingdom Metazoa; phylum Chordata; class Amphibia; order Caudata; family Salamandridae; genus Calotriton; species Calotriton arnoldi. Next base: position 1,270,042 of record CAWUFW010000576.1, read on the forward strand.
GTCTGTAAGGCTAGTGACATAATGTGTCACATTCCAGTCAATGTATGCTTGTCGCTCGTCGGTGGGGAATTCACTAAATGTTTTATAATGTTTTGACATAGCCACTATTCCCTTTATTAGTGAATTATGACTAACGTCAATTCCATCCCTATACGGACCAACAGGATGTAGATGTTGGTTCTCATAGGCATTGGCAAACATAGAGGTGTAAGCCCAAGCAGATCCTTTTAGGGAGAAGGGTAGAACTAAATATGGCATTCCTTTATCTGTATTATGGGGTAAAAGTCCACAAACCCAACAATCGGTGGTATTGATTACTAATTGATGCTGGTGTAATAGCTGGATGAATGAATTGTTGAGATATTCCATTCTCCTAATTTGTTCATGCCCTGGTAGCATATAGAATTGGTGTGGGGAAATAGTAGTGCGAAAAGGTATGGGCTGAGAGGTAGATATAGGTACAGATGCTGGCTGCAAAGTGTGAATAACCCAACCCACACAAGCTAATAAAACACATAACATAGTTAAAACACATAATACTACGCCACATCTATTAAATAGTAATTTACAATATTTTTCCTTCATTTTGTTTTTTTTATCAATTTCTGATTCACCGGAAGTCATCCGGTGGCAATCTTCCTATCTCACTCAGTTGTGGTTATTGGCCGTCCTATGACACTGCAAGTCCTGCAGACCTAGTGCCACTACTCAGGTCACAAACCAAGTCTCCTACCACGACCCTGCAAAAATGGGATGAGTCCAGTATCACATAAGGAAGAAAATATATACAATTAAAAAATTCAAAAATGCAATCTAAGAAATAAAAAAAATTGCAGTTTAGGAACGAAGGGGAGAAAAATAAAAATAAATTTCAAATGTCTTTGGCCACTCTAGGCCTCAGATTGTATCTATCCTTGTTTGGCACAGTCTGGTCTTGAAAAAGTGTCTCTGGATCAGTTGTATCTATTCTGAGATGCGATGGTACAGCTTCTTGCAAAACATCATCGTCCTCTTTCTCAGTCCGAGTCCATTCTAGGTGTGCATCGCCAAAAGGTACAAACCGGGGAACTCTCTCTCCTTCACAATCACCTATACCTTCGTGGACCCACTGATCAAAAGGCAAAGGCAAGGGTACCCTTTTGCAGTGCACACCATGGATCCAGTTCTTTTTCCCAACGACTTTTACGGCTGTACGTGTCGTCAGCAGGACCTGTCTTGGCTCCCGCCAGCGAGGCTCCAAATTCCTTTTCCTCTGAAAATTCTTAAGGCACACCCAGTCGCCAGGTTGGAGGGTGTGCCCAGGATCCGAGGAAGCCTGTGGCAAGGTGTCTTGTACCTGCTGATGGAGAACACGCAATTTAGTGGTGAGGTCATGCAAATAGTCAATTAACATTGGGTATTCTATGTCAGAGTACTTCTTGGGTCTAGGGACACCCCAGACATTAGCCGGGCGTCCGAACACAATCTCATATGGGCTAAGTCCCACACGAGAATGAACAGTTGTTCGAGTTGACAAGAGGGCTAAAGGTAAAGCGTCGGGCCAGGCAAGACCTGTGCTGGCTTGTATCTTTGCAAGTTTAAGCTTGAGAGTGCCATTATAGCACTCTACCAAACCCGCTGACTGAGGGTGGTTTGCCGCGTGGAATTTTTGCTTAATCCCAAGACCCGCACATACTTTCTGCATGATTTGACCCACGAATTCACTTCCATTGTCACTCCAGACAATTCGAGGTAAACCAAACCTCGGGAAGTATTCTTTCAGAAGGACCTTAGCTGTAGACAAGGCAGTATTATCCTTTAGGGGGTAGGCCTCTATCCATCTGGAAAAGGCACATACCACCACAAGGACATACTTTAGGTTTCTGCATCTCTCCATATGAATGTAGTCTATCTGCACTACCTCAAAAGGATACGTTGGGGGAGCAAAATGGCCTGCTGGGGTTGGTGTTCCTCTTCCTGGGTTGTGCATCAAACAAACAATGCAATGCTTAACAAGATTGTCTGCACATTTAGGAATCCCTGTATTCTGCCATACCGGAGCCAAAAGCTTGCATATTCCTTTCGCACTGATGTGGGCTGGACCATGCGCCATAGTCACTACTGGAAGTACATAGGCGTCTGGTAACAGCCAACGTTGGTGTTCTGACAATTCTATCCAACATCCTGTCGCATCCAACATTCCCGTACTATCTCTCCACTTACTCAATTCTTTCTCTGTAGCCTCTCCCTGAATCATTTTCACACTTTCTATTGTGTCCTCACACATTCCTCCTTGACTGACCCATCTAGCAGGTCCAGCAACATACATATGACTCGTCACATCTCTCGCTGTCTCTTTCGCTATCTGATCCGCAAAGCGTTTCCTTCACCCACATCATCAGTGATTCTTTTATGCGCACTACACTTCACAATTGCTATCTGAGTGGGTAAAGCAAGTGATTCCAAAAGGTCGTTCACTAACTGACCATGCTGTATTTTAGTACCATGTGAGGTAAAGAATCCTCTTTCCCTCCAAAGGCGGCCAAAACTGTGGGCCACCCCAAATGCATATTGGCTGTCGGTGAACACATTCACTCTCTTCCCTTCAGCCAATACACAAGCTCTAGTCAGAGCTATCAATTCAGCTGCTTGGGCTGAATTCTGCCTAATGCGTGCTGTCTCCACAATCGTATGCAAAGTGGTAACAGCATAGGCTGCAGTCGTTTCACCATTGGGGAGCTTAAAACACGAACCATCCACCCATAGGATCCCATCCGGGTCCAGGAGCGGCGTATCTTTTAAATCAATCCTACCTTTTGTCTCCTCCTCTGTACGGAGAAAACAATCATGTTGCTCTTGAATGTCTTTCTCTACTGGTATTGGTAACAATGTAGCTGGATTTAGGGTATTACATCGCTTGATGTGCACGTGACTGGCCAAGAGCGTCAGCTCATACCCCGATAAACGGGCGCTCGTAAGATGCTGGGTTTTTGTCCTGTTTAAAAGTGTATCCACTGCATGTGGCACCATGACAATAAGCGTATTGTCTAGCACCAATCCAGCAGATTGGCGAATAGAAACTGCTGCTACTGCTGTAGCTTTCAGACAACTAGGTAATGCTTTAGCTACAGGGTCTAACGTAGCCGAAAAATAAGCACACGGGCGTTGTTTGTCACCAAATTGTTGTGTCAAAACTGACAACGCGCAACCTTCTCTCTCGTGCACATAAAGTGTGAAAGGTTTGCTGTAATCCGGAGTACCCAACACAGGAGCAGAACACAAGGAAGTACGCAAATCAGTAAAACTTTTCTGGCATTCCTCTGTCCAAGGAAGAGGTTGGGGGTATCTTTAAGGGTAAGTGCTAACAAAGGTTTTGCTAACAAAGAAAAATTCGGAATCCATTGTCTGCAGTAAGAGGTAATACCTAAAAAGGCACGCACCTCTCTCTGTGTGCATGGTACAGACATTTGTGCAATTGCTTGGATTCTTTCTGGGGTCAACCGCCGTCCCTCCTTCGACAAGAGATGACCTAAGTAGGTAACCTCTTGGCGACAATATTGTAATTTAGAGGGTGAAACCTTATGATGAAGGTCAGACAAGTGATGCAACAGTGAAACAGTAACTCGTTTACAAATTTCCTCAGAATCAGCAGCAACTAGCAGATCATCTACGTACTGAATAAGGGTGGCACCTGGAGGCAAAGTGAAAGCATCGAGCTGAGTTTTCAAAGCCTGACTATAAATGGAGGGACTTTCACAATAGCCTTGAGGTGCGCGCTTGAACCGGAAGCTTCGGCCTCCCAAAGAGAAGCCAAAAATATCCCTACTTTCCTCAGCAATGGGAATGCTAAAGAAAGCATTCTTAAGGTCAATGACCGAAAACCAGGCAGCTGAGGCAGGTATCACTGTCAATAAAGCAGTGATATCTGGGACGACAGGAAACTGGGGTACAACGATCTTGTTGACCTCCCGGAGATCGATTACAAAACGATAAACCGGTGGCTGGGAAGAGTCAGTACGTTTAAGGACAGGCAGAACAGGACTATTGCACACATTTCCTCTAGTCTCTTCAACCACACCTTTCTCAACCAAATCATAAATGATAGCCATCAGCGCTCTCTCACCAGCACTCGAAATTCTATACTGAGGAATGCGAGGTAACCTAACATTGGACTTGAGGGTGACAACATAGGGTGGAATCTGCAAGAGACCAACATCATTGGGGCCTGTAGCCCAAAGAGTAGTAGGCAGGGAACGTAATTCAGAAGGGAGTTGGTCTCTAGACAAATATGTCGGGAAATTAATCTCTTGCCTAAAGTAAGATGTACACCAGAAGGAGAACAATGCAGTGTCGCATACAGTCTCTTTAACAAGTCCAACCCCAACAAATTCTCACCACAACCAGTTGTCAAAATAAGAGGAGCCTCCAAATCATAAGGGCCAATGGAGATAGGTAAAAGACAAGAAACTGGGTTACGAACTGGGGCGCCAGAAAATCCTACAGAAACATTTGTTAAGCCAGACAAAGGTGCCCCAGGGAGTTTAGAGTGGATGATAGAACTCTTCGTTGCACCAGTATCCAAGAGAAATGGTTCTGATACACCAAGCGCAACGACATCAACATAAGGCCCATTTTGGTCCACTGGAACTGAAATGACTCCCTCACTTTGTCCACGGCTGTCCTAGCTAGAGAAACCCTGATTCTCATCTTCCATATAATAATCGTCATTATAATAATGGGCAGACTGAGTATTTTGCTGATCAAAATAATTCATGGAATGTTGCGGCGGAAAGGAACGTTGATCCTGGGACATGGTACTTCGCCCCCTCCCCTAGGTGTTGACTGGAAGCCACCTCGGCCTCGCGGCCCAGGCATACCACCAGCACGCTGCAATAATATCGGGCAATTATTCTTGAAGTGACCTTCTTCCTTACAATAGGCACATTGATTAGGACCCAGTGGAGGCCGTGGAACAAAAGGCTCAGGTTTCTGAAACACCTTCTGAAACTGGGGAGTCGGCTGAAACTGGCGCTGAGCAGGACGAGGAGGATAAGCCTGTTGTAAAAGAGCCTTCGTCTTCAAATCTTTAGTCTTTTTATCCAATTTGTCCTTCTCCTCCTTATCCCTATTTTCGTAATATTGGGCAGTAGCCAATATCTGGGCTGAAGAAGAAACAGCCCATGAACTTTCGGAATCCTTTAATTTATTAGAGAGCTCGGGAAGCAAATTAAATACAAATTTATCTACGAACAATCGCTGTCCCCCTCTGTACTCATATCCTGACCACTGTGATCAAGAAACGTTTCTTCAAAACGAGTGAAGAAGTCAGAGACACTCTCATCCTTCTTCTGCTTACAGGCAGCTAACTTATCCCAATTAACTCGCAGAGCGGGCATCATAGTTTTCATTAAGGTAATTATTCTACCAGGAAGTTCTGCAATTAAATTATCGGGTTTAGCGCCACCCACTTGGAGCCCATCAGCGGCTAGTATAGCATTCCAATCACCTCCTAATTCTTGGGCGTGGTCCTCCTTCCGAATCCTAGCCCACAATTGTTGTGGGACAACATTTCCCATTAACATATCTATGTCAGCCAAATTCATAATACAAGCGTCAACAGTCTGAGATAATTCCTTGTAGTAACCAGCAGGGTTTTTACGGGGGTCAGGTAAAGACTGTTTAAGGGCCAGCACCTCAGATCTCTTCCAAGGTACATGTACCCATATACGTTGGAAGTGAGCTGGTATAAGCGGATTATTACCCTGGGCTGCAACCTCTTCTCTCCAGACTGGGGGAACCTCTCGCATAGGGTAGTGTTTCAGTTTGCGCCTAACAGAAGGATCAGGTTCAGACAAAGACCGGGAAAAGAACATTGATCTAAAAGTAATAAGTGTCCGTATAGCATTCTCAACCTCAGGACCCACAATAATTCCTTTATCAAAATCAGTCCTAATATCCAGCAAACCCTTGGGAGCTAAACCCAATCCCGTGGCCTCCCATTCCTGACCTAGGATTTCACACATGGCATTGAAAACGAATCTTTGTACAGGGGCATCCCACTGTTCAAAAGTATCCATGATATCTTGAACAGTATATTCAAGATCACTCAGGATCCACCTGCGAGCAAGACCCATGAACGTATCTCGTTCTTGGGAGTCAGGAAGTAAACTACGGGTCTGCCTACGGGGAAGAACAGGAGTCAGACTTACTGACCCAAAGAGAGGAGAAAAGAGACCAGAAACAGTCTCAACCATCCGCTGACGGATAGAAGGGGAAGTTGACAGAAAAACAGGAGATAATGTATGAGACGTAGCAGGAGAAGAGGCAACAGCTAGAGCGGAGGTCGAAGGCAAAGGAGACTGAGGCAAAGAAGTCGGAGGCAGAGGAGCTGGAAACAAGGGAGCTGAAGGCAAAGGAAATGGCGGGAGTGGCAGTGCCACAAAGGGCTGTGTTGGAGGTGCAGGAGCTGGAGCTGGTAGGAGAATAACAGGTTGTTGGATGGGTAACAAAAGCGGGGGTGCATGAGCGCCTTGTACATAGGGCGGGGGCGATCGTAATAAATGAGACATTAAAGGATCCTTCTCAGGATCAGCATCGCGATTTGGGGAAGAAGTTGGCAGCACTGGGTAACATTTGTCAATCGCCATGTGATGTTGCCTATCTAAGATCTCTATCGCATGATCTATTTCATTATTTTTAAACTGTTGGGCAGCCTGTATGACAGTGATATCTTTTTCTTTCCTATCTTTTTTTGCCTGTTTAATTTCTTTCTGTTTGGCTTCCTTGCGCCAAAGGCGAAAAGAGTCAAACAAAGCCGGCCGGGCTTTTCTTTTAAACAAAGTAGCTTCTAAATTGTCTAAAATATCAGGCTCAAAACTACCATTATGTGGCCACTGTAAAACACCATCTTTCTTCGTATAGCGGACCCATATGTCATTAAAGGTGATGGGGCCCATACCATGTTTAGAGTAAAGCTCATAAGTAGGAGTTCCAGCCGGAGGAATTGGACAAGAGTCCTCCAGTCGGGAGTCCATATCGCAACAAAAACAACACCATGTTTTAAACTTACTGAAACCAGGCATCGTTACTTTCACTGGCTTCCGACAGACAACAAGGGGCTAATCAAAACAGCACAAACGTACTCACCCCTTGGCTTCGACAATTGCAATTTTCGAATCTAAGAACCCAAAAACAAACAAAAAAAAGGGATGGGAGCTACCCACCAGTACTTAACAAATGTCTTCTTCACGCCAACAGAGGTCCGTCTAACGTCTCGCAATACCAGTCATCACCAAAAGAGGGACCAAGGCAGGGCAGCAGTCAGGGCAGCAGGCACCAGCAGCCGTGGGAAAGGAGAAGCCACACTTCAAAAGACCATCGGCCCACTCTTCGACATACAGGGGTCGCTGGTGTGGGGGCGCCTCCTCTGGAATTTTCCTGCGGGGCTCCTCACGATCCTTGGGCTCAACCGCTACCTCTGAAGCCGCCCCACGCTCGGGCGCCAATTGAAGAACCGGGCCTTTGGGCCTGGCGGCGCAGGGCACGCCTGAAATCTTCGGGTTCACCTGCCTTGTTGCACAGAGACACGGAATACTCTGTTGGCGTAGAAAACCAAGTTTATTAGCTGCAGCTAAACACAGTTGTCCAAGAAGTACATCAAGTAGGTTCTCAGGAGACTGCCACTTGACTCCGTGGCTCACAAGCTTTTATCGTTGAAATACATCTGTACAAACATACACCCATCGCACAACTTTTTAGCCAATCAGGAGAGTTTGAAAACAAGATATTGTGTCACCAAAATGCTCTCTGCTTACATGTTGTGTGTTATCCAGCCCCCACAGTTAATCAATACTGGTACCCATAGTTCGGTGTTTGCAATGGCAGGACATATCTGTATGCTTCAAGAGGAAGGTTACAAAGTAGGAAAACACAGGGAGAGAATAGCGAAGGCCAGAAGATAAGATATGGCGAGAGGAGAATACTAAAGGCTAACAGATAGTTGATACGGGGATTAGGTAGTCCAGACAAGGATTAGTTAGGCCGGCTGGTGTTTGAGATTGCTTTAAGGACAAGGACGGAGGGGGTTTTGACACGTTGCAGTCCAAAAGGGCAGAGACACTTCGCTCATCGAGCAGCCTGTGTAAAGGCAACACAAAAATGGCGGTGACTGTAAGATGGGGTCAAAATTAAAGAACCTCAGTATTCCATATTTCTATTCATTGCCCTCTTGTTCCTGCTTTTACCACTGAATTGTTGCACTGCTTTGCAGCCAGATTTCTGCCTTTATTCTTGTTCTGGAAGATCTATGCTGGGCTCTTTAGCATCCATGGGCTAGGGGTATTTTGGTGCCTGGCTGCTTAACACCAGCATGATTCTCCATATTTAATCTAAACTACTAAAATAGCAAAGGAGATTATTTTGCCCTTTGTGGTTTTTTTCCTTCTATCTTGGACCCGCTTGAGAAGACACACCACATGCATATTGAGTACAGGGCGTTACTGTGGCAAGTGGGAGGAGTCGCCCTTTCTGTGGGAAATCAATAAGAAACCTAGCGAGACAGGGCTTTCCAGGGCTTATGGGAGCTTCTGTGGCACCCGCATTGCCCCCGATGAGAAGACTGCCAGAGAGCCTGCCATTTGCCTTGGAGGAAGAATGCATGTGTAGCATGTCCCTGCCGAGGAACATCCTGCCTGGACTTGGACCCATCTCCCCATGAGCTGTGCAAGGCTGGAGACATCATAATTGTGTGTGGGTGAGGGGGGCTTAGAGAAATGAGCTTTGCTTGCCTGTCACAGTGATGAGCCCATTGGTCTTTGACTTAATTTGCCCCTGGTTGCTCTCCCTGGAGGCTAAAGGAAGACCCCTGAGTGAAATGTTGAAATCTCTTTTTGTTTCTAGATAGGTCTAGATAGGCCCAGAGGCTGTGGATGACCATCAGCACAGGAAAGAATGCACAGATATCATCTAGTTCGCAAATAATGTACATATGAAGGTCTGTGCCTACTGGCACCACATTCATCTATTATTTAGATATTAGTCACTTTCACTGGCTTCAGAGCCTTGGCCCGAAAAAAGGGAAACTGACGGTGCTCAATGGTCTCCTAACTCTTGTGTAGATAGCACTGTTATCTATCTGAGCACAGAGTGTGTGCCCCTATTCCTGTTCCTGGGGATCAGTGCGGGGAATGAGTCACACCTCTGTCATGGGAAGCTGTGCTTGGTTGCCTGACTCTGCGCTCAGTGCCAGTGCTCTGAAACACTGGTGCTCAGACACTTCTTCCTTCCTGCTGCACATCCACTGTTAGCTTCTAGCAGATGGGAGACAGCCACCTCGGGTGCCCGACTGGCAGGAAGTGAGCTGTGGTTTGGCGCACATGGGCAGGTAAGGGCTACCACAGGGCACCCGGGTCACCGTGAATAGTGGTGCACCCTCATTTTACACTGAGGCGCTGTTATGAGGTCATATTGATTAACCTTGTTGTTTTGGTTGTCTTGGCATCACTGTCACAAAACCAATGGGGAATAGTGTGGGTGTCATAACTTATATAAGTCTGTAGGTCTCACTTTTAAAGACAATAGATCTTTGTTTCTGGGCTGCGAAAAAAGTATCACTAAGGCAGTAGGGCTGATTTGCACTTCATGTAAACCATCCCTGCCAAATACAATAAGCCAGAATTGTGTATATATTTGTAATTTTATGCGTGGCATTAAACTGTGTGCGAACTAAAGCATTTATTCTTTTTCAAGTAAAAGCACTGATTTGACATTGATTTATTCAACGTTATTGGTATGCGATGCTGAGTTCTGAGTTTCTAGCCCACAGCAGTTCCCTAAATAACTGTTTTTCACGACAGAACATTTACTGCTTATTGACAGCATAAAATGCTGCCTGTGCATATGCTAAAGCAAACAGTTCTGTGTACACAATGACGAGCAAGGGCCTCTCCACTAAAAGACATAATAAATCATATACGCAGGCACAGGAGCAAAGAAACAGTGTTTTTGTGATACTGGGTGCAAAGTGCCGTGGTCTGGGAAAACTTAAAATGTTTCTTGATAAAAAAACCTTTGCGGTGCCTCAAGAAGAAGAAGTATATTAAAAAGTTCCATTTGAGGAAGTTTAACAGGATTAGTGGCAATTTTTATTTTCTTACCAAAATTTATATTTCCATATACCAGAATGGCAGCAACAATCTCATCCAACGCGGTCTGGCCGCTGCACCACACTGCATCAGTTTCACTTTTAATACTGCAGAAGATATGGATGTTTTAAACATTAAACCGTTTTGACGTGGCAGCCATTGCCCTCCAGTGGGATGGCTGCTGATGTTCTGTTATGTACAAAAAACACAAATAGTACATCTGCATCCATTGAATTACTCCCATGAATGGCTGCAGATTTATAAAATATTTTTAAATTCACAAACATTGGCATTAGTATGCCCTTTCATCTGGACCATTCACCAGTTTCCAGAAGTTCTACTAGCAATGTCTTGTGACATTTTGTATATGACGCCATTTCCAAAATTCTACTCAGAGTACAATTCAACACTATAGAACTGTAATTTTTTTCCACAGGGAAACCATATTCCCAATTGAGAAACTCCTTTCCATTCCTCACACCTCCTTGCCATTCCTCATTCTACACTGGAAGGAGATGTATCCAGCCCTTGGCAGGAGCAAATAACCAACCATTTGCAGGATGGATGGGGTCGGCGTGGAGTTTGTGAATGTCCGCCTAATCTTGACCCCTTGCCTGGGATTTACCACTGTGTAATTATACCAATCATGTTGTACAATCGTACAGTAGCAAATGCACTTACTATTACTAGGTTATCTTTTTAATAGATGTCAATGGACCTTTTCAGTTGTAAGCTCACGGTTAAGAACGAAAAGACTGGGGGCGTGGTCTGGCCACGACGCAAGATGGCCGCAATTACCAAATGACACCCTTTTTTGAAAGGATTCTGCTGTGCGAGTGATACAGCTCCACAGCGCGACGTTCGTTAAGACAGTGGAGCACTTCTCTCTTTGGGAGGGAAGATATGTTTCGCACCGACCGCTACACTCCGATGCTGTGCTGACGCAGTGGTCTAGGCTCGCGCTTCCCTCAGTGTGGTGAGCAGCTCTCTGACGGCGGGAAGCACCCGGAGCAGATAAGGAGAAATGGGAGTGGCGGTGGAGCACTGAAGCACGGGGGTTTGCCTGGACATTTTTTACCGCGTTTCTTTTGGGCTTCAGTCAAAACACCTGAGGTGGCTGAGGAGAGACTGCTCTTTGGTCTGCTGGTTCATTTGTCTTGCAACATTGTTGACCTATAGTGCGTCACCCCTGAGCAACTTTCCCTGCTCTTGAGACCTTCTTGAATGTTAGCGGTGTTGCTGAGGTGAAGCTCCCTGGAATTGTGACGCACTTGAACTGCTATTGACTGTTGCCAGTTAGCACAATGGATAGTTAGTGTCAATATTATTACTTCACCCTATAACGCTTCTTTTCTGAAGTAATTTTCTTTATTGGCAAGCTCCCCTGAACGTCTGCTACATTCTTGATGCAGAACTGTCTGGAATTAAATTGCCTTTGATTTGGGTGTATTATTGTTGCCTATTTGGAAAAACACCTGATAAATTTCCACAATTATCAGTTCTGAACCTACATATTTGATGAGGTAATAATAGACAACTTATAGCAGCATTATTACTTTATAACGCTTCTTATTTTAGTGCGCTCTTCTTCTGTATCATCTAATAGGAGCGCGCTGATTTACTAATTGAAGCATATTACGCGGAGCTTTATGAACCTGAACTTATTATCACTGCCTGATATCAATTTGAGGAGGTAGCGAACCACTATAAATACTATTGGGGTGAATCTGCCAGTCTGGGCTTTCACCTTTTTTCTGCCAGATTGCAGGCCTGCTATTTCCTTATACCAAACTGTCCAGTGCTTCTAGAACTTAGTCATATGCACCGGTATTTACTCCTGAAGCTGCTCTGAGGTGATTTATGCGTGTTTGCATAAAATAACTGATACGGCTGTGATGCCTTTATTCTAGTACGAAAAGCCTCACCTAAGAAACTCATCCAGCTGTAAAGAATCTAGTTACCGATCAAAGGCTTTTACACAACGACGACCTGGAATGCCTTCTGGAACAGTGCCTAGTAAATCTTCAAAACAAGCCTCCTATTCTGAAATACTAAACCAGGGTCGCTCCAACTCAGAAACCTGCAACACTACCTCCACAGCTCAAAAATCACCTACTCCTATAATGGCATCTGCACCAGACTCTACTATGGAACGAATACTTCAAGAGATTACTGCTGTCCGACGACGCCTGGAAGGAATGAAAACCTCTATCTCTGATCTCACGATGGAGACTACATCCATACGTGCTGATATTGCGGGATTCCAAAATCGGCTTGATGGTCTCACTGAACGTGTAGCTACAGTTGAGAATTGTCTCCATAATATACCAGATCGAGACCAAGAACTTCTTTTCTTAAGAAGCAAAGTGACAGATTTGGAAGATAGAAACCGTTGAGACAATGTATGCTTCTTTGGATTTCCGTAAGGAATAGAAGGATCTGATGCTAAATCCTTTCTTAAAGCAGCTCTCCCGAAGCTTACAGGTCTCACTTTTGACCCGCCATTAGAAATGCAGAGAGCACACCGTATCGGTTCTCCTAAAGGAAGAAGGAATGTACAACCACGTACACTTATTGTTTGTTTTTTGCGGCACGAACAAGCTCGACAGTTAATCACAGTGACCCGTGCACATGGTCCATATATATTTGAGAGTCATGAGATTCGATTGTCTGCTGACTTTTCAAGAGAAACAAATGACCGTCGTAAAGCTTTTTTCTCTTTTCGGCCTCGCCTATGTCAGTTAGACATCAAATATGGTCTTTTTGAACCAGCACGGCTGCGAATTACTAAGGATGGCATATCCAAAGACTTTTTCAATCCAGATGACCCTCAACGCTTCCTAGACAGCATCTCTCCTCAACACATGGAGTGTTCTGAATCCCTACCTGAGGCCCAATCTTCATTTTCTTCACCAACCTCCAAAAAGATTTCTGACTTCCAGCATAACCCAGGCAGTTCCCAAAGTAGGGGAAGAGATCCAGATAGACATATACGCTCGCTTGGTGATCGAGCCCAAGCTCTTCAGGCAGTAGCTGCTCTTACGCAGGAAAGAGACAGAGACAAATCACACTCTCCACTTAAGCTTCCACTATCACTTGACAATGATGTTCCTTGAACTTGACTCACTATTTTACTGTTGAAATTTTGAAGAACAGATAGGAGAGTTATATCCTACTGCTTGTTGGAGTCATAACCTGATGAGTATCTACATATTTATTTACTTAATTGCACATTACTTGCTGTATAATGCCTGTACTATATTCTTTAATATAGTTTAATTTATTCTTGACTTTTCTTTATCTTCTCTCTTTTAGTATTTACGCATAATACAGTTTACTTGTCTTCATTTTCATAGTGTTATGTAATCTTTTAATCTGATTGCACTATTAATATTGCTACAATCCTTTGAAGTGCTACAAATTAAGAATTAGACTATACATATGAATTGCTGTCTTAAGGTTATACATTGTACTCTTTATATTATTTCCTTGTACTTTCCTCTAATATCTTTTTTCTTCTCCCTCTTTATAATAAGTATTTCCGCTTATTATTTCCTTACTATAATATTTACTTATTTTATTTTATTATTTAGATATTATGCTATTTAATTAGATCAATGTTTAAATCACTGTTAATGTTATCTAGGTGCTGTTTAACTGTCCTTTATATAGGTTGTATTTCAAATTTCAAATACTTCAGATCTTCCTCTTTACTTTTTCAGATTCCTCTAGAGCACAATGCTTAGAAAATGATGAGCATTGTTCTTCTTTACTCTCACTATCTCTTATATTCTTTCCATCTTTTCTTTCTCTTTTTTCTACTTCTACTTAAGTAAAATTACTCAAAATTGTTTGCCTAATAGATTACTTTGGCACACTGTATTTAGATTAATTAATTCCGATAAGATTTAGCTGTGTTAATAATTATTTAATTATTATACTATTTAATTGTAATTAAGTATCATAACGGTTGTATTTAATACTTATTTCCTCCACTATCCCTCCTGTCTATTCTATTCTTATACTATATCTCATATTATACTATCTGATTATTTACTCATTTCCATAATTCTCAAGTTCATCTAATACTGTTTATAATTTGCCATGCCTTTGCACTCTACTTACGCTTCTCGCTGTGGGGGGCTCCCCTGGCGCGCATAGCCCGAAAGCTAGGACCCGCAGAGAACATTTCTATTCCCCTTATACTGCACTTTTTCCCTGTGCAGTAAATCTACCCTTATTTCCCTTTTTCTTTCTTTCTTATTACTTTATTTCTTCTATTTTTGTTTCTTTGTTTATTCTCCTATACATTCATAAGTAATTTATGCTCATTTTCCTCTCTTGCCCGGAACCTATTTTCCTTACTGTTTTCAACCTTTTATTACCTACACTGAATCTTTTTCTATTCCTCATTCCTGTAAGCCTAATTTCATATCCTATCTACTAACATACACATGACTCTGAATGTTTCCTCTTCTTCCTTTCCACTACGCATTGACTTGTGAAATGTTCATGGGCTTACACACTTTCTTAAGCGCAAGAAAGTACTTTCCTATCTACAAGCGAAAAAAAACGACATTGCTCTTTGGCAAGAAACTCATTTGGATGCCTTAGAATCCTATAAATTACAACGAGATTGGGTGGGAAAAGTCATTCACTGTGGGCTGACGACAACTTCCTCCTAACGAGAATCATCCACGGAAGTGTGGAGTAGCTATTCTAATCCACAAATCTTTACTTGTTACCATAATCAAGACCTGGACTGATTCAGATGGTAGATATATTTTTTCAAAACTGAAAATAGGAGATAAGATTCTCTGTGTGGGCTCAGTTTATGCTCCAACAGAAGTCAAGCGCACTTTCTTTCTCAGTCTGAATCGTTTGCTGGTAGAAATTGGAGCATCCAAATATATTATTGGATGTGATTGGAACCTTGCCCGGGATGCTATAACTGATAGAAGGGTCCCCTGGATAGGTGTAATGAGGGAGACAGAACTTTGCTGAGAGACATAACATCAGACCATGGACTAGTGGACCATTGGCGTCTTTGTCATCCTTCTGACCAAGAATTTACCTTTCGCTCCTCTACCCATGGTACACAACACAGGTAGACTAGTTTCTTATTTTGCATTCAGTGGTTGCAATTACTACTGAATCTCGTATTTTAGAAGCCGCAATATCAGACCATGCCCCCATCCTTATTAGTCTAGAACTGGGTTTAACTTCCCCAGGCTGTAAACCATGGCGTATGAATATCCAAAGGTACCGCCCTCCCAAAGGTAAAATTCTACTCCGTTCAAATATTTCTGATTATTTAGCTGTCAATAAGTCGTCTGTTACTTCTTGTAGAATTGTTTGGGCAGCCGCCAAAGCAACTATTCGTGGTCAATTGATGAGGGATTCTGCTGAGGCCAATAAGACTGCGTCTCTACATCATATAGAATTAGAGACTCAAATTACTTCCCTCACGCATTTATATACATCCCATCCCACAATACCCAACTGTCGGCAACTTGAACTTGCTAAACTGGCGCTTAATAACATAAACACCTCTAAAGCTGAATACGCTCTCCAACGCCTAAAAGGCAGACATTATGAACAAGGAGAAAAAGCAGGTCGCTTGCTAGCAGCACAATTGAAACAACGTGAAGCAGCTATGGCCATTCCTGCACTACGTTCAGAAAGCGGTGAGATTCTTACGAGACCATAGGATATTGTAGACACTTTTGCATCCTTTTATAAAAAACTCTATACCACTGAAACTTCAGTAACGGAGGACCAAATTGTTTCATATCTGGCTGATTTCAACCTCCCTTGCCTCTCGGATGAAGGTAGAGTCCTGCTTGGTGGTGATATCAGCAAAGAAGAAATTGCTGCAGCCATCACCAAACTGCCTTATCACAAATCTCAAGGTGAAGATGGCTTCCCTGCGGAGTTTTTCAAATGGATCGGGACAGAAACGGTGGATACTTTATTCTCTGCCTTTCATGAGGCGGTTCAAACACATTCACTTGGTCCTATTTCTAACAAAGCGCTGATCGCGGTTATCCCCAAACCCGGTAAAGACCCGCTTGCTTGTAGTAGTTACCGGCCCATTTCACTCATAAATAGTGACGTCAAAATTTTAGAAAGTATTTTAGCGGCACGTCTACGTAAAGTTATTCCTTCTCTCATACATCACTCACAGGTTGGTTTTGTCCCAGGTCGTTCCTCAAGGAATCACCTCCGAACTCTAGCTCACACTTTATGGTCTGCAAATAAATTGACGGAAGATGCTGTAGCCATATCCCTGGATATACCTTTTTGCAGCTATGAAACCTTTTGGTCTAGGTGACCAATTTATCTCTAAAGTTCGTCTTTTATATGGTACTCCGACAGCCCAAGTCAATTGTGGCGGATTTCTTTCCGATCCTTTTTTAATCCAACGGGGTACCCGACAAGGTTGCCCTCTTTCCCCCCTTTTATTTTTACTAGCGATAGAACCTCTGGCCTCACTCATTCGGCATTCACCACATGTTCAAGGCATACCTATAGCAGGTGGTATTTCTATACTATACTTGTATGCTGATGATATTCTCCACATGCTAAAAGATCTCCCTCACTCTTTACCAGCTTTACTTACGATCATTGATGGTTTTGCGTCCCACTCTGGTTACAAAGTGAACTGAGATAAAAGTGAGGCTCTTCCAATTTCTTCTGGTACCACCAAAGCGGCAATTGATGGGTATCCCTTTTGTTGGAAATCATCCCAATTAAAACATTTAGGAGTTCTGGTCAATAGAGGTCTGTCAAGCATGATCTCAGACAATATCTCACCCTTATAACTTATATGGAAACTGATTTTGCAAAATGGTCTCTCTTGGGTTTTTCCATGTGGGGAACGGTACAAGCTGTTAGGATGGTTACCTTACCTCGGTTTAGTTATATACGTGGTATGCTACCAATTCTTGTTCCCTTATCTACACTTCGTAGAATAGACGCCCGAATTCGATCTTTTGTCTGGGGATCTACACGCCCCCATCTAGCAGCTTCTAAATTATTGGCTCGTCGCTCTTGTGGTGGTCTGGGTTTACCATCCTTAGAACATTACTCTTTAGCTTTACACCTCTCAAAATTAGTTTATTTACTCCCAGGTATGGCTGATCCTCCACAATGGGTCACAACAGAACACTCCTTACTTAACCGAAGCGATGGCCTTGATTTTCTTTAGGGGTCCCAAATTCCACGTTCTTCCACGCCGCATCCAGTGATGCAAGCTACTTATCAAGCGTGGCAACAAGCACATCGTCTTCTCCGAGGTGCCCACCGCTTACACTATAAAGCTCCACTTTGGGGCAATGAGAGTATCCGAATAAATGGTCAAGCGCTCCAGTGGTCCAGTTGGAAATCAAGAGGCATCCAAACACTTGATCATGTTATCCTAAATGGAGAATTAAAATCCTTTGATTTACTTAGTGAAGAGTTTGGTCTCCCACCACACCAGACTACGCGCCACTCGCAGTTGTATCACTGTCTCAAAAGATGTCTTGGTTCTCCTCCCTGGACTTTGAATTCTTCACCAATTCTAGATTATCTTCTTACTTGGGGTCGACATAAAGGGGTGTTGTCAGGTCTATATGGTCTTTTAATTCATCGCCTAGACTCACAACCACTTCTTAAAGCTCTTCAAGAGAAATGGCAAGAGCGTCTACACATTACTATTGAAGAAAATGACTGGTCAGATATGTTGGAAGCCCTTGACAAAGGTACCCGAGAGGCCCGTTTGAAGTTTTGCCTTTTCAAAACTTTACATGATTGGCAATGGACACCTTTAAAGTTGCAAAGAGCAGGTCTACTACCACACTCTAAATGTTGGAGATGTCTTGGAGTCAATTGTGACCTTCCTCATATACTCTGTGAATGCCCTTCCATGCAAGATTTTTGGACATATGTAGGGAATACTCTGCAAAGTTTAATCTCTTCCCTTAGCATTCCTCTCACCCCTTCCATCATTTTATTGCATAATTTTAGAAGTCTTCCTACCATTACATGTCCGCAATGTCGCCTTTTGCATACTGCACTTTCCACAGCTAAAATCTGCATTCTAAGGCATTGGAAATCGTCTAGTCCTCCTTCGCAGGAAGAATGGATGGTAGCAATGATTCAAACAGCTTCACATGAACGTATTATATACAGTTTGCAGGATCAAGAGGAAATTTTCCAACATATGTGGGCCCCTTTTATCTGTGACCCCTGAATTCCTTCCCACTCTTCTCATACCTTTTTCTTCTCTCTTTTTTCATACATTCTTACTTTATCCAGGTAAGGATTTTACTCTTTTCCATCCTCTTAATTTTCTCTCCCTTTTATATGAATTTATGTCTTTTATGATATTCTATATGTACTCATGTTTATTCATGCATCTTCAATCTTTCTCAATAAAAAATTATGAAACAAAAGAACGAAAAGACTTGATTAATGAAGCCTGAAACTTTTCTGAGAAATATAAGCATGTCCTGAAATAAAACTTGAAAACAAATGGAGGCACACTGAAAATGCAAGCAGATGCCATATTTTCAATGGCATCCTCGCCTGCATTTAAGCAGCAGACTTGAAGTATCCCTTTTCCCACTTTCCAGACAATACATGTATTTATCTGATCAGGGATCTTTGGAAAAATTAAGCCAATGCAGCTGGAAAGTCAGGTTTCTGATGGCGAGGAGGATCTTACATGCTACATTACCTTCCCTCCCTCCCTCGCCTTCCTCCGTAACAGATGGGGCTCCCTTACCTCCAATATACCCCTCCACTCTTAAAAAAAAAGGGCCTGTCACCCCCTCCTCATCTGTTCTTTTTTGTCTCCGAGGACACTTACCTTCCGGTTCTTTCCCTCCATGGCGGAGACTGGGGGCTTCACCATCTGGATCCCCAGCATGAGCGGGGCTCCTGGCGGCGATCTCCTAGCAGGACGGTGTTTCCTGGTTCCTTCAACATGGCAGGGAAGGAGCGCTGTCAGCGGATGCCGTGACGGAGTTCGGCGGTCCTGCAGTGGCTGATGCTGTGCTTTCGAGTCAGTGCCTCGGCTAGGTAGGACACGTCTTCAGAGCAATTTTGAATGTGCTGAGGTGAGAGGAAGGGGTTTGGGCAAATTGTTTTTCCAATTTTTGGGGGAATTCATGGGGGGTTGTAATTGGTGAATGAGGTTTGCTCTGCTGGCATCCCCTCATTGTTTGGTTTTGGGGTTTTGTTCTCTTTATTAAGGAGCCCCAGTTGGGTTTCTCTTCATTTACAATTTGAACATAGAAGGAAAGAGTGAATAAACGAAAGCATGTCCTATCTACTACATCTTCCTCAGAGGAGGGAGTCCTTCTTTCCAACAAGGGAATTGTGACACCCAGAGACCAATGGGGGGAAACGCACCTCTCATGTCTAGGGATGAGGTGCATGACACGATTGAGGCAGCAGTGGCAAGAGCCCTTCAGGCTCATCCTAGTAAGCCTGCTAAGGCACCCAAGCTCAAGACTGTTTTGGCAGACATTAATTCTTCAGCCTTGGATTTGAGGGCTCCATCGACTTCTTCAGGGGGGAAGTATGTCTCCAGAGAAGAAATATGGGATATCCTGGCACATGTGTTAGAGAACTTTGGGTTTCCATCCTTTCAAGCAGCAGAGGAAGGGGGTTCCCTTTTTCCCCAATATGTCAAGCTCTCTAGGTTTGCCATGCCCTTTCAAGGTCCTGTTAGGGATATTGTAATGAAGTAATGGAAGGATGTGGTAATATTCAGGTCCCTCGCTTTCTGCAAAAGTTGTACCTGTTGGAGTGGGAGGACGCTCTTCCTCATTCTGTTTGCCTGGACTCTATTCTGTCTAACCTAATTGGTAAAACTGCCATTAATCCTGAGGACTGTACACCCACCGATGACACAGATAAAAAGATGAACTCTGGTATTAATTTGGCATTAAAAGCTAGTATTTTCTCGACTTATTCTGCACAATCTCTGGTGCAGGACTTCGATAAGTTGGCTGTAGCCATTCAGGAAGGTTCAGAGTGTTCTGATATGTTGGCAGCTATGGAACAGCAGACGAGGTTGCTTGCAGACAATTCTTCAGATATTATATGCTCTTCAGCCATGTCCACAGGGACTTTTATTGCGGCCAGGCGATCTCTGTGGCTGAAACAGTGGAACGCAGGTCCTGGGGAGAAGGCCTCCTTAATGAAGATTCTGTTTAAGGGTCAAGCGCTCTTTGGAGAAAAATTGCCTGCTGTGATCTCTAAGGTATTTAAGGAAAGAAAGCATAACTTGCCCTATAAGGGTGGTTCTTGGGCTGCGAAGGTGTGGAATAAATACTCCAAGTCATCTCAGAAACATGAGGCCCGTCACTCTTCCTTTAGGAGGAGATGGTTTAAGCCCTGTTTTTCTCCTAATCGCCATGTCCCATCTCAGCAGGTGGCCTCAAAGAAGGGTTCCTGATAATCACAATCCTCATGGGGCTCTGCCAGTGGCAGGCAGGATTCAGCATTTCTTTTCAGTGTGGCAACAGGATGTGTCAAATCTTTGGGTCCAACACGTAGCCAATGGCTCTGCAATCGAGTTTGAGCACATTGCCCCAGATACTGGCGTCCTTCTGACTCCGGTTCCAGCAGCCGAGGAGAAGAGGCTGGCTCTTCTAAGTGGAATCAGGGGCTTGATGTTGAAAGGGGCTATCTGCAGGGTGCTGGCTGCAGAGCAGGAGAAAGCAGTCTATTCCCTCTTGTTTTTGGTGCAAAGGTGTCAGGGGTTTTTCGGCAGGTCCTTGATCTGAAATGGGTCAATTCATGGATAAGATCCATTCATTTTTGATTGTTAACAATTCAGGCTGTATTCCTCTGGTGGTTCCAGGAGAATTTTGGCCTCAATGGATCTCCAGGATGCCTATTTGCAAGTCGGTATCGCAGTTCCCTCTCAGCGGTTTCTGCATTTTGCAATAAGAGTCGATCATTTCCAATTTTGCCTCCTTCCCTTTGGACTCAAGTCGACACCCAGAGTATTTACAAAGGTTAAGGCTCCCCTCATGGCTATTCTTCATGCAAAATGGTTTTTCGTTCATCCCTATTTAGACAATCTGTTATTGAAATTGCTAATATTTATTAAGTACACGAATACCCGGAGGTGTCTTGGCACTAGCATCTGTCAAGTTTAAGCACCAAACGAATTAGAGAGGGAGCGAGAAAAGCCTGGACTTGAGTTGTTTCCTTAAACAGGTGAGATTCTGCTGATTCTTGAGATCCCAAGGAAGTTTCTTTCACAACTTACATGCGGAGCAGGCAAATCTCCTACCACCCCAAGATACTTTGTTGCATTTGGGAATTGTAACAGTTTTAGATGGGGCTGAGCGCAAAGTTCTCCTTGGTGTGTACCAAGTAAACTTTTTCCTCAAATATTCAGGGCCTGTCCCATGAAGGGATTTATATGCCGTACAGAGTGCTTTAAAGGCAACTCATTTAGGGAGCCAGTGAAGCTTCACTAAGGCCTAGTAAACTGATTGATATTTGTGTATTTTCTTGAGGAGATGGGCTGCTGCATTCTGCAAAAGTTGGAGTTTATTTAAAAATGCTGCTGAATACCCTGATAAAGGGCATTACAATAGTCTAGCCTGGACAATACCAATGCAATCACCACTGGTTTCTGCGGATCGTAGGGAATGAAAGGAAGAATTTTTCTTAATGTTCTTAAGGGAAACAACCAAGCAGAAGTGAGTTGTTTGATCTGATCTCTAATGGAGACACTAGCATTGAAAATCACCCCCAAGTTCTTAACTTTTGGGACCAGAGTGGGAAGAGGGCCAAGGGTCTGCAGTCACCAAGACGTGTTCCAAAATGAGGAATCCCTTCCAAAGAGAAGGACCTCAGTTTTTGCTGAGTTTAACTTAAGACTGTTACAGTTCATCCATTTGATGACCTCACAGATGCAACTGTTAAAGTGGTGGGAGCCCTCCCCCACGTTGCTAGAAATAGACACTACAAGTGTTGTCAGCTTATGAGATTGTAGAGAAACTGAAGGTTTGGATCGATTTGACTGTTTTTGCAGTCTCCAAAAGAGTATCAAATGGTTGTTCATGTGGAGAGGGTTTTGCAGGTCCTACAGGACAAACATTTTTGATAAATTGGGAAAAATCTTCTTTGGTTCCGTCTCAGGACATGGTGTTCATCAGAGCGCTTTTTCAGACTAGCAGCGATCTAGTGACTCTGTCAGAGAGGAGGTTGGTCAGCTTGCAGGCTCAGGTACCGTCTTCGGTGGCTCAATAAGCACCAAAGGTGGTGGATTGGTTGCGGGTGCAGGGTCACTTCGCATCAACTGTATTTCTGGTTCCTTGGACCAGGTTTCACCTGCACAAACTCGTCAACTGGAATTCTCTACCTTTTGTCTCCAAGGGCACACAATCTTCATGTCTGAATCCAGATGTGGGTACAGGTCTGCGGGGACCCGTTGTGGTGGTTGGAGCAGGATCATCTCAAGAAAGGGATCTCCCTTTCTCTTCTGGCTCCGGTGGTGGTGACAACGGACACCAGCCTCTCAGGATGGGGGACTTGACTGGAGTCAGAGCAAGTCCAGGAGTTTTGATCTCTACAGGACTCTTGGAGGTCTTCGATCTGGAGGGAGATAAGGACTGTTCGGCTGCCTGTGGTTCATTTTCAGGCGGTCCTGAAAGGGAAGGTGGTGCTGGTTCAGACCAACACTTTGGTGGTGAAGTCATATATTAACAGGCAGGTGCGGAACCAGGTCCAAGTCTGTGAACTTGATTGCATGGGACATCTTCCTCTGGCGAAGGATTATGTTCTGTCTCTGAGTGCTCTTTACATTCGGGGGGAGGAGAATGTCAGGGAGTATCTTTTAAACAATGTTATTCTGTCCTCCAAGGATTTCTTCCTGCGACCTGGTTTGTTCGATATGATTGTTCTGAGGTGGGGTCACCCAGAGTTGGCCCTGTTTGCTTCTCCAGAGTATGCCAAGGTGTAGATGTTTTGTTCATGGGGGAGGTGTCCTCAGGCTTAGGCAATAGACGAGTTGTCTTTGGCCTTGGGGTCTGATATATGCTTTTCCAACTTTTCAGTTGATCAGGTCATTTCTGGTCAGGAAAGAGGGGGCTCAGGTGATTTTGATTGCTCCACAGTGGCCAGATCAAATTTGTTCCCTATCCAGGAGTTGTTAAGGAGCATTCAGGAATGAACTCTTTCAGTTGTCCGGTCTCCTCTATTCTTTTCGTCTCTTCCTCTGGAATCCTTGAGGAAGGAGCACTTGGTGACATGGAGGTTGAATGGAGAGATTAACTGTTTTGGGGGTACCCCACACTCAAGTGGTGTGGCTCTGGATGTAAAGGGAGTGAGGAAAACCCTTTGTGAACGGTCAACCGTGTAAGATTTCAACCAGGCCCAAACAGGCACTTGGATGCCTACATCCCATAATCTATCTAGAAGGCTAGCGTGGGAAACCATATCGAAGGACACTGACAAATCAAGAAAGACAACCATGGCTACTGAGCCCTGATCAAGATTGACCTTAATGATTTCAGCAACCTCCAAAAGAGCAGATTCCATGCTGCAACCAGCACGGAATCCCGCCTGACTGTTATGAAGAATGTTGTATTTTTCCAGTAAATTAGAAATTTGTCAGTTGACCCACTTCTTTAGCATTTTAGCAATGGCTGAGACAGAACAATTGGCTGAAAATTGCTAAGCACCTTAGGGTCTGCATAATCTATTTTCGGCAGAGATAGAAGCATCGCCTGCTTCCAGGCCTGTGGGACTGTTGCTGCTTCAAAGGAGGCATTCATCAGTTTAAGAAAAATGAGATTTATAATAGGAGTGGCCATTTTGAAAATATCTAGGGGACAAGGGTCCAGTGGGGCCCAGACTTGGAACTGGCCACTAGAGTGGAAGAATCCTTAAGTGTAAGGAGATCAAAAGTATCTAGCAAAGGGCCATGATAACTATTCTTGTTAGCAACAGAACTAGGGACTTCTTGTGGGGGAATCTTATCATAAATCATTTGGATTTTATTGTAGAAGAAGTCAGAGAGTTCATCACACATAGTTGCTGAAGAAGTCAGGGTATTTTGAGAGGCCTTAGGTGACAGAAAATCGTTCACCACTCTAAAAAGTTCACGAGAACTGTTAGCTGCGGTAGAAATAGAAGATGAGATAAATACTTTACATGCTTTGCACACTGATCTCCGCAAGGAAGTAAGCGCTTTCTTGTAAGTTACTTTTGCAGCAGGATCATAGGATTTCCTTCATCTCCATTCAAGGATTTTACAATATGATCTTATTTCTTTTAATGCGTCCGAGAACCAGGGGGCGGGAGGGGATAATTGGGATATTGCTTTTAGAGGAGCAATGCGATCAAGTGTTGAAGTTATCCAATTATTTACATTAGCCAGGTCCGGGCCTACTATACTTGCAAGTTCAAGCGGAATAGCCCGTAAAGCTTTGGCGTAGGAGGATTTAGATACTTGCCTCCATGGTCTAGAAATTTTCTGCAAGGGGGTTGATGTTTCTGAGGGCAAGGACTGACCATTTTAAATGGGACTAGGAAATGATTTGTCAATTCAAGAATCGGTTCCATCAGAATGCTCTGAGAGTGGGAAAAAATAAGGTCAAATGTGTGACCAGCTTTATAAGTTGGCCCAGTGACTTAATTAGTGCATGTCCTAGCACCACCCTGTACAAACACTGAACATAAGCGCAGATCAGCTAAGTTGTGTACATATGCCTATGATGGGCCAAAATGTACTGACTGTAATGTAGGATTTACCAGCTCCTGCACATAAATGCAATTCACTAGACTGTCTTAAACCATGCTTATATTCATTTCCTACTGTTCACCGTATACATCCTATATACTCTGTTACCATGTATCTGTACTCTGTTACTATGTACACTGCTGCAGTCACTGTTTCCTAAGATGCCACACCCTACCATAACTACCTCAAACCTATACAGCCCATATCTCCTACTGTCCATCGGATACCTCTTACTTACGCTGTTGCCATGTATCTGAGCTTACCCCATGTACTGACTACTCCTTATGTAACTTGTGCAACTGCTACTGTTTATCGTATGCCCCCTATGCACAATGTTGCATACATTGTTTCCCAAGTCGACACACCCTAGCGTAACTACCTCAGAACCTTACGGACCACTTTAACTACTGTCCATCGTATACATCCTATATACTCTGTTGCCATGTTTCTGTGCTTACCCCATATAACTGCATTTATTCCATATGGAACTCGAGCTATTGCTACAGTTTACTGTATACTTCCTGTGTATACTGTGGCTATGCATTTATTCCACATGATGCCACTGCTACTGTTTATCTCATAACTCTCGTGTATATTGTTGTTATGTATTGTGCCTACTACATGTTTGTATTTACCCCATGTTTAACTCTTGTTAACTGTGACTTTCCCATCTATATAAAGCACTCTGATACCTTCGGGTAGAGTTTGCGCTATACAAAACTCTATAAATAAATAAATATAGATTACTGATGTTGTACAAGCACTTCAGGAGATTTGCAGGTGTTTAAGGTACTTTTTACAACATTGCATTTCACTTAAGGAGTCATTTTTGATAAGTATCTCAAATCATGACTAGAACTGCTTTGTTTTACTCGCTGTGACTCGCTATGAAGTGTCACTTACAAGGCACTGACATGTCACACTGCTCTGAAAACATGGAAATGTCACACAAACTGAAAACATGGCAGTTATGCATGCATCTACTTTAAGAGTAGCCCTGGTCTCTGGGTACTTTAAATCATTCTTTCCTGCTTGAACTTTATTTACAAAAAAACAATTTAGAGGGTTTGGCAAGAATTACACAGCCATTCAGCTATATCTCTGACTGTTTTGTTTTCTTTGAAACTAGATTCTGACTTAAACTGAGATCTAGTCTTCTTAAAATCACAACCAAGCCAACCTGTTTTTGTCGAAATGATTTTTAAAAATCACTTTTTCTGTTCAAGATTGTAATGTGACCCTTGCTTATGATATTCCCAAATCCTCCAGTCATGCTCACATACCAAAAATGACTAAGGGCCTTGTTTATGATGGTGGTGGGACCTGCACCGACAGGACGTCGGTGGTGGTCCCACTGAAATCCAGCCCATCTGTCCGACCACCATAATAGGATGCAGGCGGTCGAAGCATGGCTGTCGGGGGGGGCAAGAACGCCGCATTCAACAGGATCAAGGATCCCGTTGGGGGCGATTGGACTCCTATTCCCTACAAAGAGGGCAGTGCCTGTTCAGGCACCTCCGTAGGGATTAGGATGTCCTTTTCCGATAGTCTCTTTATGGGGGTCCGACTGCCATATACAGGCTGTCAGAAAAGGACTTTTGGGCCCCAAACAGGGCCCCCGTACCCTATGGGCCACTATACAATGACCCAGGGAGTACCTGTGGTAACCCCACGCACATCCATGCACCGTGTGGTAGGCACCACAGTTGAATCCATCATCGTTCTTTAGCTCACTTCGCCACCCCAGTTCAGACCCAGCTGTTTGCAAATCAGTCTTGACCCTGTGCCTCATGGGAACAGTCCAGCCCGAACTGCCAAACCAGGTTTTCCCTGGACAGGAAACAAGCATCCTAATACCGGTTTCAGGGTAACACCCCTCATCAGCCGGGCTAGCTTGAATCCAGTGGCAAAGAGAGCAAGGGACCCGAGGCTGGGCATACCCTGCCAACGTGGGGCGAACAAAGCAAACACAAGGAGATGATGGACGGAGCGCTGAAACTTTTCAGACACTCACCCCCAGTCACAGATTTGGGTTGAATCCATCATCTTTCTTTAGCTCACTTCGCCACCCCAGTTCAGACCCAGCTATATGCAAATCAGCCTTGACCCTGTGCCTCATGGGAACAGTCCAGCCCGAACTGCCAAGCCAGGTCTCCCCTGGACAGGAAACAAGCATCCTGGGACTGGTTTTGGAGTAACACCCCATATCAGCCAGGTTAGCTTGAATCCAGTGGCAAGGTGAGCAAGGAACCCACGTCTGGGCATACCCTGCCAACTTGGGGCGAACAAAGCAAACACAAGAAGATGATGGATGGAGTGCAGAAACTTTTCAGACACTCACCCCCAGTCACAGATCTGGGTTGAATCCATCATCGTTCTTTAGCTCACTTCTCCACCTTAGTTCAGACCCATCAATATGCAAATCAATCTTGACCCTGTGCCTCATGGGAACAGTCCAGCCCGAACTGCCAAGCCAGGTCTTCCCTGGACCGGAAACAAGCATCTGGCTGGGTCTGAACTGGGGTGGCGAAGTGAGCTAAAAAACGATGATGGATTCAACCCAGATCTGTCACTGGGGGTGAGTGTCTGACAAGTTTCAGCGCTCCGTCCATCATCTCCTTGTGTTTGATGTCTTTGTGAATATCCAGAACATCCACAACTAACCTGAGAGGGGAAATGTCTGTGATCATGAGATGGAGAAAATAAAGGTAGTGGACTGTCCCAACGGCATCAGGAAATAAGCCAGCCTGTGTTATTACTCAGAAAGTTAGGACTATATGTCAGGAGTCAGAACATCCACTGCCAAGACCCCATCCATCTTTTGGGTGGAGTCAAGGTCAATACAGCCTCGACCCGAACCAGCGACCATCTCAAAAGTTGCAAGATTATGCCTCTTGAGCAAAACTCTGAGGTTGTGGACATTTGTTCATGCATAATATTTCAGAACCAGGTTGGTGAGGAATGTAGTTCACTGTCTACTCTCACACCCTTATGCAAGGTATGGTGTCAGGCTATAAATAAAGGTAATCTGAGTGCCTGTGCTCAGACAAGGGGTGCCATTAGCTGCTCATTTCATATTCAGCTTATCTCATTTTGCGGTCTACATTACTACTCCCTTTCCCTGTCTGCAACACTGTAAGTCAGAGCACCCGGTAAGGGGCTTGGGTGTACCATGATAACTTACTGCTTGCCCCCTCCTAGTAATGCTTTTCTGCATTGTTTTGGGTGTCTCTTTATCCCTTTCTTCAGCTGCAGCCGTGAAATGAAATGTAAAGTCAAGTCAAAATAAACCGGGGAGAGAGTGAAAGAGGAATAAAGCAGAGCGAGAGGGAGGGATATATATATATATATATAGAGAGATAGATAGATAGATAGATAGATAGATAGATAGATAGACAGACAGCTGGTCTATTACACATTCAAGGTTGCATAGTTTCTGATCGCACAGAATACACCTGCATGTTCAGAAAGTAGTAGAAAATATACTTCCATTCATACTGGAGATTTGTATCTAACCCATGTTACACTGATAAGCTTGTTTAACGTGTGGTCACATGTACGGGTGGGACATGAAGGGTGACATCTGCTGCAGGCGATGTAATTTCTCATTTTGTAACACTGTTGAGCCCTGATGAGCAGCACAATAGGGCATTATAATGTTTCGTGAGCTCTTTTTGAACTAGCGGAATCATCTCCTTGGCAGTGCCTGTGGATTAGCTAAATGCACTTTGGGACCTGGCGCCCGCCATTGTCCCTTTAATGAAGATGACATGGACCTTTCTGGAGAGGTTTTTCCTAATCTTTCACATTTCCATTTCTATGTCCAGGCTTGAAAGGAATACTGACCTTCTGTAATGCTACTTTATATCAGACTCCCTCCATCCCACACCTTCAGCATGACAATTTGAATTAAGAGGCAAATGCAAGTGCTACACATTATTAGGTCAATCAATAGATATTACTTTGCATCAAATACTATTCAGCGCTCACCCCGCTTTCCTTTTTAAATAATCAGCTCATTATTACAGTGGTCACGGTACACGTGCTCCCCCCGTATTGACAGATTATGAACTTTCTTTATTCGCCCCTTTTCTTTTTCAGAATTTTTGTCATTTACCCACCGACCTTCCTCCATGTAACTCCCCGTCCTCAAAAATGTTTGTGGACTATTCATCCCATTTTAATCTCTACTCTCTCGGCCCTTGATCAATTTCTTCAATCTTTTATTTGGCACAATGTACGCATTAAAATTAATAATAGGCCTGTTTTCTGCAAATCTTGGAGCGACAAAGGTCTGCTACGGACTTATCAGTTTATGCATAATCATTTCCTGCCCCCCTTTTCTCAATCTCAAACCTTATTTAAATTCCCTGCTTCATATAAATTCAAGTCCTCCCCCTTCATCCCTACAAACCTTGTTACCAGCCTTCCACGCGGCCTCCAGTACATATTCCACTTTACTTGAACTTCCCCATCACAGCCCTGGCTCAAAACATCTTTGGAGTTGCTGTGGAAAACAGACTTACGTACCTCTTTTTCACTTACGTACCAAGTTCCCCCAACTTGTGGAATAAAATATTGTTGAAAATTCGCAAAACCTCTCATGCTGCTAATGGCCCCAAACATTGCTTTTCATTTAGAACCGCCTCATGATTACACCCAGTGCTTTGCATAAGTTCAAACCTAGTATTTCCCCATGTGTTGGTCGTGACACTTTTCTTGTTCAACTTTAACACATATTTTATTTGAATGCCCCCTCCCCCCACCTATCAATTCTGGCTTCAAGTCTGGTCACAAATTAACCACATTTTCCACACGCATGTCCCTTTCTCCTTTAAAAACCTTTTCTTGGAGAGCCTTTCACATGCCTGGAATGATTGTGATTGTAATGTGCAAAATGTTGATTTATTAATAGCTGTTGCATTTTCAGCAAATAACAAAGAATTGGAAAAACTCTCTAAACATTTCCTTACACGCCTGGTGGTAAGGTATGTGTTACAATCTTAGATGAGACAGAACCTAAGTCAACCCATTGTCCCTGACTATTAAAAGAGAGAGTCTTTGGTCCCCAGTAACGCTCTAAAGGCTCCTTTATTTACATCAACCCTCTGATGAAGACGCATCCAAACTCCCCTAACTTCTTTCTGTAGCTAATTGACTTTATCTTAATTATTATATTTGCCCTGCATTATTGTGGCATGTTAATTTCATTATCCTTACACTATTATGCCCTCATATAG
Organism: Calotriton arnoldi; assembly: GCA_963921515.1. NCBI lineage: Eukaryota > Metazoa > Chordata > Amphibia > Caudata > Salamandridae > Calotriton > Calotriton arnoldi. The sequence goes on from CAWUFW010000576.1 coordinate 1,300,161, forward strand.
ACTAATTCTCATATTTTATTCTGCAATGGTGTACAGAACTTAATGTATTTAACATCTACGATTTTAACATAATGTGATTGTTACCACTGTTTTATTTCCTTTGCTTATTTTCAATAAAGTTTTCTTTTTAAACTTAAAAAATACTATTCAGCTTCAGCGCTGACTGTTAGTCTTTAGTTAAAAATACGAATTGTTCTCCTGGTTCGGCACTGCATTACCATCTGCTTCTGTGTAAAGGGAAGAGGAACTTTGTGATCGGATGTTTCTACAGTTTCAGCAGCACTGAATCTATAATAGTGCAAACGTGTCCTGTTTGGGGGTTGGGTTGCAGGCACGGCCACAAGTTCTGGAAAACGACTGCATGTCTGTGAGCACCTTTCAACTCCCAAGACCCGGCTTGGTAATGTGCAATATCTGCAGATGCCTCACAGGGAATAGAGAAGGCTTAATCACGGACACTAGTGTCGCGCTCTAGTGTTCTGGGTCACGTGTGGCCAGGAATGCTGGGAGCGCCGGGGGGGGGGGGCGATATCGGGAGAGTGATCGCGGCTGGGGGAGGGACAGGAAAGTGGCTCCCGGCGCTCCTGCCGGAGGTAGAAATAAAGAGGTTAACATTACGCCGTGTCAGCCTTTCATTACCCCTTGCGCTTCACTACAGACACTGTGGTGAACCAACAGATAGGGCAGCTGAGGCAGAGGCGGCTCCAACACATTTGCACTTATGGTGCGCTCCAGCCCTCACCAACCTAAAGGATCAATAGGACTGCATGAGTGGACTCCTTGTAGCCCAGCTAAAAATGGCCGTATCTCGGGGGCATAAAGGCAGTAAAAGTGAAGTGGATATAATGAAAGAATGTGGCAAGAAATGTATATAGAATTATTAGGTCGTTCAAAGAGGAGGAGAAAGTGATTTTTCCTCCTGAGGGTCTTTAAAAATATACGGATAGGATCGATTCTATGTCACTGACCCTAATAACAAAAAAGAAAAAAAACATCAATATAGGTTACAGTAACAGAAACTAACATTGTTGTAGTGGATGATAAATTTCAATCCACACAGAGTAAAGTGGCAGAGACCGTGAGAGAATAGGAACTCCCGCACTGTGTGGCTGGATCAGTACTGCAAATGGAAAACGCCGTGGATTATTCGTAGTGGCCAAACAGAGCTGGTTTCCCCTTTGCCAGAGAGGAAAGACTTGTTGACTGTTGGGTCACTCTCAAGTAGATTAGGAACCTAAAGAGGACATGGGGCCAGATGCATCAAGGCAAAAACCGCTCGCAAACGGCCCTTTGCGACCGGTATTTTTGCATTTGGGATGCATCATCCCAAATGCAAAAATTGCGATTGCATTTAAGGAATCGCAAATTGCGATTCCTTAAATGCAATGCAAGATGCCATTTAAAATAGCGATTTCGCTATTAGGGTCAGCTATTTACGAAAAATAATGCCAGGTGGTAAATAGCGAAAACTTTGAAAAATGCACTAAAATGCATTTTTCAAAGTTGCATGTTACACACACACATGCCCTTGGGGCAAGTGTGTGCGCAACATGGGTGCACATTACAATTTCAGGGGTGCAACCGGGTGTCCTTTTGATACCCTTGCACCCTTGAAATTGCATGCAAAATTTGCGAGTACCTAATGGGTAATCGCAAATTGCGCATGCAATTCCCATTCATCCCTATGGGCCTGTAGGCCCATAGGAATGAATGGGAAGCCATTCCTTAATTGCGACTCGCAATTTGCGTGTCGCAATTAAGGAATGTTTAGGAATCGCTATTTTTATAGCGATTCCTACATGCATAGGCTTTTGCGATTCCTTAATAATCGCAATTAAGGAATCGCAAAAGCCTTCCTTGATGCATGTGCCAGATGGTGTACTGTCCACTTGTGAGAGTCGCCAGGTTTCATCCCAGAGGATCCAAAACGAGGCCAAAGGGAGGTGCCACAATTCTTGCCACCTTGATTGGCCCACAGGCGACAAATGAGATCCTGAAACCTGTCAGTCACATTAAAAAAGACTTGGATGTGTCAACTGTAGAATGTTGATTGTTCCTGACGTTAACTTTTGAAACTTGCTGACAACTTTTACAAAGGATTTGAAAAAGTGCCTTTGAGATGAAAATGTATTTCTTTGCTTGTCATCCAGAGGAACTGAACGAATGTATGCGAGGTTAACACAGACAAAGGCAGCAGTGGGTGTTTTCCAGTACAACGTTAAAGGAGAAGCTCGTGCCACATGAATAGATATGTTACGGTACAATGTTTACGTTTGCTGCACTACATATCTACTGTTGTAGGTATTGAGTTGTGATTCATAAAAGTTTAATTTTCTTTGAGAAAGTTTAACACTTTTCTCCAAGAGACAGGGACGCTTTAGTTTAAAGCATAGGCAAAGTGGGCTCTGGCCCAGGGCCCCTAGGCCCCAGCCTTTCAGGGGCCCCTGATAGAGCCAGCTCTGTTCTGCAGAGTCTTGCCCTGATTACCTTGAATAGTTCGTAAACAGGTTGTTTAATATACAGTTTTCGTTTAATTTATTTTTAATCTGGGTGAGAGTCTGTTACAGACATTTTGCAGAGAAATGTTGCGTTAGTGTTTCATGCAGCATCCATAAAAAGTGTCTTATAAATGAAAACAAGAGCTTACATATGAGAAAAGGGAGGGTGTCACAGAGATTATTTGCAGCAATATTAGTGAGCTACTGCTGTGTTGCAATATTAAAAACCCATGTCACTATCCCTGAATATTAGTTTGGGCGAGTGCGCTTGTGTACGGTCAGTGATCTGACGAAAGACGGCATGAAAGAGCTGAAACTGTTCCAAGCAGGCGCCCCAAAAATACGTTTAGCCCAGGGCCCCCAAAAGGATTCGAACTCCTTCCTACTTTCACTGCAATTAAAAATTGACTCCAGAAGAAAGCCAATCAAAGTCACTGCACTCGTACAATTGGAAGGCCACTGGAAATTGTTTGATAAGGGTGTGTTTTATGTTTTGAACTACAAATAAATGTAAATAAAAACGGTCCTTAACTTGCAAATAGTCCCCTGTTCTCACGAAAGTCTACCTCCAATCAATAGGCTTATGACCTACCAATGTGTTCAGTAGGGTTGGGCACACTTGCAGTGCAGCTCGTCATATCCATCATTAACTGGTACCTTGGACCCAATGTCAGTACACGCTGCGCTCTCCCGTATAACAGGCACAGTAATACAAGCCTTCATCATACATATAAATGGTTTAGGAGATAAGCAATAGTGCAAGCTTACCTCAGGCATGAAGAAGAGACCTCTTGGAGACAACATTGCCAACGGCGCTCTCACATATCACAGCCAACGTACACTACCCAAAGGCGCATCACAAGCAGCAGGGATGCATGATCAGCCACGGCCCGTACATATAGAATAAGGGACCACGCCCTCTCACCTTTTTCCAGAGAGAAAGACTGTCTGTCAGGCTTAGCAAAGGTCAGCCTGACAGACACTCTTCTTGTTCAGGTCCGGCAGCCAGGAGCTAGACATGCGCTAAATGTGCAGGCTCCAGGCTGCATGGGTGGAACTTTGCCAGGCTGAGGATTTCACAGCCCTGTAGGCGTGACCTCCTCAGGTTGGCAAAAGTGCCTCAAGGCCCTCCCCTCATGATGAGGGGGAGCGTCACTGATTGCCTCGGACCATGGCTCTTCAGTTTTAAGTACCTGAAGTGCCAATCAGTGACACCTCGTCACAGAGTGGAGCAGGGTCAGCAACTCTCACTGAACCCATTCCACTCTGTGACGAGTTCGGGACTGCCCCCATTTATTTTTTATTCGCCACACCAGTAACACTGTTTTCTATATTCCATCTCGGGAAACATTTAGCTTTATTAACAATTATTGTTTTGGAAAGGAAGATTAAGATTGGTGAATGTTCCTTTAGTAATTGGGATAACTAGGTCAGCGGTAATTCAGCATTATACTGATAACGCCCTTTACATAATCCGATAATCCTCGTGCCCTCCCCCTGCCCCCCATGACCCCTTCTGGTTCAGGTAACATCACAAACGGCCCAGCTATGGACGATCTTTCACCACTTGAACTTCAAGGTCTACCTTCAATCTGCCCTTGAAGCTGTATCGGGGGAAAGGCGGAAGTCCTGGAAGAGGTCAAGCGCAGGCAGTATTGTCTGTTTACAAGATGATGTAAACAACACACGAGCCCGCAATAAAAGCTGTACTGAGCGGATCAATAGCCGATGACCTGTGTAACATTACACTTCTTGTCACTGTTTTCTTCCTTGTTTAAAACAATTATAATTCTGTGAGTTACCTTTTGTCGGCCCAGTGATGGTGCTGAAATGATGCCAGTGATTAAGATTCCTCTTTTGATGCAAACAGTCCAGCAGGTCTGACTTCTAACTCCAAGGACAGCTTCATCATCGTTTGAGGATTTAGGTGCGCGTGCGCGTGATATTGTAGATGAGTGAATGGTTGAATGTGACAATGAGTCAACGGCAGGATGAACGGATGCAGGAGTGAAAGCATGAGTCATGGGGCATGGATTATGAGAGGAGTGCACAGTCGGATGAATACTCGACAGAAACGGAGAGGCGCTTTCGGTAATAAGCCATACCCTGCGTCACTGTGTGTCACGCCCTTCAGCAGCATTCTCTAAAGTTCAGTCGCTTCAGAAACGTTTCACCGACAATCTACTAAAAAGGTATTGGTCATGGCAGGGGAACACTTGCATGAATTCTGTTCTACAAAATGGTTATAATACCTTTAAATGGAAGTCTCTTTATAAGACTAACTTGTCCCACAAAGTGGTGTTTTTTTATCGTCTTCACACGGCAACACAGTTAACAATATCTACCAGCCATTTTCTCTCAGCGGTGGATGCCATCAGCGCAAAGGAAATGGCTCTGTTTTCTTTTTTTTTTTTATAAAAAAAGCTATGACGTAGGAAGAGCTAAGGTGCCACAGGTCTGCCCCCACACCCTTCTAAACCACCGGATACCTGCTGTGTGTAAAGTAAGCCCCTCCCCCCACGACATAAACCACCTCTGCGTCCCAATAGTGTTATGGGCAGTTTCTATGAGGCCTTCCTGGGACTGGGATTGTGTCTGCACAATTTAAGGTCATACAAACACACACACACGTTTTTCTTGAGGCATTTTAATGCTCGAAAGTTTTATTTTTAGATCCATTAAGAGATAATAAAACACATTTCAAGTCAATAAAGATTTTATCAACGAATAATTCATTAACATGTTCCAAAAACCATTTAGAAAATGGAGTTTTATTACTAAAACCACTCACATTGCATTTGCATGATATTCGGCATTATTTATAAATATACTGAGCATATGCAGTAAAAGTAATGTATTTTACTTTAAGAAAAATGTCAAATGATAAAAAGTATAAAAAGTTATTCTGGTGCATACCACAAACATATGTCTCGGTGAGCCCCCAGAGCTTGAAATGGAAAATAGAAGTGCAAGTACTGACTTTCTCAGAGAACCTTTTTGCTATCGAGAAGTGCAGGTACTCATCTACGAAAAGTATTGCCCCCCCAACTGAGAAGTGTGGGTATTCTCCCTTTCAAATTAAAGCAAGAATTGGCAAAGCCTGTAGGTCTGACTCTGGTCACCAGCCTTTTGGCTTCGGCAATTCTGTTATGTTTCATATAGGTACCCTAATATAGGCCCGGGTAACATCATACCCCTTCACCTACATTACCTCCCCTACACTGCACTGTAACAAGCCTTTTAGGATTGAACCTTTACCTAGTTCTAGTCCTGGGCGCAGAAGGAGGGTTTCTCCTAAACAATAGAGTCCTATAACTCCATCAATAGACTCACACAGTATGAATGGATATTCATAAGGGTTCTTAGAAACCAGGCTGGGGCTACACCACCTTCCTCCCCATATCTATGTGCATGGTTCATTTCATACGTCATCCTCAAATCCAACAATGGCTAATACAAGCAACAAGGGATAAAGGAGCCCTAGATACTTTCTGTATAAATATATGTTATGTTATGTTATCAAGTATTTGTAGAGCGCACGTACACCGGTTGGTTTCTTGGCGCTGATTGCTAGGGGGGGTGGCCAACCCGCAGACAGATCATTCATAAGCTTGAATAAAGAGCCAGGTTTTGAGACTCTTCCTGAAACTCAGTAAACTAACGCTTGACCTGATTTCCAGGAGGATGGAGTTCCACAGACGGGGGGCAAAAGTTGCAAACCTGCAACCGCCTTGGCGCTTCAGCTTGAAGGTAGGGACCGTCAGAAGTTGGAGCTGTGCCGAACGGAGGCTGCGTGAAGGAGTGTAGCGAGAGATAAGGTTGTTTATGAATTTAGGGCTCTGGCCATTCAGGGATTTGAACACCAGGCAGCCCACTTTGAAGATGCAGCGCTGGGGGATGGGGAGCCAGTGCAGTTTCCTAAGAAGGGGGGATGCGTGTTGCCATCTGGGTTGTTTGTATACCAGTCTGGCTGCTTGGTTCTGAACCATTTGTAACCGTTTAGTAAGGCCGAGTGGTAGGCCAAGGTATGTTGCATTGGCATAGTCTAAGCGTGACATTACCAACGCTATCAGCACCTGTACCAGAGCTGCCTGAGTCAGGAGCCTGGTTATTCTCCTAATTTTGCGCAGTTGAAGGAAACAAGTGGAAATCACGGCACCTACATGCGATTTTAGGGAAAGGTCATTGCCAATGGTGACCCCTAGACTTTTCACTGAGGGTGAGGGAACTGGGGGGGGGGGGGCTAATTCGTTTGGCCAGTACTGTGGGCCCCATTGGTTATGGGCGCCACCTGTCAGGACCAGTTCGGTTTTACCTGGGTTTAGTTTTAAGTGATTGTGGTCCATCCAATGACGGATGAATGTCATGGTGGATTGAAAATCAGAAATTGACTGGGGAGAGTTGTCGATAGTAAACATAAGTTGGAGGTCGTAGGCATAGTTGAAGGTGTCCACCCTTCTTTCCTTCAGGCATCTGATCAGAGGGAGAAGGTAGAGGTTGAACAGGTGCGGGGAGAGCGCAGAGCCCGGGGGGACCCCGCATGTGGTTTTGAGTTTGGGGGCAGTGAACTGGCCAATACGGACTGCCTGAGTGCGGTTTTCCAGGAAGGAGATGATCCATTTAAGGGCGAGGCCCTGAATGCCTGCCTCTCTGACACTGTCTGCCAATATATTATGGTCGACCGTGTCAAATGCGGCCGAGAGATCTAACAGCACCAGGGCCTGAGGGGTGCCTTTGTCTGCCTTTTCTCGTAAGGAGTCCAGAACTGCCAGTATGACCGTTTAGGTGGAGTGGGCTGGACGGAATCCCGCTTGGCGTGGGTCAAGGAACTCGGATTGTTCCATGAAACTGGACATGCATTTTGCAACGTGGGCTTCCAGTAACTTGGCCAAATAGGGGAGCAGGGAAATAGGGCGGTAGTTAGCCAGCATCTTGGGGTCTGCACTAGGTTTCTTTAGGAGAGGGACCACTATAGCCTCCTTGAAGGAGTTAGGTACAACACCCTGGGACAATGAGTTGTTGAGTAGTGTGAGGACTGGGGCCGAGACGGTGGAGAAGGCTGTTTTTAAAATATGAGGGGGGCATTGGTCCATAGGGGAGCCAGATCTGACTTTTGCTAGTAGGTCAACCAGGGTAACTGTGTCAATGGGCGGAAAACAGTTAAGGGAGTGGGGGTTCCTGGGCATGGGGGGGTAGCTTGTAGTGACGTAGGGGAGGAGATACTGGCTTTGATGTCGACAATTTTATCAAAGAAGAATTTGTTCAAGGAGTCGCAGAGATCATGTGACGGCATGGGTTTGCTAAGAGTTCTCTCAGGATTGGACAGTTCGTCTACGATTGTGAACATTTCTTTGGATTTATTGTTAGCGGTTAGGATTCTTGAGGAGAAATGGGATGCCTTAACTATGGAAATTGCCTTTTTGTATTCCTTCAGGGCCAGTAAATAGGTAGTTTTATGGGCCAGCGAATAGTCCAGCCTCCACTTCCTTTCAGATTGGCGGAGGGAGAGTTTCTGTTGTTTTAGATCGGGGGAGAACCACTTTTGCGCCTCATGGCGACGGGTCAGTCTGATTTGTTTAAATGGGGCATGTTCATTGCTAGCTGCTAGAAGCCAGGCCGAGATGTTCTCCTCATGGAGGTTGACATCGGGCGTGGGGTGAGGAGCTGTGTTGACCAGAGTGGTGATGAATCCGGCATTATCGATGGCATTCCATTTCCTCGCCATTCCCCCCCTGCGAGTAGGGATTTTACCGGTGGTCGGATGCAGTAGAGTGAATTTTATCAAGTTATGGTCAGACCAAATGCACGGTGTGACGGATAGGGCGGATACCGCCAGGTTGGTGGTCCAGAGTTGGTCCAGGGTGTGACCTTTTAAGTGGGTGGCTGAGGAGATCTGCTGAGTGAAGTTCATGTTTTTCAACGATTAGGTCAGCACGTTGGAATGAGGCCCTCCTTGAGGGTCGTTAGCCCAATAGTTGAAATCGTCTATCAGAAGAATTCTGGCGTGATTTGTTACAAGGTGTGCGATTTGTTCTCCCATAGATTGGGGGAATAGGGGCATGTGTTGAGGGGGCCTATAGAGTAATACACAAACCAGTGGTGCCGATTCGGACTCAAGTTTGATAACAATGTTATCTACTGCAGGGAGGCAGAGTGGGGTGAGGGCAGTGAAGGTCAGATTCTTATGGATAATAGCTGCCACTCCGCCGCCCATCTTGCCAGGAGGACGGTTTGTTTGCAGGATGTAGTATTCATTGGGTAGGGCGGCTAAGATATCGGGCGAGGATTCGGAAGTGAGCTAAGTTTCGGTGAGCAGGAGGATATCAGGTTTGTCTGAGTCTAAGAGGGTAAAGATTTCTAGCTGGTGTTTAACTAGGGAGAGAGTGTTAAGGTAGAATATTGCTAAAGCTTTAGGCTCCTGGGTTTTTCCTTTTTGCAGGTGGAAGTGGGGTGTGGGTTGTTTAAGCTCAGGGAATGAACCTCGCTTCTGATGTATGTTGTTGTGTAGCAAACATGCTATAATCTTAGGTTCAGGCGTAGGTGAAATAGATTGGAGCGTTTTAAGTTCCTGGGAAGGGTATTTGTAGATTTGGGCATAGTGATAGGGCCCGTCCGGGCGCAGACGGGCTTGCCTTTGGCGCGCCACCGGCGCGCCCGCTGCGCGCGTCCGCTGTGCTCCCGCGTTACAGCCGGCATTTATGTCAGCTGATTGCCTTAACCCCTCCTCTGGCCCACTTGATCGGACCCCGGGGAGGAGGCAGGAAGAGGCTGGGGCGCGCTACACTATCGGCGCTCAGATTCGGTAATTTACTAATTTCAAGGTTTTAGTTTAAACACAGTTCAATTTCATACAGTATTACATTTTTAAATAGAATGCAGTTAGTTGCAGCTAAAAAACGCTGTTTCAGGGTGGAGGCCTCTTACCTAGAGTGCCCGCTCCCGCGTTACAGCCGGCATTTATGTCAGCTGATTGCCTTAACCCCTCCTCTAGCCCACGTGATCGGACACCGGGGAGGAGGCAGGAAGAGGCTGGGGCGCACTACACTATCGGCGCTCAGATTCGGTAATTTACTAATTTCAAGGTTTTAGTTTAAACACAGTTCAATTTCATACAGTATTACATTTTTAAAAAGAATGCAATTAGTTGCAGCTAAAAAACGCTGTTTCAGGGTGGCGGCCTCTTACCTAGACCTCTTGCTAATGTTAAGCAGAGGGGACCGAGACTTCCAGGCTGACACACTGACCAGAGACGCTGAGGCTCCTGCATGCAGACGCTCCATCTGACAGTGGTCTGAACATCCCTTGCGGGGTGTCCAACTCGAGACCAAGAAGGGCTCCTACATTCTCACACTTCAGGTAATGGAGTTCGACTAAATCCTAGAGGGATTCTTGGCTTCACACCTACTCACATGCTAGGTACACTTAGGTACATCTAGATAGGCATCGTAGGAGTACGCACTTTCTTTTATCAATGCATTTTATATTCATGTATTTATTCATGCTTATTGCAAGATGGTAGAACTGTACTATCCTTTTATATTCGCTGTACTACTAATCATATATCTCTGCTACTGTCTAATGGTTGTTGCAGCTCATACACTCTACACGAGAATAACAACTGTTCAATAAACCCTTATTGAAACGCCCAGGCTGTTTATTCTGTGTATCTCTGAGACAAGATAAGTGAGCACAAGTGACTGAGCGAAAAGTAGTACATTGTTTCCACGATCTTGAGGGATCAGGGTTGTCATGTTCTGAGGTTGCCAGAAACTAATCTCTCCCCGATAAGAGGAGACACTAGTGGCACTGTGAGCTAGCTTATGCAAACAGGCTAACATTTCTCGGTGGGTGTGCTCAGAATCAGTCTGCCACCAAGCCCACAGTCTATGTTATCCGAACGCGCAGGTCCTGTATGGGCAATATAGGAACTACACGACAATTCTTGCTTTGTTCTGTCACAGTTTTTAAACAATGTTACTGTTGGAGAAGCTGCCGGACCCTCATCAATCTAAAACAAAAGCATGGGCTAAAGGTAAAAATATGTTTTGTCTTCGAAAAGGAAACATTACCATAGTAGTTTCTGGCACTGAAGGGAACTACTTTGTGTGTGGACTTGCTACTAGTGAAAGGGCAGCATGTCATAATTTACAGTGAAATCAGCCAATAGCTGAAGTGGGCTGACCAACTGCTCCATGATACACACATGCAACTAACTTTGTTATATGTATAGTTTGGTAAAATCAAAGGTTCTTGCCTAACACCATATCTAAAGAAGCCAATCCGTCTGGTGTTGGCTGCAAGCCTGTTGACTTTGCTAATGCTTTTCTTATAATGTTATTAAATATTTATTAGTGAGGAAAAATATGTCCCTTGGAGAGGAAAAACACACTCAAATTCACACAGATACAACTTCAATCAGAGTCGTAGACCCCAAACAGCGGGGAGTGCACCTATACTGGAATCCTTCAGCTAAAACACCACCAAGCCCAAGAATGTAATGGCAGAGGCTTTGTTCATATATTAGTAAAAATCAGGCTCCTATTGTAAACATCACAATTTTCATTTAAAAACCTAAATTGTCTTACAGTTCTAAAAAAACAATAACTCTGATAAACATTAAGAACATTTCATACTGAGCACAATAAGTCCAATATACATTTAAAACCAACTCATTATTTTTGTAGTGGCACACATATAAACCATAAAAACAAATTATCAGTTATAATACAAAAACCTTTTATACAGAAATATACAATAAAAAAAAATATAGAGACCTACCAGGGAGACCCTATTGCACAGCTAAAAAGGTGCTGTTACAAAACCTGATCCAACTTATTACGTAGAATTCATATCTTTATTGCTGTCCATCACTATTATTGCAATATTCTTTCTCGTAGTTGGATTCAGTAATTTAACAGCGTTGACGCGTTTCGGTGGTCTTGGCACTATGAGCCCCACCTTCCTCAGAACCAAAAAGGTGTATCAGGGATAACAATCTCCCTCCTCAGAGAAACTACCAATAGATCAAATCTAAGAAAAGAAGAAAGAACAATGGGGAGGAAATATATAAAAATACATTTTTAATATTATAACCCATTTCATGAACTAACCACCCATTTAAAATATGTATTCTGGATTTCTTTAAAAAAGTCAAGAACAAATCCCAATAGAACAGGCATAACCCTCCCGCCTAGGGCATCTGTCAATACAATAATCGGGTATGGTGGATCATAATTAGACCCTAACTATTTGGTTCTCACACTTCCTTCATACACAATTATTCAATTCCCATTTGGTCATATCCTTTATTCCTTTCAAGTTGTAAAGGAACTGCGCTCACCAAAATTAGTGATGTGCTTCCTGATAGCATCAAATAATTCGTGCAACAGATTCTATATCCTTTTATTTCTACCGGGATAGGTGTAATCTGTCCTCGGTTCTAGAAAAAGAAACATAATCTACATGAATATGGGGCTTATGGACCGCACAGTTTAGAGATTGATAGGTATGATTCATGTTCTAATCCTTTGTGCGTACATGAATTTACCTGAGAGACAGATTCCTATAGCACAGCAAGAATACGTTGGATGTTGGGTCATGGATGGACCATCTCAAAGAAAGTGCTATAGAGTAACCGAAGATGTGGTTATTCGCGAATTCCTTATGATAAAGGTAAAGAAAGGGCTTTGGGTACCAGCAACGGGCCCACCTGCTCAATGTCTGGGTAACCGCACTGGGTGTCTGTCCACAACCCGTGTCCGCTGTTTCTAAGCAAAGGCATAAAGAAGCATGTCTAAATATATGAAGCCCTGGAATTCAATAGCTATAACAGAGGCAAATCAAGAAGTGCCTTATTCTTCCAATCACACACATCGCGCTTAAGCTACGTACTGTGGGGTAAGGTAGGAATGGCATGATGCCATAAACTCAAATATCTACAGATGGGCAATCACCATCGATATGGGGGCTGTGTAAACTCAGCTATGTGAAGTCCTCGTCTGTCTTTATATATATCCCACATTAAAACACAATGTCTGCCCAAAGTGCAAATGAGTATATTATGCTGTTTGAGCCAAAAGATGTAAATGGCTGAAAAATTCCTTAACCTTATAGTAATAGTCTAGACAGAACGGGAACATGATTATGGGGGTATTTGTATTAAAATATATAAACGCAAGTAATGAAACTCATCGTAAACTACTATATCGGCATAGACTATCTGGCATTGGGCAATCATAAACACGTTACACGAATTATATATACGGTGTTAAGCCCTTTGTGTCCCCCTCTATTCTTAGATATAGAGCAGGCTGTGATGTCGGTTAGCGCATGTTATCACAGGGACCTAGCTATGCTAATTCCGACCGAATCCTGTGTGTTCCATCTCCGTTTAATTTAACTATCGTCAACACAGAAACAAAACTCCTCAGTTCAAAGTCGAGGAGAAAATAGACAAGAAACAGCCCCCTCTAATTAGAGAGCGACAACGGGTAGTATCTCCCTCCATGATACAAAATATATCTACCCTACGTGCAGTCTATAATGGTGGCTTTTCACTTCCCTCTAATTTCAGCCCTGGTTTCTCCTTCTATTTCAAACAGTGAGCACTCTGGGAAGGCCTGTTTTAAATACAGACTGACCCGGAAGTAGAATAATACAACTTCCGGGTGAGTCTAGTTTCCATGGCGGCCATCTTGGAACTGGTCGCGGAGTTCAACATTATAATGTTTTTGAAGGTTATACCCTACTTTTTATCAGTAGGTAAATATGATGGCTCACCTCGATATAAACTCCAATGACAGGGATCCGATTTGAAAAATATATTCCTCTAAAGTAGACAACATTTCCATATGTTGATAGCACTGAGAAGGGAGTTCCATTATTAATTGCCAAAAGAATGAGTTGATACCTTTCCCAAATTAATCTAACCATCGTAGTGGCCAACTTAAAAATGGTTATCAGTTACTACCCTCCACATGCCCTATCTCTAGGCCATTGCACTATATTTAAATAAAATTGATCCTGTACAAGTTCCTGATGGTCCTTTGTGTTCAAGTAATATGGGCTACTGAAATCTAGGAGTACGTACTCTCTGACGACATTGCACTGATGGAGAGCCCATATAGGCAAGGTTCACATCCCAAATATAGATTTCTTTTCACAGGTGTAGGCAGTCATTAAGATTACAGGGACTGTCTTTACTATAAGGTAAAAAGGATGTAACGGATCGGATACTGACACTGACCAGTTTCTTAAATTATTTACCCAATGATGATCTGTTCCCAGTCTTCTCTTTTATTAAGTCCTTTTCTAATAGTGTCAAACTTGACCATGAACCACTGTTCTCTGAGCTTCCCTCTGCTATCTCTATTGCCTCCCCTTCTCTGGTCTTTGATCTTCTCTAACACAACCCATTTAATATCTGTAAGGGTGTTATTCTCTTGTGTCCAGTGGTTAACCAAGGGGGCATTTTCTTTCCTTGTCTTAATAGCTGACCTATGTTCACACAGACGTTGCCTAAATTCACGCCCTGTCTCTCCAACGAAACCTAATCTACAAGGGCAAATTAACAGATAAATACAATTTTTGCTCCTGCAGTTGTTGAGAGTAGTGATCTTATGGGTGGTTCCATTCAGAGATACTTCTTGAGTTACCATACATAAATCACAAACACTGCAGTTACCACATCTATGATTCCCTTTCGCTCTACCACCATCTATTCTGCTTTGCGTCTCATTTTGATCGTCTCTGTAAGTGTACACTAATGTATTCCTTAAGTTCCTGTTTTTCCTAAAGGCGTAAAGTGGTTTGGGAAGCTTCTCATTGGTATCCTCATTGAGGATTTTCCAGTTATGATTCACTATATTTTTCAATTTATTACTAATGCCAGAAAATTGGCTTATTATGACTATTCTGTCTTTAGGTTGGTCATGTTTACCACCATTAAGGAGGCTATCCCTATCATAGAACCTCGCTCTCTTACATGAACGATTGATAAGTTTTCTATGGTATCAATGGGAATTGAATAATTGTGTATGAAGGAAGTGTGAGAACAAAATAGTTAGGGTCTAATTATGATCCACCATACCCGATTATTGTATTGACAGATGCCCTAGGCGGGAGGGTTATGCCTGTTCTATTGGGATTTGTTCTTGACTTTTTTAAAGAAATCCAGAATACATATTTTAAATGGGTGGTTAGTTTATGAAATGGGTTATAATATTAAAAATTTATTTTTATATATTTTTTCTCCATTGTTCTTTCTTCTTTTCTTAGATTTGATCTATCGGTAGTTTCTCTGAGGAGGGAGGTTGTTATCCCTGATACACCTTCTTGGGCCTGAGGAAGGTGGGGCTCATAGTGCCAAGACCACCGAAATGCGTCGACGCTGTTAAATTACTGAATCCAACTACGAGAAAGAATATTGCAATAATAATGATGGACAGCAATAAAGATATGAATTCTACGTAATAAGTTGGATCAGGTTTTGTAACAGTACCATTTTAGCTGTGCAATAGGGTCTCCCTGTTAGGTCTCTATATATTTTTTTTTATTGTATATTTCTGTATAAAAAATTTTGTATTATAACTGATAATTTGTTTTTATGGTTTATATGTGTGCCACAACAAAAATAATGAGTTGGTTTTAAATGTATATATGACTTATTGTGCTCAGTATGAAATGTTCTTAATGTTTATCAGAGTTATTGTTTTTTTAGAACTGTAAGACAATTTAGGTTTTTAAATGAAAATTGTGATGTTTACAATAGGAGCCTGATTTTTACTAATATATGAACAAAGCCTCTGCCGTTATATTCTTGGGCTTGGTGGTGTTTTAGCTGAAGGATTCCAGTATATGTGCACTCCCCGCTGTTTGGGGTCTACGAGTCTGATTTAAGTTGTATATGTGTGAATTTGAGTGTGTTTTTCCTCTCCAAGGGACATATTTTTTCCTCACTATTAAGTAGTGCCCTGGTCCCTTTGGTTGGTGGGGCCTCCTCTCTCTTCTACTCATCATTAAATGTTTATTTCAAATACATAAAGAGAGTTGAAAAGTTAATAAATAGAGAGGCTTTCAAAGACGGATAGAGAAGGCAAGAAGGCTGTATAGCTAGATCGTGATAGATAGATGGATAGATAGATAGACAGACAGAGAGACAGACAGACACTGGAGTAAATGACACAGCTCCAGTTAATGATATAATAGTTAAATGTCTATATAAGCACAACAACCAAGAGCACTGAAAACAAACTAGAAAGCCATACAAGCAGGACATACAGACCAAAATAATAGTAGTCCTCAATGAAAAGACATACCAGCATGACATACAGGAGGGAGATATAAATGCACTTCATTCCATTAATACTAACAAAATGACAAATTTAAAAAGAACCATTTCAAATGGGAACAATCTGGTATGCCGTGAAATAGCAGCAGTCCGATAAACGAAGGCCACGCCAAAAGGAATTTACAACATTGCAGAAGATGAGATCTAATAAAGCTGAAAAGTGTCCTGTGTTCAAATCAAAATCCTGATGCTATCACATCAGGCTCTAAGCACAAAGGCAACACTAAAATAATAAACAAAAAACAGAAACACTGCCACTGAAGGGAACTCCATTGTGAGCAAAATGCAGTCACTCAAAGTGAAGGTAGACAGTGGCTGACGTAGGCTGACCCTCTGCCTCTTGTATAATGTAATAGGTGCAAGCAAAATGTGAATGACACAACAAAAGACCAATTGATGAAGAGAGCTGGCTGAAAGCCCCTTTAAAGAAGTATGTTATACATAAAATTTAAGTAAAATCAAAAGGTCTTGACTAACACTTGACTTGAAAATGAAGGTCATATGTGCCTGGCAGTACTTGCCAATTTAAAGCACAGCCATGTTTAATTTTAGAAATATAATGGATAATAACACTACCGAGTATGTGATGCGATTGTTTCTTGTAAATTGAGTATGCCGATCTCTTGAGAAGTGTCAGCATTTTACACAGAGATTCCCACAGAGCAAATCTCATCTTAAAAGCCGTGCTTGCAGTCCTCTGGGATTTTATCTGAAATTAAAATTAAAATATTTTCTTAGTCGTATTTACCAATATTTTCTTACAGATGTTTAGTTTTTGAAAACCTACAAACCCAAATAGACAAATTAATTTCACATTCTCAGTGCTCCTTACTATTAAGAATGCTGAATCAGCTAACACTGGGCAATACAACAGCTGTACTTCCTCAACCATAGGCAATTCTATCCTATAAGGGGGAGTGTATAGGAGTGGGTGGGCAGTCTCTAATAGTATTTTCAAATACTACAGTCAGATTATGTAAAGGGCATTATCAGTATAATGCTGAATTACCACTGACATAGAGTTATCTCTATTACTGAAGGAACATTCACCATTAAGATCAGGTTGCAAAAATCACAGTGATATTTAACAGCTCCTTTGGTTGCCCTTTTGTTTACTTTTTAAGTTATATAATGTTTCTGGAATGGAAACTCCACTGTTTAGGTTTCAGAGCACTGTACACTGCTTTGAAATAACACGCACAGAAGAAGAGAAGAAGCAAATGGTGAGACAGTTACAGAGCCTTTTACAAAGCATTGTAATAACAGAAGTAAAAGAATCAATTGAACTGATACAGTAAGAGGGATAACACTAGCATCCAGGGAATAATCATTGTTTGAGTGGGGCAAAAAGATGCACTAATAAGAGTATTAGAAGGTGAAAGAATGTCACAGTACTTTACTGAGTTTTTGTAAATAGAAGGAGCAGTATTGAGTGGAACAATTTCAGAGTGCTGTAAAAGAGCATTTGGAACAACAGAAGTAAAATGATCAATTCACTCCAAAAAGATGTTAGCTATACATACTCAAGTGCACGAGGAATAAACAAGACAAATGTCTGATTGGAGCTGATTGGTATAAAGAGAAATAAATAGTGAAGTTATACCATGAAGCAGGGCATCACGCATAAACAGTGAGCTCAAGTAGAACATGGTTGGCAGAACAAATTAACAGAGGTTAATACAGAGGGCAGAAAGAGACAGTTTTATCTAATAACATAAAATGTTTCTCAAAAAGCATGTTTTAGAAGGTATTTAAAGGCAGAGAAAGAAGGGGCATTCCCCATATATACCAGAATAATGTTCCAGAGTGTGGGAGCACTGCCTGAGCAAGAAATTTGTGCTGGGCTCAAAGGGTTGTTTTTTTGTTTGTGGATCACAGGTTTGAAGGATCTCCAGACATGGATAATCTTTAAGAAAAGTAACTTAGAGTATATTAATGGGTAGCCACTCAAGGAAAGCAAGAACTGGGTTCTTCCCTTTTGGGTTTCTAAAGACTTCTGGCGCTTTATATCCTAAAAGTGGATCTTCAAAGGCCTCTTGTGAGCTTTGTTTCTGGTACGGTTCTACCCTTGTATTTCTGTGGTAACAAAAATGTGGATGATTCTTTTAAGTTAATGTTGGTTGCACGGGGGGAGGGTGCTCATTCATTCTTAGGTGGTCCAGAACTCTTGCTTTCTTTGGCCTGGTTTGTTTTTACATTCTTCAAAGTTCTGTTCTATTCCTTTGGTAGCTTCTAGTTAGCTTCTGGCTGCATGCACTTTATACTATGAGCATCATTGGGTTAATTCCTTGCTTTCCCTTCTGGATTCATTGTTTGGGGTAGAATTCCTTACATGTTTCTCCTGCCTGACCTGGCCATTATGGTCTCTTAGGTGTTCCTCTAACCCTATTTATGCTATTCCAGAGACAGAGAGGAAGCAGACTCTCTGCCTTGTGGTGAGTCTTCAAATATTACCTCTGGGTGCTGTTGTCTCCTACGTCTCCCATGGTCTCTCACAGGAAATGACAAACCATGAATGGCATCTCACTTACAATACTTAACACCAATGTGGACATGTTGTCAGTATGCACATATGTAAATCTGTGATGATCTAATAAAAATGTAGGTATTCTAGGTTGCCATTTAGTAAATGTAACATCCAAGTATAGAGAAGGATTGAAATTTTGCAAACATTATGAATTACACATAAATATAGTCCTAAAATGTAAATACCATATTATTCTAAAAGGTCCCAAGCAAGAGTAACAAAGTAACTCATTCAAGTGGTTTCCGTCATACTAATCTGATTAAAACAATGAATAAATAACAACAATGGTAATGACAGTGGTTTAAGAGCCAAATTAAAGCTAATAGTTAAGAAAACAGCTTTGGACTATAAGGATGCATATAATATATTTTCGACGATCAATGTTTATGACTCTTCTGTGTTTTGTGGGAAGTGCATCTGAGTTTAAAGGAATACTAAGAAAAAAGACGGTGCATTTCCTTGAGTGGCATGTATAGTGCAAAGGCTAGAATGTGAAAGTGGAAAACCTTCAAGGGCAGGAACAGTCCACCAGTTGACAGTAACAGATAAAGTAACAGAAGTCACTATTATGAATATCAACCTGATAGTGGAAAATATGCTATGTGGCGTGAATGAAAGAACATGCAAATCACCGCTGGGTAACTGCTAGTATCATAGATGATGTTATTGTTATTGTTAACTGGGATTTATAGAGCACATGTTCACCGGCAGGTCTCTTAGCACTGCGAGAGAGTGACTAAACCCCGCCAGAGGTCAAATATACAGGCTCCCGCTCAAGGCCTTTGCTGTGCCCAAAGCCTCTGTAAAAGAAGAGTCTTGAGTTTTTTCCTGAAGGGGAGAAGGGCAGATTCCTTGCGTAGGCTATCTGGTAGCTTGTTTCACAGTTGAGGGATCAATACAGAGAAGGCTCTGCCACCTTTGGACGTTGTTTTAAATCGCGGGCAGGCCAGTAGGCCTGCCTTGGACGACCGGAGGGTGCATCCTGGCACATAGTTCTCTAGGCGCTCCTTGATGTAAACTAGGGCCTGGCCATGGATGGCTTTGTGGGCAATGAACCTTCGAACCTGGCCCTCTGTTTAATGGGGAGCCAGTGCAGTTGCTGCAGTAGAGGAGTAGCATGTGCCCATCTTAGGAGCCTGAAGATCAGCCTAGCTGCATCATTCATGGCTACTTGTAGTTTAGTTAGCAGGTTCTTGGGGAGACCAATGTACAGGGCGTTGCCATAGTCCAACCGCGACACAATCATTGCCGACACAACCACCTGTAGTGTGGCAAATGAGAGGAGGGGAGCCAGTTTCCGCAGTTGTCTAAGTAAGCCTACGCAAGTCCCGACCACAGTGGACACTTGGTTCGACATGGTGAGCTTGGCATCTATTTTGATGCCAAGGCTTTTACAACCGGGACTGGCGTGGGGGTGGTACCCAACTCTCGTGGCCAGAAGAGGTAATGCCAGGGGTTGTTTCCGGTGGTGATGGCAAGAACCTCGGTCTTGTCGGGATTGATTTTAAGTGAATTGGCTGTCATCCAGTTAATTGTATACCTAAGTATGTTTTGCACGCGCGCATGGGCAAGGGAGGAGTTGTCAATCTGGAGGATTATTTGTGTATCGTCAGCGTAATTGAACACTTGGCAATCCATGCAGGCCAGAGCGGCCACAAGTGGCTGGAGATAGATGTTAAAAAGGAGGGGGGACAGCGCTGAACCCTGGGGGACTTCGCATGTTAGAGCGCCGATGTTAGACACCTGATCAACCAGTTGGAACCTTTGTGACCGACCTGACAGGAAGGACGCGATCCATTGATGTGCCATCCCACGGATACCCAACTCTGTGATCCGGGCCAGTAGTTGGTCATGATTGACCGTGTTGAACGCCGCGGATTGATCTAGGAGAACCAGGGCGCATGGCTTCCTACTGTCGGCCGTGAGTCTGACTTCGTCCAGCACCTACAGCATTACCAGCTCTGTGCTGTGGTGGGCCCGAAAGCCAGCCTGCCACACCTGGAGTAGCTGTTGTTCCTCAATGGAGAGTGATAGAGTTTTGAGGACATGCTGTTCTACTACTTTCGCCAGGAAGGGAAGCTGGGAGATGGGCCTATAGTTCTTAAGATTGGCTGCATCTGCCCCTGGCTTTTTCAGTAGGGGGGTGACCCTGGCTTACTTGAAGTTAGCAGGGACACAGCCCGTCTCAAGTGATCGATTTAGCAGGTCAAGGTCCTCCCTCTCTACTCCAGGTAGGGCCATTCGGAACACCCTTGGTGGGCAGGGGTCCGCTGGTGAGCCTGACTTGACACGTTCCATCAAATGGGACAGAGAGTCTCGGTCCAGCCTTGCAAGAGTGGTGAGAGGCTTATCGTGGGCGCAAGGTGCTGGGTCCGCCTCCAGGAGGCACTGGTTAGCGGATGTGTTATGTATCTTAGTTAAGATGTCCCTGACTTTATGGAGGAAGAAGGACTGGAGCTTATTGCAGTCTTCCAGATTAGCAGGGGATTTCTGCTCTTGTTTCTGACTAAGTTCTTTTAGGATTCTGAAGGTTTCTTTCTGCTTGTTATCGGTGTCCATAATCCTGGCCTCATAGAATTCGGCCTTCCTGGTCATAATGGCTTTTTTGTATGTAGCTAACACAGCTTTGTATTTTGGAAGCGCCGCTGGATCATATGATTTGCGCCAGGACCTCTCATGTTGGTGCAAACTTTGTTTCCTTCCCCTCAGGTCATCATTGAACCAAGGGGCCCCTTTGCCCTTGTTCCTAACTCTTTCCCTCCAAGCAAGTGCCACCTTGTCTATGGTCTCTCTCAGCCTGCAAGTGAGGGACTCACTTTTCTGATCAAGGTTCTCCGTCAGGTGCCATTTAGGGGAGATTCTGCGCAGAGTGCCCACTAAGTTGCCTGCCTCGATTTTATTCCACCCTCGCACCACTCTCCATTCCGGGGGTGGTTGCGCCAGTCGACTGGCCAGTGGGACCCAGCACCTGATCAGATAGTGGTCCGACCAAGCGCAAGGACTGCTATCCATCAGGCTAGCCGGTGGCTGGGTGGTCCAAATGAGGTCGAGGGTATGTCCCTTGTCATGGGTAGGGGAATTAACAAGCTGTTGAAGCCCCATTGTGGTCATGGCCTCCTCCAGCTGACTGGCATGTAATTCTCTGTGCGCCTGGTTCCAGTGGTAGTTAAAGTCCCCCACCACCAGGAGTCATTGGTACCGTGAGCGTAGATCACTGACTAGTTCCGTGAACAGCTTATTGAACCGGGGAGTTGTTCAAGGGGGGGGGCGGTACACCACCAGTACTGCTAGGCATGAGGATTTGGAGCAGAGTTTCGCCCCTAAACTTTCAGCGCCTTCGAGGCTCTCTGCAGCTAGCTTATCTACTACTAACCGTTTGCTGTAGAATATAGCTACGCCCCCTCCTCTTATCTTTTCCTGTCTGTTATGCCATAGGACATTGTATTCCGAGGGAAGGGCGGTTACATTGTCCAGGACTGAGGTATCCTCTAGCCAGGTTTCTGTTACTGCCAGGATGTCCGTGGTACCATCCTGGAGGAGCGAGAAGATCTCTAGGCTGTGTTTCGGCAGGGAGCGGGTATTTAAAACCACTACCCTTAGTCCCTGGGGGTTGCCTGGACCTATGTCTTTAGGGGGAGGTGGCAGTGTGGCCGAACTCCATCCTCCCCCTTATTTCCCCAGTATGTCCTCAGATCTCAGTGTGTCTTCCACCAGTTTGTCCAGTGGATGATCCGAATGTGCTAGTGCCCACAGTTCTTCTGCTGAGTATGTATGAAATTGACCAGGGGTCCAGGCCCCTGGCCGCGGATGGGCTTGCCTTTGGCGCGCCAGTGGAGTGCTAGCTGCGCGCGTCCGCTCCAGCACGGCAATTAACTAGTTCCCTCCGCCCACCCCACCAGTCAGCCCTGCAGCAGCTGATCTCCCTGTGAGTACTAGACCGCGTTGCTGTAGCGGAAGTGCGAGTGCTGGTGTCCTGGAGTAGGACTCGAGTGAGCAGGGTGGTAATGGGTGCAAAAAAATTCTGAGGTAGGGTGTGCGCGATATGGGCGATGTGAGCGCTATGCGCGTACAACACACAAATTCAGGTAACACACAAATTCAATTTTTAAAATGGTTTAAAATAGCTAAAAGCATAGAACTTTACTGCACGTTGTCCAAACCACCTAGTGAGGTTAAGCGCGTCTCTTTGCCTGCGCGTCCTCTCCAGCGCGGCAATTAACCAGTTCCCTCCGCCCACCCCACCAATCAGCCCTGCTATGTTAAAGGGGATGCATATAGGTATATTTGGCACCTGTAGTACTATAAATTCAAGAGACCTCTTTGTGGGCTGCAGCTTTTTAGGTCGAGCCTAGTGCAGCGCGCATGCGCTGCTCTATGGGAGGCTTCTTGTGAGCACTCCAAACTTCTCCGTGTGGCTAGGACTTCCCCCACGCATTTGGTTGGTTGTTGCCTGTGTCATTTATTTTTCGTAGCCTGCAAATGGCTAAAGGCGGGCGCATGTCCCACCTCTTTAGCAAATGTTCACTCCCACAGTGTTTTGCTTGCAGGAGCAAGCAGCAGCGCGCAGGGTGCCAGCTGCATTCCTGATATTCCTTACAGTGTGCGCGCACCACTCGTGGTCTTTTTGTTTAGGCATTGCAGTTGCAGTAATCTGACCCGCTGCCCCCTGTGTCCAAAGTGAGGGCTGTGCTCGCTGCCTCTGAGTCACATGAATGAGGCCGGCTGGAGGCTCCTCGCCAGCTGGCACTGGTGGCCTGTAGGCGGCGCTGTTGCTGTGGGATCCGCTGGTCTTCCGCTCCACTCTTCGACATGCTCTATTCCAACAGAGAAATATGGCGAAGAGAGCCCCAGAGACGTCTGAAAACGCATAAATATGTATACACAGTGCAAATGGGATGGCTGACTCTACAGCAGTATCAGTTCAGCATCTTTCTAACGGAAGCTCCTCACACAACGAGCATCTGCGGGTAGTCTCGTCTCATGGAGATTACCTCCACCCCCAGCTGAACTCTCCTGTGCATCCTAGTCATCAATCATCCCGTTCTCAGAAGTCGGGAGCATGATTCATGACCATCTCTATGAAAGGTTTCCCGCGTCCATGCGTCAGAATGTCGTCCACTGCAAGCTTTTGTTTTACATTCTTTGACTTGTAGTCCTGATTTACTAGGATCGACTGAACTGCAAATCCCAGAATGCAAAGCAAAAAGGATGGCTTTTGAGCTACTCATGCAAGAAACTGGGACGTGTTAGAGCTCAGATACGACACTGGGATTACCTACTCGATCACTAGTCAAAACCAGTATAGTTCCAGTCACGAATTGTGACCAACAGTCGCACCATGCGAGCTCCAACTTTTAAAAAATATGTTTATAAGCAGCACAAAATTCATCAAACAAGTGATCCAATGACATATCAACGATGACTGAGCATTATCCAGTTATAAATCTCGTGGCATGTGAATGCCAGCCCACACCGCGCCACCCCAGAACGGATCAATAACCAGTATACACCAGTCTAACTCTGTTTATATCATTTGGTCTTTTACACGTTCGTCTCCAATGTACACAACGAAAAGCAGAGTGCGCTTTCTCACTTTATGTTTAACTTCCCACCACCTTCGTTGTGAAAGCAGACCCAGCTAACATGTCACGGGGACACACTCAAGTGCATGGTCCGACACACTAACATAACATAATGTGCATTTGTAAAGCGCACGTTCACTCAAGTGTATCTTGGCGCTGAATATCAGATGTTTACTGTTACCCAACTCAATGGTACTCACTGTATCGAACTCAGAAGGATGAAAAGCTAAGTGGACACAATGCAATCTCTCCACTAATCCGATCCAATAGTGTTGGATAACTTTCACTGAGGTATCAGGCGTTACTGTTACCCAACTCACAATTTGTAAATTTGGCTGCGTCATAAGGAAAAAGAAACCCTTGACAATCCACATCTTGGACACGTTGCAGAGTGATCAGGGTAGATTTCACTGAGAACAAGGAGAGTTGAGTCCTGGGCAAAACATGAAACTGAACTAGTTTCAATCCGATATCAACTTTACAAGGTTTATTATAACTGACGCAATATTGCATTCTGCCAAAATAAGGGCCTCATTAAGACGTCCTCGTTAACTTCGAGGGTGATACCAGCAGGTGACTCCCCAGGATTAAACAGGGGACACGGGTCATGCGTTAAAGTGCCTAGGATGGAGAATAACCTGCACACCCAGGATTCCCCTGGCCTTTTATGCAGTCCGCAGCCCCACCCCACCACCACCACCACGACCACCATTGCAGGATGTTTAATGCTCCCATTTCTCACCTGCTCCAAGCAGATGCAAATTGGAGCGTGGTGGGGTGGAGAGGGGGGTGTGAGGTAAACGTGGGCAGGACAAGATCCTGGGTTGGGGAGGAAGCATTGCATAACACCCCTCCCTCTCCCTTCCTCAGTTCAAGGGAGGGTGACACGGGCTTCACTCACTGCCAGCCACGGAGCCTCCATGGCTATATAGTGCGTATTTTCGCACTCTGAGCCTGGTGCTCCTGCACCCAGCAATTCCAGGTGCGGGACACTGGCTATTGCGTTATTCCCCTCCCCCCCCTCCCAAATGAACAACGAAGAAACTGAAAAATTAGCCGGGGCTTCCAGTACAGAATTAACAAGCACAAGAACATTGGGACCTTGCAAGGGTGGGCACTCCTGTGGGGCCATGTCCCTAATGTGAATGAGGCCGGTTGGAGGCTCCTCACCAGCTGGCACTGGTCGGCCTGTAGGCGGCGCTGTTGCTGTGGGATCCGCTGGTCTTCCGCTTCACTCTTCGACATGCTCTATTCCAACAGAGACATATGGCGAAGAGAGCCCCAGAGACGTCTGAAAACGCATAAATATGTATACACAATATGTATGGGGATAATTGAATTAGGAGAAAAATGGCTGTAAAATCAGAATTTAATTATCCCAGTTAATTACGTCCTACTCTCTCTTCCGTCCCCCGTTTCTGTTTTTCTCTTTCTCCGATTCATTCTCTCTCCCGTAGTTTGCCATTTCGCGCTCTGGTTTTTCGCCTGTTACTTGTTTCTCTACCTCAGCACTCCATTCTTCTCCATCGCTTCTTCCCTCCCTCCTTTCATCGTCTCCACATCCCTCTTCTCTTTCCCGTGCAATTTCTCTCATCACTCATTACTCCATCTCACCTCCAGTTCCTGACGTATCTCTTCCCTCCACACTTAAACTAATCTTCTCCCTTCTTACACTCTGCCTCTCCCCCCTTATTTTCCACCATCTCTCCACTCTGCTTTTCCACTTCCCTCTTTCTTAGTTCCTTCCTTCTCCCCATCACTGCATTTAAGCCGTTCTCTCCTCTCTTCCTTCGTTTGCTTCCACGCTCCCTACTCCTTGAACTTACTACCTCTGTTTCTCCATGCCTCTTTTGCCCCTCCACTTTCTTATTACGCCTTCATCTTACTTCTCCCACTGCTCTTTGATTCTTATCTTCCTTGCTTCACTTAACTTCCGTGCTTCTCTCCACTCCCTGCCCCTCACACCTTCTTCCCTCCTCACCTCTATGCTTCGCCCTTTGCTTTTTAGCCTCCTTATCCCACTCCCCCTTTTAAACATGACCCCCCCCTTCTTTCCTACCTGGCCCCCTTTTATTTTCCAGCGATTTTTCTCCGCCTCAATTCCCTCCCTCACTTTTCGCCCACTTCCCTCCCTCCGCCTCACGTGTCATCATTCTCCCTCTCTCTCTCTGGCCATTCCTCGCTCCCTCTTACGTCCTGCCCCACACCTCTTCACTCTCCGCTTTCCCCTCAGGCTCTCTCCACCCCCTCGCCTCCCCCCCACCTCACCTCCTGTGCTGGGAGTTGCCCAGCACGCTGCTGCCGCTGCCTTGGCTTGTAGCCCCTGGCAGACACATTCTGATCTGTTCTAGCAGCTGCTGCAGGGGTGCTGGCCCCGTACCCATCACTAAACCAGTGCATACGTGTAGACGAATGTTGTCAGATGACCACCTATACCCCTGACTTCCCTCAAAGTACGCAGATAGCTTGTCACCACTTGTGCCCTCATAGAATGTCCCATGATGCCCCGATGCACTAGTTTAAGGGTGCCATCTGCATTCAGCAGTGTGGTTAGAAATTTACTCTGGGCATCACCAGAGGACATGCTTTTGGGTTTTGAGTATAAGAGTAATTATTAATCTTGAGATAACAGTATGTTAAATAAGTTACATTACAGCTTGGCGGAAACCGTGGAACGTATGGGGTAATGCCAGGTACGTAGCTTTCAATGGTGGAGCAGTTGCACGGGGGCAGAAAGGCCTGAGGGGCCCA
This sequence comes from Calotriton arnoldi, assembly GCA_963921515.1. Taxonomy (NCBI): domain Eukaryota; kingdom Metazoa; phylum Chordata; class Amphibia; order Caudata; family Salamandridae; genus Calotriton; species Calotriton arnoldi. The sequence goes on from CAWUFW010000576.1 coordinate 1,326,867, forward strand.
CCACTAAACCCTGTTTATTGCTGTGTTTCAGCCTTCAAACAGTGGACAGGGGGTCAATATCCTTCTTTGCACTCGGGGATTAGGTCGTGTCATTTCAGTCTGTATTTACGTATGCTTGGATTGTCTTTTCTTTACCTAGAAAGGTAGGTCTCTACTGCTCTAGTGTCTTTTTTTGCAAATGTTGTTACCAGTAGTCCACTTATAAGGTCCCAAAGGCGAGACCTATTGGCTATGCCAATGCTTGTTTTGACTGTGGCTTCTGTGTGTGTTCTTGCTGCCTCATTTTGAGCAACTAGATTATTACCTGGGTAAGTTGATGCTCAGTCTAGTTAGCAAAGCTCTGAGCACAGGGCAACCATAAGTTGGAAGGAGCCTACAGTCAGTCTGTGCCAGGAGGCCATGAGTTGTACTACAGGGAACAGAGTCTTAGTGTCAGGAATTACTAGAGTGGCATCCTGCACACTGTCCGGCTGACAAGGCACTGACGAAAGGTCAAGGCTTGGTAGCTGTGGTGCAAAGATATGCATAAGCCCACAGTAGCATTACTGGCTTTTAGCGGCTGGGGCACCATTAAAGGACTACCATTGAAAGTAAGGTAACAATAGGGATTTTTTGGTCTTTAGTGGCTGAGGTACTGAAAGTGTGGCGTTGCTCAGAAATGTGCAGAGCATTGAGGCTACATAAGAGTTCAGTTGAGGAAATACGGGAGCCTGGCAATTTTAGACCTGCTGTAGTGCTACCCGGTTGCTATGTTCACTCACTTGTTGCTTACACTGCACTTTTGTGTTTGCTCTGGAATTTGGTGTGGTTAGGCAGCTTTTAGATGTACTTTATGATCTAGGTACCAAAGTTACTCTGATGATCACATACATACTGTATTTTCTCCATGTAGTATTGCCCTGATTGTAAGAACCTATCAAAAGGGAACATTGGTTCCGAATATCCTGATCAATCCAAAGCTCACCTTTATCTCCTACCACTTATTCCCTTTACCTTTCCTCTATGAGATGTCAAGTTAGTAGTTGAAGACAGGCAAGGTATTCGTTGCTGGAAGATCTGGGATTAACATTTGGAATCCTTTTTCCTTTTCTCGTTTCTGGCACTCAAGCCATGAGTAAATCAACAAGATTTGAAATCTAGAAGCTCTAATACATAAAGCATACACTTTCTAAATGGAAAGTAGTAGTAGAATCTCTGGTAATTTCCCATTTGTATATGGCTGAGCCTCCTTTACTGGCTGCCCTAAAAATAGACTGGCTCCACTTAAAGTTGTCCTACATGCTGCTGTGAGAATTGTTGCCATGCGAGTAGGTTATTACTTTGTATATAAACAGGGCAGAAGCATTGCTTCTGGGGTCCTAGAGTTCCTTCAAGAACACCATAAAGATTTCCAGTGTAGAATGGACACCTGATAAACATAGCTAAAAGAAGCCTTGAACCCCTGAGTTCAAGCTATCAACCAACATCCCAAAAAGCTATGATGACAAGCATGTGCAACAGTTCTCATCCAAAAGTCGATGGGCAACAAATCATCTAAAATTAACAATGAAAACTTTAAGAAGAAAAAAAAGTCGACAAAGCAATAGGCCACACAACCCATCCTCACTGCCTAAAAGCGGAGAGTGAAGACCAGCTGAATCACAACCATGGGAGAGCTACTGTGCAAAAGGTACACATACTCATGTTAATGTTAATGTTATGAATGAATGAATGAAGCAACATTTATAAAGCGCATAGCTACCCGTAGGCATCCCAGCGCTGGAGGATAACTGAAGCTTCACAGAATCAATTAGGGAAGAGCCATGTTTTCAGCAGTTTGCGGAAGACAAAGTGATTAAGTTCCCGTCGTAGCTGAAGAGGAAGAGAGTTCCAAAGTTTGGCAGCATTGTATGAAAAAAGCCGACCACCGCTTCTAACTCTCTGAATTCGGGGGACGACTGCCAGGTGTTGCTCATCTGATCGTAGTCGCCTGTTAGCTCGATAGGGCTTGACCAAGGAGGAAATGATCTCTGGTCCCTTTCCTCCTATAAGTTTGTGGGTAATGCATAAGGCCTTAAAATGGACTCTCTCCCGGATGGGGAGCCAGTGGAGAGCCTTCATATCTGGTTTGGCCGACTGCCGGTTCTGAGTCCCCATGAGGATTCTTGCGGCGCAGTTCTGCACTGGTTGCAGTTTGACGTGGACCGAACTTGGGGCTCCAAGGTATACGGCGTTGCCGTAGTCCAGGCGTGAAAGAATAAGTGCCTGGACCATGAGCTTTCTTGCCTGAAAGGGGAGCAAAGGGAGCACTTTACGGAGCATCCTTAAGGTGCCAAAGCAAGAGGCCACCACCTTTCTGGCCTGGACTTTAAAGCTGAGATCAGAGTCCAGCCAGAAGCCCAGGCTTTTAATTTCTGACTTAGGAACAGGTGCCATGCCCATCGATGCTGGCCACATGATGTCTGCCTTGAAAAGAGAGGGGTTACCAAGGAGCATAAGCTCGGTTTTGTCCCCATTCAATTTTAGATAAGAATCTTTCATCCACCTGGCTACTTCTTCAAGGCAGATACATAGGGAGGTGGAGGCCCTATCTGAATGGTTAAGTGCAACAACTAGTTGGGTATCATCGGCATATGTTATTGTTAATGTTATTGCAATTTATAGAGCGCAACTGTTACCCAAGGGTGTCCTGGCGCTGTGTGAAGTCCTATGGAGGTCCGCGGGAGAAAGACCAATCACGAAATTATGAAGAGAAAAGCCACGTTTTTAAGGCCTTCCTAAAAGAGAGTAAGTTTGTTGTGGATCTAAGATGTAGCGGAAGGCCATTCCAGGCCTTTGCTGCGCAGGCCACAAAACGTCTACCCCCCCAGCTAGCTTTGCGCACTCTGGGTACCGAAATCAGCTTTGCCTCTGTTGAGCGTAACGATCTTTTAGGTACATACCAAAAAAATTGTTGTTTAAGGAAGTCGGGCCGACTCCCTGGAGTGCTTTCTGGACCAAGCACAGGGCTTTAAACTGAATCCGTTTTCTTATACGCAACCAATGAAGCCTTTTAATCTCAGCCGAGATAGAGGCATATTTTGGTGTACCTGTAATCATAACAGACCACAGGCAAAAAAATTAAAACAAACCCGTCTCTTGGTATTCATGGTAACAGTCACAGAAGGATTAAGTGGACCCATAAGTTTCATGCCTACAAGCTCCTTAACATTTCACCTATTGGGGAAACACTGAAACTCTTTATGGTTGAAAAGTCCTTCAAGCAGACACTTGCTCATATCTGCAATGGGACTGGAACTCTTCACATTCAGAATCAGAGACCTGAAGCACTCAAATAAATAAATATGCCGTGAATGCACCTGCAGAACATTGCTAAACACCAAGCTTGCAACAGGAATAATAAGTTCAGAGTTTTTCATACTTTTCTGGACAGGTAATGTGGGATCACCCCTAAACATAAAAACAGGCAAATATTAAAGAACAACTAGCACTGAGCCAGAGAAAGCAGAGCAGACTCTGAATCAGGCAGAAGCCTAACAATGAGAAAGGGGAAATTAGTTTAAAATCAGTAACTCCTTTATTTGAAAGAGGGGCTGAAAACCAGACCCCTCCCCCCCAAAAAAAACCTCTGTCAAAAGGACACTCTGGGAAGAACTGTAAACCAACCACATTGTATCCCTAAAAAGGACATAAAAATGCTGTTAAGAAATGTTCAGGTCCTCATTTTCAGACTTGAAATGAGTGAGAGGCCATACTGTGACTAGAAATCATAAACTATATATGTAAGCGGTAAGCACTGTACAAACTGAGTTTTTTTTTTCTGACCACACAAAGAAAAAACTAGAGAGGGAATAGATCTTCTAGGAGACACATGACTATGGTCAGAGCAGAAACCAGCCCTCAGCCTGCAGACGGAGAAACAAACATTCAGGTCACTAGTGATGCGACAACCGAAATGAGAATGCAGGAGCATGAAATGAGCCAAGCAATATAACTGAACTATTGGCTCAACTCAAAGCCTCTGTTTTTTAAATATATATAACCGTGATCAAGACCAGTGTGGTCCAAACGCGTAGGTGGGAGTGCTGGCCTGAGTTGCTTTATGACTCAATAAAGTACTTGGATATACCGCAAGGCAAGTGCAATGTTATTTTCTGGTTGGAACTAATATTTTGCTGGGGTAGTCCACCCCTGATGAGTGCACCAACTGTGTAAAGTGCGCCCTTCGTTTTGAACTAATTTGATGAGGAGATATATATATATATATATACACAAAAAAAGAAGCAGAGAACTCAGGGTGGAGAGCAGCTCACGTATAGAGCACCCTACAACACCAGCGACACTCTGACTCTGAATCTGCTCATCAAGCAATGTTTTTAAGCAAAGGATAGCACAGTACCATCCATGCCTAGCTGTAAAATGGCAAAATCCTTTTACCACTCCAGGCACAGTATTACAGCTTTGGATTGATAAAATACCATCCAAACCAACTTGGAATGAATAAAAGCAACCCCTGAAACGTGTTTCGCTATCATTATAGCTCTTCAGACACAGGTGCAAGTTATAGTTACACTAGGGTATGAGTTATAGTTCTGTGGGATAACTCTAACTATAACTGCTGAATTTGTATGGTTTTGTGTGTGTAAAATCTGAACCTAACTATAACGTCCCTGTAACCTTTGGTTTTTTCTGTGAATTTCTGTGGCTTTTTACTGGTATTTCCTAACTACAACATCCCTGTGTGTTGACAGGCTGTATAGGTCTGTGAATGGGTATATGAGTGGTTCTGTGGGTGTGTGAGATATTTTGTGGATGTGTGATTAGGGGTGAGAGTGGCTGTATGGGTCTGTGTGTGGATGTGTGAGTGGCTGCATAGGTCTGCAAGTGGCTGTGTGAGTGGTTTTGTGTGTGTGCTGGTGTGTGAGTGGTGTTGAGGGTGTGAGAGTGGGGTGTGAGTGTTTGTATGGGTGTGTGAGTGGCTGCATGGGTCTGTATGTGGCTGTGTGAGTGGTTTTGTGTGTGTGTGAGCTGGTGTGTGAGTGGTTTTGAGGGTGTGAGAGTGGGTTTGTGAGTGTTTGTATGGGTTTGTGAGTGGATATGTGAGTGGCTGCAGGTGGCTGTGTGAGTGGTTTTGTGTGTGTGTGAGCTGGTGTGTGAGTGGTTTTGATGGTGTGTGTGAGAGTGGGTGTGTGAGTGCTTGTATGGGTCTGTGAGTGGGTGTGTGAGTGGCTTTGTGGGTCTGTGAGTGGGTGTGTGAGTGGTTAAGTGAGCATGTCAATTGGTGTTTGAGTGGCTGTATGGCTGTGTGAGTGCATGTGTGAGTGGCTATATGGCTGTGAGTGGGTGAATGAATGGCTGTATCAGTCTGTGAGTGGGTGTGTAAGTGGCTGTATGGGTCTGTGAGTGGGTGTGTGAGTAGCTGTTTGGGTCTGTGAGTGGATGTGAGTGGCTGTATCACTTTGTGAGTGGATGTGTGAGTGGCTGTATGGATCTTTGAGTTGGCATGTGAGTGGCTGTATTGTCTGTGAGTGGATGTGTCAGTGGCCGTATAACTGTGTGAGTGGCAGTATGGCTGTGTGAGTGGGTGTATAATTGGCTGTATGGGTCTGTGGGTGGGTGTGTGAGTGGTGGTACGGGTCTGTGAGTAGGTGTGCGAGTGGCTGTATGGCTGTGTGAGTGGGTGTGTAAGTGACTGTATGGGTCTGTGAGTGGGTGTGTGTGTGGCTGTATAAGTCTTTGAGTGGGTGTGTGAGTGGCTGTATGGGTCTATGACTTGGTGTGTGAGTGGCTGTATGAGTGAGTGTGTGAGTGGCAGTATGGATCTGTGAGTAGGTGTGTGAGTGGCTGTGTGGGTGTGTGAGTGACTGTAAGGCTGTGTGAGTGGGTATGTGGGTGGCTCTATGGCTGTGTGAGTGGGTATGTGAGTGGCAGTGTATGGATGTGTGAGTGGCGGCATGGGTCTGTGTGTGGATAGGTGAGAGACTGTATGGGTAAATGAGTGGGTGTGTTAGTGGCTATATGCATATGAGTGGGGGTATAGATCTGGGAGTGTGTGCATTTTTTTCCATTGGGGCTGGATTTACAGATTTGTCACGGATTCACTCAGGTGGCCACGGTGAGCACCATGATCGATCCGCGGATCTGCGCACGTAGAAAAAAACACGTTTTAGGGCAATCTCTTTGATGCCTCTAAGACACCCATGGGGTCAGGGTACCTCTGCACTGAACCAGTCTTTTACTGTAGACTTAAATTTTGAGGCCTCAGTACCGTGTACAATACATAAAATGATGGCTGCAACATTTCAGTCAGGTTGCGGCCAGCGAATCACGGCATTGATTTTGGCACGTGGATTCGCAGATCCACCGTAATGAATCTGCATCCCTAGATATACAAATTTCTTTTTCCTTTAATAACTCCCAAACTACTGAATTGATTTATACCAAATTACAAACAGGGCTCTTTCTGGACTAAGAGCTAGCTTTCTGCCAAATTTGATGTCATTGCATCCAGCAGTTCGGTCTGTAGTTGTGTCTAAAATCCCTAGGGGAAATTGCATGGGAAAAATGCGTTTTAGGACACACTCTTTTTCTCAGCCCCCACTTTATGGATCACCTCGAAGCATTCCAGGCAGCAGCTGAAATTACCATTACACTACTTTTTAAGATTTTGTGATTCATTAAACAGCGCCAAAGTTATTAGCAAAACAAAAACATTTTCTCTATGAAAACTAGGTCCTAACTATAACTACCTACTGGCGACTGCTAGTAGGATATATATATATATATATAAAAAAAAAAATTCTTACATGCAAGGAAGAGGATGGTGCAAAATGTGATATGAACATATCTTGAACGGTCATAGTAGATCATGGTGATCAGCATTCTTAAGGAGTCAAATGGAGCATTCATTAAGCTCAAACAGCCCTAGAATGTCAAACTGGACTAGCAACCCCTTACTCGCTTCCTTAGAACCAAAACATAAATAAGAGTTCAACTGAATGATTTCACATGAAATTTAGGAACTATTTTATTATCTGTGATCCATTTTTAGAGACCATTGAGACACTCTGTGATTGCTGAAACAGTCAAAGCTGCATGGCAACAATGATATTATAAACGTTCCCTCACATGTATAAGAAGCAATCATCATCTCTCCGCTTTCATTCAAGCGCTTCAGACCATGCTTGTGTCATAGCGCTCAAATATTCAAAATATTCAACAATGTAAGCATGCTAGGTAGAGCTGAAGGAAAGAGAAAGTATGAATTTTTTGTAGTGACCAGCCCGGGTTGATTAGGCACTATGGAAAACGTGATACACATCTCTGCAAACACCAGGTTTCATGAAGTGTACCTTATGTGTTGCTTTGATCCCATGCTAACTTTCAGTCCTGTATGTCTGTCAGCGGAAGATCATCAACAACTAAATAACGAGCTTTACATAACAATAAGCAATAATTATTTTCTTTGATTAATCTATTCATGGGAAGGAACACAATTCAATGCATCAAATTTAAAAACATTTACATACAACAAGGAAAGGAAAATAGCATGAACAAAAAGGTGGGGGAATCTATAGAAAACAACTGATCTGAGCAAATTTAATATGCACACCCGAAGTGATGACGTGAAGACACTAAACAGATTATTTTGCAATATGCCCATGGTGCTTCTTTCTATGTCTAAGGACAACATTTATAAAGCCAGCAGACTGAGAATGTCAACCTCTTTAGACGTGAGCAGGATAGATGCTGCCTCTTTGTAATTTCTAGGGACTAGTTCTCAGAGGAAGGATAATACAATCTTTTTCTATAGTTTTTTATACCAATTACAAAATAGTAGAAATGGGTCACATTTTACACGCTACCAGGTTTCTTTTTCTGTCATTATTTTCATTTAATTCGCCTGCTCCTGGAAACTCACCCTACTGATGCTGTGGTCACATACAGTTTGGAGTGCCTTCTACAGAGGTTCAAGTGCAAGTCTCAAAGGACCTACAGTCTTGCTTTCTACTTCTCAGGTAGAAGGGCCTTCCACCTGCCTCTTTCATTTTGGATTCCTATGGTGCTCCAACAACAGGAATTGCTAAGCAGGAGAAAAATAGAAACAAAAATAAAGGTGGTTTATTCTGACTAAAAAAAACAAAGCGGACCAAAAAGCAGTCGAGATAGCTATCTCTGGAGAAAAAACACAATCTCGAAATCCAGAGTGAGCAATGGATTTGACATGCTTCACTGTGATGTACTGGAAATTACAACTGGATTCCTTTTATTGGAGGAAGTGACCTATGATCAGTAAAAGGAGATGAATACAAACAAGAAATTAAGCTACATGTAGTTCTTCCATTATGAGCCAAAGAGGAAGACAGGACTGCTGGATTAAATGTGGCCACTTGTGGGGTGCATCAGGCTGGGACTGGGAAACATGATCACAAACACGAGAAATCCTGCTTTGCAGGCACTTGAAGACAGCGCTGGAGAACGCAGACACAGACCGCTATAGAAGCAATACAATAGAAGCCGTCCCAGCCCCTGTGACACATGTACTCTAGTAGACCTTGAACACACAGAGGCTCACGATGGACCTTTGCATTGAAGCAGGAAATAAGGAAGTGATTCTGGCCAGGTGAAGAAAATTAACACCAGGAATCCCTCAATAGTAGAGCTATCCTGCCAGGTCTCCCTGTGCCATAAAATTGAGAAACTGAGATATACCTATTAGAAATGGGTCTATAGTTGGCAGAGGAATGCCCATGTCCAAGAAGGGAGCCACAGTCCTAGTCAAGGTAAGTAAGTTACACACCAAAGATAACCTGTGCTCACCCCCTTGGCAGCTTGGGACAGAGCAGTAAGGCTTCTCCCCAGAGGCAATATGTAAAGTATTTGGGCACACACACACACACCGTAACACAGTAAAAACACCACAAAAGTTCTCCAAACCAGTTTAGAAAATTAGCCAATATTTATCTGAATAAAACAAGGCCAAAATGACAAAAATTGAACATACACAAGTCAGGATATTAATTAATTTATAAAGATCAAACTAAAATGCAGTGCTTAGAAGTCTTTAGCTCCAACTGGGGCTATCTGGTCGCACTTGACCGGGACAAATCAAAAAGTCCAGTCTCCTGGTGATGCAGCACGGACCGGATACAGGAATCACACAGAACCCTTTACAATACCTTGGATGCATTAGAAATCAAAGAAAATGCATCACTTAGAGGAGGTGAGGCATCACGGATGCAGATGATGCGTTGGTTCCTTGAGGTGGTGCAGGTTCATTGAAGCTTTGTCGCTCCGGGACGATGCGTTGCGCAGAGGAAGTGATGCATCAGTTTCTGTGCGAGGTCTCGGTTCGTGAAGGCAAAGCAGTGTCCATGATGCGTCGATGTCAACAGCGCAATGCCTTGCTTCCATGGCATCGAATTCAAATTGCAGGGCTGAAGATGATGCATCAGTTGAAAGGGCTGGGGCTGTGCCAGAGCCGGAGAAGTGCATCACGAACTTTGGTGAATCGGTGTTCAAAACTCACACAGTGGAGGTTCTTCTGAGGTGCTGTGGCAAAGTCGGGCTGCATTGTAAGTCAAGGTCATTGCGTTGCGCACTCAGCAAGTGGGGATGACAGCTTCGGTACAGGCAGTGGTGATGCGTCGATTTTGCAGGGATTAGCCATTTCCGAAATGACGTTTTTGAGTTTCTTGGTTGCAGCATGAAATCTACCTCTAAAGGCCGAGGACTGGGTTTGGCACCACTTGGCAGGTCAGGACTCACAGCAGAGGAGCCCAGGTGCTGGTAGCAAGATGCAGGTGAAGTCTTTGATGTCCCTGAGACTTCAACAACAGGAACAATCTCACTCAAGCCCTTGGAGAACCTTAGAAAGCAGAATGCAGAGTGCACAGTCCAGTCCTTTTGCTCCCAGGCAAGAAGCAGCACACAGCAGGCCTACACAGCAAAGCAAGCAGCAAAGTGGCAGTCACTCCTGGCAGTACAACAGCTCTTCTTCCTAGCAGAATGTCCTCAAAGCAGAAGTGTTCTGAGTATATGGTATCAGAGGTCCAGTACTTATACCCATCTTAGCCTTTGAAGTAGGGAGACTTCAAAGAAAGGTCTTTGTAGTGCATAAGACCATAAGACCCTGCCCTCCCTGGCTCCAAACACACTACAGGGAGGTATGCAGCTCTTTGTGTGGGGACAGGCACAGCCCTATTCAGGTTCAAGTGTCAGCTCCTCCCACCACTCTAGCTCAGGAAGGCTCATCAGCCTGGTGAAGGGCCTTCAGGATATGCAGGGCCCACCTCAGCTCCCTTTGTGTGTGACCGTCTAGAGTGAATTCACAAAGCCCAAATGTCATCCAACCCAGACGTGTATTCTAAGGACAGGCAGAGGCACAGAATGGTTAAAGTAAGAAAATGGCAACTTTCTCAAAGCAGCATTTTCAGACCTGCAATTTAAAAACCAATTTCACTAAAAGATATGTTTTAAAATTTTGATTCAGAGATACCAAACTCCAATTTTCTATCAGCTCCCAATTGGAAGATACACTTGTAAAATCTTGCAAGGCAGCTCCAATGCTAACCTATGGCAGAGACAGGCCTTGCTGTAGTGAACAACTTATTTAGCAGTTTTTCACTACCACGACATGTAAAACTCAAAAGTGCATGTCCTACCTTTTAAATACACTGCACCTTGCCAATGGATTTACCTAGGTCCTACCTTAGGGGTGACTTGCATGTAATAAAAGAGAAGGTTAGGGCCTGGCAAGTAGCTGTACTTGCCAGGTCGACATGGCAACTAAAACTGCTCATAGAGGCTCTGCAGTGGCAGGCCAGAGACATGTTTGCAGGGCTTCTCATGTTGGTTGCACAATCAGCGCTGCAGGCACACATGTAGCATTTGATTTACAGGCCCTGGGCACACATAGTGCACTGTACTAGGGACTTAGCAGTAAATCAAATATGCCAATCATGGAGAAACCAAATGCCAATATATTTTAGTCACAGAGCACATGTACCTTAGCACTGGTCAGCAGTGGTAAAGTACCCAAGGTCCTAAAACCAGCAAAAACAAAGCTGAGCGCACAATAAAAAAGAGGAGGCCAGAAGCAAAAAGACAGCAGAAACCACGCCAAAAGATGCCAGGTCTAACAATGCCCATAATATTCTTCTTTGTATGCAAATCACCAATCAGAGCACTTGAGCCAGTAAAATCCAGGGCTACTGCCCCACACCTCCAACTATTAACTTTAATTTAATCCAATTTAAAGATCATGCAGAAAGTGTCTTTATAAGCTGAGGATCCCAGTAAGAAATGGTTTTCATCCACAGCTCCAGGATTAACGCATTCATGGGCAAATTACTTTATACAAAATAGTGGCGGTTATACATTGGTCTCTCTGGAAATCAAGTTTATTTAGGTTTGTCATTTAGCTTTGAATCTTGCCTTAGATCTTTCTTTTTGTAATACCCTCATTGAACCTTTTAGTCTGTTTCTTTCACGGCACATGCTTGCAAGCTGTGTCTGACTCTAACCCAACTTTGTCTTCATGTCCTGGGGAGAGACAAGCAGGGAGGGGGGGGGGGGTGACCGGCCTTACATCACCCTATACGAAAGTAAATCCTACTTCTATACCGCTGTTCTGTCAATGTCCCCCTACCCCAGTGGTGGTCATGGAGGGGCCTGAGTAGGTGGGAGATTTGGGCTATTTTCCTGTCTGCTCTTAAATAAGAGAAGAGTGGTCCTTCCGCCCACCTAGCTCTCACTGAACTTATCTTGCCTTCTGCTCAATCGGGTATGATCGTGTGCAAACGTCCAGGAAACTTCCACAGTTCCCTCTACTCCCTGGGTTCGGGTGAAAGTTGTAATGGCTTTAGGTATTCATACCTGGTATGTGCTGGCCACACATTGCCTAGCCAAGTGGCATGTTCCTGCATTCAGCGGCTGTCCCTAGACAGTGATACTACAATGGTTGCCTAACCGAATCATCTCTGACTTGTGTTGGGCTTGCTTGGGGGGAAAGGAAGAGCAGATTTGTTTTCCTGCTGGATATTCTCCACAGGAGCACTGGGCAGAGACGTTTTAAGGCATGGGCAAAGTGGGCTGTAGCCCAGGGCCCCAGCCTTTCAGGGGGCCCCCATATAGAGCCAGCTCTGTTCTGCAGAGTCTTGTCCCGATAATTCTTAGATTGTTTTTAAAAAAAAAAAAATCTTTATTGTGCATTTTTTAACCTTTTCGACAGAACCAAAACACCCCCCCCCGCTCACCCTCCCCCCTCCCGGTCAGGGAGAAACAGATCATCAAACCTTACAAAATCATCTTTCTGAATATCGTTTGATAGGCAAATAGAGTAAAACCAGCAGTAATACAACACAGGTGTAAACAACAGACCAATATTTAAAGTGCGGTGTGCAGAATAAATATAGAAATAGGGGTAACAATAATACATATTAACCAAACTTCCAGCTTTTACGCATTATTTTAAGTGCGACGTGCGGAATAAATATAATGACAGGACTAACAGTAATAAATATTTACCAGGCTTCCCATCTTTAAACATACATTTCCCTTCAGCACAATAATGTCACAATAAAAACTAGCTCTTGGGGACATTCAAAAATCACCTTCGGGCTGTACATTTAAAGTGCGTAGTGCAGATTTAAAAACAAAAAACAAAAAAGACAAACGCCTAGGTGCTCCCTCCTATATGCTCTAACCCCCTCAATTTTGTAATCTAGATAAGGGAGCCCAGATTGCTGACCTTTTTTCTTTATTTTGACTCCCTTCCTGGCATAAATTGCTCTCTCCAAACTGGAGATAGCTCATAAACGGGCCAGCCAGTGTTGAAATTGAGGAGGTTGTGGATCTAACCATGCTGTGGCAATTACCAGTCTAAAGATCGTCATAGCAGCAACCAAAAAATAATCTATCTCAGGAGATGACCTCTCGCTGACAACCCCTAGTAGAATTGCCTTTGGGCACAGTGTGACTTCAATATCTAGTTTAGCTAGAAAAAGTTTTGAATTTCAATCTTAAGCTGATTCAATGATGGACATGTTGCAAACATATGAATAATGTCGGCACCAAACGTGGAGCAGCGCGGGCACGTAGTACCTTGCCCCGAGCTCCATTTAGCAATTCTCTCAGGCATGTAATAAAGCATAAAACAAGTTTTTAAAAACTGCACTTGCGAATTGGCCGACATTAACACTGCTTGGGATAGGCTGAGAGCTTTTGCAAATTCATTTTCAGTAATCCTCAGCTTACCCTGCCATTTTACACACTGTTTATCAAGATCGTCTTTCATTTCGCTAATCAGCAGTTGATAGATTGACCCGATACGAATTGAATTCTCTGTTATTAGCCTATCCACCAACACATTCTTATCAAAGCCACTCGGGCCCCCCGCTTTTCGCTGAAGATAGTCTCTTATTTGCAAGTATTTAAAAAACTCCCTGTTGTTAATGCCGAATTGTGCCTTTAGCTCGTCAAACGAGACAAGACCCACCGAAGAAAAAAAGTACCCAGTTTCTCGATGCCAGCCAGATACCATGCATGCATATAACCGTCATTAAAAATTCTGGGTAAATTTGAGTTATTCATAATTGGGGTATAAAAGTTCAATATCCCTAGGCCAAGGAGCTTCCGTATTGCAATCCATGCCTTTCCAGTGCCCAAAAGGCACTTGAACCTAACTTTTTTATAGTAACTATACTCCACTTGACCTAGCTAGCACCCCCAGGCCTCTCTCCCCAACAACAAAACATATATGGAAGGTGTAATGTTCAGTGAAACCTCTTGTGGAGGTTCCATCAATAGAATCCAGCTATATTGCAGTACTGAAGCCCAATAATACAGCCTAAGATTGGGGAGTGCCCATCCCCCCCTTTCTCATGGGAGTGAGAGATACCTCAATGCTCTTCTTGGCTTGGAATAGTCCCATAAAAATCTAGTAAATATTGCCTCAAAAAGTTTAAAACACTCCTTAGGGAATTCTAATGCTATGGCTCAAACAAAATATAGAATTTTTAGAAAATAAATCATCTTTATCAGATTGCAGCGGCCCATCATAGTGAGATGCAGATTGTTCAACCTTGCCAACCCTTTCTTAGTTCTGTCTGCCAAGGGATCTAAATTTATGTTCACAATAGATTCCACTTTCGAAAAAATGTAAACACCTAAATATAATGCTTTTTCGACTACTCTTGCATCCACCAAGGTGATCTTCTCATTAACAACAAACTGCGTTGTATCCTTATTCAATGAGAAACCAGACATACCCCCAAACGCAGCCGCTTCTGCCTCAATTGCCTTGATAGCGCTTGCAGGATTAGGTGTCACAACAGCCACGTTATCTGCATAAGCCAAGATCTTTGTTTCATGGCCATGCGTGATTATTGCTGGGATAGCAGTGCTTTGCGCTATTTTTCTTAAAAAGGGATCGATGTACAGCGCAAACAGGAATGGGGAGCAAGGACACCCCTGTTGCGTTCCCCGAGTGATCGTTACTACTCCTGTTATATTTCCCGATATACATACACTTGCTGTAGGGTTATAATATAGGGCCTTAACTCCCTGCACAAACCTAGGACCAAAGTCCCTCGTGTACATAGCCTGCCATAGGAACTGCCAGGTGACCCTATCAAATGCTTTCTCAGCATCAAGCAAAATCAAAGCCATAGGGTCTCCTGACACTTCCACAGCGTCAAAGAGAGAGATCACCTGCCGAATATGAATCAGTAGTGTCCCTGCCACTAATCAAGCCATGCTGTTGCTGAATTACCAATCTTTTAACGACCTGAGCAAATCGAGCTGCTAAAACCTTAGAATAAATTTTGGAATCACCATTTATTAACGTGATTGGCCGATATGAGCCGAGCTCGGCCGGTGGCTTATCCTTCTTAAAAAAAAACACAAATTTAGCTAGTGACCAGGAATCAGGTGGCGTGAAGCCATGAAATATATCATTAAACAGTATCTGCATCTGAACTTTCAGATGGGGGGGCAAAGATTTTATAAAATTCGGTGGGAATTGCATCCACCCCAGCAGCTTTTCCAGGGGGGAGACTGGAGATTGCCAAAAATATCTCCTCCCATGTTAGCTCTTCTAGGATTTCTCGCTCCTCTACGGATAATTTACTTGAAGGCACAGCTTCCAAAAACTCATTGATTTGCCTGGGGCAGATCTACTTACTCTCAGCATACAGTTCTGGTAAAACCCTTAAAAAGCCTCCCTAACTTTGTTATCGTCGGTGACTACCCCAAGAGCAGGATCACATATTTCCCTGATCTCACTACTGCTCTCACTGCAAGGTGGTGCCCTACCTGATCGCTACACTCATAGGAGCTTTCTTTCCAAGCTATATACTTTGCTGCTGCCCTATTTGCAAATATCGACTCTAAGTCTGCCCTTGCAAGTGTAACCTTAATTTGTGCTTCCTTAATATCCCCTGCTTGCTGAATAGTCTTCACTAGATTTTCCTCAGCTATTGCTAAATTGTCTTGCTTAGCATGTCGGCTGCATCGCAAGCGGAACACGTTTGGAGCCACGACGTAACTTTTCTGAAACTTGATCCCACTAAATGGCGTGTTTCACCATTATTATTCGGATTGAGACCATTACCTTTCTGAGATAGTGATCATATCGATAGGAGCTTATTTATAAGGCTCCTTTAAAGTTTCTAAACCACAACGTGATCGCTCTGGTTCAAAACTGAGTGTCTGACCAGATTTGAGGGACTACTTTTACAATGTACTCTTCGTCCTGAAGATGGTCTGACGGACAAATCTGCCACAAAAGACCGAAACGTCGACAAATACATCTATTTCTTCAGCATTGGTTGCGTTTTTAGGAATTGTTGTCTGTTGTTTTCAGATTCCTTTCCTTCATTATGATTTGGAATAGATGTTGACGCCTATGATCTGAAGGTTTTATAATTTGTATGTCCTCTATCATGGTGTTTTGTTGTATACTAATGTACCCTTTCTAATTTTGTTCCCATTAAATTGTTGACTATTAAAAAGAAGACTGAGAACTATCTACTGTTGAATACTCATGCTTTAAATAACTACACTGATACTTTAATTGTTCAATAGTCAGCCACCAGTTGGGGCTCGACCAATAAGTGATTATCTTGAACAGATTTGACAGAGAATATCCAATGAAATCCCTTGAAGGCACCTTTACCTTCTACTAGTTGCTTAGCTTGCAGCAACAGCCTATCTTGTTTTCCTTTGTTCAGTGAGAATTTTAATGTCTCTCCCCTTATGCAGGCCATAAATGTATCCCACACCGTACTTACGGAGGCGCTTCCAATATTCTCTTCAAAGTAGATCGGGATCCACCTGCTGATGTGCTTACAATACTCCTCATTAGTGAGGAGTGCACATTCAAAACTCCATGCACTTTTCGGCTTCCCCCCATTCCATGTAGCTCTAACACAAGAGGATTGTGGTCCGAAAGGAACCGGGGGTATCGCTCTATTTGACAAGTCATGGTGAGCTTGTTGGACGCAAAATGTAATCAAGGCGGGCATGTGTACCATGTGGGGCCAAATAGTATGTTTACCCATCCGCCATCTGGTTCTTTTTAATGCCAGAAACCGGTCCCAGGATGCTTGTTTCCGGTCCAGGGAAGACATGG